>FR997822.1:4300628-5777601 GCA_905475355.2 Clostera curtula
AGGGCCACCACCCCATTCCATCCTGAGGGTGTCGAAGGTGCATAATA
Organism: Clostera curtula; assembly: GCA_905475355.2. Lineage (NCBI taxonomy): Eukaryota > Metazoa > Arthropoda > Insecta > Lepidoptera > Notodontidae > Clostera > Clostera curtula. Next base: position 4,300,676 of record FR997822.1, read on the forward strand.
GAACACAATCAAAGCCGATAATAAAGAACCGTCCCCTGTTTGGCGAAACCTTCAAGGAATAGATTTCGACAGACTACCGATAAAGTTTCCCGACAGAAATGTATTCTCTTATAAACTTCCTAATCCCTACCGCCCTTTCCCCCAAGCCTTTGTATCATCTGAAGGGCTCAACAATCGACTCGAAATACCTGAAAACAGCTCCGTCAACTAAACTCAAATGTCCTTATCCCTTGGCGATAGGATGTATGAGTATCTTGTGGAATTATGTTTAACCCTCAAAGGCATCGTTCTGTATGGTCATAGACACATATTCCCGATTACCATTCACTATACTTGTTTAGTTTTGTGTCTTAAATCTCTTTAATTTATATTTTTTACATAAATTCTTTAAAAAAAACTAGCGGCCCGTCCTGGTTTTAGCACGGGTGCGATGTTCCCCGCGGGTGACGATGCGGGGCGAAGTTAGTAAAAAAAGTAGCCTAGTTACTCCTTATATCATCAGCTACCTATCAGTGAAAGTCCCGTTAAAATCAGTCCAGCCGTTCCAGAGCTTAGCTGAAACAAATAGGTAGACAGACAGACGAAAATTAAAAAAAATATTATTTTGGTGTATGTATTGTGTATACATAGAATTGAATAGAAAAATGCTTTATTGTATAAACCAATTATGGCGTTCACAATCGTCAACGGATACAAAAGTTTTAGAACACTACTACCAGGTCGGAATGCGGCACCAACCGAGAAGACCTGGCTGAAGAAACTCGGAGGGCTTGTCTTTTTTTTTAAACGCCATATTACATTAACCTTGTACATAAAACTAACTAGCTTCGTTCGGTTCCGAAAGGCGCTCAACTGAAATACGAATTTTATATTAAGAAAAAAATATATAGAATAATTAAAAACTGAAATTACGAGTCTTGAATCCAGTGAGCTGACCAACCCCAAACAGCGGCACCTGTTCACAAGCATAACGCGTGTCAACCAAACCATACTTACGCATTTAGTAAAAAGTGGTTATTTTATTATTACAAACAGACACTCCAATTTTATTTATTTGTATAGATTAAAAAGTTAACGCGAGTTTGACATTTTATACTCATACCAAGAAATGTGCTCATCGCCGCCAAAGAAGGTATTACTTCAAAAATAGCTTGGATTCTAAGTGAAACCGCATGTAATGGATAGCTAAGATATTGACGCAACTTTTGGCAGTTGGAGCTCATAACAGTCTTATCTTTCTCAATAAGATGATCTGACGTAATCTTATATTTGCTCGACGGTGGTAAGAATATAGGTATTTTTATTTGGAGTAAGTTTTATCCCAGATTTAGTACGTAAACATTTGTTGAATGAAGCGTTGACGGAACCATCATCTATGTAATTATCATAAATATTTATTAGTTTATTTATAGTATATTATGTAGGCATATTTTTATATCACCATAGGTATTTATGTAGGTATATCATTTATGTATTATATTTAGTGTATTTATTTTATATTTATGCACTTATTTATATACTTAGATGTATAAAATATTTATTCTTGTGGTTAGCTCTTTTAAAGTGCAGTTTCTTTTATTTGCGCCTGCCATGTCGTTCTCTGCACCGCCCAAAGGTTGAGTGGAAAGAATGCCTAAGGCATTAATGTCCGCCTTTGTTCAACTTGTTGTTGCATCACTATCACTACATATTAAAAAACAAAGTCGCTGTCGTCTGTCCGTCCCTATGTATGTTTAAATCTTTAAAACTACGCAACGGATTTTGAAGGGTTTTTTTTTAATGGATAGAGTTATGCAAGAGGAAGGCTTATAAGTATAAAATATCCATAATATTGTGGAGAAACACTGATAAATATAGTATTATAAGTATCATCATTGCATCCGTGCGAAGCCGGGGCGGGTCGCTAGTAAAGAATAAATAATTATATATGGAGTATATTGAAGTTATGTCAATTTCTTGTACCTTGCTGTGCTGATGAGGCTTGCGTGCCTTTAGATTAGCTAGCCCATAGATATAAATATACTTGGACATTTCACACAACGCCATCTCCCAGACTCTGAGCCAGTGCCTCTGGCTTAGACAAAGACACTTACCCGACCCCGGAATCGAACCCGGGACCCGTTGATCCAAAGGCGGCACATCTAACCACTAGACCAACGAGGCCGTCAAAACCCGATAACCCACTGTGCCTACTAAGCCTACTGTGCCACGCTGGCAAGACGGGTTGGTTCGTATCAAATTTTCCTCCTTTTGCGACTATTTTACCGGTCTTGCCATTTCCAATTAAGGCCAAACCAAGGGACACTAATGCTTTAACTTTATATAAATCCATCACAACAGGTATTAACACAGCAGTTATAGTTAGTTCAGGAAATATAAATTGGTCTCTTCTTACCTACTTTGCGATCTTTACAAACGCTCAATTCATATTTGACTGATTGACTGCCTCGTTGGTCTAGTGGTTAGATGTGCCGCCTTTGGATCAGCGGGTCCCGAGTTCGATTCCGGGGTCGGGCGAGTGTCTCTGTATAAACCAGAGGCACTGGCTCGGAGTCTGGGTGTCATTTCTATCTATAATATGTATGTATTTACAAAAAAAAAATGTATATAAGTAGTGTATCATCCATCTCGTTACCATAACACAAGCATTAAGTTGCTTAGCTTGGGACGAGATGGCGTTGTGTGAAATGTCCAAGGATATTTATTTATATTTCCTGAACTATACCATGGGTGGACTGACGAAATCAAGATAGATTATGTAATGTTGTGACGAGATCCTGTGATCCGAGATCGCGATCAAAGCTCAATGATCGCAATCGAGATTGACGGTGTACTGGCTCCCGAAGCAAGTCAACAAGTCAGTATTGCAAACCCGAGGATCCAAGTAAACATCAAATGGCCAGACAAAGTGTCGCCACGGCCAATAAAGGCGTAGGGAGATAGTCCCTGGCAACCTTTCAACTCTCGCCAACATCGCTTGGCGTTTGTTTACATCTTTCTGTCCATTGACCGATTTAGATAAAAAGCGAGACATTGCGATCTCCGATTTGTTGGTCTACTGATACTACTCTGCCCGTAACATAGAATACATAGTGTCACCGCCCCATGCCATCCTGAGGGTGTCGTAAGAACCGACGAAAGCAAATGACAAGGCCGAAAACCTAACCGCAAGAGAAGGAAGGTTTGATATGAAACCCTGTGCCAAACCGTCTGACCAGCGTGGTACAGTATGCTAATGACCCTCCCTGTGATGGGAGGAGGCCCGACGCAGCAGTGGGTCATTTATGGGCTGAGAAGTAGAAGAAGCTTCCCCTGATCACAATACTGACGCGCAGGAACACAGCATCTTGGGTGGCTGAAAGGAAGAGTGACCTATGTGTTTGTAAGATTCAATCTACCCCCGGATACGTGCGTCGTAAATTGTCACTGTAATTGCGCGAGAATCCGTCAAGTCCTGGGATAGCACATCCCTAGTAGGGTAACTATGAGGACGTCGTTTTAAAGAACTGTCCCACTTTTTTTTTGACATAACAATATATAGATAGATAGAAGATAGAATATTCTTTATTGTACATGTACACAAAGTAACAAACAAAATTAAAAAGAAACTTAAACACTAACATTGTACAGCACAAATGGCGGTCTTATTGCTAAGAGCAATTTCTTCCAGACAACCGTTGGATGGACTTGGCTGGAATAAGAAACCAATATGGGTAGTTACAGTGTACATAATATGATATACATAAATAGATAATAACAAGACAACATATACATACATACAAATTATTAAACATATTGAGTACGACTTTAACAGAAGGTCATGAAATGCTCCTTCACCATTCTTTTGAAAATCGTCAAGGATTATGCGGAATAACATTAAATAATCATTTTAACGTTATCACAAACAAAGGAACGACAAACAATTCTTCTTGTCAGCCCATAAATGACCCGTGTGACACAGTAGGCTCACTACCCTCCATGTAACGGGGGAGGCCCATCTCAACAGTGGGTCATTTATGATTCTTTGAAGGTCAAACTATAGAACTGCCTATATAAAATTCTGAGAAAAATGTAATAAACATCAAATCGACATTTTGCCCCCCCATAAACGAGCTACTAAGTCAGGATTTTTACACAATTTGATTTTATTTCCCTAACTAAAGACTGCTCCGGTCATGTTTCTGCCAAGTATTTGTACATTTTTACTCATAAAGGTGAGGCCAAACGAGCGTAACTTTGTGAGTTGTGAGTCGCGTAATTTCGGTTGCGTAATTTCTGCTGCATTCGGTTTCATGCAAAAGTCCAGTTTATGCCACACTGCGACGCAAAATGAGTTGTGAGCCGACTCACACGCCTAGTCCGACCGAATTTCGGTCACGTAATTTCTGCTGCATTCGATTTCATACAAGTCCAGTTCGTGCCAACAGACGCGCTCTGGTATTCCGTATTTTTCTATATGGAGTTGAAACGTGGACGATACGAGCTCGAGAGAGGCAAAGGATCGATGCTTTGGAGATGTGGTGCTGGAGACGCATGATGAGGATACCCTGGACCACAAAACGCACCAATAAATCGATACTCTGTGAACTAAAAAACAAAACCCGCCTGTCTACAGTAGGCCATCAAAGAATTCTATCGTATTTCGGTCATATAGTGCGAAGAGGAGACGAAAGTCTGGAAAAGCTGATCGTAATCGGGAACACTGAGGGCAAACGAGCTCGAGGTGGATCCCCTACAAGGTGGACTCTTTCATTCAAATAAATGACACGCACTCCTCCAAGCTTTGTTGTATTGCTAGGGAAGCCATGGACAGGACTCGATGGAGGCACATCATCTGGTCCAAATGTAACGCATCCACTGATGACCACGATCCTCAGTCATGAGGGACCGACTAGACAGAGAGAGAGAGAGTGCCAACAGAATTTCTGCTAGGCAGAATTTCTGCGACCGAAATTACGCGACTTACGCTCGTTTGGCTTCACCCTTAACAGAACTAATTCTATGCGAATATTAATTAAGTAAAGTAGCCAAGTTGGACATAGTTACCGGGTTACTAAAACCCATATTTTTTTTAATTATGGCGCCCACAATGTTCTTTTTCTTGCAAAGGCTCAATATTATAAATTAACGACCGAGAACTTCCCTACACAAACTCAAAAGGAACTTTATTTACGTAGGTTTCATCACAAAACTCTTATAAATCGTCATATTTAAAAACACCATTATCATCTTACGGTCCCTGTCCCACACTAGGTAGTAGTCTCCACACACACCTATCAGTCGTCATACCTACATTCACACTTTTCACACACAAAATGAATTACTTAATTGCAAAGTGATAAACATGTTGATTAACTGGCAAAATAGAATTTCGTAACACACATATCCTATAACAATTCATCATCGTCGTTTCAGCCCATAAATGACCCACTACTGAGTCGATTCTCCTCCAAATTCACGGAGGGAAATTAACCTACTGTGCCACGCTGACGGGAAGACGGGTTTGTATCAAATTTTCCTTCTGATACGGTAGGTGATCTGCCTCTTACGATCCTTTAGTCGCCTCTTACGACACCCTCAGGACAGCGTGGGTTGGTGAAAGTAAAAATAAAATGTGTTCTCCAAAAACATGTCCTACAAAACAGAGAAGTCATGGACTCTCTACTCCGTAAAAAATATGACCCCATCCATTTGCAAAATACAGACAGGCTTTTACAAGAGGAAAAAACATTTTCTTTTCAGTACGCATTTGTAATCAATAGAAAAAGTATCACGTTTTGTTATCTAAATTCTCGCCCTGTGCCAACCCTTTTGGCCAGCGTGGCACAGTAGGCCAATTATCATCCCTGTGATGGAATGAGACCCAACTCAGTAGTGGGTCATTTACCACTACTACTCAGCCCATAAATGACCCACTGTTGAGTTGGGCTTCCTCCCATTACAGTGATAGTAATTAGCCTACAGTGCATCGCTGACCAGACATCGGGTTGACACAGGGACGGGGATGCCCTCGCCCCACATGGGACAGATCCCGGGGCAGGGCACGGGGATGCCCACGCCCCACATGGGATCTGTGGAGATGCGACGTCCTGTTGGGTGCTCCCGACAGGACGTCGATTGCTCGTTCAGCGAGCCTGAGGTGTGGAGGTGGGCCTCCTTGTCTGCGGCGGCGTGGTTCTGCACCAGATCCCACAATGCCGCAACAGGACGCGAGTGGGAGCACTCCGGGGATGTTTAGTGGGTAGGCCCCCACTCTGGGGGAGAGTCCCACACGCCCCCCCTCGGCCATCCCCGTGGCCGACGGGGATAGTCCATAAAGGATTTGACCCCGGGCGAACAAAAAAAAAAAAAAAGGCATTTGTATCAAGTTTTCCTTCTCTTGTGGCTAAGTTTTCGACCTTATCATTTCCTTTTGTCGGCTCTTACAACACCCGCCGGATGAAATGCGGTGGTGACACCATGTATTCTAAATCTGTCACCATGCGGTCATGATAAAAATAATACTACCTTAATTGAGACGGATCGTTCCCCTCTAAGTCCTCGTAGCCCATTTATCATTCCGTTCAGACGGCGAATTAACGAATTTTGTATTCGTACCGCGAATTAGAGAATGACGTTTAGTATTTTTCATTTGTTTCTGCAACAAGTCATTTTATTTATTTACTAGCGGCCCCTCCCGGCTTCGCACGGGTGCGATGTTACCCGCGGGTGACGCCGTGGGGCGAAGTAAAAAAGTAGCCTAAGTTACTCCTTATATCAGTGGAAGTCCTATTATAGATATTTATTTATTTATTTATTGTTAGACACCAAAATGTGGTAGCTTAAAAAGTTTCATATCTCATAAAAGCTATATGAACTTCAGAAGTAGAACGTCTTGAGTCTCGTAAAACTATTTCGAAAATAGATTATATAGCAATAAACTATTAAAATAACTTTTGAATGAGTTGCAATAAAACTGTGTCCCAAATAGGTTCTATTGCGGCTAGGTTTTCGGTCATTTCCTTTTGTTAGCACTTACCACACCCTGTATTATTTAATTGCCTTCCATGTAGTTGGAGGAGGCCTGACTCAGCATTGGGTCAGTAGCACATGATCAGTCTCGGAGGTCCGACGACAATCTCTGGAGCCCGATTTGGGGGAAGTGGAAGGAAAATTATCTGTTTTCCCATGCCATCGTCGTTTTAGCCCATAAATGACCCACTACTGGGTAAGGTTTCACAAATTCATGGAGAGAAATTTGCCTACTGAGCCCCGCTGGCAAGTCGGGTTGGCACAGGGTTTGTATCAAGTTTTCCTTCTCTTCAGGCTAGCATCCTGGGTTCTTTTAGTCGCCTCTTACGACACCCTAAAGTTGGTATGGGTTGGTGACATTATGTATTCTAAATCCGTCACCACACGGACTCATACCATGGTTACACGAATCCCAAGAAAGTGGTACACATCACTTCAATCGTAAACACAAGAAGTAGGAATAACGTGAAATAATACATGGTGCTCTCGTAAATCACGTTTATCGTCGGCCATTTATACAGGGTGTAGACGGCATTGGCGCGTTTCTACATTTGTTTGCATGTGTGAGTGCCGGGTGTCGCCGCGAGGGCCAAATGTATTTTGGATTGCTTTAAAATTGGAACATTAAAATTTGTTTGTTTTTATTCTATACTAGCTGCGGCCCGTGGTTTCACCCGCGCTAACTTATTGTCGTACCGCAAGTGACGCCATGGGGCGCAGCTAGTCTAAAAAAGTAGCCTAGAAGTTACTCCTTATATCATCAGCTTCCTATCAGTGAAACTCACGTCAAAATCGGTCCAGTCGTTCCAGAGATTAGCCGGAACAAACAGACAGACACACAAAAATTTAAAAAAATATATTTTGGCTCTATGTGCTGGATATACATACTTACGCATTTCCTAAAAAGTTGTTATTTTATTATTACAAACAGACACTCCAATTTTATTTATTGGTAGGTATAGAGTATAGATAATGTCACCACCCCATTTCATTCTGAAGGTGTCGTAGCCGACAAAAGGAAATAGATCAGGCCGATAACTCTTGGTTACCCGCCCGCTAAACGCCAGCCGCGTTAGGTGGGATGCTCCGCGAAGGCCGAAAACCTGGCCGCTAAAGAAGGAAAACTTGATACAAACCCTGTGCCAACCCGTCTGGACAGCGTGACACAGTAGACACTTCTTTTCTTTTTTTATGATACGCAACCCCTGCACTAGTTTTAATCTGTATCGCGGGGGCGGTTTACAAACATGTAGTTCACGAGCACAAATGACACCCGGACTCAGAGCAAGTGCCTCTGGTTTAGACAAAGACACTGCCCGACCTCGAGTGGCGACCGCGTTCCGGAAGGCGCAGTGCTGGTAGGCCTCCCACACGGTGGACCGACGACCTGGTTAAGGTCGCCGGAAAGCAGTGGATGCGGGCGGCCCAGGACCGGCCTTTGTGGAGATCCTTGGGGGAGGCCTATAATAATAATAATAAATAATAAATATCCTTGGACATTTCACACAACGCCATCTCGTCCCAAGCTAAGCAACTTAATGCTTGTGTTATGGTAACGAGATGGATGATATAAACTACTTATATACATTTTTTTTTGTAAATACATACATATTATAGATAGAAATGACACCCAGACTCCGAGCCAGTGCCTCTGGTTTAGACAAAGACACTTGCCCGACCCCGGAATCGAACTTGGGACCCGTTGATCCAAAGGCGGCACATCTAACCACTAGACCAACGAGGCAGTCCAGCAGTGGACGTCTTTTGGCTGAAATGATGATGATGACTCCCCAACTTGCGTTAACGTGTTGTGTGCTTCCCTTATCTGGCGAACTTGCTCTCACTATGCTGTTTAGTGCTTTTTGTAAACAAACCCATTGATTTGAAAAAAAGCAACTACAGAGTTTCTTGTCGGCTCTTCTCTGTAGATCAGCATTCCGAACCGGTGGTAGTTTCAGCATGAATGCGGGTGGACGTAAGGGTTGTGGATCAAGAGAGATGGATGGATTGTAAGCATGAGAAATTGTGTATGAAAGGTGTGACTGTAGATATGAGGACTGATAGGTGTGTATGGAGACTGCCATCTGGCGTGGAACAGGGGTCGTAAGATGATGATAATGGTAACTGTAAATATGACGATTTATAAGAGTTTTGTGATAATAAAGTACCTACGTAAATAAAGTTAATTTTGAGTTTGATCCCGGAATCGAACCCGGGAACCGTTGATCTAAAGGATATCTACCTCCCTCCCTGGACTGATTTTGACGCGACTCACTGGCAGATAGCCAATGTAATAAAGAGTAACTTAGGCTACTTGACACCTCCCGCTTTTCAGAAGAACATAGTTACTGAGTTTTGCACATTGTTAAATACCACGCGGCCGAAGTCCCGGGTTCAAGTTAAATAAGTTCGATATTTACGTCACTACCACAAATATTTTCATAATATTCCATAAGCGTACACGATCAAAAGGAAAATACCTCCCGCACAAGCACCAAGGTAAAAAGTGTTTAATACCAACATGAAACAGCCTGCTAGTAAGGCGCTAACATTAGCATTTATATGTTAAGATTTGTAACGCAAAATCATTAGGTACAGAAGACAAAATGATTTCTGTACTTTACTTTTCATACCTACTCGGCCACCACCTCATTGAAACTTGCTTTCAAATAAACAAAATCGCATCACGATCAGTCTATGCGTTTCGGAGTTACCATGCCATCATCATTGCAGCCAAAAGACGCCCAATGCTGGACATAGGCCTACCCCAAAGATTTTCACATTTCTAGTCATGAGCCGCCCACATCCATCTTTTCCAGCGACCTTAACCAGGTCGTCAATCCAAGGAGGCGAGGCCATTTTTTTTGTTTTCGCTGGGGAAATGTTATATTCATACCACCGCCCCCCGGGGGAGAGGTCGGTGATTATGTGGGACTCCGACAAGGGTCGTCTACCCAAGCGTCGTTTACCCACTAAAACCCCAGCGGCATACCCTCACACGACGCGCTTGGGGCGCCACAAGTTCGCGTAAACGCATTCTACTGTGACGCCCCGGCGTGGTGCCCGTAACGGGCAAGCGACTGTCAGAGAGGGCGTCCCGATACACTGGGACACCCTCAGTCATCGAGGCTTTCGTCGATGGCGGTTCCCCTGACCCACCACCGGCCTCTCAGGCTAGGGCAGAAGGGGTTCCCCACACTACCCCGTAGTCCCCACACTACCCCGTAGTCTCCCCGGACGCGGGATGTGCGGTCAGGGCAGTAGGGGTTCGCATCGTCACGACCCCCCTCCACTCCTGCCTCCGTCCGCGTCGTGGGTCAGCCAGAGCTCCCTCCTTTGCGACCCGCCCTGCAACCCCCTTTTGCGACATAACGACCTCGCAGAAGGAGGCCCGTCAGCCCTCGGGTTAGCGACAACCCGAGGGCTTTGGTGCACCGCAGCGGTCGGCCATGTAATCGAACCCGGGACCCTGTGAACCGAAGGCGGCGCATCTAACGTATATACTAGGATTCATTTCCATGCTTTTTATTTACAATAAAATCATTAATCTTACACTATTTTTAATTCAAATTTAGTTTATTAGTTGGATTTAACAGCGTTTTTTTTGAACAATGATTTCTCTTTTAGTTTAATAGAAGTTACTTTAGTTTATATTAAGTCCTAAATAATAAGAGGAAACGTACGTAAATGTAAATTTCTCGACAACCCGAGAAGCCTCGAGAATTCTCGAGACCCGAGAAATTGAAAAGCTCGAGAAATCTATAATATAGGTACTTATACCAACAAGGCAGGCTTTATCCGTATCTCTGGTTCGCCTGCGTATCTCCTCAATTCTGATTCGATCTCGCAGGTAAAAAATACTGCTCATGTGAAAATGTTATCCAAACAATCATTCAATATTTATGTTACTCGGAAAGGCTTTTAAAAATTATTTTGATCCACAAAGCGCTTAGCTCGGCGGCCATTATTTCTTTGGGCACATCAAAGGCCGCCGACAGTGGGGCACAATGACAAAGTCACCGGCTAATTAATCTTTTATGTGAAACATAGCGTAATATTTATTAATCATAGATACATTTTACACCACCGAAATAAAAGTGGGACTTTATCAGTTTACAATGACCGTTTACATAACTAACTAGTTTCGTTTGGATCAAAAAGGCGCTCGCCTGAAATATGAAGAATATAATTAAAAAAAAGATCGAATTATAAAAAATGACATTATAAGTCTTGAATTCAGTGAGTCGACCAACCCCGAAAAACAGCACCTGTTCACCAGCATAACGCATGTGCAGCCATCGATCTCCTCAACCATATCAAAGGGAAGTGGTCGCTATTTAGTTTCCTTTAGTCACTTAAGTTGACAATTTGTAAGTGTCTCTCGTGACATAAGCAAAATAAATGATTTCAATTACAAACATTATATCAGTAGGATTTCAGCGGCAAGAATGTAAAAACTCCTTTAAGACCGACATATTGTCCTCGCCAAACTTTATGGCCGCTCTGAATGTAGCCGCATTACGTTGCGCACAACACAAAATCAGGTATCAGCGGGACGTACGCGGGGCGGGGAGGCAGGGCCGCAAGAGTCCTCGCCACCCGCGTGTTAGTGTGAGTGAGCTACGTTCGTATTGGTTATGAAATGTACGATGCGCAAATTCTTACCCGCGGCTACATTCAGAGCGGCCATAAAGATTGGCGAGGACTTTAACAACAGACAGACGTCACAAACAACCCTCTTTGTCGCTAAAAGGGTTAATCTTTTTTTCGATCCAACTCGAAAATACGACTCCATTTCGTATTCAACGCACGCTTAATCGTTTTAATCAACACTGAAATGCTTTTGGCTGTTCAAAAGTTCAAGGTCACACTGAAGGTAGCTCTAAACATTATTACGTTGAAGATAACAGAAAGCTTTTAGGCTTTTTGACGTGTGGCGACCAGCATGCTACATATCGACGCAAGAAAACGTATTTGTTGTAAGTAGCTAAAATGGCGTAAGTAGACTGAGAGCAAGCCCTTTACAAGCTTTTTTTTCTACGTCGAATGGTCTGGGACTCGTATTCCTACCTCTCCTCCCACACGGTGGACCGACGACCTGGTTAAGGTCGCCGGAAAGCAGTGGATGCGGGCGGCCCAGGACCGGCCGTTGTGGATATCCTTGGGGTGGCCTATGTCCAGCAGTGGACGTCTTTTGGCTGAAATGATGATGCAATTTACATTGGCGGACTTAATGCCTACGGCATTTTCTCCCAGTCTACCTTCAGGTCATGCAGAGAAATATTAGGTAGGTGCACATTTGAGGGAATCAGCAAGATAATTACAATAAACCATATACAATACACATATATCCATATACGAGTATATACACTTACTATATCTAAAACATCTATCAAATACATCTATATCTAAAAATAATGCATACATACACAAATAATGATGTCGATATATATTTAATAAAATACATTCAATACATACTGCTAAATGTTAGTGGTTCCAGAACAAGATGCAAGCAGATGCTCTCGGAGTTTCAGCTTGAATGAGAGACGAGATTGTGCCATCCTATTCTCATTTCATTCATTCTCATCATTCATTCAGTAGTATTATACTACCATTATACCCGTAGTGAGTCTACTATCAGCCAACTACGCGGAAAACAGAAGACAGACGACCAAACAGTAATCAAAAATTCATGACGTCATGCCTACTCGGAAAGGCTTTTTAAAATTATTTTGGACCACAAAAGCGCTTGGCACCGGAGCTATTAATTCTTGGGCACATCAAAGGCGACCGACAATGGAACACAATGACAAAGCCACCAAAACAATAATTAATCTTTTATGTAAAGCAAATAGGAATATTATTTGGCTTTCCGGAGAATCGAAACGCACAAACACGAAGTTTGCCCTCCTTAAAACTGCCTTTAGGGGGAGTTTTCGCCATACTACTACTACATAGATGACCCACTGGTGAGTCGGACCTCCTCCCGTTGCATGGAGGGTAATCAGCCTACTGTGCCACACTGGCCAGACGGGTTGACACCGTAAATAAATAAATAAATATCCTTGGACATTTCACACAACGCCATCTCGTCCCAAGCTAAGCAACTTAATGGTTGTGTTATGGTAACGAGATGGATGATATAAACTACTTATATACATTTTTTTTTGTAAATACATACATATTATAGATAGAAATGACACCCAGACTCCGAGCCAGTGCCTCTGGTTTAGACAAAGATACTTGCCCGACCCCGGAATCGAAACCCGGGACCCGTTGATCCAAAGGCGGCACATCTAACCACTAGACCAACGAGGCAGTCAGTGTTTCGTATCCAGTTTTCCTTTGTTGCAGCTAGGTTTTCAGCCTTGTCATTTCCTTTTGTCGGCACTTAGGACACCCTCAGATTGTAATGTACGCACCATGTATCTATCACAACACAATCTTAGCTGTATTTTTTTTACTTGGAAATCCTCACGGGATGCCTGTAGAAAAGAAGAAAGAAAGAAAACACATTTAATCAGCAAAGCACACAGGACAACACAACTTGGTTACAGCATTAAACCACACAAACAAAAAAAAACAAAGAAAATGTAAAAAAATAATAAAAACTAGAAAATAAAAACTACAAAAATAAATTGGGTCTGTGTGCCTTGCCGAAAGGTCACCATCTCAGCATAAGCTAGGTGTGGAGCACCCAGCACTGGTTTTCAGATAGCAACCCTTGCATGACTCACGGGCGAGGGTACTATACATTAAAAACAAAAGTGACAAAAGACGGAGAAAAAAAAAGAGGCAAACAAGAAAAGGAATGCTTATAATATATTATACAATATATATATATATGAAATTAAATGCAGGTCAATATTAGAGTAATAATAAATAAAAAGAATTATATATATATCTATACTCTATACTAATATATAAAGCTGCAGAGTTTGTTTGTTTGTGTGTTTGTTTGTTTGTTTGTTTGAACGCGCTAATCTCGGGAACTACTGGTCCGATTTCAAAAAATCTTTCAGTGTTAGATAGTCCATTTATCGAGGAAGGTTATAGGCTATATTTTATTTTCAAAAGAATTAGGGATCCATATGAAAATTGCGATTTTGTAACCCAAGGTGTAAAAGCGAAAACCTATTTATGCGTGCGCTGCAAAAACTATTGACAATAGAACAAAATGAAGTACTAGGAGTTTGTAGGTCTTAATAAAATCTACAAAAAAGTCCGCGAGAGGACATATCTAAGTATCATGGTTTAGTCACAATAACCATTTTTATATTCATAAAAAAAATGCATAAAGATAAGCACGGGTTCGAAGTCCACGCGAGCGAAGCCGCGCCCAAAAGCTAGTCTCAGTATAAGCTAGGTGTGGAGCACCCAGCACTGGTTTTCAGATAGCAACCCTTGCATGACTCACGGGCGAGGGTACTATACATTAAAAACAAAAGTGACAAAAGACGGAGAAAAAAAAAGAGGCAAACAAGAAAAGGAATGCTTATAATATATTATACAATATATATATATATATATGTTTGCCTCTTTTTTTTTCTCCGTCTTTTGTCACTTTTAAATGCAGGTCAATATTAGAGTAATAATAAATAAAAATATATATATATATACGGTATAACGATAAATGTACGGTAAGCGCGGGTGAAAACTAGATATAGAACAATCAACGATAATAGAATCAACGGCTATCCCTCGGTGCCAACTTATACTGGCTTTACTAAAGGAAACTTATCGATTTTCAGCCTATTTCTTGTGCCGTGTAAGTTGGAAGTAATAAATCAGAAATGTACAAGCGTATAGACACAAAGAGACGTGGGACGCCTATTAAGGCCTAAATGATTTATAACGCCATTTTCCTACTATTTGGGTGATATGAAAAAATATTTGTCCATATTTTTTTCTAGCCCATTATATGTGATCGGATTTAAAATCCATATATACCACTACTATTCAGCCCATAAATGACCCAACACTGAATTGGGCCTCCTCCATTTACATGGAGGGTAATTAGCCTACTGTGCTACAATGGCCAGGCGGTTTGGCAGAGGTTTTCGTTTCAATTTTTTCTTCTCTTGCTGCTAGGTTTTCGGCCTTGTCATTTCCTTTTGTCGTATCCTACGACACCCTCAAGATGGAATGGGGTGGTGAGACTATGTATTCTGAACCACGTGAACTTCTCATAATAAATCTCCAAAATTTTTATGGAAGGAAATTAGCCTACTGTGTCACGCTGGCTAGGGGCTTGGTGGTTGTTTCAGCAATCTCTTGCTTTCGATTAATTGCCTCTTATGAGACTCACAGGATGTAATAGGGTGGTGACAATATGTATTCTAAATCCGTCACCACATCTACTACTCAGCCCATACATGACCCACTGCTGAGTCGGGCCTCCTCCAATTACATGGAGGGTAATTACCCCGTCTGGCCAGCGTGACACAGGGTTTCGTATCAAGTTTTCCTTCTCTTGCGGCTAGACTTTCGACCATTTCCTTTTGTCGGCTCTTACGACACCCTCAGGATGAAATGGGCTTCTGTGGTGGCCCATGAATTTCTCATAATAAACCTCGTCCAATTTCATGAAAGGAAATTAGTCCACTGTGTCCTTTTCCTATTGCTGTATTTTTTTTTCAGCAGTCGCTTGCATTCTCTTACTACACCCACAGGATATAATGGGGTGGTGAAAGTATGAATTCTAAATCCGACAGCACGAAGACACATGTTGCGTGTTACATTACCGAAAATAGACTTTGAAAGAGGACGAATATAAATATTAATTTTCAGCTCAACTAACTTTCTATAAGCCGGAATTACGAAAGTGCTTCTCAACTTTGTTGAATAAATGATGAAAAGCTGTATTAATTTTGATAGGAGTATGCTTGAAATCGACTGATTATCGTCGTTTTAGCCCATGAATGACCCACTACTGAGTCGGGCCTCCTCCAAATTAATGGAGGGAAATTAGCCTACTGTACCACGCTGGCAAGACGGGTTTGTATCAAGTTTTCCTTCTCTTACGGCTAGGTGATTTGCCTCTTGCGTTCCCTTAGTCGCCTCTTACGACACCCTCCTGATGGTATAGGTTGGTGACACTGCGTATTCTAACTCCGTCACCACAACGACTGACTGCCTGATTATGTCACAGTATCAGTAGGAATAACAAGGTCGATAACCTAGCCGCAAGAGAAGGAAGACTTGATACGAAACCCTGTGCCAACCTCCTTGTACTTGGAGGAGCCTGACTCAGCCATGGGTCATTTATGGGCTGAGAAGAGAGATAGAAAATGGCTACAAAATCTACGAGAGAAGCTCTGTTTTCCCTCCATCTGTGCGGTAGCTTCGAGAAATTTGGAAAAATGTAGATGTAATAAGCTAGGGTTGTGTTTTTAGTCGATAAAGTAATTCAGCAATTAAAATTACTGAATTACTGGGTTTCAGGATTAAATAAGTTGTATTAATATCAAACTTTTCCACCACATGCTGGGAAAAACGCGTGTTGTAAAAGTCAACAACACGCAGTACGCCTGGTGGTGCGACCTAATGGTTTGCCCGGCTAGCTACCACCCTCACATCCAAGCCAAGCAGTTTTTACTGCGTTCCGTTGTGTGTATGTGAGAGCCGGTTTCTTGAATTGCCTGCTCCATCTTAGACCCTGGCATTGCTTTCCATCACGCAAGCCTAGGGTCAATGGCATTCAAGTAATGAATATTAAAAATATAACATGTATTCTGAGACCTTACGTGTTCCGAAATCCTTTTTATTTATTTTGAACTAGCGACCCGCTCCGGCTTCGCACAGGTGCAATGATGAACCTCTAAATTTATCAGTGTTTCTCTACAATATTATGGATGTATTATACTTAAAAACCTTCCTCTTGAATCACTATATCTATTAAAAAAACCGTTTCAAAATTCGTTGCGTAGTTTTAAAGATTTAAGCGTACATAGGGACGGACAGACGACAGCGACTTTGTTTTATATTATGTAATGAGTAGTGATGATAGTGATAGCGATATTGAAAAGTTGTCAAAGCCTTGGTCCTGCGGAATCCTAAAAGTTGATTGAAAACAATTTGCTCGCTTCCATTATTGAAACAAATTTCAGGCGGAGCTTTTGCTTGAGGTAATTGAAAAACTCCAGAACCGACACCGCTCAAAAAGTCGCAACAACCACTCTAAATTGTTTTGAAGCCCCCACGCCACCAGTGTATTTATTTAATTGCAACATAAGCCGGTTCGGGTACTGTCAAAGTGAAAACTGAAAATAGCCGAACAATTAACCTGACAGCCGAACAACGGTAAATACAACATAAAACAACTACATAAACAAATTTCAATGCAATTTGACTGCCTCGTTGGTCTAGGGGTTAGATGTGCCGCCTTTGGATCAACGGGTCCCAGGTTCGATTCCGGTGTCGGGCAACTGTCTTTATCTAAACCAGAGGCACTTGCTCTGAGTCATCGTTTCAGCCCATATATGACCCACTACTGAGTCGGGCCTCCTCCAAATTCATGGAGGGAAATTAGCCGACTGTGCCACGCTGGCAAGACTGGTTGGCACAGGGTTTGTATAAAGTTTTCCTTGTCTTTCGGCTAGATGACCTGCCTCTTGCGTTCTTTTAGTCGCCTCTTGCGACACCCTCAAGACGGTACGGGTTGGTGACATTGTTTGTTTTATTCACTTTACATGCTCGTAAATATAAAATGTAATAAAAATATAAAATAGGATATTTTCTCTTGACACAAATAAAAGATATTAAATCCATTTTTTTAAATATGACAGTTTGCCTCGTCTGCATACCTAATAAAAGAGAAAATATTAGGTTTTATCACTACATAGTTTAAAACAAAGTCACTGTCGTCTGTCCGTCCCTATGTATGCTTAAATCTTTAAAACTACGCAACGGATTTTGAAGCGGTTTAATTGATAGTGTTTCAAGAGGAAGGTTTCTACGTATAATACATGCGTAATATTTTAGAGAAACACTGGTAAATTTAGAGGTGTATCATTGCACCCGTGCGAAGCGGCGGCGGGTCGCTAGTATACATTAAATTAGAGCGACCGCTTATCATCGCCAACAATTTGTAGTCGGTTAATGACACGTGTACAGTACAGTATTGAATCCATCTTTCAAACCACGCCGCACAAATCTGAGTAATTCGCACACGCGTTCTCTTTGTAGCATAGTGACATTGATGTATGAGTCCTTCACTGTGGAAATCACTTACCATTTTCACGAACATGTTACGAGCAGCGCCATCTAGTTAAGTATTGGGGTAATCTTATGAAATATTTTGACATTGTAAGTATTTAACTTGGGTTGTTCGGTTTCGATGAAGCTACGCCTGGTCAATGTTTCGAATTCTAATTAAAAAGTTACTTTGTCTCACTCAGTGAGCAAAATCGCATCGCAACCTACATGTTTGAGCTACTGAAGTGAAAATAACTATTAACCACATATTTGCTCATAGTTTTTAGCTACCACATACGAAGTATTTGAATTTGTTTCAACAAAAGAAGCAGTTCTGAGTTTATAATAATTTGAGGATTATAATAATTTGAGATGTGTCTAGTAAATATGTTATACAAAGTAACCTTTATGTCAACTGCTCAAAATCGATGATTCCGTAGCCTTTTTACTAATGCGTACCAATTTGCCATGTTCATTCAAAGCTTTTTGCCGAAAAGGCTTAGCAGCCAGTTATAGCCGTAATTTAGTCCCGCACAACCCCGCTGCCTTTGAGCAAAACGCCTTAGTAACGAAGCATACTTTTTATGATCACAAGCCCGTTTGTGATTGTAATAAATGGAGAGTCCTAAGTGCTTAACTTTGCCACATATAGGTCGTCTTTGGTTTCGTGTATTATCTATCCAGCTATATCACTACATAGTATAAAACAAAGTCCCTGTCATCTGTCCGTCCCTATGTATGCTTAAATCCTTAAAACTTCGCAATTATTTAAATACCTGACCCCTGGTCCAATTAATTTAATTTTTATTTTCTGCTTTTTATAGGTACACGCGTATTATGCTGTAGATGTTTATAAGTTGTCAATACATAGATTCTTGTCGCATCCTCATTTTCTCCCCACCACATATATTTGCAGATATTGGGTATCCCCCCCCCCTTTTATCCCCAGAGGTATTTCAGGGCTCAACTGATTTTCATATAAATATTATTTTGTAATGTGCACGTGATGCGCTTTCATTTGAGACCCCACTCGATTATATTTGCAGACTTTCGGTTATTCGTCCCCACTTCAAGTGATTCAAGAGGAATGTTTTTAATATAAGAAAAAGAAAATGTGTGTAATGTCTTTCCTTCAAATTTGTTTTAGGTACAGCTAGTTATATATATGGATGACTAGCTGCGTACCGCGGTTTCACCCGGGGTGCTGTACAATTAGATGTAAAAGAAGACAAAGTTTATCTTCTTTAACATCTATCGGCCCTGGTCCCACGCTAGGTGCTCTAGTTAGTCTCCATACACACTATCGATCTTTAAATCTACAGTCACACCTTTCATACACGTTTCCTCATTCAAACAATCCGTCCATCTCTTTTGGTCTCCCACAACTCTTGCATCCACCCACATTCATACAGAAACTGCCACTGGTTCGGAATGCTATATAAGCACAGGCAACACAAGCACATGAAGAACCGTTATTATGAAATAGAAAATCTTTTGAAACTTTAACTTATTTACTTTGCATAGCTTTTCACTCGATATGCACACTTACATACACGGACGCACACACAAACACACACACGCCCATACACGCACACACACAGCAATATTTTATTTGCCGTTACGCCACATCACCATCTTTTTCTTCTTCTTCTCCCAATAATGACCCGCTGCTAAGTCGGGCCTCCTCCATCACATCGCCATAGTGGGGCGATAGCAGCTGTGACACAGTCTAGTACCTACTAACGTAACTATTTATTTATAATGTAACCTTAGTTTTAAGCAACCACATTATTTGAATTTGTTTCTGTAATATTACAGTATAGTTCTCGTCTTGTACAGAACGAACGTTTCACAGATTAAAAATCAAGAAACAAAGCCGCGCGCAGCAGTAAATGGAACATAAAAAATAATTGAAACATTCAACAAACAATCTTTCAATCAACACGGCCGTGTACGAACTAATCGAACCGATAAAATTAAAACGCAGAAGAAATAACGCGCGATTTTAATTAAAAAGGAATCGACTCTGTATACAATAGGATACCCTATCAGCGTTACTCGAACAGTGAAAGTCAATTCATATAATCGATTACGTTTTATGAAGTTACAATCACAATCCAATTTGTTCTAAATCAAAACTCATTCAATGAAGTTAGCTCAATAGAGACCTTTTAACAAGTAACAACAAAAAAAAATATTTTAAATGTATCTTTTATAAACGGGTTGAAATGCAGGTTTACAGAGAAGAGCCGGCACGAAACTCCGTATTTGCTTAATTTGTTCGCCATTTCTGGGTCTAGGTTAAGACAGACTATATATATTAAGACAATAAGAGGCGGGCCAAGGCCCCCAGGGCCACGGAGCATGCTCCCGTAATGGGAGCGAATCCCGTGGCCTGGTTTGGGCAGTCGAGGATCGCCGTCGGTTTTAGTGGGCAGGTCGGGGCTCAATTCACCATCTCTACGCGCCCCGGAGTCCCACATACCCCGGCCAGTTCCCAACGGCCGGGTATCCATGAGAATCTCCGACGTAAAAAAAAAAATAACATACGTAACAGCAAACTCCCGCAATAGTCGCTAAGGGCCAAACATCAGCAACGTTTAGTATAATTGTAACCTTTTAACCACTGCTGAGTCAGGCCTCCTACAATTTCTTGGAGGGAATTTAGTCTACAGTGCTACGCTGGCCAGACGGGTTGGCACCTTCCGGTGCCTGGAGAGCGGCCACCTTGGGGCCTATTGCCCCAATACGGACGAGCGGAGAGCCCGATACTACAGATGCAGCGGGCTGGGGCACACGGCGAAGCTTTGCGATGCCCCGGAGGTGAAGTGCCCTCTGTGTGCTGATAGGGGTCTACCCGCGGCGCACAGACTGGGGCACAGGGAATGCTCCCAAGCGAAGGGGGGCCAGTCTAGGTCATCCCGACGCGGCGAGGCGGTCCAGGGCGGCGGCAACAAGCTGCCGCCCATGGAGACCGAGACCACGCCAGGTAAGCAGGCGGCTCAGCGGCCGAACCCGGAACATAACCGAGTCCCGGCCGCGGCCGCCGAGGCATAGGCCGAGTCCAGCCGGGTCCCGGGGCAGGGCACGGGGATGCGCTCGCCCCACACGGGATCTGAGAAGATGCGACGTCCTGTTCGGGTGCTCACGGCAGGACGACGAGTGCTCGTAGGAGCCGGAGTAGAGGAGGTGGGCCTCCTTGTCTGCGGCGGCGTGGTACTGTGTACAGATCCCACAATGCCGCAACAGGACGCGAGTTGGAGCACACAGGGGAAAAAAAAAAAAAGGATTTCGTATCAAATTTTCCTTCTCTTGCGACTAGGTGTTTCTATAACCACTTCTTACAACACCCTCGGAATAGTGTCGGTTGCTGACATTTTGTTTTTACTTTATTTACCTTTACCACATTAAGCTCTAGTTCCATATCATTGCATTCGATGACAAATCACATACATACCGGGAGGTCGACAGCGTTAGCAATTGAATCGCGAATCGATATCATATTATGGGCAACCTGTACTGCGGCCTAACCCAGTTCTACGTACCTTTACGCATGTAATCTGTTACGAGGTGGACAGAGAAATTTTCTTAGGGGATCGGTTTTCATGGGCTTCTTCAGTAATTCTAGTTTTGAGTTGTAAAAACTCTTCCCACAACAAATTTCTATATAGGACATATCTATGCTTAGCTTAGTAAATAGATTCATCATTCCACCTGGTGACGGATTTAGAATACACAGTGTCACCAACCCATACTATCCCGAGGGTGTAGTGAAACGCGACTAAGGAAACGGAAGAGGCAGATCACGTAGCCGCAAGAGAAGGAACACTTGATAAAAATCCTGTGCCAACCAGTCTGGCCAGGGTGGCACAGTAGGCTATTTCCCTCCATTAGTCCATGAGGGTCGCGGAGCATGCTCCTCCGATGAGGAAGCTAAACTGTGGCCCTAGTACAGGCAGGTGGGTAGGTTGGGGCGCAACATACCATTTCCACCACGTGCTACGGAGTCCCACATAGCCCGGTGATCCTCATGCTGACGAAAAAAAAAAGGCTAATTTCCCCCTATGAATTTGGAGGAGGCCTGACGTCACCACGTATACACACTTTCTGCGACACCGTGTAAAGATAAGTTTTGTCTTTGTACGCTCTTCGTCAGTACAAGTTGTTTGAATAGGATAATTACAGTTAACGACCCTAAAGTAGGGGGCACATAGGGTGATTACGTTGATTTATGAACGGTAAACTGTGTAACACCTGCCTTATCCTACGGCTGTGTTTACACTTAAATTGGATTTTACCTAACGGATAATGTCGCGTCTCTGTCTATCTCTCATCGCCGAGTCAAGCTTTCTTCAGTTTGTAGTCTTGTAACTCTGTGGTGGAACTAAAAGTCCGTGTGGTGACGGATTAAGAATACGTAGTATCACCACCCCATTCTAACATGAGGGTGTCGTAAGAACCAACAAAACGTTATGACTAGTCCGATAACCTGGCCGCAAGAGAAGGAAAACTTGATGTGAACCCCTGTGCTAACCCATCTGGCTAGCGTGGTGCAGCAGGCTCATTACCCCCCCCCCCCCATGTAACTGGGGGAGGCCCGACTCAACAATGAGTCCTCTATGTGCTTAGTTGTAGTAGTATTTCACTATCACTATCACTACATAGTATAAAACAAAGTCGCTGTTTCTGTCCGTCCCTATGTATGCTTAAATCTTTGAAACTACGCAACGGATTTTGAAGCGGTTTCCTTTAATAGTTAGAGTGATTCAAGAGGAAGGTTTATATGTATAATCCACCCCCGCTTTGCACGGGCGAAGCCGGGGCGGGCCACTAGTATATTATAAACTAGTGGCCCGCCCCGGCTTCGCCCGTGCAAAGCGGGGGTGAGTTATACTTAAAAACCTTCCCCTTGAATCACTCTATCTATTAAAAAAAACCGCTTCAAAATCCGTTGCGTAGTTTTAAAGATTTATGCATACATAGGGACGGACAGAAGAATGCGACTTTGTTTTATACTATGTAGTGATAGTGATGTAGTGATAGTGATGAAGACAGAAAAAATGTATGAAAAAAAATTACTTCTGCTACTAATCCGCTCAACTCCTAATTCCCTCCATGAATGTGGAGGAGGCCCGACTTAGTAGTGGGTCATTTATGGGTTGAATCGACGACGATGACTAATCCACCCATAGATGACCCACTGGTGGGTCAGGTCTTCAGGTATATGGATTATAATAAGCCTACTGTGCCCTGCTGGCCAGCACGGGTAGTCACAGGGTTTCGTATCAAGTTATCCTTCTCATGTGGCTTGCGGGCGAATTATGTGTTTGTAACACATAATTCGCCCTGACTGACTCGTTGGTCTAGTGGTTAGATGTGCCGCCTTTGGATCAACGGGTCCCGGGTTCGATTCCGGGGTCGGGCAAGTGTCTTTGTCTAAACCAGAGGCACTGGCTCGGAGTCTGGGTGTCATTTCTATCTATAATATGTATGTATTTACAAAAAAAAATTATATATGTAGTTTAACATCCATCTCGTTACCATAACACAAGCATTAAGTTGCTTAGCTTGGGACGAGATGGCGTTGTGTGAAATGTCCAAGGATAATTATTTATTTATTAATTCACGACCACAGCCAGACCCAACTCAATCGTCTCTGGCTTACACAAAGACCTGACCCCTTAATAACAAGACCAACGAGGCGGTACGAAGATCACCCCAGCGCGTCAGCTAGTCTCATGCGTCATGCTTGTGAACAGGTGTCGTTGCTGGGGGTCGGTTGGCTCGGGCATTAGAAGGTTACAATTGTTGACTAGATCTGGCTGATGTTTGGCCCTTTGCGACTATCGCGCGAGTTTGCTCTCACAAATCTGTCTTATATCCAGTCTTGTAACCAAAAATGGCGATCTAAAAAGAGCAACTACAGAGTCTCTTGCCGGCTCTTCTCTGTAGAGCTGCATTCCGTACCACCGGCTCGGTGGTGAATTTTAAATTTTATTTTATTGTTTAACTTGTCTAAAAGATCTCTAATGAGACAACTTGATTAAATAATAATAAATAATAAATAAATATCCTTGGCCATCTCGTCCCAAGCTAAGCAACTTAATGCTTGTGTTATGGTAACGAGATGGAAGATAAACTACTTATATACATTTTTTTTTTGTAAATACATACATATTATAGATAGAAATGACACCCAGACTCCGAGCCAGTGCCTCTGGTTTAGACAAACCGACCCCGGAATCGAACCCGGGACCCGTTGATCCAAAGGCGGCACATCTAACCACTAGACCAACGAGTGTATTTGATTTTTTTTGCCAATGAATTCGCTTGCCTGGCTATTTGTACCGGATAACCACCGGACCTGGATCAACTATCCGATTTTATGTTCATGACGGGACAGAACATTATACTTCCCCACCGCACGCTGGGAAATAACGCATGTTGTAAAAGTCAATAAACCCAACACGCTTGGTGGTAGGATCTAATGGTTCGCCCGGCTAGCTACCACCCTCACATCTGAGTCAGCCAAGTTTTACTGTGTTTCGTCTTATGTATATGAGAGCCAGTGCCCGACGGCAAATTTCTTTGAATTGCCTGCTCCATCTTATGCCAGCAATACACGTTGGCCGTGCTTAGGCCAACGCGAGCGTAGGCAATTTAATACAAGGCAAGTGCTAATGCCTACACGTTGGGCAAGTGTATCGAAACCAACTAGGCGATATACCGTCTATACGTTGGTATTGGCGTTCACTCGGCCATGCTGGGCCAACGTATATTGCTGGCTTTAGACCTTGTCGTGGTCGTAGTGTCAAAGGTCAAACTATCTAATAATAAACATTAAATGGTCAAAGGTCAGCTGCGATTTTACGTGCGCCTCAAAACCAGCTGGCTAGGTTATCGGCTTTGTCATTTCATATTGTCGGCTCTTACAACAACCACAGGATGGAATGGGATAGTGACACTCGTCGTTTAAGCCCATAAATGACCCACTACTGAGTCGAGCCTCCTCCAAATTCATGGAGGGTTAATTAGCCTACTGTGCCACGCTGGCAAGACGGGTTGGTACAGGGTTTATATCAAGATTTCCTTCTCATGCGGCTAGGTGATCTGCCTCTTACGACCACCACAGATAGTGTGGGTTGGTGACATTGTGTATTCTAAATCCGTCACCACACGGACCAATAATAAAAACACTAATAAAACATTATTTTGTATTCTAAATACCACCACGACGTACAGTTCTTTTTTTAAACATACACTTGCTTGTTCCCAGAACTGTGTCATGCTGCGACCAAGATCCAGGCATCTTTCCGAGGTCACCAGGCGCGTAAGGAGACCTTGAGCAAGGAAGCCCAAGCCCTGAAGGACAAAGAACAACAGGACAAGGTAACAACCTCCGAATTGACAAATTGTCTGCCTCGTTGGTCTACGGGTTAGATGTGCAGCCTTTGGATCAACGGGTCCCGTGTTCGATTCCGGGGTCGGGCAACTGTCTTTGTCTAAACCAGAGGCACTTGATCAGTGTCTGGTTGTCACCTGTGTTCGTAGACATGTTTGTAGACAGTACAGGGGCTATGTTAAAAAAATTACAATACCCCTTTTGTCGGGGTTTTTAAAGCGACAAAGATGCTACATAAATTAAAAAAAAATGTGAAGAAACACTTCTTCATTTCTTTTTTAAAAGGGATATTTGTATTTTAATTAGAATTTTATTTAATACACAAACAGAAAAACAAATATGAATAACATTAAAATACTTCATCATCATCATCATCAATTCAGCCAAAAGACGTCCACTGCTGGACATAGGCCTCCCCCAAGGATTTCCACAAAGGCCGGTCCTGGGCCGCCCGCATCCACTGCTTTCCGGCGATCTTAACCAGGTCGTCGGTCCACCGTGTGGGAGGCCTACCAGCACTGCGCCTTCCGGAACATTAAAATACTTAAAAACACTAAAGACTAGGAATAAACTAAACCTAAAACTTAAAAAAAAAATACTGGCATGGTATCGTGTTTACACCATATTATTAATTACAGGAGGACGTAGAAAATATCGACCTCGGTGATCCCGACCTCAACAAAGCCGCAACGAAAATTCAGGCTTCCTTCCGCGGCCACAAAGTTCGCAAGGACGTGAAATAAGGTGACCATCCGATCGCGTTCTGCGGGACAAGTTCTGACTTCGTACGTGCGGGATAGTTTCATATTATTTTATACACAGGTTGCTTACTTATTGGTTAACAATATTTGTAGAGCTGAAATTACTCAGCCTTTGCTGAAATACTAAAAACAAAAAAGTTTGAAGTAAAATTTCAGAGGAAAATAACTTCACTAAGAAAATCTTGTATCAGTTATTATGTTCTCTGATAGAACCGTAACACTTCTAAGAAATTTCCCACCGATACCTAAATACGATAATTTATGTATAATGAACAATGATATACACATGAGGAAATTTGTTAAACATGTCGGTCGTCCGTTATCTGCATATTATTTCTGTTTCTTAATTGTTTAGAGTATTGATACCTAATAATATATTAGCAGTCTATATTATTCCAGTTATTTTTATCGATAAGCATAGAGCTGGAAATAAATACTATAAGCTCCATTCATAAAGTTTTCTATCTGATTTGGCTATAAAAATTCAGAGATCGCATTATGAACAAAAATCTTTGCTCATAATGTCTCATAATTGCCTGTACATACGTTGTATGAATTGGGATGTAAAATATAGTAGGTCAATGGACAGATTAGAAAATATAAGATATTATCTAGTCATTTAACTAGTCGTATTTTGTTTCGTGATGAGTGCATGCGAAGTCAGTAGGGAGAGATGTTTCTTAGTGTTGAGTAATCGTGTCTGGTATGTCAATTCTTTACTCTGTATTTGTCAATTTTTTAAAGTTATCATTATTGTTAACCGAATGCAAGTGTTTAGAGACCACGTTTTTTGACCATCTACATTTTTATTGTTAACATTGTATTGTATTTAGCTAAAAATATGTGCATTTTAAATTTATTAGCATTGGATTGACGTGTCGCATGAGTACTTATGAGTAGTAACGATCGAATTGAAATTTCTATCCCGTTTTTGTATTATTATATTATGAACACACTACTTCATGTAACTATACAAGATGGACGCCGTTTTACGTTTATATGCATATATACATTCCAAGATATTTTAAAGTTTATCGGAAAGTCAATGTTTTATTTTAGATAAGCCGTATGTAGCTTTAAGTATAATTATTACATAGAATTAGTGCATTCAAGCTGTGTTTAAAATATTTGTTATTCTTTAATTAAGTTATGATATTCAGTGCAACACTTATTACACTAATTTGTAATCTTGTTAATTACATACAACACATTTTTGCTGGGTTACCTGTAAATTGCTGGTACATTAGGGTTTATATTTATTGAATAAAATATTTAATATTCGCCTATAAACAATAATATTGTTTTATTTAACGATGCCTTATTGTAAGATAAAAATGTATAGTCAAGAAGAATACATGAGATACTACTACTGCTCAGCCCATAAATAACCCACTATTGGGTCGGTAATTAGCCTACTGTGCCACGCTGGTTGTCTAGCCAGCGTGGCATAGTAGACTAATTAAGTAGTTTGCGACGGGCTGTGGGGTGGCCCATGTTCAGCAGTGGACTAGAGTGGGATATGATGATATTCTGTTTTTTTAAAGAAAACTCATCTGCATTAAGTAACCTAGTATCACAGGGGCACTTTCTACGCATAAATCACGAACACAAAGAAGTAGTAAGTATCTCTGGTTCGCACAAAGATACCCAAAGTAAGTATCTCTAGTTCACACAAAGATACCCAGAGTCAGTATCACTAGTTG
Organism: Clostera curtula; assembly: GCA_905475355.2. Lineage (NCBI taxonomy): Eukaryota > Metazoa > Arthropoda > Insecta > Lepidoptera > Notodontidae > Clostera > Clostera curtula. The sequence goes on from FR997822.1 coordinate 4,328,749, forward strand.
ACACAAAGATACCCAGAGTGAGTATATCTAGTTCACACAAAGATACCCAGAGTAAGTATCACTAGTTCACACAAAGATACCCAGAGTGAGTATATCTAGTTCACACAAAGATACCCAGAGTAAGTATCACTAGTTCACACAAAGATACCCAGAGTGAGTATATCTAGTTCACACAAAGATACCCAGAATAAGTATCTCTAGTTTACACAAAGATACCCAGAGTGAGTATATCTAGTTCACACAAAGATACCCAGAGTGAGTATATCTAGTTCACACAAAGATACCCAGAATAAGTATCTCTAGTTTACACAAAGATACCCAGAGTAAGTATTCCTAATTCCCACAAAGACTTGCCCGGGCCACATCTCGAAAACAAGTGATTGTATGGACACCATAGTGGCAGTACTTTGCTGGTAAGTGAGCTTAATAAGGCTCCTTCATGTGGTAAAAGTAATAATAATATAGCCATTTCTGCCCAATTTTTTTTATTGTGTTACATGTAATTCTCATAGCACTTTCTTGATATATTTTAAAACTAAACAACTAAACCAAAAAAATAAAGAGTACTACGAGTATAAGGTCTCTTAATTCGGCGTGTCTGTTGACATAGGCCTCCTCTAACGATTTCCATTCTTGCTTGACCTGAGCTACCCTTCCAGTTCGGTAATCATCATCATCAGCCCCCATTAGTCCACTGCTGGACATAGGCCTCCCCTAAAGTGCGCCATACCGCCATAGTTCGGTAATATCTAACGGTAATTATAGACAACCAGTCTACCTTACCTTTTTCCCACTTCCATTGGGCTCGGCATCAGTATTACCTGATTCAGCCAACTACCAGTTTTTAGACGGAAATAGTACCGTTTACCCTCTGAGACCGGTGGGACATTCGGTAATCAACTGCCATATATGGTACAATATCAGCTGGTATAGTCGCGATGGTTTTGCCCTTAAAATGACGGCAGACATCAGATATGAATATTACGGTTAGATATTATGCATCCAACATCTTGCTTTAGCTACCTTTGACGACACTCCCATAATGGAATAGCTTGGTGGCATAGTGTAATCTAAAATGGCAGCACACTGTTAAATTGTCATGACTTCATCTCTCACAATTCCATACGTTACTCTTTTTGTAACGAAAATATGCAATTGAAAAAAGCTACCAGTGACTCCACACCTGGGCTTAGCCCTAGCCCTCCATGAAGTTGGAAAAGGCTCAGTAGTGGGCTACTTTTAGGCTACGGAGATGAAGTAGAGAAAGAGACAAGCGGGCGGGTCCGTGGGAAGAAGCTGGTATGATCACAAAGAGAATTTGAAAATACTTCTGAAACTTTTACTGCTTCATAACATAAGCGGCTTAGAAGCTTTGCGTTGGAAGTTTGTCGTTCATCAAACTGAAATCCAACCCTGAACTAGATAGGGTTGTCTATGTTTTTGGAGATTACAATTAATAGTTTTAAAAGAATAAGCAAATTAAATACTACTTCTAATACTTTTGTCTTCAACCAATGTGTGACATATGGAACAGAGACGTGGTCGTCCACTGTGGGCTCCATCAGAAGGCTCAAAGTCACCCAAAGGGCAATGGAGAGGGCTATGCTCGGAGTTTCCCTGCGAGATCGAATCAGAAATGAGGAGATACGCAGGAAATCCAATCACGGACATAGCCCACCAGATTGCCAAACTTAAGTGGCAGGGGGCAGGGCACATAGCTCGCAGGACCGACGCCCGATGGGGCAGAAAAGTCCTCGAGTGGCGACTGCGTTCCGGAAGGCGCAGTGCTGGTAGGCCTCCCACACGGTGGACCGGCGACCTGGTTGAGGTCGCCGGAAAGCAGTGGATGCGGGCGTCCCGGGACCGGTCTTTGTGGAGATCCTTGGGCGAGGCCTATGTTCAGCAGTGGACGTCAGCGTGTATCGATTGCGCATGGTTGGTTAAAATGTGCAGAGCTCCCACTGTCTCCTGCTTTACTCGTGGTAGCCCATTCGCCAGTCCTTCGAGAGGATATCTCTAGAAATTGTTTTTTTTTATTCTAGAAAATGTGAACAGTTATCTTACTTCGTAAAAGAACCCTACTGTTCCACGCTGTTCGTGAAAGATATAGAATACAGGGTGTGACCACCCCATACCATTATATATTGTGCAAATAACACGGCGCACTACAGAGAAATACAGACAATTACATGTAGGTATGTAGCCCAATTAGATGTTGATGACCATAGATGACCCACTGTTGAGTCGGGCCTCCTCCAGTTACATCGAAGATAATTAGCCTAATATGCCACGATGGCCTCACGGGTTGGCACAGGGTTTCGTATCAACCACAATGCCGCAACAGGACGCGAGTTGGAGCACACCGGGGATGTTTAGTGGGTAGGCCCCACACTGGGGAAGAGTCCTACACGCCCCCCTCGGCCATCCCCGTGGCCGACGGGGATAGTCCATAAAGGCTTTTACCCCTGGCGAACAAAAAAAAGGGTTTCGTATCAAGTTTTCCGTCATAGTAACAACAAATGAATCATTAGGGGGTAATTGCCCATAATCCCCACGCTGGGCAAGCGGGTTGGGGATCGCAGTCGTATTTAAGATGTACGACCAGACGTTGCTGCTGCGCAACGTCTGTAATTTTTCCCTTAGTCGCCTTTTACGACACCCACGGGAGGAGATGGGGTGGTGATATTCTAAATCCGTCACCACACGGAAAAATCCGTCACCACACGACAAGGCCGAAAACCTAGCCGCAAGAGAAGGAAAACTTGAACCGAAACGCTGTGCCAACCCGTCTGGCCAGCATAGCGCAGAAGGCTCATTATCCTCCAAGTAAAGGGGGCAGATTTATGGGCTGACTGGAAATAGTAATAATATTTTAAAACGGTTGGCAACCCTATCAATAGCTAACCACAGAATAGTCAAGCTGTTAACGACTTTATTGATCAGTATTGCACACGCGATTTTAACATCAAAACGTTTAGCTTGAAAGCTGAAAATTGATTGCAGTTATGGTGGAGTGTGATTAAATTTTAATTACAAGGTTGAGCCTGTGTTATTATGAAATAGCTAGCATAGTCGCTTTAGAATCATAAATCTCAGTTGTTTGCTTAATATTAAGTACCCTCTTGCGAGCAGTTCTGTGAAATTAAAAAAATACAACTAGAATGGTGTTTAATAAAAGTATAATAAATAAATAAATATCCTTGGACATTTCAGACAACGCCATCTCGTCCCAAGCTAAGCAACTTAATGCTTGTGTTATGGTAACGAGATGGATGATAAACTACTTATATACATTTTTTTTTGTAAATACATACATATTATGACTGCCTCGTTGGTCTAGTGGTTGGATGTGCCGCCTTTGGATCAACGGGTCTCGGGTTCGATTCCGGGGTCGGGCAAGTGTCTTTGTCTAAACCAGAGGCACTGGCTCGGAGTCTGGGTGTCACTTCTATCTATTTTAAGTATGTATTTACAAAAAAAAATGTATCTAAGTAGTTTATCATCCATCTCGTTACCATAACACAAGCATTAAGTTGCTTAACTTGGGACGAGATGGCGTTGTGTGAAATGTTCAAGGATATTTATTATAGATAGAAAACACCCAGACCCGGAACAAATACTTTTAGGTCGTACACTATTTCTTCCGTGCGGGAATCGCACCCGCGACATGATGCGCAGCAGTCGATCGCTCAACCACTGCGCCAAAGTAATAAAGTACAATTACACAGGGTGCAATTAGACTACGACAGATTACGTGGTATGTCTTAACCGAACGAATAGCTCCGTTAACTTCGCTATCGCAATGTAACGCAATGCTCCTTGGTACTTTCTGCATATATAGGCGATATTTTGATGTTGTTAATTCTGATTTTTTGTGGAACTATTATTACCTTAAAGTTAAGATGGGACATCAAAACACAAATAAGCTGTATATAAATTGACAATATATTAGGTCAGAAACATTTGAATGACTTCGACCAGGCGCTGTAGTATAGGATAAAATTCGAAGACACCCGATATAATCAGAACGGTGAGCGTAATCAGGCGGTTGACGGAGCGGACCAGATCTAAGGTGGAAGGTGTCTGAAGTAGAGGGAGAGATTTCCGCAAGGATTTGGCCTCATAAACTGCATCGCTTGGAGCTGTGACCTAAAACATCAAAGAGGTTTTAATATTACCTAAAAGCGTATACAGGTGACATAAATAAAATAACAAATAAATATCCTTGGACATTTCACACAACGCCATCTGGTCCCAAGCTAAGCAACTTAATGCTTGCGTTATGGTAACGAGATGGATGATAAACTACTTATATACTTTTTATATTTTTTGTAAATACATACATATTATAGATAGAAATGACACCCAGACTCCGAACCAGTGTCTCTGGTTTAGACAAAGACACTCGCCCGACCCCGGAATCGAACCCGGGACCCGTTGATCCAAAGGCGGCACATCTAACCACTAGACCAACGAGGCAGCCTTTAATTTACCCACTGCTGAGTCGAGTCTCCTCCAAATTTGTAGTTCAGCCAACTGTGTAAGGTTGTCACATGGTTTCTATCAAGTTAATCTGCCTCGTTCCTTTAGTCGCCTCTTAAGACACCCCCAGTATGGTATAATTGGTGACTTTTTCTATTATTAATCCGTCACCACACGGATTACATAAGAGTATCACTCATCATCATTCCATCATCATTTCAGCCAAAAGACGTCCACTGCTGGACATAGGCCTCCCCCAAGGATCTCCACAAAGGTCGGTCCTGGGCCACCCGCATCCACTGCTTTCCGGCGACCTTAACCAGGTCGTCGGTCTACCGTGTGGGAGGCCTACCAGCACTGCGCCTTCCGGAACGCGGTCGCCACTCGAGGACTTTTCTGCCCCATCGGGCGTCCGTCCTGCGAGCTATGTGCCCTGCCCACTGCCACTTAAGTTTAGTATCACTACATAGTATAAAAAAAAGTCGCTGTCGTCTGTCCGTCCCTATGTATGCTTAAATCTTTAAAACTACGCAACGGATTTTGACGCGGTTTTTTTTAACAGATAGAGTGATTGCACTACAACACCCCCAAAAAGTAGAGGAAGCAACCCCTCTCAAATGTAAAGTAAAAAAAATAGGTTTCTGATTTTTTTTAACATATTATAGTATCAATTTTTTTGCAGCACTACCCGTAGGCACTTTTTGTTGCGGCGTGTATAAATGAAATTACCTGGAATACCACACCAGGTTCAACATGGCCAGGTCTACTGGCAAGCGTGCATGGCTGAAATGCCCACCAACAAATGTCATCATGAATCCTGTTTGGGGGGGAAATTGGCCTAATGTAGCATGCTGGACTGAATGCTTCATTAACTTCCAAAAAGCAGTGTTATGTCTACATGATTATCTTTTTGTCTGATCTAAAGGCGCCACTTACAACCCCTACACCAACAAGGTAGTACGGCTCAAACTGCCGAAATTGAGTAGAAATTTCCGGAATCTCTAGTCTTTTCACAGAACTCTTACAAATCGTCCCGTTTGAAACTACTGCACCGGTTGGGAATGCTTCTCTGCAGAGAAGAACCCGCAAGAAATACTGTATTTATTTACTCTTTCTTTTTCTATTCGTATATTTTGATACAATAAAGTATTGTACAGACGTATTTTTTTTATAAATATAAATATCCTTGGACATTTCGCCATCTCGTCCCAAGTTAAGCAACTTAATGCTTGTGTTATGGTAACGAGATGGATGATAAACTACTTAAATACATTTTTTTTTGTAAATACATACATATTATAGATAGAAAACACCCAGACCCGGAACAAATACTTGTAGGTCGTACAAATATTTCTTCCGTGTGGGGAATCGAACCCACGACATGCTGCGCAGCAGTCGATCGCTCAACCACTGCGCCAACCGTGTCGTGTGTATTAACCAACTACTACTAATACTCAGACCATACATAACCCACAGTGGGTCACCCACTGTAGAGTCGGGCGTCCTCCAGTTTAATGGAGGGAAATTAGACAACTGAGCCTCACTGGCCAGACGGGTTGAGTTTCGTTTTAAGTTTTCCTTCTCTTGCAAATAGGTTATCGACTTTGTCATTTACTTTCGTCCGCTATTACGACACTCTCAGGATGGAATGGGATAGCGACTCTATGTATTTTAAATCCGTCACCACACGGAAAATATTTATAAGTAGCGGCCCGTCCCGGCTTCGTACGGGTGCGATGTTACCCGAGGGTGACGCCGCAGGGCGAAGATAGCCAAAAAAATTTAGCCTAAGTTAAAAAAAAAAAATGGTAAAGTAACTACATACATTAAAAGGCTAATGCTAGTCACAAACACATTAAAACCCTGTTCTCTAAACTAGGTATACCTGTATCTTAGAGAACAGTGTCCCTCCGCAGACAATGTTACGAGCCAATACTTCTAACTAAAAATCAATTAGGTTATCTTTAACATTACAAAAAATAATAACAAATAATAATAGTGTGTGTGTGTGTGATGAGTTACTCCTTATATCATCAGCTACCTATCAGTGAAAGTCCCGTCAAAATTGGTCTAGCCGTTCCAGAGCCAGAACAAACAGGCAGACAGACAAAAATTTAGAAAAATGTTATTTTGTTCTATGTAGGTACTAAGTATACTAACGCATTTAGTAAAAAAAGTGGTTCTTTTATTATTACAGATAGACACTCCAATTTTATTTATTTGTAGTATGTATGTATGTATAGATTAACCTATTCAAACACAATGATGGTTGTGTGAATGTAATGTATTACATACACAGATTACTCCCACACATATCCCCGAACTTAAAACCACCCACGCTGCGGTTTGCAAACTTCCTGAACTAAGTTGGAAACTTTGAACCGTGCCGTCTAAGTTTTCATGACTTTGTAATTACGAAATAAATGCATTTACATTCGTTGGATGTCGGTGTGGGTACCAAATATAGTGCCACCAACACATGTTGTCTTGATGGTGTCATACAAGGCGAAATTGTTAGTCACATAACGGCAAACTACTACTACTAATAAAAATATAAATAAATATCCTTGGACATTTCACACAACGCCATCTCGTCCCAAGCTAAGCAACTTAATGCTTGTGTTATGGTAACGAGATGTATGATAAACTACTTATATACATTTTTTTTGGTAAATACATACATATTATAGATAGAAATGATACCCAGACTCCGAGCCAGTGCCTCTGGTTTAGACAAAGACACTTGCCCGACCCGGGAATCGAACCCGGGACCCGTTGATCCAAAGGCGGCACATCTAACCACTAGACCAACGATTACTCTTCTCTTCTTCTTCTTCCATGGAGGGTCATTACCCTACTGTGCCACGTTGGCAAGACGGGTTGGCACAGGGTTTGCTTCAAGTTTTCCTTCTCTTGCGGCTAGGTGATCTTGCGTTCCTTGAGGTCTCCTCTTACGAAACCTTTAGGATGGTATGGGTTGGTGACATTTTGTATTCAAAATTCGTCACCACACGCAATACGAATACTCCATGTAAATACCAATAATTAGTTCAACATTGTGGCGGATTTAGAATACAAAGTGGCACCGCCCCATTCCATCCTGAGGGTGTCGTTAGAGCCGGTATACGAAATTACAAGGCAAAAAAAACAAGCCGGAAGAGAAGGAAAACTTGAAACGAAACCCTGTGCCAACCCATTTGGCCAGAGTGGCACAGTAGGCTAATTACTCTCCATGTAATGGAGACACCCGACTCAGAAGGTAGAAGATAGAAATTGAGTTCCGGAGTCCCACAAAATTGGAAGTATGTATAAAGCATTTCCAAAGCGTCACAAAAAAAAGGGTTTTTTTTTATGGAAGAGGGAGGCAAACGAGCAAGCGGGTCACCTGATGGTAAGTGATCACCGCCGCCCATGGACACCCACAACACTAGAGGGGTTGCAAGTGCGTTGCCGGCCTTTATTTTGCCCTCCCCAGGGGGGGGGGTCTCCGGTCCACGGTCCAACGAAGCGCAGTGGCTAAAAGCTACTACTCAAAAGTCGGTCTTCTGCGAGAGTGTGGTACTCACCCGGTCGAGCCGGCCCATTCATGCTGCGAACAGCGTTTCTTTTCTTGCGGCCAGGTTTTGCTGGTGACATAATTTGCCCGGCTCAAGATGCAATGGTGACAAAATGTATTCTAAATCCGTCACCACTCGCACTGCTTACCTTATCACTGGAGTCAATATTGTTATCCTGCTTGACGTCAGCGTGTATCGGTTGTGCATGGTTGGTTAAAATGTGCAGAGCTCCAACTGTCTCCCGTTTTACTCGTGGTAGCCCATTCGCCAGTCCTTCGGTAGGATATCTCTAGAAAATGATTATTTTTTATTCTAGAAAATGTGAACAGTTATCTTACTCCGTAAAAGAACCCTACTGTTCCACGCTGTTCGTGAGAGATATATAATACAGGGTGTGACCACCCCATACCATACTAAGGGTGTCGTATGAGCCGACAAAATAAATAAATAAATATCCTTGGACATTTCACACAACGCCATCTCGTCCCAAGCTAAGCAACTTAATGCTTGTGTTATGGTAACGAGATGGATGATAAACTACTTATATACATTTTTTTTTGTAAATCATACATATTATAGATAGAAATGACACCCAGACTCCGAGCCAGTGCCTCTGGTTTAGAACAAAGACACTTGCCCGACCCCGGAATCGAACCCGAGACCCGTTGATCCAAAGGTTACCTAGTGGTAAAAGAAGGAAAACTTGATATTGAACCATGTGCCAACACGTCTGGCGAGCATGGCACAGTAGGCTTATTATCATTTCACTGGAGGAGGTCCGACTCAGCTGTGGGTCATCGTCGTGCCACCCTTGTCAACCAAAGTAGCCTAAGTAGCTCCTTGTTATTTCAGCTATTAGCCAGTAAAAGTAACGTCAAAATCGGTCCAGCCATTTCAGAGATTAGCCGTAACCAACAGACACACAGACAAAAATAGTAAAAAAAATACTTTTTGATAAGTACATACCAAATACAATTAGTAAAAAGCGCTCCAATTTACACTCCAATTTTGTTTATTAGTATCGTCGTTTCAGCCCATAAATGGCCCACTACTGAGTCGGGCCTCTTCCAAATTCATGGAGGGAATTAGCCAACTGTGCCACGCTGGCAAGACGAGTTGGCACAGGTTTTGTATCAAGTTTTCCTTCTCTTTCGGCTAGGTGATCGTCCTCTTGCGTTCCTATAATCGCCATTTTGTATTCTAGATCCGTCATTGTCATTTACTTGTATAGATTCATTAAAACCATTTACTAACCTTTTGTAAGCTTTCTGTTAGCACAGCAGAGAAAACTACCAGAATCGTTACTCGCACCTTCATCTTTCCCAATACATTTTCGAAGCCTTCGCATAATTGTATTGTATTCAATTTAAAATCAAATACATTTAACATTAAAATGTATTTGATAACGCGTTTATGTTAAGTGTTTATTGGTTAACGTTATGTGTGTGTGGTATTACGTTCTTTTGTTTTACTTTGTTGCCGTCCATGGACATCAGAATGTAAGTCAGGATGTTAGAATACGCAATGTCACCAACTCATACCATCGTGAGGGTGTCGTAAGAGTCGACTAAAGAAACGCAAAAAGCAGATCACGTACTACAGCCCAATGACCCACTACTGAGTCGGGCCTCCTCCAATTACATGGAGGGTAATTAGCCTACTGTGCCACGTTGGCTAGACGGGTTAGCACAGGGTTTGAGGGTTTGTGCACTGCGGCGGCGTGGTTCTGCATCAGATCCCACAATGCCGCAACGGGACGCGAGTTGGAGCACCCCGGGGAGGTTTAGTGGGTAGGCCCCCACTATGGGGGAGAGTCCATAAAGAATTTTACCACGGGCGAACAAAAAAAAAAGGGTTTCTTTTCAAGTAGCTCTTCGCCCTTGTCATTTCCTTTTGTCAGCTCTGAAGACACCCTCAGGCTGGAATGGGGTGGTGACAATTTGTATTCTAATTTGTAATCCTTCACCACAGGGACACGTTTCGTCTGTACGTGAGATCACGTAGCCGCGGTAGAATGAAAACTTGATACAAACCCCGTGCCATCCCGTCTTGCCAGACTGGCACAGAAGGCTAATTACCCTCCATGAATTTGGAGGAGGCCCAACTCAGTAGTGGGCCATTTATAACGACGATACAAATAAACAAAATTGGAGTGTCTGTTTGTGATATTACAATAACCGCTTTTTACTAATTGTATTTGGATGTACTTAAAAGTAAGTTTTTTACAATTTTTGTCTGTGTGTCTTCTATTGGTTACGGCTAATCTCTGAAATGGCTGGACCGGTTTTGACGTATTTTTTTAACTGGCAAATAGCTGATATCATCATCATCATCATTTCAGCCAAAAGACGTCCACTGTTGGATATAGGCCTCCCCCAAGGATCTCCACAAAGGCTGATCTTGGGCCGCCCGCATCCACTGCTTTCCGGCACCTTAACCAGGTCGTCGGTCCACCGTGTGGGAGGCCTACCAGCACTGTGCCTTCCGGAACGCGGTCGTCACTCGAGGACTTTTTTGCCCTATCGGGCGTCGGTCCTGCGAGCTATGTGCCCTGCCCACTGCCACTTAAGTTTGGCAATCCGGTGGGCTATGTCGGTGACCCTGGTTTGCCTGCGTATCTCCTCATGCTGATATAACAAGGAGCAACTTAGGCTACTTTGGTTGACCACTTTGGCTGGAGGAGGCCCTACGCAACAGGGGGTAATCTAGGGTGACAATACTTTTATCCTTTTAAACCCAAGCACGTTCAAGCTGGTTTAGTAGGCTAATTACCCTCCAAGAATATGGAGGACGCCCGACCCAGTAGTGGGTCATGTTTGAACTGTGATGATGGTGATGTGTCTACATGAGCGGCATTTAGTTATTAAACTTTTAACAGAAGCTTCAAAATGAGGATGAAACACAGACTTCGGAGGTGCAAGAGCCTAAGTCAATTGAGGTTAGTAATTATCTTTATAGTAAACTAGCTTTTGCGCGCGGCTTCGCCCGCGTGGGCTTTGAACCCGTTTTTATGAACATAAAAGCGGTTATTGTGACTAAACTATGATAGTTAGATATATACTCTCGCGGACTTTTTTGTAGATCTTAGACTAGTAAGACCTACCAACTCGTAATACATTATTTTGTTCTATTTTCTATAGCTTTTGCAGCGCACGCATAAATAGGTTTTCGATTTTACACCTTGGGTTACAAAATCGCAATTTTCAAACGGATCCCTAATTCTTTTGAAAATAAAATATACCTTCCTCGATAAATGTACTATCTAACACTGAAAGATTTTTTGAAATCGGACCAATAGTTCCCGAGATTAGCGCGTTCAAACAAACAAACAAACAAACAAACTCTGCAGCTTTATACATTAGTAAGTATAGATTCCGTGAATACACAATATCACCAATCCATACACATCCTGAGGGTGTCGTAAGCAGCTACTAAAAAGCGCATGAGGCTTCTAGCCGCAAGAGAAGGAAAACTTGATACGAAACTCTGTGCCAACCCATCTGGCCAGCGCACAGTAGGCTAATTACTCTTCATTTTACTGGAGGAAGCCTTTCTTTTGTTTTTCTGGAGTTTTGCTTAATGCCTTATCTTTACTTCTCGGGGGTAAGGTCAGCGGTTATATGGGACTCCGGAACACTCGCCTCCCACTAATACCCCAGCGGTATAACCTCAAACGTCTTGCTTGAGACGCCACAGGTTGGCGTGGACGCATTCCACTGTGGCTTCCCGAGGGGTTACTACTATCGGAGACCATTCCGGGTAACTGAGACGCCCATGAGACTTGTATCGGTGTTAGGTCTCCCGACCATCACCGTCCTCTAAGGCGAGGGAAGAAGGGGAGCGTAATGTAACGTCACGTTCCCCTCCCTAAACTGGAGGAGGCATGACTCAGCAGTGGTCATCTATGTGCGGAGTAGTACACGAAGTTTTATCTGTACTGAAATGCTACGTATCTAGGAGAGGTTTAATGTACCGCGGGGAAATCGGCACGGACGCATACCTTTATTAGATTAAGGGGCGTACCTTACTGACGAGCGGTAGCGTAAATATAAATCAACTAAAATTAAATGGCAATTTGGGTTTCGAAACTCTTCCGAATCGTACGTGGAAATAAAATAAGTAAATTTTAAAACTGAATTTCATTGTTATGAAACACGCTCATAGATGACCCACTCTTTAGTCCGACCAGACTGGCCAGATTAAGAGGCCCAGAGGCTGATACGGATTCAAGATTTCCTTCTCATTCAGCTAGATTATCAGCCTTGTCGTTTCCTTTTGTCGGCTCTTAAGACACCCTCAGGTTGCCATGTGGTGGTGGCACTACATTCTAAATCCGTCACACACACGGCCACAAGGACTAGATAAACATAAATTATCTTTACATATGAGAATACGTTACCCTAAATCACCTGAGAATCTTCCGTTTTACTTGTATTAGTCGATTAAAGCACAAGACATGATCTTCCAAGAGATCATTTAATAATTATGCTCTTGCTATCGTTTGATAGCAAGGCCTGAATTATTCACCATCATCATCATCAGTCCACATTAGTCAAATGCTGGACATAAGCCTCCCTAAAGAGCGCCATAGCGCCCTGTCTTCGGCTTGACGCATCCAGCTGCTGCCCGCACCATTTCGCAGACCGTCGCCCCATCTAGCAGAGGGCCGTCCCACACTGCGCTTGCCGATTCGCGGTCTCCACTCAAGAACTCGTCTACCCCAGCGGTTGTCGGTTCTACTACAGATACTTCGGTTTAAAGAAATTTATTTCTCATAAGAACTTACAGTTCACTTATAATGAGATACAAAATATAGCAAATACAGTAAAGATACAATTTCCTCTGGAGTATTAGAAACTAAAGTGACAATAAGTTTATTTTTAAATGTATTCACGTTATCGCAATCTCTTATCTCGTCCGGCAATCCATTGCTGTGCTCCTTCACATAATATGCTCTTTCTACCGTAATTATTTGAGGATATCAATATGTTTTTACTTGATTAAACCATATTGTGGATTTTGCCATATTAAAAATTATAAACTTCATCAAAATTAATCTCTTTCTGGCAACCAAATTAATGTCCAAATATTACCTGATATTTACAGTATAAACATGTCGTGTTAATCCGACGTTTTTAACTGGGTCAAAATCATGTTCAGAGATTCCGTTACATACATACATACAAACGAAGCTAATAAAAGCGTATTAAAAATCGCTCCGCTCATCACTATATTACCATCATACGTTGAAACGTGGTGAGCTGAGTTATCGATTTTATCGAGTGCTGGTAGTGACTGACACGGTCATGTCAAATCGATATAATATAAACATGAAGCGAATTATCTTTTTTATCGATTTAAAATGACCTAAGTATTACTGAACGCTACCAGACGGGGGTTACCACCAATTCTTGACGAGATACCGAAAAATGATAAGCTCTCCGAGTTTCTTGCCAGCTCTTCTCAGCTGGCAAGAAACTCAGTGGTATCGTATAATGCTTCGGTTGATATAATTATTAAAATGCCCATCCCCATCAACCCATAGATGACCCACTGATGAGTTGTGCCTCGTCGAGTTACATGGTGGGTAATTAGTCAACTGTGCCACGTTGGCAAGACGGGTTGGCACAGGGTTTGTGTCAATGGGAAGAAGGCGCGCCCCCCAGCTGTGGAATGGGGGAGGGTCATACAGCCCCTCCTCATAATCGGAGGGGCCCGCCTCGAAGCATGGGGCTGCACTAAGAGGCGGACCAAGGCCCCCAGGAACACGGTGCATGCTCCCGCAATGTGAGTGAACCCCGTGGTCCTGGTTTGGGCAGTCGAGGATCGCCGTCGGTTTTAGTGGGTTCACCATCTCTACGCGGCCCGGAGTCCCACGTAGCCCGGCCAGTCCCTAACGGCCGGGGATACAGGAGGATAGGTAAAAAAAAAAAACAGCGGTTTGTGTCAATATTTCCTTCTCTTTTGGTTGATCTGCTTCTTGCGTTCTTTTAGTCGCCACTTACGACACTCTAAAGACTATGGGTTGGTGACATTGTGTATTCTAAATCCGTCAATCCGAATTGTGACACTATTATTCGGACGGATTTAGAATACACAATGTCACCAACCTGTACTATCTTTAGGCTGTCGTAAGAGGCGACTAAAAGAAGAAGGCCAGATCACCTGGCCGTATGAGAAGGAAAACTTGATACAAACCCTGTGCCAACTTGTTTTGCCAGAGTGGCACAGTAGCCTAATTTCCCTACATGCATTTGGACGAGGCCCGATCCAGTAGTGGGTCATTTATGGGCTGAAACGACGACACTATTCAAGATACGTCACCAAGAATGCATCTGCAATTTTCCCAGACTTATAAAGAATGCTGTCACATTAATTTAGTACTTGTTGGACAGTATTGACGTCATTGCGTGGGAACCACTTGCATTAACAATTATTTATTTATTTATTTATTCAGTATACCAACAACGTATCACAATTAATATCATAGAACATAAAAACATAATTTCTTCGTGCTCTGTGATGGCGTTACTTAAAGGTAAACATAACTTTCAATTGTCGTGTGATTGCATATTATTAATTAATTATACATAACAATATTGTTGCAATTCTTAAATTTACAAAAATTCTGTTTTTAGCGAATTGATTGTAATTAATTTGAAATTATAAAATTACATATAAAAAAATTGTAAGACCAATAAGAAAAAAAAAGTTAATCGTAGTAAAAATTAATTTATAATCGGTAGGTACATAACAATAATAATAATAATTTACCTAGGGTTATATTACATTGTATTACACATTGTATCACTATCATCACTACATAGTATAAAACAAAGTCGCATTCTTCTGTCCGTCCCTATGTATGCATAAATCTTTAAAACTACGCAACGGATTTTGATACGGTTTTTTTTAATTGATAGAGTGATTCAAGAGGAAGGTTTATATGTATAACCCACCCCCGCTTTGCACGGGCGAAGCCGGGGCGGGCCACTAGTTACAAATATATAAAACGGGATTATATAACACACTATGCAATTATGCACAGTTGTTTCAAACGGTTGGTCTCTACATACTACTACTACACAGACTATGCATGGCCCACTGCTGAGTCAGACCTCCTCTCATCACAGGGAGGGATTAGCCTACTGTGCCACGCTGGCCAGAAGGCTTGGCACAGGGTTTCGTTTCAACAAGCGTGCCGTGTGAGGGTATACCGCTGGGGTTTTAGTGGGTATACGGGTTCTGTCCCGGGAGTCCCACATAATCACCGACCTCTCCCCCGGGGGGCGGTGGTATGCGTAAAGCATATGCCCAGCGAAACAAAAAAAAAAAAAAAAAAAAAAAAAGGGTTTCGTTTCAAGGTTTACTTCTCTTGCGGCCAGGTTCCTATTGTCAAGTCTTACGACTCTATCGTATAGAAAAAAATACAGTTAAACCTGGTGAAGTGGGACCTGGATAAGTGAGAAACCTCTACTATTGAGAGTTGCAATGAGGTCCCGGTTCTTTTTCATTAAATTACCTCTGTTAATGGGACTTTTTGAACCTGGTTAAATGAGATTTGATTTCTAAGACTTTTTCGATGTTTACCTCTATAATTGAGATCTGTAGCTCAATTACCTCTTTAATAATTGTAACCCTTTTATTTAAAAGAGCAACCACAGAGTTTGTTGCCGGCTCTTCTCTCTGGAATGGCGTTCCGAACCGGTGGTAAAAACTAAATGATTAGTTTTTTTTTTGACTATTTGAAAGCATTCGCAAGAATTTATTCGAATAAAATACATTTTGATTTTGATTTAAGTGAGACAAATTAATCAGGTTTTAACATGTATAGACATATTTGTTTACATACATTTTGCGTCGTCTTTCGCTCATACTTTGTTTGTCAGTAGTCAGTACTATCTCAGGTTTTGATCTAAAAACAAAGGGAATAAAAGTGTACAAAATATCCAAACGTAAATTCATAACACCAAAGATAATGATGTACGCATTTTTATTAACATTTCCACCTCTAAAAATGAAATAACGGCACATTTCAACCTTTGTAAGCGGGGGCCTCTGTAACTGAGACTTGGAAAACTGGATTACTGGAAACCCTCAATAATTGGTACTTGAGATCCCTTGAGATCCCAATTAACCAGGTTTCACTGTATAAGATTATAATTTATTGGTTTGAACGAGTGGTCAGTAGTGGCGGATTTTACAAATGCTTTTGTGTTTCACGCAGACCAAAGGGCAAAGCGACGCCGAACTGCAGTCTCAACTCATGCCTCAAGAACTGAATCCTGCATTTGTACCTGATCAAGTACGTAAATAATATATTTTTAAATATTTTTTAACATATCATTAAAAAAAAAAATAATAATAAATAAATATCCTTGGACATTTCACACAACTCCATCTCGTCCCAAGCTAAGCAACTTAATGCTTGTGTTATGGTAACGAGATGGATGATAAACTACTTATATACATTTTTTTTGTAAATACATACATATTATAGATAGAAATGACACCCAGACTCCGAGCCAGTGCCTCTGGTTTAGACAAAGACACTTGCCCGACCCCGGAATCGAACCCGGGACCCGTTGATCCAAAGGCGGCACATCTAACCACTAGACATTGTCTGTATAGAGACGGCTTTAGAATGCATAGTTTTCATGCCGCATGTGTCGTAAGAGCTGAAAAAAGGAAATGACAAAGCCTAGACGTAAGTGAAGGACACTTAATATGAAACCCTTTTTTTTTATTTGTTCGCTCGGTGTAAAATCCTTTATGGACTTCCTCGCCGGCCACGGGGATGGCCAGCGAGGGGAGTGTGGGACTCTCCCCCATAGTGGGGTCCTACCCACTAAACCACCCCGGGGTGCTCCAACTCGCGTCCTGTTGCGGCATTGTGGGATCTGATGCAGAACCACCTCGCCGCAGACGAGGAGGCCCTCCTCCTCTCCTCAGGCTCCTTACGAGCACTGGACGTCCTGCCGTGAGCACCCGGCAGGACGTCGCTTCCCCTCAGATCCCGTGTGGGGCGAGACATCCCCGTACCCCGCCCGGGGATCTCCTATGTTTCGCTAAAATGAAACCCTGTGCCAACCCGTTCGGCCAGCGTGGTGCAGTAGCCTTTTTACCCTCCATGTAACTGGAGGAGGCCCGACTCAGCAGTGGGTTTTATACGGGCTAAGTAGGTAGTAGAATAAGCAAGCATAAGGAGCTAGGTTTTATTACAATAACTCTTAAATTAAACAGATTAAGGCAGATTAAGGCGCAGTGGTTGAGCGATCGACTGCTGCACAGCATGTCGCAGGTTCGATTCCCGCACGGAAGAAATATTTGTACGACCTACAAGTATTTGTTCCGGGCCTGGGTGTTTTCTATCTATAATATGTATGTATTTACAAAAAATAAATTATATAAGTAGTTTATCATCCATCTCGTTACCATAACACAAGCATTAAGTTGCTTAGCTTGGGACGAGATGGCGTTATGTGAAATGTCCAAGGATATTTAATTATTTATCGTTTCAGATAAGCACTGCAATTGAAAATAGCACATTGGACGCCCTAACTAATCGGAATCATGCACCAACTGAGAGGACCTCACGAAAAAACTCTATGAGCTCTTTGTTTTTAAGTAAAACTCTGTTCCAGAATGATCCGTGGCGAGTAGTTCTGCCAACGACTGCCAGAAGGCGGCGTGATACAGAGATAACTGCTATTCCTACTCTTATGAATGAGTTCAAGAAATACAGCCGCCTTGGAGCCTGCATAGCTTTGGCCATCGCTGCTACAGTGGAAATTGTCATTTACTTCGTAGAGTTTTATAACGCGAAGGTTTGAATAAATCGATTTGATTAACTGTGTTTTTTAACTACACTGAGTAAAAAATAAACTGTTCATTATTCAAATATTATTTGAATACCGGCGGCCCGTCCCGGCTTCGAGGGTGACGCCCCGTGGCAAAGCTAATAAAAAAGCGATGCTAGCCTAAGTTACTCCTTATATCATCAGTTACCTATCAGTTAAAGTCCCGTCAAAATCCGTCCAGCCGTTCCAGAGTTTAGCCGGTACAAACAGACGAACAAAAATTAAAAAAAAAAAATTTGGTCTCTGTACTGTGTACACATACTTACGCATTTAGTAAAAGGTGGTTATTTTATTATTACAAACAGACACTCCAATTTTATTTATTTGTAGGTAAGTATAGCTTAGTTTATATTGTGTACTAGCGACCCGCCCCGGCTTCGCACGGGTGCAATTATGCATGAATTATACCAAAAACATTCCATCTTGAATCCCTCTATCTATTAAAAAAACCGCTTCAAAATCCGTTGCGTAGTTTTAAATATTTAAGCATACATAGGGACGGACAGACAACAGCGACTTTGTTTTATAATAAGTAGTGAGTAGTGAAGACAGACTATCTATTGGAATCAAGCACCTTTTTTTAATATCCTATTTTTAAAATTAAATTTTCATCAGTCAGTCACCAGTACATTTTATCGTCAGTCGATATTTCTCTCGTCATTTTGACCAAAACGATGGACTGAACTGACGCCAGAATTAGCGTGTTACAGATGCCTTTAAATTTCCCATTGGTGTATGGAAGATAACGTTATGTTATATCCACATCTAGTTGGAGGAGGCCCGACTCAACAGTGGGTCATTATTAGTTAATTCCTTCCATACTTACTTACTTCTAGTAAGTAGGTATGGAAGGAAGTTACTTCTGTTATGTAAGTTTGGAAGGAATTAACTGGAGTGTTTGAGTGCACAGGTTTCTTTTTTTAATATTTTTTTAATCAATATGTTTCTCTCTCGCGGCTTTATAGCCGGGTAGTAGGATGTTTGCCATGTTGTTCTTTGTGTGATTAGGCGCTAAGGGATGATCATCCAGCCAGACGAGGTGGTATGACTAGCAGGGGTCCGCGGCGCCTACCCCCCGATAGTTGTAGTCGGCAAAATGTTAACTGTTCGAATGGCTCTTTAAATTTCACTATCACGTTGTAGGACTTTTTGTATATTCTCGCATTTGTAGGCGATATTTCTTGATGTAATTAGTTCAGATTTCTAGGGTAAATTGTGAAAAATAACCCTCCCCCCCCATACCTGTAGTCGGAGAAATCTTAACTGTTCGAATGACTCTTTAAATTTCACTATCACGTTGTAGGACTTTTTGTATATTCTCGCATTTGTAGGCGATATTTCTTGATGTAATTAGTTCAGATTTCTAGGGTAAATTGTGAAAAATAACCCTCCCCCCCCATACCTGTAGTCGGAGAAATCTTAACTGTTCGAATGACTCTTTAAATTTCACTATCACGTTGTAGGACTTTTTGTATATTCTCGCATTTGTATGCGATATTTCTTGATGTAATTAGTTCAGATTTTTAGGGTAAGTTGTGGAAAATATGTAGCATGCTACACTATAATATTGTTATATACCCTTTTTGTCACATCCCACACAGTGATTTTAAATAATCACTAACTATATTACTAATATGAAACATCAACAATGTTTGATTAAATTGTTCTTAAACAACAAAAAAATCGATCAGTTATAGTGATATTGAACTTAATTAACATTCAGTCACAGATATGGGTGTTTATTTGTTATATAAAAATGTGTGTACAACATTAGAAGCATTCAGAAAAATGAAGTGGTTTTGTTTGATGTGCTTGCTAACTGCTATTTTGGCTTCGGTAAGTCCCGTACAAAATTGATTGTTGGAATAAGAATTAATATTTAGACTATTCAGGCTCTTTTAATGGAATAAAAGGCACGGATAAATAGAATATAATAGAAAATTGCTTCATCACTAGGTACATAGCATAAAACAAAGTCGCATTCTTCTGTCCGTCCCTATGTATGCATAAATCTTTAAAACTACGCAACGGATTTTAAAGCGGTTTTTTTTAATAGATAGAGTGATTCTAAGGGAAGGTTTATATGTATAACCCACCCCCGCTTTGCGCGGGCGAAGCCGGGGCGGGCCACTAGTTATTGTATAAACCAAAGATGTGGTTCACAATCGTCAACGGATACATCAGGCTTATAACATAACTATCAGGTCGGAACGCGGCACCAACCAAGAAGACCTGGCGGAAGAAAATCGGAGGGGTTGACTGTTTTTTTTTAAAGAAGTCTGGGTACTACTTCTCATCCCATTAACTCACTGCTGGTTCCCCAATTATAAGTTTCGACATACAAAATATAATCTTAACCTGAAAATAGTTATGTTTTGAACAGAACAATTTTGTTTCACACAGTGATTTCTATAAAGAAGCCCGACATATAGTATTTTGAAAGTAATTCAGTAGCCTGCAGTCTAACTGCGCCTCTTCCAACGACATGGAGGGAAAATTACCCTACTGTGCCTCGCAGGCCAGACGGGTTGGCACAGGCTTTCGTTTTAAGTTTGCCTTCTGTTGCCTAGTCGTTTTCGGCCTTGACATTTCCTTTTGCCGGCTCTTATGACAGCCTCAAGAAGGAATGGGGTGGTGACATATTGTATTCTAAATCCTTCACCACTGACTATCGTCGCCCATTATGACTGTCCTCCATGTATATGGAAGTAGTTGTATCCTATCGGACCGTGTGAACGAAACATATCTACAGGTTAACGACGTCTGTTTCTCTTGGATGTTAGACAGGTAACCAATATACGAGACATTTTCCCGATCGCAGAGTTACCCTCCGTCAAAGTCATTTTTTTTTTATCAAATTGGCCTTAGTAACAAACACTTTTAAAACGTCAACGTCAACATGTTTTTAAAAACATGTACTTATCAATTGATTTTTTAAATAGAGTTTATACAACACGACATTGATATATTATTTGTCAGTAGGCCATCAGTAGGCGGAGGAAATGCAAGTATTTAAAAGTGTAATTGGAGGAGGCCTGTCTCAGCAACGGATCATATCGAAACGGACACCCAAGATCGCCGCTTACCTAGCCAACAAGGAGAGATGTGTTCAAAGTGATTTGTTTTCAGGCCATCAGCCAGGATTTCCAAATTGGAGATATTGACTTCTCTAACCAGTACGCCGAGTTGGCCTCCCCTGTGCCTGCAGATGTTGATGTCATCGAGTTGGTGGCGGAACTCTCCGCTGCAGGCAGTTTTTAACCTCGACCATGATCCGAAGACCCCTTAGATGTCTATCAGACATATAGCACAACGAGCAATGGACACAGGTAAGCTTATTATTTATTGTGGCAAGAAATAAAAACTCAATAAGAAATAGACATAAAAGAAACATGAATAAAATAAATAAATAATAAATATCCTTGGACATTTCACACAACGCCATCTCGTCCCAAGCTAAGCAACTTAATGCTTGTGTTATGGTAACGAGATGGATGATAAACTACTTATATAATTTTTTTTTGTAAATACTTACATATTATAGATAGAAATGACACCCAGACTCCGAGCCAGTGCCTCTGGTTTAGACAAAGACACTTGCCCGACCCCGGAATCGAACCCGGGACCCGACTCAGACTCTGCATAATGCTGGTTGCCAGTATTTCCTTCAACCAGCTCTGATCTTCCGTCGGAGACAGCAGGTGACATCACACATGGACACATAGTCCAAATCCAGTCTATGTTACTTCTCAGCCCATAAATGACCCACTACTGAGTCGGGTGTGTTTCGTGGGCTGGTCAGCACAGGGTTTAATATCAAGTTTTCCTTCTTTTACGGCTAGATGTTCGACCTTATCAACTACATATTATAAAACAAAGTCGCTGTCGTCTGTCCGTCCCTATGTATGCTTAAATCTTTAAAACTACGCAACGGATTTTGATGCGGTTTTTTTTAATAGATAGAGTGATTCAAGGGGAAGGTTTAAGTATAATACAATTGTAATATTGTAGCGAAACACTGATAAATTTAGATGTTCATAATTGCACCCGTGCGAAGCCGGGGCGGGTCGCTAGTTATAAATAAATATTAAGTATAGGTAGAATTAAAAATATATCTTGCAAGACGGGCGCCCGATGGGGCAGAAAAGTCCTCGAGTGGCGAACGCGTTTCGGAAACCGCAGTGTTGTCCTACCTATGACCTTAACCAGGTCTCGGGACTCGGGAACGGCCTTTGTGGAAATCCGTGCGGGAGGCCTATGTCCAGCAGTGGACTTCTTTTGGCTGAAATAATGACGATGTTGATGAAACTTTTAAATCTTTAGAGACCAAGAAAACATTAGATCAGAAAGAGAATTCAAGTCACCAACACTATTTGTAGTGCCTGAAATTGACATTTGTATCGTAGAGAGAGAGCCGCCTGGAGTCCTGGAGTCACAAGCTTCCAAGAACCTGGCGAAGAAGCAGACCAAGGCTGACTTTTGAGTCCGCACCTAGTTTTTCGCTCATTCATATCATATCGCATACCAAATTTATAAGTATGTTTTGAATGCGCACATCGCTTGTTCCGAAGAATAGAGTTCCAAATGGTTTCAAAGCAGTATTATAAATAGGTCTTTATTTTAGGGAAAGAATAGAGTTCAAAATGGTTTCAAAGCAGTATTGCAGATAGGTCTTTATTCTTTTTAACAGGCGACATATTTGTTCTCAATTCAATCTTTCTTAGTGAGGGGTCTTCATTAGGTATGTTTTGTAATATTAATACATAGGTAAATTATTTTTTATGTATTTACATGCAATAAAGTGATAGAGTTTGCTTATCGATTTGTGGTTTTATTTGAAAAGGAACATGGTAGACATTATCTAATCTAAATCTAATCTAATCTTCTTCGATTCTTCTTCTTCTCTAATAAATAAAATTGGATTCATCATCATCAGTAGAGTCTGTTTGTTCCGGCTAATCTCTGGAACGGCTGAACCGATTTTGACGGGACTTTCACTGATAGGTAGCTGATGGTATAAGGAGTAACTTAGGCTACTTTTTTGGACTAGCTTCGCCCTGCGCCCCGCGGTACGACAATAACCGCACCCGTGCGAAGCCTTGCCGCAGAAATAAAAACAAAATTTAAATTGCATGTAATGCGGTATCATAGGTGACATATTTAAATGATTCTTCCTGTACGGGGTGACTTCTCAAACAAGCGGTATAAATACCTGGATTTTTTTTGCGGAATATTTTGGAACTTTTTACAGCCATGCTAGTTCGCCATGTATATGTTACTGAATATAGAACCTTAATTTTTTGTTATACGTGTGACGTAAAACTGTATAGTCATAGGTGGACGTTAATTCGTTAATCAGATAATCGTTAATTAACGAAGTTAACATTTTGATTACCGGATTACATTTATGTTAACTCTTAAAAATGTTAACATAAAAGACGTGAAACGGACACGTTAACTTCCGTTAATATTCAGAAGTCCGTTAATCGTTAATCCAATGCGTAAAAGTTTATTACTGAACTGCAAACGCATTATATGTATATTCATTAAATACATTACTACTATTTCCTCTTCACTACATCACTACATAGTATAAAACAAAGTCGCTGTCGTCTGTCCGTCCCTATGTATGCTTAAATCTTTAAAACTACGCAACTGATTTTGAAGCGGTTTTTTTAATAGATAGAGGAATTCAAGAGGAAGGTTTTTAGTGTATAATAAATGCAAAATATTGTAGAGAAACACTGGTAAATTTAGAGGTTCATTATTGCACCCATGCGACGCCGGGGCGGGTCGCTAGTAAATTATAAGTCCAAAATGCTGAATATCTTTCTTCCTGTATCATGATCACTCATGGCAGATACTTCCATTTTAAGCAGGTAAAAATTATGTGACCATAAAATACGACCTAATAGGTCTTCTACTATTCAATTGCTTTTATTTACTCACTAGCTTTTGCGCGCGGCTTCGCCCGCGTGGGTTTCGAACCCGTACTTATCTCTATGCATATTTTTTATGAACATAAAAGCGGTTATTGTGACTAAACTGTGATATGTGCTCTCGCGGACTTTTTTGTAGATTATAATACCTACAAACCCGTAGTACATAATTTTGTTCTATTGCCAATAGTTTTTGCAGCGCACGCATAAATAGGATTTCGATTTTATAACTTGGTTTACAAAATCGCAATTTTCATACGGATCCCTAATTCTTTTGAAAATAAATATAACCTTCCTCGATAAATGGACTATCTACCACAAAAAGATTTTTTGAAATCGGACCAGTAGTGCCTGAGATTAGCGCGTTCAAACAAACAAACAAACTGCAGCTTTATATATTAGTATAGATATAGATTATATATTAGTATAGATATAGATTCTGAGCAAACTAATTTCAAGTATTCGCTATACCAAAAATGACCTCAAGTAACCACTATACAATAAATAAAAAACTTGTATATATAAGTTACATATAATTTAAAAAAAAAAACTGGTTTTCTAATCGAGAAACCTTCGTCTCGATGGAAAAAGTCGTTCGTAGTTTAGGTTGACATCTGAGGGATGTGGCGTGTAAGTTATTTGATTGCGACGTCCCAAGGGTATGTAGTCATATGGAACCTTAAAACAAAATTGATAAGTATCATTATTGATTGAAAATTTATTTTCCTGTGATGATACGCAAGTTCTGTGTGGTGACGGATACACCGTGTCACCACCCCGTTCTATCCTGCGGGTATTGTAAGAGCCGAGCAAGAGAAGTAAAACTTGATACGAAATCCTGTTTTTTTTTTTCGCCCGGGGTAGAATCCTTATGGACTATCCCCGTCGGCCACGGGGATGGCCGAGGGGGGGCGTGTGGGACTCTCCCCCAGACTGGGGGCCTACCCACTAAACCTCCCCGGGTTGCTCCAACTCGCGTCCTTGTTGCGGCATTGTGGGATCCTGAGCCAACCCATATAGCCAGAGAGGCACAGTAGGATAATTACTCTCAATGTAGGTAAGTGTAGGAGACCCGACTCATTAGTGGGTCATTTTTATTCTGAGAAATTAGTTAGCAAGTCCTACAAAGGCTGCAGCTACTGAATTGGTTAAAAAAAAAATTAAACCAGGCTTCATTAAAAAAACACTGCTGATCAAGTGTGAAACGAAATTGTTCGATTCTTAACATAAGTATTTTCAGGAAAAAATCTATATTTTTTTCTGTCGAAACTAATAATTAGAGGATTAGAGGATCCGCGAAGGTATACTTTTGTCTCCAGTACTTTGAGTAAGAGTTTACCCCTCGATCTCTTCAACGTACCTACTGTCAATTTGTACGAAAATTCTTAATCAACGTTACGATAACATGGAAAAAACTTTCACTAGGCACTCGTTAGTTACTAACAAGTGTCTCTGATTTAGAATAATCGGTCAATAAGCCATTTATATTACCTGTGGTAACGCGGCCACAGACATTATAAGTGCACAGATAAAAAATAAACAATAAAATTTCATCGTTTCACAACCAAAAAGGTACACAGTCTCGAAAATTGTTGAATAAATAGAGGCGCGGAATTTTATCGTTATTAGGGTACCTCATTCTAATTTGATACGATTCAAGGAATTTAATTAGGTATTTAATTTTGATTGCTAATTAACTACGTAGCGGGGATAACCTAGCGAAACGAATCGAGCTTAAATGAGTTTCGTTGTCAATTAAAGTAAGCAAACATAGTTACTTGAGTATTTTTACACTGCTCTATTCTTTTAAAATGAATCTATGTACGTTTGCAACACACACTCGCGTCTCACTGACACCATAATAAAAAAAGCAGGACGCGGGCAGGAAACACTAAAAGTGGGTTCTTTCCGCTGTCAAAACCACACTTCCTCTGGTAGAGAACAGAAATGCAACAACACCCAAAACTTACACATCGTGTATCTTAAACTGTGGTATATGGTCCTGAACGGAAGTGAAAAAAAAAGAGATTGTTGCAGTAGCTTCTCAAAAAAAAAATACAACGATGTCGCTTGAATTAGGAAAGACAACCTAATTAATTAATTGCGCGTGTATTCACGGATTTGCGCCATTCAGTGAGGAGTGTGTCAAAGGAGGAGAGCCGATAAAAAGAGGTGACAATACCGATAACTTAGCCGCTAGAGAAAAAAACTCGTTAAGAAACTTTTGCTGACCCGTCTGGCCAGTGTGGCCCAGTAGGCTAATTATCCTTAATGTAACTGAAGTAGGACTCAGCAGTGACACCACATTCCCACAGCAAAGCCTCCGAGATGATAAAACGCTCCAGGCGTTATAAAGGTTTCAACACCAAGGGTTTGAGCCAAGCTCCCCTGTCCGTCACTGCCAACACGGAAAGAATATGTAATTTCCCGTATGGCAGAATGACATAAGGTGACATTTAGTGGTAGGTTTCACTAATAAATAAATAAATATCCTTGGACATTTTACACAACGCCATCTCGTCCCAAGCTAAGCAACTTAATGCTTGTGTTATGGTAACGAGATGGATGATAAACTACTTATATAATATTTTTTTGTAAATACATACATATTAAAGATAGAAAACACCCAGACCCGGAACAAATACTTGCAGGTCGTACAAATATTTCTTCCGTGCGGGGTATCGAACCCGCGACATGCTGCGCGATACAATTGCATCGATGATGCAATTGTTTTAGAACAAGTGAAGATGTGCATTCCAGGCAGGATGGAGTGACGACACTGTTGACACTGCCGTAATTGGGTATTAAAAAAGAAATTATAACAAATGATCGAAGACATTTTTGGCTAAGATTTTGTTTAGAGTTGATACGCGTATATTTAGACACATACTCATTAAAGATATAGGTACGACTATTTTGATATTAGAGATTATTGTTAAAAAATCTTACATAAGTATGAAACAATCCTTAAAATCTGTACATTTTACCCAGCCTTCCTATAACTGGATTATTAATAAAACACGCAGAGAGACTCACTCCATCACATTCTAGCGCCACGCGACGCCACTCCCTATCCTTGTTTAAAACACGCAGTTTTTATATTTCTGTCTCTTTCCCACGGCACGCTTATAGTGCCTTCTCTGTCTCCCAGGTGAACGGTCGCAACATCCGTTGAGAACAGGTATCAAAGTGACAGGTGTAAAAACTGGGCAAGCATTCCTTGACCAGACGATACTGAACTGACCAGATGGCGAAGGTGTTTTTTTTTAAACTTGCAGAGGTTTGATGAAGATTCGGCTTGTACACCAAACAAGTTGAGCAAAAAGTTGGGTGATAGTTCACGCATGTTCTCAGCCTATCGTGTGAGTTTCATCTCCGTCCTCCGCGAAAGAGACATCTACATATTACAAATAAATAAAATTGAAGTGTCTGTTTGTAATAATAAAATAACCACTTTTTACTAAATGCGTAAGTATGAATACAGAGAAGCGGTCTATCTATAGAGTAAATATAATATTTTTTTTCATTTTGGTCTATCTGTCTCTCTCTTTTTATGTCTGTTTGTTCCGGCTAATCTCTGGAACGGCTCGACTAATTTTGACGGGACTTTCACTGATAGGTAGCTGATGATATAAGGAGTAACTGAGGCTACTTTTTTTGACTAGCTTCGCCCCGCAGTGTCACCCGCTGGGAACATCACATCCGTGCGGAGCCGGGACGAGCCGCTAGTCTGATGTAAGAAAGAAAGCAAAAAAGAATTCAATTCACTTACTTCTCAGCCCATACCAGACCCACTGCTGAGTACCCCAGCCCCGTCCCACCGGATGGAGACCTATAAAAGGTTTCCCCCACTTAGAAAAAAAGGATTCAGCAGTGAGTCAAGTATGGACTGTAGCAAACATGCGCTATACAGGTTACACATAGTGAAGGGGATTCGTTAAAAAACGTTCTTGACCTACGGAACCTTAAGTATTTACCTTGATCAACGCTAGGTTATTTTCAAAGCAATTGGTCACGTTGAGTTTTATAGTTTTCAATTCGGTTTGTCAAACAGTAAGTACTATGCAGTCCGATAAAATATGAACTGTATTGTTGGTCTAGGGGTTAGATATGGATCGGACCCGCCACCGACGAAATCCTCGATGTCTGAGGGCGTCCCAGTGTACCGGGACGCCTCGCTTGCCCTCGTCGGGGCGCCAACGTTTGACTGCGCTCGCGCGAACCGGTGACGCCCCTAGCGTGCCGTGTGAGAGTATACCGCTGGGGTTTTAGTGGGTATACGGGTTCTGTCCCGGGAGTCCCACATAATCACCGACCTCTCCCCCGGGGGACGGTGGTATGCATAAAGCATTTCCCCAGCGAAAACAAAAAAAAAAAGGGTTTAGATATGGATCGGTTCGATTCCGGGGTCGGACAAGTGTCTTTGTAAACCAGAAGCACTTGCTCTGTCTCTGTGTTATTTGTGTTTGTGAATTTCATGTCTGTATGCCCCGCGATATAGGTGCTATCTTGTGCAGGTTTATAAAACAGAAAGAAATGTAAAAAGAAGAAATGTACCTACTTGATCTTTATGCCAAATATGTCAGCCCTAAGACGGCGCACTGCTGAGTCGGGCCTCCTCCCATAATAGGGAGGGTAATTAGCCTACCGTGCCAGTCTGGCCAGACGGACTGGCACAGTTTAAGTTAAGTTTTGTCTCTCTTACGGCTAGGTTATCGGCCGTGTTATTTCCTTTTGTCGACTCTTACAACACCCTCCGGATGGAATAGGATGGCGACGATATGTATCCGCAATCCGTCGCCACACGGACTGAAAAAACCGTATCACATATATACGTTTTAAAACATGAAGCAAAATTTTGTACCCCTTTCTACGAAAATTGTGCGAATGGAGGATTATGAAATTATCCAGAAGGCTAATATGTATTAAAAAATACATTAAACCTGGCCACGCTAGTCAAAAGGGTTGGCACAGTGTTTGGTTACAACCCCTCGACCGTGCTGCCACCTTGTTGTGAGGGGGCTTGCGTGCTTTTAGGATCCGTTGGGGCCATACCAGCTCAGGATCACCCATGCCGGGCGGGCCCACGGGGAGAGGCCAGAAGAACCGGCACACGGAGTCGGGGTGGGTTTTGGCTCTGGGGACTCCTCTGTCGTCAGAGTTGCCTCGGAAGCCTTAACCTGCCGCGACACACGGCGCGGTCATTGCAGTGGAGGGCGGCCAGGCAGTAAGGCCAGGGCTGCCACCACTAGCAGCGGAGGGGCGGCCAGGCAGGCGTGCCACGGCTGCCGCCGCAACCGCGTGAGTCGGGCGCCAGCTCATCCGGCGCCTGACGGGGGCACGTGCAAAGTCCCGCACATGCCTCTCGGTGGGTTGGGGAGAGTCCAGAGCTCTCCATCAAAGCGTGGCGCCCGATTTTACAACCGGGTTAAGGCCTCATCAGGGTCACGGAGCATGCTCCCCCATCGGGAGGCGCACACATCGTACATAACCCGGCTGGCGTTTAGCGGTCGGGTATCCATGAGGATTTTCAGAGTAAAAAAAATGGTTACAAGTATTTTTTTGTCCTGCGGATTTTGTCACGGCCATTAGTAAATTACATACATACATATAATCACGCCTCTTTCCCGTAGGGGTAGGCAGAGACCACTTCTTTCCACTTGCTACGATCCATACATACTTGTTTCGCTTCGTCCACTTTCATTATTCCCTTCATACATGCTCTTCGGTTTAGGGTACTCTTGACCTGGCCTTTTTTCAAGACGTCCCTGATTTGGTCTTGAAACGTCCGCCTAGGTCTTCCCCTTCCAACACTTTCATTCACACTCGCCTTATACACTTTTTTCGTCAATCGTTCTTCATTCATTCTCTCGACATGGCCACACCATCTCAGCATACCTTTCTCAATTTTTGTCACTACATCTTCTTTCAGACCACAACGCTTCCTTATCTCACTATTTCTTATCCTGTCACTCAGTTTAACTCCTATCATACTTCTTAACGCTCTCATCTCAACTGCATTTATTCTGCTTTCATGTTTCTTCTGCCATACCCAACTTTCACTTCCATACATGAGTGTCGGAACCAACACTCCCTCATGCACAGCCAAACGAGCCTTGTTAGACACCTTCCGACTGCTCATAAAGGAGTGCAAAGCTCCGTTCACCATGTTCCCTGCATTCACTCTTCTTTCGATATCACTCTCACACTTTCCATCTCTTGTAAACTTTGAACCCAGATACACAAACTCATTCACCTGTTCAACTTGTTCATCTCCAATCACGATATTGCAGACTGTCACTGCCTCATCTCTTTCAAACACCATCACTTTCGTCTTCTTAACATTAACCTTCATTCCCTTTCTAGCAAAAGCTCCACTCATAGCAGTTACCATCTCCTGCAACTCCTCGGCCGAAGACGCAAGTAATACTTGGTCATCAGCATAGAGAAAACATTTGACGAGTAACTCATTCATTCTCAACCCACTTTCATTCTCTTTTAAATCTGTCAAGCAATTGTTCATGAACAGATTAAACAGCCACGGTGACGCTACACATCCCTGTCTAACACCCTTTTCGATATTAAACAATTCAGTGTATGCCCCGTTTATCCTTACACAAGCACTGGAGTCCCTATAAAGAGATTGCAATGCTCGTATAAGGATACTGCTCACACCGTTCACGGACAATGCTGACCACAATTCATTCCGCACCACTCTCACATCACATTCACACATTCGCACATTCACTAAATTACATGGACGGTAATTAGCTTACTGTGCCACGCTGGCCAGATGGATTGGCACAGGGTTTCGCTACAATTAAAAGCCTAAACATTTTTGTTAATTAAACCTCTGCACTAGAAAGTATACCGGAGGCAGTTTACAAAAATGAAATTCACGAACACAAATGACACCCAGACTCAAAGCGAGGCCCTCTGGTTTACAGAAAGACACTTGTCCCACCCGGAATCGAACCGGGAAAAAGTGATAGAAGGCCGGCTCATCTAACCTCTAGACCAACGAGGCATACTGGTTAATCCGTAGGTACACCTAGCTTCTTACGTAGGTAAGGTAGGTTAGCTTTAAAATCTCGTAAGTGCGAAACTAATACTATTTATACTAACATATATTACAATTTTCAACGTTTATTTCATCACCCGATAAACATATTTGATTTACTTACGACAAATTATTTTCCATATAGGAATGCTAATAAAATTACATTTCATAAAAATGGCCAAGAACATGTGATTTTGTACCTAGACGTACATTTTAATATGCAGTATTTGGACAGCATTTTGTTGGTGTTTTGTGTCGCTACCGTTGCTGGAACAGTAAGTCACACATCAGTACTTAATAGACCCACCACTGTGGCAGCTTTTTTTTTACGTGGTGGAAACCTTTGGGTGGGACGGGGCTGGGGTATGTGGGAGCCCCGGCCGCGTGAAGATGGTGAGATGCGACCGGTGTACCCACTAAGGGCCTGGCCACAGCTACAGGCGGTGCGTTGCGCGATGCGTGGAGCGGCGCGGCGGGCGGCGCGATTGGCGGTGGTATGTCACAGCTAGACTAGCTGCGACCGCGGTGGCGTCGCCAGGCACGTATTTAGAGAACGGCTAAACTATTAAAATATCAAAAGTGGCACGATATTGCCTTGAAACAAGTGCGTACTTACCTGAAGATATCATTCAGTCAAAAAAATGAGCGCACCCAGTTAACCAGAAAATGAGAGAATTTATTATGAGTTTAAGAACTATCCCGATATTTTTTTTATTATACGCGTGCAAGCATAGATACTTTTGATTATATACTCGGTCACATACACGAAGACTTGAAAACTAAAGTTAACTAGGTACCACCAGGAAATTGTTGTTTTATTTCGTCCCACATTTTTTTTACAACATGGTTTTAATTATTATGTGGATTTTGACATCCATATTGCTGGTCTAGTACTAGTATTTCACTAAAGAACTATTCCATATCCATTATTAATTAGCTCAACGCGCGATAAAAACAAAATAATTTGTTTCGGTCGCGCGATGCCTCAATACGTCCATCGAAGCCGCCGCGCGCATCGCTCTGAGCTGTGGCCACCTCGATATTGGCTAGTACATTTGTTTCACTCGCACATCGCGCAGCTCGTCGCCGCCGTGTGCACCGCGCCGCTAGTCGCTCCGCAAGACGCGCCGCCGATCGCGTCGCCGGTAGCTGTGGCATACTTCATAGATGACAATATATGAAGTATGCCACAGCTACCATTTGATTTCGCCGCTCACCGCTTACCGCGCCGCAAGACGCTCCGCAATTCGCACCGCTGTTGGCTGTGGCCACGCGGTAAAACCTACCACGAAGTTTCTGCCTCATGTCGAATCGCCTGCGGGAATGCATTATCACGTCTCGCGATGCTATGAGCTTGGCAAGGAGGGAGACATTGTGCTCAACCCTTTCATCACGTTTGTGTGTGACATGGCGTCACTCCACCTCTTAGGCCTTGTGTGATGAGCAGTGATTTGCCCCTAATCTGCTGCTCAGCCTTGGGAAGAAGCCTATGTGTGAGTTAGGCTCTTCTCTACATTTGTGTCAAATCCGGTGCATGTCTAATCCTTGAAAAGTGTCTGGTCCAGGTACAGTAAAGTCCAGTGTGTCTCCTCGGGCGTGGCACCCCCGAGGAGACCTCTTCCTATTTTATGGTGGGGAATGCGTACCTCTAAGGTGCAACGCTGGTCAGACGAATCGGTAAAGGAGTTGCCATAACTTAATTAATGATAATTGAATTTAAATTTGTCTTAATTTTATGTTACAGCCACAACAACCAGAAATCAATGACCAATTTGATACAAGAGATGCACCGGCTGAAGAAAGAGTCCCAGATAGACCAAATGATGTCGTAAACATAAAAGATATAGTAATTTCAGACAACGACACCGAAGTTAACATTCATAAAGAAATAACACAGAGATTAACAGCACTAAAGGACAATGAAGAAACATTTTCTTGTAAAATTTACAATTTCATAACTGGACCTATCATCAAATTTATTTCGGCTCCCAAAGTCAATACTGTATTGAGGAATGTAGGGACCTGTATTGTAAACGGCGCTATGGAAATCATATCATATTACCTACCAGCACCAGTGATACCGCTTTTAGCATCAGCTGCAGGTATGGTCATACCATTTGAGCCAGTGGTGATGCTGAAGCAAAGGATGCCAGTCACCAGTTACAGAAGGGCCTTCAATACAGCAGTCAACAGTTTCATGAGCACCTTTGATAAATACAAAGTAGAAGAAGACTTTGATCCGTATATGACTAGAAGATTTAATAGGAGGTTCATGAATGAAGATGATAATGGTATAAATAAAGGAAATGATAAATAAAATTTGACAGAACTAAATATGGAATTTGAATATGTGAATGTGGTCGCTCACAATGGGCTCTATGAAAAGGTTCAAAGTCATCCAAAGTGAAATGGAGAGGGCTATGCTCCGAGATTCCCTGCGAGATCGAATCAGAATTAAGGAGATACGCAGGCGAACCACAATTCCCAAACTTTTGTGGGTAGGGTCGTAAAGGCTCGTAAAACTGACGCCCAATGGGGCAGAAAAGACCTCGAGTAGCAACCACGTTTCGGAAAGCACAGCGCTGGTAGGCATCCCACACGTTGGACCGTTGATCTGGTTAAGGTCACCAAAAAACGATTAATGCGGGCGGTCCCGGATCGGGCTTTGTGGAAATCCTTGAGGGAGGTCTATGTTCATCAGGAGGCGTCATTTTGCTGAAATTATGATAATGAAATATATTCTATAATGATAATATTTATATATCTCATATTCTACATATTATCAAAATGTAAGATATTTTGATAAAAGGCTTTAGCGTTTAATTCATAGGAACGACACAGCCGCTCCAGATCTGCTGACTGGGAATGGACCTCGAAGGGGGAGTATAGCAGTAGTGACGCCTCCTATGGCTAGTTAGATTTTAAGACTGCATCGAAAGAAGTTGACCACACTCTTCAAGAAGTAACCACGCATCTTCAATAGCGGAAACAACAACAACAACTTTGGTAAACGGTCATTAAACATTTTACGATACTTAACATATTAGTCCGTGTCGTGAAGGATTTAGAATACACAAAGTCACCGACCCATGCAATCCTGAGGGTGTCGTAGGAGGCGACTAAAGGAACGCAAGTGGCAGATCACCTAGCTGCGAGCGAAGGGAAACTTGATACAAACCTGTCTTGTCAGCGTGGCACAGTTGTCTAATTTCCCTCCATGAATTTGGAGGAGGCCCGACTCAGCAGTGAGTCAGATATGGGCTGAAGCAACGAGGACGACGAAGAAACTAATAGAAATGGATATTGGAACCAAACTTAAAGGTTATATCTGTAACGGTCGGTCTGGTCGGTCTAAACTTCACAAAGCCGAAGTTACTTCCATTCATCACTGTCCATTAGCTAATCGTTAACTCGATAGAAGTAGTTACGTAATTTATTAAATAGACATTTTGTAATCAGTACCTAAAGATTGTAGAAAACTTTTGCAGTTGGCACAATTTATGTACCTAATAGTTTAAGTTTTTAAACGTATCGAGGTCCGAGAGACACATATTACAAAAATACTAAGCCGATATAGAGACGGGTGAAATATCTGCGGTTTTTTGATAATTTATCTGTAGTGTTGTGGGTTTGGGACATCATTTATAAGAAAGTGCCTATTCTGACGACGATTTGATGGATTAAACTCCGGCTCGAGTGCCACTTTCCAAATGATATAAGGCAAAAAACGCGGTTGTGTAATGCTCGAGTGTACTTACTTTGTAACGTGGACGAGCGCGTTCCAGGCCAATCCAAAACCTAATCCTGCTAATTCAAAGGGATGATCATCCAGCCACACGAGGTGGTCTGACAGGGGACCGCGGCGCCTATCCCCCAATAGCTGTAGTCGGGGATTTCTTTACCGTGTAAATTGATCTATAAACTTCGCTATCGCGGGCAATCTTCGCAATTGTAGGCGATATTTCTTGATATTGTTAGTTCAGATTTTAGTTCGGGTAAATTGAGTAAAGTTCGTTACATGCTAGTCGCTACAGTGCTATTGATTGTCGATTTTGACAGTTTTAATAACTCACTTCCAGGTCAGCACGTATTTGACACAAGCACTAAGCAGGAACGATTGAATTTAGTAAATTGATGCTAGCTATTGCATCGTGTCGGATGGGCACATCGATAGAAAATTGCGAATCTAGGCCATAAACTGATAAACCCTACAAAAAAAATCCAATCTATACGCGAGTAGGTATATTTCACACCCTAGCGTCCTGGCCTTGCATAGAAAAGAAAAACACGCCACGACTAGCAGGAATCATCGCGAGCAAAGAACCGGTCTGAAACTAGTTTCTAAAAAACTAAAAGGTGCCAGTATTAATTTGGGTAGGGTAAATTCTAGGTGGTAGAGTTAACTGTTTCTTTGTACTTGTGAAGACAACTGTCACCTAGTCTCTCCCGTGATCACGACTGCTGCAAAGCATTCAAAACGTCGGGAATTAAATAATGTAATATACACGCACTAAATCCGCTATAAGTATTTAATTTCAATGTGTAATAATAGCGAAAGCTTAAGAAATCATTAGGAAATTAAATAACCACAATGATAGCAAACACTGTATAGCTTAAGTACCAAAAATATCAGCAGAATGATTATCAAAAATACTTGATTGGTTCAAGCAGAATCCTACAGCAATACACCACTTCAATCAATAAACGCAGACATTGTCATTACGCCAAAAAATGGGCAAAAGAAAGTAGTTTTGGCTATGGTTTTACCCTCTGCACCTGATCTCCCTAGATGCTTTACATCTTCAGCACTTTGATAGATAGTGCGTTCGGGTTGCTTTCTTGTTGGTCTTTTCGGCTTCTTTCGTACTGCTGTTGTATTGACTTTACTGATATCTACGAGGTCTATAGTTTTATTTGTAGAAGTTGTTGCATTGCTTACATAATTGTTAACGATTGTGGCATTAATTGCATCATTGATATCATCAGTTAGCTTATTTACGACACCATTATCGATCGTTGCGTAGTTTTTGCTAACTTTTGCATCAATTTCAGAGATATTTGTTGGGTTAAGTTTATCGTCTTCATTATTAGCGTTTGTTTCTCCAGCTCTTCGCGCCTTGCTAGCTTTAAATCCGGTCCAGAAATGTCTGAAGCTGTTATCGTCAACGAATACTCTTTCTTCGACATCAGTTCTGTGAGTCCCTAGCATGAAATCTTTGAAATGGTCGGTCACTGCATGTGAAGTTGGTTTGAGTATATTATACTTTTCTTTTTTTATAACGATCTCACCTATTTTCTGTAGGTCAGTATGTTCGGGGAATTGTGACACAGTATAGTGTATCTGCAAGTAACCATAAACTATTTGTGAGAATGAGGGAATATCTATGAAAGATGTAAACCACCATCTAGAGTGGGACAAGATTCAAATCAAATCAAAATGTTTTATATTCGAATAAATTGTTGCTAATGATTTAAAGTACCTAGTCAAAAAATATAACACCAAAATAAACATTTCAAAGAATAATAAACATAATTAATCATTTAGTTTCTACCACCGGTTCGGAATGCCATTCCACAGACAAGAGCCGGCAAGAAACTCCACGGTTGCTCTTTTAAATTAAAGGGTTACAATTATGGTGGTACAAACAAGTCTGACAGATTAGTGAAAAGTTTTCTGATAAAACCTACATACGACCCAATCGAAGAATACTCTGCTTGCAACATGAAACCGGCTGGTGATGAACAAAATACTGAATATTGTGTTATAAAAATGACTTACCCTGTATAAAATAAAAACTATGATAGCAAATTTCATTTTTAAGTGAATTCTTTTTAACGTTTCATATTTTGTATTGTTTCATCGCTTTCATTTGATTTGAAAACTCGTATAAATCATTTTCGTTAATCAACCATAGCATTGTGATTAATTTTTAATTTCTTGTCTGCGATCTGTGTTGTTTCAATAGAATTTGAGGCTACTACTCCGCGTCGTGAAGCCTTCAGAATACAGTTTCACCACCAAAATACATAGAGCCGAAAAAAGGGAGTGTCAAGGCCGAACACCTAGCCGCAAGAGAAGGAAAACTTGAAACGAAACTGTACCAACCATCGTTTAAGATGGAGCAGGCAATTCAAGGAAATGCCCTGTCGGGCACCGGCTCTCAGAAACACACGACGAAACACAGAAAAATTGCGTGGCGCCGACTTAGATGTGAGGGTGGTAGCTAGCCGGGTGGACCATTAGATCCTAACACCAGGCTTGGATTTGTTGACTTTTACAACAGGTGTTTGGTGCCCAGCGTGCGGTGGGGAAGTTTTATATTCTGAAACAGCCACGTGAGCGAATCCGCAGGCGGCTCGCGTTGTAAATAAAAAACAAGATAAATTTTACTTTAATATTGTATTTGCAACGTATTAATTTTACTAAAGCGTAAACAAGACGCATTCTCTTCCGATGCATTCCATTGACAACCAACAGACAGCGTTCTCAAAATTACGACATTGACATTATGTAAAAAGTTGTAGCAAATTGCATATAGGTATGATAAAAGATTTTCATTAAGCTCCTGAACCGTAACACCTAGCCAAAATAACAATTATTTAAACAATAGAATGACACTCTTGTTGCATTTTGACATTCGACAAAAATTACATTACAATTTATACAAAATGTCAACGTTGCGTCGACTTTGTGACATTAAGACCTCCTCGTATCTGAAAAACTATAATAAAATCGTATTCTATAATAATATACTAAATTAAAAAAATTATTACATATATTGTTGCTTATTGTGTCATACTTTTAAAGGTCTTAAAATAGCAACGTCGCCACGACATCAAATTAGTGAACAGGAAAACAGTAACCACAGCAAATCAATAAAAATGATATTCAAATTCTTTAAAGTTTAAGTTTACGTAATTAGCGTTGTTTACACTTTACGGGAGGTGTCAGATCAGTTTGGTTTAACAGAAACGCTAATACTATATATAATAAACTTCACTAAAAGTGTGCAGCCATAAGTGATAAAAATTAATTCAAATTATCGAATTATTATTTCCGATATCGTAGTAATGTAGCGTATTTCAGAACATACATCAGACCCCCAATATAAAGTGCGTTTGTTGCTTGTAGACTTTTAACTAAACATTAAAAATATGTTTTCATTTTCAATTCAAATGCCTACGATTCAGTGTCCGCAAAAATCTGTACAAGATCCAAGCAATCTGACGTAGTATGTACGGAAATAGAAGCGTGAGCTCTTTAAACCAGTTTTGCAATTTTCTCAAATGGGTAATGGTAAAAGCCATTGCCCGTTTGAGACAACTGCAAAACTGGTAACTGATTCTGCAAGTAACTGATATCCGCTTCGCCTGGCTATAATCCGAGTGCGATAAAGTGAGAGAACATGACATTTAAATTGGACTGTAGTCTTCAAACGAAGTGTACTTGTATAATCTCACTGACGGCTTTATAATACATTGTTACCAAGCCCGAAATGAACGCAGGATGCTGATCGCCTAGGCGAAAGCGAAGGCAATCTTGATACAAACACTGTGCCAACCCATCTTGCCAGCGTAGCACAGTAGGCTAATTTCCCTCCTTGAATTTGGAGGAGGCCCATATCAGTAGTAGGTAATTTAAGGGCTTAAATTATGATTGCACTCAACTCTGGATTCTTAATAACTGGAACATTATATTGGCTTAGTACGATAAAAAGAGTGTAGTGTGATTTCTATTCAATACTAGTCTCTGACTGAAAATATATAATATTAAAAGTATATTACATAATTTGCGCGTTTTAGACGAGCAAGAAATGAACAAATAAAGTCCCCAAAATACCTGGAACTTACTAATTCAACTGCATCGTTCTTCGCCTTTACATTGATGAGGCAATGACCCCTTAAATATTTTACAATTTTACAGGTACCATTTTACATTTTATCTACTAAAATATGCTTTGTGAGATTAAACAATTTGTTTGCTAATTATAAACAATTGCTACCTCACACAAACTAAACTTAATTTATTGCAATAATTACAACTTGGGTACTGAATTACGGTTATAAGGTTATTAAGTTACTGGTATATACCTATTGTTATATTAACTATGCTTGTGTCATACAAGACAGGACATTTCTATATATTACGATGGTATTAACTTGCTAAATATACCTTCTAATACAAGATTTTTGTGTGAAAAAGTAGAAATAATGTCAATATAAAAAGCAATATTTGACAAGTAATCTGGTGGATTATTCACACAAATTAACTGGTTTCAAACACCATACAATATTTCTAAAACTATTTTCGTAAGTGTATGACGTGTTTGAACTGATACGTATTATGTGTAGGTAAATATGTGGAATTTAGACTAGAAAAATATAACCTAAGAAGTCAGTCATTTTTACTAAAGCGCGTAAGTAAACTTAAATGGAAATCAAAGAACGCGAGGTTTATCTTTGATTCGGATTCCATAAAAAAATAAAGTAACAAAACTGGCCTCCGTGAAATACTTTATTATTCTATAAAAAGTAATAAGAGAATCATAAAATTTTAGTGCCACTATTATAAGCTCTTTGACTTTAAAACCGAACTACAATAAACTTATGAAAATACCTACATTTTGATTTAAAAGAAAGGTACAGTCCGCGCCAATCTTAATGGCCGGGCTGAAGGTAGCCGCAGTACGCTGCGCACAACACAAAATCAGGTATCGGCGGGACGTACGCGGGGTGGGGAGGCAGGGCACGCCCACGCGCGCCGTTTTTCACCCGCAAGCGTCCTCGCCACCCGCGTGTTAGTGTGAGTAAGTTACGTTCGTATTGGTTATGAAATGTACGATGCGCAAGTTCGTGCCCGCGGCTACATTCAGACCGGCCATAAAGATTGGCGCGGACTGTAGGCAATTAATTCAAAACGTGCAAAGTCAAAAAGGAATTGTAAATGTTTCTTATACTTACATCAACAATTTATTAAAGTAGTAAAATTACTTCTAAATATTAAATATTGCAAGTGTCATAAGTTAAAGTGTCAAAATGTACCATTCATACACGCGACGTAAATATGAAAAAATATATTCTATTTGATTCATCATTTCAAGTAGAGTACAGTGAGAGACATTGATAAGAAAATATAGATATCATTAATCCATAAACTATGTACAAAACATTTTCTTACGAAGTGTATATTGAAAGGGATCGAATACTGATTGAAAACTGCAAAACAAATGGAATAGGTTCATTGTGAATTAACTATTACAATTACATAAAATAAATAATATGTATTAATCAAGCACGTAACATTAAAATTTAAACTAATTACATCTATAATACTATCACACGGGTTTAAAAATTAAACTCATTATTGTTTTGACTAAAAACATAGGTAGTTTTATAGCAAAATAATCGTTATACCTATTTTATAGTTACGAATTAGTTACTAAAATGTACACCGAGAATAAGTCTGGAACTTGTTTTACCTATAGGTTAATCGTTTTGATACAAATGCAATGAGTAAGACCAATCTAATAATTTTGAATCATCATCGAAATAATATATTAGTAAAATACCTTGTAATTTATATTGATTGATAATATGAAGTCTAGTGACGGTATGATGAGTGGGTGTTTCTACAATGGATTCCTAACATGGATTGTTAATATATGTACACGTATATGTCTCACAACCTAAGCATAACAAAATGTATTTTATAGGCACACGTTTTTTTAGGAACGATCCGATCTATTGCTTGTGTCAAAAATTATAAAGAAAAGGAATTTATAACATACTGGGTGAATTTTTCAAATACAGGTGTATGGCTAGAATCGGACAATCATAAAATACATTCAAAAATTTTGAAAAAAATATTATTTATGTGCACGTGAAAACTCAAAACTTAAAAAGTAACTTATATGAAGTTACTTTTGAATTTAAGGTGAATGTTCCAGGGTAGCCCGCGAAATTCAAATTTTCTTACGTTTTTTGCAATTTGCAGGTCAGTGCTAGGTTGTATGTTGATTAAAATGTTATTCGCGGCTGTAAGACGTATGTAGTTATAGAATTATAATCATCAAACTCATCAATACAACCCTCCAAGCTCATAAAGGTGCAAGAATGACTTTGAGCTTGAAAAAGTTTTTCTTGCACCTTCATGGGCTTGGAGGGTTGTATTGATGATTATAATTCTATAACTACATACGTCTTACAGCCGCGAATAACATTTTAATCAACATACAACTTAGCACTGACCTGCAAATTGCAAAAAACGTACGAAAATTTGAATTTCGCGGGCTATCCTGGTACATTCACCTTAAGTAACGAATTTTCGCAAAGCTCTTACACATCGTCAAAATTAAAGGTGAAAACACACGAAGACCATCAGCGGAAGCGCGGCAGATACTGTTTCTTCGCATTGTTCGAATTATGATGGAATGAAATAAAGGCGAAACACACACAACTTGAAACGTACTTTACACTATCTCGAACCAAAACCGTCACGCCTCCGCTTAGGCCTGTGTATTTCTACCTTGAAGTTACCTCCAGTTTGGAATGCTCTACAGATAAGAGCCGAAAAGAAAGTGTAGTCCCTAATACCAGTTCAAATTTTCATTAAAATAATACTCGGGACTCCTTCGAGAGTTTTTTTTTATTTCTAATAGTTTCGATTTTGGCTAGCCATTCTCCATTGAAA
The DNA here is from genome assembly GCA_905475355.2 of Clostera curtula. Classification (NCBI taxonomy): domain Eukaryota; kingdom Metazoa; phylum Arthropoda; class Insecta; order Lepidoptera; family Notodontidae; genus Clostera; species Clostera curtula. The sequence goes on from FR997822.1 coordinate 4,370,337, forward strand.
AAGTCACGCTGTATAGTGACCATCCATCCTAAACCGATGAGACGACTAAAGAGTCAGATAAAATAATTTTTTATCGTAAAGTAAGCAATTAATTAACTTATTTCCCTTTAAAATGGAGGAGACCCGAAATAGCTGTGATTTCGATTTCAGCTAAGGTAATCAAGGGGCATTTATCAATCATTCATTACACCAAGAACTCGCGCATTTTATTTTACAGTAGATATTAAAATCTTACAGAATTCTTATTTCTACAATGTATTTTGAAGCTACTGCGTATATTTAAAGTGATTCTTTTACCCGTGACATCAATAAAATATATTTACTCATCATGTAATTTTCTTTTCTTTACAAACCTTTTCAAGGTCCATTGTCGAAATGATGTGTTTATGACATTCAAATGACAATGTCATTAATAAAGACAACATTTCTACAAATTGTCACAATATTTTTTAAATTCGAAATGGACATAGGAAAATGATCGTCATTGTGATTAAAACATTTTTTTTCAACCATACACTTTCACACATGCACAACAAGTCATAATCAGACTTATTTTTACATTCATAAGGTAAATTTCTATTAACGACGCGTATAAACAGCGAACCGCTTCCTTAGAGGCATTTAGAATAATTGAATGAATTAAAATGCAATTATATACAATGTCAAAATTCACATTAATTGATTTAGTATTTAAACTACTAGTACACAATGTCTACTAATAGAACAAAAAGTGAAATGTGTTTTTTTTATATCAAATAGAACAAAAATTACATGTCTCCAAACATATTCAAATCTTAACATTTATTAGGTATTTTAGATCCAAACTCGTGTAAAATATCGCACGCCATTTCCAAGTCGTTTCGTGTAATGCCCAATGCTCGCACGACTATGTCTTTGGGGTATCCTTCGCCAACTAAACGCGCGATGTAGTCCAAATTAATGTTTTCATACGAAACGTTGTCACCGTATTTCTGGCCATGTTTGTCGTGTGTCAACGGGTTGAATTTATTTTCTGTAAAAAAAATAAAATAAAAATGTATTGACATTTTAAAGAGCATCTAGGTCACTACTGTATAATTATGTTATTTGAATACATTACATTAGTAAACTTGTAAATTGAGTGCCCCGACCATGGGATCGTACCGGGGACTCGGGATCTTAACTGTAGACTGCCTCGTTGGTCTAGTGGTCAGATGTGCCGCCTTTGGATCAACGGGTCCCGGGTTCGATTCCGGGGTCGGGCCAGTGTCTTTGTCTAAACCAGAGGCACTGGCTCGGAGTCTGGATGTCATTTCTATCTATAATATGTATGTATTTACAAAAAAAAATATATATAAGTAGTTTATCATCCATCTCGTTACCATAACACAAGCATTAAGTTGCTTAACTTGGGACGAGATGGCGTTATGTGAAATGTCCAAGAATATTTATTTATTTATAGATACCAGGTACGATTCCGTGGTCGGGCAAGTCTTTGTTTAAACCAGATCGGCACTTGCTCTGAGTTTGATTGTCACTTGTGTTCGTGAATTACATGTTTGTAAACTGCCCTAGCGTTAAAAATTGCAAATTGCATTAAAAAAAAAAAAAAAAAACTGTCATAAAACTTACGGCCAATAGAAACCTCATTTTTTTCTACAGCAACATTCTCGTACGGCGGGTCTTTTATGTCTTCTGGGGGAAACTTTGGCATTGTTGTCGACTTGGTTGGCTGGTCAATGCTGCCACTTGACGAAGCCGGCAACGACCTTTGCCTAGCCGGCACCCGGTCTAACCTGGTCTCCCTGTCGAAACTGCATCTAGACTCCAAGCTTTCCACCCTTTCTGTTTTTTCTGGCGGCCTTTCTTGCGCACGATACTCTATTCGATCTTTGTCTGCTGATGTGACATTTCTGTCTACTACGTGTTGTCTATTTTCTAAGTTAGGGACCAAAATGTCTGTTTGTGTGTGTCTTATATCCGGTTTCTCTTGCCTCAATTCCCCGTGTCGATCTGGGGTAGGGTGCCTGTCTACAATGGGAGGTCTGTCTGTTCGAATGTCCGCCTGTAAGGGTCTCTCCTGTCGACTGTCTACTGGGTAGCGGTTGTCAGGTTTAGGGTCGGTGGGGGTTGGGTTTTCGTCAGTAGGTCGTTCAGGAGGGGGTGCAGGAAGAGGTCTGCTATTAGATTGAGGTGTGCAAGCACGGCGAGGCTTTTCAAAAGCCCGCGGGTCTGGTGGCACCTGTGAAACAACGTCGATTATATGACTTGTCTTTGAGATGGATCATCTTCATCTCAGCATAAAAAAACTCACTGACCGATGTATGAGATTGACATAGACTGACCAGTCTGTTATTGTTAATGTTTTTCTATGCAATCAAAGCGAGCGTTTCGAAACCCCAATAGTCTATCTATCTATATAAATAAAAATGAATTGCTGTTCGTTAGTCACGCTAAAACTCGAGAACGGCTGGACCGATTTGGCTTATTTTGGTCTTGAAATATTCGTGTAAGGTTTAAACAGTGAGAAAACATGATTCTGAGGCGGTACGAAGTTTGCCGGGGTTAGCTAGTAGCCCAATAATAATAACGTTAGAAATGTTGGAAAAATGCAACCGAAAATATTGAAACGCTACGCTAGAAAATGAGGTTAACCTTTTGGAAAGAGGACACAGAGATAAAACTACAAAAAGAACGTCAAGAAAAAGTGTGCTATGTGTGTGATAGGGCCCATTGTTGAAGATGAAGGTTCTACATTTTGAACTTTATATGCTTCACGTCTGTTTGCTAGTATTGGTATTTATAAAAACCTTACCTCATTTCTAGTATCAATGATGCCCGTAATGGTCTCCGTAGATCCTGTGATGATGGAAGTCAGACGATGCCGAGAATCCGGCTCAGGCTCCAAAGAGGACCGTCGTCTTGGCTCTGCTAAGAAGAACGATTAATTATCTTCTTTCCAAACAACATCACCAGCCATAAATAGCCCACTACCTACTACGGAATTTGGACGAGGCCCGACTCAGTAGTACCCACTACTGAGTCGGGCCTCGTCCAAATTCCGGCTCAGGCTCCAAAGAGGACCGTCGTCTTGGCTCTGCTAAGAAGAAAGATTAATTATCTTCTTTCCAAACAACATCACCAGCCATAAATAACCCACTACCTACTACGGAATTTGGACGAGGCCCGACTCAGTAGTACCCACTACTGAGTCGGGCCTCGTATCAAGTTTAGCGCCTCTTGCGTTGTTTTTGTCGCCTCGTCTGGCCAGCGTGGCACAGTAGACTAATTACCCTGCATGTGGTTGGAGGATGCCAGTGGGTTAGCCCCCTCGACTGTGCTGCTACCTTGCCGTGGTGAGGGGGCTTGTGTGCCTTCAAGATCGGTTGGGGCCATACCGGCTCAGGGTCACGGGGAGAGGCCAGACGAAGAGCAGCACACGGTGTCGTGACGTGTTTGGGCTCCAGGGACTCTGTCTGCAGAGTTGCCCAGCGGGCCCTAAGCCACTGCGGTGCATCAGAGTCCTCTGGTTGGCGGTCAACATGGTTGGCCGCTATTTCGAACTATTAGGGGTGTCCCAGTTGGCCGGACACCCTCTAATAGTCGCTTTCCACCACGACTGGGCGTCACAGTAGAATGTGTTTACGCGAACCTGTGGCGCCCCAAGCGTGTCATGTGAGGGTATACCGCAAGGGTTTTAGTGGGTAGTGTCCAGAGTCCCACATAATCGCTGACCCCACCCCCGAAGGGCGGTGGTGTGCATAAAGCAAGGATCTCCGCAAATGCCGGTCGTGGGCCGCTTGCATCGATCGTTTTCCGGCAATCGTAATCAGGTCATCGGTCCACCATGTTCCACCGCGTTCCGGATAGCACAGTGCTGGTAGGCGCCTACCAGCACTGCGCTTTCTGGAACGCGGTCACCACTCCAGGACTTTTCTGCTCCATCGGGCATCGGGCCGGCGAGATATGTGCCCTGCCCACTGCCACTTAAGTTTGGCAATCCTGTGAGCTATGTCGGTAGCTTTGGTTCTACTGCGTATCTCCTCATTTCTGATTCGATGTCACAGGGAAACTCCGTGCACATAGCCCTCTCCTTAAAAATGTAGGTAGAACCCTTAAGCTTACCTAGGGCGCTGGCCGTAGCAATGTCTTGTACGCTCGATGCCGATGCTATAGCTGGTTCTGCTGGGGACAGACTCTTTCTTGGAGGCAGAGGGGGCGCCCTTAGTTCCCCATACGCATTCTCCGCGGGAACTGGGGCACGCCGGGGCGCCCGGGGACTGTGGCGGGGCGATGCCAGTGGAGAACGAACCGAGGGACGGAGAGCATCTATTGTGGATGTCGCCGCGTTGAATTCTGCCCAGTCCTGTGGGAGAAAATGAAGTTAACCTTGTAGTCTATCTCACTTTTTCGCAATCACGTGAAGTTTTTTGCCGTCTCTTCTCTGTGGAATGAAGTTCCGAACCGGTGATAAAGACAAAATTATTATTATTTTTGATTATTTTGACTATAGCAAATCATTATTAGGAATTTACCGGATACAGCGCCATCTGTCGGGCTGATTTGTGAATCCATACCATCCTTGGTGCCACCCAAACGCATACAAAAAAATCATTCAAATCGGTCCAGCCGTTTACGAGGAGTTCGGTGACATACACACGTACAGTAGAATTATATATTATCCGTGTGGTGACGGATTTAGAATACACAGTGTTACCAACCCGTACCATCCCGAGGGTGTCGTAAGAGGCGACTAAGGGAACGCAAGAGGCAAATCACCTAGCCGCAAGAGAAGGAAAACTTGATACAAACCCCTTGCGTCTTGCCAGTAGCGCAGAAGGCCAAATTCCCTCCATGAATTCGGAGGAGGCCCGACTCAGTAGTGGGTCATTCATGGGATGAAACGACGAAAGACTATGTACACATTCCGTGTGGTGACGGATTTCGAATACATAGTGTCACCATCCCATTCTATCCTGAGGGTGTCGGAGTCGACAAAAGGAAATGACAAGGCTGAAAACCTAGGTGCAAGAGAAGGATAACTTGATACGAAACCCTGTGCTGTGCCAACCAGTCTGGCCAACGCGGCACAGTAGGCTAATTACCCTCCTTGTGATGCGAGGAGACCCGGCTGAGTAGTGGTAGTAAACAGGGTCGATGACCTTTACACAAGATGACGTAACACTTCTGGTGCTATGAACGTCCATAGTAGAAAATACTCATAAACTCAGTAAGCGCATTTATTTCTATTGAAGTACCCACCAGACTCGATGCAATTGCTAGTTTAATCTGCTAAATTCAAAAGTACTTGCCTAATGCTTGTGTCAAAAGCGTGTAGCATACATTCCGAACTGACACTGTACTATTAGTAGGTTACCAAAACTAGTGACTGTCAAATTCGACAAGCAAAGGCACTAGTGACTGTCAAATTCGACAAGGAAAGGCACTAGTGACTGTCAAATTCGACAAGGAAAGGCACTAGTGACTGTCAAATTCTACTCTAATTAATTGGCAGGTTTCGGGTCCAAGTTGTATTTTCGTATATTTATTTTTTTAAACCGTCGAAGAATCCTTTTGCCGACTGCCGAAGTGGCAAAAGCCATCTCCTGTGAGACATATCTGTACTCTAAGCTCCCACGCTATTTCCCACCATACACATTAATAGACCCTCATACCTACAGAGTATTTTTTCGTGGATGATCAAAACTATTTCGCTTATTCCGACGAACAAAGTCTAAAGCTGGGTACTCGCCGTGTAACACGTTTTATTACACCTCGTAACATTGGTCAGTACCCACCTTTATGTGTTTTCGGAACAAAGGATAGTTATTCGATTTTCCTTGTGTTATCAATTAATAACTGATTTAATTGAAAAATTTATAAATATGTAAAAAAATGTATCTTCAATGTGACCGATATAACTTTATTCTTCGGAACAGACGATTTCTTGACTGAGGCTGCTGAAGGTTTCATTGTTTTTACAAAATAATAGGCATGACAGGAAAACAATTGTATAAGACTTTGCATATTTTTATCTTGGTTGTTGGTAGTTATCATGACGAATAACTACCGGATGCATATTCTAAAGGATGGGCTTGCCGACATCCGTCGAGCCTGTCATCCGGGAGCGTATTAGGGCCTTACCACAGCTCGTTTTTTACACGTTCAACAAGCGTTTTGATTAAACTTTCAAAATGCATATATTTTGCTTCAACTTTTCTGATGATACACATAGCCATTCAAACATGCATAAAAACAAACAAAGCACATAATATTCAGCAAGCGTATATTTTCAACAACAAGATACACTTATAAATAAATAATTCATTAAGTCGCAAAAATAATTAAAAATAATAATTACATCTACACTTACGAATCTATGTCAACTTAAAAACTAAAATTAAAATGGACGCCATGCTCGTAAATTTGGATTGGGTCAAAATATATGTATCTTTATTAATATAATATAAAGTCTAAAATTGAAAAAATCATGCAAAAAAAATAGGTAATAATGTAATTGTAAAATGCTGTGAGACACACAATAATGTGTCATAAGAAGGGAAATTGAACAAATATTACTTTGCAAAAAAAAAAGTAATATGAAACTATACGAAAGTTTGTTCCAATCACTCCGTAAATACATATGAAAAAATCGATTTTATTAAACGCAGTTTTTTTGTAATTACACCGAATTGATATTTTAAACGTTTTACGTGCGAATACTCCAATCAAAACATACATAAACCGATCAAAACATGTAAATTCACAAAAATAAATAAATTAATATTAGTGAACCGTCCAAACTTACGAACATACAGAGGTCACTAGAGTCAATCATAAATTAATTAATACTAAATTGATTTATGTCCATCGAGATCCAACACCGTAATTATGTTGATCAAATAACGACACGATGCAAAATGGTGGTGGGGATAAATTTGAATTACAAGTAATACAGCAGCGTGTATGAACGTATGAATTCCAAAATGAATTATTATGAGAATGCGCATGCATTCAAGTTGATCGTGTACGATTACTGGCATCAGATACAGTCAAATTGAACGGATTCGAATAAACTGAAGGATTATTATGAAAATAAAATATAAATTATGCAGGATGTTTAAAATAAAAATGAATATGTACTTAAATGAGTGATTATTTTACGTTGAAGCAAATAAATAGATATATATTAGACTGGAATTTCACTTGACTTGGCGGATACGCTGCAAGATATTATATATTTAATTGTTTGACAAACACATCAATTAATTAATACTTCGTTTTAATTTTCATACATCCTGCATAACATAATGTGTATTGAAACGAGCGCTAACGTAGCAAAATAAATATTTGACAGTTACAAATTAATTGAAGACATTAACGCATGAAGAGGTTAGGTGCACACTAACATGCAATACTAAACAATCTTGAAAATAAACTTCTATAACAAATGCCCGAAATATTTAAATAAAATTACAACCAACATAAGTTTTCCTTCATTCATGTCTTCAATTAAGTAAATGCATTCAGCATACCACTTCTTAAAAAAACAAATAAATGCCAAACAAAGGGACATAAACATAAAATAGCAACACAGTAATGTTAACATTTAAAAAATAATGTAAGCCGTCGCGGGACGGCTGGCAGATGTGAAACATCGATATTATTATGTACAAAAAATATTTATACAATGGTATTGACATTAAAATACTTTTTAAAGGATTTGTCCCATATACGTTTCGAAGGCTTTGCAGCCGTCGTGGTCACGTGAGAGACTAGATGACAGATGTCTTTAAAGTACAAAGAAACAGTTAAATCGCCTATAATTTGTTTTATTCATAAGAATCCTTGCACGCAGTCATCTAGTCTCTCCCGTGACCACGACTGCTGCAAAGCATTCGAAACGTCGGGAATTATATCATGTAAAAAACACGAGATAAATCCGTTAGAATTTTAATTTCAATGTCTAATAATCGCGATATTTACAAGGATAGTTTACGCCAGGAAATAACAGAACAGCACAAGTTTTTTTTTTCAATTAATAGTTGTCCGTTTAATATTAAACATTTATTTAAATTAAATTCTTTTTGTTTTAATCCCCCATGGCTTGCGTCGGCCCGACCCCCTATAGATGTTTCACATAAATAAGATTTATCTCAAGCAACTGATTATATATTTAAGTAGGCTAATTTCCAGCAGTATACACATTTAGGGTCAGCGCCGACGGACGGAATGCCGGCGAAGAGACTAATTCAGTAACAATTTAAATTAAACCTAAAATGCATCAGAATACTACTGTTTTCGGTACAACGGAATACAATGACGGCTACAACGAGCGACATAAATACAGTAGTATTCTGAAGCGTTTTAGGTTGAATTTAAATTGTTACTGAAGTAGTCGCTTCGCCGCCACTCCGTCCGTCAGCGCTGACCCTTAATCGGACCTAGTTAAGGTCGCCGAAAAACGGAACGAAAGCTCAGAATCGGCCTAAAATCCTTGGGGGAGGCCTATGTCCAACAGTGGACTCGTTTAGCTGTAATGTTTTTTTTTTAATTTTACATAGCTCAGTGTTTGAGCACAATTTGCCGTCGACTAGCGGACAGAGCACCGGTTAAAATGACCCTAAATATTTCACGTCCGTATTATAGTGTTTAATGCTGGCACTTAACGTCGCTAAATGTATTTGTTTCTACCGCTGCTCGCGGCATTTACCGCCGAACTAAATGTGGATAGAAATACGTTTCGCGATGTCCTTCCTATAAAAATGACAAATATCCCACAATCTCAACGAAAAGTCCAAACTATCAACTAAAGCTCATTCATTCTTATGCATCCATTTGAAAGCCCTACCGCACATGCTCAAACTCGCATTGGCTGACTCGCGCCGCGTGCGAGGCGCAGTACCAAACTCCACATGTACGCGTGTGCGTCGACACGTGACAGCAAATGCGGAGCTTGGTACCCCGCCATAGGTTTTAAATACTGCCACTCGCACTCGGCTTGTTACTGCCAATGCGAGTGTGAGCATGTGCGGCGGGGCTAAATGTTAACACCTACTTTTAAATTTATAGAACATCGTAACAGCGACATCTATTGTTAAAGGAGGTTAAATTATTTTTCCGCGACTTTTTTATCCGGATGTATGTCAAGGCGAGTGAAACGCCGTGTGCATTTTTGAATATTTTGGAATGGTTAGGGAATAATTTCGCACGAATTGCTTTATTAATCAGTATAAAAGTGCTAGCATTTATGTGGTTAAATACAATTTCTATTTATTGCGCCATCGTAAATGAAAATATATAGGTACCTATTACATCAAAAAATTAACACTTCAGAACTATGTATTACAATTATTTTTTATATTACTTCCTCTCTTACGACGCGCCGGCGGTCTAATCTCCCTCCGTCTTACGAATTTTCGATCAGGTCACGTGTCCTGACGCGAGTTGGACATTTTATAACCATCCTAAAACAAAGCGAACTCGCATACGAATAGCCATGTGAAGTGCCAGCATTAAGTTAACAAATACGCTTATGTTATCGAAGATGCCAGACAACCGACAGATGAAAAGGAGGGGCAATGCAGTAGCGGCGACAGGTACCCGAGGAGCACACAAACTACGTGCAAGCGCTAAGCATGCGGCGACTGCCCGCGACGCTGCAAAACAAACAATCACACATTTGGGACACGAACCAGCATGCGACACGAGTTGATACCGACCTGTGACCAAACATCCCATTCTTTCCTACAAATAATGGTTACCGAAGAACTTGGTATAGTTGAGGAGATCGATGCGTTAAGCCGAACGTCCACCGCCAGCTAAAATAAGTTAGTTTAGTTTAGCTTGCATAGTTGAGCCAGTTTTTCATACATGTGCGTCCACCGACGGTGAACTAACATGTGTTAAAAACTGGCGCGTGGCGGTGGACGTTCGGCTTTATGTTTATGCCGGTGGTTGGGTTTCAACTCAATATTTCATTTTTAATTTATTCTATTATCATCATCATCATTTCAGCCAAAACTGGACATAGGCCTCCCCCAAGGATCTCCAAAAAGGCTGGTCCTGGGCCGCCCGCATCCATCGTTTTCCAACAACCTTCACCAGGTCATCGGTCCACCGTGTGGGACGCTGCGTTTTCCGGAAAGCGACCACCACTCGAGGACTTTTCTGCCCCGTATATTTCCGTGTTGTGACGGATTTAGAATACGTAGTGTCACCACCTCATTCCAGCCTGAGGGTGTCGTAAGAGCCGACAAAAGGAAATGACAAGGCCGAAAACCTAGCCACAATGGAAGGGCAACTTGATACGAATACATCCATGATTGGCACACGCCAACAAAGGTAATTGGCCTACTGAGCCACGCTGGCTGTCTAGCCAGTAGGCCAATTACCCTCCCATATAAGTGGAAGAAACCCAACTCAGCGGTAGTAATCATTTATTTAGACCGCCTGTCAGTTATAATGCCACAACAAAACCGAGGGTGCTGTTATTTAGCTGATGCAACCCTTCTGTCTGTCTGTCGCATCCGCTTCTGAGCTTCTGAACGGAGGAACTGATTTTGATTTAATTTGAAGGCAGTTCAATTCCAAAGTGGAGAAAGGCAGAGAAGCGACTCAGCCGTTTATATTTTAGATTATTATATTTTAGTTTATATTTTAGATATTTTAGATTATAGATAGATTACAAATATTTTTCTAGTTCACATTTCTCGTACGGGTTTTTTTTTATATTTTTTCAGTCTAATAAAATCGTTGCAACTTATATTCCTTGGAAACAGAAATAATAGGGAATGGTCGAATTGCCTAAAAGAAAAGGAATGAAGGCACAAATAAATATCAACCCATAAATACAAAAAAAATGCACAATATCAAATACAAAGAAAGCATACATAAAAAACGGACATTCTTCAAAACAAGTATTTCTTTTCAATACAATAAGTTGATTTCGAATACATAGTGTCACCAACCCATTCCGTCTGAAGAGTGTCGTAAGAACTGACAAGGCTGATAACCTAGCCGCAAGAGAAGGAAAACATGAAACGAAACCCTGGACGGCGTGGCACAGCAGGCTTATTACCCTCTCTGTTATGGGAGGAGGCCCGACCCAGTAGTGGGTCATAATAGAACACGTTCATATTATCTTTGCACCTATGAGGCGTCATAGAAACAAGAATGCGACTGTTTAGTGAATTAACATAATTTTTCATCGAGTGTCAAAACTTGTGGAAACAAATATACAACCCGATTTTTAAAAAAGTATTGAAGAAATAAACACTTGATTTGAAGATTATCAAAACGTACAGGCGTCAAAACAAATCTGCGATCACGTTTCAACAAAAATCACATCGGTTATGGGCACACTTATTTTGACAAGTGTACATATTTGATGGCGACACAGATTTCACATGCCACATGGCAACCCAAAATGCATAACATGCTGACTACATGAACATCCAAAAAGTTGATACACCCATATGACTTTAAAAAGTTTCATCTGATAACTGAAATCATATTTTTCAAATGTTGATTCCATTCCCTTGCATCCGACAAAAGGAAACGACAAGGTCGAAAACTCAGCCGCAAGAGAAGGAAAACTTGAAACGAAACCCTGTGCCAACCCGTCAGGCCAGCGTGGCACTGTAGGCTAATTACCCTCCCTGTGATGGGAGGAGGTCCGACTCAGCAGTGGGTCATTTATGGGCACATATCAAAAAGATTTGTTACCCAAGCAAATGGTTCGATTTCTGAAAAATGGATATCACATCATCTGGCTGTATGGCGTAATGCCTTTGCCTCTACAATCTAAGTTTTTATACTAACCTCAGTATCGTCAATGTCGTCTGTGAGCCCGTTGAATGTAGTATTTCTTGACCATCCGTTCGCGTTGTTGGTTATCGTCACATCCGAACCTGAATAAAAACCCATCTCACAATTTGGGTCATCCATATATTATGTCACACGTTAATGATTAGGGAGGGTATCACCGAAATGTGACAAGGGGCGGCAGGGGATTGGGGACAAAAGCTTTGTGACGTCACATGTTAAAATTTAAAATACGCGATTAAGATGTCAATCTACAATATACAAAATCTACGAACTTGATCTATGTTTATTATTAATTTTATTACCTGATCTGTTGGACTTTACGTTAATTTTACCGATTATTTAAAAAAAAAAAATTAAAAATTTAAATAAACCTCCGACACAATGACCTAGTCCTTGTGTCGGGGGTTTATTTAAATTTTTAATTTAATTTTTATTTTGTGCTTTTTATAGGGCTCAACTGATTTTCATGGAACGTATTATTTTGTAATGTGCACGTGATGCGCTTTCATTTGAGACCCCACTCGATTATATTTGCAGACTTTCGATTATTCTTCCCCACTTTCATCCCCCATAACTTTTAAACGACTAAACCGATTTTCATCAAACATGTCTAAGAACACTCGCCCGTAAATCACCTTCATCCGTTCGCGAGCTACGGTGCCACAGACAGACAGACAGACAGACCGACAGACAGACAGACACGTGAAACTTATAACACCCCTCTTTTTGCGTTGGGGCTTAATAAAAATAAGTTAATAATGAAAATGGCTGTTTTCGCTGATTATTTTAAAATATATGCATAAATTTAAAAAAAAAATGTGTGCCGTGGATCAGCTGGGTGCATTATAAAAATGTGACAACCTGTGACAAGAACGGGGGGGGGGGGGGTTTAAAAAGTCCTAAAATTCGTGTGACGTAATTTATGGATGATCGCTTTTGTCTATTACCATCTATTACCTTTTACCATTTGTGTTTGTGAATTTGTGTCAACTGTCAATTGCCCGCACGATACAGGCCATATCTAATGCAGGGGTTACAAAAAATAAAAATAAATACGCTTTGTGTATTTTTACTAGCTGTTGATGCGTAAGTTAGGGTTGGTACCTTTTTTGCAAATAAATGTGTAAGAGTTTAAATTTTTCTTACAAATTAGAACCTGCCTTACTAAGAAGACTTTTGGATTCCCTAATAATAAGTACAGCCTGTGACCCGTGTCCGTGTGGTGACGGATTTAGAATACACTATGTCACCAACCCATACCGTCTTGAGGGTGTCGTAAGTGGCGACTAAAAGAACGCAAGAGGCAGATCACCTAGCCAAAAGAGAAGGAAACCTTGATACAAACCCTGTACCAACCCGTCTTGCTAGCGTGGCAATGTAGGCTAATTTCCCTCCATGAATTTGGAGGGGGCTCGACCCAGTAGTGGGTCATTTATGGGCTGAAACGACGACCCGCGCTGTTGCCAAAGTTGATAGTGTTTACTAAATCGTTGATAGAGGTCCATGAGAACTTCCAATATAAAAAAGCCATCTGCCAGTGAAAGTCCCACCAAAATCTATCTGTTTCGGGGATTTACTATGACTCACCTGACCCGTTGCATCCTGATGACCCCGAAGACCCCGAAGAATTGGAAGAAACTGGCTTCACAGCAGTCTTTGTGTTCCTGCAATACGACGGACCAATCAAAATCCCTCCTCACATTAGAAAAGTCTCCAGACCAATGGAAATCTTTGGAGGAGGCCTTCACCTGATATGTAAAAATATTTTTTTTCTTTCAGATACAGATAACTGTCTTTTTTATTTATATTGTTACTAGCGACCCGGCCCGGCTTCGCACGGGTGCAATTACGCATGTAATAAACTTAAAAACCTTCATCTGGATCTATTAAAAAAAACCGCTCCAAAAACCATTGCGTAGTTTTAAAAAATTAAGCATACATAGGGACGGACAGACGACAGCGACTTTGTTTTATACTATGTATAAAGATATTTATATGGAACATAATAATAATGAAGCATGAACGAATAACTACCGGAGACATATCCTAAAGGATGGGACTGCCGACATCTGTCGAGCCTGTCATCGTCCAGGAGAGTCCATTAGGCATATCGTCTCTGGCTGTTCTCGTCTTGCTAACGGAGAATACTTGCACAGGCACAAGCAAGTGGCCAAGATAGTCCATCAACAACTTGCCCTTAAATATAGTCTGGTGGATACTGAAGTGCCCTACTACCAATACCAGCCTGCGCCAGTTCTCGACAATGGTCATGTCACGCTCTACTGGGATCGATCGATTATCACTGACAGGACTATTCTCGCTAATAAGCCTGATATAGTGATAATTGACCGATTGGCGAGCCGGGCAATGCTTATTGACGTCACTATCCCGCATGACGAGAACCTCGTTAAAGCCGAAAAAGAGAAAATCACCAAGTATCTCGATTTGGCTCACGAGGTTACCGCAATGTGGCATGTTGATTCAACAATCATTGTGCCGATAGTTGTTTCAGTAAACGGTCTTATTGCGAAGAGTTTCGACCAACACCTCAAGAAACTCTCGCTGGGTTGCTGGATTAAGGGCCTGATTCAAAAGGCTGTCATACTGGACTCGGCAAGGATCGTGAGGAGGTTCCTCTCTCTGGAGCCCTGAACCGTCGGTAGCTTAGGTCATCGACCTCGTTTTCGACGGTTTTTCTCTATTTTTATGTATATTTTTTTAAACATTTTGTATTTTTTAAATATATATGTAAAAATAAGAAATAAAGAGACATGAATAATGAAGCATGAAATTTGAAATTCATTATTGTAAAATTATTTTGTAAATGCATGATATATAAAGGCTTTTTATGTTATACTAGCGACCCGCCCCGGCCTCGCACGGGTGCAATGATGAACATCTAAATTTAGCAGTGTTTCTCTACAATATTATGCATGTATTGTAGATACACACACATTGTACCTCTTGAATCACTCTATCTTATTATTAAAAAAACCCGCTTCAAAATCCGTTGCGTAGTTTTGAAGATTTAAGCATACATAGATAGGGTAGGGACGGACAGACGACAGCGATTTTGTTTTATACTATTAGTGATACACATATCTTTATTAATCATATTTTACAAATATTTTTTTAATAAACTAATCATAAAATAATAATAATAAATATCCTTGGACATTTCACACAACGCCATCTCGTCCCAAGCTAAGCAACTTAATGCTTGTGTTATGGTAACGAGATGGATGATAAACTACTTATATAATTTTTTTTTTGTAAATACATACATATTATAGATAGAAATGACACCCAGACTCCGAGCCAGTGCCTCTGGTTTATACAAAGACACTTGCCCGACCCCGGGTGCGAACCCGGGACCCGTTATATTATTATTAAATCCCTCCGTTCCTCCTCCAGTTCCATGAAGGGTCATTAGCCTACTGTGCTACGCTGGCCAGACGGGTTAGTCACAGGGCTTCGTATCAAGTTTTCCTTCTCTTGCGGTTAGGTTATCAGCCTTGTCTGCTCTGTCCACACCGTCAGGATGGAATGGACTGGTGACACTGTGTATTCAAAATCCGTCACCACACGTATTATTAACGGTAGTCACCAAATGAGAGATCAAAAGGCTATCATCATCATCATCATTTCAGCCAAAAGACGTCCACTGCTGGACATAGGCCTCCCCCAAGGATTTCCACAAAGGCCGGTCCTGGGCCGCCCGCATCCACTGCTTTCCGGCGATCTTAACCAGGTCGTCGGTCTACCGTGTGGGAGGCCTACCAGCACTGCGCCTTCCGGAACGCGGTCGCCACTCGAGGACTTTTCTGCCCCATCGGAAAATAATACCGTTAGTTATCCGATCGACCTGAAATGGGGATATTTTGAGCAAACTCAGAAGAAACAACTTTATTCAAGTAAGTTATATGCAGAAATACTTAATATTTGTTTTTTATTTATTTTTTTCTTTTAATTTTTTACTCACTGCTTAATAATAAATAATAACCTGTTTCTGATATTTTAAGTTGTATTATTGATTTCTTTAATGTGTGTCCTTTATTAATAAATGTATTTTCTTTCTTTCTTTCGTTGTATCACAAAACTCTAAGTCTTCATGTTTAAAACTACCATCATCATCTTTCGGGTCTTGTCCCACGCTAGGTAGTCCCCATACACCCCTGTCGTCATGTCTACCCCCCCCCCCCCTCACACAGCAGCAAAAACGTACAGAAATAAGTCAAATGTTGGTAGACATTTCCTTACTCCCTTATGTCGCAGAAGAGGGCGGAGCGGGTCGGACAGAAGGATAATCTAGCAGACCCGCGCCGCATACGGAGGCCGGGGAGGAGGCGACATAACACTCACCTCCTTCCCCCTGCCATAGAGGCCGTAGGTGGGTCGGGGGACCCACCACCGACAAAATAAATATCCTTGGACATTGCACTCAACGCCATCTCGTCCCAAGCTAAGCAACTTAATGCTTGTGCTATGGTAACGAGATGGATGATAAACTAATTATATACATTTTTTTTTTTTTTTTTTTTGTAAATACATACATATTATAGATAGAAATGACACCCAGACTCCAAGCAAGTGCCTCTGGTTTAGACAAAGACACTTGCCCGACCCCGGAATCGAACCCGGGACCCGTTGATCCAAAGGCGGCACATCAAACCACTAGACCAACGAGGCAGTCAGAAAGACCTGATTGAGGGCGTTCCAGTTGCCCGGGGCGCTCTCTGATAGTCGCTTGCCCGCATAGCGCCGGGATCTCGTCGGGGCGTCACAGTGGAATGGGTTTACGCGAACCTGTAGCGCCCCAAGCGTGTCATGTCGGGTGTGCGAGTCAATGCCGCTGGGGTTTTAGTGAGTATACGAGACGTTTTCGGAGTCCCACATAATCGCTGTCCCCACCCCCGAGGGCCGGCGGTATGCATAAAGCATTTCCCCAGCGAAACGAAAAAATAGTATATTTCATTACAAGTGCGGAAAGGCTGTCATTGCAAAGAGTTCTGCGCTTCGGCTCGGGTTGACAGTCGGAAGAAGTTGCAATGACGGTTCCGCACGTGTACTGAACGACTATTTTTAATACAGTTGCGAAAAAATGAAGCAATTTAATAAAATAATAAAAACACAATAAACTCAACTAACTAATCATTTCTGAAAAATGGCGCCAACCGTAGAATAAAAGCAGAGATTTATTTTTTCTTCACTCATTCTAGTAGGCAAAAGAAACTATGCCCATACAGCCAAGTCTTCAGTAGACATGTTTTATTGATATGAAAAGAAAATGAAATTTAATGAGATGGAATAAAAACTAACCTAACTCATTCAATCAAATCATTAAATCTGATATTGAAACAAATTAGTACGTAGTTTCTTTTTAGAAATATACGTATTTGCATGAATCATAAAAACTTCTATGATTTTTTTTTAGTAAAAACTACATGGTTGGTTTTTTCTTATAATAGACATTATTTTGACAGTTGGGAAAGAAAACGCACTAGTGCGGGAATGTTAAAAAACAAGCACGCGTGTGTAATAGCCCACTTCCCGAACGCTATATGCCACTTTTTGAGCAACGTATTAAAAAGGTATTTCCTTACTTGGATTCCGACGTGGTATTTGGCGGTCGTGGTGGTACAAACGCGTCTACCACCACTTGTTCCGTTCCTTTGATTTCCGCCCGACAGAACGGACAGCCTTGACCTTCGGAATCCTGGGAAAAGGAAGAAAAATAACATTGGAAATATATTTTTATAGAGTTTTTGTTACACCTTGTATATTTGCTATAATCTCCAAACGTCTTAACCATTGACTTATAAACGTCAATTTTTTTATTTTTTTTTTTATCAGTGACTTGAATGCCTTTGACCCTAGGCTTGCGTGATGGAAAGCTACGCCAGGGTCTAAGATGGAGCAGGCAATTCAAGGAATTGCCCTGTCGGGCACCGGCTCTCACACACACACGACGGAACACAGTAAAACTGCTTGGCGTCGGACTTAAATGGTAGCCAGCCGGGCGGACCGTTCGATCCTACCACCAAGCCTACCACCAAGCCTTTAACTACATAAATAACCCACCAATGAGTTGGACTTCCGCCAAATGGGAAAAATGGCTACTGTGCCACCCTGACGAGACGGGTTGGCACAGGGTTTGTATCAAGTTTTAATTCTTTTGCAGCTACGTGATTTGCCTCTTACGACACCCTCGGGATGGTATGGGTTGGTGTCATTGCGTATTCTAAATCCATCACCACACGGAAAATACCTTCTCAGTAGACACTTAGTACTCAAATCTTCTATAAAAATAAAAATGAATTGCTGTTCGTTAGTCTCGCTAAAACTCGAGAACGGCTGGTCCGATTTGGCTAAATTTGGGCTTGAAATATTCGTGGAAGTCCGGGGAAGGTTTAAAAGGTGAGAAAATATTACAAAAGATAATAAATTAATATCCTTGGACATTTCACACAACGCCATCTCGTCCCAAGCTAAGCAACTGAATGCTTGTGTTATGGTAACGAGATGGATGATAAACTACATAGATACATTTTTTTTTTGTAAATACATACATATATAGATAGAAAACACCCAGACCCGGAACAAATACTTGTAGGTCGTACAAATATTTCTTCCGTGCGGGTATCGAACCCGCGACATGCTGCGCAGCAGTCTATCGCTCAACCACAAAAAAGAAAAAATATTGATTCCGAGGCAGTACGAAGTTTGCAGGGTCAGCTAGTGTATGATTAGAAATTCGTAAAATTAAACTAGAAGCAAACAATACGCGTGTAATACAACATCCATTTCCAATATACCAACAAGGGGAACCAACTCACAATCTGCCAGGCGGTGAGACACGGCGTGCACAGCAAATGCCCACAGGGCTCTATCCTGATATCTTTGTCGTTCTCCGCACAGATCTTGCACAGCTGGAAGGTGCTGCCTGGAATTCAACAAAAAGTTCAACATCTATACAAATAAATAAAATTGTAGTGTCTGTTTTTAATAATAAACTAACCACTTTTTACTTAATGCGTATTTTTAATAATAAACTAACCACTTTTTACTTAATGCGTAAGTATACACAGTACATAGACCAACATTTTTTTTTAAATTTTAGTTCGTCTGTTTGTCTGTTTTGACGGGATTTCACTGATAGATAGCCGATGATATAAGGATACTTTTAGCTTCACCCCGCAGCGTCACGCGCGGGTAACATAGCACCCGTGCGAAGCTGGGACGGGCCGCTAGCCTATGAATATAGTACAAGAAGTTAGAAGTCACATGATAAATGAGTCAAGGCCAAATTCCTCCCCAATGGATCAGGGCAGGTTTTAATTATTTTATTATTATTTTTGTTTTTTTTTAATTATTATTATTTGGTTTTGTTTTTGTGGTTCCTGTGCGTTGTCCAAATAAATATTTCTTTCTTTGTTTCTGTCTTGGTTGTCCGTGTGGTAACGTATTTAGAATACATAGTGTCACCACCCCATTCCGCTCTAAGGGTGTCGTAAGAGCCGACAAAAGGAAACGTCAAGGCCCATAACCTCCTAGCCGTAAGAGAAGGAAAATTTGATAAGAAACCTTGTGCCAACACGTCTGGCCAGCGTGGCACAGTAGGCTGATTACCCTCCATGTAACTGGAGGAGGCCGGATTCAACAGTGGGTCATTTTAAGCAATAGATATGGTTGTCCGTGTGTTAACGTATTTAGAATACATAGTGTCATCACCCCATTCCGCTCTAAGGGTGTGGTCGACAAGCTTTCGAACCTCACTGTGATTAATGGACAGCCCGTAAGCGGAGAGGCACCTATGCTCAATCCACACATCGATACAAACTTTTGAATTTAAAAAAGGAAAACAGCATTTATAATATTACAAGGATAACTAACGAGAATTACGCATAAGGATAACGAATAATGATACGGGATAAGGGGATAACGATTCTTACCCATTTCACAGTAGAGTTCGTATTGCTCTTGCGTCACTGTGATGTGGTCCTCCGCCGGAGATATTATTGCACTGCTGAGGTCCGGGTTCACATCCCGCCCGTCCGGATATAAGTAGCTGGAATATGAAAAACAAAGTTAACAAATCCCCCCTCATAAAGCTGTGATGACTTTACCTGTAATACAAATTTAGAATACGTAGCGTCACCACTCCATTCCAGCCTGAGGGTGTCACACGGAAAGATGTTTACATGCATGTTTACATTAATATATCAAGTTCGGAATTCCAGATACACGCGGGCAAAGAGAAATCGTACATAATGATAGTTAGTCGAGTAAGGGCTAGTACCGAGTGGGGCCCGAGCGGGCGCGCGGATGGTCGTAGTCTTCAATGGCCAAGCCAGGTGGCACTAGCAATTGGTGCAATTCCGACCCAGCCGGCCTTTCACTGGACGCGAGACCGGAGGAGTTTTAGTGGTTAGGGGGGCGCTCTTATTCCTATAGGGCGCTGTCGAGTCTACACATAACCTTGTCGCTTCCACTCGCGTCCAGGCATTGCTCCGAGAGTGGAAGCGGCTGGGTACCCGCAAAAAGTGTTTCTCCTCCGCAAAAAAAAATACTTGACTACCAGACTCCCACACTCCTACCCTAATAAACCTTGAAACAAATTAACCTTTTTTTTACCAATTACTTGAATGCCTTTTACCCTAGGCTTGCGTGATGGAAAGCAACGCCAGGGCCTAAGATGGGGCGGGCAATTCAAGGAAATGCCCCGTCGGGCACCGGCTCTCGCATACAAACGACGGAACACAGTAAAACTGCTTGGCGCCGAACTTAGATGTGAGCGTGTTAGCTAGCCGGGCGGCCCTAGACACAAAGCTTCAAAATCTGCTTTGAAACTAAAAAAACACCGCCTCATAATCAGCCCCGGATTATATCCGGAAGAAAGACGGCAATGTAAAATAATTGCTATATGATATACTCACAATCCCTCTCGGTAGCCGTCGAGCAGTGCTTGCACCAAGCTCTTGTTCTGAGGTATCGTCTGAAGGATCTCTCCGTCGACCGTCACGTAACCTATCGCCCACTGTCCTAGCCGCGTGCATGATAACCTGCGAACAGAGCGGACACAGTTGAGTTTAAACACCCATTGCATCTTGTTGTACGGGGCGAAGAGAACCCATTTTTTTTGTTTGGCGGGAAAAAAATCCTGACAGCACATCCCGCGTCCGGGGAGACTACGGGGTAGTGTGGGGCCCTAAAACCACTAAAACAACCCGCCGTGCGCCGACACCCGCCCTCACGGCGGACCACGGGTACCACGTACGTTGCTACCGTGGTCCGCAGGCCCCATCGGGCACCCTCACCCGTGCGACCTTCGCGGTAGGCTATATCGGCGGACGGTGGGCTGGGGCGAAGGGAACCCAGAGGCTGGAGTAGTCGAGGTACCCAGTGGATATCTTGTCGCTTAACCCGAAATTCTACATAACCCTGGTCTTCGACGTCTGGCTATTATGATTTCAAACAAAAAAAGGCAATCCAATCAATTTGACTGCCTCGTTGGTCCAGGTCTTAGATGTGCCGCCTTTGGATCAACGGGTCCTGGGTTCGATTCCAGGGTCGTTAAGTGTCTTTGTCTAAACCAGATGCAGTTGCTCTGTCTAGTCTAGGTGTCATTTGTGTTCGTAAATTACATGTTTGTAAACTGCCCCCCGATACAGTTTATACCTAGTGCCCCAGCACTTTCGTTTACAAAAAACATCAAGACACAGGAGAAAGAAATCTCGACTCCTATGATTGTTATTGGTTCACTCACCTAAACACGTAACTGCCCGCCCTGTGGATGTACTTCTGGAGCCTCGCCTTGACTTCATCGTAGGTGAGGAACGCCACGTACCCCGGATGGGTGACCGCGAGTAGTTGCCAGTTTCTGAGTAGCGTACTCCACGGCTGGAATAACCTGTAACCGTAATAAGACAGTTCCTATAGCAGTGGCCTTGCACCGTGTGGTGACGGATGTAGAATACATAGTGTCACCACCCAATTCCATCGTGAAGGTGTCGTAAGATCCGACAAAAGGAAACGACAAGGCCGAAAACTCAGCCGCAAGAGAAGGAAAACTTGAAACGAAACCTTTTTTTTTATTCACCCGGGGTACAATCCTTTATGGACTTCCTCGCCGGCCACGGGGATGGCCAGCGAGGGGAGTGTGGGACTCTCCCCCATAGTGGGGGCCTACCCACTAAACCTCCCCGAGGTGCTCCAACTCGCGTCCTGTTGCGGCATTGTGGGATCTGATGCAGAACCACGCCACCGCAGACACAAACGAAACCCTGTGCCAACCCGTTTTGCCATCTTTGCACAGTAGGCTAATAACCCTCCATATAATTGGAAGGGGCCCGACTCAGTAGTGTCATTTATGGCCTGAGTCGGCCATTACAGAAGTCGGCAGGACGCACTTGTGTAATAATTTGGTGAGATGTATCCATGTATAAAAATAAATAACAGCAATTTACTAAACAGCAGCCGAAAGCAGAAGTGTTTGATTGGCTCTTTACTTTAAGGAGATCTTTATCACACGACGAAGGATCCATCAGCCGTCAGTCTTTGAGTTATGTGCCCTACCCCCTCCCACGTAAGTTTGGTAATCTTGTGGGCTATGACGTCAACTCTGATGCGCCAACGTATCTCATCATTTCTAATTCAATCTCGCATAAAAACGCTATTCACAGCCCCTATCTTTTTGGGTGACTTATCCTTTAAGGAACCCCCAGTGAGAGACCTCGTCTCTGTACCATTATTTCATCACTAGCAACATATAACGATGGAAGATTTTTGTGTCTTGTAAATATGTTTACAAGTTACTTCATCAAGTGTGTATGTATGATAAGAAAATATCCATTTAATTACTTTTCGTCGGCCACTTTCCTGGAAAAATCTCTACTATTACTATGGCAGTTGTATGACAGTTACTAAACCATTAATTGCGGTACCCATTCGGCGTACTGTGCTAGTCAATTGTCTGATTGACCAACTCGACCGCCTGTCTAATTCCTGGGAGCACATTATATAAATACTGCAATCGGAGCTGAGCCACAGTAAATACAAATCCAGTACGAACATGTGCATTCAACGTTTGAACGGCACACGCACACAGACACACACCGCTGTGAAAGGCGTTCCTCAACTGCCACAAAGGACAAAAATACTCCAATGACAGTTACATTTCGTTACCCGATTTACCTCGATGGCCTCTGTCGAGCCTCCGAACGAGTCGGCCTTAAGATGAACATGGAGAAGACGAAAATCATGTCTAATATCCATGTCCAAGCCACTCCTGTTAACATCGGAGGTTCTACTCTCGAAGTTGTTGACCATTACATTTACCTGGGACACACTGTCCAGTTAGGTAAGTCCAACTTCGAGAAAGAGGTCAATCGTCGGATCCAACTCGGCTGGGCAGCGTTTGGGAAGCTGCGAAAGATCTTCTCGTCCACAATACCGCAGTGTTTGAAGACAAAAGTCTTCAACCAATGTGTGTTGCCAGTGATGACATATGGAACAGTGACGTGGTCGCTCACTATGGGCTCCATCAGAAGGCTCAAAGTCACCCAAAGGGCAATGGAGAGGGCTATGCTCGGAGTTTCCCTGCGAGATCGAATCAGAAATGAGGAGATACGCAGGAAAACCAGGGTCACCGACATAGCCCACCGGATTGCCAAACTTAAGTGGCAGTGGGCAGGGCACATAGCTCGCAGGACCGACGCCCGATGGGGCAGAAAAGTCCTCGAGTGGCGACCGCGTTTCGGAAGGCGCAGTGCTGGTAGGCCTCCCACACGGTGGACCAACGACCTGGTTAAGGTCGCCGGAAAGCAGTGGATGCGGGCGGCCCAGGACCGGCCTTTGTGGAGATCCTTGGGGGAGGCCTATGTCCAGCAGTGGACGTCTTTTGGCTGAAATGATGATGATGATGACCCGATTTATGGTATGGGCGTGCTTAACTTCAAACTGGTTCTACTTTGTCATTTAATATGTACGTAAAAGAATCGCCACATATTTCAATATGCATTTTTCGGCGATCGGTGTGTGTATGCTACCAACACACACACACACACACACACACACACTGACTATACCGCATTTTGTTACTGGTTATTGCGTGGAAGTTGTCGGCATCCTGTGATGTTTAATAATTGTGGTACCAGTGTTCAACTGGTAATAAAACACACTGCTAATAAGCGTAGTAAAGAATTGGCGCCGGACATACAAGTGCTCATTACACAGATAAAAGTCATAAATTAGACCTAACTTAGTGTCACAGGTCTATCGAGCAAGCCACCACGCAAATTTGACCAGGGATAGGTGATCTATATAGACAGCGCTTCGACCACTAGACCAACAAGGCTTCCAATGTCCATAATATTACTTGTTAGGTCCATAGTATTTACTTGTTAGGGGGCTTGTTAGATTTTTTTTTATCAATGACTTCCTTTGACCCTAGGCTTGCGTGACGGAAAGCAATGACAGGGTATATGATGGAGCAGGCAATTCCAGGAAATGCCCGAAAAGACACCGGCTCTCACATACGCACAACGAAACAAAGTAAAACTGCTTGGCGCTGGACTTAGATGTGTGGTAGCTAGCCGGGCGGACCATCAAATCCTACCAAGCGTGCTGGGTTTTGTTGACTTTTACAACACGCGTTATTTCCCAGCGTGCGGTGGGGAAGTTTTATATTCTGCCCAGTCCCCCCACACGGGGAAATGCCAAGACTTATCAAGTATAGTATTTTGATTTAAGATCCTGCTCCACATCTAAAGCAGGGGATTCTGCTTTAGATGTATGTTTAGCTCGGGATTTTCACCACTTAAAAATCAGAAATGCCTTACCTTGTGAATACGTCGAATTCAAAATTGGATATGAAGTCGTTACACGTAAGATCTATGGTTGTCTTCAACGCCATGGTTTCCAACCCTGACGAGATGGGATGGACGTTGTTCAGCTCTTCTCTGAAGATCTTCCACGGGACTAGGGTGCTGAAACAAATAAAACTGTTTAAGTCTGAGTAAAAAATGCACATATTCTCAAGAAATTTATGAGGAACTATAGGCCGTTCGCGATAAGAATGCAAGGATATTGTATAGATAAGGTTTTGGACATAGCGCAGCTGCATGGTAAAGTATACAAACGACAGGACAAAGAACACAGTCACGTTCGAAAGTATACCTTCAACTGATCACTGTACTTGAGTTTCTAATTATGAACGATTTGATTGGTTTGTAGGCGTGGTTAGGCTCACTGCATTTTTAACGCAAACGAAATATAGCTTCAGGTGCGTAGATTACAAGTCTGTTCCCGCTCATTTTCGACTTTTTCCGATACTTTAACAGTTATGGAGACATTACGTAGCAGACATATCAATTGAAAGGGATCGGCACCGTATCGCCTTATGTCCTCTCACCGTCGCCCGTATCGCCTCGCCGTCAAACAGGCGTCAACCTAATGTAAGCACGTAAAGCGGATTAGCAGCTCCGATAAGTCGCCTCGGCTACGGCTAGGCGACGCCGCGCTTATGAATGGCCGACCGCTGGTTGATATGGCTGGCCCCAGATCAGATTCTACAAATTCAATAAAACACGAGCACAACACAACGGGATGTTGGCTTGTGAATGACATGACAGCACTGGGAACGGAAGTTTGCTCCAGGCAGGGTACGGGAGCTGTGAAAGGGGCAAGTGTGGACGAAGGGACGTAAGCGCGGCGGAGGGGCGTAAGCGCGGGGACCGCTGGTTGTCCACGCGCCGTACGGCGTTCGTGAGCTTGTCCCGAGGCGAGTCGTTTACGTTACGAATCCGATTAGTGTGCTTTGCAGTAGGGAGTTACATACAAAAAATACTGAACACCTCGAGTTGATACGGTGCCGATCCCGAGTTGATATGTGTGCTATGTCCTTTATTCTGCTATTGAGGGCGGAGACGATTCCAACAAACCAACTATCACTAAAATTGGTTCAGCTGTTCATGGGTTCAAAATGGTATATTTATTTATCCGAATTAAAAATGAGGTTCTCAATTCGACTGCATGTTTCTTTTTCTACACATTTTAGCGCGTAGATCTGTGATTTATTAATCGAGGTGGAAAAATATTTTTTTATAATTTTAGATTGTAGAGAATATTTTACGCCGTTTAGTTTTTAAATGTCGATGAAGTCTGTTTATACATGTGAAAAGAGTAATCTGTTCCTGCAACAAAAAGTAAATTACGCCCGCACGCTCAGGATGGGAAGTGGGTTAAGAAGCGCCCACGCAAACGTGTAGGTTCGGATCGATACTCATAATAATGAAAACATGCCAGCCGCGTGCTTGAAACGATAAAATAAAACGCTAATTGAAATTAAAATGGTTTGAGTTTTCCAATTAATTCCATGTTATATTGCAGGGGCGACTTTCAACATGGTATTATTATGACTTTAATAGACACCACGGCTTCGCACGGGTATTTAACCCGGGTAAAAAAACATAAATCTGTTGTAGTGTCTATTATACGTCTATATTGTATCACACACACACATCCTAGATACAATAATTTCCTACAATTGAAGATGTAGTGACAAAAATTTAGAAAGGTATGCTGAGATGGTTTGGCCATGTCGAGAGAGAATGAATGAAGAACGATTGATTAAAAAAGTGTATGAGGCGAGTCAAATCGAATCAAAATGGTTTTTATTCGAATAAATTCTTGCGAATGCTTTCAAATAGTAATAAGATATAACACAAGAAGAGAAGGGAAGAAGAAAGGGGCAGACCTAGTCGGACGTTTCTAATCCAAATCAGGGACGTCTTAAAATTAGGCCAGGTCAAGAGTACCCTAAACCGAAGAGAGTATATGAAGGGAATAATGAAAGTGGACGAAGCGAAACAAGCGTGTAAGGATCGTAGCAAGTGGAAAGAAGTGGTCTCTGCCTAAACCTACGGGAAAGAGTCGAGATTATATGTATGCAGCCCACTGAGACTTCAGTCTGCTTATTCTGTGAGCTATGTCGGTGACTTCAGTTCTCTGTCAGATTGTCTCGTTACGGAGCCTATCATTCAGACAAACGCTAAGCATAGCTCACTGCTCGCTCCATTTCGTGTGGTGACGGAATAAGAATATCACCACCCAATCTCCTCCTCGTAAAAGGGAAAATTACAGACGTTGTGCAGCAGCAACGTTTGGTCAAACTTTTTATCTGTAACTGCGATCCTCTAACCGCTTGCCAGTGTGGGTATTATGTGCAATGACCCTAATGACGGACATTTAGGGTAACTAATAATATTTTAGTGTCAGTTCTGGACCTATGCCATACGCTTTTAATACAAGAACTTGGCAAAGCTTTAATAATTTAGCACATTACATTCTGAAAGGCTAGCAATTTCATCATTTCAAATGGGCAGTTCCTTAGAAAATTCCAGAATATGTTGCCACTAAAATCACTTCCAGAAAAGACCCATTTGTCTCAACACTCTCAAAACAGGCTGAGCATCGTTAGGTTCGATTCCGGGGTCGGGTCGGGAAATGTATTTGTGTAAAGCAGAGACACTTGCTCCGAGTCTGAGTGTCATTTGTGTTAGTGAATTACACGGGCCCGCGAAACAGGAAAGCTATTGTGGGAGTTTCGTTTAAAAAAAAACACCTCTCACAGCTTAAAATGAAACTTTAGAAGCATCGGCTTGTGTGTATCTAATCTTAAAGCCATCTCCGCTGTGCAGTGTCGTATCGAATTCCCGTTCCTCCCAAACCGGCCCGAACATGGTCATTAGGCACAATGATTGGACAACATTCACTTGTTTCTTCAGCGATCAAGGAGCCAAATCTGCTATTTTCAAAGTCAAAAGGATCTTTATTTATTCATGTAGGTTTTATCACAAAGATCTTGTAAATCGTCATAGTAGAGAATATAACTATATGGAATTATGATTTAAATTAATCTGTTCTAATAAATTTTGCAAGTACCCCAAGAGGTGGAGAGACATTTTGGAGGGGTTCTTGCGGCAACTTGATAGGTAGTATTCAAGTATTATGTTCTTCGTATTATTAAGGTATATTAAAGTCAAAACAGATATGTAATGATAATTTTATTAATAATTCTAAGAACATATGTAAAGCAGCTTGGAAGGTTATCAATGATGACACGGAGTCCAACAATAGCCAAGACTTTATTTGTGAAATTAAAACGGACAATGGAATCGTTACCAATCCCAGGGATATTGTAAACAAATTTAACGACTACCTAATACGTCTTTCAAATAACTATCAAGTATTACATCCTTGGAAAAATACAAATAAATACCGAGCAAGCCATACCATATTCCTTTCTCCTATAGATGAAACGGAAGTCAGGCACATAATTATGTCTTTGAATAACACTAATTCAGTGGGATATGACGGGATCTCGACTAACATTTTAAAGAAATGTGTAGATAGTATTACGCCAATAATATCATATTTAATAAATCTATCGTTTGAGCAAGGAATATTTCCGAATAAATTAAAGAAGTCTATAGTAAAACCAATGTACAAAAAGGGAGATAAAACAGATATGCGTAACTATAGACCGATTACTCTAATTCCGATAGTTTCCAAAATATTCGAAAGGGCTATGCACAAAAGGTTAACTATTTATCTCGATAAACATAAATTAATTAAAAAAGATCAATATGGTTTTCAAAAAGGCAAGTCCACAACACTGGCAGCTTTTGACTTAGTGCACAATATTGTATCTAGCCTTGACAAGAAAAAACAGACGTTTGCGATATTTTTTGACATGTCAAAAGCATTTGACTTTGTTTGCCATGACATTTTATTACATAAACTAGAAGACTATGGAATAAGAGGCCCAGCTTTACAATGGACTAAAAGTTATCTAGATAATAGAAAACAATGCGTTGAAATATCTTGCATGGAGAGGGACACAGTTTTAAACCAAGTAAGGTCTGACTATATCACAAATAGCTTTGGAGTTCCGCAAGGTAGCGTCTTAGGACCCCTTTATTTCCTTATCTATATTAATGATCTTCCTGATATTATTCCAAATAAATGTATATTATTTGCAGATGACATTTCCATTCTTTTGACTAACGACATTATAATTAGCAATCAATTTGATATAGAAATTAATAGGACTATTGAATCCGTTATAAGTTGGCTACAATGCAACAACTTACAAGCTAATATTGGCAAAACTACTTTCATGCAATTTCAAACTCATGGGTCAAAAATCACTCCAAGAAACATTTCGTATGACGGAGAAGTAATTGCTGAACCCTCCAATGTAAAATTTTTAGGCATTAACATGGACAAATATTTGAACTGGAAAACTCACGTTGACGAAGTCTGCCGAAGAGTAAATTGTTTCGTGTATGTACTAAACAGACTTAGGAACACATCAACCCATCAGACGGTAATGTTAGCCTACCATGGCCATGTGGCTTCAATATTACGTTATGGGCTTATATTGTGGGGCAATTCAACAGAATATCAAAGAGCCTTTCTTTCTCAAAAAAGGTGCATAAGAGCTATGGTTGGTACCCCTCCACATGAGTCGTGCAAGCCTTACTTTGAAGCTTTAAAAATATTGCCCCTACCTTGTATGTATATATTTGAAATTTGTGTATTTGTTAAATCTAATGCGAATCTATTTGTCAAAGCCCGTGACATATTTCCTCGCAATACTAGACATGGGGAGCAGTTGGTCTTTGAATCGGCACCAAGAACAACACTTTTTCAGAAAAACTGTTACGCTATGTGCATAAAAATATTTAATAGAGTGCCAACTGACATAAAAAATCTCCCACTACCCAGATTTAAAGGCCGATTAAGAGATCTGCTATTAAAAAAAATGATATATTCTGTAAGCGAATGGTTTTAGAAAAATACTACATACCTTAATGAAATTCATTCATGACATTAACTTTTGACATAATATTGATTATTATCTGACATTATAGCAATTGTATTTTTATGAATTTACGTGTCATCCGAGAATCGAAACTTGATATATCCGACATTTAAAATGATATGATTTAATTTAAAAATTAGTGTGATGATAACTTATTTTGCTCTAACTCAATTTCACATGCCAAATGCAGGCTAAATAGAATGTACCTAAATTTAACATGAAGACTATCAATGTAATTACTCTATTTATGTGTGAATAAATGAATTATGAATTATTATGAATTTAAGAAATCGCATTTAGCGAAAAGACCGCCCCTTGTACTGTTGCATATTATTGTGTTCTGTCTATATCTCTCGTGTACAATAAAGAGTTTATCTATCTATGAATGTTGTCGCGGAGCATACTATATAGCTGTCAAGGATCGCCGTCGTCTTTAGTGAGTAGGTCGGGGTGCAATTTACCATCCCCACGCGCCCCGGAGTCTCACAACGGCCGGTAATCCATGAGGATTTCCGACGAAAAAAAAGTATTATCAATGTTGATATATAATCCTGTTACAATCTTACTTTAAGTGCCAAAAATAACCCTTTTATCGCAAATATTTATGCTGTCCATTAGCACAGGAAATGAGCGTAAAACAGTAAGTCTCCAGTCGATTGCATACTTTTTTTACTTATCTATCGGATTTGCCAAAGAGCCTTGGCAAAAATTCGGAAACTCACCAACAAAATAAAATTGAAAATTTTACAAAACCCCCGATCGAACTAGAAGTAGCTTTGAAAGGTCTATTGGCTTAGAAGCTTTGATGCCACATTCTATCTGTCTGATAGAATGTGATAGTTCTTTTTTCGCTTCCAACGAAGCCGGAGAGTTATTCAACTGATACAAAAGTGAATATGGAACGTGGCCGACAGGCGAGCGAAGTTGCTGGCATGCACCGGCATGATTGCATACAACTCGCGGTCCTAACGGAAGGCGACGGGGGAACCTGTTTGCTCCTTTTTTAAACGACTCCGAAAAGGGGGAGAATCTATGTACGTTTACTCATATCAGGAATTAATTTAAAATATTGTGAACAAATTTTAAACGTTGACTTACCGCACTTAGTACTATGTTGAATTCGCAACATCCTAAAACTAAACTTTTAACTAGACCTTTTGGAATTTAATCTACACTGACCTGCAATACTAAGTACTACACTTGTAATAAATATTTTTTTCTAAACTATAGAAGTTAGAGATTTAAAATAATAAACGTTTAATAGCAAATGTTATCAGCGTTCTATGTAACTATAGCAAACTCTTCATTAGGATACATCTTCCTTTTTATTTCGAAAGTACATTTTGTCTCAGAAAGTTATTGTAATTTTAAAAGTGTGAT
This sequence comes from Clostera curtula, assembly GCA_905475355.2. Classification (NCBI taxonomy): domain Eukaryota; kingdom Metazoa; phylum Arthropoda; class Insecta; order Lepidoptera; family Notodontidae; genus Clostera; species Clostera curtula. The sequence continues at coordinate 4,401,412 of FR997822.1, forward strand.
ACTTAGTTTTGCAGGCCAGTGTAGCTCATACATCGTTAAATGTGTTTTTGCTATTTACCCGATTGTTTTCTGTTTCATTGTCCAAATAAATAAACAAATTAAAATAAATATCTGAGTTGAACCATCTCCATAATCGTCGTCGTCGTTTCAGCCCATAAATGACCCACTACTGAGTCGGGCCTCCTCCAAATTCATGGAGGGAAATTAGCCTACTGTGCCACGCTGGCAAGACTGGTTGGCACAGGATTTGTATCAAGTTTTCCTTCTCTTTCGGCTAGGTGATTCGAACAGTCCAGCACATTTGGTATCGAACCATAGCTACAATCTTGGACGTCGAGGCGCCGATTGCACAATTACACGTCGATGGTTTCCCAAATGGATTAACACAATTGACTTTCGACACGTCTCGCATGAATCATTGTCTGCAGCCCGAATGCGTGTCGCATTATTCCGTGTTGGTGGACAAGTGGCCCTTTTACATTTGTCTTCACCCTATTACTTCTACTAGTCAGGCAATAAATGACCCGGGGGTATTAAGCCTACTGTGTTGGGAGTATTTGTGGGCCTCTGTTACAGGCTTCTGGACTGCATTTCCACTTAACATCAGGCGGAATGCAGTCATCTCCCTGCTCTTACATAAAAAAACGGACCTTTTTTCTATTAACATTTTTTTTAAATGCGCTTTCCGGAACGCGGGAAGTTTGAAGTACATTAGCAGTATCTATACTATTTGCGCTGTAGCATGGTGCGGGTGACAGTTGCCTGTATGACTCGCAGCTTCAATCTAGTTCTCTTCAATATTTTTATGAAAATGTGTGTGTTATTCAGTTGTCTAATATAACTACGTGTATAAACTTGTCAATATAAATGTTTTATGGCTACATAATTATGTTTCTACATACAAAAAATAATCAAAATCGGGTATACGTTTTATTTTTTCTTAGCATCCTTTTAAGCAACATTACCGTATAAATGTTCTGTTGTATAATGATAGACCAATTTCAACAATAAAAACTAATTAAAAATTATATACGTTTCTTATTAAGAAACATATCGATAATCTATCATAGCAGTACATTCCATCACTGAATACGTCTATGGCGTTACGTTATACGCATAACACTTTGCTTAATTTTTCATCCAATTTGATTTTATTTGTAAACTAGAACATTCTGGTTGGTTTAATTTAATTTACTACAGTTATTAATGATTTAGTATATTACGAATGTGGTACACCTGAAACACTAAGTCATAATTTGTTAAACGCGGCCGCTTTCAAGAGAGAAACGAAATGTTACTGAAACTGTCACCAGCACCATGCTACAACGCACGGAGTATAGTAAACCAGAGTATCTACACCGACCATAACGTGTACATACGTAAACTGATATTCTTCGTGAGCTTCTTATTCCCTATTGGAGCAGCAAGCGGTCGTCGTTGTCATCGTTTCAGCCCATAAATGGCCCACTACTGAGTCGGGCCTCCTCCAAATTAATGGAGGGAATTAGCCTATGTGCCACGCTTGCACCGGGTTTGTATCAAGTTTTCCTCTTTCGGCTAGGTGATCTGCGTTTTGCGTTCTTTTAGTCGCCTCTTACGACACCCTCAAGACGGTATGGGTTGGTGACATTGTGTATTCTAAATCCGTCACCACACGGCACAACAAGCGGTGGGTAGTGCAAAATAAAAACAGCAACTTCCAAATGACGTCACCGCCAGTAAACTCGCATATGGATAAGCTCTACATTTTGATGTATGCATTGGCGTCATTCAAGCGTCATCTAGGGTTTGCAGCTGGCTCGGCGGAGTAATCGATAGATCGTCAAGTTAAATAGGCCAACTTTTGAATGATAAAATGTCACTTTTAAGTCCAACGGAGACGACGTAGAAATTTGCTAGCTCACCAATACATAACATCAAACGTCTTGACCACAAATTATCACCTCTCTGCACCCCGGAGTCCAATATATCAAGAATACACTGTGTCACCGCCCCATTCCATCCTGATGGTGTAGTAAGAGCCGACAAAATAAAATTACAAGATCGAAGAGCTAGCCGCAAGATAAGGATAACTTGAAACAAAACCCTGTGCCAACCCGTCTGGCCAGCGTGGCACAGTAGGCTAATTTCCCTATAATGAAATGATGAATAGGAAGTGGCGAATCAGCAATGGGTCTTTATCATATCAGCCAAAAGACGTCCACTGCTGGACATCGGCCTCCCCCAAGGATCTCCACAAAGGCCGGTCTTATGTCCGGTCTTACCCTCCATATAATTGGAGGAGGCTATTCGTCCCACCAGTTGGGTCGTGGAGAGCAGATGGCTGATCGATCCTAGTAAATACTGGTACATTGCGGTAAACGATGATTTACAACTGGAATTGTGTCGCGCTAGCGACAACGACGAGGCAGTCAGTATACAACACAAACGCGTGTTGTAAAAGTCAACAAAACCCAGCACGCTTGGTGGCAGGATCGAATGGCATTGCTTTCCATCGTGCAACCCTAGAGTCAAAGGCATTTAAGTCGGATATAAAACAAAAAAAAAGGAACGGTGACATGTCCGTACGGTAACAGTAAGTGCGTTCAATCAAACAAATAAATCAATACATATACAAATATATACAGATCCTGTGTTAATGTGAACTGGTCTTTAACTCTTGTATGCATTAGGCATTCACACAACTTGACTACACCATATAGGGCGATGGTGGGTTGGCAACTTGTGCAATGAAATGTCTGCTCAATCATTAGCCTATGCGGGCCTTGGATTAAATTAGAGCATCGTGAAAATATTTTAAGTTTTTTTTTTCACTTTGCATTCTAAATCCGTCACCACGCGGACTAGACATAACCACGTTTAGCGGTAATTGTCAACAAGACCACGTCTCTCACTACATTGGACAAACTATATTCAGATTCACTACACATACGTCATCTTATAGGTATTGAATATCGCATTCATGCTCGTCGTATTTCGTCTTTGTCATGCTTCATTGTTCCATAGGAAATCGGATCTGATATGGAATCGACCTACTCCATAAAACTTCCAATGCACTGTGAAATTACGAGCATATGGAGGATGTAACCGTATAGCCAGCCAATGCAAAGCGGTTCTGTGTTTGAAATAGTTTTCTATCTTGAAGTGTGGGGGAGCAATTGAAGGTTTTATGAACCAAAATGTTACATTAAAACAGGGGTTTCTCAGCGCATAGATGACCCGCTGCTGAGTCGGGCCTCCTCCAGTAATTAATTTACATGGAGGGCCTACTGTGTCACGCTGGCCAGACGGGTTGGCACAGGGTTTCGTATCAAGATTTCCTTCTCTCACGGCTACGTTTTCAGCCTTTTCATTTTCTTTTGTCGGCTCTTACACCCTCGGGATGGAATGGGGTGGTGACACTATGTATTCTTAATCCGTCACCACACGGACAGTGAAAACAAACCAACTACCATTCCATATCAATTATTATTAACCTCAAGCTTAGTAATTTGTGTTTCATTATGTTCCTTCAGTTATTTGCGCTAAATTCTCAAGATCAGAACTTTATGCAAAATTATATTTACCTGCGATATTTTGAAAATTCTTCACCAGCGGGACAGCCCTAGTTTGAGCGAAGATTATCAACCCTATTTCTAATCAACTATAAAGTACCCGCAAAATCTACGACAATTCCAAATAGCGGAATCCGATGCGGCTCAATCAAACCGCTCGGCAACAGCAAACAGAGGGTACCAATCATAAAATTAACAAAACCAACACCTCGGCTAATCGGTTATCAAAAACGATACGGCCCGACCGAATGAATGAGCTGAGGCCATTAACTGAACAAGATTGCCGTAATCCATTCACTTTAGGAGGCGATAAAGCGTTACGGCGTGAATGAAATCAACCAGAAGTTCCATTGTATTATTTTGTAGCTACAATATTATTTCTTGTTCACGTGGTGATGATTTTACAATGTTATAAGAAGCGATTAAAGGAACCCAAAGTTGTCTACATCTTGTAGACAACTTCGCGTGGTACACTAGGCTTGTTTCCCGATCCCCCAGGGTCACGGAGCATGCTCCCTGCAATGGGAATGTATCCCGTGGCCCTGGTCCGGATCACCGTTGGTTTTAGTGGATAGATCGGGGCGCAATTTACTACGCGCCTCGGAGTCCCTTATTATCCGGCCGGGTATCCATGAGGATCTCCGACGTAAAAAAGGCCTGTTCTCGAAATTAACTAGGAGGTCAAATACAAGAGGATATCATTTCTAGAGATATCTATTTTTATTCATTCGTTCCTTCAGTTCCTGCGCTTCTTCCGAGCTCATCAGAAACGTATTATCTTGGACGTTTTATCTCCGCATCAATACCAGCCTATGCTTATTTGCAGTGTCCCATCTATATCCATAAATAATCGGATGAGTGGTTTTCACGTGGAAACACACTGGAAATACAGTTACAATAACAGTAATATACAGACGGACACAATAATGTTTTTGGGAACGTAAGTAAATTAGAGATGGATTTACGACGATGGGATAAATAGCATCAAATAATGAAGATTTCACAAGATCATGGCGGTAGGTGCTTCCCAGCTGTAATTTGAATTTAAAACGGCAAGAACTTCGTCTAAATACTGCCGTCGCCACTAAACTGGGAAATAGCGAGAAAGGTGACGACGACTGATAAATTAGCCTAATTTAGATGGGCTGGTAGTAGACACGAATGAAATTGGGAAAAGGTTTAGGTGGCAAAATGAAGTTGTCACACGGTATTGAATCTATCGAATGGCCAAGGTGAACGAACGACGTTGGGCAGTGCTTAGAGCCGGTCGAGCGTATCCGCAGAAACGCGTATCGCACGGTAATTAATGTTTTGATCGTGGAACACAATTGAAATCGTATTGAGAAGGTTTTTTGCATCTGCTATGAGTCATTTCGAATTAATTTTAAATCAACAACATATTTTGATATAGACAGAATGGAAACGCTGGAATATGAAAATATCCAACGAAACGCTGTTAAAGTTAATATAACTATTCACTGGATAACCAAGTCCCGCAAACGATCATCTATCATCGATCATCAACAGACGGTTGGCGCAGTGGTTGAGCGATCGACTGCTGAGCAGCATGTCACGGGTTCGATTCCCGCACGGAACAAATATTTGTACGACCTACAAGTATTTGTTCCGGGTCTGGGTGTTTTCTATCTATAAAATGTATGAATTTACAAAAGAAAATACTGGAATCATTTACATAAATAATAATAAATTTAAATCTTCAAATGTTCGCGCTTAACACTCGCGACATTGTCCTGTTTACTACTTAGTCTTTTGTTGAATTTGTGTACATTTATTATGTGTTGCCAAGATATTATGCCAATGCTGTGCATGCCTGTAACTGACATGCATATCAGTCTTAAAACTATTAATTAATGTAATTGTAATATCATAATAAGTATGTTGTTGGCGTGTGTTAATAAATAAATAAAAAAAATAACACAAGCATTAAGTTGCTTAGCTTGGGACGAGATAGCGTTGTGTGAAATGTCCAAGGATGTTTATTATTTATTTATTATTATCTAGGGATCCGCCAGGAACATCCAGGTCCAGGGTAAGATTCCCTACTCAAAGGCACGCGACCTCTGGATCCAAAGACAGTGCTTACACTTAGTAGATTGATAAGACGATTGGCACTTCCAAGTAAAACTTAAAAGTGCCGTTTCAAAAGCCAACCTTTCTACATCAACGTACGGATCTCCAAAACAACGAAAACAATAAAAACAGGGAATTCCTCGCAAGGGACTCAAAATGTAATTGCGAAACAAAATGGGAAAAGAATAAACTCGTTCATGTATCGTACATGTCCCGAGAGACTTATATTATAAAACTGGGTACCCATCGCTTCGGTTGAGTGGATAACAACGCAATACCATTTTTTATGAAATCAATTTGTCAAATAACAGAGTTAGGCGGTGACACAACTTAAGGGCCTCCGCGCATTAAGCGGCCAGGCCGCGCGGCCAAGTCGCTGCGGCCAACTAATTCTTCTACGATGTATATAGCTGCGCGCATTACGCGGCCATGCCGCGCGGCCAAGTTTTGGTCGTGCGGCCAACGAAAAACATCGCGTCACATACGCGGCCTATTGGCCGCCGCGACCAATCCGCGCATTATGCAGCCTGTAAATGCAATATATATATGCAAATGTATATAAATAGTTTATCATCCATCTACTTACCATAACACAAGCATTAAGTTGCTTAGCTTGGGACGAGATGGCGTTGTGTGAAATGTCCAAACATATTTATTTATTCCATGGATATTTACAACACGCTATGTCGCTACGGTTGGGAACGTGTCATAAGGTTCAGACACACGCCTTGTGATATTTTCTGTGTATCCCTTCGTCGGACCACGTGGCCTGCCAACTGCCACTTCAACTATACAATCCTTGGAGATGTTATTTGGTTCTTCTGAGGATTTCCTCATTTCTTTCCTTTTTCATTCTATTCCGATTTTCATATTAACCTGCAGAACAACTCTGACTATAGCTCTCTCCATGCGTCCAGTGACTCTCAGGCGCTGTAAGACGTAAATCGGTTCAATACGAACCTTTAGGTACCGTAAAATGGGTCAGCTTTCGAATGTAGGACAGCATCGAGAGTCAATCGCTGGAAGAATCGGAGGATGCGGCTAACGAACCGAGAGTACCGTATTACTGTACCGTGTATTTGGTATAATTTTCCGGATGTATTTTGATTGGATCAAAAGCCAAGCAGGTATATATTATTGCTTTATTTCTTTCCTGTTTTCATCCCAATTTTCTGCGCGGAATTGGCACAAAATGTATTTAACGAGAAATGTTGTGAAACTTAGGTTTTATATCCGACTAACTAATACAACAAACAGTATTTCCAAGACGTGTTCTTGGTTATAGTTTACCATCCACCAGGCGCTTGCTCGTAAGATAAGATGTCTTCCCAAAGCTAAATAGATTTTATTTTCTATCAACCGACTGTATTGAAAATGATATGGAATCTGCAAAATAAGCTGTGGCAAAAGGTATTCTCCAAGCTTAAAGAAAGAAATTATCCTAAAGCGACGTAATACAGATGACTTAGTACAAGGTTCAAGTCAAGATATTCTTCTCGTCTTCTTTTTCATCCTGCCAGGGTGGTGGTGACCTTACTGACTTGCTGGAACGCAATAGCACCCAAGGATGATGTTATTTGGCTGTGGTGTCCTTTAAGGTGCAAGGCCTCCAATGAGTAGTGCAACTCCGGACAACTCCTTCAATTAGTCTCCTATTACCGTAACCTCAGGAGCGAAAGAATTAGCGTAATTTTAAATTATAAATCAGCCGTTGCTATGGACTTCATGGAGTACCATGGAAGTGACAGCAGGTGCCGGAAACTATCATAAATTCTAAGGATAGTTCAAAATCTGACACTGTACATGTCGTGAGCAAAACCTATAAATTTGAATACACACATTCGTTCAGCAAATTGTAGAAAGATACAAGTCGAAGCGCCACGTCTATCCTGTTATAAAGCAAGTGTGAATAAATCGCGTGGGTTTCTCACCAAAACTAATTTTCATTCACGCCGATTCATCTAACATCATTTTGGAGATTATGTCACCCGGAAGTTTTGGGGAGTATCAAGGATTTGGATAACATTATAATAATAGGTTGGGGAAAAAGTTTCTTCGCATTTTTAAAAAAAATTCAAAACATTTTTTAATATAGTTTATTTACATGTAATTAAAGTATGTAGGTACCATTTTGTTCGATAACTTTTTGCCATCTTGTAGGTAGGGACATGATCTCATTGCTATAGATTTTTTGGGACTTCTGATCAAAATACCGCGACAAGTGGTTTTGGCAGTCCTCTCGTGATGTTAACCTGACACTGCCTAAAGAATTCTGAGGAGATCGAAACAGGTGGAAATCTGAAGGTGCAAGGTCAGGACTATACGGCGGATGCATTAACACCTCCCAGCCAAACTCTCTTAATTTTTGCTGAGTGGCTAAAGATGTGTGAGGTCTAGAGTTATCATGATGAAAAACCACACCCCTTCTATTGATTAATACCGGCCGCTTTCTCTCAACTTCTTGCTTTAATCTCATCAGTTGTTCGCAGTAGAGTTCAGAATTGATGGTCCTGCCTGGTGGTAACAGCTCATAATGAATAATGCCCTTCCAATCCCACCACACACACAGCATCACCTTGTTGCGAGTTAACCCGGGTTTCGCCACAGTCTGTGAAGCCTGACCGGCCTTTGACCACGACCGTTTTCGCACGTTCTTGTCGTAAGTGAATACGTGATCCACTTTTCATCACTAGTTATCAGCTTCTTCAAAAATGGTTCAGTTTCATTATGTCGTAATAAAGAATCACAAATGAGTACACGGTTCATTAGGTTTCTTTTAGTGAGCTCGTGAGGTACCCAAATATCGAGCTTCTTTCTGTACCCAGTTTTTTTCAAATGCGCCAAACCTGTTTTGTGGTCAATTCCCAGTTCTTCAGCTGCGTCGTAAGTACGAATATGCCTTGCTCCACTTTTTCAATATTGGCAACCATTTTATCAGTAATAGGGCGACCAGAGCGACGTGCATCTTTGACATCAAAATTTCCGGATTGAAAACGCTTGGACCAAATTTGTGCTACTCTCACAGACACCGCATTAGGTCCATAAACATCGCAAATTTTTTTCGCGGCTTGCTTTGCATTGTCCTGTTTTGTAGTAATATTTTAAAATGTATCGAATTTCTTCATTAGATTCACTCATCTTCACAGTACGAAAAACAAATGAAAATAACATTTTCCTAATTTGAATTTGGAATTGTGTTCTTTAAAATTTAAACTTTCAATGATACCAAAACCAGCCAGATACAAATAGTAAGTATAGCCAAAGAGATTTTATTACAAGTTCATACATACTATAATGCGAAAAGACTTTTTCCCCAATCTAATTATATGCGACAGTTTTACATTTACATATTATGTTTTATTTCTTTTTCTAGTCCTTTTGGTGACGGATTTGGAATACATAGTGTCACCACACGGACAGTGGGCTAATGCGCTCCAAAAATGTTGATGCATTAAACGTACACCATGTTATGTTCGCGTCTTGCATAGATAACGCTGACACTATGCAGACATCGTGGACATTGCCGATCGATCGTGTCTTCTAACATCTTCTCGGACAAATCTCGACACGAGGCAAATGCCGCTGACTCCCCTAATTACCTCCAGCACGAGGTAGCTGAAGCATCGCAGACTCATCACTTCGGTTCTGACATCGAACTGAGTCACACTTTTAGGATTACGTTAATCTTAATCGATTGTCTTGTTGGTCTAGGGGTAAGATTTGCTTCATTTGGATCAACGGGACTTGTCTTTATGTAAACCAAAGACACGTGCTCCGAGTCTGGGTGTCATTTGTATTCGTGAATTACAAATTTGTTAACTGCCCCGCGATACAGGTTATACCAGGCGCAGGTGTTTGGTTATTTTAAAGAGAAAATATACGACTTTGATTCCTTCAGTTGTAGAATTCAGTATTTTAATAAATAGTTATTCTTTGATCAGTTTTAAAATCCTCCAACTGATACCATTCATAATTAATGGCTTCCAAACTGGCTGTGAATAAGAACACGTGAAATAAATAATTTTCCTTTCACTAACTTCTTCTATTTTTAGAAAAACGAGGAAAGTATTACCCAATATTTCGTGAAGATTTTTTGTCAAGTAAGCCAGTTACTTGGTTGTAAAGGTGACTTTCAACAGATTTTCGAGTGGGCTGGTGGAAAAATTGGATTTCAATTTGACAACAACAACGTCTGCTATGACCATATTAATATCAATTACGGTATCATGCATATCAATCAGCAGTGGTAGCATGGCAGTGGTTGGATTATACTGCGTTTAGTTACTTCTGAGCCCATTAATGGCCCACTGCTGTCTCGGGTCTCCTCTAACTACAGGGAGGGTAATTAGATTACAGTACCACGCTGACCAGATAGGTTGATACAAGTTTTCCTTCTCTTGCGGCTATATTATGGGCCTTATACCTTTAGACGGCTTGAGGTGACGTACCTACAGCATGAAATGTGGTGTTGACACTATATATTCTAAATCCAGAATTCATTCTCCTAATTCAGTGAGTACCTTTGTCTGATATGCCTAGATGCATAGAAAACTTTGCTAGAAACGTCACACACTTGATCCGTTGGTAAGTAAAAAAATGCGATTACCTAGAATATCAGTTCCTTCAGTTCGTATAGTAACTTGAAGAGCTAAGAAAAGCCAGATTCTGATATCCTCAATACAAGAGGCGTCAGCCCTAGTTAAAAATCCCTGTCCATTTACTCGAAGAGAGATAGCAAACGACATCTCTGCTGACACAGTCGAGTGAGCCGAGGCTTAACATAAATTATCCGAAGCCTTCCCCGGAGTGCTTTGGCGTGCTGACCTAAATTTGATTTTAATCAAGTGCTAAACGGTATTGGTGATATTTCGGGAACAGACTTATGAAACGTGAATAAACTATAATAGGGTGAAAATAAGGGTAATAAAAGTGCTTCTACAACTACCCAGCCCGTAAACCACCCACTGCCGAGTCGGGCATCCTCTAGGTGGGTAGATAGGTAGTTTCCCGAAGCCAACTAAAACCCACCACGTTGCGTCTTTCCTCGATCCGTAAAGCTCGAGTAAAGACGCAACGTGGTGGGTTTTAGTGGCTGCTACTGCAACACCCACACACTGGAGTATTATACCTTTTATATTTATACTATCTGACCCCGCAAACGCTGTTTTGTCATATAAATATCGCTATTAAAAATAAGGGTTGATCGTAGAGAAGTGAAGATTTAGGGTTGTGTGTATTTTTGTATGCTGTATCATAAAAAAAAAATAGATGGGAGAATTTAGGGTTTACCCTTAACATTTAGGGGGATGAAAAATAGATGTTTTCCGATTCGCAGACCTAATCTATTTTCAAACTTTCACCAAAATACACATTTCGGAGGAGTTTAAATACCAACACCATGACACGAGATTTTTTTATATAAGACTAGCTGACCCGACAGACGTTGTCCTGTCTGAACTATGAATATTGAATTCGAATTGGAATAATTAATAATAAATTAATATACCGCCTTTTCTTATCGATTCCAATCCCTTATTTAATGTAATTAAAAAAGAAAAAAAGTAATTATGCCAATAATAGCGAACCGTCGGGACGAACGTCAAATGTTTGACAGGTAACAGTTTGTATGGGAAAATAAAATTGTTGTTTTTATTATTTTACTTACAATATCAATGTTTTCTCTAGACTCTTAAACCTTCCCTGGAGTCACACGAATATTTCAAGACCAAAATTAGCCAAATCGCTCCAGCAGTTTTCGAGTTTTAGCGAGACTAACGAACAGCTATTCATTTTTATATATAGAGATTACCTGTTAAAGGTCCGTCCAGCCAGTCCGCCGGCCGGTGACCTACAAAAGGTTTCCCCCACGTTAGAAAAAAAAAGGTGGAGGGTAATTAGTCTACTGTACCACGGCTTCGTATCAAGTTTTCCTGCTCTTATGGCTAGTTTTCATCCTTACTGTTTCCCTTTATTTTTATGTTAGTTTCATGTTATGTTTACTTTATTTTTATGTTATTATTTCCCTGTTTGTGCTCTAGTTGCCGGTGCGTGATGTCACCAAACGATTCCAACGGATGACCAGCGTTGAATGTATGGCTATCGCCGGCTCCATAGGTTGGCCCCAACGCCACTCGCCCAACGTGTGGATTTAGAAAATAGCATTGGCCCCAACGTTGGAGCGATCGTTAGTTGGCCGTCGAGTGACGGTTTCACAAAATATAACATTATGCTGAGTTGTGGCCGATTCGTGACATCTACACTTACGTATACAGGTAATTCCTGGTTTGTAATTTTTCTTTCTTTTGTTTATACCGTGTTTTTGTAACATATATATCAACAACACAGTTACAAAAACACGGTATAAACAAAAGAAAGAAAAATTCAAATCATGGGTGTATTTGTCACAAATAAATCCTTTTTCTAGTCTTTTCCTCTTACGAAACATTCAGGATGGCAGTGACACAATGTACCTATTCTAGATCCGACGCCACCCGGACTTCACTGAAACTGTTGCAACAATAATAAAATATCCTTTTCCGGTTGTTCTCGTCTTGCTAACGGGGAGTACTTGCATAGACACAACCAAGTAGCCAAGATTATTCATCAACAACTAGCCTTTAAATATGGTCTTGTGAGTACCGAACTTCCATAATACGAGTATCAGCCTCAACCAGTTCTCGAAAATGACCATGTCACGCTCTACTGGGACCGATCTATTATAACGGACAGGTATATTGCTGCCAATAAACCTGACATCGTTATAATAGATCGGTCTACACGCCGCGTAAAGCTGGTTGACATCACCATTCCACATGATGAGAACCTCGTGAAGGCGGAAAAAGAAAAAATGATTAAATATTTAGACCTGGCCCATGAGGTGACCGCCATGTGGAGTGCTGAGTCAACCAGTATTATTCCGATCGTTATGTCTGTGCATGGTTTGATATCGAAAAGTTTTGATGGACATCTCAATCAACTCTCGATATCCGGTTGGGTGAAGCGCCTGATGCAAAAGGCAGTTTTACAGGCAATTTTACTTGAGACGGCGGTTCCTCTCTTTGCAACACTAACCACTAGGCGGCTTGAAAAATTTTCCGCCCCCAGGGCTGCTATGATTTTTATATAATACTAGTGGCCCGCCCCGGCTTCGCCCGTGCAAAGCGGGGGTGGGTTATACATATAAACCTTCCCCTTGAATCACTCTATCTATTAAAAAAAAACGCTTCAAAATCCGTTGCGTAGTTTTAAAGATTTATGCATACATAGGGACGGACAGAAGAATGCGACTTTGTTTTATACTATGTAGTGATAGTGATAGTGATTTAAAAAAAATGTTTAAGTACTATTTTTTATAAATATTATGTAAAAAAGAATATGAATAAAGAATATACAATAAATAAAATATCCTTAATCCAAAGAGGTACAAGCATGGCAATAAATAATTCTCCCCCTAGACCCGGACAGCAGTATGAATTATTCGCGCACTGCACTTTGCATGACGTGGATCGATATCTGTCTCATACCATTTACATTGCGCTTCCTGTGTGAGTGAATATAACACATCAGTATTCACAGCAATCGCACTGCATTGCTGATGAGTTCTACCTGACAGGAAAATGTGGTGCATCAAAAACAACTGGTAAAGGGGAAAAATAATTACCAATATGTTTGGAACAGAATGGTATTTGAATGGTGGACTTGAATGACACATGGTGGACTAAAAACTTGGTTCAGGTCGCCGGTTGAAGCGGGAGGCTCTATCATTTCCCCCTTGACTACGCTACCTTACCGTGGTGAGGGCTTGCGTCCCATTATGATCTGTTGGGGTCATACGAAGTTAAAGTCACCCATGGCAGCCGGGCTAACAGGAAGCGGCCAGACGACGAGCGGCTAACACTGTCGTATCGAGTTCGGGCTCCGGGGCCTCCTCTGTTCTGAGTTGCCTGAGAACCCTAAATCGCTGCGGTGCACTATAGTGTCCTCGGGTTGGCGGTCAACCTGGTTGGTAGCTAAGCCGAGGGCTAGCGTAGCTTCGTTCTGCGAGGCCGTTATGTTGCAGAAGGGAGCTCTGGCTGATCATCTGATCATCGCGGGCGGATGCTGGGTGAGTGGGACGTGACGTTACGCCTACCTTTTACCCTCATTATAGGCGCTGGTGGTGACACGGAGTTACTACCGCTTTGTCACCACCGGCCTCCAGCGAAGTTATCCCAGGTAACCGAGAGGAGACTCTCAGTCAATAGGTACCCCTTATTGACTGAGGGTGTCTCACTTACCCGGGAGTTCCTCCGCTAGCCGCAACCCGGCAGGGCGGCACAGTAGATGGTGCCCTCGCGAAACTGTGGCGTCCCATAAGAGACATGTAGTCGATGCTCCGTAGTAACAACTAACCACCAATCCACAGCGAAACAAAAATGATCAAAAATGCTTTATGAAATAACGGGGACCGTTAGAAAACCTGCCTACCCATAAAAAGAACTGCATCATAATCGCTCCATACATTTAGGAGCTATCATACCACACATACACAGACCCGTCATAAAAAACTCCCTCTTTTTTTCGGAGGTTAAACGGCCAAATTCTAAATATTTCCAGTACATTATATCCTAACACCAAGTAATAGGCTTGGATTCAACACAAGCACAACAGAATTTCGTCACGGTTACAAAAGTCAATGTCGAACAAAACCATTTTGTACCTAATACATATTAACACAGTTTTAAACCACGATTAGGGTTAATATGCCGAGTAAGGCATACTGATCGCGATAAGCGGGTACCGAATGGCGGTAAGCACGTAAAACATTAGGAGAACAAAGTTAACTGGCCGCCCTGGTTTCCACTGATTACGAGGAACCATTAGGTAAGTTTTAATTAAAATTCTTGCAACAAACATCGGAACTTTACATGGCAAATGTGTGTATTCGCTAATGGGTCAGCATTCGTCCAAGGAGCTTTGATTTTTAGCCGAAAATCGAAAATAAAAATGGCTGTTATGATAAAGTGAGTCCGTGTGGTGACGGATTTACGTACTGTCACCATTCAATTCCATTATGAGGGTGTCGTGCTGACAAAAGGAAATGTCAAGGCCGATAACCTAGCCGCAAGAGAAGGAAACCTTGATACGAAACCCTGTGCCGAAATCTAGCCAGCGTGGCACAGTAGGCCCCCTCCATGTAACTGGAGGAGGCCCGACTCAGCAGTGGGTCATATATGGGATGAGTATTAGCAGTAGTAGGATAAAGTGGTAGCCAACTGCACGAGGAGGAACTCGACGCGCGCAGGTCGGTTTATATGCGAACTCCGGAGCGCCACAACGGTGCGGCGAAGGGCGTTCTCCTAAGCCCCAAGAAATCCTCATCGTTCCGAACCCATTAAACTCAGTAACACACCAGATCGCCTTCCGCACCCTCTGTTGCCTTCGGAGTGCGGGAGAGGCATAATTTTGAAGGAAGGACTCCCTTTTTCGTCCTACACCGCGATAGCGAAATTTCAAGAGCATCTATACATAACACCTTGTCTGTCTGGATGATCATCCCTTTGCGCCTAAAGTAGTGATCCCGACGTGATGTGAACACGCAAGATCCATAAGCCGAACCTCCGCCGCCAGCTAAAATAAGTTAGTTTAGCTTGCATAGTTGAGCCAGTTTTTCATACAGTTTCGTCCACCGACGGTGAGCTAACATGTATGAAAAACTGGCTCAACTATGCAGGCTAAACTAACTTATTTTAGCTGGCGGTGGACGTTCGGCTTAGTACTTGCGGTATAGGTTGAAAACTAGAACTACTTGAATATTCAGAAACCATGCTCAGTTAAACAGTCAGAGTTTCCCAAACCGAAACCAGTTCAACGGTGCAAAATCAATTAAACAGTTGAGCAAACCAACTATATGAATCATCGAAACAGAAAATTTGAATAACTATCATCGTCATCATCATCATCATTTCAGCCAAAAGACGTCCACATAGGCCTCCCCCAAGGATCTCCACAAAGGCCTGGGCCACCCGCATCCATCGTTTTCCGGCGACCTTAATCAGGGCATCGGTCCACCGTGTGGGAGGCCTACCAGCACTATACCGGAATAGCTATACCAAGTAGAAAATAAACCGACTTTAATCCGATTCGATACGGTATAATCAAGTGTTCTGAAGCGCCAAATTAAGACGTCCACCATTTTAAATATTTACACAATACCTCTTGCGCAAAACAGGATCGGAACCATAACTAATTCATGAATTACCTGAAACAAAGACGCACCATATTAGAAATTTGCATAGAATGATGTACCTACAATGCCGGATAAGATATACATATATCACGTGGGACGGCCAAGCATGCAAATATCGCCATATATTTCTCAACAATGCTTTAGCATTTTCTATCTTTGGACAAAGTTAGTTTTTGGCTATACCGAATATTAAGACATGCTGGACATAGCTCCGGAATTCAGAAAGACCGTTCTTGCATCCTTCGAAATCCGGCAACCCTTACATAAGGATGACTACGAAATTTGGCACATCCACAGGATTTTATAGCCTAATCTTACGGTCAATTATATTCATAGATCCAAATAATAAATAATAATAAATATCCTTCGACATTTCACACAACGCCATCTCGTCCCAAGCTAAGCAACTTAATGCTTGTGTTATGATAACGAGATGGATGATATACTGCTTTTTTTTTGTAAGTTCTAAAATTGTAAAGCAGCATCTTTCAAGACATTTTTTATTAGATGTTGAGAGATTTGGTTATGTATTTGGATTCAGCATTCGAATTGGGAAATGCGTTCCCACATTGTGCGATGCTGTGATCGATTAGTATCCCATTAGTATGCCAAAACAACTGTTAGTCGGTGAACAGTTAATACAAACAACGCGGCAACTCACACCTGTGTGACAAAGCTTTAGTCGGAGTTTTCCTGTTACGTACAGGATCATTTCCTACAAATAGTGTCAAGCGGTAGTCCAGAGATAGAGCACCCCTTGAGGTATACCCGAATCACCGCCATGTATAAATATAAATATCCTTGGACATTTCACACAACGCCATCTCGTCCCAAGCTAAGCAACATAATGCTTGTGTTATGGTAACGAGATGGATGATAAACTACTTATATTTTTTTTTTGTAAATACTTAGGTACATATTATCGATAGAAAACACCCATACCCGGAACAAATACTTGTAGGTCGTACAAATATTTCTTCCGTGCGGGAATCGTGTTTCTAATAGATAAACTTCATTTCATTTTTTTTTAAGTAGAACTCTTTGCAATTTTTTTCTTTCTCTAACTGTATAAATATTCAGCTTCGTAACTTTGAACAAAGTTATGAAAATATTGGTGTAATTAAATATTAAGAAAAATAACCTACGCGAAAACTATGAAAAATCGTAGAACATACTTGGGGGTGATTCGGGTAGGTACCCCAAGGCAAGTGGTGCTCTATCTCTGGACTTCAGCTTGACCCTATATTTGGGACACCCCGTATGTTTACAAGGTAGCTGTGTAACGAAATGCAACTTCTTTCACTCTGTGTATCGTAAGGGGTATTCACAAAGATGACGTATGTATAAAACAACACAAATATCATCAATTATCTTATTCCCGAAATCAAACCGACCTATAACTATTGACAAAAAGCCAATGGAATTATAGCACAAGGAATTACTCTCCACAGCCCATAAATAATAAATATAATAAATATCCTTGGACATTTCACACAACGCCATCTCGTCCCAAGCTAAGCAACTTAATGCTTGTGTTATGGTTACGAGTTGAATAATAAACTACTTATATACATTTTTTTTTGTAAATACATACATATTATAGATAGAAATGACACCCAGACTCCGAGCCAGTGCCTCTGGTTTAGACAAAGACACTTGCCCGACCCCGGAATCGAACCCGGGACCCGTTGATCCAAAGGCGGCACATCTAACCACTAGACCTACTAGGCAGTCAAATAAATGACCAACTGCTGA
This sequence comes from Clostera curtula, assembly GCA_905475355.2. Taxonomy (NCBI): domain Eukaryota; kingdom Metazoa; phylum Arthropoda; class Insecta; order Lepidoptera; family Notodontidae; genus Clostera; species Clostera curtula. The sequence continues at coordinate 4,419,040 of FR997822.1, forward strand.
GTCGGGCCTCCTCCAGTTACAGGGATCCATCCGAAATCTAAAGGATTGCAAACGACACGACGGATATACAAACGAACAAATTTCATGGTTCCGGTTATATGGTAGCCAAACAGCGAATGTCGGGTTCCGTTACCGACCGACACCGTTTACATGGATCAATTAATGGCTATAACCGTTATAACAACGGCGGAGCATCTCGGCTGATGACACACTTAGGATATGTCGAAGCCAATTAATGCCTCATTGAACTTTTAATGGGCAGGTTATTTATATATTCTTTACTAGCTGACACCGCAATCGATGTTTTGCCATATAAATATCGGTATTAAAAATATGGGTTGATCGTAGAGGGGTGAACATTTTGGATTGTATGTATTTCTGTATGCTGTATCATCTAGGAATAAAAACAATAAATCTGGTCGAAAAAGTAAAAAAAAACTATGAAGATTTGATGTTGTCCGATTCGCAGACCTACCAAATGTGAATATAAAATTTCATCAAAATCAGTCGAGGCCTTTCGGAGTAGTTTAATAACAAACACCGTAACACGAGTATTTTATATACATATTTGTTTGTATACATGTTTTATTTGATTATTCCGTGTGATGCCTTGTGGGCATTTAGATTGCATAGTGTCACGACCCTAGTGGTTAGATGTGCCGCCTTTGGATCAACGGGTCCCGGGTTCGATTCCGGGGTCGGGCAAGTGTCTTTGTCTAAACCAGAGGCACTGGCTCGGAGTTTGGGTGTCATTTCTATCTATAATATGTATGTATTTACAAAAAAAAAATATATATAAGTAGTTTATCATCCATCTCGTTACCATAACACAAGCATTAAGTTGCTTAGCTTGGGACGAGATGGCGTTGTGTGAAATGTCCAAGGATATTTATTTAATTGAATACTTCATACAAAACCCCGTGCTAACCCTTCTTTCAAGCGTGGTACAGTAGGCTAATTACCCTCCACGCCGCAGTGGGTGATTTATGGGCTGAATAGTAGTAGGTTTGTATAGATAAACAAGTGCATCACATCAATAATAATAATAATAAATAAATATCCTTGGACATTTCACACAACGCCATCTCGTCCCAAGTTAAGCAACTTAATGCTTGTGTTATGGTAACGAGATGGATGATAAACTACTTATATACATTTTTTCTTGTAAATACATACATATTATAGATAGAAATGACACCCAGACTCCGAGCCAGTGCCTCTGGTTGAAAAGATTTGTACTATGGCCGGTGGCACGGCTAACAGCAATCTTTCAGGCAACCTTCGGATGGAAAATTGAGAAAGGGGCGAGTCTTGAAGGTTGATTACTGATGATTCCATGTAGTTGAAGGAGGACCAAAGCAGCAGTTGCCACCTTGTTGTGGTGATGGAGCTTGCGTGCCTTCAGGATCCGTTGAGGCCATACCGACTCAGGGTCACCCATGCCGGGCGGGCCCACGGGGAGAGGCCAGACGAAGAGTGGCACACGGAGGCGTGGTGGTTTTTGGCTCCGGGGACTCCTCCGTACTCAGAGTTGCCTCGGAAGCCTTAACCTGCCGCTACACACGTAGTGGTCTTTGCAGTGGTGGCCGGCCTGGCGTTGAGGCCAGGGCTGCCACCACTAGCAGCGGAGGGGCGGCCAGGCAGGCGTGCCACGGCTGCTGCCGCAACCGCGTTGGTCGGGCGCCAGCTTATCCGGCGCCTGACGGGGGCACGTGCAATGTCTCGCACATGCCTCTCGGTGGGTTGGGGAGCGTCCAGATCTCCCCATCAAGCGTGGGGCCCGTTTTTTAAAGCGGGCCAAGGCCCTTTCAGGGTCACGCAGCATGCTCCCCGGGAGGAGTGAAACCCGTGGCCCTGTCTCGGGCAGGCTGAGAAGTAGTGGTAGATGTACAAGTCGTGGATATTGATATAACTAAATAAGTCTCCGTTAATGATTAGTTTTTTGCGTCTCTATAAAATTTGCAAACTCAGGATTGCGCGTGGGTAGGGTAATACTGTATGACCATTTCTCAAACTCGTTACTGTAAATTACTTTCTCCTTTCCGTTATTTTATTGATTTGGGATGTTTGCTGTACTTTTCCACACAACACAAGGTCAGTCCTTTGTGTGCTAAGGATATTATTTATTGCGTACTTACATATTAAACCTACGCGTCCCTAAAACATTTTTAGAGTACTCTTTATGTAATTCAAGTGGCGATTTATTTCAATTTACTGAAGGTGAATGTGTTCCAGGGTAGCCCGCGAAATTCAAATTTTCTTAGGTTTTTTTGCAATTTGCAGGTCAGTGCTAGGTTGTATGTTGATTAAAATGTTATTCGCGACTGTAAGACGTACGTAGTTATAGAATTATAATCATCAAAATCAATACAACCCTCCAAGCTCATAAAGGTCAAAGTAAATCTTTTTCAAGCTCAAAGTCATTCTTGCACCTTTATGATTCAAATTCTGGTTCTGTTGATTGGATCGAGTAAGTATTCAATAGATGGCACTATGTTATAAGTTAACAAATGTATGTTAATTTTAAATGGAATATAATAAAATCCTTAGCCACAGCAACGCGTCAAACGCGTGGCCGGGTCTGCTTGTTATGATATATTTTTAATATGTTTCACGAAATCACGTTTTCTTTTTATCTATTACTAGCGACCCGCACCGGCTTCGCTCGGGTGCAATGATGCACATCTAAATCTATCAGTGTTTCTATACAGTATTATGCATGTATCATCACTACATAGTATAAAACAAACAACGTTTTCGTCTGTCCGTCCATATTATGTATGCTTAAATCTTTAAAACTACGCAACGGATTCTGAAGCAGTTTTTTTAATAGATAGAGTGATTCAAGAGGAAGGTTTATATGTTTATTACAGGCATAATTACACCCATGCGAAGCCGGGACGGGTTACTAGTTGTGCACATAAACCTTGAATCACTCTATCTATTTAAAAATACCGCATTAAAATCCGATGCATAGTTTTAAATATTTATGCATACATACGGACGGACAGACGACAGCGACTTTGTTTTATAATATGTAGTGATAGTGACTAGTGATAGGGACTTACATGTTACTTTACTGTTTGAAATGGCTGGAATATATCAAGTCGTTTGTTGGGATGACACATATGAAGCCCGACTTTAAAACATAAGTCTACATTTACATGTACTACGACTTTAAACGTCACGTTAATTTATTAATTTAGCAAGCGAAGGAAAACACTGAACAATTTCCCAGAAATTTTCAGATTCATGTAATTAACCGCGTAAGATTAATTTATGGGATGACTCGGGGTTCTTCGTCAGTTTTCTTATAATGAGGTATTTATTGTTTACAGTTTTTAACAAGAGGCCATTTTCCGAACAATTGGTCCAGACCAAGTTTTTCTCTTCATTATAAAAAAGATTTTACACGACAATTTGGTTTGTTTAGCTATTAGGCACTCCGTGCGGTGACGGATTTAGAATACCTAGTGTCATCCCCCCATTCCATCCAGAGGGGAAATGACAAGGCTGAAAACCTAGCCGCAAGAGAAGGGCCTACAAGTATTTGTTCAAAAAAAAAAAAAAAAAAAGGGTCTGACTGTTTTCTATCTATAATAAGTATGTATTTACAAAAAAAAAATGTATATAAGTAGTTTATCATCCATAAATAAATATCCTTGGACATTTCACACAACGCCATCTCGTCCCAAGCTAAGCAACTTAATGCTTGTGTTATGGCAACGAGATGGATGATAAACTGCTCATATACATTTTTTTTTGTAAATACATACATATTATAGATAGAAATGACACCCAGACTCCGAGCCAGTGCCTCTGGTTTAGACAAAGACACTTGCCCGACCCCGGAATCGAACCCGGGACCCGTAGATCTAAAGGCGGCACATCTAACCACTAGACCAACGAGGCAGTCCATCTCGTTACCATAACACAAGCATTAAGTTGCTTAGCTTGGGACGAGATGGCGTTGTGTGAAATGTCCAAGGATATTTATTTTATAGTCTGTAAAGGGTCGCATAGTAGGGTAATTACCCTCCCTGTGATGAGAGGAGGCCCAACGTAGCAGTGGGTAATTTGTGGGCAGCAGTAGTAGTATTATGTCACAAATGGTAAAAGCAGTTGTTTGTTACGTACTGCACCGAACCATCAAATCTTGAAGATGGTGCACCAAAATGAACAGCGAACAAAATTTACTAGCAAACGTATTTTTTCATTAGGAAACCGCTGAAAATAGATGTAACTTTTATGTCCCCTTCAATGTAATCGCACACAAGATTGAGCAATAAATCCCTTTTACTGCACAATAGCAGTAAACAACTCAGGGGATTGTAAGATCCGTGTAATCGTAAAAGTGACAATAAAATAAGTGGAACGACCAGGTATGAACGATTTACGCGCACATAGTTGAGCTAGGGTTATAGATGCAAAAGCTGCTCTTAGGCGCGGAAGTACAGTTTAGTACTGGTTGAATGGATGATCATCGAGAGTCGACACAAAGAGCGGAGTTGGTCTATTATGCTAGTACCATAGGGAGACATTAAGTATCTAGAAGCCGTTAGTGACGGCGCGGGATAGTGCAACGGGGGCAATGTTTAGTGGGTATGGGGACACTGTTCACATTATTGAATAGCTGTCACCAGCAACCGTGTTCCCCGTGGTATTTAACGATTTGGAAAACGTTAATAGTACTAAGGTAGCCTAATTTAGTAAGTAACTCCTTGTTACATCAGAGGTAGCGGGTGTTGGCCTCCCTACGTCCAAATAGGCGGCGCCGCGATCGGCACCTGAGGGCGCAGGATGACCTCCGCCAGCTTTAAGTGGACCTGCGGGCGATAGACCTGGGAATTCCATCGCCTGCGCAATACAGGCTCGGGGAGGAAGGCGTGCCGCCGAGCTTGGGGCTCCACTAAACGAGGTAGGCCAAAGCCGCCAGGGTCGTGAAGCATGATCCTCCAATGGGGGAGCGAAACGTTTTATTGCATAGGTCGAGCGCAAATTGCCATAACCCCGCAAGGCAGCACGACCAGGTATCCTGGGTATCCATGTGGATTCTCACAAGTAAAAGAAAGTGATTAGACTGCCTACAATAATCGAGTTCCGTGCAGTGCAGTTGAGAGCGATCCAAAGGAACTTTTGTACACATTAAATGTGTACAAAAGTTCCTTTGGTACAAAGGTTCCAAAACACTTATTTTATCAACGTTGTGTACACAACAACTTCTATCACAGTTTGGAGCGTATGGCACTCGTGGGTCACAGCTAAAATTAACGTTGTGTATCAGTACTTGTGCCGATACCTAAAATAATGCTAAGCTGGTGGCCCTTTGGCGCTAACTCAACTTTTGCTTTTATTTTTCTTGGTAACTTCCTTTTTAGTTTTTAGGGTCAATACATTTAATTTCTTTCTTCTTTTGATATTGATATCGTACTGCATAGTGAGCATCTATAAAGTTGTCCGCAAGAGAATGACATCATGATATGAACTACGACCAGTGTCATCGAGCACGACTATCTTGGTGCAGTCGTAACTCTCTACCACAGTGGAGGAAACGTGACTCACAGTTAGTCACTTGCTTCTTAGGGTTAGGTGGAAAAAGCCACAATAGACAGGGCATGTGTAAAACGGTCCTTAGTCATTAAAAACAATGACTAACATCTTAGAAAACGGATAAATTAAAATAGGTAGAATCACAGCATCCATAATTTATAAAGCGTTGATTTAAAATAACACGACAGTGAATGAACAGGTGTTGACTAGTGTGTAGTTAGTTAATTTACAAACTAGACGCGTGTCTTATCAAGGTCGTTGATGCCGTAAAAGTGGCCTACAAGAACTAATGATGCTTTCTACAAAATAACAGAAAAAAATAAGCAACTCTGTTTTAAGTTTTTTAATACAGTTGCTCAAAAAGTGACATATAGCAGGGACGTATAGCGTTCAGGAAGTGGGCTATTACACATGCGTGCTTTTTTTTTTACCATTCCCGCACTAGTGCGTTATCTTTCCCAACTGTCAAAATAATGTCTATTGTAAGGAAAAACCAACCATTAAGTTTTTACTGAAAAAATCATAGAAGTTTTTAATATTTTTTTTTTTTTTTTTTTTTTTTATGGAAGAGGTAGGCAAACGAGCAAGCGGGTCACCTGATGGTAAGTGATCACCGCCGCCCATGGACACCCACAACACCAGAGGGGTTGCAAGTGCGTTGCCGGCCTTTAAGAAAGGAATAGGCTCGTTTCTTGAAGGTTGCCATGTCGTACCGGTTCGGGAATACCTCCGCTGGTAATTGATTCCACAAAGACGTTGTGCGCGGTATAAAGTTTCTTGAAAACCGCACGGTGGTGGACACCCATTCGTCCAGATGAAATTGATGGTATTTCTGGCGGGTGGATCTGTGGCGGAAAGAAGCGGAAGGGACAAGATCGAACAATTCCTCAGAACACTCTCCGTGATAAGTGCGATAGAAAATGCAGAGAGACGCCACGTCTCTTCGCAGGGCTAGAGTATCAAGCCGATCATTAGGACTATCGCTATTGACGATTCGAGCTGCACGACGTTGGATGCGATCAAAAGGAAGGAGCTGGTACTGTGGAGCCCCGGCCCAGAGGTGGCAGCAGTATTCCATGTGTGGCCGTATTTGCGCCTTATATAATTGGAGGCGATGTGCCGACGTGAAATACCGCCTCGCTCTGTTGAGGACACCCAGTTTTTTGGAGGCCAGCTTAGCTTTGTCTACCAAATGACCGCGAAATTGAACGTCGCTCCCTACGTCAACACCGAGAATCCCAATACTCGGCTTAATATCAAGAGGAGTGTTTTGAAACTGAGGAGGCACGACCATGGGAGCTTTTTTGGCAGAAAACGCGCAAACTTGTGTCTTTAGGGGGTTAAACTTCACCAAGTTGTGATGACCCCAATGCGAGACTTGGTCTAAGGTAGCCTCGATTTCAGACACAATTTTGCTCCGACACTCAAGGATGTGCGCCTGAGAAATATTGGGGTGGCCAAAGTATAAGGCATCCACCGTACTGTCGTCTGCATAGCAATGAATGTTATCAGCATGTAACATATCATTGATATGCAGAAGAAACAGAGTTGGGGAAAGCACACAGCCTTGTGGGACACCAGCGTTCACGGGCTTAACGTTGGAGCATGTCCCGTCGACAACGACTTTGATACTGCGCTCCGTGAGGAAGCTGGTAACCCAATTGCAGAGTTTCTCAGGCAGCCCATAAGACGGAAGCTTCGAAAGAAGCGCCTTGTGCCGCACCCGATCGAAAGCTTTCGAAATGTCCAGACTAACGGCCATGGCCTCCCCCTTGGTCTCTATCGCCAATGCCCAGCGATGGGTCAAGTGGGCTAGAAGATCGCCAGCCGACCGACCCTGACGAAACCCGTATTGGCGGTCGCTAATTAGCTGGTGTTCTTCTAGGTATTGTAAAAGTTGGCGATTAATAATGGATTCCATTATTTTGGAGAGCAAGGAGGTGATGGCAATGGGCCGGTAGTTACCCGGATCAGAGCGATCGCCTTTTTTCGGGACGGGGTGCACAACAGCCATCCTCCAGGAATGAGGGACTACGCCTGTATCGTAGGAGAGTCGGAAAAGGCGCGTTAATATTGGAGCCAACTCTGGAGCACATGTTTTCAGCACAATAGGAGGGATGGTGTCAGGCCCACTGGACTTATGGATGTTCAGGGAGAGAAGCTCATTACGGACCGATTTTTGGGTAAACCGAATGCCCGACAAGGCGCTGACGCACCGGGGGATGGTCGGCGGTGGTTTCTCCCCGTCGTCCAAAGTGGAATTGGATGCAAAAAGAGAGCCCAGAAGATCGGCTTTCTCCTTTGCATCGTAGACGAGATCACCATCCTCCCTGCGCAGAGGTGGAAAAGATGGTCGACAGAAGTTCCCTTCGACAGCCTTGGCGAGGGACCAAAAGGCACGTGTACCCGAGGGAAGACGAGCCAGTCTCTCACCAATCCTGCCGATGTGCTTTGCCTTTGCCATGGCCAAGGCTCTTTTGAGGGATCTGGAGGAAAAGTTGTATTCCTTTTTCAGGTGATCAGCTTTCGGATCCCCAGTAGCTATTGCATTTGCCCAGGCTTGGAATTTCTCCTGCTTTTTACTGGTTGCCAGTTTGCAAGAGGACTCAAACCAGGGCTGAGACCTGCCGCCAATATTCATGAAAATTCGTATATTTCTAAAAAGAAACTACGTACTCATTTGTTTCAATATCATATTTAATGATTTGATTGAATGAGTTTCATTTCATCTCATTAAATTTCATTTCATATCAATAAAAAAAATCTACTGAAGACTTGGCTGTATGGACAATTGGACATTGTTCCTTTTGCCTACCAGAATGGGTGAAGAAAAAAAATATCTCTACTTATATTCTACGGTCTTGTTAGTTAGTTGGGTTTATTGTGTTTTTATTAAATTGCTTCATTTTTCGCAACTGTATTAAAAATAGTCGTTCAGTACACGTGCGGAACCGTCATTGCAACTTGTTCCGACTGTCAACCCTCGCCTTCAGCTGCGCCTCGGCTCGGGTAGACATTTGTCGGAACTCTTTGCAATGACAGCCTTTAAGCACTTGTAATGAAATATGCTATTTTGCCACCAGCTGGTCACGATAGTGTCATGACTAGATAAATAAGCTTGCGAGGACAAATTATGGAATGATGACTTATGAATGACCTGCCCACTGTCAGTCGAGCCTCCTCCAATTACATGAAGGGCAATTAGCCTGTTTTTTTTGTTGCCCGGGGTAAAATCCTTTACGGACTATCCCCGCCGGCCTGGGGATGGCCAGCAGGGGGTGTGTAGGACTCTCCTCCGAAGAGGCATACCCACTAAACATCCCCGGGGTGTACCGTCCCGCGCTTGCTGCCCCGTGGGTCCAGACTGTATCTCCACGGGGAAGGGCAATTAGCCTACTGTGGCAAATTGGCCAGATAGCACAGGGTTTCTTACCAAGTAGGTATTCCTCCTTCTCTTGCGGCTAGGTTATCGGCATTGTTATTTCCTTTTGTCGGCTCTTAGACAACCTCAGGATGGAATTTGGAGGTGACACTGTGTATTGAATCGGCCTAGGGGTTTGATGTGCTGCTTTTGGGTCATCGGTTCCCGGTTCGATTCCGGGGTCGGGCAAGTCTTTGTGTAAACCAGAGGCACTTGCCCTGTGTCTGGGTGTCATTTGTGTTCGTGTATTTCATGCTCGGAGTTTCCCTGCGAGATCGAATCAGAAATGAGGAGATACGCAGGCAAACCAGAGTTAGCGACAAAGCCCGCAGAATTGCTTGAAACTTAAGTGGCAGTGGGCAGGCCACATAGCGCGCAGAACCGACGTCCGGTGGGGCAGACAAGTTCTCGAGTGCTAGGCCTCTCACACGGTGAACCGATGACCTGGTTAAGGTCACCGGAAAACGATGTATGCAGGCGACCCAGGACCGGCCTTTGTGGAGATCCTTGGGGAAATTATGATGATTATGGTATTTAACTAAATACCTAACAGCGCTGTTAGCAAAATACATATTTTTAACAGCCAAACAAAAGCACGCAAATAGCGATCGTAAAAGTCATGCAATAAAAGCGATTATTGCTGGCTTTTTATTATTTTGATATTGGCCCGTACAACGGTACCAAGGATGCGACAGTTAGATCGACCGGTAATGCAGGTCTGATTGAAGGCCGATGCATCTCACGACAGGAATAGACTGAGGTCAATAACATAGATATCGAAGGCTTCGCACTAGATTATCATCATCATTATCTTACCCCCATGAACGGGCCAGTCCTATGGTACAAATGGAGGGACATTCTGCCTTCTGTGCCTCAAACCACTTAATGCACTAGAGTCAAAATCGTCAATCTAAATACGAATGCCTCGTTGGTCTAGTGGTTAGATGTGCCGCCTTTGGATCAACGGGTCCCGGGTTCGATTCCGGGGTCGGGAAAGTGTCTTTGTCTAAACCAGAGGCACTGGCTCGGAGTCTGGGTGTCATTTCTATCTATAATATGTATGTATTTACAAAAAAAAAATGTATATAAGTAGTTTTTAGGCGCAAAGGGATGATCATCCAGCCAGACGAGGTGTGATGTCTGGCTAGGGGTCGCAGCGCCTATTCCCCCTATAGTTGTAGTCGGGGATATCTTAACCTTGCGAATTGCTCTTGAAATTTCGCTATCGCGGTGTAGGACTTTTTCGTAATTATCGCATTTGTAGGCGATATTTCTTGATGCAATTAGTTCAGATTTTTCGGGTAAATTGTGTAAAGTATGTAGCATGCGGTCGCTACATGGCTCCCCCCCAAGACTGGAGGTCGATCCTCTTGAGTTGCTGCAGTGTGACGAGCTTGCAAGTGCCAGGAGTGCTCGGAGCCTACGGTGAGTCGAGACTGAGCACCTCAACTGTGTAGTGGAGTTCACTGGGCGGTTGAGTGTCGTGCCGCAGAACCAGGTAGCACGGTGAGTCGGCTGGGCGTGGTCCTGTTAAGGCTGACGTCTTGGCTTGCTAAGTAACGGCTGCTGCTGCTGAGGAGTGTTTGTCTTTACCAGGTTGACCAGGCAGGAGGATGTTGCAGACTCGTTGGAAGGTTGCTCTGGAGTCCAATGTCGGGGGTTACCACTTTAAGGATCTTGCGTGTTCACATCACGTCGGGGTCACCACTTTAGGCGCAAAGGGATGATCATCCAGCCAGACGAGGTGTGATGTCTGGCTAGGGGTCGCAGCGCCTATTCCCCCTATAGTTGTAGTCGGGGATATCTTAACCTTGCGAATTGCTCTTGAAATTTCGCTATCGCGGTGTAGGACTTTTTCGTAATTATCGCATTTGTAGGCGATATTTCTTGATGCAATTAGTTCAGATTTTTCGGGTAAATTGTGTAAAGTATGTAGCATGCGGTCGCTACAAGTTTATCATCCATCTCGTTACCATAACACAAGCATTAAGTTGCTTAGCTTGGGACGAGATGGCGTTGTGTGAAATGTCCAAGGATATTTATTATTTATATTATTTATATGTCACACTGCTCGTCCAAATACATGGCGGGTATTTGGCCTACTGTGCCACGCTGGCCAGACGGATTGGCACAAGGTTTCGTATTAAGTTTACCTTTTCTGGCTAGGTTATCGGCCTTGTTATTCCCTTTTGTCGACTCTTACGACACCCTCAGGATGGAATGGTGTAATGAAACGATGTATTTTAAATCCATCACCACACGGACAACAACCCTTCGAAATAACTTTTGAATTTAGCAGATTAATAGATAAACAATTATAATTTTTCTAGGACAATTTATTGTAATGTAATTTATTTTTTAACACTTGCTAGTTTCGACTATGTGCGGTCCGTGTAGTGACAGCTTTAGAATACATAGGGTCACCAACCCATTTCTTCCTGGCGGTGTCGTAAGAGCCGACAAAAGGAAATAATAAGGCTGATAACCTAGCCGCAAGAGAATGAAAACCCCCGACACAATAACCTTTAAAAAGTAAAAAATAAATACTTCGCGTTGGACGACCACTCCCACTTATTTATTACCTGACCTCTGGTCCCCCAACGCGAAGTATTTATTTTTATTTTTTACTTTTTAAAGGTACATACTTATTATAATGTAGATTTTGTTAAATTGCACGTGATGCGCTTTCATTTGAGACCCCACTCGATTATATTTGCAGACATTCGGTTATTCTTCCCCACTTTCACCCCTCATAACTTTTAAACGGCTCACCCGATCAAACATGTCTAAGAACACTCGCCCGTAACTCACCTTTCATACAAAAAAAACTTTATTGAAATCGCTTCATCCGTTCGCGAGCTACGGTGCCACAGACAGACAGACAGACAGACAGACCGACAGACAGACCGACAGACAGACAGACACGTGAAACTTATAACACCCCTCTTTTTGCGTCGGGGGTTAAAAACTTTATAAAAAAAACCCTGTGCCACATATCTGGCCAGCATGACACAGAAGGCTCTCCATGAATTTGGGAGAAGGCCCAAATCTGTATAAATACCCACTTCATGGGCTAAAACGACGATACCTGATCCCGGTATATAAACAGGAAACGCCCAGGGAACCCAGCTTACGGGTCGATTCACATCTGACGGAAAATACGTCGCGTATGATCGGTCGCGTAACGCCAAAACAGACAAATCTATGACGCTGTACGATCGACGCACTAACGCATCATCGGTTAGGTGTGAAAGGTTGAATGTTTTATCATACACTACGAGCGCAACATGGCGTAATTTTTTTTTTAAATCAGTGTGGGCCCAATTCGTTCAAAAGTGAACTTGAGTCAGATATTTAATTAAAAAATTTATAACTCGACCGCGGCGGTTTGATTTACAACTGTAGTGCGGTAGCCGGTTCGTTCGGTAATGGACCCTTTGTGGCAATAAATTACAGTTAACTTGACGTTTCAGTTCATGAATTAGGAAATAAAGTATTTATAGGTTGATCCCATAGCACGTAGACTAAACGTAATATGTTCACTGGCCCCAGTTATCCACCCAGTAAACTAAAGACTTGAGAAAAAGTAAACAATATCTATCAGCAGTATTATCGATGAACCAACACAGTTCCTACGATGCAGTATACATAACGTAACCATACGTCCCGCTTTTGGCGGGAATGTCCCGCTTTCAGGCAGTCCTTCCCGCTGTCCCCAACGAAAACAAAAATGTCGCGCTTTTACGAATAAACTTTTATACCCTTTGCACTTAAATAAGACATCTTACAACGACAAACCCTATTTAAGTATTTATTTTAAAAAAATGGTCACGTAAAGGGCCCCCGCGCATTTAGGCGGCCAGGCCGCGCGGCCAGTCGCACGGCCTGGCCGCATAATGCGCGGATTGGTCGCGGCGGCCAATAGGCCGCGTATGTGACGCGATGTTTTTCGTTGGCCGCGCGACCAAATCTTGGCCGCGCGGCCAACGTACGTATTCTTCTACGATATACATCGTAGAAGAATTAGTTGGCCGCAGCGACTTGGCCGCGCGGCCTGGCCGCATAATGCGCGGAGGCCCTAAGTATACACGACTCGGCGTATACCTTACACGTGTCTCTGTGTGAGTACACCGATTGTAATAGTATATTTCATTACAAGTGCGGAAAGGCTGTCATTACAACGAGTTTCGACAAATGTTGTTGACAGTCGGAACAAGTTGCAATGACGGTTCCGCACGTGTACTGAACGACTATTTTTAATACAGTTGCGAAAAAATGAAGCAATTTAATAAAATAATATAAACACAATAAACTCAACTAACTAATCATTTCTGAAAAATGGCGCCGACCGTAGGATATAAGCAGAGATTTTTTTTTCTTCAGTAATTCTGGTAGGCAAAAGGAACAATGCCCATACAGCCAAGTCTTCAGTAGATGTTTTTATTGATATGAAATGAAATTTAATTAGATGAAATGAAACTCATTCCATCAAATCATTAAAAATCTGATATTGAAACAAATTAGTACGTAGTTTATGTTTAGAAATATACGTATTTGCATGAATCATAAAAACTTCTATGATTTTTTTAGTAAAAACTTCATGATTGGTTTTTCCTTATAATAGATATTATTTTGACAGTTGGGAAAGAAAACGCACTAGTGCGGGAATGGTAAAAGAAAAGCACGCGTGTGTAATAGCCCACTTCCCGAACGCTATACGTCCCTGCAATAGGCCACTTTTGGAGCAACTGTATTAAAAAGACAGTATGGAGTGACTTAACTGCTTGCATAACATTTTCTGTAGCGATACATTTCCATGTCTAGATAAATAACCAATACCTATATTGAAAATTGTACCACAACAACAAAATAACAAACTTACTTACATCACAGTTGAAAAATCATTAATAGTAGTGTTTCTATTTTCCGTTCGGTGACGGATTTAGAATACATAATGTCACCACCCCATTCCATCCTGAGGGTGTCGTAAGAGCCGATAACCTAGCCGCGAGACAAGGAAAACTCGACACGAAACCCTGTGCCAACCAGTCTGGTCAGCGTGGCACAGTAGGCTAATGGCCCTCCATGTAATTGGAGGTGGTAACGGATCGAGAATACATAGTGTCGCCACCCGATTCTATCCTGAGGGTGTCGTAAGAGCCGAGAAAAGGAAATGAGAAAGCAGATAACCTAGCCGTAAGAATAAAATAAATAAATTAAATAAATATCCTTGGACATTTCACACAACGCCATCTCGTCGCAAGCTAAGCAACTTAATGCTTGTGTTATGGTAACGAGATGGATGATAAACTACTTACATACATTTTTTTTGTAAATACATACATATTATAGATAGAAATGACACCCAGACTCCGAGCCACTGCCTCTGGTTTAGACAAAGACACTTGCCCGACCCCGGAATCGAACCCGGAACCCTGCGCTAACCGTCGGGCCAGCGTGGCACAGTAGCCTAATGTCCCTCCATGTGTGGACTGAGTAGTATACAAAATAAACAATTTTACTATTGCTATCATACAATTTTTCAAAACTCAAACGGAAGTTTTTAGCCAAAAGATATATTCACTACTAGCTGCGCCCCGCGGTTTCACCCGCGCTTACTTATTGCCGTACAGCGGGTGACGCCGAGGGGCAAAGCTAGTCTAAAAAAGTAGCCTAAGTTACTCCTTATATAATTAGCTACCTATCAGTGAAAGTCCTGTCAAAATCGGTCCAGTCGTTCCAGAGATTAGCCGGAACAAACAGACAGACAGACAGACAGACAAAAAAAAATTTAAATGTTGTTTTGGTCTACGTACTTACGCATTTAGTAAAAAGTGGTTATTTTATTATTACAAACAGACACTCCAATTTTATTTATTTATCTTACCTTATGGTAAGACTAGACGTTAGACCTAGGAGCTAGACGTCTAGCTCCTAGATACTAGCTAGCAATAGAATAATAACGAGCCTCAGTTTCAGGCGATTTCAATCATGTTAACACAAAAGTATGTGCACCTTCTACAAAGTCTACCACCACTAGTTACATCGGGGGAAATTATATTCAACACTACAACACACTTCAACACACTAGCGGCCCGTCCCGGCTTCGCACGGGTGCGATGTTATGCGGGTGACGGCGCGGGACGAAGCTAGCCAAGTAGCCTAAATTACTCCTTATATCATCAGCTACCAGTGCTACCAGTATCAGTAAAAGTCCCGTCAAAATAGCTACAGCCGTTCCAGAGATTAGACGCAACAAACAGACAGATAGACAAAAAAAATGGTCTATGTGCTGTGCAATACATACTTACGCATTTAGTAAAAAGTGGTTATTTTATTATTACAAACAGATACTCCAACTTTATTTATTTGTATAGATGTAGGTTTCCACGTGGCTTGCGAAATAGGACGGTCACGTGGATCCGAAATGATACGAAGCCACAACAAAACTAATATCGTAACACGAAACACGATTTCTCGGGTAATTGGATAGCTCGTGGAATAGAAACCTTCATCTCCGTGAATAAACGACCCTACTATTATTGCTCAGCCCATAAATGACCCACTGCTTAGTCGGGCCCCCTCCCATCACATGGAGGGTAATCAGCCTACTTTACCGCACTCGCCAGACGGGTTGGCACAGGGTTTCGTATCGCGAGGAGGACGTCCTGGCCGACCCGCGCCGCAGGCGGAGGCCGGGGAGGAGGAGGCGACTGTACGCCCACCTCCTTCCCCCGCCATAGAGGCCGGTGTTGGGTCGGGGACCCGCCACCGACGAAAGCCTCGATGACTGAGGGCGCCTCTCTGATAGTCGTTGTCGGGGCGTCAACGTGGACTGCGCTTACGCGAACCGTTGGCGCCCCAAGCGTGCCGTGTGAGGGTATACCGCTGGGGTTATAATCACCGACATCTACCCCGGGGGGCGGTGGTATGCATAAAGCATTTACCCAGCGACAACAAAAGAAAATAAAAAAAATAGGGTTTCGTAGCGAGCCTTGTCATTTCCATCCTCCCTCAGGATGGTGACACTTCTTCTTCTGCCTGGCGTTAATCCCGGCTGTTGCCAGAGTCCATCTTCCGACTGAGCTTCCTCCACTCCTCCGATCTTCTACGTCCTTTTCAGTCAGACCCATTTTTTACCACCAGCCCCCAAAGCTGCTAGTTCACTACTATTACTTCTATTGAGCCGAGGCAATGTCACGAAACCACACTATCTTGAGGGTGTCGTAAGAGGCGACTAAAGGAGCGTAAGAGGCAGATCACTTAGCAGTATGAGAAGGAAAACTTGATACAAACCCTGTGCCAACCCGTCTTGCCAGCGTGGCACAGTAGGCTAATTTCCTCCATGACTTTTGGAGGAGGCTCGACTCAGTAGTGGGCCATTTATGGGCTGAAACGACTTCTATTGAGCCCATAATGACCCACTGCTGAGTCGCGCCTCTCACGATTACATGTAGGGTAATTAGCCTACTATGCCATGTAAGGTTAGTTAGCCTACGCTGGCCAGACGGGTTGGTACAGGGTTTCGTATCAAGTTTTTCTTCGCTTGCAGCTGGGTTTTCGGCCTTGTCATTTCCTTCTGTCGACTCTAACCACACCCTCGGGATGGAATAGGATGGTGACACCATGTATTATTAATCCATCACTACACGGACAATAATCAATTATTTTGACTTTAATTTCATATTGAAATAAGAAATCACGACTCAAAAGTTAGTAACTACAGATTTAATTCATTTTGGATAAATGGAATAATGGATTGATAGAAGAAAAGCAATTAGAAATATTAGATAGATACTAGCTGACCCCGCAAACGTTGTTTTGCCATGTAATTAAATAGGGGTAGCTCACAGGGGGGTGAAAATTTAGGGCTGTATGTATTTTTTATGTTGTATCATAAAAAAAATAACAATATTTTTTTGGGGTGAATCACCTTTCAACTCTTAGGGGTGTAAAAATTTGTTATAAACCTATTCTCATAAACAATATACCTGCTGAATATACATATGAAATTTCATCAAAATCGGTCAAGCCGTTTCGGAGAAGTATAAATGCTAAAACTGTGACACAAGAATTTTACATATTAGACAATACTAGTAAGTTTATTCCTTAGTTATCAAGTTATTTATCTGATAAATAAAAAACTGGGCCTTAGTTGTAATAGACTTCACCTGTCCGAACCAATACCATCAGTGACTATCTTAATTTTGTGTCAGTAATATCGATTTCAAACTTTATTTTGAGATTCGAAGGGGATCCACATCGAGAGGCACTGAAGCCTGCATTATTGATATTTATAGACGCACATTGGAGAGCTTGTTTTATGTCGTCTCGAACCTAACGTGACAGATAGCTAAATAATTTAATCGATTACACACCTACGCACATCCCTCGGCTCTAGTGGTATTCTGTGGGGAGGCAGGCCCTTCAAATTGGCATGTCACAACATGAATTATTTCTACTCAACTACATAAAACGTTTTAAAGAGAATGTAGTCCCTTAAAATTTCTGTGCACAGCACTAACCAACGGTACCAGGTTCAAACAACTTTCCAACTCGAAGCTTGGTATCTATACAAATTATCCATTAATTACCATCCTTTAACTATGAAATAAAATCCGTTTAGT
Source organism: Clostera curtula (assembly GCA_905475355.2). Classification (NCBI taxonomy): domain Eukaryota; kingdom Metazoa; phylum Arthropoda; class Insecta; order Lepidoptera; family Notodontidae; genus Clostera; species Clostera curtula. Next base: position 4,436,638 of record FR997822.1, read on the forward strand.
TACTGATTGAACACGTAATGTAGTTTCATGGCAACATTGAAGGTCGTAACAAATATTTTGAAATGTGGCAACACAGCACTGCCCTTATCATTCCAGCATTCGAGTATGCGGTAAACGTCTAAGCAAATTATTGCCTCTTTGTTGCTATACCTAAAAAAACAGAGCCGCCACTGCCGCACCGATGTCGCCACGCCAACCTATTTCATCCTGAGTGTGTTGGTAAGTGGAGAATAAAAAACTCAACAGCATAACAGCCGAAAGAGAATCCCCGTGTGGCACATTTGGCTGATTTCGCTCTATCGGATAATTTGGTATTTTTAAAAGAAATGATGATAGATGACGATGATGATGATTAAAAAAAAGTTAGTACGCCACCTTGAAACGACAAGATCAATCCTAGTCTTAGGTGCGCGAAGAAATGCAGACGTAATCACCTCGGAGCTATTTCAGTCGATCGTAAATTGGTCACCAAACAATCAATCGTGGACAGAGTCACTTAAAATGTAATTGCAAACATTTGTCGCTGAGAGACACATTAAACCCGGTGCTCCAGATTTAATGGGGGTATTAGGGCACTGCGTTCCTTATATATGTGCAGATTAAAACCAAGTGTTTACTGTTTAGTTGCCGATTGCGAAAGGTAAGAATATTGCGATACGAGTGTTCTGTTATGTCGAAGATTAGGATTCGATAAACAAGTTGAGGCTCAAATCCCTAATTCATCCACGAAAAAAATCGAGGATGAATTAGGGATTAGCCGAGGAGGAAAGATAAGCTACAAATTGATATCAAAAAGAACTCTTATGAAGAACCTGCTGGTTCAAAGATCATGATCATATATCTGAAAACTTCAAGGATACCAACAAGATTATATGCAGAACCTTTTTGCTAGACAGAACTCAACGGACGAAGGAGACACGAACAAAATACACACAAAAACCTAAAGAAGCTTACAAGGAACTAATATAACATACTCTCACTATGTTTAATCCGTCCTTTGAAACAAACAAACATTCCAATTTAAGGTTTACAGCCGGATAATCCTGTTATATTAAGCAGAATACCAAATTCCTTATTCTGCAACATTTCAAGGAAATCCGCAAAAATATGATCATCATTACTCTCTTCTATCCTTATAAACGTGGGAAGTAATAAATAAGCTGCCGTCTGTAAATGTTGGCTGCGCAGGTGTTAAATCCAAAATAACATGTAGACAAGTATTTTTGAAAATCCGGACGTTGCATTCAATAGAAACGTCTATTGCATATCACATAAAACTCAGAGTTGTATAAATAACTTTAGATTAATTGTTATCTTATTTTCATATAATTAGCATCTTACATAAGCTAAGAATTAACAGCTCTGTTGTGCAGACGTCACGCCTTAAATTTGAAATCTCTAAATTAGGAATTGCTCCTGTTTCTTTCGTTGGGTACTCAGATGATAGGGACTAGCCCGGAAGTTGAGGTCGGTGGGTCTCCGGACGCGGTCTAGGTACCAACTACCAACTAAAACCAATGGAGTTCCTCGTCGACGCTTCTATGTCGTAGGTTCCGCAACCCGTAACTCATACACATGCTTCGCGGACAACAGGAGTTGGTCCTTGGCATATTTTAAGGGAAAGTCAACATATATGTTCATGACTAACGTAACAACCGTACTCTACGGAAAATTGGGCTTCGAATAAATTAGAAAGAGAAAGAAAGAAAGATGAACGATGAACAAGCCATTTTTCTTAATGAGCATAATGATCACTGTCTTTGACAACGCCAGGTAAGAGGAATAACGTCCTAATTGGATACCAAATGCTAATGAAAAAGTAAAGCCTTTGTGATTTCTATTCAAATTCGATTCATGTAATTGCTGTTAAAGGAATAATGAAGTTGGAATTGTTAGTGTGTTTGTAGATAATCTACATATTAACACGTGAATCAAAAACTTTTTACCCGTTTTTACGAAAATTGCGCGCACATGAAATTTCCGACACTTATCGTTTAATATAAAGAAGGAGTGCATAAAAAATACTTTTTCATCCCTTCTATTAAAAAAAAGTCGTTTTGTTCCTCTTTATGCGGGCCTAAAGTAGCTCTTTTTTGTTCTAGACTTTTAACGGGCAATAATGGGATTTGAATTTGGAACTTCTTGTTCATTGAAATTGAACGCAAATTGTTCCAAAGACAAATAGGCCTATCTGCAATACTGCTTTGAAACCATTTTGAACTTCATATTATATTATACTAGCGACCCGCCCCGGCTTTGCACGGGTGCAATTATGCATGTACTATACATGTAAACCTTGCTCTTGAATCACTCTATCTATTAAAGAAAACCGCTTCAAAATCCGTTGCGTAGTTTTAAAGATTTAAGCATACATAGGGACGGACAGACGACAGCGACTTTGTTTTATACAATGTAGTGATTTACGAAGAATAGAGTTCAAAATGGTTTCAAAGCAGTATTGCAGTGGGTTTAGATTACTAGATGTAAGTGTTGGCTGTACGGTGCGAGGAGGCGGAGGAAAATTATATTCTAGAATCCTTCACTTCGCTCTGGATTCAAAATAGCGCCCTCGCCTTCATAATATTACTTTACTCCCTTGTCAAACAATCTACTATTATGCACTCCTTACGCACTGTGTTTCCTGTAAATCTATGAGCTGAGCGGCACTTAAGCCTGATTGAGATGATGATTAAGGTTGATCAATTCTACAGCAAGCGGGTTGGCAACTAAGTTATGTATCTGGCCCAGCTCAATATTCGCAACTATTTGTTTGGACAGGCGCAAGATCTAGTTAGGGAAACTGACATAAATTTGTTGGCAACTCTTGATTAGTTCCGTCATCGCGGGCTGGTGCGCCCCGGCTCCGTAGCTGACGTAACTTCGTTCCGATAGTGGGGCAGGAAATGTTACATATTAACTGATAATGCGCGTGTGTTATTTATAGAGGCTGAAGGTCATTCGTTCGTACTACAGATACATATTATGTCCGTCCACGTAGGAAACACTTCGTTTTGTTTTTTTTAATCCTTGTGGTAACGGATTTAGAATACATAGTGTCACCAGCCCATTCCATTCTGAGGGTGACGCAAGAGCCGAAATGACAAGGCTGATAACCTTAGCTAGGTTAGCGAAACCCTGTAGCAACCCGTCTGGCCAGCGTGGCACAGTAGGGTAATTACCCTCCCTGTATTTTGAGGAGGCCCGACTCAGGAGAGTCAGCAGCTCAGGCATGCAGTTGTAAATACTGACAAAATACCGCTGATGTATGACCCTTTGTGATTATTGCGCGGGTTAGCTCTCACAAATCTATAGATTATTATTTAACTTATATATATATATTTAACTTAGAGAATTGCCTCGCAATGCCTTTAAAAAGACTGTTAAGACAAAACTTTTCAAAAAAGCATATTACCGCATTGCTGATTATTTAAACGACCCAGCTGCTTGGGACTAGGCTGTTCAGTGTCATTGTATTTTTTATGTTCTTTATTTATGTTACTAGTCAAATAGGACCGCAATGAAAAAAAAAAAGACAAGCCCTCTGAGTTTCTTGCCAGTTCTTCTCAGCAGTGGTCGCGTTCCGAACTGGTGGTAGACGGTCGATTTTTTTTTATTGTATAATATGACAATGTGTTGACTATTTGTAAGTGTCCATCGTGACCCACACAAAATAAATGATTTGAATTTGAGATATTCTTGCCGACTCTTCGCTGGAGGACAGCCTCCAGCACCGGTGGTAATTGTAAAATGTATATTTTAGCTGGCGGTGGATGTTAGGCTTAAAAGTCGATTGTAGCTTATTCCGATTCACACACCGCACCACAAGCAAACAGAACGCTCAAAGGACATCTCTTGTGGTAATTAATCATGGCTTCGACAAATCTTATAACATACTAGCTGTCCCGGCAAACGTTGTTTTGCCAAATAATTAACCATCCCCCGCGCAACCCCCTTCCCCGCACAACCCCCACCCTGCGCAACCCCCACGCCGCGCAACCCTCTAGGTCTTATGGTTCCAGAGACATCGTGATGACTCAATCGATAGATTTAAGTTGTATACATAGATATATACAACATTGTTTTGCCATGTAATTAAATAGGGGTTGATCGTAGAGGGGTGGAAATTTAGGGTTGTTTGTATTTTTTTATGCTGAATCTTTTAAAAATAAAACCATAAAATTTTCTCTAAAAAATAAACAATTATTTTTTTTAAACCCACCCCCCCTTAAAATTTAGGGGGATGAAAAATAGATGTTGTCCTATTCTCATACCTACCCAATATGCTCACAAAATTTCATCAAAATCGGTCAAGCCGTTTCGGAGGAGTTTGGCATCTAAAACAGTGACACGAGAATTTTATATATTAGATTTTACCGGTGCCAAATACGTTATTTACATGCGAGCCACATTCTTGAGCGTCGTTTGTCCTCTATGAACCTCTCACATGTTGAATGACAAACACGTGCCATAGATGCATTGTTGAGAAGATAGGATCTCGGTTATTCAGCGTTTCCATGTTTGTAGGAGCAGAGTATAGATCAGATAACAATGTTGACAGAGCTCGGGGGCATGAAAATGTACAAAGGTTTTTGTCGAAACGTTAATCCAATGTAAAAAATGCTCAGCTGATAAACAAATGAAGGCAAAATGTTGGCGTATCAGCTTGTTTCGTGTTAAATACTTAATGGGGCGATATTGCGTTAGATTTGGACGTTATGAATGATGTTTACTGAATAGTTTGAGGTATTTTATCATAATTTAGAAGATTTATTTGGTGATATTAGTATCCGTGTGGTCACCCCATTTCATCCGGAGGATGTCGTAAGACCCGACAAAAGGAAATGACAAGGCCGAAATCCTAGCCGCAAGAGAAGGATAACTTGATACGAAACCCTGTGCCAAACCGTCTGGCCAGCGTGGTACATTAGGCTAATGATGGGAGGACGCTCGACTTGGCGGTGGGTCATTTCAGCATGGGCTGAGTAGTATACGTATAACGTACTAGCTGCACCACGTGGCTTGGTCTGCGTGTTGATTTACGTGTCATTATTTTGTCGTTAATGGCTTACACATAAAATATCGATTTAAGCTGTGCCGGGTTTTTTTGTATATTATCAAGATCTTGATACTTGAATCATAAATCGTCGAGAACTGAATACTAACACTGAAATCTTTCATTTATAGTTTGTGTAGGATTCCAATTTCATTTCAGCTCAGTAATATGATTTGTCTGGACATACAGTAAGATTTCTCTGGAGATAAGGTTGTGCCCGAGGCAAACAGGGTCAATATTTTAGGTTTTACTAGCCAAACATGTTCACGCAGAAAGGAATATCGTTGCTATGAATTTACTAATCCTACTAATATTTAAACGCGAAATTTTGCAAGAATTAATGGATGTATTTTTCTTACTCTTTCACGCATAAACTACAGAATGGATTTTGATGGAACTTTTCAATAATATAGCTTACACATCAGAATAACACATAGACTACTATATATCACTATCACTACATCATCATCATCATCATTTTAGCCAAAAGACGTCCACTGCCGGACATAGGCCTCCCCCAAGGATTTTCACAAAGGCCGGTCCTGGGCCGCCTGGCGTTTAGTGGAGCATGTCGGTGACCCTGGTTTTCCTGCGTATCTCCTCATTTCTGCCCTTTCCATTGCCCTTTGGGTGACTTTGAGCCTTCTGATGGAGCCCATAGTGAGCGACCACGTCTCTGTTCCATAAGTTCCATCATCATCATCACATAGTGTAAAACAAAGTCGCTGTCGTCTGTCCGTCCCAATGTATGCTTAAATCTTTAAAACTACGCACCGGATTTTGAAGCGGTTTATTTTAACAGATAGAGTGATTCAAGAGGAATGTTTATAAGTATAATACATGCATTTACACACGTGCGAAGCCGGGCCGGGTCGCTAGTAATTAATATAAGTAAGTAAGACAAAAATGTGACGAAAAATAAAATACTTTTTATCACCATTACCAGTTTTCTATCGCCACGCGTGCGAAACCGCCGGGCGCATCTAGTACTCAACATAAACGTGTCTAAAGTACTGATATTGTTACTTAAAAAAATGAAGCTGATGCATAATTTTGACTATTCTAATATCGTTCCAATGTCGTAGAAAACACCAATGAAGGAGATTATTTTAAACATAAAATCAAGTGGTTACCAGCATGCGTTATCCTCTCAGCAGTTCGAAAATATGTACCTGAAAAAAAAACACAAAATGAATACAAAAAATCATTATACAAAAAAAAACTAACATATAAACTCGTGAGGATGTGTGTTATCGAGCGCCTCTGAAACGGCTCGACCGATTTTTATGGAGCAGGCAATTCAAGGAATGCCCTGTCGGGCACCGGCTCTCACATACACTCCACGAAACACAGAAACATTGCTTGGCGCCGGACTTAGATGTGAGAGTGGTAGCTAGCCGGGCGGACCATTACATCCTACCACCATGCGTGCTGGGTTTTGTGGATTTTTAAAACACGCGTGTAAAAATGAACCGAAATGATTTGCGTTTGCCAAAACAAAGCACTTTAATCCGATGTTGCCATTACAGACACGCGATCCCGTTCTCATGTCTAATGAGGTCGACGTATTAATTGCGTTATTTTGGTTAATTAAAAGTAGCACTAATTGTATTACGGGGGATTGAGAGGCGTTTGATATATTTGCGTGAGCCAAGCGAGACCTTGATGTTCAAATAGTATATATCTTAATGGAGACATTGCATACAAATGTAAATTTAACGTTTGCAGATTACAGCCATTATAATTATAGCTTGCCTTTTCGCATTTCAAGGAACATAAAAACAGAAATCACTATCAGAATATGTTGTCATTGCATGGAATACTCACAGGTCATACTCTACCCACGAGGGAAAGTAATTGTTTAGACCACTTCATGCTAAAAATTAATAAAAAGAAAGTATCTCCATTTATCGCCATAATACATACTACAATAACTGATCATTATACGACATTTCTGTCTTTATCTAAAATTAAGGACACTGTACCTTCAAACAAAACTACGACTATTACAAATTTTGAACAAGCACTAAAAGATTTGCAACAACAGAATTTAGCGGAATTCCTTTTGTGCGAAGATCCAAATCAACTAACCTGCCTACTCATAAATACACTTGCTGAGACCATAGAAAGAAACACTACCTCTCGTAAAATACCAAACAGCAAACAAATAATAAAGCCGTGGATCTCCACAGGTATTTTGCGTTGCATAAGAAATCGTAATAAATTACAGAAACAATTCAGGCTTAATCCACATAACGAAATCCTAAAAATAACCTACTCTAGGTATAGAAACCATTGTAACTCGCTTATAAAAAAATTAAAACGTAAATATGAAAGGGACTTACTAGTGAAATCAGTTGGTAATAATAAGCTTCTCTGGAAAAATATAAAGAGCCTAACTTATTCAAATAAAATTAAAGATCGTAACACCAAACTGCTAGACATTAGGTCATCGCCTCTAGCATCAGTAAATTTTGTCAATAATCATTTCGCCAACGTTGGTAAACTGTTAGCTCAGCAAATAGTGCCAAGCACTTATAATAAACTAGCTGTCAACAAACCTGCACAAAGCAACACCTTTGTGCTCTTGGACACTGATGCTCATGAAGTAGATCAAATATTGATGGGCTTAAAATCTGACAGTGCACCGGGATGGGACAAGGTATCTACAAAATTTCTAAAGTTTGCCCGATATGATATAGTTCCCATAATAACACATCTTGCGAACCTTTGCTTTCAAAAAGGCATTTTCCCTGAGCTCCTGAAGCAATCAATTATTACTCCAGTACATAAGGGTGGAGACAGAGACGATGTCAATAACTACAGACCTATCTCTATCCTTCCGTCAATATCTAAAATAATTGAAAAACTGCTTAATGTTAGATTAACTCAATACTTAAATAAGTTCAGTTTACTATCAAACCAACAATTTGGCTTCAGGCAAGGATTATCAACGGAGGATGCGGTTTCTTCTCTAAGTTCCCTGGTAACTGAACACCTTGATGCTGGGAATAAATGCTTAGCGGTCTTTCTAGACCTTAAAAAAGCATTTGACACCGTCTCTGTCCCAAACCTTGTGAACAAACTCGAAAATGCAGGAGTAAGAGATATCCCTCTGAAATTATTCAAGGACTACCTCTCTAAAAGGCGGCAGAGGGTGAAGGTGGAGGAATATATCAGTGAAGAAGTGGAGGTGACATATGGTGTCCCACAGGGAAGCATACTGGGTCCTACACTCTTCCTTTTGTATATTAATGACTTATGCAACATAAACATCGAAAATGCAAAAGTCTTCTCGTATGCTGATGACACTTCTGTAGTGTTTACTGGGAACTCATGGCACGACCTAAAATTAAAAACAGAGATGGGTATGGCCCAAGTTGCCAGCTGGCTCAATAACAACCTGCTCACGCTGAACACATCCAAGACGAATTACGTCTGTTTCAGCTTGAGTAACAGGACACAACCAAGTGACGATTTTAACATAAAAATCCATGTTTGCGGAGATCCAAGCAATAAAAGTTGTGCCTGTCTATGTATTTCCAAAATTTCGCAGACTAAGTACCTTGGAATAGTAATTGATCAACGTCTAACATGGTACCAGCATCTAGAACAGGTTACAAATAGGGTTAGGAGACTGAGCTGGATATTTAAATCACTGCGTCACATTGCTCCAAAAGATATAATCACTAAGCAAGAATCTACTAGAAACATCCTGAATGAGGTATATTTGGCTCTGGTGCAATCGGTTTTAATGTATTGTATCACGGTTTGGGGAGGTGCAACTAAAACCAAACTTCTATACTTAGAGCGCGCCCAGCGTGCCCTTATTAAGATTATGTACTTCAAAAGCATATTATACCCTACAAATAGCCTATAAACAATCAGCAATATAACCTCGATAAGAAAGTTGTACATAATACAAACTGTCTTGAAAAAACATAAAACCCTACCACTGGATACACAAAATCTAACGAAAAGAAGGAAAGACTTGGTAGCTCCAGTTCCCCAGACTAAAACCGAGTTAGCTTGCAGACAATTCTATAAACGCTCAGCCGAATTATACAACAAGGTAAACAAAAAAATATACATATACACGAAAACTACGTATGATTGTAAGAAAACCGTAACAAATTGGATATAAAAACACTCACATATGAAGAGACTGAGGCACTTCTACAAAATGTTAAATAGCAAGATGCATAATAACAATATGTCACTGAACTATCACTCATAACTATTTATGTCTCACAAAATTGCCACTTAAAAATCAAATACAGACACACACACACACACACACACACACACACACACACACACACACACACACACACACACACACACACACACACACACCACCACCACACACAACACACTATACAAAAACTTACCCTATTTTCTTTAAATTAAAATTGTAAAGATATTAGAAATAAGTAATTACGTATTATTAGTTAAATATTTGTTACTATCATAATTACTTTGCTATGGAAGAGCGGGGCCTCCTAACACAGGCAAATATTGCTTAAAAGGAGTCCCCAAACACAATTACCCACTTGTTGTAACAAATTTATTGAATAAAACATTTTGAATTTGAATTTGAATTTAAAAGGTCTATAACTACGATTACTCAACCAGCGTTGCCAGGCGACCCGACTATGGCGGTAAGACCCGATTTTTAAATCAAAATTAAATGCCCGGCGCGGGACAGGCTCAGTCCCGCTGTTCGGGGATTTTGCCCAGGTGAATTTAAAATGGTCAGATGCCAGAAGTAAATCGCTTGTTCCGAAGAAAAGAGTTCCACATGGTTTCAAAGCAGTATTGTAGATAGGTCTTTATTTTTGGGAAGGAATAGAGTTCAAAATGGTTTCAAAGCAGCATTGCAGATAGGTTTAATCTTTGGAACAGGCGAAATGCTCCATAGACTTAATGAAACCAGAATTACATGGCAACGCTGACTCAGCCCATTAAAGACCCACTGCTGAGTCGGGCCTCCTCCAATTACATGAAGGGTAATTAGCCTACTGTGCCACGCTGGCCAGACGGGTGGGCACAGGGTTTGTGCCAAGTTTTCCTTCTCTTGGGACGAGGTGATCTGCCTGTTACGTTCCATTAGGTGCCTCAACACACCCTCAGGATGAAATTTGGTGGTGACACTATGTATTTTAAATCCGTCACCACATCTGACCACCACTAGGCGGTCTCGCCTGATTGTTGTCTACTCTCCGAGACCCTTCTTGTAGCACTACCAGTAAGTAGCTTCTGCAGACCAGTTGTTAATTATGATGTTACTTAATTGTTTGTTATTCATCATCATAGCACATACATGATCCATTACCGAGTCATGGAGAGCAATTAGCCTACTGTGCCAGACGTGATGATACAGGGCTGAGGGGCTTAGTAGTAGTAGTAGAATTCAGCTCACTCCTAGAAACGCACTTCGCGAATGACTGTCGCCTCACATGAAATGGAAAAGGTTAAATAAGCTTTCTTGAGCTTAATTCCCAAATCCCAGATTACTTAATAACACATGATACTTTCCTGAACATGTAATGGTTTTTTTTTTAAGTAATCTCTACATCTTCTTAAAGATGTTACAGATGCCTTACAGTAATCTAAGCCAATTACAGAGTTGTCGTTGAAATTCGTTGAGTTGAATTATGAAGTGTCCATCGAAGCTCGCACAACTACATCATATCCTGTTGAAAAGGGAAAAAAGATGTCTGACCGGTAATGAACGCGCGGCATATGCTCGCCAGCCGTCAGTTTCCGTTCCGGCCATCTTTGATTTATGGATGTAGAATGAAGCATTGGCTAAAAAGTATGTATGAACCGTGAGTTATTTTATTGATTTAGATAACTTACAGCTAGAATAAACATTAAACAATACATAGTAGATGACGACAAATTTTTAGATATAGTATACACTGCCTTGTTGGTCTAGGGGTTAGATATGCCGCCTTTGGATCAACGGGTCCCGGGTTCGATTCCGCGGTCGGGCAAGTGTCTTTGTCTAAAAACCAGATGCACTTGCTCTGAGTCTGGGTGTCATTCGTGTTCGTCAATTAGATGATTGTAAACTGCCCCCGCGACACAGGTTATACCTACTGCAGGCGGCACATGTAACCCCTAGCTAGACCAACGATGCAGACGACAAGGCAATTAAAACGACAGGGTCGCCAAAAAAAAAAAGAAACAAATGAAGAAGCCACCGCCGGAAGTAACATAAAGCTAGTTAATGTTGCAAAAATAGGTCGACAGTCTTTTTCAGGCCACTTATGCTATTACAGAACAGGACAATGTAAATCCTATCACACGTATGCCTTGGCCACCCTTATTACGTAGCTGTTCTGTCTTTAGTAGAGTGTGCTACGGGTACATCGAGGAGTTTGTGCATACTCAACATTGCTCTAGAAACACGTATTCATATCCTTTGTCGTATTTGACAACACCAAAAAATCTCAAACAATGCGAAAGTAAATTACCTAAAGCAATGGCCAATTGCCAAATAGTGCTTTCAGCATTTTTGTAGATCACGAGACATTTTTTTGTCAAATACCGAAAGTACGTACGTCTTCGGAATTTGACAGGAAAAGCTAGCGCTGATTACACTTGGCATCATCCTCATCATTTCAGCCAAAAGACCGTCACTGCTGGACATATCCCCCAAGGATTTTCACAGACGCCGTTCACTGTAATCAAGTAGTAGATATGGGACTGACCATCCGTGATGTTTTTTAACATTTTATAACCCCTTCCCCCCTAGGTGAACGTGGTGAGGTTTAAATTGGGCCCCATATAAAAATCACGTGTTTTTTAGTACCTACAAAGAATCTTACACGTGATATCTTACCTAAAAGGGGGACCTAGTGACGTTTTGTGATTTTGCCCCCCCCCCCCCCCTGAACCACACGTGATTAATGGACAGCCCCTATGTATATCTCAACGAGATTCATAACGTTGCTCACAGTCGGTTTGGATACAACGTCCTCAATGCGACCATAGCCATGTACGTGATGTGAACAAAACTTAGGTTTATCATAAATTCAAATAAATGAAGGCTAATTTCCTGAATTATCCGATCATAGCTACTAATTAAAAAGAGAACGAGTATTGAACTTCATTGACCACTTTCCAGCGTGTGGCCAACGAAAAGTTTAAAATAACCGAACAACTGATGCAGATAAGTCCGCAATAACGTCATCGAGTGTCACACCCACATTTACGTTGAGCAGCCAGAATGTCCTATTCACTGCCCTCGTCAGCACATGAGTCTGATGGACCGAGTGCATTGTTTAGTGATGGGGTGATTACGAAATATTTTCATCGATCCGATTATTTTAAGGATTATTTTAAACTGATGCCTCCTTCAACTACTAAATAGGATGTAATTCTATGTAGCCGCACTCGATAATAGATATTATTATAACTCGTGATTAATTAGGACAAACAAACAGCTGTACATTGATAAATAAGTATTAGTATCAGAAACGTTAAGTTGAACGTAGAAACGTAGTCATTTCTACATATTTCTTTTAGTATTACTACAAGAGAAAATATTTTCACTAGGTTCCACTACTTATCCAAATATTTCGTAACACACAAAAAACCCAAGTTCATATAGCCACCAGTTCTGGCCGATTTAATGATGAAACTGTAGACTGTGATCGTTAGCGAAATATGGCCCATATTCTTGTTGAAATTGCTTTTACAACAAGACCGATATTATATTTGTACAAATGTTTGTTTTTAAGTTTATTTTTTGTTTCTTGTGTGTACATGTACCAACAATAAAGAATATATCATCATCATAATTTCAGCCTAAAGAATATATATCGATATATAAATGGAAAACACTAAGAATAGGATAACAGTTTATTTAATAGTGAGTCTTGCGTCGCACCCAAATCAGAAGTAGGATTTTTTCTAGGAGGAGATTATTTAATTGTGTCTAAAGACTATATTCTGTTGTATCTAAACAACAGCTCATTTAATTAATGCATCTTTTTTCTTATCATCTATGGTATGTAATCACCGGTAACTGCTGATTTTATTGATCGATTCCATGTACGAGTTAAATCGACTCACATACATAAGAATCGATTTACGACATCGAGTGACCAACATCACTAAAAGGATGTAGATCGTTCTGTTTTATTTTCGTTTAAATGCATGCGTTGATCGTTGATCATTGACATTGCTGCGTTGCTCATTGTTTGTTTTGGGCTGTCTGGTTGGTTGAATGACAGGTTCTTGAAATGCAACTCTTCAGTGGAATTTAAAATAACATAACAGTCGCAGAAAGTGGAAGTGATTCATTACTTTCGTTGATAAAACGATTAATAATGTATAAAAAAAACCATCTATGTTGCTAATGTTATATGTAGTACTTTCCAACTGATATATTGACATAGCCAAGTTCACAAATAAACTTCGTTCGCGTTAAAAATGGACGCTCCCGGAACTAGCAAATCATTCATAATTAGAATATCAAGTTCAAAATGACATGTTCACGGCATACTTTTGAACGCAACGATGGTTAACCATTCCACCATCCATAACGCGAACGAACTACAGTAATATTTTTTTAGAGTAAATAAAGAAAATTATCGTCATGAATAAAACAGAGTGATCGTTTAATTAAGAACGAGGAAGTCGTAACCTAGCGGATACTGCAGTACGCATTCGATCTGCAAGTCGACCATCATTTGTAATAGATGACGTCCGTGTTTCGAAGGGCACGTGTCCTCGCTCCCGGCTGTTATTCAACGATCTATGCACTAAGTCATTTGTGCGGCAACGGACTGCTAGCCTAAAACAAGGATTACTGGTTGCACACTACTGGATGACCCACCAACTGGGTCCCAAAGAGCACACACCAATTGCACAGATGGCCAAATTAGATTACACTTTCACGAAAAAATATTAAAGCCTATAATATCAATGTGTGAGTGACCGCCACGTATTTATTTCACATACACACCAATGCGAGAATTTTACTAGAAATTAAGCTTTAATTCGTTTGTTCAATGCGAGCTTGCCCAGTTAGAACTTTAGTGCAAATACCAACAGAAAGAGGTTTCTTTTGTTTGTTTATTGAGACAATTAAACAGAAAACAGTAAGGTAAATATAAAATTGTAGGTGTATGGACTACAATAATTTCCAAAAGTCATTGTCAAGTCACACATCTTTATAAATCATAATAGGTAGGTATACGTGTAGTTAATTAAGTTAATATAAAGGTTCCAAAGTAAGCCTTATGTTAGTTTACACTCAGCAACATCGCCTCAACTGCTAAGCCATACACTTAAATATTAGAGCTGGAATCGCTATGCAATGAGCGTAATGCTAAAACTATTTCATCTAATCAACTGACCTAGAAAGTACGAAGCACCGGTACAATAGGTAAACCGGTTTCCCTAATTCAATTACCAACATTACCAGTTTCCCATAAACCGTTTCATGCTGACGTTCAAATAGATTACAACGCAGAATGTCTGATTGCGGATAACATAGATCAAATAATGTTGGAAGCAGCAGCAAAATCTGGAGAGGATGCTATAGATAAAAGTGTTATAAAACCATTAAAAGAGACCTACGCACCGTCGCCCAATGCTGATCACGTATTCGTCGCGAGTGTTTCGTTTAATGACCTACTAAACAGAAATAGTAACATCCGATTGGCACCGGTCCGCGTGCAAGGTTGAGAGCGGTCAAAAACGCGACGCACAGACATAGGGCCATTCATGAGTAGGAGATGAAAGAATTCGGTCTAGACTACTGCGTAATGTGAGGTCGATACGTCTAGCAAGCGTACTGTGTCGACGATTGAAACCTAACTAGAGGAATTCAAAACGTCGTTTACGTAACAGAAAGTGTGTCTGTGGCGCTAGGAACAATCTTTCTACATAAGTGCAATGTTTACGTATACCAGATAGACTTGATAAATTGCAGCTAGTCGCTCATCACCATATTCTCTAAATTGAATTATATATTATACTGATGCAGTAGCAGAACATAATAGGCAGATCACCTAGGCGAAAGAGAAGGAAAACTTGATACAAGCCTAACCCGTCTTGCCAGCGTGGCCTAGTAGGCTAATTTCCCTCTATGAGTTTGGAGGAGGCCCGACTCAGAAGTGTCATTTAAGGGCTGAAGCGACGACCGATGCAGTAATTATACTAGAAGCGATGTTTCTTAAATCAGTTAACATAAATACAACCAATAAATGAAACTTAGGCTACAGTTAAATCAATACCAATAAAACTGCTTATAGTAAATTGCATTCAGAAATTATAACAAAAAAACAGACAATAGCAATGATGATATCAAACTCAAACGGAACTTTATTTACGTAGGTTTTATCACAAAACTCTTATACATCGTCATATTTAAAATTACCATTATCATCTTACGGCCTCTGTCTCACCCTAAGTGGTAGTCTCCATACACGCCTATCAGTCGTCATATCTACATTAACACCTTTCATACACAAATCCTCATTCTTAGAATCCGTCCATGCATTTTGATCTCCCACAACCCTCCCACATTCATGCTGAAAATACCACCAGTTCGGAATGCTGCTCTACAGAGAAGAGCCGGCAAGAAACTATGCAGTTGCTGTTTTATATTATTGGTCTTGTTTACAAAAAGCACTAAACAGCATATTGAGAGCAAGCCAAATGAGAGACTATATCGACTTGTAAAAATACAAACATTAATACTAGACCCAAACCTACTACAAATTCAATAGAGTTACCGTTCCTTTGATCGACACTTTTAGTAACCTACTGATAACTATAGTGCTGAATTAATGAGCATACGCTTTTGACACAAGAACTTTTGAATTTAGCAGATTAAGGCTGGCAATGGAATCTGGATGAATGAATGGAGCTAAGTTTTCAGCGTTAAAAGAAATTGTTGACTCAGTAGCAAGTAGGTACTCAAACAAATAAAACCAAGCCAATTTCGATTTATTTGCCTACTCGAAGCGAGCAAATCAAAAACAAAAGCATCGCCATCGGCATTCAAATCAAAGGGCATTAATTCGGTATAAAAAAAAAACAAGATGGCGGCAAAAAGGACGTAAACAATCAACTTCTCCCACGCTTGCGTACTTGCGTGTTTTATCAATGGTAACATCCTGGGCTGTGTCATAATAACTAGCGTGGGTTGATTCAAAACATCCGAAATTTTATTGATACCGCGTAACTGCTATGGTATGTGTCTGGATATTATTTGCATGAAACAATTTGCCAATAACATTCCGCGTGGTGACGGATTTAGAATACACAATGTCACCAACCCATACGGTCTTGAGAGTGTCGTAAGAGCCGACTAAAATAACGCAAGAGGCAATTCACCTAGTCGCAAGAGAAGGAAAACTTGATACAAATCCTGTGCCAATTCATGGCGGGAAATTAGTCTACTGTGCCAGCGTGGCACAGTAGACTAATTTCCTTCCATGAATTTGGAGGAGGCCCAACTTTGTAGTGGGTGATTTATAGGCTAAAACAACCATTCTGAGGAGAGTTCATATATTAAGATCCGTTCCATATGAATGAAGGTTGCTCTGATTTCAGATTGTTTTCACTAGGTAACGAAATTGATCTAGAACTCAAGAGGTTAACAAATGTTTCTTAATACGCAAGAAAATATATTTGTAACTTTGATTGCATAAGTTTATTAAGAATTATAAAGAAAATGTCGAAAAAGACTAGAGAAGAAAAACTAGTTTAACTATTTTAAGCAGGGGTGGGTTAGAATATTCAATTTTAGGGGACCATCCATACAAGTAGAAAGTAGCTGTTGACCTTGAAACTGTTGAACCGATGTTGATAAAACATGTCTAAGAACCATCGCCCGAAAAATCCGTAGTACAATAGGACCGTTTATTTAGGAGCTACGGTGCCATAGATTCACTGGCAAACATAAACACCTCTCTTTTCATATTGGAACATGTGACTAGGTTTCATTTTTGAATAATGTATTCTAAGTCTAACATCGTTAAATGAAAAAGATAATCCAAATATCACAAAGAACAGGCGAATAGAACATAACATATTTAAAAACCTCTACAGAACACAATTTGAGCGAAGAATGCTCGTAGTTTAAAAAAATATATAAAATTAAACAATTTTATACAACGAAAACAACCATACGACAAGAAGTCGCATTAATTTACGTAAACTATTCCCAACCTTGATTCCCGGGAAAAAATAGGAAACGCTTGCAAATGTGTTTACAGTGCTGGCTATAACAAAAACAACATTTTCAACCTAATTGATCCGTTTCCTCTCTCTCCGGACGTCGGAATAACAACAAGAATGAAATTTTGCAACAAACAAAACAACCAACATGCTAATTTGTCACAAATAAAAATGAAATCTGACAAAGTATCAGAACTTAGGAAACAAGTCTGACAATTCAGTCAAGACTTTTCAATTAGTTGATTTACAAGCTAAGAAAGGTAAAACTCTGACATAAAACTTGAATAATTAACGATTTTCTTCAAATGGTCGTTTCAGCCCATAAATGACCCATTACTGAGTCGGGCCTCCTACAAATTCAAGGAGGGAAATAAGCCTACTGTGCCATGCTGGCAAGACGGGTTGGCACAGGGTTTGTATCAAGTTTTCCTTCTCTTGCGGCTTGGTGATCTGCCTCTTGCGTTCTTTTAGTCGCCGCTTACGACACCCACAAGATGGTATGGATTGGTGACATTATGTATTCTAAATCCGTCACCAACTGAAAATGGTAAACCATCGTATATCAGCAGAAACATTGGATATAGTATACATTCCTATAGCAGACACGGCTATGTGAGCTGTATCAATGGTGTAGTGAAAAAAAATGAGAAAGGCCGAGATGTCGAGAGAATAAATGAAGAACGATTGACGAAAAGAGTGTTTAAGGCGAGTGTGAATGAAAGTGTTGGAAGGGGATGTTTCGGGACCAACTCAGGGACGTCTTGGAAAAAGGCGAGGGCAAGTTTACCCAAAACCGAAGAGCATGTATGAAGGGAATAATGAAAGTGGACGAAGCGAAACAAGTATATAAGGATCGTAGCAAGTGGAAAGACTTGGTATCTACCTACCCCTGCGGGAAAGAGGCGTGATTTTAAGGATGTATGTATCAATGAAATCGAATCATTCATATACGGTGCTGGCGACGCGGCGACGAATGTCGCTTCAAGGGCGCAAAGATACGATAGACGCACGTTTCCTGCGTCTATAATTACAAATAGATTAGCCTGGAAAGCTTTAATTATGTCACGCAGTTTATCGAGTACATTTTTGATCAAATAATTTGATGTTTTGACATGTTTATCACTGACAAGATTATCGTTAAATCTAGAATGCATTTAGTACAGACTGACTTAATTTTAACCTGAGTTACAAGCTAGAAGTCAAAAAGACAAAAAAATGTGCAATAATTTTTACACATTAAACTTGGAAATAAATCTGGCTAACATCTTACACAATGAGGAATATCACTATCACTACATAGTATAAAACAAAGTCGCTGTCGTCTGTCCGTCCATAAGTATGCTTAAATCTTTAAAACTACGCAACGGATTTTGAAGCAGTTTTCTTTAATAGATAGAGTGATTCAAGAGGAAGGTTTATCCAGGGTCTAAACGACATAGGGGCATTTTTTTAACTGCCTATACTAGGTATCATTTCCAGGCTCTGTACCAAAAATCAATTTAAGTGGAGCAATAGTTTAGGCGCAAATGATTTTTTAAATTTTTGCCTCATTTGAACATGATGTATCTTTCCTAACAGATGTTTATGCCTAACGCATCGTTTATTAACCTTAGGGGCTGTCCATTAATCACGTGATGTTTTTTTAACATTTTTTAACCCCTCTCTCCCCCTTGGATCACCACCTCACCAGGTATCAACCTGGTGAGGTTTAAGATTACCCCTCCACCCCCCATGAAAAATCAAGTGTATTTTTTTTGTACCGTTTCGAATTCATACTAATCACATATGTAGGTATAGTATACGTAGTGTAATTTAATGCCCCTCTGTCATATCAACTATGTATGTATAATACATGCATAATTGCACCCGTGCGAAGCCGGGGCGGGTCATAATAAAAATAAATGTAATAAATATGTTCTGTATTACTTCTTGCAGTGACGTTATTCCAGTGTAATACCGATTGTCTATTGGGTTAAGCAAGTATTGATCTAAGGATAACTGTACCACCTAAATTGTGATTTACAATTTTAGTCTATTATTTTGAACAATATTTACTTATCATCATCATAGACTGCCTCGTTGGTCTTGTGGTCAGATGTGCCGCCTTTGGATCAACGGGTCCCGGGTTCGATTCCGGGGTCGGGCAAGTGTCTTTGTCTAAACCAGAGGCACTGGCTCAGAGTCTGGGTGTCATTTCTATCTATAATATGTATGTATTTACAAAAAAAAAATGTATCTATGTAGTTTATCATCCATCTCGTTACCATAACACAAGCATTAAGTTGCTTAGCTTGGGACGAGATGGCGTTGTGTGAAATGTCCAAGGATATTTATTATTATTTATTATTTCAGCGTATGAATGAGCCGCTATCATAGATTCGCGCCTCCTAAAAATCAAGGATAGAAATTAGCGGACTGTGCCACGCTGACAAGACATCCTTGTCTTGCGCTTTGGTGATCTGCATCTTGCGTTCCATTAGTCGGCTTTTACAAGGGTGTCGGATTCACAGGATAACAACCTACACCAGGTTGGTTGCCGGCTCTTACGACAATAACACTATCACTACATAGTATAAAACAAAGTCGCTGTCGTCTGTCCGTCCCTATGTATGCTTAAATCTTTAAAACTACCCAATGGATTTTGAAGCGGGTTATTATTTTTAATAGATAGAGTGATTCAAGAGGAAGGTTTATTTGTATAATACATGCATAATATTGCAGAGAAACACTGATAAATTCAGATGTTCATCAAAGCACCCGTGCGAAGCTGGAGCGGGTCGCTAGTCTTCACATATAATTTTTTAAAATGAAGCCAGCGCCAACATTATCAAGTCACATCCAAGACAGATCGTAGAGTTCAAAAAATGAAACAAAGAAAATGTCAAAACATTGAGAATTCCAAAAGATGAAAACATCGAATATCTATAAAAGCGAATAGTTGCGATCGTTTTCGGTCGATAACGGAAATCCCTTGGCAGCTATCCAAGCACAAGACATACGAAAGTACCCACAACGCCAACAAACATTTCCATTCAAGAACGGCAAGGTGGACGGGAATCAATGAACGCCAAATTCATTGATACAGTTGAAAATATAGCGATTGCTCGAGCATTTAGGGTTGAAAATGCTCTGTTTTCTACTCCTCCTATAGCTCCAGAGAACTATTTATGCATGATAGTATTTGTTTCGGCGGCAACAGAGTTGAAAATTGCCTGAATCGAATGTATATTTGAAAAACTGCGGACGAAGCGTAGTTGCTATTACGAGGGGTCAAGTTCGCAAAGACTCAATTGGTAGAAACAGATACGATATTTTTAGATGTTTCGCTATTGTTTTGATGACGTATGTAGTGTGAACACTATATTTTTTTATATACATTATATTGAACACATTGTAAACCACGTACATTGCCAATTTACTTCAACCGGCCATGAATATTCGTATTATGTTTGGTTGGAACAATCAAACATAAAATAGGTACAAGATTATTGTAAGTCATAAAATCATAATCTTCCTCGGCTTTTCACAATTCATGGTAACCGGCCAACCAACTATCAGTTTTTATGTAACTCACTACGCGTACCTTCTCCGTGTGGTGACGGATTTCGAATACATTGTGTCACCACCGCATTTCATCCTATGGGTGTCGTAAGAGTCGATAATAGGACATGACTAGGCTGAAAACCTATCCACAAGAGAAGGAAAACTTGATACAAGCCCCGTGCCAACCCGTCTGGCCAGCGTGGCACAGTAGGCTAATTACTCTCCATTTAGTTGGAGGAGGCCCGACTCAGCAGTGGGTAATCTAAGACAGCCATAGATGTTAGAAAGACAGCCAAGGCTTGGATACCAAACATCTTGGTCATGCGCAATAGTAGATTTTTGGATCTCTTTAGCGTTCATTGGCAGAGAAGGAAGGTGTACGCCATTTCTTGACGACAAGATCAATCTTTCCGTTTTGGTTCTATCCCACATTCAGCAACACCAGAGGTAAGCTTAACCTGCAAATAGATTACATTCCCAGCGTGCGGTGGGGAAGTTCTCTATTATAGTAAACTAGCGACCCAGCCCGGCTTCGCACGGGTGCATATACATATAAACCTTCCTCTTGAATCACTCTATCTATTAAAAAAACCGCTTCGAAATCCGTTGCGTAGTTTTAGAGATTTAAGCATACATAGGGACGGACAGACGACAGCGACTTTGTTTTATAATATGTAGTGATAATATACAATACAAAAAGAAAAGTCATTATTAAATGGATGAAGCAAAGAAATTCAAGCGCACCATTGTTGCCGAAGTAATCAAAACGTCGCGACGCCAAAATATATTGAAAATGTTTACTCAGAATATTTCACTTTGTTAAAACTCAAAAGTTACAGTAACTTTGTTGGAATGGCGTTCAAATTTTACCTCATAACATTATTTAAAGCAATTAAACACACTCTGCATATACGTATAATTCATCTCGTTTCAATAGATATTTAATGCTTATCATCATAATTTCAGCCAAAGGACGTCCACTGCTGGACATAGGCCTCCCCCAAGCATTTCCACAAAGGCCTGTCCTGAGCCGCCCGCATCCATCGTGATATATTATATATTATTGCTTATAGTACTTCCTAAATTGGTTGTTTCCAATTTAACTTCTCTAGAATTTATAAACTAAAGGCCTAAAATGTCGCTTGTTCCGAAGAATAGAGTTCCAAATGGTTTCAAAGCAGTATTGCAGATAGGTCATTATTCTTTGGAACAGGCGATGTGTTCCTACGTTATTTCATTATCTGAGCCCACAACAATCTTCCAATAACATGGAGGAAAATGACACATGCTTCGTAAGTATCCCACTTCAGAATCCGCCATCGCCCAAAAGGACATTATTTCTATTATGTATAACAACGAAACTCCAGGAAGCCAAGAAGTATCCGGTGCTTAATGGTGCTATTATTAAAATCCACGTCCGTGTTTCTCAGCAGACTCCATCAGCGTTTCCGTGCGACTGCCCTGTCCGTCTCAAATGTCAGCGCACAACTTGGCATTTACCTGATCACGACTGGGCCATTATCGTTTAGTGCTTTATGAAACTGGTCCGCTAATATCTGGGAGTACACTTAGAAAGGGAACGCGGTCAATGTGTGCTTGTTACGAAACGCCTTTCTGTTGTGGGAAGTTACTCGCAATCCTTGACATTAGTATTACATTGCGATTATTAGCAACAAAAGGTAATAGACCTGCTCAGAACCATTATTTCGATCGAGACTACTGTGCTTTTCTCTGGATGTCGCCACACCCGTGGGACAGGGGTGGTAAGATGATAATGGTAAAAAAATAAAAAAATATAAGAGTTTTGTGATAAAACCTACGTAAATAAAGTTCCATTTGAGTTTGAACTCATAAGTTCATAACATTAATGTCATTTGATGCAAACAACCGCAACAGTTCGTCGTTATGGTGGAGAAAAGTGACTAGACTTGATCAGTCTTCGTCTCAGGAGATCAAGACTGGGAAGCGTCGTTAGATGTACTGATTTTTGTTAATAGAATCAAAGGATAAATTTGCTGGGGACGGAAATCAGTTATATCAAACCTAAGGCAAACCGCAACCGGCAAACTTCAGAAAGGCAACGTTGTCATAAATTCTCAACTCAAAGTCGCCACAACTAATCAAGTTTACGAAGGATGCTCAAACTTGCCAAGCGTCAAACTTTGACAAGTTCTCTCCAGTTTCACTGGGAAATTTAACCCTTTGTTGTTTAAGGGCCTACAGCAACCACTTTGTGCATATTTTAATACTGACTCTGCTTAAAATCTCTAAGAAATATTTAATCTAAAGAGATAGTAGCTAAAGTCAGAACGGAGAAGTAATCTCGCGAAAGAATACAAAATCCAGACACTAAGCCCATCTATTCTTTTATTCCTTTGTATTTTCGACCTGAATTGATAAAGCTATACGTCTCAACTTGATTACTGTTTGATTTCTGTTAAATTGTAAATGTGAACCAATACGCAGAGCTAAGTCTGTAACTTACTTAGGTATGAAAATAGATGAACATTTTTCCTGGACCGAACACGTTGATCTATTATGTAATAAACTAAGAATGATGCCAGGTAAATTCTATCATCTAAGTTATAAGTTGTCTAAGGGAACTTTAAAGTTACTTTACAACGCCTTAGTTGCACCGTTACTGGACTACGCCCTTGATTTATGGTCTCACTTACAAATCCCATATAAGTAAGTTAGAGAATAATCAGTTAAGGATAGTGACATTATTAGTAGACAAAAATATCAGAACCAAATACCAAAATGATTATTACAGACAAACAAAATTTGCAAAATATTACCTGTTAGTGTAAAACATAAGTATTAACTTTTATGTAACAATCGGGAGCATGTCCTATCGCATGTAAACAACAAATATACTACTAGAGCGATGAGCGCAAGTAATTATGTTGTCCCAAGAGTAAACAGTATGTATGGAGATAGAACTCTGCGAAAACGCATACCGTATTTACTGAACAGCCTACCCGTAAATATCAGAACCGAAAAGTGTACAAACAAATTCAAATTAGAATCTAAGAAATACCTAATTAATATGTTACCATAACACAATTAGAATTTAGGAACATTATAAAGACTATGTGTTAAAAATTACGATCTCACAGACAAATTGCTTACGTAGTTTTGTGAGACAATGTTGTATTTTCAATGTCCCCCAACGCGATGTATTTGATGTTCTACTTTTTAAAGGGAACTTAGGTCATTGTGTCGGGGGTTTATTTAAATTTTAAATATTTTTTTTACCGCCATATTTTTTCGAATTACATTTTAAATTTGTAAAAAATATTAATTATATTACGGAAATAGTGATAGTAACGAATGATAAGTGATTCCTTGACTTTTAGAAATTTTTTTGGGGAGGTGATATGTATTTTAAATGCGTGATCACACGGACAATACATCTTAAATATAGAGATTAATCGCCGATAAGACATGGTATACCATATGCAGCTGTCGTACACACAATCATAATAATGTCAAGAATTTGTCATACCTTCATGCTAACAGATAACTTTCCCAGTTTTATGCCGAGTTCTTTCAATATATTAGTATTGACTTCTGATCGGACTAAATGAAGCATATACTCAACGGCGTATTAATAATTGAGCTCTTTTCCAAAATGGGAGGATATCAGTATCATCAAAGAAAACACAATCCCTGTGTGTACAAAGAAAATGGAATCATATGAAATTCTTCAGGCGAAAGGTTACGCAGAAAGGATTGAAAATGAAATGAAAATGTTAGTCGAGGTAATTCTGGGAAAACGTGAGAATGGAAAATGGTCGCTATTGTTACCTTATATTATATCTGGAAGAGGCTTTGGCGCTACCGAAAAACCAAGCTACCGAAGAGTAAAGAGTCAGCTCAAGACGAGACTTTAGACGTAATTTCCAAATAAGCTGTTTCAATATTTCCATCACTGAGGGTCCCCGCACATTAGGCGGCCAGGCCGCGCGGCCAAGTTGCTGCGCCAACGACAAACATTGCGTCACACACGTGGCCTATTGGCCGCCGCAGCCAACCCGCGGGAGCTCTTAATTTTATTTTACAAAAGCCCATTATGGTCATGCACATTTTTTTATCCCTTACACTTTTCATGGAACTTTTAAAGCCATCTCAGTTGCTCCAAAGATTTGTTGCGTAAAGCATCGGCGAGAAGTAAAAAATAAAAGCACTTTAGATTTTGACGGGCATATGAAGAGTGCATAAGAAATTCCCAAAATGAACATGACAAATGACAATTTAAACTTATCTTCCCGTAAGGGACTGTGATTGTCTATCAAGATATCAGGCATCGGCCTAGAATTGTATAACTTCAGATTTATCATATAATATAATACATACTAAGATTTCTATTTCACTTCTAATATCCTGGCGATATCCGTAATAAAGAACTCTATAAAGAAGAAATAACTAAAGTAATATGTTATATATCATTAAGGTGTCTTCACAAGGATCAAAATTATCATAATAAACCACTACATTCCTATCAAACAGTGCCCTTACCACGTGAAAGTGACTAGACATTCAATATTTTCTAGAAATTGAATATTCCATTTTATTTGCAACGGGAAAGTTGGAAGCGTAAATAGACTTGTAACTGTTGAGGGCTTAATTTCCGTTCGCAAAACATCGTTATAGCTGACGTCAGTGACTTCCGTGTTTAAGGATGTTGCCTATTCGTTAGACTGGAAAAGGGTTTTGTATAAAATGGCATATAACTCCAAACCATTAACAGCTAAGAGCAATATTGTATCTACTGATACGGTATCATTTGCTAAATGAACTCCGCACAATAATTACTGCATATGTTGTGAATACCAAATCAGGCTTTATAATACTATAAATGTGTTTATTGGATTTACCAAAATATTCACGGCTTCTAATTCAGTTTCAGAGCTATTTTTTGCAAATCATTCGTTGCTGTGAAGACGTCACCTCTAAGAATAATGGTATAAAATTAGACTTCGTCTACATTTTATTCTTTATACGAGTAAAAGTTTTCAATTACGAGAATCCTTACTGCTGGAATGCAGGGTTGTTCTCGCAAAAGATAGGTTGCAGATTTGGTAAGTCTCCAGGAGTCAATCATTTAGATATTGGAA
This sequence comes from Clostera curtula, assembly GCA_905475355.2. Taxonomy (NCBI): domain Eukaryota; kingdom Metazoa; phylum Arthropoda; class Insecta; order Lepidoptera; family Notodontidae; genus Clostera; species Clostera curtula. Next base: position 4,462,561 of record FR997822.1, read on the forward strand.
AAGTTTAGTAACAGTGTAGAAATACTTGGACATTTACGCGTGTTCCTTTGTGCGTTGCCTATGAGTTCACACATCACTTAAGACTAAAAAGTAACAGCTTTGACTAACCACAATCATTAAAGAAAATAAACAAGGCAACAGCAGCAATCTCTAGAAGCTGCAATTTAATTCCGCAAGGCGACCTAGTGAGCCATCAATCAATTACGTAATTATGTTTACCCTTAATAAAGTTACCGCATCGTCAAGTTCGTCGGATACTTGACATTGTTTACCAAAACATGGCCATCAATCTGTATCGCGTTACACATTTCAAACGCCGCCTACGCAGCCATCTTTCTCCTGAACATTCCCAAAGTATGTGCGTGTCGACTTATTGTTACCATGCTCTATAGTGCCAAACTCCTCCACTAATCTGCTAATACAATAGTTCTGAAGCTGATTAAACAACTCATCATTCAATATTATGCAACAGTTTATAAATAGTTATTTAACATCAAAATTTTAAACAGCACCGTGTTTACAAAACACTAGGTAGCCCAATTTGAAGTCAACGTAGCCGAAGACTGTGGATAGCTGCTAAAAGAGCAATAGCTGTTATTCTGAGGAAAGCATGATTCAAGTTTTTGCCAGAACCAATGTACTGACTCTGTAATATTTTGAAAACAAACAGCAGCATACCGCAGACGTCCAGGCTGATTGGTACCTAAGATTTTTAATAATATTATTTAGATCTATTTGTGTGCTGAGGTTACTACAGGTTTTGGACACAGAACAATCTGCAAATTACAATCTTCTCAACTATTACCTTACACACTATTAACTAATAATTATATTGGGTATCCCTTGCGGCTATCACACCCTACGTTAGCCACAAAAGCCGTCCCACTTATCCGACCGTCGTCAGTGTGTGAGGGTACTATTAAAAGCGTCGGTTATTGTTTGAACTTCAGAATAAGGGACACGCCAGTAGCCTGTCGCTCGCATAGCTCGTTACGCAATCTGAGATAGAATCTAAAATTAAACATTTGTTTTAATAAACTAGGATATAGGTGGTGCATGACATCCTACCGAAAACTCCATACGCACGCACGCACTGGCCCGGTAATTTTAACGTGCTTGCGTTATAACCCGAAGTACTGCCGAACGAATCTTAAGGTGAATGTTCCAGGGTAGACCGCGAAATTCAAATTTTTGTACGTTTTTTGCAATTTGCAGGCCAGTGCTAGGTTGTATGATGATGAACATTTGATACGCGGCTGTAAGACGTATGTAGTTACAGTTATAATCATTAAACTCATCAATACAACCCTCCAAGCTCATAAAGGTGCAAGAATGACTTTGAGCTTCAAAAAGTTTTTCTTGCACCTTTATGGCTTCGAGGGTTGTATTGATGATTATAATTCTATAACTACATACGTCTTACAGCCGCGAATAACATTTTAATCAACATACAACCTAGCACTGACCTGCAAATTGTAAAAAACGTAAGAAAATTTGAATTTCGCGGGCTACCCTGGAACATTCACCTTAATGCAGTTTGCACCAGTAGTCAGACCGGTTCATACGAAAGAATTGAATTTATAGTCCATGTTTATTTTTAGGGAATTAATAAAGCTTAAAGACTATATCAAAACAATTATGTTATTTGAAACCGTACTTCATGTTTGCAACTAAGTGTTTTTCATATTGACGCGTGTCCCATGTCCGTTCAAGGATCTCCAAGAGAACTAAAAGAAATTATAAACGCCGCTAAATTAATTCCTAGTATGGTTGACAACCACAAATGTACGTTACGTCCCACATTTCGACTTAGCCATTGGTAGATTCTGAACACACTTTCCCTTTAACACAAGGTGTTAGTAGCACCTGTCATCCTGTTTTCAACCTGCTACAGGTAACGGGAAACGCGGAATACAGACAAGTTGGTGTCACTCGGGGAAAGACAAAGGCACGTTTTGTAACGGTATTGTGTTACGTAAATGGCGGAAAGACATTACAAAGCTTTGTGGAAGGCGTTTCGAGAAGCATATTTTAAATGCCTAGGTTGACTGTAGGTGTCGTAGCCTAGCAGGCGGGTAGTGCCGAATGCAATTGATCTGGAAGGTAAGTAACGCTACCCAGATTGCACCCAGCATGACCATTATCTTATAACATCATCCGTGCTTTGAAAGGCATCCTGATTTTCACAAAGCTCGTATCGTCGTCAGAACTGAAGGCGTAAACACACAACCACCAAAGGCGGAAGCGTGGTAGAGTCGGTTTTACAAAGAATCCGTTGTTCGAAGTAATATGAAAGACTTACACAATCCGGTAAAAATCTGCCGCAGCAGAGGAAACACGAAGTCTGTAGAGTGAAAACAGACAGACCAAATCAAATGATTTCCAGTAATCTCAGATGGAAAGCAGAAGGCAATCGTTGTCGTCTTCCTTGTCGTATACTGAGTCAAGCTGATATTATAAATCTGTCATCACACGGAAACACTCATGGTAAATACCGGCGCTTAGTCTAATCTTGACTGCCTCGTTGGTCTAGTGGTTAGATGTGCCGCCTTTGGATCAACGGGTCCCGGGTTCGATTCCGAAGTCGGGCAAGTGTCTTTGTCTAAACCAGAGGCACTGGCTCGGAATCTGTATGTATTTACAAAAAAATGTATATAAGTAGTTTATCATCCATCTCGTTACCATAACACGTTACCAAGTAATAAGTTGCTTAGCTTGGGACGAGATGGCGTTGTGTGAAATGTCCAAGGATATTTAATCGGACCAGGAACAGGGTTTCAAGATTATCTTCGCTTGCTCTCTTACTTGTAGGTATCAACACTAATAAACACGGCTGAAAGACGTAACTCTTATTTCACGGATGTCGGATGAATGGGTAACTCAATTCTCCACACAACTACCTATATATCTGATACATCTCGATTAGGATCCACCAACCGTAACAATTACGTTTCCAATACGCTGACGTTAGGAACAGAGCTGATTATCGGAGAGTGAATCGTGACGTAACGAGAGATGGAGGGGTTATACGTTTGACGTGTGTCTGGATGTGTCGTGTGCATCACAACGCCTGCCGCCGCCCCGGAAGATCTCTTATTCTCTTTACTACTACTACTCAACCCGGTGAGTCATTCACTGCCGAGTCTGATCTCTTGCAGTTACGTGGAAAGTATTATTTCTATTAGCCTACTGTGCCACGCCGACAGATGGGTTGGCATAGGGTTTCAAGTTTTATTTGTCTGTAACCTAGGGTATCGGCCTTGTCACTTCCGTTTTAGGCACTTACGATAGCCACAGGATAGAATGGGGTGGTGACACTATGTATGCTAAATCCGTCACCACACGGAAAAAATCTCTTTGAAGTGTCTTAATCGAGAGTTTCTTTAGCTATGTTTAAATTGTAGTCAAGCGTTTGACGATTTTTTCTGTTTTCTAGTTTTATTAGAGATTTATTTGGGGATTCCCAACAAAAGAGATGAGGAGTTAAACAATGGTCAGGTCAGGGAAAACAGGTTTTATTATGTTATTTTGTGTATTTAAAAGGTGTCTAGAGTTGTGTTAGCTGATTTTAGGTTATTGCATTAGAATGAAGTATTTCTGTACACATCAACCGCCTTGTTGGTATAGAGGTTAGTGCGGCGTTTGTATCAGGGGGTCCGGTTGTATTCCAGGGTCGGGCAAGTGTCTTTGTGTAAACTAGAGGCACTTGTTCCGGTAATTAGTAATTAAGTAGCACTTGTAATTAGTGTTCATGCATGTCATGTTCCTAAACAGCCCCCACGACATGGCTACATATCCTTATATTATACCCCAGATAAAAAAACGCCTAGTAAGAGTTCTCTAATAAACATGTAAATTCACTATCCTATTGAGTCGGGCTTCCTCCAATCAGATATTAAGAAACTAGGCTAAGCTCATTCACCAAAATAAGTAAATCTACCATCATCATTTCAGCCAAAAGACGTCCACTGCTGGACATAGGCCTCCCCCAAGGATCTCCACAAAGGCCGGTCCTGGGCCGCCCGCATCCACTGCTTTCCGGCGACCTTAACCAGGTCGTCGGTCCACCGTGTGGGAGGCCTACCTACCAGCACTGCGCCTTCCGGAACGCGGTCGCCACTCGAGGACTTTTGCCCCATCGGGCGTCGGTCCTGCGAGCCCGATGATCTATGATAGAAATCTACCACAGGTAGTGACTATGTATCAACGGATTACAATTTCTCAAGATGTTTTCTAAACTAATACGGTGAGCTTTAATAGACCATGTGTCTATCTTGAACGGTGCCTCTATTGTTTGAGGGTACAAAGAGACAGCTTAACACTCGGATTGTACTAGTTCCATTGTTATTGTGTAAATACTGGTTCGTTAAAGTTTAGGTCCTAACTTCGTGAACACTATAGACACCTTGTTTGTGTGCGCTAAGAACTCAAGGTGCGATGGAGAGAGCTGTGCTCGGAGTTACTCTGCGTGATAGAATCAGAAATGAGGAAATCCGTAGAAGAACCAAAGCGACCGACATAGCTAGAAGGATTGCACAGTTGAAGTGGCAAAGGGCGTAGCCCGAAGGTCGGATGGCTGTTGGAGCATAAAAGTCTTGAAGTGGCGTCACGTATGGGAAAGAGAAGCATGGGATGACCCCCGACTAGGTAAACGGACGACCCTGTGAAGGTGGCTGGGAGTTGGTGGATGCACGCTGCACGAGATCGTACGTTGTGTAAATCTGTGGCTGATAGGTAGATAGATAGAACAGATATTCGATATCTGTAGTAATGTACTCGTAAACTCGTAGATAGATTAGATTAGTATATTTTGAACATACAAACTTTTTAACGACTAGTCCTATTTGCATTTGGCATTATAAATGCATTATCACTATCACTACATAGTATAAAACAAAGTCGCTGTCGTCTGTCCGTCCCTATGTATGCTTAAATGTTTAAAACTACGCAACGGATTTTGAAGCGGTTTTTTTTAATAGATAGAGTGATTCAAGAGGAATGTTTATAGGTACAATACATCCATGATATTGTAGATAAACACTGATCAATTTAGAGGTTCATCATTGCACGCGTGCGAATCCGGGGCGGGTCGCTAGTAAATAATAAAATGCATTATAAATAAATACTATTCATCACCATTTTAGCCCATAAATTACCCACTACCGAGTCAAGTCTCCTCCAAATTCATGGTTGGAAATTAGCCTACTAAATAATACTTTGAAGAGGCTTTGAATTTTTCCACAAATTCAACGCCTCTTCAAAGTATTACTTCAAATTATTGGGACAATACAAATTGGTGTGCCCAATTTACGATTGAGTAGTATTAGAATAATAAAACTTCACGAAATACTGAACATTGACTCATAAGAATTCGGATGAACTGAAAACATGCATCGATTTCCACGTAAACGATGTTTATTGTACCTATCACCAGTAATCCATATTATACTCAAAGAGTCGGCGTCAATTTGATAAGATTAAACACATCCGGTGTTAGTGCAATTCAAAATTATCTCAAATCAACGGAACTGATATTAAATTTCCATTTTCATGGTCGTAAGACCCGCGCTCCGCTGATAGCGTGTCAGGCTAATTTCTAATGGCACCCTTCTCACAGATGCGGAGATTCCAAGACCCACACTAGGTGTCCACGGCCGGGCGCCAGTAAATAGGTATTTGCGAGTGATTTTTTTGAATTCTTTATCTTTACGATTTTTTTCTCAATATAGCATTTGTATCGTGTCATATCAAAAACAAATACAATTATCACCGAATGCTGGCTATCTGCTATCAATTAAGGATCTGACAGACTTTGAGAAGTTGTAAACTGTATAAATAGTCTCCCTTACCCCATGCAATCAATTCCACAAAGAGTCATGAACCCACTTCTTTTCTTACCCATATGCCAGTCTTCTGGTCACTTAGTATAATTAAATTTGTATCAACCTGAGTGCCATACAACGTAATGTTGTTTTTAATTGTCACTCTGGAGTAATTTGAATTAGTGCAGAACAATACAAAGGCCTAATGCACCGCGCATTTGTTATTGCTTTTCACGGAACATAATTCTTCTTCTTCTTTCACTATTTGGAAAAAACAAAAGCCCTACTTTAATGATGACCCTACTGTTTCTTTGTACTTTTGAAGACAACTGTCATCTAGTCTCTCCCGCGACCACGACTGTTGCAAAGCATTCGAAACGTCGGGAATTAAATATTGTACTATACACGCGATAAATCCGTTTTTTAATTTCAATGTGAAAGTAGAACATCGTAATCTAAAATCGGTATCTGTAATGCCAGATCAACAAAGTTACTTCCAGGACCATTCCGCTCATCTCTATCAGTGGGACTGCGGCTTTATGATGGCTGTTTTATTTTACGCATTACGCATATACTTAGATTGTCAGATAAACGCGAAGGCTAAAGGCCAATGTGTGATAAAGGTAAAATGATGATAACAAAGCCAATAATATCGATAAGGCAGATAGTGTTTCCATTGACAAATGGCTTTTGCGAAACTTTGTGAATGGGCTGCGATGTCAATAAATATTATATCGGTGTGGTTTATTGGCAGTGACGATAGCTCTTTATGTTAATCAGGTGACGGGCGTCTTTTATGCGATAACGGTCGCTTAGCGGTGTGGGATGTCCTCTACCTAGATGGAGTGACGATACACAAAGGGCATAAAAAATAACTTTTTTTACATAGCATTTTTCTTTGAAGCCGCACATCCACCGCCATCTAAAATAAGTTAGTTTAGCTTAGCTTGCATAGTTGAGGCAGTTTTTCATACATGTTAATTCACCGTTGGTTGGTTGGTTGGTTGGTGGACGCAAATGTATGAATAACTGACTCAACTACTAAATAGCTGGCGGTGGACGTTCGGCTTTAATGTTGTCCACCAGTCAGTTGACGACAGAAATATACTCTTCAGCCCACAAATGACCCACTGCTGAGTCAGGCCTCCTCCAAACAGGTTGGGACAGTGTTTCGTATCGAGGTTTTTTCTCTCTTGTGGCTGGGTTAGCGGCCTTGTAATTTCCTTTTGTCGGCTCTTACGACACCCTCAGGATGGGATGGGGTGATGACAAGACTGAGCTTTCCGTTAAAGATAGTCAAAGAACGAGCAATGAGCGATAGTCCATTTTTGTATCCCACGCGATTGGATGACGAGATGCAACTTTCCCCCATCACGGCATTTTAGAAGAATACGATTTTTAAGAATACGCTAAGTACAGGGCTCGGATTAAACGGTCAATAGAAATAGCATACATAGATCACAAACATAACATTCAAAATCAATTCGCGAAAGATCCTAAAGCATTCTGGCAATATATTAGGTCCAAAAAAAGCAGAGTTAATAGACAAAACATGATAAAACATGGTCGACATATGACTGATGATCAGTGTGCTAGGGAATTTGCGGACTTTTTTAAGTCGGTATATAATAAGGTACCGCCGCGACTAGACGCTGAGGCGGCGTTGGCGGGGGTGGGCGCTACTAGTGCATGGGTGCATTTGGATACCTTGAGTCTTAGAGACGTAAAAATAGCGCTTCAAAATCTCAAGCCAAAGCGCTCATCGGGCCCTGACGGTATACCAGCATTTCTATTCAGGGACTGTGCCAGGGTTTTAGCAAGCCCCCTGCATCACATATACAACACCTGTTTAAAACAGTCAATATTCCCGACACGTTGGAAGATCACACGAGTAGTTCCGGTACCTAAGGGTAAGTCAGGTCCAGATGTCAGCGGTTACAGACCGGTGGCGGTGCTGTCGACGCCCGCAAAAGTGTTCGAGTCCGCCATCCAAAGCTGCATTCAGGGGCAAGTACAAGCGCAACTATCGGATGCGCAGCACGGCTTTCGGCCGGGGCGCAGCACTGCCACCAACCTGCTTAACTTCATGGCGCAAGTTATACCATCAGTCGACGCTGGCCTGCAGGTGGACGCGGCATATTTTGATTTCCAAAAGGCCTTCGACACCGTGGATAATGATGTCCTATTAAGGAAGTTGGCTGATATTGGATGTACACCACATCTGGTACAGTTCTTTGTCAGCTACATGAAAGACCGCCAGCAGTATGTTGACTACAATGGCTACGAATCGGAGCCATACTACACTAGGTCTGGAGTAAGTCAGGGCAGCAATTTGGGGCCTCTCGAATTTATTATAATGATAAACAGCTTGCCGGAGGTCGTCAGACATAGTGCATGTTTATTGTTCGCAGATGACCTCAAGTTGCTGCTCGAGGTAAGGGATGAGTCGGACTGTGCGCGACTCCAGGATGACATTGACAGAGTGGTGAAGTGGAGCCATGACAATAAGCTATACTTCAATGTATCCAAATGCTCGGTAATGTCCTTCACTCGTGCGCGCAACCCTGTCTGCTATGAGTACAAAGCTGAGACGACACCAATACAGCGGGTCACACAAGTAAGTGATCTGGGGGTACATCTCACTCCAGATCTTACTTTTCGCGAACATATAGTTAAGATATGCAAGAAGGCGTACAGAAACCTCGGCTTTGTACTTAGGCAGTCGCAGGGCTTCACGAATATAACAACAATAAGGGTATTATACGATGCACTAGTTAGGAGTCATTTGGAGTATGGTGCGGTCATATGGGCTCCACATGAAGCCAAGTACTCTATCATGCTGGAGCGCGTGCAGAACAAGTTTACGCGCCACTTGTACTGGAGACTGTATGGAGTGTATCCTTTATACCCACTCATGTACCCCACACTGTTTGTGCTGGGTATGGTCGGGTACAATCAGTTGAGGGTGCGGCGAGAGTTCACACTGGTCGTGTATTTGATTAAATTACTCCGGGGCATAGAGCTCAACCCGGGAGTGTTACAGCACTTGCGCTTTAGTGTTCCGGACCGCTACGTGTGGAGACGGCGGCGCCCGCCACTACTGTCAGTGCCAACCGCCAGGACAAATCTACTGGCGAAAGCGCCTCTCACGCGAGCGATCCGCACTATTAACGAAATCCAGATTAATATAGATATTTTCTCGTGTCAGTTCAGTGAGCTCGCAAGGACTATTTTACATATATTATGTTATAAGGTAGAATAAACTATAGATTTATTAGTATTATTATTGTATTCTGTTTTATATAGTATTATTTTTAATTTGGTATATCTTGTTTTTTATTGTATAAATTTTATTTAAGTAAAGAATTAGTTATTAGCAAAGTGCCTCACTGACGCATTAGGTTTAATCCTGTAATGTTAGTGATAAGGTGGATAAATAAATAAATAAATAATAAATAAATAAATTTTGTGCTCAAGTTATTTGGTACCCCATCGGCTGACTACACCGTTTAATTACTTCTAATCACATGTCAACATCAAAAAGTCAACAGCTGGTAATGTTTACAACTTTAATGCATAGTGTAGTCTTAAATTGACATTGCTAATGGATACCTACTAGTGATTCGACTTGTTGCTTGACTTAAAATATTTGATAATTACTATCATCGCAGTACACTTTTTACGTAGGTAAAAATCCCGGCCGCTGATGACTATCCGGATTATGTGGGATTCCGGGGGATCGAATGGTCCGCCCGCCCGGCTAGCTACCACCCTCACATCTAAGTTATCAAGCAGTTTTACTGTGTTCCGCCGTGTGTACGTGAGAGTCGGTGCCCGACAGGGCATTTCCTTGAACTGCCTGCTCCATCTTAGACCCTGGCATTGCTTTCCATCACGAAAGCCTAGGGTCAAAGGCATTCAAGTCACTGATACAAAAGGGGGCATCGGCGACGTGAAGAAGTCCCTTCCCAATTTTAGAACAAAACCAAAATTATAGACAGCGCCGTCTAGACTCTAGAGCTTCGGCCACAGCTCCTGGAGTCACGCTTTTAGGGGCGTGTCTAAAAACGAAAACCGAAGAAGTCTTTAATGAACCAGAGACAATAAGCAACTTTTTCCATAGATAATTTCTCATGGGAAAGAATGGATTTCAATGACAATTAAAAACTTGTGAGAATGCTTCATTGTCTAAGTTGCTGTTAGGAATTGTATTGACAGAGTGTAAAATCATCTCTCTATGTTTTTCTGATTATAAGTACATACTTTTATATGTGACATTCTTTCGATCAATCCATGGCTCCATGCAATTGGAGGAAGCCAAACCCAGTGGTGGGTCTTTTAAGGGCTAAGATGATATTGAGGAGATACCAAACCTCATCACCATTACTTAGATCTCATATCTGTATCTTATTGTTTTGCCAGTAATTGGGGTAGACACCTTTTAAACATAATCCTTACTACTACTACTCATGTAGGTCACACACTGCTGAGTCGGGCCTCCTCCATAGCCTACTGTGCCATGCTGGCCAGATGGGTTGACGCAGGGAAGTTTTCCTTCTCTTGTGGCTAGTTTAAAGGCCTTGTTTTTGTATTACCTTTTGTTGTGTGTGTTTTACAACAGTTTTACCTTACTAATATTATAAATGTGAAAGTAATTATGTCTGTCTGTCATGCTTTTACTTGAAAACTGAACCAATTCAAATTAACTTTGGTACACACATATTCTAGAGCTTGAGAAAGGCCATAGGCATCTTTTTAATGCGATAAAAGACAGAATTCCATGCAGATAAAGTCACGGACACTGCTAGTTATTCATGATAGTTGCATAAGCATTTAATAACTAAACTGATGTCCCTTGTATTGGGCTGTCCAATAACAATGTTGGAGATGTCTATTACAGCTTCGATAATCTGACTGCCTTGTTGGTCTAGTGGTTAGATGTGCCGCCTTTGGATCAACGGGTCCCGGGTTTGATTCTGAGGTCGGGCAAGTGTCTTTGTCTAAACCAGAGGCAGTGGCTCGGGGTCTGGGTGTCATTTCTATCTATAATATGTATGTATTTACAAAAAAAAAAATTATTTAAGTAGTTTATCATCCATCTCGTTACCATTACTCAAGCATTAAGTCACTTAGCTTGGGATGAGATGGCATTGTGTGAAATGTCCAAGGATATTTATTTATTTATTTAATTGTAAATATGTCGATAAATATTATGTATTTTTGTAGCAAATATATTAGATTTTGATGTTTTTCGTTCCTGGATCATTTCTACTTTTAGACCAATACATTATCCTTAAGTAACATAGGCTATACAAGATAAGCACCGGCTTGAACTCTATGCGGGCGAAGCCACACACCTAAGCCAGTAAAAGGCCTTAAGAAATGACATTCAGCAAGATTTTTAAATTTATTTTTGAGTACAGTATCTGCTAAATTATTCCTCTGTAATATTTAAAAAAAGGCAAATTTAGAAGATAAGCTAGAGACAACCAGATATCAATTATTTGTTTGGGACATGAATGACCCACTACTGGGTCATGCCTCATGCAAATTCATGGAGGGAAATGTCATGCAGACTAGACAGGTTCATATAGGGTTTCATATCAAGTTTTCCTTCTCTTGCGGCTAGGTGTAGGTAGGTAATCTGACTATCATTTTAATTTATCAACCCTTACAACACCCTATTTATATGCAATGAAAAGATAGAATAATAAATACTACACATACATACTCATTTGTCTCGTGATTTTTTATTGTTTTTATTTTTTCTTGAATGTGAAAATGTTTAGTTTGACTTAGGTATAGTACCTAACGTAAGTAATTATTTTATTTAAGAAAATAAGCGCCACATTCAGTGGCATCACAGCTGAGTTGGGCCCATTTGCAGGCTCACACCCCATAACTATATTTGAATTTATTCTGTTAAATTTAAATAGTCGTTTTTTGTATGTTAGTAAGGAAGCATTATTTTTTATACAACATTGAGATATTGTGAATATTGTGAGCTGCAATAAAAGTATTTTCTTTCTTTCTTTCTTACATAAACCTCAATGCATTTAAATCATAGAAGCTAGCCTAAACCTCACCTGTTTCCAAAATTGGTTCTCCAGAACTCTGCGGCATCACTCTTGGTTATGCGGAACTGGTCTCCCGTGAATGTCCCATTAGGAAACATTGCCTTCAACTCACTCAACATGTGACTAAACACCAAACTCAACTTAGTAAGATTACGTCTGTAGTGAGAATTCTCATCAAACATCTTTTCTTTGCCCTCTTTGAATAACTTAATAGCTTGCTTACACTTTTTGATCAAATTAATTATAAATAAGTTAAAATGTTCGTTACTATTTAACGCCTGCATATTGTCCTCGTATTTTGAGTAAATCACGCGCAATCGTTGATATGTGTCCGGTAGTATGTCTAGTATAAACGGTGGACTATTTTTTAAGTTCATCTTGTGATGTTGACATAGTTTCACCACTTTATCCATCAGTTTCCATGTTTTGTCCAAAGTTCTCTTGTCTGTCGCCAGTTTAGTTGGACAGACTGCATCGGAAAACGCGCCGTGCAACTTCGAAAATATCGAAGTCAAATTCTTCTGTTGTGATTTGTGTCGGGACGACGCCATGTTGGCGGCAGACATACAAATGAAAACAACGTTTAGAAGCACAACACTGAACTCAATAAACAGACATCACTTAATAATAACGTTGTAGGACGCGTGCTTTCGCATTATCACATAGTCGATCCACATTTACACAAATAGCGCACTTTGCAACGATCACTCATTGACACATCGCAGACGCGTATGACAATTTGACAATTTTGTGAATGAACAGCCGGTTGGTTGACATTAATAATCAAAGAATTAGAGATGTAAACCGGTTCAAAGAAAACCGGAGAAAAACCGGTTTTTATAGAAACCGATAAACACCGGTTTTTATTTAAAAATATCGGTTTTTAATTACGCGTTACATTCACAGTTCACACGCTCGTGCAACATTCTCTGTTACGTACGTGACATTTGTTATTGTAATGCAACAAGCAGTAGCGCCATGCTTATTCCTAATAAATACTAAGTACATTTTAAACTATAAAATGATAACGTTTTATTTTATATGATGCCGACAGATTATATTAAGATTACAAAAATATTCGATTATTTTTTACCACAAATACAAACAGTTGACATAACTTTGAAACAGAGCCGTTTTATAGGGTTCTACTTTTAAAAGCTATTGTTTTTATATTTGTTAATTAAGTAATTGTAATCATTTAAGCCCAAAATTAATAAATTTATTGTAAATGGGCATAAATATTCGAGTTTTAATGTTATCACTCGTCATTAATGTAAATAAAAGATCTAAAGAATGTTGCCGTAAATTGTAGGCCAGTTCAAAGTTACATCGCCCAGTCGATCACGATCTGCAGTGTTGCCACATTCCAATTCGATAAATCTGTATTAAAAGGTCAAACAATCTGTATAAAATTTGTATGGGAACAAAAAGCTATCGTTCATTCATAGATGACGGCATTCGATTCGGTATCTAAATCTAATTCTTGCGTATTTTGTCCGATTATGTTGAAAAACGCCTGCGCAATGTGTATATAAAACGATATACTGCGTCGTTTAACTATAATATAAAATATATATAAATAAATTATACCTAATTATTAGTTTTATTAAAAAATACGTGCTTATTCTCAATTCTGTAGATATAAAAGTAAGCCAAATCGTGGTCAAAAATCTGTATAGATACAGATAAATCTGTTTAAATAGCAACACTGACGATCTGTCAGAAGAGAAACGCATTTTTTGAACGGCTGGGCCATATTTTACTTATTGATATGGTATTTATCTTTCTTTAAAGTTTGTGCTGCGTAAAGCTCTTTTATTGTTTACCCAGATTGTTCCAAGGTAATTATTGCTATTTTTTTCATTATAATATGATCATTATTAAGCCTAAAAAAAATATGCTCAGCCTAATAATTGTATGAAGAAAACTCTTCGTTTGCACGTTAATTTGTTTTATTTAATGATTATTTAGCCTACCTAACCTAAAAAAACCGGTTTTTTGAGAAACAAATCGGTAATAAACCGGTGCTAGAAATTGTAATCGGTTCACATCGCTACAAAGAATGGAGGTTGCTAGAGAACGTGATAGGGTTTCTACTATACAATAAAAATTACCCTACTTAATCAAAATAAAACATTTCAATTTTAATCGTGAATCGTGAAGTGAACGTAAAATAAAAATTAAATTGACAGCTTATGTAAAATCGCAAGAAAATATACCCTTATAAAAGATTTCCATTTAAATCAATAAATAAGCCCAGTGCTACTAATTGTTACATTATAAAATAAACTTTTTTACTATTACTACACTTTTGTTATAATATTGTATATTATATAACAAAGTCTATTTATAAACTTATTTTTATGAATACATATTTCAAGAAATTTGATCTAAAGAAACTCTTTATGATTTATTATAAATTATTTGTTAGAGATTCATGTATGTATTCATTATTAACATTTTGAAGAATAAAGTTACCCTAAATCAGAGGATTCTTTCTTAATGTAGCAACTTTAAAATTATTACGTTTTATTAGTGGTACTGGTACATGTATAAAACATTCGATTGTAGTATAATGTACACATATTTTTTTAATCGATTTATCGTAGTATATAATATAGGCTTTATAGTAATTAAATATTAAATTATTTAACAAATGCAAGTGAAAACTAAATGTTGCAGACTGAGCTTCATTACAGCCATCTAGCGACAAAGCAGAGTACTCTTTGGACGTATTTCATATGTATCAACTTCAAATTTTTTTGTACAGAGGGCGCTAATCCTGCGGTTGTTAAACTAATCCAATAGATGTCACAAAACAAAAACGAAAAAATTTAACACTTATGACGATTTTAATGTTCCATTAATATGTAACAAAAAATACTTATTAATCACGTAGGCAACAAAACAAACTTAGTGAAGATTAATATTTAGATAAAAAGCCATTATTTTTCGTCTTCATCTTCTTCAGTAGGGTCGGCTGTAGTAGTAGTTGTTGTTGTTGTACGTTTCATAGATTTACGCCGTTTGCTGTGCCGTTTCCCCTTTTTACTGACCCTGTAATAAAGTAAAATGCAATACATGAAAATTAACTATAAACCCCTACTCTCGATAATGTACGCTATACATTTTGATTCCGTTTAGCAATGGCCGCCATTAGTACAATTTTTTTTTCAAATCTTTTTATTTGTGGTTTAATTATTTTGTACTCCTATTACTACTAGTCAGCCCATATATGACCCACTGAGTTGGGCCTCCTTCAGTTACAAGGAGGCTAATTGGCCTACTGTGCCTCGCTGGCCAGACGGGTTGGCACAGGGGTTCGTTTCAGCGCATCAGATCCCACAATGCCGCAACAGGACGCGAGTTGGAGCACCCCGGGGAGGTTTAGTGGGTAGGCCCCCACTATGGGGGAGAGTCCCACACTCCCCTCGCCGGCCACGGGGATGGGGCCACGGGGACGGGACGGGGAAGTCCATAAAGAATTTTACCCCGGGCGAAAAAAAAAAAAAAAAAGGGGGTTCGTTTCAAGTTTCCTTCTCTTACGGCTAGGTCATCACCCGTCACTTCCTTTTGTCGACTTTAACGACACTCTCAGGATGGAAGGGGATGGTGACACTATGTATTCTAAAGCCGTCACCACACGGACTATTATGGATCACACGGATTTGTGTTGTGCTTCACTTAATTACCCTCCCTATGATGGGAGGAGTCCAACTCAGCAATGGGTCATTTATGGGCTGGTTATAAGGCTTACTATTTATCTAAACTTTGTCAAGCTCAAAGTCATTCTTGCACCTTTATGAGCTTGGAGGGTTGTATTGATGAGTTTGATGATTATAATTCTATAACTACATACGTCTTACAGCCGCGAATAACATATTAATCAACATACAACCTAGCACTGACCTGCAAGTTGCAAAAAGCGTACGAAAATTTGAATTTCGCGGGCTACCCTGGAACATTCGCATAAAGAGGAAAGATTTGTATGTATGTTGCAACGACTTTAGAATTTCTCTCGCCGTTTGAATGCTACAGTAACACTGATAAATATAGGCTATTTTATTTGCAAGAAAACATAAATGTCCATCCGTGTTAAGCCGGAACGGACCGCTAGTAGTAAATATAAATTAGGTATCTTGAAAATATCATACCTGAAATATCTGTTGTCTAAGTCTGGAACTAAAGGGCTAGAAACTGTTGCTACTATGAATGTAATCCACTCACAATACTGTTTACATATTAGCAATTTAAAATCTAAGAATAACCGAGTTAAAAAATCACAAACAAATAATCTAATCTACAGTACAGTTCATGAGTTAATCACACATAAAGTACATCAAAATTTACTTGACGAAGTCCAAGCAAGGATTCTTTTCGTAAGCGTTGAATTTAATGATTCCTCCTTTCACACCGATCAGAACGTTATCCGCCGAATCCATGCCGAAAGAATTCACACCGTTCACACCGAAGCTTCCCACTTTCTTAGCAGCAGCGTTCTCCGAGTCAACAAGATACAAATTGCTGTTTTCGTCCATGGCAAAGACATCATCTGACCTACTGACGAAAACTCCCGTCATTTTATCACTTGGCAGACCTTTGATCTTGATAGGAATGTTATAACTATTCTTCAAAATGTAAGACGTCTTGCTAGCTACAAAATAGATATTGTTCCTCGTATCAACCGTCAATCCGTGGCCATTTGGTATAGCCGTAAACATTTCAATCTTCTGTCCTTCGTTTGAAATCTTATGAACTCTATTTTGAGGCCAAGTCGCTATATACATCACACTTCCATCAGTATTAACAGCTATATACATTACATCTTCTCCCAAAGCGGTATACAGTTCTATTGAGCCATCCTCTTTGTATCTATAAACGCCATTGTCTGTTGCTAAATAGATTACATCGTTTAAGTTATCAACGCAAGTGGATTGTCCAAGGCCAGCTACTTTGATGACTTCTAAATCTCCACTCGGGTGCAGCACTTGGAGGCTCATTTTCATTTCTTCACTAATAAGAGTAAAAAATATTTTGCCAGTCTTCCAATGGATGCTGATGTCTGCAGGGATACCAGTGACGTTCTTTTGCTCATCGATTGAGTAGAAGAAATTGTTAAAGTTTAAAAGGCTGGCACAGAATGCTTCCTTGTTCTTCTGCTCTAAGATACCTTGGCGTGTCATCACTGGTGTTCCAGATATCATTGACGTTAGAGATAGTAGTAGTAATATAGTTATCTCCATCTGTAAAGAAAAAAGTTTAAGTTTACTTTCATTCGACAACGCGAATGTAGTAGTTAAAAACATCATATACCATAATCGATCCGGCGCAATAGTCGATTTAGGTATTGTAGATCTTAAGAATTACAATAATTAACCGTTTATAAGAAATGTCAGTTTTGTGACATATTTAGATTATACAATGTCACAAACCCAATCTCAATTGTCGTAAGAGGCGACGAAAAGAGTGAAGAGGTAGACCATCCAGCAGCATGAGAAGGAACATTAAATACACACCCTTTTTTATAGTGGGAGAAACCTTTTATGGTGGAAGAAAATATACTTAGGAGATCGAAAGTTAACCCTTCCTTGTACCGAGTACTTGTGTCATTAATGCAAGTAATGCAATGGAAAATATTTAAGCGCATTGCTCAAAAAATGCAAAGTAACACAACACCACAGTATTCGCCATCTAGCGCCATTATAATGAAATAGCCGGTATTTATTTGGTCTGTCAGTTACACAGGTAGCTGTGAATATTCCAGATACTAAAAAGATTATCCCAAAGTACCTTTTGTCTCTTCAGAAAGCAATTGTAAACTATCACAACACAAGACACGCATGCACGACCCCTCGTTACAAACTGACACAACTGTTGATAAACAGCCGTTTAAATAATTATCATGATTGCCCGGTCAAAACAAGTTTAATGTTTATTTCACACGTTATCATAACTAAGATGTCATTGCTGTGGGGAGAGTAAACAAAATTGTTGAGCGATGAAACTGTCTCATACTACAAATAAACAATATTGAAATATCTGGTTGGAGTGTCAAAATAACAGCAACAAAATAAACTAGTCCTTCAATTGGTATGCCATTACAAAATGATTTAAAGTTAAAAAAGTGTATAGGTATTTTATTATTAAAACCTTTCTTTTGGTCATCAGCTAATGATACGAAAGTACCTACTATAACTAATATAAATATGCATAGAATCGCGAGGAAACCTTCTTGAACTTAGATCACTAAGCGTTAGTATAGTAATAACGACAATCGACAGCTAATTGGTTGGTTACCAGTGAAACCTACGTATTTTAACAAAAATATGGTTCAGAAAAACATCAATATCTCACTCATGCTTGGAGATAGAAAAACATTTCCAGCCAAAAGACGTCCACTGCTGGACATAGGCCTACCCCAAGGATCTTGCAAAGGCCGGTCCTGGGCCGCCCGCATCCATTGCTTTCCCGCGACCTTAACCAGGTCGTTGGTCCACCGTGTGGGAGGTATACCAGCCCTGCGACTTTTCTGCCCCATCGGGCGTCGGTCCTGCCCTGGCCACTGCCATTTAAGTTTGGCAATCCGGTGGGCTATGTAAGTGACCCGGGTTTCCATGCGTATCTCCTCATTGCTGATTCGATCTCGCAGGGAAACTCCGAGCATAGCCCTCACCATTGCCCTTTGGATGACTTTGAGCCTTCTGATGGTGCCCATTGTGACTACAGAGAATAGCCGGCATGAAATTCTGTACTTTTTTTTTCTAATCGCCATTATATTAATAGACGTTGTTAAAAATAGTTTTGTGACAGGAATTCCCCGAATAGTCACAAAAAGCCGAGCAAACTAGAATAATCTATACTAATATATAAAGCTGCAGAGTTTGTTTGTTTGTTTGTTTGAACGCGCTAAACTCAGGAACTACTGGTCCGATTTCAAAAATTCTTTCAGTGTTAGATAGTCCATTTATCGAGGAAGGTTATAGGCTATATTTTATTTTCAAAAGAATTAGGGATCCGTATGAAAATTGCGATTTTGTAACCCAAGGTATAAAATAGAAAACCTATTTATGCGTGCGCTGCAAAAACGATTGACAACAGAACAAAATGAAGTACTACGAGTTTGTAGGTCTTATTAAAATCTACAAAAAAGTCCGCGAGAGCACATATCTAACTATCATAGTTTAGTCACAATAACCACTTTTATATTCATAAAAAAAAATGCATAGAGATAAGCACGGGTTCGAAGTCCACGCGAGCGAAGCCGCGCCCAAAAGCTAGTTATAGAATAATCCTTATTCCCTATAACCTTATTCCTATGTCCTCCGATATCCCTTATTTCTATTTTGATTATCACATTAATTCTGCTTTTTATCAATCTACTACTATTACTCAGGCAATAAATGACCCACTGCCGAGTCTGGCCTCCTCCAAATTCATGGGGGGTAATTAATTAGACGGGTTTGTATCAAGTTCCTTAACTTAAGCGTACAGTAATCTGCCTCTTGCATTCTCTTAGTTGCCCTTTACGACACCTTCAGGATGGAATGAGTTGGTGACAGTATATATCTATTTATTTATATACTTTATTGCACATACAAACAAAATTAACACTAACAATATGAACTAGAAATATGACTATTTGTACAATAAGCGGCCTTATTGCAAACTGCAATCTCTTCCAGGCAACCTTAGGCTGGAAAATTCAGTAGAGAGAAGTGGGCTAACCTTGTGCTGACATAAAGTAAACTATAATACATTAAGTATGTTTTATCTTTACATAGTATAAAACAAAGTCGCTGTCGTCTGTCCGTCCCTATGTTTGTTTAAATCTTTAAAACTACGCAACGGATTTTGAAACGGTTTTTTTAATAGACAGAGTGATTCAAGAGGAAGGTTTATATGTATAACGCGCCCCCGCTTTCACGCGCGAAGCCGGGGCGGGCCACTAGTATATAATATACTTAACTTAAATAGATAGATATCCTACTGCATCCTCCCGTCACAGGGAGGGTAATCAGCCTACTGTGCCATTTGAGTAAACCTTTGATGTTGACCTTCATTTCATCATCATCGGTTCAGCCAAAATACGCCCACTGCTGGACATAGGCCTCCCCCAAGGATTTCGACAAAGGCCGGTCCTGGGCCGCCCGCATCCATCCATTTCCGGCGACCTTAACCAGGTCATCGGTCTGCCGTCTGGGAGGCCTACCAGCACTGCGCTTTCCGGAACGCGGATCCTATGTAGGTACATACCAATATTAAAGTCAGTGTCTATTTAATTTTAATTCTTTCTTCTTCATTTATTTGTCATGGCTTCCATCATGAGTTTGATGAATTACGTCATCTTTTATTACCTATACCGTTCCTTTTTAACATTTCATATCATTTGGGTCACATCTGTGTCACATGCGAAGACGCGATCACTCCCAATATTCCGTCATCTATCATCGATATTACCTTCCATAATTACATGTCATTAAATATCACACACTCATCTATCAAAGGGTGACGTTTTAAAATTACTGGATTATGCCAAGTTTTATCTCCTACGTGAAAGTGCTAACGTCATTACTTTAGATGAGAATGAAGAATACTTCAGCGTCGCCTCTTTCCCATTTATAAATTTTCGTACCCGAATATTTTCACCACCCCATACTATCCTGAGGCTGTCGTAAGAGCATTCCGAATGGCATTCCAAACCGGTGGTAAAAATTAGACAAATATTTATTTACTAGCTGACCCGGGAAACTTCGTACCGCCTCAGAATCAATAAATAAAAACCTGAATGATAATTCCAAAATGTTTCACCTTTTAAACCTTTTAAAGCTGGACTTCCACGAATATTTCAAGGCCACAATTAGTCAAATCGGTCAAGCCATTCTCGAGTTTTAGCGAGACTAACGAATAGCAATACATAAAAGATAGATTTTTCTTGTAAAATTTTATTTTTTCTGTTATTGACTCTGATTTGACTATTTTCTCTGATTCGCAAGAATTTATTCGATTAAAAATCATTTTGATTTTGATTTGATTGTGAGCTCACAAAAGAAATGACAAGTAAATAAATAAATAAATATCCTTGGACATTTCACACAACGCCATCGCGTCCCAAGTTAAGCAACTTAATGCTTGTGTTATGGTAACGAGATGGATGATAAACTACTTATATACATTTTTTTTAAATACATACATATTATAGATAGAAATGACACCCAGACTCCGAGCCAGTGCCTCTGACAGAGTCTAAACCAGAGGCACTGGCTCGGAGTCTGGGTGTCATTTCTATCTATAATATGTCTGTATTTACAAAAAAAAATGTATTTAAGTAGTTTATCATCCATCTCGTTACCATAACACAAGCATTAAGTTGCTTAGCTTGGGACGAGATGGCGTTGTGTGAAATGTCCAAGGATATTTATATATCCTTATAATAACGCTTTAGTTACAATGAAAATGTAGTAAAAAGTTATTTTTTCACTTCATACTCGTAGTTATACCATCTACTACTAACTCAGGCCGTACACGGCCGTTACTGTTACACGGTGGCCAGACGGATGGGCACAGGGTTTCATATCAAGTGTGCCTTCTCTCTATGTAGATCGATCACTCAGCGAGCAAGCAGGGGCGTAGCTACCGCCGTATCTGCCGTATCAATTATACGGGGCCCCCGGGCGACGGGGGCCCATGACGTGCGTAAGCAAAAATTAATAAACTTCCCATTTTTTTATTATTTCGGAAATTACAAAAGTAAATAAATGTAATTTATTTTTTCTCGTGTAGAGCGTGCGTTGGCAACAACCTACATTGGTTTTTTTTTGCACAATTTTTTTTTAATGAGGAATCTTTACCCTGCCTAGGGTACAGTTTCCTTCCATTTTTATACGGTGCCCCACCAAGGCACGTTAGGCCCCTGCGAGCAAGCCACATCTCTACCAACAAGCGACCTCAGGGACTCACCTAAGTAATATATCACACGGAATGCCTCCGTCCTCTTATTTTTGTCGTTCAAAAAGTTCACGGACCCTATTACCATAAACTACGGGCCTTCAAATAAAACTACCCTCAATATTTTTCCCTAAGGATCCATTATTTAACCCTTAACCACTATGGGCCAAATAGACCAGAATGTTATTGCAATAAATGTTTAGTAGCTTCATAAAATTCCGTCTGGTGACGCATTTAGAATACATAGTGTCACGTGTCACCACCCCACTTCATCCTGAAGGTATCATAAGAGCCAACAAAAGGAAATGACCAGGCCGAAAACTTTTTTTTAATTTATTTATTTCCATTTGTGACCTATCATTACAGAACTTGAAATGAAACCCTTTTTTTTTCAGACGGGGAACCCTTTTTTGGTACCCAGCCGCATTGGGGTCACGGCTGGATAATGTGGGACTCCAAGGCGCGTTATGATGGTGATTTGCGCCTTGGTTACCCGCTAAACCCCCGTCTTTGTCCCGACACGCGCTATATCCCTGTGGGTCCTATTTCTCCACTGGGTGAAATGAAACCCTTTTTTTTTTGTTCGCCCGGGGTAAAATTCTTTATGGACTTCCTCAGTACCAACCCATCTGGCCAGCGTGGCACAGTAGGCTAATTGCCCTCCATGTAGATGGAGGAGGGCAACTCAGCAGTGGGTCTTCAATGGGTCGAATAGTAGTTTATTATAGCAGTAACTTCGGTAGGATTGGACAGAATATTACAGGCTGGGAAAGAACGCGTATTGTAAAAGTCAACAAAACCCAGCATATTTGGTGGTAGGCTCTAATGGTCCGCCCGGCTAGCTACCATGCTCGCATCTAAGTCCAGTCCAATTACATGGCCTCCACAACAATAATTAGCCTACTGTGCCACGCTGGCCAGACGGGTTGGCACAGTGTTTCTTATGAAGTTTTCCTTTTCTTGTGACTAGGTTAATAACGGCATTGTCAGTTCCTTTTGTCGGCTCTTACGACACCCTCAGGATGGAATGGGGAGGCGACACTGTATTCTAAATCTATCACAACACGGACTAACCTCACCGAGTAAGGTACGTGTATGATATTTTTTAACAAATTTTGGAGTCATTCTCATTCTGGACATTTTCTTAAAAATCATCCTGTTTATAAAAGCCTTCCTTGTGACCAGATAGCAGCAATAATATATTTCATTCAAAGGACCCATATAACTACTCATTCATTCTCCATTTTGACGTTGAGTGGTGTTGAGAAATGGTCTCTGTCTATCTTTACTTAGATGATAAAAAGGACAGTTATGTCATTCAAGCAGGAAACGTATGAGGCCATATTTTCTTACCCACTTCCCTTACAAAATTGCACAAAAGATGTTTTCCGGGGCGACTTAGACCTAAGCGCCTTAGAAAAACTTTGAATTAAATGTTTACCTTATAACTAAACTAACTTATGAGAGCGGCTTCGGCCGCGTGGGCCTAAAGCTATAATTTATAAAGATCCTAGCTGACCCGGCAAACGTTGAGGGGTAAAAATTTGGGGTTGTATGTATTTTGGTATGCTGTATCATAAAAAAATAAAAACAAAAAAAAAATTCTATTAAATAAAGTATAAATTTAAAAAACCCCAGACACAATGGCACTATAAAAAGTAAAAAATAAAAAAAAACATCGCGTTGGGGGACCGCTACTACTTATTTATTACCTGCCCCCTGGTCCCCCAACGCGATGTATTTTTTTTATCTTTTACTTTTTAAAGGGCCATTGTGTCGGGGGTTTTTTTAAATGTATTTTATGCTTTTTATATAATATACACACTTATTATAATTTAGATTTTGTTAAGTTGTTAATACATAGATTCTTGCCGCATCGTCATTTTCACCCCACCACATATTATGTTTAACAATATCGGCTTTTGGGTATTTTCCCCTCTTTTACCTCCAAAGGCTTTTCAGGGCTCAACCAATTTTCATTCAACATATTGTTTTGTAATGTGCACGTGATGCGCTTTCATTTAAGACCCCACTCGATTACATTTGCAGACATTCGGTTATTCTTCCCCACTTTCACCCCCATAACTTTTAAACCACTCAACTGATTTTTATCAAACATGTCTAAGAACACTCGCCCGTAACTCACATTTCATACAAAATACATTAATAAAAAAAACTATATTGAAATTGCGTCATCCGTTCGCGAGCTACGGAGCCATAGACAGACAGACAGACCGACAGACAGACCGACAGACAGACCGACAGACAGACCGACAGACAGACAGACCGACAGACAGTCCGACAGACAGACCAAAAGACAGACCGTTAGACAGAGCGACAGAGAGACCGACAGACAAACCGACAGACAGACCGACAGACAGACCGAAAGACAGACCGTCAGACAGACCGACAGAGAGACCGACAGACAGACTGACAGACAGACCGACAGACAGACAGACAGACAGACAGACAGACAGACCGACAGACAGAAACGTCAAACTTATAACAACCCTCTTTTTGCGTCGGGGGTTAAAAATACAATTTAGGTGACCACCTTTAACATTTAGGGGGATGAAAAATTGATTACCAAATGTGAATATGAAAATTTATTGAAATTGGGTTGGGCCATTTCGGAAGAGTTTAATAACAGGATGTCTTCAGGGGTTCTGATCGTGTTACCCTCCATAACCCCGACTCAGCAGTGGGTCCTTTATGGGTTAAAATGATAAAGATTGCTGCCAAACTTAAGTGGCAGTGGGCAGGGCACATAGCTCGCAGGACCGACGCCCGATGGGGCAAAGTCTTCGAGTGGCGACCGCGTTCCGGAAAGCGCAGTGCTGGTAGGCCTCCCACACGGGGGACCGACGAACTCGTTAAGGTCGCTGGAAAGCAGTGGATGCGGGTGGCCCAAGACCGGCCTTTGTGGAGATCCTTGGGAGAGGCCTATGTTCAGCAATGGACGTCTTTTGGCTGAAATAATGATGATGATGCAACGCAGCATTGTTCATGAAAGTTTCAAATATTGAATATTCCTGTGACCAAAGATTTCTAGATTAAATTTCACCAGTATGGCTGCCGTAAATGCAGTAGACAGACCGAGCACTTTAACTATATTAAACAAATAAATAAAATTGGAGTGTCTGTTTGTAATAATAAAATAACCACTTTATTTAGGCCCCTTTTAAATTAGCCTAGTATCAAGTTTTCCTTCTCTTGCGACTAGGTGATCTGCCTCTTGCGTTCTTTTAGTCTGTTACGACTTTCTCAAGACGATATGGGTTGGTGACATTGTGTATTATTAATCCGGCACCACACGGAAATACGTACTTATATTACTGTTTTTAATATATATATTCTGTGGCAACGATAGGCCACGCTGTATTGGATTTGGAAATGTATAGACGAGACGTAGTTACTACAAATATTTTGCAATTTTATTGAAACCAATCTCTTTTTAAGCATGAACGGAATGTAACGTTAAATTTGTGATATGAATTCTTCAGATCTAACAACAGAATTATATAGTTTGGAATAGTACAGTCCTCGCCAATCTTTATGGCCGCTCTGAATGTAGCCGTGGGTACGAACTTGCACATCGTACATTTCCTAACCAATACGAACGTAGCTCACACTAACACTTGGGTGGCGAGGACGCTTGCGGGTGAGAAACGGCGCGCGCGGGCGTGCCCTGCCTCCCCGCCCCGCGTACGTCCCGCTGATACCTGATTTTGTGTTGTGCGCAGCTTAATGCGTATACATTCAGAGCGGCCATAAAGATTGGCGAGGACTGTACTGCATTCAAACTACAGGTTAAGCAGATTTGAATCAGTGAACAGTTGGAAAAAAAAATTAAACAAGTTTTCAGATATCGTTGAGTTTACATTTATACTTAGCCCATAGATGACCCACTGTTGAGTCAGGCCTCCCCCAGTTACATGGAGGGTAATTAGCCTACTGTGCTGTCCAGGCGCGTCGGAACAGAGTTTCATATCAACTTTTCCATCATGATTTCTTAGGTTTTCGTGATTATTACACATTGAAATTAAACACTTTTTAACGGATTTATCGCGTGTAACTATATTACATTATTTAATTCCCGACGTTTCGAATGCTTTGCAGCAGTCGTGGTCGCGGGAGAGACTAGATGACAGTTGTCTTTAAAAGTACAAAGAAACAGTTAAAATCTACCGCCTATAATTTTGTTTTATTGATAACGTTCCATGTACACGCAGAAATCGCTCACGGTGTCCAGAGGTCTTGCAGATGAGTATTTTGCTTGAGATTTGATCAATTTAATGACTGGCTCCCAGGCAGGTGGTACTTGCCAACCATCCTCTCTACTGAAATTTGGATGTTTTTAAATCTCAATAGCCTCGCGGATCATTCTTGGAATGTAATGATTTTCCTTGGCAAGGATTTGAGGTCTATCAAAGTGGATGTAGTGGTTGGTCTTGTTGAATGTGTGCTCACAAACTGCAGACTTGGTCGAGCGTCTGTCACTGTCATCTAGATCATCTGTCATCTAGATGACAACTGTCATCTAGTCTCTCCCGCGACCACGACTGCTGCAAAGCATTCGAAACGTCGGGAATTAAATCTATACTAATATATAAAGCTGCAGAGTTTGTTTGTTTGTTTGTTTGAACGCGCTAATCTCAGGAACTACTGGTCCGATTTCAAAAATTCTTTCAGTGTTAGATAGTCCATTTATCGAGGAAGGTTATAGGCTATATTTTATTTTCAAAAGAATTAGGGATCCGTATGAAAATTGCGATTTTGTAACCCAAGGTGTAAAATCGAAAACCTATTTATGCATGCGCTGCAAAAACGATTGACAATAGAACAAAATGAAGTACTACGAGTTTGTAGGTCTTATTAAAATCTACAAAAAAGTCCGCGAGAGCACATATCTAACTATCATAGTTTAGTCACAATAACCACTTTTATATTCATAAAAAAAAATGCATAGAGATAAGCACGGGTTCGAAGTACACGCGAGCGAAGCCGCGCCCAAAAGCTAGTAATGTAATATACACGCGATAATTCCGTTAAAAAGTGTTTAATTTCAACTTTTCCATCTTTTGTAGCTAGGTTATTGGCATTGTCATTTCCTTTTGTCAGGTCTTACGACACCCTCATGACGGAATGGGGTGGTGACACTATCTATTCTAAATCCGCCACCACACGGAACGTTACCCTAATCATCATAAACTACCCACAGCTGAATCGGGCCTCCTCCAAATTCATGGAGAAAGATTAGGCCACTGTGCCACGCTGGCAAGGCGGGTTGGCACAGGGCTTGTATCCACCCCCCCCCCCTGATGAGGGTCTCCGGGTGGGGGACTAGGGGAAGTCCCCCGCCCACTGGAGCAAGAGACCCCGAGGGGAAGACGTCCTGCCGAGTGCTCCGGGCAGGACGTAGATAGAGTGACCTAGTCACTCACGAAGAGGAGACACTCCACCGAGAGTACGAGTTCGGAGGAGGAACAACCTCCAGTCTGTGGCGGCAAGGATAGAGCTTTTTAGCAACGTACCCATGCCGCCACAAACAAAGGACACGATTAAGGAGCACCCCGGGGATGTTTGGTGGGTAGGCCCCCACTCTGGGGGAGAGTCCCACAAGCCCCCCCCCTCGGCCATCCATAAAGGATTTTACACCAGGCACCAAAAAAAAAAAAAAAAAGCGCTTGTATCCCGTTTTTGTTATTATATCTCCCTGTAGTCACCTCTTAAGACACCCTCAAAATTGAATGGAGTGGTGAAACTCTATGTATATTCTAAATCCGTCACAAATGATTAATACAAGCACAAATATTCCAGCGTGTCACTCCTACTTACAACTATGTGACAAATTATCGTCACAAACTTTTCTCTCACGCTGGGAACAAGTTACAAACTTGTGAGCGACAATAGTAATGTGCGGCGGTCGAAAGTTTGTGTAACAACCGTGTTTCTCACAAATCTATATAACTGACGAATATTGGACAATTTGTGCGACTTACGCCAAGTGTGAGATTTATTTTAAACTAGTGGCTTCCCCGGCTTCATACGCGTGCGATGTTACCCATGGTCATTGTCGTACAGCGGGTGACGCCGCGGGGTAAAGCTAGTCTAAAATAAGTAGCCTAAGTTACTCCTTATATAATCAGCTACCTATCAGTGAAAGTCCTGTTTAAATCAGTGATTAGCCGGAACAAACAGACAGACAGACGAACAGAGAGAACGCCTTTTCTTTTCGATTCCAAACCCTTATTTAACGTAATTAAAAAAGAAAATTTAGAATACGCAGTGTCACCAACCCATACCATCCCGAGGGTGTCGTAAGAGGCGACTAAGGGAACGCAAGAGGCTAATCTCCTAGCCGCAAGAGAAGGAAATCTTGATACAAACCCTGTGCCAACCCGTCTTGCCAGCGTGGCACAG
The DNA here is from genome assembly GCA_905475355.2 of Clostera curtula. Lineage (NCBI taxonomy): Eukaryota > Metazoa > Arthropoda > Insecta > Lepidoptera > Notodontidae > Clostera > Clostera curtula. Next base: position 4,490,828 of record FR997822.1, read on the forward strand.
TAGGCTAATTACCCTCCATGTAAAGGGAGGAGGCCCGACTCAGTAGTGGGTCATCTATGGGCTGAGTAGTAAAAAAAAAAAAAATATACCAATAATACCGAACCGTCGTCGGGACGAACGTAGAATGTTTGAAAGGTAACAGTTTGTATGGGGAAATATATTATAATTTAATAATTAATTATACTTGCAATATTTCCATGTTTTCTCAGCTAAGTTCACCAATCGCTTCACTAACTGAATCTTAAGCCGCTCTTATGCCCGCTTCCTCTCATCACTAACGCCATCTATGATTTGAAACCAGCATTTTAGCAACCTCAATATATTCTCGTCGCGACTAGATGGCGCCAAGCGAGCGAGGCGCGCGCGCAGCCGGAAGATAACCTTAGCTGGGATATGCCAATATAATATTACACACATTACTGTATCGTTTTACGAGTATATCGATACTTGCAAATCATTTATGATAGCATTTCCGTGTGGTCACGTGAATTTCTTTTTATCTGATACTTGAATGCCTTTGACCCTAGGCTTGCGTGATGGAAAGCAACGCCAGGGTCTAAGATGGAGCATCGGCTCTCACATACACACGACGGATCACAGTAAAACTGCTTGGCATCGGACTTAGATTTGAGGGTGGTAGCTAGCCGGGCAGACCATTAGATCCTACCACCAAGCGTGCTGGGTTTTGTTGACTTTTACAACACGCGTTTTTTCCAAGCGTGCGGTGGCGAAGTATAATATTCTGACCCTTCTCTACACGGGTAAAAGCTTTAAAATACGTATTGTCACCACCTCATCCATACTGAGGGGATCTTAAGAGCCGACAGAAGGAAATCATCATCATCTTTGCGATATATCCCGGTTGCAGCAGAAACTCTCGTTTTGGCGCCAGGGGTCCTCTTTCCGACTTTTTCTTCTCCACTTCGCACAGTCTTCAGCATCCCTGGTAGTGAGCCCATTGGTACGCATATCACCCTTTCGCCGACAAAAGGAAATGATAAGGCCGAAAACCTGGCCGCAAAAGAAATAAAAATTTATACGAAACCCCGTGCCAACTCGTAAGCCAGCACAGCACAGTAGGCCAATTACATGGAGAGTATGTTATTGGAGACCCGATATGGGTTTATAAGCTTACTAGCAGATTCCGCCACGCGTTGCTGTGGCTAAGGTTTTTGTTATATTACATTTAACATTAACATACATTAATTTTAACTTTTAACATAGCGCCATCTATTGGATATTTACTCAATCCAGTGAACAGATATAGCCATCTGTTAGAATCGATTGGAGTTAAAATTATAATTGTGACTGTCATAAAATAGACAAATAATTTGCAATAAAATAATATTGCGACTATAAATTGAGATGTAAGCTATCCTATCTTTCAAGTTGGATCAAACTGCACACGGTGTGCAAATTTGATTGAAATCAGTTAAGTAGTTTAGGAGTCCATCGCGGACAAACAACCCGACACGTAATTTATATATTTATGTTACTACTCAGCCCATTAATGACCCATTGTATTAACGGGGCAACAGGCTCATTACCCTCCATGTAACTGGAGGAGGCCCGACTCAATATATAGACTCAATACTTAAGTGGTATGAGAACAAGCCCGGCGAACCTGGCCCGAAGATCGGATGGCCGTTGGGGAATAAAAGTCTTGGAGTGGCTTCCACGTACGGGAAAGAGAAGCGTGGGAAGACCACCGACTAGATGGACGGACGACCTTGTGAAGGTCACTGGGAGTCGGTGGATGCGGTCTGCACCAGATCGTGCATTGTGGAAATCTATGGGGGAGGCCTATGTTCAGCAGTGGACTTCTGTGGCTGATAGATAGATAGATAGATGAGAACAAAGCCTCGGAGTTTCTTGCCAGTTCTTCTAAGCAATGGTCGCGTTCCAAACTGGTGGTAAACTAAAATATATTACGATGCTTTGTATATTTATTAATTAATGTGCTGACAATTATAAATTACAAGTGTCCATTGTGTGTTATCACTATCACTACATAGTATAAAACAAAGTCGCTGTCGTCTGTCCGTCCCTATGTATGCTTGTAATGTGTAATGTTTAAAACTATGCAACGGATTTTTAAGCGTTTTTTTAAAGATTCTAGAGGAATGTTTATATGTATAATACATGCATTATATTGTAGGGAAACACTGATAAATTTAAAGGTTCATCATTGCACCCGTGCGAAGCCGGGGCGGGTCGCTAGTAAGATACAAAATAAATCATTTGACTAAAGCGTTCGTTTGCCCGTCGTATCCATACTACTCCAACGTACTCGCAGTTCAACGCCCCGTGTCCGCCAAAAAAGCTTGTAGAATTTGCGTAGGTGTCGTCAAATAAGGTCAAATCATTGTTGCGAGAGATGTCTGTTGTATTCTATGATTATTTTGGTATTCACAACACGGTGTTAGGTTAAAATTGTTGGAATATACGTCTTTTACTATTACTATTCAGCCCATAAATGACCCAGTGCTGAGTCGGGTCTCCTCCCATCACCGGGAGGGGCATTAGCCTACTGTACCACGCTAGCCAGATGGGTTGACCCAGGCCCCGCACGTGCCTCTCGGTGGGTTGGGGAGCGTCTAGAGCTCCCCAGCAGAGCGTGGGGCCTGCTTGTAGAAGCGGGCCAAGGCCCCATCAGGGTCGCGGAGCATGCTCCCCCATCGAGTGGAGTGAAACCCGTGGCCCTGTATCGGGCAGTTAAGGGACACCAATTACCATCTCTTCGGGCCTCGGAGTCCCACATAACACGGCTGGCGTTTGGCGGCCGGGTATCCATGAGGATATCCAAAGTAAAAAAAAAGGGTTTCGTATCAAGTTTTCCTTCTCTTGCGGCTAGGTTATCGGCCTTGTAATTTGTTTTTGTTGGCTCTTACCACACCCTCAGTGTGGAATCGGGGTAGAGGGTAGGGTAGATTAAACTGCATTGCAATCCTTTTGATTAACTGTTAAAAGTCTAAGATTGAGATTCATTACTTTCCGCATGTGTGTCAAATATAATCTTTATTTATTGCTGGTATGTACATCATACCAGATTCCCTACACCGTTTCACACAACACACACTACACTAAACACAATTCCGTGCGGGACATAGCTCGCAGGACCGACGCCCGATCGGGCAGAAAAGTCCTCGAGTGGCGACCGCGTTCCGGAAGGCGCAGTGCTGGTAGGCCTCCCACACGGTGGACCGACGACCTGGTTAAGGTCGCCGGAAAGTAGTGGATGCGAGCGGCCCAGGACCGGCCTTTGTGGAGATCCTTGGGGGAGGCCTATGTCCAGCAGTGGACGTCTTTTGGCTGAAATGATGATGATAAATAAATAAATAAATATCCTTGGACATTTCACACAACGCCATCTCGTCCCAAGCTAAGCAACTTAATGCTTGTGTTATGGTAACGTGATGGATGATAAACTACATATTATTATACATTTTTTTTTGACACCATGACTCCGAGCCAGTGCCTCTGGTTTAGACAAAGACACTTGCCCGACCCCGGAATCGAACCCGGGACCCGTTGATCCAAAGGCGGCACATCTAACCACTATACCAACGAGTCAGTCCGATGATCAGTTCTTAAAATGTTTAGGTAATCATCATCATTATTTTAGCCTTCAAAAGGCCCACTGATGAGTGGGCCTCTAAAATTACAGAAGAAAAATTGGCCTACAGTGCCACACTAGCCAGACGGGTTGGCACCCCTGCCAACCCGCCTGGCTAGTGTGGCACTTTGCTTCAAGTTGTCCTCCCCTTGCCGCTAGGTATTCAGCCTTGTAATTTCCTTTCGCTTTTACGACACCTACAGCATGGAATGGGGTGGTGACACTACGTATACTAAATCCGTCACCACATGTTTAAATATTTACAGTTTTCATTTCAAAGTTTTTTTTATTCGGTCACTGATTACGTGCTCCATTCAATGTATAGAAAAGGGGGAGGTTCTACCCCAACCTACATCTCCACACTTATACTTTGACGGCAGTGGGTCTTGTAAAATGTATTATATGTCTTATCTAGGGTTGCCAACTTTTTTTACAAGAAATAAGGTATATTCAGCTCTATGAAGAATATTAAACAGTATTTTAGAAAAATGAACAGCATGTTATTTATTTATTGATTTAAATATTTTATTATTATATTATCATATTTTTAGAGCTTCTCACCCAACTAACTCATTTATAATATTTTTTAAAAACAGTATTTGCCTCACCACACTTAAAGCTGAAATTAAAATAAATGAGGAGCACATTTTTTATTGAATTAAAAGATGCTCTATTTCTACCCTCCCGCAACTTAGCAATCATTACGGAAAAAATGTGTGAGCGTCTAAGTATAACACATAGTAATGTGTTTGCATTTTGATGCTGAAAACAGTATTTTGTATACTTTATTTTTGTTCAACAGTAAAAAGTATAATTTATTGTAAAAAAGTATAGTTGGCAACCCTAGTCTTATCCTTTTGTCAGCTCTTACAACACCGTCTGGTTTGAATGGGGTGGTGACACCACACAAGTCGTCGTCGTTTCAGCCCATAAATGACCCACTACTGAGTCGGGCCCCCTCCATATTCAGGGAGGGTAATTAGCCTCCTGTGCCACGCTGGCAAGATAGGTGTAAGTAACTTACATGTGTACACCATACATGTTAGTTAAACTTATAACACCTCTTTTCGTGAAGGGTTCAAAAGCTCAATAACTGCACTCTACCTCCCACACGAGCAATTTGGGAGGCCAATAATACCATGGAACAACCGGACGCCGCGTCAAACACGAAACCACTCATTTCGGGTTGTTGAAACCGTTTTTTTTTTTGTGATCTCAACTATCCGAATACGTTGGTAGCTATGGGAGTATTAGAGAAATTAGTACAAGCTTCTTAGTATGGATATGGACTTTATAATGGTGGTTTATGGAAAAATCGAGTGTGTACATGCGTTTTAACGACTACTACGGATGCGGAACCAACTTTTTTTTTGCGGTTCAAATCCTTGATGTACTGTCCACAATCTACAGTGAGACCTGACTGTATCTCCACGGGGATCCGGAAACCCCTTTTTTTAATACCCCATAGACCACCCACCATAGACGTCATATTTATTGTGGCAAGAAATATACATACAGAAGTAATAAAACTGGGCTTTAGACTAATTGTATGAAAAGCTTTCCTGCCACAAACTGTTCCAAACTCAGCACGATGCCGGTTGCAAGCAACCAACGGTGGTCCCCAATGAAACTGGAAAAGGCAAAGGAAGAAGTAGTCTAAATTATAACAGTTGTTTTGAACAGCGTAAAAAAACAACCATCTAATTATTTGTAAGGATTTATGAAAACACCCAAATATTGGATTGCTCAACCACTGCGCCAACCGTGGCTTGTCGTGGCGTGCTGCGCAGCATGTCGCGGGTTCGATTCCTGCACGGAAGAAATATTTGTATGACCTACAATAAAGTATTTGTTCCGGGTCTGGGTGTTTTCTATCTCTGTATAATATGTATGTATTTACAAAATTATATATATAAGTAGTTTATCATCCATCTCGTTACCTTAACACACGCATTAAGTTGCTTAGCTTGAGACGAGATGGCGTTGTGTGAAAATGTCCAAGGATATTTATTTATTTCTACATATTATAGTAAATAATACTACTATATAAATAATACATTTAATAAAAAAAATTTTGACTTGTAAATAGAGCTCCAATGAGCCAACTTCATTGAAATAATTTTGTTTCGATTTTTCTTTTAAAAAGTCCACCTCCACACTATGACATCTTTAAGCCACAATGTACACTAACGACCAGATTTCGGACGAACATCCGGCCATTATTTTGATCTCCATAGTCACAAAAACATACAGTATTGCGTGTTAACATAAGTTTCTTTCAAATCCGCCACACTTGCGGCACCATGGTGACGGGTGTAGCATACGTAGTGTCACCATCCCATTCCATCCTGAGGGTGTCGTAAGAGACGACAAAAGGAAGTGAGAAGGCCGATCACCTTGACATTGAGATTTTTTTTGTTGTTGCTGGGGAAATGCTATAAACATACCCACTAAAACCCCAGCGGTCTATTTCTGTCTTTACAATATTTCCGCGAAAAAGACATCTACACAAATTTACATTATATTACCCACTAGCTTACCCGGCAAACTTCGTACCGCCTCAGAATCAATAAATAAGAAGCCTGAATGTTTTTTTCACCTTTTAAACCTTCCCTGGACTCACACGAATATTTCAAGACCAAAATTAGCCAAATCGCTCCAGCCGTTCTCGAGTTTTAGCGAGACTAACGAACAGCGATTCATTTTTATATATAGAGATTAGACTGTCTGTTTGTAAAATTAAAATAACCGTTTTTTTACTAAAATCATTTGGATGTGCTACACGGTAGAGAATACAGATCCCAAAACTACATTTTATGCAATTTTTTTTCTGTTTTGGCCTTTTGGCTAATCTCTGAAATAGCCGGACCGATTTAGACGACGCTTTCACTAGCAGATAGCGGATATAACAAAGGGTAACTAAGGTTAGTTTTAATGACACCCCTCCTCCCTCCTCCTATTCACGAGCCCATAGTTAGATCATCATCATTTTCATAATTTCAGCCAAAAGACGTCCACTGCTGTCCAGCAAGCCTCCCAAATCCACAATCCCACTAAGGCCGGTCCTGGGCTGCCCGCATCCATTGCTTTCCGGCGACCTTAACCAGGTCGTCGGGTGGGAGGCCTACCAGCTCTGTGCCTTCCGGAAAGCGGTCGCCACTCGAGGACTTTTCTGCCCCATCGGGCGTCGGCCCTGCCCACTGCCACTTAAGTTTGGCAGTCCTGTGGGCTATGTCAGTGACCCTGGTTTTCCTGCGTATCTCCTCATTTCTGATTCGATCTCACAGGGAAACTCCGGGCATAGCAATGGAGAGCATTGCCCTTTAGTTAGATAGACAGATGATTTTTTTTTATTGCCACTTAACTTAAGTTTGTAGGTACATTAATTTACTTTCTACATAATAGACAAAGAAGAAAACAAAATATTAAGCACAGGTTGGTTTTTCTCCTTACGACGTCAGAATACGTTATATAATCCGCAGATCAATTCTATTTCGCATTAAACTCTAGGTTAAGACTTCTATCGTTACTTTAATCACGTAGTAAAATACATTTTACGAGACCCATTGCCGCCTTAGTACAGGTGTGCAGATGCAGGTGGGGGTAAAATCTCCCCCCTATCTGTACATTGTAATAGAGCGCCTATTCCGCCGTGACCGAATAAAAAGGGTCAGCAAAAAAAAAATTAAAATAACGTAGTGCATTTTGAATATTTTGGATTAGACTTTACGAGTATAAAAGTAGTTACTAGAATTTATGTGGTTAAGGTGAATGTTCAAGGGTAGCCCGCGAAATTCAAACTTTCTTACGTTTTTTGCAATTTGCAGGTCAGTGCTAGGTTGTATGTTGATTAAAATGTTATTCGCGGCTGTAAGACGTATGTAGTTATAGAATTTTAGTCATCAAAATCATAAGTACAACCCTCCAAGCTCTTAAAGGTGCAAGAAAAACTTTTTCTAGCTCAAAGTCATTCTTGCACCTTTATGAGCTTGGAGGGTTGTATTGATGAGTTTGATGATTATAACTCTGTAACTACATACGTCATATAGCCGCGAATCAAATATTCATCAACCTAGCACTGGCCTGCAAATTGCAAAAAACGTGAGAAAATTTGAATTTCGCGGGCTATCCTGGAACATTCACCTTAAATACAATATTTATTTATTGCGCAATCGTACACAAAAATGACAATTTACCTATACAAATAAATAAAATTGAAGTGCCTGTTTGTAATAATAAAATAACCACTTTTTACTAAATGCGTAAGTATGTATATATACACAGTACATTAAACCAAAACATCTTTTTTTTTGTCCATCTATCTGTTTGTTCCGGCTAATCTCTGGAACGTCTGGACCGATTACTTTTTTAACGATTACCGGCTACTTTTTTAAGAATAACTATCCTGACGAAAGTTTAACATTTTAGACCCATCCCAAGAAAACTCCTCAAAGCCGCTAAAGAAATGCTACACAAAATTGAATGACGATAATTAGAAATTTAGCGGTGTAGAAATGTACATAGTGTCGCCAATTTGATCCTGAGGCTGGCGTAATAGTCTATGTTGTGTATGTAAAGTTTGGCAGCGTGGGAGGAGGCGTGACTTATCAGTGGGTCATGAGCTGAGAAGTATTTACCTCCAATGAAAAAGACAAGTGTTATAAGTTTGACGTTATAGACTGTGTTTTTAAAACTCAAGCTTAGCTACACAGTAAGTTGTTAATGTCTGTTTTTATATTCTTATTTACAGAAGGGAAGCAGGAGTTTTTATACTGGCTACTCCATACCACTTCTTTTTTATCAGTGACTTGAATGCCTTTGATCCTAGGCTTGCGTGATGGAAAGCACCGCCAGGGTCTAAGATGGAGCAGGCCAATCACGGACATGCTCTGTCGGGCCCCAGCTCCCATATACACACGACGAAACAGTAAAATTGCTTGGCATCGGGCGCAACATTGCCCCCCTACTACTTTTTATAAAAACCAAAATGCAAAACTGTATTTTTCGTATTAATTTCAAAGTTGTCTCAATCGATAATGTTTTGAGCCATGAAGAGAATCTGTGTAGCCGTTTTAAGTCTATCACCTCTGTCGGAGACAAAACATACCGCGAGCCATTACGACCACGGAGGGCGACAGCGGCGAGCTGGGAGCGGGGACGACGTGCCGAGACCAACCGCGCCGCCACCGCCGCGGCCAGCGGGTCCTTCCTTACTTGCTTAGAAGACACGGGCCAAGGCGCGCGTACTTATTATTGTTAAATATAGGAACCAACGAAAATACAGTCCGCTTATTATTCTGAAGACCTCAGACAATCACCAACAACCTCTTTCCCGTTTTTTGCTACCATTACAGTATAAACCGTTTGAGCTTGCGATAGAAAAAAAAAATGTGCAAGGAAGAAAAGTGGGCGCTTTCCGTGTATTTCTGCTAGACTCTGTCTGAGAGTTTAATCATGCGCTAGATAAGCGGCGATATGGTAGGGCTGTCGCTATGCCAAAAGAATGTGTGACTGTTTGTGTGGTGACGGATTTAGAATACATAGTGTCACCACCCCATTCCTTCCGAGATTGCCGTAAGAGCTAAACTCAACAAAATTAACATTCAAAATTTAACATATTTAATAAAATAAATAAAATAATAAATAATTTAATTTAGATCCCCATTTTTAGGTACAAGGCAAACTCGCGTAATAGACGCAAATGGCCAAAATCAGCAAGCTTAGCAACAGTAGTATCATTTGAATGGCCGAGCCAACCGACCCCCAGCAACGGTTCACAAGCATGATGCTTGTGGCAGTCATCGCCTTCTTCAACCATGTTGCTGGGAAGAGAACGACCCGCCACACAACTAGAGTCTAAGAGAATTAGGGTATAGCTGATACTATTAATTCTCAGCCCATAGATGACCCACTGCTGAGACGGGCCTCCTCCAATTAAATGGAGGATAATTAGCCTACTGTGCCACGCTGGCCAGACGGGTTGGTCCAGGGTTTCGTATCAAGTTTTCCTTCTCTTGTGGCTAGGTTATCGGCCTTGTCATTTCCATAAGTCGGCTATTGCGACACCCGCAGGATGGAATGGTTTGGTGACACTATGTATTCTAAATCCTTCACCACATGGACCCACGCAAGGTAGTATTCTTTAAACACACCTATCGGTAGTCATATCTGCAATCACACGATTCATACATGGGTGTCATTTGTGTTCGTGAATTTTATGTTTTAAAACTGCCTCCGCGATACAGGTTGTAACCGACTGCAGGGATTTCGTTTTTTTTTAAATATTTAAATAAATTTCCTCTTTCTCACTTAATTATACCATCCGACACACACTCAACGACAGGTAAGGAGGATACAGGAAAGGTCTTTAACAAATAATGTAATTTTTTTTTGCCCGTTGTAAATTTTGTCTTTGATGCTACGTGCCAACCTTACTCTGTAGCTAGACAGACACTCAAAGCGACCCGTAGACCTTTTGTGTGTCGCGGCAATTCAATTTAGAGATAAGAGATAAGCTTCAGGATAAACGTTGAGACAAATAAACCAGACATTGATTCGCAAAATTGAAACCAATATAATATTTATTCCTCGGGCACCCCGTTGCAAGTTTAACTGACAAATATATGTCGCAGATTTAAGGACGCAGCAGACCACCTCGTAAAGGGATCGGCACCGTATCGCCTCGCTGTCAAACAGGCGTCAACCTAACGTAAGCAGGTAACCGAAGCGGAACAGCAGCTACGTCACCTGGGCTACGGCTACGGCTGCGGCTACGGATGGCCCGTAAGATAAAAATACGAATATGTTATGTCCCGCAAGCGCGGCGGTGGAGAGGCGTAAGCGCGTGAATGGCGAGCCGAAAGCGCGGTGACCGCTGGTTGACCACGCGCCGTCGTTCGTGAGCTTGTCCCGAGGCGAGGGGTTTACGTTACGATTCCGATTAGTGTGATTTGCAGTAGGGAGTTTCATACAAATAATACTGAACGCCTCGAGTTGATACGGTGCCGATCCCTTTCCGAGTTGATAAGTGTGCTTTGTCCCTTAAACGGATATAAATCCACATGGTCGTCGTTAGTCTACCTAGTCAAGAGGAAGTTAACAGTGCGCGCACCCGGCGCAGGCGCTGTCTCGGGCAAAAGTGGACGACTTGACTGAACGCACTACTGAACTGACAGATGACGAGATGACGTTAATGCAGACAACTTCACTTTGGACAAAAACCACAGAGTATCGATGTCAATAGTGTGAAACAGTGTTGCCACTTGAATAAATAAAAATACCATTGAAATAATACCGTGTACGAATCGATCTCCGACATATATCTACACGATAAAAGGCTCTAACCGCTCATTGATAGGTTTCTTGATATATCTATATTAGTCTAAATTCGACCCTAATTAATTTAAATTAAAGTTCTATTCTCAATTTTACCGCAGACTTTAACAATAAAAGAGCTGCTACTCCTAACATCAGTGCGCTATGGTGGATCAGATGCCTGAAAAAAGCCCGTGCGCGAAATTGCACTCTCGGTCGTGTTTAGGAAGGTCCACAGTTCCCAATCAAAGCGTGAAGGAGCGAACACCACAGCCCTGATGTGGGCAAGGGACGCTGTTGGTTCGCACCCCAGAGTGTAAAACTCTCGACTAGCCCCAAACGCCAGGGTATCCATGAGGACTCCAAAGTACGATACTGATCGACTAGTTAACTGATGGGTTTACTAATCATTATCATAATTTTAGCCCATAAATGACCCACTGCTGAGTCGGGCCTCCTCCAACTACATGGAGGGTAATTAGCCTACTCTGCCACGCTGCTGGGGTTGCACAAGGTTTCGTTTCAAGTTTTCCTTCTCTTGCCTCGAGGTTTTCGGCTTTGTCGTATTCCTTTTGTCGTCTCTTACGGCACACTCAGGATGGAATGGGGTGGTGACATTATGTATTCTTAATCCGTCACCACACGGACTATTGAACCGAACTGATGGGTGTTTTATTTACCGTGGGTAAAAAGCTCAAAGTAAATATTAGATGTATGGGAACAAAAGAATCGGAATATATTATCTTCTATTGATAACTGGCTCGCTATACAAATAAATTAAGCCTAATTGGGCCTCGAAAATCCATCCATCGTGACATGGACATTATTTTTTTATAAAACCTACTTAGACCAAACTTATGATCGTAGTTCAGGAGCCCGACGGGATTTTGTATGAACATTTGCCCCTGTGAGTTGTTGCTGTAAATAGGATAAAATTAAATTTAATATTTAAAAAAAACCCCGACACAATAACCTTTAAAAAGTAAAAAATAAATACATCGCGTTGGGGGATCGCTCCCACTTATTTATTACCTGACCCCTGGTCCCCCAACGCGATGTATTTATTTTTTACTTTTTAAAGGTTATTGTGTCGAGGTTTTTTTTAAATTTTAAATTTTGATTTTTATTTTATACTTTTTATAGGTACACACCTAATATAATGTAGATTTTGTTAAATTGCACGTGATCCGCTTTCATTTGAGACCACACTCGATTATATTTGCAGACATTCGGTTATTCTTCCCCACTTTCACCCGTCATAACTTTTAAACGGCTCAACCGATTTTCATCAAACATGTCTAAGAACACTCGCCCGTAACTCACCTTTCATACCAAAAAACTATATTGAAATCGCTTCATCCGTTCGCGAGCTACGGTCCACAGACAGACAGACACGTCAAACTTATAACACCCCTCTTTTTGCGTCGGGGGTTAAAAAATGTGGTAATTATGGCATATATTAATATTCTTCTTATAAATAAAAATGAATGTTTGTCTGTATGTCTTTATAGAATTTGTTCATGAAAAACAAATGAATATTTTTGTAATTCCTTTCACGTCGCTCATTTAATTTAGTTAGTAACAACGCTCGCGCGGTTCCTACATAAAGTATAATATAAATATGTTTTTAGTTTTATTCAATCCTATACATATGTCTGGGTGGCTCCGTCGAACCTTACGAAATAATCTATCCGGGGGCCATCCGGGGGCCATCCGGGGGCCATCCGGGGGCTGTCGTAAAAGCCAACAAAAGGAAATGACAAGCCCGAAAACTTAGCCGCAAAGGAAGGAAATCTTGAAACGAAACCCTTTGCCAACCCGTCTGGCCAACGGTGCACAGTAGGCTAATTACCTTACATATAATGCGAGGAGGTCCGACTCAGCTGTGAGGATCATGTATGGGTTGAGAAGTAGGTATATTACGGACGGCGTATCTTGGCGAGTGTGAACATAGGCTCTTATCAAAACTGTTATTATATATGTCGTGGATTGATGAAGTTATGGCGCGACAGACAGCGCCATCTCAGGATTATTTTAGTGAACCAATAAATTGTTACCGGAAACGCAAGTGGCGCGGCGGTAGAGCAAGTATAAAAAGGGCCGCACAGCACGCACTTCCATCGAGTGCGTCGCGGTGCGTGGACCTCTGTCTTTCGACAACCGGGCGTTGGACGTGGAACGTTGTCACAACTAGTACAGTCCTTATTGTGGTGGACAGTCTGCGTCGGAAGGTCTTGGTTGGCTTACGCTCGGTGCCAACGCACGTGTTTGTTTCCATAATGTAGAAAGTTGTTAGTCAAAGATAAATAAAGTTACTTTGATTTAAATTATCTTTCGTTCAAGTACCCAAGTCAGTGTCCACATCCATCTTAAACCATGTCAGATCATGATGAAGACCGGATGCTTCACATCTCGGCCACCCATCCATGATCCATGACTGTTCTGCGACATACTTATATATTTTTTATATTTATTTAATTTGTACGAATTGGTCACTGTATTATAGAATTAAAAAATGATAATAATAGTTTTGTTCACTAGTGTACATGAGCTAAAGTTCGCGGAGCCTATGTTCAGACTCGCCAAGATACGCCGGCCGTAATATAATGTAGTAGTAGAACAAAAGTTTGTATTCTGTCACTGCCTCTTGGATTATGCCAGGTAAGGCCATGAATCGGTAGTATATTACTGCTGAGTACATAATATAACTAATATTTATCTAGAGCAGTAACTGCGGCGTGTAATCAGGATATTGTGTGGTCCAAGTTAAAAGCATTTACATAATGAAATTAAAATAATTTTAAAAAAAGCCACTGCTGATTTTAGCCGCCCCTGAGTTCACGGAGGGGAATTAGCCTACTTCCTCCGTGTGGGGACGTGGCAAAATATAAAACTTCTTCACCGCAAGCTGTGAAATAAAAAGTGTTGTAAAAGTCAACAAAACCCAGCACGATTGGTGGTAGGATCTAATGGACCGCCCGGCTAGCTGCCACCCTCACATCTCGTGTGTGTGTGAGAGCCGGTGCCCATCAAGGCATTTCCTTAAATTGCCTTCTCCATCTTAGACCCTGGCGTTGCTTTCCATCTCGCAAGCCTGGGGTCAAAAGCATTCAAGTAGCTAATAAAAAAAAAACAGTGCCACGCTGGCCAGACGGTTTCCTATCAAGTTTACCTTCTCTCAAGGCTAGTTTTCCGGCCTTGTTATAACGTATTGTCGACTCTTACGATACTCCGAGGGCGAAATTTGTTGGGAAAATAAATATTAAATTATTAAATATGACCGCAAAGTAATAGCACATATTGGTGAGTAGTTAGTGGTAATATCATCATAATTTCAGCCAAAAGACGTCCACTGCTGGACATAGGTGTCCCCCAAGAATTTCCACAAAGGCCGGTCCTGGGCCGCCCGCATCCACTGCTTTCCAGCGACCTTAACCAGGTCGTCGGTCCACCGTGTGGGAGGCCTACCAGCACTGCGCCTTCCGGAACACGGTCGCCACTCGAGGAGTTTTCTGCCCCATCGGGCGTCGGTCCTGCGAGCTATGTGCCCTGCCCACTGCCACTTAAGTCAGGCAATCCGGTGGGCTATGTCGGTTGCCCTAGTTTTCCTGCGTATCTCCTCATTTCTGATTCAATCACGCAGGGAAACTCCGAGCATAGCCCTCTCCATTGCCCTTTGGGTGACTTTGAGCCTTCTGATTGAGCCCAATGTTGTTTAAACTACAGCCTCCGCTTGTAACTTGTCCCCCACGCCTAAGCTAATTTAGTTCGAATCACGAAATGAGTCCGATACAATACTATTATTGATAATGCTTTCAATTGACATAACTAGCGCTGAAAGGGTATTGATTACAGCTCTACACCCAATCAATATGAGTGCGTAATGATATTGGAAAATTGAAGCTAAGATGGTAATCTTGTCTGAAAAATTGTTGAGCGTGTTACAATAGCAGTAACTCATAATCGCTTTCGTTTTTATACTGCTGTGTTAGGTGCCGTCCCATTGCCATCGCTCGTGCGATATCGCGATGCGATTTTATCGTGCGATGAAACCGATCGCGCGATGAGAAAACATTTGTCCTATTACGGTCGTACGATGATTAATAATAATATTGTAAGTTTTATCAATCAATAATAATAATGTAAGTTTTATTAAAATATTTTCACTAAATCTTCTTATTTTATTCAAATTCATTGCAATAATAGCCCACTCTTTGTCATTTTTAAGCCTGTTTTTATAGTCTTCACTCCATTTATTCCAAACAATGGGATGAGCACGCATTTATTAATTAAGGTCTCTTCAAATATCATCTTACGAATCCATGGAATCGAACCATATGACATTTAGTAGTTATCAGAATATTTGAACACACGGTCGTCCGATAAATACGATGCGTTTAAACAATTTGATCGCCTCGCATGATCGCACGACCTTCAATAGGACATTCAGTAGAAATCAGTATGTTTGATCGCACGGTCACACGATCGTTTTTGGTCGGACGGACAGATCGCGCGAGCGATGGCAATAGGACGGCGCGCCTTAGAGTTCAACTTATCGAATAGCTTTATTGTGTCGTTGTCTTTCAACCGTTCAAATAACTACTACTACTCATCACATAGATGACCCACTGTTGAGTCGGGTTTCCTCCCATCTTCTCTCCATTCTTCTCCATTCTTCTCAGTATTTATACGTGAATCAAATCTTTTTTTTTATTTCGTTTAGAAAACACATTAAATTAATAACAAATACACACACTACCATGTACATACACTCTTTTGTTTATTGTTAAAGTCCGTCGTCAAATTGAGAATAGAACTTTATTTTTAAATTTAATATGGTTGAAAATCGACCGCTGGACGATCGCTAGTAGTTACTTAGCAAAAATTGGCTTACTGTGCAACGTGGCTCAGATGATTTGGTACAGGGTGTCAGGTTTTCTGTCTTTTACGGTCGGAAGGATTTAGAATACACAGCGTCACCACCCCATTCCATTCTGCCAACCCGTCTGGCTAGTTGGAGTTTTGTGATAAAACCTACGTAAATAAAGTCCCTTTTGAGTTTGAATAAAATTCATATACACATACTATACTAGGTAATACTTAGACTTAGAAACTCAGACTGAATCCCGGAATTATTGACTTAGTTAACTTTACTCCAGCTAAACTCAGTTTAAATATAACCCCGTGGTTATCTAACTTCGATAACGCAATCTAACATAGTCACTGTATAAACTTTGTGTGTGGTCATTCAACCAGCGAGACTGGAGCCGACCCCAGCGAAATTGGGAATAGCCGACAGAGAAAAAGATTAAACGAGCGAGAGTAATTACCATCTGTTTTTTTTTTTTTAAACGTGACAATTTTTTTTTAATGGGTGTAACCTTTTTAGGTCCCCAGCCGGGGCACGGGGCTGGGGTATATGGGAGTCCCGGTCGCGATAAGATGGCGATTGGTTGACCAACTAAAACGTACCACTATTGGTCTGCGCGGGCCATCTGTTGTTTGGGAATCTTCGTAAACGATCCATTCGACAGTGGCCTAGAGAAGGGAGCCTTGCTATAGTGTTAAACCAAAGCGCTTGAAAGCGCTTCCCTCTAGGACATTGCGTAAAAACAGGGTGTCCCTACCCGTGTTCTGGTCGTATTGCGTACCCGTGATTGTGCGGGTCACATCTCAACTTTGCTAATCGAAACCCATATATATATTTTTTTATATAGTGGTTGAAACTATACCTTTTATAGGTCCCCAGCCCAGGGACGGGGCTAGGGTATGTGGGAGTCCCGGTCGGATTGCGAACGGTTTAACCACTAAAACCTACCACTAATTGTCTGTACGGGCCATCTGTCATTTGGGAAACTTCGTAATCGATCCAGCACTAGTAACCTGTGCTGGATCGATTCCGGGGTCGGGCAAGTGTCTTTGTCTAAACCAGAGGCACTGGCTCGGAGTCTGGGTATCATTTCTATCTATAATATGTATGTATTTACAAAAAAAAATATGTATATAAGTAGTTTATCATCCATCTCGTTACCATAACACAAGCATTAAGTTGCTTAGCTTGGGACGAGATGGCGTTGTGTGAAATGTCCAAGGATATTTTAATAATTAAAAAAAAAAATGCAGTAGTAAACTGTACCTGTGCTCAGTGCTTAGAAACACGAAATTCATGACCACAAAATGACACTCAGGCACAGAGTTTGAAGCCAACAGACGAATGACAAGGCAAGTTTACGACACCCTCAATACAGAATGAGGTGGTGAAACTATATATTCAAAATCCGTAACCACCGGCAGAAGGTCATAATGTTGTTATAATTCAAAATTAACGCACACTTCCTGGCTCCACACCACAAGCTGTTTTCGCCGACTTCGCCCCTTGAATGTACGTAATTTTAGTGTTATGTTGACTTATTCATACTCAAGATATGTTGTAGTACGATTCGATACAAGCCTCAGGGTGTCGTAAGGCGCGATAAACGAGTGGGTTTGTAGGAGCGCCTCGCTGTATGGCGCCTTGGAGTATCACATAACCCACCTACCCTCAACGGCTGGGCATCTATGAGGCGTCATTTTTTTGTTTCTTTTTTTCTTTTTAAACCGAACTCCCCTGGGGTATCGCGGAGGCAGTTTACAAACATGAAATTCACGAACACAAATGACACAATGACAATAATCGAACTTGGAACCCCGTGATCCAAAGGCGGTACATCCAACCTCTAGACCAACAAGGCAGTAAAAAGTTGGGGGCAAAATATCTATACACTTAATAAAACAACGTATATTAGATGTTACTTTGTAGAATAATCTATAAACCGCAGCATACGCCGTTCAGGCGTTAGTAATGGCCTACTAATACTTACTCCTCAGCAAATGACCCACTGCTGAGTCGGGCCTCCTCCAACAACATAGAGGGTAATTAGCCTACTGTGCCACGCCGGGCAGACGATAGCATAGGGTTTCGTTTCAACGGTGACCCTGAGCCGGTATGACCCCAAAGGATCCTAAAGTCACGTAAGCCCCCTCACCACAACAAGGTGGCAGAACGGTCGAGGGGGCCCATCAACCGTGCGTCAATTGATCCATTTAAGATTTTTTGCAGGTACAAGTATATTAAATCAATATAATTTTGTGAAAGAAAACTCTCAGTTAAAACCTTACGAAAAGCTAAAAAGGACAATTGAAATCGTTAAGATAAAACCAGTAGTGAACTCGAGACGCGCGTTTTTTGGCTTTGAGAATCACTCGTGCAATTTCTTCGGCTGACGCGATCCGAATCTTAAACGGGAAGTCTGAACGGAATCTAAAACAATAGCCTTCGGACTCAACGGTTATCTCAAAAGACAGGGGTGACGTCACTTTACTGCAGTCCTACCACTGTTCGTGTGGTGTCGGATTAAGTATACATAGTGTCACCATCCAATTCCATACTTAAGGTGTCGTAAGAGCCGACAAAAGGAAAAGACGGCTGATAATAAATAAATAAATATCCTTGGACATTTCACACAACGCCATCTCGACCCAAGCTAAGCAACTTAATGTTTGTTTTGGTAACGAGATGGATGATAAACTACTTATATTCATTTTTTTTGTAAATACATACATATTATAGATAGAAATGACACCCAGACTCCGAGCCAGTGCCTCTGGTTTAGACAAAGACACTTGCCCGACCCCGAAATCGAACCCGGAACCCGTTGATACGAAACCCTGCGCAAACCCGCCTGGCCAGCGTCGCACAGTAGGGTAATTATCCGCCATGTAACTGCCGTAGGCCTGAATTGGCAGTGGGTCAACAATGGGGTGAGTAGCTTCTATGCCTTTCAATATCATGTGCCAATGCAGAGTTGGATCGCGTCCATTATATGCTTCTGTGCCTTTATAGCTCCTTACTAATATTGAAGACGAAGATCATGTCTAATATCCATGTTCAAGCCACTCCTGTTAACATCGGAGGTTCTACCCTCCAAGTTGTTGACCATTACATTGAGTTGGGACACACTGTCCTGTTAGGTAAGTCCAATTTCGAGAAAGAGGTCAATCGTCGGATCCAACTCGCCTGGGCAGCGTTCGGGAAGCTGCGAAAGATCTTCTCGTCCATAATACCGCAGTGTCTGATGACAAAAGTCTTCAACCAATGTGTGTTGCCAGTGATGGCATATAGAACAGAGACGTGGTCGCTCACTATGGGCTCCATCAGAAGGCTCAAAGTCACCCAAAGGGCAAAGGAGAGGGCTATGCTCGGAGTTTCCCTGCGAGATCGAATCAGAAATGTGGAGATACGCAGGAAAACCAGGGTCAACGACATACCCACAGGATTGTCAAACTTAATTGGCAGTGGGTAGGGCACATAGCGCGCAGTACCGACGGCCGATGGGGCAGAAAAGTCCTCGAGTGGCGACCGCGTTCCGGAAAGCGCATTGCTGGTAGGCCTCCCTCACGGTGGACCGACGACCTGGTTAAGGTCGCCAGAAAACGATGGATGCGTGCCGCCCAGGACCGGCCTTTGTGGAAATCCTTGGGGAGGCCTATGTCCAGCAGTGGTCGTCTTTTAGCTGAAGCGGTGCTGATCATGATGAAAGTAACTCTATCTGTCACGCTTTCATGTCAAAACTAAACCGATTTAAATTAAATTTGGTACACAGATTGAGACAGATATTGCGAAAAAGGGTTGAAAGGGGGGATGATGAAAATGCTACCCAAATACACTATTTCGCGCGCACGGAGTCGCGGGCAAAGCTAGTTGGAAAATATTAAAATTATTACTTGAAAAACTTAAGGTGAAATAGAATCCGCTGATGATGATACAAAAGATATGTTTTAACCTTTACTAACCAGGAGCGGAATGGTCTATATAGTAATAATATTATAACAGACGTCTGTCCGGGTGTTGATAGATTTATAATACTACTTATCCCCCCACTGCTGAGTCGGGCCTCCTTCAGTTAAATGGAGGGTGATTAGCCTTTATATGGAGGTTTTGTCACAGCCTGTATAGAGTAATTTTTAAGCTAAAAATGTCCTTCACTGCAGCACATTCGAAGTTCTTGTATGTAGTGTTGAAGTTCTTGTAGAATCTTCTTCTTTGTGAAGTCATTTAAAAATGACAGTACTGTTATACCCCTTATATGTTCTCTGTTCTGCCAACTCGCACGCCTCCCCTCTGTTCACTCATCGTATCTTAGCCTATAAGTAGACCTCTCCTACAAGTCAGTCTTCATCCATACTCCATCCCGGTCGTAACGCTGTTATTGTTAATTTCTATTCAATGTATTTGTGTGTAACAATGAAAATCCTTTTTTAAAAAGCTTTCGGAGTTTCTAACAGTACCATGTCTCGCTGGCCACACATCAAGATTATCAGTTTTCCTTCTCTTGCGGCTAGGTTACTTACGACACCCTGAGGATCGCATGAGATGGTGGCACATGTATTCTAAATTCGTCACTTAGTCGACTTAGTAATCCGTTATTACTACTACTCAGCCCATAGATGACCCACTCTTGAGTCAGACCTCCTCTATTTCCATGGAGGGTATAATTACCCTACATGGCTAATGCCATGAAGGTTTCTGTGCCACGCTGACTGTGCCCAGACGGGTCCGCACAGTGTTTCGTATCAAGTTACGACACCCTTAGGGTAGAATACATATACATGCGTCGGGGCGCCACAGTGGAATGCGTTTACGCGAACCTGTGGCGCCCCAAGCGTGTCGTCTGAGGGAATACCACTAGAGTTTTAGTGGGTAGACGAGTAGTTTCCGGAGTCCTACATAATCGCCGGCCCTTCCTCAGAGGAGTGACGGTATGCATAAAGCATTTCCCCAGCGAAACAAAAAAAAATTAAAGTGAGGGAGTGGAGTCCCTCCATGCGGAAAAAGTGAAACTTCGTAATGTGGAAATGAAAATAGAAAGGGGTAGAAATTGATTGTTAGTGACATAATATTGTTTCTTTAATACAAACTTTATTAACATTGCTTACAATTCACAATTGATTGCATCTTTTAATTAGAGACATATACATACATTCTTTATTGTGGCAAAAGAAAAAAATACAATGACAAACATACACATGACATAGATCTAATTATTATCATTTTCGAGTGGAGAAATATCCAAATCTATGACTCACTCTCTTTCTCTCTCCTACTTTCTACCTTTGTGTATCTTTATTTCTCTCTCCATCTTGCGCGTTAAACTTTTAACGCAACCTTGTTGGAAGACGCATTAAAAGTTTCACTTCAAAAAACACAATACACGAACGGATTCACGGGAAATAACTAGCCTAGAATAAAGGGCAGAAACGGCGTTATAACAGTAACATTTGGAAGTAAACTGTTGGGTTAAGTGATCGTTCTAGGTGTGAGCTCAAATGGCTTAATGCAATGTTAGATTCGAGCAGCTTACTTAACTAAAGTACTTTAACAGACAGTTTGAGAGGACTTGAAAAGAAATCAAATTAAGATGTGTGTGGTAAAAAGAATAATAAATATAATAAATATCCTTGGACATTTCACCGCATCTCGTCCCAAGCTAAGCAACTTAATGCTGTGTTATGGTAACGAGATGGATGATAAACTACTTATATGTATACATTTTTTTTTGTAAATACATACATACATAGTAAAGATAGAAAACACCCAGACCCGGAACAAATACTTGTAGGTCGCACAAATATTTCTTCCGTGCGGGGATCGAACCCGCGACATGCTGCGCAGCGCAGCAGTCGATCGCTCAACCACTGCGCCAACCGTGTCGACAGAGAATATACATATAATTAGCCTACTGTGCTACTCTGGCTAGACGGGTTGCCATAGGGTTTCGTATCAACCCCCTCAACCTTGCTGTGGTGACGGGGCTTGTGTGACTTCATGATTCGTGGGGGCCATACCGGCTCATGGTCACCTATGCCGGGTGGGCCCACGGGGAGTGACCAGACGAAGCCAATACCAGCAAAGAGCAGACGCACTTCCCCCAGGCCGGGGGGAAGGGGACGTGACGTTACGCCTCCCTTTCGCTTTCGCCTTAGAGGGCGGCGGTATGCATAAATCATTAATTGGTTAATCACACGCCAGAGAAACAAAAAAAAAGGCGAATTTCAAGATCAAATCCAGGTAAAAAGGCCAGGTCAAGAATACCCTAAACTGAAGAGCATGTATGAAGGGAGTAATGAAAGCGGACGAAGGGAAACAAGTATGTAAGGATCGTAGCAAGTGGAAAGAAGTGGTCTCTGCCTACCCCTACGGGAAAGAGGCGTGATTATATGTATGTATGCACTGGGAATGTTATCAATAAAACAAAAGTAAAGGCGGCAGATTTATGGGCTTAAATTACCAGTGACCAAAAGTGACTGACAATAAAGGCACTTAATCCGAATGGGCGGATTGTAAGTCAAATATTCAAACTCGAAATATTAATAAAACAACAATAATTCCGAAGTTCACCGTCGCCCTTCAACAAGGGTTGGAGAGGTCAAATTAAGCCCTTTACAACAATTAAGCTTAACAAAAAGTTGGAGCTCATAAAATTTTCAACTAGCTAAGCACCATCGCGATAATAGCCCTTGGGATGTTTCATCCCAGTCATCTCAAGAGGGTTGGCAGAAAGGTTTAATGATATTAAATTAGGCAATCCTATTAATGTACCCGTATTATGCCCAAGCGGTTAGAGAAAGTTAGACATACTATGGTATCACACATCTTTAAATACAAATAGTGTTTCTGTTTGTAATAATAAAATAAACACGTTTTACTAAATGCGTAAGTATACAGTAGGACATAGACCAAAATAACACTTTTTTTCATTTTTGTCTGTCTGTTTATTCCGGCTAATCTCTGGAACGGCTGGACCGATTTTGACGGGACTTTCACTGATAGGTAGCTGATGATATAATATATATAATATAACTTAGGCTTTTTTTGACTCGCTTCGCAGGGGTAACATAGCACCCGTGTGAAGCCGGGACGGGCCGCTAGTCCTACAAATAATGTTATGTATAAATAAGATAAGATATAGTTACGTGAATATTTCACATATATTATGTATACACGTGCTATGTGTGTAGGTGTCCGAGTTGTTAATTTTTATTTCTTTATTATACCTAAGCAAAATAAATGATTTGATTTTGAAACATTGTTGTAGTGTGTGAGCTATATTATTGTAAATTTTCATCATGATCCTTTCAATATTTCTCGCGTGTAAAATTACTAAAAAATATCAAAAAAAAGTTGTTTACTATAATTTTTTTATTTACTATTTGAAGACAGCCAGTCAGAAAAATTATAAATTAACACTCATAAATAGATTATGTCCAACATTGATCACCGCAACACTGATGACGTCACACGTAAGGTTTATGACGTCACGAGATACACTGTAAGATAATATCGCTGTTACATAACGCTCTATTGACAAGCATACGGCTCTAATCTCGACAAATTGGCTTAAACACTGCATGCCAGTGAATATGGCGCAGCATATAATTTTATGGCTCTTAAGCCGACGACCAGAAATTATTTACTTATTTACTTTCTTTGTTTTAAACGATAAGCAATATCTTATATACGCACATAATTTGTGTGTGTTATGTGAAGTTTGCCGGGTCAGCTAGTCTATCTATCTTTAAAAATAAAAATTAGTTCCAATTTGGCTAATTTTGGTCTTCAAATATTCGTGTAAGTCCGGGAAAAGTTTAAAAGGTGATAAAAAATCATTTTTTTTATTACCTTTTTATTTATTGATTATGAGGCGGTACGATGTTTGCCGGGTCAGCTAGTAAACAAAATATAAATCACTATCATCACCATCACCATCACTATCACTATCACTACATATTATAAAACAAAGTCGCTGTCGTCTGTCCGTCCCTATGTATGCTTAAATCTTTAAAACTACGCAACGATTTTGAAGCGTTTTTATTCTAATAGAGTGATTCAAGAGGAAGGTTAATAGGTATAACTAATACATCAATAATATTGTAGAAAAACACTGATAAATTTAGATGTTCACCATCGCACCCGTGCGAAAAGTAGTAAAGTAATTAGTCGATATAATTTTCAAGGGAAACATTTTCTCAAGGCTTAACTCTCTCGACGGTTTCAGTCTTTCCCGATACTGATAGCAACTTGTTGACACAAATGGCTCAAGCCAACAATGGGAGCTACGAGCCAGAACGCCTCTACAACCACCCAGCGTGGGTCGGTGGGAGGCCAACCTTTTGTTTCGAAGCCTTTATGCTTAGTGATCGATAGTGTTAAGGTTCTGTTGAATTTGAATATGAAATAGCATCTCGTCTATTCAATGTTGTATTCCGTGAAGGATTTAGAATACATTGCGTCACCACCCCATTTCACCCTAAGGGTGTCGTAAGAGTCGACAGTAGGAAATGACAAGGCTGAAAACCTAACCCCTTTTGGAGACGGGTTGGCACAGCGTTCGTATCAAGTTTTCCTTCTACTGCGGCTAGGTGATGTGCCTCTTTCGTTCCCTTATTCACCTCTTGCGACACGCCTCCGATGCTATGGGCTGGTGGACATGTATTCTAAATCCATCACCGTATCTAAAGCGTCGTTCTAAAATACATTATTAAAGCAATATATTGCCTAAATATCCTACACCGCGCTATCGAAATTTACAAAAAAAAATAGCACGGAGTAGAAGGTTCCGCGGCGGCCTTATTTTTGCTTCGGTAAGACCTAAGTTTGCATAGTTCCCGTTTGAAAATGTGTAGGAAAATCAACACCAGAACTCGTCCTCAGTGAAAAGTGCAGTTACTGAAGTGCTAAACTTTACGAAAGTTGTTCGTGAGTTTCGGAGGAAATTCAAATTTGTTTTTTTTTCAGTGAATATTTCTTTTGTGTTGCTGCTTTTCCCTTCTTGCTTATTTCGAACCTGGGCTTATCTCGACCAGGATCTAGGCAACCTGGTCCCCCATTTTAAAAAGAAGAAACGTGAAGACGTGGCTTCTACTACTACTCAGCCCGTAAATGACCCATTGCTGAGTCGGGCCTCTTCTCATTACATGGAGGGTAATTAGCCTACAGTGCCACGCTGGCCAGACGGGTTAGCACAGGGTTTCGTGTCAAGTTTTCCTCTTGCGGCTAGGTTTTCAGTGATTTTTATTTATCGGCTCTTACGACACCCTCAGCATGGAATGTGGTGGCGACACTATGTATTCTAAATCCATCACCGCACGGACAGTAGAAGTAACTAATCAAGTAACTAATTAGTCACATGACTTACATATAGAGAAAAAAAATGAGAATATTTAAAAAAAACCGTCCGGTGTCGGCTTCGCCCGTGCAAAGCGGGGGTGAGTTATACATATAAACCTTCCCCTTGAATCACTCTATCTATTAAAAAAACCGCTTCAAAATCCGTTGCGTAGTTTTAAAGATTTATGCATACATAGGGATGGACAGAAGAATGCGACTTTGTTTTATACTATGTAGTGATGACTCGGCTCGGATCGCGGAAATATTGTGAATTTATTTGAATGCACTCTAAAAAGCTTGCCAAAAAAATGTATTAATGCTTCCGCGTATAATGCATATTTAGATTTATAGCTACGTTCATCAATCCGTATGCAACCCACGGTGAGACATCAGGCATGTAAAGGTACTCGGACCTTCTAAATATTCCCGCTACTGAGACCTATGGCATAATTATAAAACGTGGTCGAGGCATATATTATGTGGCCAGGACCGGCCTTTGTGGAGATCTTTGGGGGAGGCCCTTGTCATGCAGTTGACGTCTTTTGGATGAAATTATGATTTATTTATTTATTGGTTCGCCAACAATTGTTTACAAGGGTAACATGCGAAAGTGTGTATGCAACAGTGCAAAAATCACTTACAGGCATGTTAGTCCCGTAAACAAAGTTAATATAAATTAAAAGAATCATTCATGGTTTTTTGATTTTGTACCACTATGCAGTCCGAGCAAACCCAACACTATCCCCGCAGGTGCAAAGCTGGCCACTAAATATTGAACATGGGTGTACACTTTGACAGAATTATCATTCTCACAGGGCGACCGTATTTTGTTTGGTCCCAAAACACGTTCGGAATTTGTTATCCTCAGCATGTGGCTATTTGCGTTTCCGTTGATTGCTCTCGGGGGTTGCATGACGTTAAATTAATGACCGTTTACATAACCATGTGGCGCCCTGTGTGGTCTTTTAATTAATTTATTTTTATTTATTTAGGACATAGAGTAGTTATTACGGGCATTAAATTGCACTACGTATAGTATACTAGCTTTTGGGCGTGGCTTCGCTCGTGTGGACTTCGAACCCGTGCTTATCTCTATGCATTTTTTTTATGAATATAAAAGTGGTTATTGTGACTAAACTATGATAGATAGATATGTGCTCGCGGAATTTTTTTATTGTAAAGTAAAAGGTAGAGATTAATAAGACCTACAAACTCGTAGTACTCCATTTTGTTCTATTGTCAATAGTTTTTGCAGCGCACGCATAAATAGGTTTTCGATTTTACACCTTGGGTTACAAAATCGCAATTTTCATACGGATCCCTAATTCCTTTGAAAATAAAATAGCCTATAACCTTCCTCGATAAATGGACTATCTAACACTGAATTCGGACCAGTAGTTCCTGAGATTAGCGCGTTCAAACAAACAAACACACAAACAAACAAACATACTCTAGTTAAAGGCATAGGCAGTTAAAAAAAATGCCTCTTTCTCGTATCAACCCTGTATAACACTAAATTTATCAGTGTTCCTCTACAATAGTATGCATGTATTTTAAATATAAAACTTCTTGAGTCACTCTATAAATTTATAAAAACCGTATCAAAATCCGTTGCGTAGTTTTAAATATTTAAGCATACATAGGGACGGACAGACGACAGCGACTTTGTTTTATAATATGTAGTGATAGTGATGATCAACATAATATTATCAAAGTTCTTGACACTAACTGTACAACTTATTAAGGTGCCACTAGTCCTATTCAGCCAATAAATAACCCACTGCTAAATCGGGCCTCCTCCAATTACACGTAAGCTAAATAGGCTACAGTGACAAGCCAGCCAGATGGGTTGGAACTGGTTCTGCATCAGATCCCACAATGCCGCAACAGGACGCGAGTTGGAGCACCCCGGGGAGGTTTAGTGGGTAGGCCCCCACTATGGGGGAGAGTCCCACACTCGCTGGCCATCCCAAGTCCATAAAGGATTTTACCCCGGGCGAACAAAAAAAAACAAAGGGTTTCGTTTCCAATTTTCCTTCTCTTGCGGCTAGGATTTGTCCTTTTGTCGACTCTTACGACACCGTCACGATGGAAATGGTTGGTGACACTATGTATTCTAAACCCACACCGATAACTAATTGCCCTGCCCTTTCCCAATTTCAACCAATATAGAGTGATGGTAAAATTAAAACCAGATGCGACCATTAATATGCACCGAAGTGCACTAAACTGGAACGAACCGATTCAGCACTATGTCCATACATTAGGCATGCGTATGGACATAGAATAAATAAAGCTAAACACTTCCATTAAATAGATATACTTTTTTATATCCGTTATATGAATGCCTTTGACCCTAGGTTGATGGAAAGCAGCGACAGGGTCTAAGATGGAGCAGGCAATTCAAGGAAATGCCCTATCGGGCTCTCGAAATAATACACACAACGAAACACAGTAAAAATGCTTGGTACCGGACTTAGATTTGAGGGTAGCTAGCCGGGCGGACCATTAGATCCTACCACTAAGCGTGCTGTGTTTTGTTGATTTTTGTAACACGCGTTATTTTCCAGCGTGCGTTGGGGAAGTGTAACATTGTACCCCGTCACCACACGGGGTTACAGATACGCTATGTTTATTGTGCTATACATACTCGTATATACATATACTTAGCACTCAGCCCATAGATGACCACTGCTGAGTAAGGCGCCGTCCTATTGCCATCGCTTTCGTATCAATTTGTCCTTCTCTTCTGCCTCTTAAAACCGACACTGATCGGGGAACGGTGCGAAGCGCGAACGCGAAGGCGTGAACAACATCTACACTCGTGATTCGCAGTTGTCGCGGGCTTTCGCGGCCGTTCGCGGCGCAAGTGTAGAGCGGGCTTTACGATACCCTTGGAATAGAATGGGGTGGTGACAAAATGTGTCTTAAATCCGTCACCACAGGTATAAACCACGGCCCACGGGCTTCGAGCCTGCTCTGTGATCATAGTGGGCAGATATAAGTAGTTCTAAAATGAAGTTGCATATCTGTTCGTAATTACATGTTCCATGTTGTGAGAGAGTCCATCACGATTATTAGTCAGACTAAGCATTGTGTGCTAGGGATTGCAAACAGAATAACATCTGCTCATTAACATCGCATCTAGAATATTATTGGAGTAATATTATAAGTTGGTACGCAAGTTAACTTACCTATGTTACTCAGGGCCTCGGAGCATGGGGCTCCACTAAAAAGCGGGCCAAGGCCACGGAGCATGCTCCCGCAATGGGAGTGAACCCCGTGGCCCTGGTTCGAGCAGTCGATGATCGCCGTCGGTTTTAGTGGATAGGTCGGGGCGCAATTCACCATCTCTACGCGCCCCGGAGTCCCAAGTAGCCCAGCCGGGTATCCATGACTACGACATGACTCCGACGTAAAAAAAGGGTTTTACAGCCCCCCTCAACTGTGCTGCTCGACCTTGCCGTGGTGAGGGGGCTTGTGTGCCTTTATGATCCGTTGGGGCCATACCAGCTCAGTGTCACCCATGCCGGGCGGTCCCAGACGAAGAGCAGCACACGTTGTCGTAACGGTTTTGGGCTCCAGGGACTCCTCTGAGAGTCCCTGCGGGCCCTAAACCGCTGCGTTGCAACAGTGTCGTCGGGTTGGCGGTCAACCTGGTTGGTCACATACCCGAAGGTTGACCCTTCTGCGAGGCCGTTATGTCGCAGTAGGGGGCGGTGGGGTAGTCCACAAAGGAGGGAGCTCCGGCAGACCTAATATGGTATGGCTATTTGGCTTTTCAATGTGCGATATTTAATCAGTATCGTTTAAAAAGCCTTTTTTACGTTTTTTTTTCTATAAAGATGATTCTTTGAGTAAAATGAAATGTGAATTTGTATATTTCGCCACTGAGTTTTAGATTTTAATCAAAATTTTGATAAATAATTATCAAAGACTGAACTACAGTTTTTCTCTATTAAAAACTAATTTATAAAGCCTTTGTAAATTATAAAACTAATTTATTCCAAGCCTTTGTATAGCGTAAAATACATGAATTAGAGTTCTGTATAGAAATAAAAAAAAAACAGAAGACGATGTTACCGTTGTCCGTGTGGTGACGGATTTAGAATACTTAGTGTCACCACCCAATTCCATCCTGAGGGTGTCGTAAGAGCCGACAATAGGAGATGACAACACCGTAAACCTAGCCGCAAGGGAAGGAAAACTTGATACGTAGCCCTTTTTTTTTTTTTTTTTTTTGGTTTCGCTGGGGAAATGCTTTATGCATACCACCGCACCCCGGGGGGAAAGGTCGGTGATTATGTGGGACTCCGACAAGGGTCGTCTACCCAAGAGTCGTTTACCCACTAAAACCCCAGCGGCATACCCTCACACGACGCGCTTGGGGCGCCACAAGTTCGCGTAAACGCATTCTACTGTGACGCCCCGGCGTGGTGCCCCGCAACGCGGGCAAGCGACTATCAGAGAGGGCGCCCCGGTATACTGGGACGCCCTCAGTCATCGAGGCTTTCGTCGGTGGTGGCTCCCCCGAACCACCACCGGCCTCCTAGGCGAGGGCAGAAGGGGCCCGCATCGTCACGGACCCCCCTCCACCCCCGCCTCCGTCCGCGGCGCGGGTCACCCGGAGCTCCCTCCCTTGCGACCCGCCCCGCTGCCCCCTTCTGCGACATCGGCCCCGCAGAAGGAGGCCCGTCAGCCCTCGGGCCGGCGCCAACCAGAGGACACCGGCGCACCGCAGCCGTCCAGGGCCCGCAGGGAAACCCTTAGGACAGGGTCCACCGTCAACCCAGGTCCCCGGAGCCCCCGTCCAGGGCTCGCAGCGAGACACTGGGGACAGGGTCCCCATCCACCCAAGTCCCCGCAGCCCCAATCTACCGCAGCGCACCGGCGATCCGTCCCGCAGCCCCCTTCTGCGGCATACGGCCCCGCAGAGGAGGTGCGTCAGCCCTCGGCCGGCGCCAACCCGAGGACGTTGAGTGAGGACTCGGTTTGACGGCCAACTAAGTTGAGCGCCAACCCGAGGACCTCATGGTGCGCCGCAGCGGTTTACGACTCCCAAGGCAGCTCTGAGGACAGAGGAGTCCCCGGAGCCGCAACCCGCCACGACGCTGGGTGCCGCTCTTCGTCTCACCTCTCCCCGTGGGCCCGCCCGGCATGGGAGGCCCTGGCCGGTATGGCCCCACGGATCATTGAGGCACTCAAGCCCCCTCACCACAGCAAGGTGGCAGCACAGTCGAGGGGGTTGATACGTAGCCCTGTGCCAACCCGTTTGGCCAGCTTGGCACAGTAGCTCCCAAAGGCCTCTTACGGTTTCCTCAGGGTGGAATTGGGTGGTGACATTATATATACATATATAGGGTGGACATTATATATTCTAAATCTCTGTCCAAATATAATAAGTGTTTATTAGATTTAATATAATGTAAGTATCTCTAAATGTTATAATGTCCTTTAAGGTTCTTTAAAATTTTATTTAATTTTCCACATTTTACCTATTATTAATCTTATAACTTTGTTAGCTTAGTTTTAAATTAATTGTGCATGCTGTGGTCTCCTTTAAGTCAAGGAGTACACTATTTATATGTATTGTGTAATCTTTTGTTGGAGATCCTAAAGGTGCGTACAGATTAAGTAACTTTTTGCATAACTTGTGTTTTAAAACACGTCCACATTATCTAACATTGTTTTTCAACTTTGCAACTTATAACAATACTGTACATATTAGAATAATAATGTGATATAACAATGTTGTATGACATTTTCGTTGGTCGCTCTGCAGTAAATAATAATATTAAATAATAATAACCTGTTAAATAATTTAATAACATGTTATATAACATTCAGCCTCCACATTACTGAAACATATTTTATAACATGTTATGTTATATAGAATATGTTTGTTAGAGATCCTTATCACTATCACTATCACTACATAGTTTATAACAAAGTCACTGTCGTCTGTCCGTCCCTATGTATGCTTAAATCTTTAAAACTACGCAACGGATTATGAAACGGTATTTTTAATAGATAAAGTGATTCAAGAGGAAGGTTTATAACTATAATACATGTATAATATTACAGGGAAACACTGGTAAATTTCGAGGTTCATTGCACTCGTGCGAAGCCGGGGCGGGTCGCTAGTTTAAAATAGACAATATATCCATCACCACATGGTAATTAAAATTTGTTATCGGTCAGCATCAAACATATGAGACGGTACACAGAACCTTATAAAAATCCCAGTGCGTCCCTAACGCTGAATTTAGTTATGAAAGCCTTTCATGCCATGGAGTCCCTGGCTGTGAAATTCCAGCGGTCACTGCTGCAAAGGTTAATTTGTCCGGCTTCAGGCGGCACGCAGTGCAAATACTTTCATATTTTTGCTTTAATAGAAAATTCTTGCATCGATTCTACTTTGGATAGGGTATATTTATTTCTGTTACGTACCGGAAAGCGCAGTGCTGGTAGGCCTCCAACACGGTGGACGGATGACACGGTTAAGGTCGAAGGGAAACGATGGATGCGGGTGGCCCAGGACCGGCCTTTGTGTGATGCCTCCACTGCAACGATGATAATTATGTAAAATGCTGCATAGCACTGTTAAAAAATACTATTACTATAAAGTTTTTTTGGGCCTTAAGAAATGCTAAATAGCCAAGCAATTTCTCTACTAAATGGCTTAATTACACAGAACTAGATGCTGACATTTTTAATAATATGTATTGAGTTTATAAAAAAAAATGTTGGCTCTTACGACACCCTAATGATGGAATGGAGTGACACTATGTATTCTAAATCCGTCACAACACGGACACACAGAAACACAGACAGAAGGAAATGACAAGGCCGATAACCTAGCCGCAAGAGAAGGAAACCTTGAAACGACACCCTGTGCCAACCCGTCTGGCCAGTGTGGCACAGTAGGATAAATACCCTCCATGTAACTGGAGGAGGCCGGACTCAGCAGTGGGTCATATATGGTCTCACCCAAAAGAAATCCACTGCTGGACATAGGCCTTTCCCAAGGATCTCCACAAATGCTGGTCCTGGGCCACCCGCATCCATTGTTTTCCGGCGATCTTAACTAGGTAATCGGCCCATCGTATGGGAGGCCTAACAGCACTGCGCTTTCCGGAACGCGGTCGCCACTCAAGGACTTCTCTGCCCCATCGGGCGTCGGTCCTGCAGCTATGTGCTCTGCCCACTGGCACTTAAGTTTGGCAATCCTGTGGGCTATATCGATTACTCTGGTTTGCTTGCGTATCTTCTCATTTCTGATTCGATCTCGCAGGGAAACTTTGAGCATAGCCCTCTCCATTGCCCTTAAGGTGAGTTTTGGCTACAGCATCACTCGTTATATAAAATTATATTAAATTTGCCGCCTCTATTTTTTGTGGCTCTCACTGGCATGTCGGTACATGTTTCCGTTTTGTTTGGCTTCCGTGCGCCCGGCTCTCTATTAATTGCCACTGCAGTCGGACTTCCGGTGCGCGTTTGTGTGCACACAGCCTATTTACGAGTGTGTGATGCTAATATTTATGAAAGATTGGAGTTCATATTATTCTAAGGTATGGTCATTAGTTGTATGAACTCCAAAGCTAAGTCTATGTTAAGTTCTTCCTCGATATTCCCTAATTCATTGGGATAACACCAGTCTAAACTTTTTTTTATGCCGTTATGGGGTGGGATCGGCGATTATGTGGGACTCCGGAAACTACTCATCTGCCCACTAAAACGCCAGGGTATACCCTCACACGACACCCTTGGGGCGCCACATGTTCACGTGGCGCCCCAAGCGCCCAAATGCATTCCTCCGTGACACCCCGACGAGGTCACCATACGGATTGCATACGAACCCTGTTCCAATATGTTTGACCAGCGTGCCATAGTACCATAATTTCCCTGCATGAATTTGGAGCAGCACCGACTTACCAGTGGGTCATTTATGGACTGAAACGAGGATATGTTCAGTAGGATTTCATCTTCTAAACGCAATTAATTTTCCATTCTATTCTCAGAGTGAAAAACTATTTTAAGGTACTTTAAGTTGTAACAGTAAGTCACTTTAATTAGTTTCACGGCTGAATAGGAGAGCTTTGCAGCTGTTTTAAAGGTACAGACTGATTTAAATAAAGTCCAAATTGAAAAAGCGCATAAGCCTCCTGCTTTCTGGGCACCCTCCCTAACAGAAGCACCCAGGACGAAATATTTTTATGTTTCAGTTAGTAATATCATCTGCATTTCAGCCAAATGACTACCACTGCTGGACATAGGCCTACCCCCAGGATTTTCACTAGTATATTACCAATTTTTCTCGGTATTGGGAAACAAATATTATCACTATCACTACATAGTATAAAACCAAGTCGCTGTCGTCTGTCCGTCCCTATATATGCTTAAATCTTCAAAAGTATGCAACGGATTTTGAAGCAGTTTTTTTTAATAGATAGAGTGATTCAAGATGAAGGTTTATATGTATAATAAAACCATCATTGCACCCGTGCGAAGAAGGAACGGGTCTGTCTGTGTCATCTTTCTGTGATACAAATAAATAATAGATTTACGAGTTATAGGTACAATTAGTATTAAAAAAAATATTTGTTTACTAAGTTAAATATTGGAGTTTAGATTACTTCTTCTATCGAGTGAAGTGGTAGTAATCATGTTTTTGCTTTTGACGTTCACTAGATAATACCTAGTGTGTGGAAATTATAGAACACCCTATTCCACCCTAACGTTGTCGTCGACTCATTAGTGGGTCATCTATTAGGCTATTTATTTATTATTATTATTAGGCTTAGTAGTAGTGGTAGGTCAAAGGGGTTAGATGACACACTTTTGGATCAATGGGTCCAAGGTTCAATTCCGGGGCCGGGCAAGTGTCTTTGTGTAAATTGCTCTGAGTCTGGGTGTCATTTGTGTTCGTGAATTAAATGTACACTAACCCCGAGACACAGGTCAAGGGGTTTCGTTTTTTTTAAAAAAGAAAGAAAGTGGAAAATAAATAATCAATTTCTTCAACTTTATTTTGGTTCGGTTCAGATTTTGTTCTTAATGCTTTGTATTTAGGGACACATTTTTTACAAATCGGAACAAAAGCGCCTTAAATCTTTAGTATTAACAAAGAGTTGACCGGCACTCGCAGGAAGGGACTTATGTTTTTGTTATTTTTTTCTAATCGGCCCAACTGGAGAAAGATATTCAAAAATATAAATGAGTCTTTACCTTTACTGATTCCTGCTATTACACCGTAGTCTAAAGGGGCAAGACTATAAATCTGTGAGCTGCACCTTAAGCTGCACGTGCTAATTATTGCGCATTGTTAATTTATTATCACAGTAGTGAAATCAAGAGAGCTTCGTGGAGCTTTTTATTTTAGAGCTTTATGCAGTGGTATTATGTACAGTACAGCAAAACAGATTAAAAGCTTTATTGAATTATTTAAATTAGTTATATTTTTAGCATTTGAATTAATGTCCGTGTGATAACGGATTTAGAATACATAGTGTCACCACCCCATTCCATCCTGAGGGGGTCGTAAGGAAAACACAAAAGGAAAAGACGACATGGCTGAAAACCTAGCCGCAAGAGAAGGAAATCATGAAAAGAATTTTTTTTTTACGTCGGAGATCCTCATGGTTATCCGGCCGTTGGAAAATGGCCGGGGTATGTGAGACTCCGGGGCGCGAAGAGATGGTAAATTGCGCCCCGACCTACCCACGAAAACCGACGGCGATCCTTGACTGCCCAAGCCAGGGCCACGGGATTCACTCCCATTGCAGAGAGCATGCTCCGTGACCCTGGGGCCTTGGCCCGCCTCTTAGTAGAGCCCCATGCTCTCAGGCGGGCCCCTCCGAGTATGTGGGGGGGGGCTGTATTGCCCTGTGCCAACCCGTCTGGCCAGCGTGGCACAGTAGGCTAATTTCCATCCGTGAATTTGGAGGAGGCCTGACTCAGTAGTGGGTCATTAATAGGCTGAAACGACGAATGGATCTATAAACGACAGAGCATAGATAGATAGACATTCTTTAATGACATGTACACAAAACTAAAAGTTAAAATATAAAAAAAAACTACTGCTAATTCTCAGCCCATAAATGACCCACTACTGAATCAGGCCTCCTCCAAATTCGTGGAGGAACATTAGCCTTTAAAAAAAAGTGCAACTGAAATAAAAAACGTTTCGTTTTGAAGTCAGCTGAAAACTTCATAGAGACTAAAGTCAGCGTAATATAGAATTAAGAAGAAAATAGAATATTAAATATGAAAATTTAGAGCCAAAAAAAAATTGCAGTGTCTCTTTTATTTCCGCCTACCATGTCGTTCTCTGCATCGCCCAAAGGTTGACTAAATAGAATACCTAAGGCATTAATGCCCGCCTATGTTCAACTTACTGTTGCATAAAGAATAAATAAATAAATATTAAATGTACACATTATTTCAAACTAGCGACCCGCCCCTGCTTCGCACGGGTGCAATGATGAATCGCTAAATTTATCAATGTTACACCTACAATATAATGCATTTTTTATACATATGTAATATAAACCCTCCTCTTAAATCACTCTATCCAATTAAAAATCGCTTCAAAATTCGTTGCGTAGTTTTAAAGATTTAAGCATACATAGGGACGGACCGACGACAGCGACTTTATTTTATATTATGTAGTGATGTAGTGATAGTGATACAATACCAACTCAATTCTCGTCGTCGTTTCAGCCCATAAATAACCCACTACTGAGTCGGGACTCCTCCAAACTTATGGAGGGAAATTAGCCTACTGTACCACAGTTTTCCTTCTCTTGCTAGGTGTTTTTTTGCTTGGCTAGGTGTTTTTTATTTTTTATTTATTCAACTTCATGCATATTTTAACATTGGCGGAGTTAATGCCTACGGCATTTTCTCCCAGTCTGCCTTCAGGTTATGCAGAGAGAAAAGAGAAAAGATAATTATAATAAAAACATATACAATCTTACAAAACCTATTACATGCATATATAATGATATCGAGATATATTTAATGAAATACATACACTATATACTGCTAGTGAGGAGAGAATCCATAGCAAGACGTAAGGAGATTACGTTTAAATGAGAGACGAGATTGTGCCATTCTAATTTCCATTTGCTTCTTAGGCTCCTTTAGTCGACTGTTACGACACCCTCAAGATAGTGTGGGTTGGTGACATTGTGTATTCTAAATCTGTCACCACATGTACCTCAATCCTATCCAATATTAAACTGCCATAAAATTCCAGGCAAATACGGTAATGCCCTCTTTAAGGCTTCCAGTCTAAAATACCTTCCATTAAGATCCCAAACATCATAAAGTAAAACCGAGTCAGCTGAATCTCGAATGCCAGGAATTTTCCAGAGTCGCAAGGAGGCAGGGATGTTACGAATACATAAGTTCAAGTTTGTCACGATTGCATATTCTATGAGCTTCATACTTTCGATTGGTATAGAATATCACTATCACTACATAGTATAAAACAAAGTCGCATTCTTCTGTCCGTCCCTATGTATGCATAAATCTTTAAAACTACGCAACGGATTTTGAAGCGGTTTTTTTTAATAGATAGAGTGATTCAATGGGAAGGTTTATATGTATAACCCACCCCCGCTTTGCACGGGCGAAGCCGGGGCGGGCCACTAGTGTATAATAAACAAACCAGTGAAATGATAAAAAAAAATATTATTTTTTATTTTCATAGCCTGACCAAGATTTTGCAGGCAACCCTTTTTTTATAATTTTTAACTTAATAACTAAATGTCTAATAAAATATTTTTCATCCATTAGTTAAACATATCGGTGAAGGTAGTTTTAAAGCGGGATCCTATACTAAAAAATAATTCTCGTGACACGGTGTTTGTTATTGAACTCCTCTGAAATGGCTCGACCAATCTTCGTGAAATTTTGTGTTCATATGGGTTAGGTCTGCGAATCGGACAACATCCCCCTAAATGTTAATGGTGGTTGAGCCCTAAATTTCATATTTTTTTTAACAATACTGCATACAAATATTCATACAACCCTAAAATTTCACCCCTCTACGATCAACCCCTATTTTTATTAGCGATATTTATATGGCAAAACAAAGTTTGAGGAGTCAGCTAATATTTCTATAGAAAGCTCTTCCAGTAGACCCGCAAAAGTAGATGGTGAAAAAGTATAATAAGTTTAGTGTGTAAAAATAATGATTATATTTAATACTAGGACGAATATTACATGTATTTAAAATAAAATAAAATTATTAAATTAAAATAAATAACTGTTGGAACTAATTTTAACTGTAGGAATAAAAATCTCATGCAACCTTTGAAAACCGTGTACGCTATGTTTTGTCGATAAATAAGACTTGAAGGGACTTGTAAAGATTTACTTGTAATTTTCGACGACAAAATGCTCGTAGCGGGAATTTATTTTTTCTTTAAATTAACTTTATTTATGAACTAGCGACCCATCCCGACTTCGCACGGGTGCAATGATGAAATTTATCAGTGTTTCTCTACTATATTATGGATGTATTATACACATAAACCTTCCTCTTGAATCACTCTATCTATTAAAAAAACTGCTTCGAAATCCGTTGCGTAGTTTTAAAGATTTAAGCATACATAGGGACGGACAGACGACAGCGACTTTGTTTTATAATATGTAGTGATAGTGATAGTGATGAACTTTTTTATCTCAAAACTCTTATAAATCGTCATTTCTAACACTGCCATCATCATCTTTTGACCATCCCACACTAGGTGGTAGTCTCCATACACTCATATCAGCGACATATCTACATTCATTTCTTTCTTATGCATGTTCTCATTCACACAATCCATCCATCTCTGTACCCTTCGTCAAAACTACCTCCAACCTTTTGTCGGCTCTTACGACACCTTGAGGATGGAATGGGGTGGTGACACTATGTATTTTAAATTCGTCACCACCATACACGCGAAGGAATAAGAAATGTGGATAACAGTAGAAGAAATCGACCGTGATAATTAAAAGGACTGCACATTTGAAGTGGCAATGGGCAGGCCACGTAGCCCGAGCTGGTTGGGGTTTAAAAGTCTTAGAGAAGCCTCCGCGTAGAGAAAGCAAAGTGTATGAAGACCCGAGGTGGACCTATGGGTAAAGGTTGCTGGGGTCTGTGGATGCGGTCTGTACGAGATCTATACGTCGTGGAGATCTATGATCATCATCATTTCAGCCAAAACACGTCCACTGCTGGACATAGGCCTCCCGCAAGGATTTCCACGAAGGCCGTTCCTGGGCCGCCCGCATCCATCGTTTTCCGGCGACCTTAACCAGGTCATCGGTCCACCGTGTGGGAGGCCTACCAGCACTGCGCTTTCCGGAACGCGGTCGCCACTCGAGGACTTGTCTGCCCCATCGGGCGTCGGTCCTGCGCGCTATCCACCCACTGCCACTTAAGTATGGCAATCCTGTGGGCTATGTCGGTGACCCTGGTTTGCCTGCGTATCTCGTCATTTCTGATTCGATCTCGCAGGGAATCCGAGCATAGCCCTCTCCATTGCCCTTTGGGTGACTTTGAGCCTTCTGATGGAGCCCATAGTGAGCGACCATGACTCTGTGCCATATGTCATCACTGGCAGCACACATTGGTTGAAGACTTCTGCCGTGAAGATCTATGGAAAATAATATATCTATATTATAGTTGTGGAGATCTATGGGAGAGGCGTATCAATCAAAACTAAAATGTTTTTTATTCGAATAAATTCTTGCGAATTCTTTCAAATAGTCAAAAACAAAATATAAGTCTAAATAAAAATTAAAAAGAAAAAAAGAATAATGTATCGTTTAGTTTTTTTTTAGTTTAGTTAGTTATTATGTTCAACAGAGATGTTCTATAGCTGATAGATAGATAGATAGACTATTTCATTAAAACAATATCTAGTTACGTCCCTGATCCCATTTATTCGTCTCCAGATTTGAATGAGAACAAATTTGAAATTTAAATGGGAGCGTTCTAGAAAATTGATGGCATGCGGGGCCCCAGAAAATTTCACGTGGAACGGATGCCCCATTACCGGCGATTGCTGTTAGGGATTATGTGTTTATCAGATGGACCCCCCGGCTTTTTGGGGGTAATTGAGTGGCTCATTTTGGAAATTTTCGTAATTTACCAACGAGAAAAATTATGCCTTTATTTCACCTGACGGAGAGACGTATCAGGGATGGCTGTGCTGTTTTTATCTTTACGTTTCATCTTTTAAAGATACATACGACAATGCATCCTTAATTTCGACTATTCAAACGAATAAAGACCTATCTGCAATAATGCTTTGAGACCATTTTGAACTTCATATTATAACTTCATATTATATGAAGAATAGAGTTCAAAATTGTATCAAAGCAGTATTGCAGATAGGTTCTTATTATTCGGAACAGTCGATTTGATAGAGGAAAAGATTCTTAACACACCTACTTACTTCAAAGTCAAGTCAAGTCAAATAACTTACAAATTGTCAACATATTAATAAAAAATATACAAAGCAAAGCAATATATTTTAGTTTACCATAAGGTTGAAACGCGACCTCGGGCAAATTTTGCAATTAGTTAGAAACAGCTTCGACAGGGAGGCCAATAGGAGGATCCAGCTGGGTTGGGCAGCATTTGGAAAACTTCGTCGGGTCTTCTCGTCGCCCATCCCGCAGAGTTTGAAAACGAAAGTTTTCGAACAGTGCACCCGTCATGACCTACGGCGCCGAGACGTGGACACTCACGGTTAGACTAGTCCACCAGTTTAAAGTCGCTCAGCGTGCTATGGAGCGAGCTATGCTTGGAGTTTCTCTGAAAGATAGGCTCCGTAACGAGACTATCCGACAGAGAACCAAGGTCACCGACATAGCTCAGAGAATTAGCTGACTGAAGTGGCAGTGGGCTGGTCACATCTGTAGAAGAACCGACAACCGCTGGGGTAGACGAGTTCTTGAGTGGAGACCACGAATCGGCAAGCGTAGTGTGGGACGGCCCTCTGCTAGATGGAGCGACGATCTGGGAAAGGCTGCGGGCAGCAGCTGGATGCGTCAAGCTGAAGACAGGGCGCTATGGCTGGGGTTGCCAACTTTTTTTACAAGAAATAAAGTATATTCAGCTATATGAAGAATAATAAACAGTATTTTAGAAAAATGAACAGTATTTATTTATATATTTTGAAATTAAATAAATCTAATTTTTGATTAGATTAATAGATGCTCTATGTCTATCCGCCCGCCACTTAGCACCCATTACTGAAAAAAGAAATTGTGAGCGTCTAAGTAAAACACGTCATGTTAATGTAATGATGTCTTAGGTTTTCACGATCTTTACACATTGCAGGAAGTGATTATTTCACGGTTCTGATCGTTAGAATCACATGGTAATGTGTTTGCATTTTTATGCTGAAAACAGTATTTTGCACACTTTATTTTTGTTCAACAGTAAAAAGTATAATTGAGAGAAAATCAGTATAATACTGTTCAAAACAGTATAGTTGGCAACCCTAGCTATGGCGCTCTTTAGGGGAGGCCTATGTCCAGCAGTGGACTAATGTGGGCTGATGATGATGATGGTGATATATTAATTAACGTCGTTGGTGTCTACTCAGCTCATATATGACCCACTGCTGGGTCGGACCTCTTCCAGTTATATGGACGGTAATTGGCCTACTATGCCACGCTGGGCAGATGGATTGGCACGGGTTTCGTATCAAGTTATCTTTCTCTTGGGGCTAGGTTCTCAGCCTTGTCGTTTCTTTTCGTCAGCTCTCACGGCACCCTCAGGAAGGAATTGGGTGGTGACATTATGTATGGTAAATCCGTCTCCGTAATCCGGTTATAAATAACACAAAACATTCATGAAGTTTGTTTTTAACAATTCAATATACCTACAACTTATATTAAATCTATACTTTAGGCAATAAAGTTAACTCCAAGTCTAGACCTGAGCTCCAAAATTTACCCCATTCAAGCTCAATTTAGCTTTCATAGTGGCAAAAACCAATCATGTCATTACCATACATTTAACTAACCAACGTTAGCCGAACTTTGTACCTCACTTAACCCCTCGGTAGAGTAACTTAACCCTTAAGTTTTTACACTTAATCTTCCTGAGGGTCTGGCAGAGAATAAATCTAGTGGAACTGCCTGGATCCGATAGCTGGATCAGGCATTTTCTGGGCTCTAAATATAGATATGTTCTTACGGTGAAGGTTATAGAATACTAGCAACCCGCTTTGGCTTCGCACGTGTGCAATGAACCTCTAAATTTATCAGTGTTTCTGTATAATATTATGGATGTATTATACTTATAAACCTGCCTCTTGAATCACTCTATCTATTAAAAGAAACCGCTTCAAAATCCGTTGCGTAGTTTTAAAGATTTAAGCATACATAGGGACGGACAGACGACAGCGACTTTGTTTTATAATAAGTAGTGATAGTGATGTAGTGTTAGTGATACACTGGTCGGCTCACTGGATTCAAGACTTGTAATATCAGTTTTTTTCTATTATATAAATTCTATATATATATTTTTTTCTTATTATAAAATTCATAATTCAGTTGAGCGCCTTTCGAAACCGAACGAAACTAGTTAGTTTTATGTACAAGGTCATTGTAATATGGCGTTTAAAAAAAAAGACAAGCCCTCCGAGTTTCTTCCGCCAGGTCTTCTCGGTTGGTGCCGCGTTCCGACCTGTTCTAAAACTTATGTATCCGTTGACGATTGTGAACGCCATAATTGGTTTATATAATAAAGCATTTTTCTATTCTATTCTACAGAGAGATTAATTGTCTAATGAAATCCTGAAATTAACTTTTTTATCTGTATACATACATCATATATCTTTTAACATGTCCACGTGGTGATTCAGTATACATATTGGCACCTCTCCATTCCATCCTGAGGGTATCGTAATATCCGACAAACTGACGAGGCCGAAAACCTAGTAGCAAGGGAAGGAAAACTTTGTGCCAATCCATAAATGACCCACTACTGAGTCGGGCCTCCCCCAAATTCATTATAAATAAATATAAATATCCTTGGACATTTCACACAACGCCATCTCGTCCCAAGCTAAGCAACTCAATGCTTGTGTTATGGTAACGAGATGGCTGATAAACTACTTATATACATTTTTTTTTGTAAATACATACATATTATAGATAGAAATGACACCCAGACTCCGAGCCAGTGCCTCTGGTTTAAACAAAGACACTCGCCCGACCCCGGAATCGAACCCGGGACCCGTTGATCCAAAGGCGGCACATCTAACCACTAGACCAACGAGGCAGTCAATTCTTGAGGGAAATTAGCCTACTGTGCCACGCTGGCAAGACGGGTTGGCACAGGGTTTGTATCAAGTTATCCTTCTCATACGGCTAAGTGATCTGCCACATTCGATCCTTTAGTCTCCTCTTACGACACTCTTACGACTCTCAGGATAGTGTGAGTTGGTGACATTGTGTATTCTAAATGCGTCACCGCACGGTCAATGGTAAGTACCTTCTATTAACTGGAGGGCGACTCAGCAATGGGACATGTATAGGGCTATAGTAGATGCCTTTTAATATTTCTCTTTGGCATCCAAACAAATGATGGGTGGTCGTTCACTATGGGCTCCATCAGAAGGCTCAAAGTCACCCAAAGGACAATGGAGAGGGCTATGCTCGGAGTTTCCCTGCGAAATCGAATCAGAAATGAGGAGATACACAGGAAAACCAGGGTTACTGACATAGCCCACAGGATTGCCAAACTTAAGTGGCAGTGGGCAGGGCACATAGCGCGCAGGACCGACGCCCGATGGGGCAGAAAAGTCCTCGAGTGGCGAGTGGCCTCCCACACGGTGCACCGATGACCTGGTTAAGGTCGCCGGAAAACGATGGATGCGGGCGGCCCAGGACCGGCCTTTGTGGAAATCCTTGGGGGAGGCCTATGTCCAGCAGTGGACGTCTTTTGGCTGAAATGATGATGATGATGATGATCCAAACAAATAAATAAATTTGAAGTTTACCAGTCTCCCGAACGCTACATAAAATGCAATTTTCCCTCTAAAAGCGTTTAGTTAGGTGGATACTTTCACAAAAGACTTTTGTTAACCAACGTGACTAAAACTGTGTGCAAAATAGAAAGAGGGTTTGCTGCAAAGAAGAGTTTGGTGTAGACTACCTTGTTGGTCTACGGGTTGTATGTCCACCTTTTTATCCCGGGTTCCCGGTTCGATTCCGGGCTCGGGCAAGTGTCTCTGTGTGAATAATGTAACAATTACTGGATGTCCTAAATAAATATACCAGCGGGACTTGCTCTGAGTTTGAGTGTCATTTGTAATCGTGAATCACATGTTTGTAAACTGCCCCCGCGGTAACACGGAATCGTTTTTTTTTTAGAAAAACAAAAGCACGGTGTAACAAATACCTTACAGCGAATGAAAAGCGGAAAACATTTTTCTGTCACGAAACATCGACGTGTTTTGAAAAAAAAATCAGTTACACAATAACAGTGAAACATAACCATTTATTTATCTATCTTTTTATAATAGTTAGTAGCTTTTCGAGGGATGACACTTTCGTTAACGGTTGGTGACGCCATTTTCAGGAAATAAGTTACTTTGGTTTTCCCCTATTTTCTACATAGCAGTTGTACTAGTAGTCGTATCAACAATGGAAATTCATTTAATCATTTCTGCTTAATAGAGCTCTTCTGACAAATGAACAGAACAAAAAGAAATAACAGAGAAGAGAGAATATTTTTTTTTAAATTAATTCTTAGCACTGCTTGCCTATATAGATGCCCCACTTCGTAGTGAGCCCTCCTCCAGTTACATAAAGGATAATTGTCCTACTGTGCCAGGTTGGCCATATAGGTTGGCACAGGATTTCCTATCAAGTTTTCCTTGTCTTTCGGCTAGGTTATCGGCCTTGTCATTTTCTTTTGCCAGCTCTTACGACACCCTCAGGAATGGGGTGTTGACACTATGTATTCTAAATCTGTCACCAGTTGTTTGGTTGCTTTTCTGTAACCTGGAGCTAGTCTAGTTCTTCTGTGCGGTTTCCATTCTATGACACGGTGTAAAGAAGTTGTTTCTACACCTAGCCAAAGTTGAGAACACACATTTTCACAAACGCCAAGTCTTTGTTCTCGCGGCGCTTCGCTCGATTGTGTGGCACAAGCCTTCGCTGTCTGCCTCTTTATTAACCCCCGACGCAAAACTAGGGGTGTTATAAGTTTGACGTGTCTGTCTGTCTGTGGCACCGTAGCTCGCGAACGGTTGAAGCGATTTCAATACAGTTTTGTTCGAGGCGAGTGTTTTTAGACATGTTTGATGAAAATCGGTTGAGTCGTTTAAAAGTTATAGTGGGTGAAAGTGGGGAAGAATAACCGAAAGTCTGCAAATATAATCGAGTGGGGTCTCAAATGAAAGCGCATCACGTGCACATTACAAACATTATAATAAGTGTGTAGGTACCTAT
This sequence comes from Clostera curtula, assembly GCA_905475355.2. NCBI lineage: Eukaryota > Metazoa > Arthropoda > Insecta > Lepidoptera > Notodontidae > Clostera > Clostera curtula. The sequence continues at coordinate 4,535,440 of FR997822.1, forward strand.
AAAAAGCAAAAAATTTAATTAAAAATTTAAATAAACCCCCGACACAATGACCTAAGTAACCTATAAAAAGTAAAAAATAAAAAAATACATCGCGTTGGGGGACCAGGGTTTCAGGTAATAAATAAATAGGAGCGTTGGAAATATTATAAAGCAGACTAAAATCGTAAAATCCCACTAAAGGAAATGACAAGGCCGATCACCTAGCCACAAGAGAAGGAAAACTTGATACGAAACCCTGTGCCAACCCGTCTGGCCAGCGTGGCACAGTAGGCTAATTACCCTCCCTGCGATAGGAGAAGGTCCGACTCAGCAGTGGGTCATTTATGGGCTGAGTAGTGGCTAGGCATCGACTTCAAACGAATTAAGTTTTTTTTTATAATTTCTCGGTTTAAAGTCGGCTGATCTCGGCTTATTTATTTTACTTGGTATAAAATTTTCCTAATCTAAAGAAAATCGTTGTCTAAGCTAGTATTCTGCAGGCGACGTGGGGGAGGGGTTAGTTGTGCAGGGAGTTATTTACTTATCGCTGCGATCGAAAACCTCGCCTTAACGTATATTTTGATCTAGATTTTATGGAAGGCAAAGTTTGATCGTATTTTCAAGTGACGGTTGTTCTGTAGAGTCAGCAAAAAGGTAACATGAAACGAAATATGTTTTTTAATACAGTTGCTCAAGTGCGTTTTCTTTCCCAACTGTCAAAATAATGTCTATTTTAAGGAAAAAGCAACCATGAAGTTTTTACTAAAAATAATCATAGAAGTTTTTATGATTCATGCAAATACGTATATTTCTAAAAAGAAACTTACTTACTAATTTGTTTCAATATCAGACATAATGAGTTGATTGAATGAGTTAGGTTAGGTTTAATTTCATTTTCATTTCATATAAATAAAAAAAATCTACTGAAGACTTGTCTGTATAGTTGCTTTTGCCTACTAAAATGAGTGAAGAAAAAAAAATTCTGCTTATATTCTACGGTTGGCGCCATTTTTTTTATAAGTCATAAATGATTAGCTAGTTGTGTTTATTGTGTTTTTGTTATTGTATTAAATTGCTTCATTTTTTCGCAACTGTATTAAAAATAGTCGTTCAGTACACGTGCGGAATCGTCATTGCAACTTGTTCCGACTGTCAACCCTCGCCTTCGGCTGCGCCTCGGCTCGGGTAGACATTTGTCGGAACTCTTTGCAATGACAGCCTTTCCGCACTTGTAACGAAATATACTATTGTAATACACAATATATAAGCAACATAAATATCACTTCTTTTTTATGTTAGGCCGATAGCACACGGCGTATTTTAAACGCGCAGTCGAGGCGCAGTTGCCGCGCGTATACGCGCTTCAAACTGGTGACGGATTTAGCATACTAAGTGTCACCGCCCAATTCTATCCTGGGGGTGTCTTAAAAGCCGACTCACGGCTGCCGTCACAACCACGTGGGTCAGGCGCCACTACATCCGGTGCCTGACAGGGGCGCGTGCAATGACCCGCACGTGCCTCTCGTTGGGTTGGGGAGCGTCCAGAGCTCCTCATCAAAGCGTGGGGCCCGCTAGCAAAAGCGGGTCAAGGCCCCATCAGGGTCGCAGAGCATGCTCCCCACTGGGGAGTGAAACTCATGGCCCTGTTTCGGGCAGTCGAGGGACACCGTTGGTTTTAGTGGGTAGGTTCGGGCGCAACTGCCATCTTTCCGCGCCCCGGAGTCCACATAACCCGGCTGGCGTATAGCGGTCAGTAATCCATGAGGAATCCGAACGTAAAAAAATGAAAGGCATGCGTGTCCTTTTTTATGAGGGTCTAAGATGAAGCAGGCAATTCAAGGAAAATGCCCTGTCGGGCACCGGCTCTCACATACACGCGACGAAACACAGTAAAACTACTTGGCGCCGACTTAGATGTGACTTAGTAGCTAGCGGCGGACCATTCGATCCTACCACCAAGCGTGTTTGGTTTTGTTCCCTAGCGTGTTACAGGTTGTACAGAGTGTTTATCACGTGTAATAAAGAGTTTATTTATGTATCTATCTACATGTGCCGCGGGCAGTTTACAAACATGTAATTCACAAACACAAATGACACCAGACTCAGAGCAAGTGCCTCTACACACTTGAAACTTGATTATTTACCATCTACCACCGGTTCGTTATGAAGCTCTACAGAGAAGAGCCGGCAAGAAACTCGGTAGTTGCTCTGTAGAAGTCCTACAGAGAAGAGCCAGCAAGACACTCTGTAGTTGCTAGTAGTCCTAGACCAACAAGGAAGTCCAAATTAGGCATAGATTCTGGTTTACGCACTAGACCGACCCCGGAATCGAACCGAGGACCCGTTATCTAAAGGCGTCACACCTAAACCTTTTTTTTAAGGCCAGTTAGCCAGTTCATATTAGGCATATTGGGTTAAATATATTTTATATACGAAAAAAAAAATCGTCATATTTTTTTCTGCCATCGTTACACTGGCCTGATATAATATGCTAATGGCCGTAAATATATTTGGCATAGGCATTTTATGGGAAATGAAGTCTAAATTCAATTGCTAGAGGCGTGCCAATTTGAGACCGATATACACGAAAGGTTGCGGGCAGCTGCTGGATGCGTCAAGCTGAAGACAGGGCGCTATGGCGCTCTTTAGGGGAGGCCTTTGTCCAGCAGTGGACTAATATGGGCTGATGATGATGATGATACACGATTAGTGTGGTGACGGAAGTACATGGTGTCACTACCCCATTCCATCCTGAGTGTGTATTAAGAGCCGACAGAAAGAAATGACAAGACCGAAAACCTAGCTGCAAGAAAAGGAAAACTTAAAACGAAACCCTGTCCCAACCCGTCTGGCCTGCGTGGCACAGTAGGCTTTTTTCCCTCTCTGTGATGGGAGGAGGCCCGACTCAACAGTGGGTCATTTATGGGCTGAGTAGTAGTGAGCTTTAGGCGCAAAGGGATGATCATCCAGCCAGACGAGGTGTCATGTCTGGCTAGGGGTCGCAGCGCCTATTCCCTCGACTGCAGATCGAGAGGTCCCCGGTTCAAACCCGGGTGTCCCCTGGAAAATCCTTTTTTTAGTATACACGTATCTTGTCCGTGTGGTGACGATTTAGAATACATAGTGTCATCACCCCCATTCCACGCTGAGGGTGTCGTAAGAGCCAACGAAATGAAATTTTCGTAGTCTATCTAAATAATATATTATTAAGACATTAACGATATTCTTATTCCTTCATATCCAGACTTTGGGATTAACTTTGGGATTTAAATTGGGAAAAGCGACATCTATTATCAACGAAGATCGTTTTTTTGTGAGTATGTCAATACCTTACCGTCTATTCAGAAGGTTGTTATACATATTATGTCTTGTTCATGAAGTATTGATAGATATAGATGTGCCGCCTTTGGATCAACGGGTCGCGGGTCCGATTCCAGGGTCGGGCAAGTGTCTTTGTCTAAACCAGAGGCACTGGCTCGGAGTCTGGCTGTCTTTTCTATCTATAATATGTATGTATTTACAAAAAAAATATGTATATAAGTAGTTTATGATCCATCTCGTTACCATAACACAAGCATTAAGTTGCTTAGCTTGGGACGAGATGGCGTTGTGTGAAATGTCCAAGGATATTTATTTATTTACAATACCACTCAGCCCATATATGACCCACTGCTGAGTCGGGCCTCCTCCAGTTACATGGAGGGGGCCTACTGTGCCACGCTGGCCAGACGGGTTGGCCCAGGGTTTCGTATCAAGTTTTTCTTCTCTTGCGGCTAGGTTATCAGCCGTAATTTCCTTTTGTCGGCTCTTACGACACCCTCAGGATGGAATGGGGTGGTGAAATCAAAATCAAAACTCAAAATCAAAATGTTTTTTATTCGAATAAATTCTTACGAATGCTTTCAAATAGTAAAAAAAAAATACTCTAAATCAAAATTAAAAAAAAAAAGGTATTTAAGAATAATTTATCATTTAGTTTTTACCAACATTATGTATTCTAAATCATACATAATGTAGTATTACATAGCATATGATTATTCTTTTTACCTCATTCTTTTCGCACCGCACCTCAATTCATTTGGTTAAACAATAATTATAGTGCGCCGCGAAACCGTAAATTCTCGCTCAGTAACTAACTAGTGAGCTGATAAACTTTTGCAGTTAATGCTAATTACTCAAACTTTCCTCACGGCTCCATCAATGCGGCTTGGAATAAACCTTTTACAGCACGCGAACTGGTGTTTTTAACCGACTACAGATAGGCGTATTGCGCTAATTTGATTTTTTTAATACCACTAGTGGCCCGGCCCGGCTTCGCACGGGTGCGATGTCCCCCACGCGTGACGTCGCGAGGCGAAGCTAGTCAAAAAAAGTAGCCTAAATTTCTCCTTATATCATAGCTACCTATCAGTGAAAGTCTCGTCAAAATCGGTCCAGCCGTTCCAGAGATTAGCCGGAACAAACAGACAGACAAAAAATTTAAAAAATGTTATTGACATATTTCGTCCATAATATTACAAACAGACACTCCAATTTTATTTATTTGTATAGATGCAGTATATGTATACATAGTTTTACATAAAGCATGTCTCGTTGGTCTAAGGGTTCGGATCAACGGGTCTCGGGTTCGATTCCGGGATCGGGCAAGTGTCTTTGTCTAAACCAGAGGCACTTGCTCTAAGTCTGGGTGGCATTTCTGTTCGTGAATTACTTATGCATGAAAGCTGCGAGGATCGCGTTTAAAAAAAAATCGCCGCTGGGAGAAGTCAGATGAAGAGCGACAAACAGTGTCGGGGTAAGATTTGAATCCAGGGTCTTATCTGTCCTCAAAAGTGCCGCGACACTGGGTGCGTTGCCCGGCTACATCTAAGTCCGGCGCCAAGCAGTTTTACCGTGTTTCGTCGTCTGTATGTGATAGCCGGTGCACGCCGAGCCGTTTCCTTAATTTGCTTACTCCATATAAGACTCTACCGTTGCTTTCCATCACGCAAGCCTAGTGTCAAAGGCATCCAAGTCACTGATAAAAAAAATCTAAATTCCTCAACACGCGGAATATAGTTTGATTATGACAGTTTTAAATGAAGCAAAATAAAAAAAAAACCGCTTTTCTATCCTCAGTACATGGAAACACAAATTTAATCAATAAGATTTTGGCACCTCTTCATGCACAAACAGAAATATCGGATATACAGGAAGCTACAAATTCTTGGCGCAATGCTTGTCCGAACACATGTACGCCTATTAATCCGTCTTCACAAAAGCAGTGGGATGAACCTCTCAGTAAACAGCTACAATCATATTTAATTAATACGGCTGAGACACGCGTGGAAAAGGCTCGTCTCCTAGCTGTTAGTCAATGGGAGTCAGGTGTATGGTTGCAGGCCCTTCCTTCTACCAATATCGGAACACTAATGGATTCCACTTCATTTCGTTTAGCTGTTTGTCTTCGTATCGGAGCGAAGTGCGTAGTACCCCACCACTGTCGCTGTGGTGACCTCGTCGATGCTCTCGGGCACCATGGTCTGTCTTGTCTTCGTAGTGCTGGCAGAATTAATCGGCACGCTAGTATCAACGATATCATTCGTAGGGCTTTTACCACCGCCAATGTACCTGCCGCTTTGGAACCAACTGGGCTGGTCCGTGACGACGGTAAGAGACCGGATGGTATGACATTAATTCCTTGGAAGATGGGACGGCCCTTAGTATGGGATGCAACATGTGTGGATACTTTAGCGCCGTCACACCTTCCGGGGACAGCTGTTGAGGCTGGAAGTGCCGCTTTTTCAGCCGAATCTCACAAACGGCGCAAATATAACACACTAGATAGTAGTTGTTTATTTGTGCCGTTTTCTGTAGAGACGTTGGGACCGTGGGGCCCGGGTGCCCATCAAGTCTTCTCGGATTTGTCAAGGAGGCTGATTGAGGTCACAGGGGAACAAAAGGCTGGCTCATATCTCGCACAGAGATTGGGTATCGCTATCCAACGCGGGAATGCAGCCAGTCTTTTGGGAACCCTACCTTGCGACAGTGGTTTGGCACATTTATATAATTTGTAAATATTTATTTCTAAGTAGGTTATTTATTAAGTTATTTTAGTAAATGTTTGTTCTTAGTCTAGTGTTTTTAAGTATTTTAATGTTATTAATTTTTAAATAAACTTGAACACTTTTATATCGCTAAAAAAGAACATTCAAATTATGCTGAAGTTTCGGTTTTCTCTCAATCCATTACTCAAAAAAATGTTGACGTGCAAAAATAAATAATGACGTCGTGTGAGGAATCGATCCCGATTCTGGGTGTCGAATACAGTGTATTCGACTTCGATAAAATATCGACACATATAGCTGCGACAAAAAGACGATTAAAGGTTTATACCCCGTTCAACATAGCTTGATCGATTTGGCAGACGGGCTAGTGATGGGAAACAGAAAATATCTAGTAGTCCAAAAAATAACGTTATGAAATACTTGTAACAGTGACAAGTTGGCGTGGGTGTATTATGTGTGAAATTCTTTATTGCACTAGACATATAAAACATTGAGTAAATAAGCGATGGTGGGTCAATATTCATAATAAGTTCCTATTTAATATTACAGGGTTATTTTTTGACCTTCCGCCAAATTTAAATAGCTGGTTCAGACCATGAAGTGAAACAAAAAAGAAAAGAAAATAATAGTTGTAAAAGTGTTAATGTTTCAATGCGCTAAAGCCAACGAATTTTATTTCAAAATGAAAATGTATTTTATTCGAATATTGTCTTAAAAAGTTAAGAAAAAGTGATAAAGAATTTCACACATAATACCCATACCATCTCGTCACAGTTACAAGTATTTTAAACCGTTATTTTTTGGACTACTCGATATTTTCTGTTTCCCACCACTATTCGCCAATGCAAAGTAAAGGTATGATTCTGAAGTACGCTGCACGCAGAAGTGCTACCTCGGCACTATTGGTCCCGATTACCGCGACGTAGTTTGGAATCATACCTTTTTGTCGATCAGAAAAATTGACATCTGCTAAATCGATCACGCTATCTTGAATAGGGTATAGAGTTATCTTAGGTTATGAGATGGCATTGAATATTTGGTTCATTTGTTTTTAAATTATTTCAATCGTATTTTTATACCAGCAGTTAAACAATAGTTGCTGTTTTATTATTATACTAGTGGCCCGCCCCGGCTTCGCCCGTGCAAACCGGGGGTGGGTTAGACATATAAACCTTCCCCTTGAATCACTCTATCTATTAAAACAAACCGCTTCAAAATCCGTTGCGTAGTTTTAAAGATTTATGCATACATAGGGACGGACAGAAGAATGCGACTTTGTTTTATAATATGTAGTGATAGTGATAGTGATGATGTACGTATTTATTATTATTACACATTATTATTTACGGATTTAGAATACATATTGTCACCACCCCATTCCAGACTAAGGGTGCTGAAGCTAGACGTAAGAGAAGGAAAACTTAAAACGAAACCCTGTACCAACTCGTCTGGCCAGCATTGCACAGTAGGCTAATTACCCTCCATGTAATTGGAGGAGGCCCGACTCAGCAGTGGGTCATGTATGGGCTGAAATGTATGTTAATATTAATAGTAATATAACTAAAAAAGCCCCAGCAACGCGTGGTTTGCAAGTATTATATGTTTCCGTATCTACATTTCACATAATTAAGAATACCTTGTCATAACTACCGTTCGACATAATTTCGTGGATACCTAGATAGACGCCTACTTCCGGCATTTCATTCCGGAAATTACATGTCGTGAGAAGGCGAATTCACACCTTGTAATGTACACCACACGAATATGGTTAGAATCGCAAAATGTGACCCTTTCTAGCCCAATAACAACTGTTATGTTATTCTTACCTTAATTATAAGCTGCTAACCACGTATAAAGGCGCGTGTGGTGACGCATTTAGAATACATAGTGTCACCACCCCATTCTATTCTGAGGATGTAACTGATTTGGCTTAATCGTATACGTATCGTATCGATTGTCGAACACCAGTAAAAATTTAAAATGGATTAGCGTAGCCCAGCCAAACGATTTCATCTTGAGGGTGTCGTAACAGCCGACAAAGGGGCTGTCCATTAATCACGTGAGGTTCGAAAGGGGGAGGGAGGGGTTCGGCAAAAATCACGAAACATCACCATGGGGTAGGGGGGTATAATAAGAAATCACGTGTATTTAATTTTTCGTCAAACACAACATAATATCTGAACCGAAAAGCGGCGAGTGATTTTTGATGGGGGGTGGGGGGTTAGTCTTAAACCTCACCACGTATCACCAAGGGAGGGGTTAAACGGCAGAATATGCTGAGTGTGGACCTTTTTTGTGACTGAACACGGTGTGCACACGTAATGTAGGTACCTATTATATAGTTAGTTATAAGCTTTTTTTACTGTGTGTGTTAGGTACATACCTACATGTTGTTGTCAGTATTTCTCTGTAGTGCGCCGTGTTCTTTGCACAATAAAGAATTTCTCTCTCTCTCTCTCTCTCTCAAAAATGTTAAAAAAAACATCACGTGATTAATGGACAGCCCCAAAAGGAAATGATAAGGGCGAAAACTTAGGGGCAAGAGAAGGAAAACTTGAGCGAAACCCTAAGCAAACTGGCACTGTAGGCTAATTACCCTCTATGCAGTTGGAGGAGGCCTGACTTAGCAGTGGTGCATTTATGGGATGAGAAATAGTTATTAACCTACTGTGCCACGCTGGCCTAACGGGTTGGCACACAGTTTTCAAGTTTTCCTTTTCTTGCAGGTAGGTTATCAAATGTCCAAAACAGCAATGACAAAACTCACTAGGATATGGAGAGACCGCAATATATCCCGGAAAACCAAAGTGAGGCTGGTGCGTACATTGGTGTTCTCAATCTTCTTTTACGGCGCCGAATCCTGGACAATCAGACGGAAAGAAAGGGCAAAAATCGACGCATTTGAAATGTGGTGTTGGAGGCGGATGTTGCGAATTCCATGGACCGCACGTCGAACCAACGTGTCCATTCTCAAAGAGCTCGCAATAAACACAAGGCTATCCGCTATCTGCTTTCAGCGAATACTTAAATATTTTGGACACGTTGCTCGCAGAAGCCCTGACAGCCTGGAGAAGCTGATGGTAGTTGGACAGGTCGAAGGGAAGAGACCACGCGGTCGCTCACCTACCCGGTGGTCAGATTTGATAGAAACGGTTACCGGCCTGCCACTGACCAAAGCTATTAAGACCGCCGAGGACAGAAACACGTGGAAGAGCATCGTGACCAAAAGGTCATTCTAGACACGACCTTCAGCAATGAAGATACCGACCAAGAAGAAGAGGTTATCAAAGGGCAATGGAGAGGGCTATGCTCCGAGTTTCCCTGCGAGATCGAATCATATCGAGATACGCAGGCAAACCAGGGTCACCGACATAGCCCACAGGATTGCCAAACTTAAGTGGCAGTGGGCAGGGCGCAGGACCGATGCCCGATGGGGCAGAAATGTCCTCGAGTGGCGACCGCGTTCCGGAAAGCGCAGTGCTGGTAGGCCTCCCACACGGTGGACCGATGACCTGGTTAAGGTCGCCGGAAAACGATGGATGCGGGCGGCCCAGGACCGGCCTTTGTGGAAATCCTTGGGGGAGGCCTATGTCCAGCAGTGGACGTCTTTTGGCTGAAATGATGATGATGAGGTTATCAGTCCTGTCATTTCATTTGTCGACTCTTACGACACCCTCAGAATGGATAGCTGTTGTGACACTACTACTACTACTCATAGATCCACTACTGAGCTGGCCTCCTTCAATTAGCCTACTGTGCCACTGGGCCTGACGGGTTGGCACAGGATTTGTGTCAAGGCGTGGTTCTGCATCAGATCCCACAATGCCGCAACAGGACGCGAGTTGGAGCACCCCGGGGAGGTTTAGTGGGTAGGCCCCCACGATGGGGGAGAGTCCCACACTCCCCCATCGTCCGCCAAAAAAAAAAAAAAAAAAAAAAAAGGATTTGTGTCAAGTTTTCCTTCTCTTGCGGCTAGGTGACCTGCCTTTTGCGTTCCTTTAGTCACCTCTTACGACACCCTCAGAATCGATAAGGGTGACACTATATATTCTATATCCAACACTACACGGACCATTAATTTCCTATCCTATATATCCTCCATATGCTATATCCAAAAAAAGTGCCACGGTATTCAAAATAACATATCACTCAGCCCCGTAAAGAAATCGTCGGAATTTTACGGCAGTACACGTAACCTGATTGCGACTCTTGAAATCTTTTCCTTATTCTCCTAATAAGTACCTAAGTCGGAGGCGTATCAATTCAAATGGGTGAATCTTGAGATTGGGGCCACGAAGGCACCCAACAGGACTTCCATTGTATGAAAAACCGTAGGTAAATAAGCAATGGCAAAAGCGTCAAACAATTGTGGCGACGTGTGGTGGGTCGACCACTTCCCGATGGCTGTGTTATGCTTGTGAACAGATGACGCTGTTTGACGTTCACTGGATTCTATAATCCACTAGCGACCCGCCCCGGCCTCGCACGAGTGCAGTGATGAACATCTAAATTTATCAGTGTTTCTCTACAATATTATGCATGTATTATACATATAAACCTTCCTCTTGAATCGCTCTATCTATTAAAAAAAACCGCTTCAAAATCCGTTGCGTAGTTTTAAAGATTTAAGCATACATAGGGACGGACAGACAACAGCGACTTTGTTTTATACTATGTAGTGATATGTAGTGATAGTGATTTTTATTACTCACTAGAACCCTGCGCCCGTTGATACGAATTATAATAAACTAGCTGACCCGGCGAACTTTGTTCCGCATTATAAATATTTAAAACAAAAAGAAAGTTGGACATAGGATACCTGAGATTTTTATCCCGTCCGTATAAAACCTACTTTAACAAAACGCAACTGACAGCGAAACGTTATGTTGTCTATAGTTTAATATGGCCGAAAATTTGACAATTAGAAATTTTGAATTCGACTTGTTTATATTGTTGTAATTCACATAATATCTTTATAACTTGTAGCCTATGTGTTATTCTGATGTATAAGCTATATTATTGTAAAGTTTCATTAAAATCCATTCAGTAGTTTTTACGTGAAAGAGTAACAAACATCCATCCATCCATCCATCCATCCATACTTACAAACTTTCACGTTTATAATATTAGTAAGATTTGAAGGAAATATATATTTTTTTTGCTGAAAAACCATGGTCAATTCATAGTTTACAATTCTTTATAGGACATACAGACAAAAATTCATTTTTATATACTCGTAGATACTAGCTGACCGGGCAGACGTAGTCCTGCATGATATTCGTTTACCGACTGCAGCGCCATCTGTCGGGCTGATTTGTGAATCTAAACCATCCTCGGTGCCACCCAAACGCATACAAAAAATAATCGTTCAAATCCGTTCAGCCGTCCTTGAGTACAAAATTACAACGAAAAGTGGCATAGATTTTTTTATATGTATACCTACTATACCCGCCCCGGCTTCGCACGGGTGCAATGATGAAACTCTAAATTTGTCAGTGTTTCTCTACAATATTATTATTCATAAACCTTCCTCTTCTATCTAAAAATTCGCTTTAAAATCAGTTGCGTAGTTTTAAATATTTAAGCATACATAGGGACGGACAGACGACAGCGACTTTGTTTTAAAATATTGATAGATTCGGTTTTAATATTTACTTTAACATTCATATTACAGTTGAGCGTCATTCGGAACCAAAGAAAACAAGTTAGTTACGATTATTGTAATAGGGCGATTAAAAAAATACAAGTCTAATAAGTTTCATCCACCAGGTCTTCTCGGTAGTTGCCAAGTTCCAACCTAGTGAATAGTTAAAAAAAAGTACCCGTTGACGTTTGTGAACGCGTTGTATTGGCTGGGTAGTAGAAGTTCGATAATAATAACGATATTTTGTTATAAATATTTTTATTACAAAACACGTTTAATATTACTTCGATGTCACTCATACTTCAAAACAGAAAAATTATTTTAAATACAGAACAGTTTTTTATATCAGTGACTTGAAAGCTTAACCCTAGGCTTGCGTGATGGAAAGCCACGACAGGGTCTACGATGGAGCAGGCAATTGAAGAAAATGCCCTGTCGGGCACCAGCTCTCACTTATACACGACGAAACACAGTAAAATTGCATAAATATAAATATCCTTGGACATTTCACACAACGCCATCTCGTCCCAAGCTAAGCAACTTAATGCTTGTGTTATGGTAACGAGATGGATGATAAACTACTTATATAATTTTTTTTTGTTAATACATACATATTATAGATAGAAATGACACCCAGACTCCGAGCCAGTGCCTCTGGTTTGGACAAAGACACTTGCCCGACCCCGGAATCGAACCGGGGAGCTAGCCGGGCGGACCATTAGATCCTACCACCAAGCGTGCTGAGTTTTGTTGACTTTTACAACATGCGGTGGGAACGTGTAATATTGAGCCCCGTCCCCAAAGCATCTATTGATTAGCTCTATTCCCTGGCTATAGAGTTTTTGTTATATCACTACATAGTATAAAACAAAGTCGCTGTCGTCTGTCCGTCCCTATGTACGCTTAAATCTTTAAAACTACGTAACGGATTTTGAAGCGTTATTTTTAATAGATATAGTGATTCAAGAGGAAGGTTTCTAAGTATAATACATGCATAATTGCACCCGTGCGAAGCCGGGCCGGGTCGCTAGTTCAGCATATTTTTGTGAAAAACGCCAGTTTTAAAGCCCCAAAGAGAGTGATGCAAAGCTGTCTCCCCTCTTTGGATTCATTTTTAAATTCAAATTAGTCTATCGTGCGTTATCGTGAGCAGTTAAATTTTATGAGAGCTCCGGCCGTTTTGGAGTAATTTGTTAGTATGCATGTGAAATTGTTGCGAAAATCTCGGGACTAGAATATTTTCACTTCAAACATGTTGGAGAAAAAATACGTAAGTAGGTATTTTAGACATGTTTAATATTCACCTGATTTGGGTCTACAAGCCAGAGCCAGGCATGGAGGCCATGGCTGCCACCACAACTGAATACTGCTTGGATCGGGTGCCACAACTCCCGGCGCCTGACGGAGGCACGTGCAAAGTCCCACACCTGCTTCTGTGGGGTTGGGAAGTGTCAAGAGCTAGGCAGGCCGAGGCTTTTCATGTTCCCCCACTGGGGAGTGAAATCCGTGGCCCTGTTGAGGGACACCCTTGGTTTTACTGGCTGGGTTGGTTTTAGTGGATAGGTTGGGCGCAGTTTAGTGGATAGGTCTAGTGGTTAGATGTGCCGCCTTTGGATCAACGGGTCCCGGGTTCGATTCCGGGGTCGGGCAAGTGTCTTTGTCTAAACCAGAGGCACTGGCTCGGAGTCTGGGTGTCATTTCTATCAATAATATGTATGTAATTACAAAAAAAAAAAAATATAAGTAGTTTAACATCCATCTCGTTACCATAACACAAGCATTAAGTTGCTTAGCTTGGGACGAGATGGCGTTGTGTGAAATGTCCAAGGATATTTATTTATTTTAGTTATCATCTTTCCGCGCCCCGGAGTCCCACATATTCATGCGGATTTCCACTGCTGCTGGTGGAGCTGCTACACGGAGAAGGAGACTAGTAGCGGACCTCAATGAAAAGAAGAGAAATACCCTCATTACCTAATGAGGGTATTTTATATCGTGCGTAGTAATTGGCGATGGCATTAGAGTCGTTTTCGACGTCGTCATTGGGTACTGGTGTCGTCTTGGGGTCGTCGTTGGTGTCAGCAATGTGCGAAGACTTTGATGACGCAAAGACCGATGCTGAAGACAATGCCAATTAACGACGTCGGTTAGAACAACTCCGACACATCAGATCACATGTTAATGTAGAAGAAGAACATAGAAGTACCTTGCGACACATTTGTTTCTTGGAAATTAATTAGGCATTTGCGTAAATTTTGTGCCGAATACAGACTTGCAAATACTAATCGATCTAAATCGACTGCCTTGTTGGTCTAGGGGTTGGATGCGCCGCCTTTGGATCACGGGGTCCCGGGTTCGATTCCGGGGCCGGGCAAGTGTCTTTGTGTAACCCAGAGGCACTTACTCTGAGTCTTGGTGGCATTTGTATTCGTGAATTTCATGTTTGTAAGCTGCCCCGCGATACAGGTAATAACTAGTGGCGTTACGTGTTTAAATAAATACTATTGGTCATTTATGTTTGGCCGTATACCACTCTAACGCCAGTTAGAGTGTTGTACGACCAAAGATGGCGCTAAGACGGTAGATAAGGGTACTTAAATTAAACAAAACTTAAATAAACAAACATAAATCCAGAACTCCTGAAGCTCGTAAGTAACTAACTTGTTATACATAATATATTATTTTAGTTACACACAAATTCAAACACTTAGTCGTGGTTGAAGCACTCAACCGCTGGATTTAATGCACTTTCTCACATATTCATACCGAGCAATTAACTAAAACATGGGACTAGTCCATCAGACACCGCAAAGTGTGGTCACTGCACACATTAGTATAGCCATGGACTTATTAACGTAAGAGACTTATTTACGTATGAATATTTAATCAAAGGGGTATTTTAAATGGGTAAAACCAATGATGTTACAAATAAAAGGTATAGATACGTTACCTGTACAACATTCGATCTACAAAAATGGCAAGCCAACGCACACATAGTTAACTTAATATGCAATATGCACACTGCTTTAGATGAGTCGTGAAAGTAGGATGGTATGATTTAATAATCACGTGCTAAATAGAGACAAATATAATTTGTTGTGATGCGTCGTCACATGCACTAGAAACAATATAGATTAATTAAATCAGACATAACATTTTGACAAGTCTGTGACGCGTAATGACATCTATCTCTTTTGCACTTGGTAATGAGGATACTTTTGTTCCACTCATTGATTTTTACCGCCATATTTTACGAATAACATTTTAATTTGTAAAAAATATGAATTATATTACAGAAATAGTGATAGTTACGAATGATAAGTGATTCCTTGACTTTTAGAAGTTTTGTTAGACTAGTTTGTGCAATATCTCATAACACAGGACGGCATTTTTAATTGTTTTATAGCACTTTTTACACACGGCTCTTGAAGTGCATCTGTTGACGCCAGCGACGCAACACTGAGGTCAGGTTTGCTAATTAGCCTACTTTTAACGTGCCGCTTGCTGACCGCTTATAACCCATCTACACCTTTTTACTTGTAACATCATTGGGTAAAACTGTCAGTAACGTGGTTTGATATGATAATTTTGAGCAAATCATAAAAACACTTTTATTCAATCATACAAATAAATAAAATTAGAGTGTCTGTTCGTAATATTAAAATAACCAATCTTTACAAAGTGTATTTGGATGTATACACAAGACATATACCAAAACAACATTTTTTTTTAAATTGTCTGGCTGTTTTTTTCGGCTAATCTCTGAAGTTGCTGGACTGATTTTGACGCGACTTTCGCTGGCAGATAGCTGATGTAACAAGGAGTAACTTAAGCTACTTTTATTGACACGCCCCCTCTCCGCTTTTCAGGAGTTAGAAATAAGGTAGAGAAATTTTGGATTATGTTTGGCGCGAAATACAGAATTAATAAGTTGCATTAAACAGCAGAGTTAATATTAAGCTCTGCGAGCTGAACAATAACTTTTTGGTAAAATACGACGTGGCCGAAGTCGCGGGTAATAGCCAGCTTGACTTTGACTTTGACTAACTAGCGGCCCGTCCCGGCTTCGCATGGGTGCGATGTTAACCGCGGGTGAGGCCGCGGGGCGAAGCTAGTCAAAAACCTAAGTTACTCCATAAATGATCAGCTACCTTTCAGTGAAAGTCCCGCCAAAATCGGTCCAGCCTTTCTAGAGATCAGCCGGAACAACCAGACAGACAGACATTTAAAAAAAATGTTATATTGGTCTATGTACTGTGTAAGTAACTTACGCATTTATTAAAAAAAAAACATTTTATTATTACACACAGATACTGCAATCTTATTTGTTTGTATGTATAGATAATGATGACGAGGTCGCACACTATGGGCTTCATCAAAAGATTCACAGTCACCCAAAGGGCCATGGAGAGGACTATGCTCGGCGCTTCACTGCGAGATCGATACGATATGAGGAGATACGTTGGCGAACCAGAGTTACCAACATAGGATTGCCAAACTAAGTGGCAATGGGCAGGGTACCTCGCTCACAGGTCTGACGCCCGATGGGACAGAAAAATCTTCAATCAAAAAAGTGGTGACCGCGTTCAGGAAAGTGCAGTGCTAGTAGGCCTCCTACACGGTGGAGTGTCAACCCGGAAAACGATAGATGCGGACGGCTCGGACTGGCCTTTGTTAAATCTTTGGGGAGGTCTATGTCCAGCAGTGGCAATCATTTGGCTGAAATGATGATAATTAAATAAATATCCTTGGACATCTCACACAACGCCATCTCGTCCCAAGCTAAGCAACTTAATGCTTGTATTATGGTAACGAGATGGATGATAAACTACTTATATACATTTTTTTTTGTAAATACATACATATTATAGATAGAAATGACACCCAGACTCCGAGCCAGTGCCTCTGGTTTAGACAAAGACACTTGCCCGACCCCGGAATCGAACCCGGGACCCGTTGATCCAAAGGCGACACATCTAACCACTAGACCAACGAGGCAGCATTATGATGTATCAATAGCAGCAGTTTCATTTGAAAGGCCTTATTACGGTCAATCGTGCGGCTTACGCAAGACTGTGTGGCTTTCTATGGAGTAGTAGATAGTAGTTATTAGAAAACATTTGGTTTTTTATAAAGCCATTTATGATTGCACATAATTTTACAAATACTCGATGTATCTTACCGTTATTTAGTCTATGCATCTCTCTTTTAGGTGGTGGTAGTATTGGGATCGAAACCGACCAGGCTAACGTAATTATTGCACTTTAGTGCTGCACCGTAGAGTCTCGATATGTTTTAAATTATTTGAATATTAAATCAATTAATGGTTATGATTAAAATTAGTATTTGACATAGAAACAAAATAAGAATATTAAAAAAGTATGGATAAGTACAAACATAAAGCTATCACTACATAGTATAAAACAAAGTCGCTGTCGTCTGTCCGTCCCTATGTATGCTTAAATCTTTAAAACTACGCAACGGATTTTGATGCGGTTTTATAGATATTTAATAGATGAGAGTGATTGAAGAGGAAGGTTTATATGTGTAATACTTGCATAATATTGTAAAGAAACACTGATTAATTTAGATGTTCATCATTGCACCCGTGCGAAGCCGGGGCGGGTCGCTAGTATGAAATAAAATAATACATACTACTCAGCACATAGATATTCCACTGCTGAGGCGTGCCTGCGTGGCCTATTAAGCTAGTTACATGGCGGATAACTAGCCTATTAGGCAATGCTGGCCAGAAGAATTGGCACAGGGTTTAGTATCAAGTCACTGGCCTTGTCATTTAATTTTGTCGACTCTTACGACACTCTTAGGATAGATTGGTGTGGTGTCAGTGTCACTATGTATTCTAAATCCATCACCACACTGACTATAAATAAACTACTACTAAAAGTTAGAGTAAGACTAATATTAAAACAAAATGACTAAAATGTAATGAAGCATGAAATCAGATCTACGCAGCATCCTATGACGTTACACTGAGACGGACCTGCCCCGTTGGCCATTTTTTCCCTCTCAATGCAATATATTATGTAGTTCTTATATGAAACAGCATTTGCTTTTGTAAAAAGGATCTACAACAAAGTGCCACAGACACATGCCTAGTTTATTTATCAGTGTATATTTTTTACAGCAGAGTTGTACATAATATTTAAAATGATATTATTAACATTTTATATAAATAATTAACTAGCTGCACCCTGTGAGCGTTGCTAGCCAAAAATACAATAAAATCTAAGGAAAGGAAAGGAAAGGACATTACACTTAAATTCATTTCTTTTTAATTTTTTTTTGCATAGTTATGTTTACGATTCTAGAAAGGACATACTGACAAACATTCATTTTTATATACAAATATATTTTTATATATATGTATAAGAATATTTTTTCTTAGAGATTAAACACATTATATGCTATAAATTATATTTATAAAACTTCTACTTGGTTAGTGTTGTAAATATTCTGTAAAAGTTTCTTTGATCGATATAATTTATTTCATCGTTTGATTGATCATCACTAACGTTGCAAACGACTTTTGTGCACTGACACGGATCAGATACTGTCTTTCGGACCAAAATTAATAATACCAACAGTCATTATACCTATTTATTACTAATTGTACTATAATTTTAACTACATATCTCTAATAATAGTCCATAGTCATCAACATTATTTGCCTACATTTAATGAAAACATATTTTAAAGCCTTCGTCGGCGTTAACTTCAAATTGGGTATATATTTTTATTTAAATGTCATCACTTCATTATCAATCTGTGGAAATCCTTGGGGGAGGCCTCTGTACAGCAGTGGACGTCTCTTCTCGTTCTAGTTTCGTTTTCGACGTCGTGATAACGCGTAATGATCTTTTTTAAATTGCTCCATATGATGATGAGTAATAATTCATTAATAACTTTCAGAATTATAATTTGTATTTATTTATTACTTATTAAGATCTTTCTGTGGTGTCGGATTTAGAATACATAGAATAGAATACTCTTTATTGTACACCAATAATATAAAAGGTAACATAGTGCCACCACCCCATTCTATCTTGAGGGTGTTGTAAGAGCCGATAAAATGATATAGTAAGGCCGAACACATATCCGCAAAAGAAGGAAACCTTGATACAAACCATTGCCAACACGAACGTACACTCTCTAATCGAACCTACTACGACTCAGCCCGTATCTAACCCACTGCTGTGTTGGGCCTCCTCAGTTCAGCATCATCACCAGCCCATAAAGCCTACTGTACCACGCTGGCAAGACGGGTTGGCACAGGGTTTGTATCAAGTTCTCCTACTCTTGCCGCTAGGTGATTTGCCTCTTGCGTTCGCTCTTGCGTATGGGTTGGTGACATTGTGTATTCTAAATCCGTCACAACACGGAAAAGTTACATGGAGGGTAATCGAACCTAGAATATTGATATAATTTTACTCTAAACCGTCTATCGAAGTGCCGGATTAGTGATATTGTACTGTATATATTCTTTTTTAGTATGTATTCTATTTATTTAAGTGACATAATATATAAAATATAGTATTATAGTTTACTTTATTTTTTGTATGTCTGTGCAATAAAGTATAATAAATAAATAAATAATGGAAGTACCTCTTAAAAAATCAATTTAATTTATGTTTTTATGCGCAGTGCACAACGGCCCTAAAGATTCAGGCAGTCGTTCGTGAAGTACATTGCAAAGCCTTGCTTGTATTAACAAGATATCGATTGGTAGACACACCAAACTGGTCTGGACTAACGTAATACGATGATATTAGGACTAAACTTATCGTATGGTGACGGATTTAGAATACATAATGTCACCAACGTGAGGGTAAGAGCCAAGTAATGGAACGAAACGTGTGACGGGTCAACCTCTTCCCTACAATGTGCTTCATAAACACTGCTTAAAAATCAAATAGCAAACCGGTTTATTTTTTTAACAGTTTAAGACATTGTTTTTATAACTATTTTATTAGTTGTGTGTGAATTAAATCTCTATATATAAAAATGAATAGCTGTTCGTTAGTCTCGCTAAAACTCGAAAACGGCTGGAGCGATTTGGCTAATTTTGGTCTTGAAATATTCGTGTGAGTCCAGGGAAGGTTTAAGAGTCTAGAGAAAACATTGATATTGTAAAGGTCTGGGCAAACAGCGGACGGGGCGGGACGGCGACGCTATATACTACGATAGGTCACATAGAGCCGTCGCGCTCGGCGCGAGAGTAGCGGTCGCGTCGCGTCGGCTCTGTGTGACATATTCTACATTAACTAATACATTACAACTCTTCACGTCCCGCCAGCGTCGCGTCGCCGTCCCGCCCCGTCCGCTGTTTGCCCAGACCTTTAGTAAAATAATAAAAACAACAATTTTATTTTCCCATACAAACTGTTACCTGTCAAACATTTGATGTTCGTCCCGACGGTTCGCTATTTTTGGCATAACTACTTTTTTTCTTTTTTAATTACATTAAATAAGGGATTGGAATCGATAAGAAAGGGCGGTATATTAATTTATTATTAATTATTCCAATTCGAATTCAATATTCATAGTTCAGACAGGACAACGTCTGTCGGGTCAGCTAGTATTAAATAAAAGCAAATCAAAATTCTTAGAAAGTGACCGCATTTTTTAAATATTAATGCATAGGTTACTCGTGGAAAGTATAAAACAAATTTGTTTTTTTTTCACTAGGTTTAGACATCGTTTTTAATATTATTTTATTACGAGTAGTTGCTTCTTGTGTGTAATAAATATGAAATAATAGCAAAACAAAATTCTTGGAAAAGTATTCTTAATTTTTAAAATATGAATACTTATGGTATCTACCTACTACTACTCAGCAACCCACTGCTGAGTCGGGCCTCCTCCAATTACATGGAGGGTAATTGACCTACTGTGCCACGCTGGCCAGACGAGTTGGCACAGGATTGTGTATAGTTCTTCTTCTCTTGCGGCTTGGTTATCAGTTGATTACCTTTTTTCGGCTCTTACGACACCCTCAGGATGAAATGGGATGGTGACACTATGTATTCAAATAGTAATGTATCCAAACGGATAATAGTGGGTATCTACCATAAGGCGTTATTTCGTCGTGTTTATTTTATTTTATAAAGATCTAGAACCCTTTTAATATCGGCATCAGCGCGCTACTGCGTGGGAAATACCTTGTGCATGTGACGGCAAAAATAATTACCTGCCTGTAGTGCGCCATATTTTGTGAAAGTAAGTTTACATATCTGGAAATTTTTTTGGTGCAAATATTACTCAAGGCAGTGTACTTAACTTAAGATGTAGTGACTAGAATTGAGAAAGGTATGCTTTGATGGTTTGGTCATATCGAGAGGATGAGTGAAAGTAGACTTACAAAAGAAATATATAGCGGGAGTTTGAATGGGAACGTTCAAGAAGGACATTCCATGACCAAATAGGTGATGTCTTAGAGAAAGGTCAGGTCAAAAGCACCCTAAACCGACGAGCATGCATGAAGAGGTTGATGAAAGTGGAAGAAGCGAAAGTTGTGAGCCAGGATCGTAGCAAGTGGAATGATGTGATCTCTGCCTACCTCTGCGGGAAAAGCGGGAAAAAGGCGTGACTTTATGTTATGTTATGTGTACTTAACTGTGTTCTTAATTCATAATTCAAACTATAATCTTCATTCAAGATAATTTAAAAGTTTTTTTTTATCTTCATACCTTAATAAAGATGTAGCCGAGCTTTCTGGAATAAATCGCCCAGTAGGTACTATAAGACCGCCCATTGTACATTTCTTTTTTGTAGTTCTCTGATACCATGTTAACCTTGTTCTATTCTGAGATCTTCCCCCATCTATTAGAGGGACATTACACTTGCCTTGCAGTACATATTTACCAATATTCTGTACATTCGTAAAAATATCAGCGATTACGAAAAGAGTGGGGATATCAATAAAAATAAAATGTCCACTAGAAATAGACACCACATAGTAATCCCTCATTACAGGCTGCAAAAAGTGCACAAAACGTTTGCAGGTCTCGGGATTCGATTATATAATAAGGTATTTCATTATATAATCGAATCCCGGCATGGCATTCAAGACTTGCCTCTAGAACAGTTTAAGTGTCACATCAAAAGTCGGCTCATCCTCAAGGGATACTATAAAGTTAACGACTATATCTTAGATAAAAATGCTTGGAAATAAATAAATATCCTTGGACATTTCACACAACGCCATCTCGTCCCAAGTTAAGCAACTTAATGCTTGTGTTATGGTAACGAGATGGATGATAAACTACTTAAATACATTTTTTTTTTGTAAATACATACATATTATAGATAGAAATGACACCCAGACTCCGAGCCAGTGCCTCTGGTTTAGACAAAGACACTGGCCCGACCCCGGAATCGAACCCGGGACCCGTTGATCCAAAGGCGGCACACCTGACCACTAGACCAACGAGGCACTGATCTGTGTTGTTGCTTGTCCGATGCTCTTATTTAGAAACTTTTAGAATACTGATAAAGTAATTAGAAATATTGTTCTTTTAAGTGATGTTTATACAAAGTATGTGAGAGCATACTAACGCCTTATTAGTATAACTTTTAAATATTGAGTTTTCTGGTGCTCGAGTTATCATGCTCACTTTAAGACTCATGGCAGTGGTGGCGTCGTGCGACGGGTCGTTCTCTTCCCTGCAATATGGTTGAGGAGAGCGATGGCTGCCGCATGCGTCATGCTTGTGAACAGGTGCCGTTGCTGGGGGTCGGTTGGCTCGGGCGTTAGAAGGTTAGTATTGTTGATTACATCTGGCTGATGTTTGGCCCTTTGCGACTATTGCGCGCGTTTGCTCTCACAAACTGTCTTATCACGGCCTTGTACCTAAAAATGGCGATCTAAAAAGAGCAACTACAGAGTTTCTTGCCGGCTCTTCTCTGTAGAACTGCATTCCGGACCGGTGGTAGATGGTAAATTTTAAATTTAATATTATTTTGTTGTTTGTCTTGTCAAAAGAGCTCTAATGAGCCAACTTGATTAAATGAGTTTTGAATTTGAATTTGCCGAGTTACCGAAGCCTCTACTCAAGAACACACTTAGATGTACATAATGTCACCGTCCCATTCCATCTGGAAGGTGTCGTAAGAGTAGACGAAAGGAAATGACGAGGCCGAAAACCTAGCCGCAACTTAAGAAACACTTGATACGAACTCTATAGATTTATGTCATGTTCTAACATGTAAAATCTCTATATATAAAAATGAATAGCTGTTCGTTAGTCTAGCTAAAACTCGGAAACGGCTGGAGTGATTTGGCTAATTTTGGTCTTGAAATATTCGTGTGAGTCCAGGGAAGGTTTAAGAGTCTAGAGAAAACATTGATATTGTAAGTAAAATAATAAAAACAACAATTTTATTTTCCCATACAAACTGTTACCTGTCAAACATTTGACGTTCGTCCCGACGGTTCGCTATTTTTGGCATAATTACTTTTTTTCTTTTTTAATTACATCAAATAAGGGATTGGAATCGATAAGAAAAGGCGGTATATTAATTTATTATTAATTATTCCAATTCGAATTCAATATTCATAGTTCAGACAGGACAACGTCTGTCGGGTCAGCTAGTATATAATAAAAATAAAATTCATGTAAACGTATGTCAAATGTCATCAATGATGACACCCATCCAACATCCAGCAGCACTGGAAGTTGCTTGACTTGCAGACCACTTGATAAACCCGATAATTGACCAACTACCGTGCTACGATGGTCAGGCGTCTTTCCAAATGCCACGGGATTTTGTTTAAAAATTTCCTTAAAAAAATCAAATCGAACAAATTCTTGCGAATGCTTTCAAACAGTCAAAGACTATAACGGAAAAAAATAATATAATTAATCATTTAGATTTTACCCCCGGTCGGAATGCCATTCCATACAGAAGAACCGGCAAGAAACTCCATGGTTGCTCTTTTAATGGGTATATAATATATAATCACTACATAGTATAAAACAAAGTCGCATTCTTCTGTCCGTCCCTATGTATGCATAAATCTTTAAAACTACGCAACGGATTTTGAAGCGGTTTTTTTTAATATATAGAGTGATTCAAGGGGAACGTTTATATATATAACCCACCCCCGCTTTGCACGGGCGAAGCCGGGGCGGGCCACTAGTATAGTATATAATATAGTAATAAAGGGTTACAATAATGGTGGTACAAACAAGTCTGACAGATTAGTGAAAGCAATAACACGCATAAACATCTACACACTTACACTAAACACCTTCTCTATATTCCTCTATTCGACTTTTGCGACACCCTGCGGATAAAATAAGGTAGTGACACTATGCATTCTAAGTTCGTCACTACACGAACTATAAACTAGGCTCTACTATAAATACAGGAACATAACAAGTTGCAAACGTCTGCA
Organism: Clostera curtula; assembly: GCA_905475355.2. NCBI lineage: Eukaryota > Metazoa > Arthropoda > Insecta > Lepidoptera > Notodontidae > Clostera > Clostera curtula. The sequence goes on from FR997822.1 coordinate 4,559,531, forward strand.
TTGTCACAGGTGCTCTCGAGATAGCGCTGCGAATATTTGAATGTGAAATGTTTGCTATTTCTGATTTAGCTCGAAGGTATATTAACTGCGTATGTGCACTGGTAACTCTCAAATCCGATACGACACGGGCCGAGCAAAATTCGGATGAATAAAGGCAAACTCGCTCCGTCTTAGATAGATAGATAGAGAACACTTTATTGACAGCCTAATAAAAAAAATACACATATCGAAATTTACAGAGGTATCATTAGCGGTGTATTGTTTGAAGCAATTTCTTCCAGGCAACCATTTTAGAAGGATTTAGTTATTTTACAAGAATACAAATCATACCTATTTAACTAAGTAAAAAACTTATTTACAACTTATTTATAACTAAGTTAAAAACTATTTTATAACAGAGGATATCGTTTAATTAATTAGGACAAAAAAGTAACTGTGTCTTTAAAAAATCTGCACAGTTGGTCATAAACTCTTCACGGCAGCGAAAAGGAGCGAATTATTCTCGTTACAAACGTGTTTCTTTGAACCTGATTAGGTAGAGCCAGTTATATTTCTCTTGCAACTCAAAGCTTTGTGTAAGTAAAGGTACCTTATTTTTTTCTTTCATCTCATTCTGTAGGTACTAAGAGTCAACTAGATACAATCAGACTTACGTAGGTATGTAAAACCGATTTTTATAATATATTTTCGGAATTTAAGGGAAAGCAGTGCACAAACACACCCAAGAATTCGCTTCGAAGCGCGATTGAAGAGATTCAGTAGATGTACGCGTCATGCTTGTTAACATATTATCGTTGAGATTATATTTATTATTATAGAAATATAAACAAGAATGCCAAAAAAAACGGTTGCAAGTATGGAATTTCACAAGACTCAAAACACACCGTCAAATGCTTGACGCTGGCTATTTTTGACAGTTTTAGTACTTACTTCATCATCATCATCATTTCAGTCAAAAGACGTCCACTGCTGGACATACAAACCTCCCCCAACGATCTTCACAAAGGCCTTACTTGATTACTTATTACTTCGTTACTTTTTAAAAAGAAAAACCAACGCCTCGCAACATGTATAACCTGTATCGAGGGGACAGTTTACAAACATGAATATAGCGATACAGTTTAATGTCTCATAATGACACACCACAAGACTACCTACTGTCACAAATATACTAAAATAGTTATTCATCATTATCATCACCTTCGACTGCCTCGTTGGTCTAGTGGTTAGATGTGCCGCCTTTGGATCAACGGGTCCCGGGTTCGATTCCGGGGTCGGGCAAGTGTCTTTGTCTAAACCAGAGGCACTGGCTCGGAGTCTGGGCGTCATTTCTATCTATAATATGTATGTATTTACAAAAAAAAATGTATATAAGTAGTTTATCATCCATCTCGTTACCATAACACAAGCATTAAGTTGCTTAGCTTGGGACGAGATGGCGTTGTGTGAAATGTCCAAGGATATTTATTTATTTATCTTGGCTTCCTGCAATTGCTTGAAGAGAAATCAACCTAGCTATAATGGCCGCAAAATTACTTGAAGTCTTGAGTCGAACCTTGTCGATTAGATGTCTACGACATCAGTTCGTAGTTTAAAGTTTTTTAAAAGGAACCTTATTTACGTAGCTTTTATCACAAAACTCTTATAAATAGTAAGGCATTAAGTCCGCCGATGTAAAATTTGCATAAAGTTAAATAAATAAATAAATAAATCGTCATATTTACAGTTACCATTATCACCATCATCATCATCTTACGATCCCTGTCCCACGCTAGGTGGTAGTCTCCATACACACCTATCAGTCGTCATATCTACAGTCACACCTTTCAAACACAATTCCTCATTCTTACAATTCATCCATCTCTTTTGATTTTCATCATATTTTTTTTTTATTTAAGTGAATAGTCTGTTTACTCCGTGTGGATGTAGAACACATAGTGTCACCACCCTATTCCATCCTAAGGGCGTCGTACAAGCCGACAAAAGGAAATAACAAGACCGATAGCCTAGCCGAAAACTTGATACAAAACCCGTCTGGCTTCAGCGTCACCGTGGCAAAGTAGGCTCACTACCCTCCATGTGATTGGAGGAGGCCCGACTCAGCAGTGGGTCTGGTATGGGCTGAGAAGTAAGTAAAATTAAATTCTTTTTTGCTTTCTTTCTTACATCAGACTAGCGGCTCGTCCCGGCTCCGCACGGATGTGATGTTCCCAGCGGGTGACACTGCGGGGCGAAGCTAGTCAAAAAAAGTAGCCTCAGTTACTCCTTATATCATCAGCTACCTATCAGTGAAAGTCCCGTCAAAATTAGTCGAGCCGTTCCAGAGATTAGCCGGAACAAACAGACATAAAAAGAGAGAGACAGATAGACAAAAATGAAAAAAAATTTTATATTTACTCTATAGATAGACCGCTTCTCTGTATGCATACTTACGCATTTAGTAAAAAGTGGTTATTTTATTATTACAAACAGACACTTCAATTTTATTTATTTGTAATATGTAGATGTCTCTTTCGCGGAGGACGGAGATGAAACTCACACGATAGGCTGAGAACATGCGTGAACTATCACCCAACTTTTTGCTCAACTTGTTTGGTGTACAAGCCGAATCTTCATCAAACCTCTGCAAGTTTAAAAAAAAACACCTTCGCCATCTGGTCAGTTCAGTATCGTCTGGTCAAGGAATGCTTGCCCAGTTTTTACACCTGTCACTTTGATACCTGTTCTCAACGGATGTTGCGACCGTTCACCTGGGAGACAGAGAAGGCACTATAAGCGTGCCGTGGGAAAGAGACAGAAATATAAAAACTGCGTGTTTTAAACAAGGATAGGGAGTGGCGTCGCGTGGCGCTAGAATGTGATGGAGTGAGTCTCTCTGCGTGTTTTATTAATAATCCAGTTATAGGAAGGCTGGGTAAAATGTACAGATTTTAAGGATTGTTTCATACTTATGTAAGATTTTTTAACAATAATCTCTAATATCAAAATAGTCGTACCTATATCTTTAATGAGTATGTGTCTAAATATACGCGTATCAACTCTAAACAAAATCTTAGCCAAAAATGTCTTCGATCATTTGTTATAATTTCTTTTTTAATACCCAATTACGGCAGTGTCAACAGTGTCGTCACTCCATCCTGCCTGGAATGCACATCTTCACTTGTTCTAAAACAATTGCATCATCGATGCAATTGTATCGCGCAGCATGTCGCGGGTTCGATACCCCGCACGGAAGAAATATTTGTACGACCTGCAAGTATTTGTTCCGGGTCTGGGTGTTTTCTATCTTTAATATGTATGTATTTACAAAAAAATATTATATAAGTAGTTTATCATCCATCTCGTTACCATAACACAAGCATTAAGTTGCTTAGCTTGGGACGAGATGGCGTTGTGTGAAATGTCCAAGGATATTATTTATTTATTTATTAATTAAGAAAACTAGAATTTTATACTCCTGCTTACAGCCAACTCCGTATCGCCAACCATCCCCCAAATGAAGAGATTTGGATAAATACATACATATAATCACGCCTCATTCCCGTAGGGGTAGGCAGATACCAATTCTTTCCCCTAGCTGCGATCCTTACATACTTGTTTCGCTTCGTCCACTTTCATTATTCTCTTCATACATGCTCTTCGGTTTAGGGTACTCTTGACCTGGCCTTTTTCCATGACGTCCCAGACTTGGTCTTTAATCGTACGCCCAGGTCTACCCCTTCCAACACTTCCATTCACAGGTTGCCTTATACACTTTTTTCGTCAATCATTCTTCATTCATTCTCTCGACATGTCCAAACCATCTCAGCAGACCTTTCTCAATTTTTGTCACTACATCTTTGTTGGATAAATGAGCGGGTAAAATGTATTCACTCCTTAAAACATATTTAACTTTACCACGGTGGAATGTAACATCGAGTGTACACGACAGCTAAAAGTTCAGGATTCTATTCCCGTCGCGTATATTTCCACTGCGGCTGGAGCCCATATTTCAGTCTGGATCTAGACTATTTCGGGATTGCAATTAAGGTTTGCGCCCACTTGAACTACAACCTTCACTTTTTGTTTAAGCAAACATTTTGTATTTGTCACTATCACTACATAGTATAAAACAAAGTCTATGTGGTCTGTCCGTCCCTAGGTATGCTTTAAAACTACGCAACGGATTTTTAAGCGGATTTTTTAATAGATAGATTGAATCAAGAGGAAGATTTATATATTATAATACATGTATAATTGCAACCGTGCGGAGCCGGGGCGGGTCGCTAGTATGGTATAAAATATCGTTGTCATAAATCAACGCCTGGTTTTTTTGGTCGTTGGATTGGTGTCTATCATAATAACAACTGACATCTTGCTTCGGAGGAATCGTTAAGCTGACGGTCTCAGCATTCTACCATATATGACAGCCGTGACATGGAGACAGTACCGTTATCGTTCGAATAATTACAAGGCCGGAAGCCTGTGCCAACCCATCGGGCCAGCGAGGCACAGTAGGCTTACCGTCCATGTATTTGGCGGAGGACCCAGTCAGCAGTGATTCATGCATTGGCTGATTAGTAGTAGTAAGTGAAATAAAACTAGACTTTTCAGGTGAAAGAAGTAAATTTCCTGCGAAAACATTTTAAAGTTGATTTTGAAAGTGGAGGCAATAACATTTGACACCAACAACTTTTTAACAAAATAGTACTACTTAAACTTAGAAGCACTGAAAAGCTAAAATCAATTGAAGTCGATTTACAAATGTCAAAAATTTTTTTGCTGCATGCTGTAACAATAAAAAAGACAAACAACCAAATTAAAAATCTCCTGATTTTTGAAGTCGTTTAAAAATCATCGTCATTTTAATATAAAATCAATTTACCAATCACGTGACCAAATAGTGGGTATTGAAGTGTGCAGAGTGCCTTACGCAATTCCATTCGATCCTTTTGTAAAATCATGTCTTTCAGACTAATCTGCATGAAAAGAGAGAAACTAGCGAGACTGAATAACTGAAACTCTATATAGCTAAGCTGAAATACCAATCGGAGAACTAATTAATTCCATGAAAATGTGGCAGATGTTCGTATGGTGACGGATATTGGTTAAATAGCGTCACCACCCAATTTTATCGTGAGGGTGTCGTAAGTGTCGACAAAAGGAAATGACAAGACCGAAAACCGCACGCAAGGAAAACTTCAATTAAAACCCTGTGCCAACCCGTCCGGCAAGTGTGGCACAGTAGGTTAATTACTCTTGGGCGGGGCATAATTGCAACCGTGCGAAGCCGGGGTGGGTCGCTAGTACCTATAGTATAATATATCGTGGTCATAAATCAACGCCTGGTTTTTTTGGTTGTTCGATTGATGTGTATCATATTAACAACTTACATCTTGCTTCGGAGTGCTCGATAAGCTGACGGTCTCAGCATTCTACCATATATGACAGCCGTGATATGGAGACAGTACTGTTATCGCTGACAGTTGGTCGAACCAAATAATTACAAGGCCGAAAACCTGTGCCAACCCATCTGGCCAGCGAGGCACAGTAGGCTTACCGTCCATGTAATTGGCGGAAAATTTTTTTGCTGCATGAGTATTGCTGTAATGATAAGAGCCCCCGCGCATAGCATTAGGCAGCCACGTTTTTGCTTAACATTCACAGCTTGTCGTTCACTAGTTGTGTCAGTATGGCAGAGTTCAGAAGTAGACTAATTTGCCTGATGATGATGATGATGATAATAAACATCAATGATGATGATAGGTATGAATAAATAGTTAATAAAAATGTGTCAAATATTTGAATATACATTTGTATTTATAATAATTTATCACTGCATCAACATTCAATATACACTAACAATACACATAACATTTTATATTGTGACTTAAATGGCACTTTCCATTAAATTGGTTCCGCCCATATTTATGGTACCGAATACAAATGGTAAAAACGGTAACATTAGATTTGAACCCGTTACCGCCCACGCTTGAACAATCTATAGCGTCACAGTGAAACTAGGTCGCGCAGCAGTTCGAGTCCGTGTGACTAAGATTACATTGATACCATCATCATCATTATTTTTGCCAAATGACTTTCACTGTTGGACATAAGCTTCCCCCAAGGATTCCCACAAAAACTGGTCTTGGGCCTCCCGCATCCATCATTTTCCGGCGACCTTACCCGGGTCGTGGGTTCACCGTGTCGGAGGCCTACAAGCACTGCGTTTTCCGGAACGCGGTCGTCACTCAAGGCCTTTCCTCCCTATCGCGCGTCCTGTCTATCTCCTCATTTCTGATTCAATCTCACAGGGAAACTCCGAGCATAGCCCTCTTTATTGCCCTTTGCGTGACTTTGAGAATTTTGATGTAGCCTATGGTGAGCGACCACGTTGCAGTACCGTATGTCATCATTGACACCATGGACGATCCCATTCCATCCCGAGACTGCCTAAAAAGCCGAATACGAAAATTTTATAAAAAAACCTTTGGGACAGGGTTTCCCGTCTGGTCAGCATGGTAAAGAAGACTTCCATGAAATTGTAGGAGACTTTACTCAGCAGTGACACTTATGGCCAGAGTTGTACGTAGTAGTACTGAAAGCAGCAATATCTCAACACAGTTGTAACGGCTCAAGATTGTTGGCTCTTGCATAGCTTTAGAATGGATAGGCCGATTTTGATATAGTTCTTTTTTTAGGGGCAAGGACTGTTAGAGACATTACTCTCTGCTATGTTGTAAGAAATGTTCTTAGATTTTTAACTACTTATCACCATATTTTTCTAGTGGAGTCTTTTTTTATTTATAATTTAACTAGCGGCCCGCCCCGGCTTCGCACGGGTGCAATTATGCACGTATTATACATTATAAACATTCCTCTTGAATCACTCTATCTATTAAAAAAACGCTTCAAAATCCGTTGCGTAGTTTGAAAGATTTAAGTATACATAGGGACGGACAGACGACAGCGACTTTATTTATTTATTTATTTATTTATTACTTTTTTGTACATATAAAATACAAAACATAGCTATAAATCGAAACAATTTTGTACATGTGGGCGACCTTATCGCTAACAAGCGACTTTGTTTTATACTATGTAGTGATGATGATGTTATAGTGACATAAAAACGTCATCTTGAACCAAAAGCATTTTGATTGGAGAAACGATTTAGGCAGTATACGTAAACCTGTTATTGTAATTTGAAGCCTCGACAGAAATAAAACTTCAAATTAACAGAACTCTCCTATATGTGTGTGTCGATGTGACACACTCACACTGACAACGTAGAACACACCCAGTGTTCTACATCGTCAGTCTGAAGTTGTGTTACCGTTTGTAACACAATATTATGCTGTGACGCAGTAACAGCAAATTAATTATTAAAAACCATTAAAGCGAGTCAAAAGCCATTACATTTAAATTAAGCTGGATTTATTTTCGAGGCTTAATGCACATTTTGGGTAGAAGTTTATCTGCGGAAGCCCTGACTCCGTGGAGTGGTACCACTGTGTAATTAGGACAAAGAGTTAGAGACAGAGAGTAACTATTTCAGCCCAAAAAATACCCACAACCGAGTTCCAAATTCATGGAGGGAAAATGGTATATAATTATAAGGGGTACGGTAGAGTCATTAACCACCCGGTTGTTGGAGCTAACCACTTGGGAAAGGATTCTGTCTCTTTAAAAAAATGAAACTACTGCACTATGTATAACCTGAATCACGGTGGCAGTTCACAAATGTGAAATTCACAAACATAAATTACACACAGATTTCGAACAAGTGCCTCTGGTTTACTCAAAGTCACTTGCCCTACCCTCGAAACGACCGCGGCCCGTGATCTAAAGATGGCACATCCAACCCCCTTTTTTTTTGTTGTCGCTGGGGAAATGCTTTAAGCATACCACCTGGAGAGGTCGGTGATTATGTGGGACTCCGACCAGGGTCGTCTACCCACTAAAACCCCAACGGTATACGCTCACACGACGCGCTTGGGACGCCACAAGTTCACGTAAACGCAGTCTACTGTACCGTGACACACATACAACCCACTTTTTTTGTTTTTTTTTGTTCGCCCGGGGTAAAATCCTTTATGGACTTCCTCGTCGGCCACGGGGATGGCCAGCGAGGGGAGTGTGGGACTCTCCCCCATAGTGGGGGCCTACCCACTAAACCTCCCCGGGGTGCTCCAACCCGCGTCCTGTAGACCAACAAGGCAGATTTTCACCTTATAAATCTTATAGCCAGAGCTTAGCTCATGGAGACAGGCATACAGTTCTAAATACTGACAAAATACTACTGATGGTTGGCCTTTTGCGACAGCTTGCTCAAACAAATCTTATTTTTCAATTATTAAAAAAAAAACAATTACACAGTTTCTTGCCCGTTCTTCTATGTAAAGCAGCCTTCTGAAGCTATGGTAAATATTAATTTAATAGATAAATAGTGTGGTGACGAATTTAGCGTACATAGTGTCAACACCCCATTCCATTCAGAGAGTTGGAGCTGACAAGGTCGAAAGCCTAGCCGCAAAAGAAGGAAAACTGGATACGTAACCCTTTGCCATGCCGTCTGGCCAGCGTAGCATAGTAGGCTACTCGTTTATTCTATAGATAAACAGGCGCCACTCAAGTAGAAAAAAAAAAAAAAATTCTGTACAAAAATCGAATTTAATTATATCGATTTCATTAACGTTCTAAAACATACATAACCTACTGGCATTAGATTAAATACGAATAAAAAAGATATTACTGTATCATTCGATGTCACTTAATTCGTTGGATATGGATGGAGGTGTGTGAAAGAGATAGCTTTACATAAACGTTGACACTAAATAACGCATAGAATGGCAGTTTCATACAAATTTTTTTTAAACTAAATTCCTTGCTCTTTTTATAATCTGTATCGCGGGGAAAGTTTACAAACACAAAAACAAAATGACACCCAGACTCGGAGCAAGTTCCGCTGGTGTACAAAACGACAGTTGATCGATCCCGGAATCGAACCCTGTACTGTCTAGTCAGTCCGGACGGTGGCGAATTTAGAAGACATAGTGTCACCACCCCATTCCATCTTTAGGGTGTCGTAAAAGCCGACAAAACAAGAAGGGCGGTAATCTTGGGTAGTTTACTACTACTCAACCCATAAATGACCCACTGCAGATTCGGCCCTCCTCCCATCACAGGAAGGGCAATTAGCCTACTGTGCCACGCTGGCCAAACGGGTTGGCACAAGATATCGTTTCAAGTTTTCCTTCTCTTGCGGCTAGGTTTTCTGCCTTGTTATTTCCTTTTATCGGTCTTTACGACACTCCTAGGATAGAGTGGTGATACTGTATTCTAAGTTCAGTGGTGTGAACTCAGCCAAACAGACTCGGCTTCTGAGGTTAATAATTCTACGCGTCGACACAATATGTTCGGATACGCGCCTACATAAATTATCTAACGGTTCCGTACATTATAATAATTTATATTAGTAAGAAAAATATCTCGAGATCGAACGTTGACATACTTTGTTATTACCTATACAAAAGAAAGTGGACAAAGCATACAAATACGTATTTAAAGATAATACCATAACTAGAACCGGCCCAATTACAGGGAGCCACAGTATTCATTAATAAATACATAACTATATGCAATATAACTTAATATTAGCGTAGTCTGGGACGGCCTGCGGCGGAAGCGGGCAGCAGTTGGATGCGTCAAGCTGAAGACAGGGCGTTATGGCGCTCTTTAGGGGAGGCCTATGTCCAGCAATGGACTAATGTGGGCTGATGATGATGATTATGAACTTAATATTGTGCATTAGAATTTAATATCATGAAATAAATAAATAATAAATAAATATCCTTGGACATTTCACAAAACGCCATCTCGTCCCAAGCTAAGCAACTTAATGCTTGTGTTATGGTAACGAGATGGATGATAAACTACTTATATACATATTTTTTTTGTAAATACATACATACTATAGATAGAAAACACCCAGACCCGGAACGAATACTTGTAGGTCGTACAAATATTTCTTCCGTGCGGGATTCGAACCCGCGACATGCTGTGCAGCAGTCGATCGCTCAACTTAATATTACAAAATATTACTTAATATTATAAATCAATACTGCATATTAAGAACTAGCTATTGCGCGCGGCTTCGCCCGCGTGGGCTTCGAACCCGTGCTTATCTCCGCTTCGCGTATAGCCTTTGTCACTAAGATATTGATAAGGATTAATATTTCGATACACATTTAACGTAGTTTCTTTCTTCAGACGATATTATATTTTTTATGAACATAAAAGCGGTTATTGTGACTAAAGTATGATAGTTGGACATGTGCTCTTGCAAACTTTTTTGTAGATCTTAATAAGACCTACAATCTCGTAGTACATCATTTTGTTCTATTTTCAACAGTTTTTTCAGCGCACGCATAAATAGGTTTTCGATTTTACACCTTGGGTTACAAAATGGCAATTTTCTTACGGATCCCAAATTTTTTTGAAAATAAATTATAGCCTATAACCTTTCTCGATAAATGGACTATCCAACATTTTTTAAATCGGACCAGTAGTTCCTGAGATTAGCGCGTTCAAACAAACAAACTCTGCAGCTTTATAATATTATTAGAACCTTAATAGTACGTATACTGTCCGTGTATTGACAGATCAAGAATACAAGGTGTCACTACCTCAATTCTTCCTGAGAGTGTCTTAAGAGGCGGCTAAAGGAACAAAATAAGCAGTTCACTTAGCCTTAAGAGAAGAAAAACATGATACCAAACCTGTGCCATCCCGTCTGGCCAGCGTGTCACAGTAGGCTAATTTCCCACATGAATTTGGAAGAGGCCCAAATCAGTTGTGGGTCTAGCTTGGGCTGAAACGAACGAAGTACTATACATCAATGCAAACTTAATTTTATTTCGACGATAATTGTTATTCAAAGACTTAACTAACTAGTAAAACTACAAAGACTAATTGTAGTAATTTTGCTTATTATTAACTAGCGACCCGCCCCGGCTTCGCACGTGTGCATTGATGCATGTATTATACATATAAACCTTCCTCTTGAATCACGCTATCTAATAAAAAAAAACGCTTTAAAATCTGTTGCGTAGTTTTAAAGATTTAAGCATACATAGGGACGGACAGACGACAGTGACTTTGTTTTATAATATGTAGTGATATGTAGTGATGATATAAATTTTGGCTTAGTTTTTAAATTTAAAATTATTGTGCATGCTGTGGTCTCCTATAAGTGAAGGAGTACACTAATTTAATACCTGATGTTGCCATTTAACAATAAATCATGTATTGTGTATATGTTTTGTTAGAGATCCTTATTAAAATAAATAAATAAATAAGACAAAAAAAAACGACTTGGAAGTAAATTGGTGGTCAATTAAAATTGACACAATCGTTTAAAATATGACTAACGCTCGTTTTTTAGTGCCTACTAAGAAGACGGCTAACAATTTTTGTTAAAAAAACAATTATTGAAGAGCGAAAAATTCGGAGGGCAGACGGCGACCCTAACCGAAAACAATGGAGTTAGGACGTGAGGAAAAAACTTAAGGTACCCTAAAAAGATAATCTGCAAGTACTCTATTGAGAAATTTCTCATGTTAGGAATTCTCATGGCTCTAGTTATCAGACAATGAACAGAATGCTTTAGATTCTGTGTTGATTTACCGCTGCAGGTGTTGTAGGAAGCTCACTGCAAGGTCACGCGATGCAGACATGATTGATGGGCATAACGTAATTTTTTTTTTTGACCAGGTTTGAAATCCTTTAAGATAGGCCTTAAAGGATTTCAACCCTGGTAAAAAAAAATGCCCTGCCAGCCTGGGGATGGGCAATAGGGGGTGTGTGGGAGTCCCCTCCGCCTCTGTGAGGAGACGGAGTCATACCCACTAAACGTCCCCGGGGTGTACCGTCCCGCGCTTGCTGACCCGTGGGCCCTTACTGTATCTCCACAGGGACAGCATGCGCTGGGAATACTGTTATTATGCCTGCGGTAACTTATATTACTTTCTTCTGGAATAAGTCCAACTAAATGATAGAAAAAAAAGCTTGGGGTGCTTTTCAGGATATGATCAAAATAACCCATCTACTCCGATCTGTTCATAAAATATTTATAACGATTGATACCATGCACCCCGCGATTTTCTTTTCAAAAATTTATATACTATTTTTTGGTTGGATTTTCTATAATAGCGTTATTTTATAGTTTTTTTAAACGATCATTCATTTTATATTTTTAGTGACTATTTAGCAATATCTTTATGATATTTACATCTCTATTAGCTATTGCATAGAAGAGCGGTGTTTCACCCTGACGATCTCTTAAAACAAAAAATCGATAATCTTGATTATCCTAGTAAAGATAACGGATCAAACTGAATCATGACCAAATTTAAAATATTGAATTGTCGGATCAAATTTCGAGTTGATCCGACGTTTTAAAGTGGGTCAAAATCATGTTCAAAGATTCCGTTACATACATTTGAAGCTAATAAAAAGCGTATAAAAAGTTTTAAAGGAGCTATTTATTGACCTTTAAACGACCAAACCGATGTTGATAACACGTCTAAATAAAACCGCTACGAAATTTATTATTAAAAAAAAGTATCATAAACCTTTTAAGAACTACGGTGCCAAAGACAGACAAACTAATTCAGGCGGGCGGAAACGTCTTTGTGTTCGTAAATCATATAGGTACATGTCTGTAAACTGCTTTTTAAAGTCGACTTTTTATATTTTATAAAAGCTAGCTGACCCGACAGACTTCGTAGTGCCTCAATCGATAAATAAAAAACCTAAACGTTTGTATATTATACTAAACTTAAAACAAACAAAATGAATCATCAAGCGTCACGTCAAAGGAAAAGCAGAATTTCAGCCGTTCTCGAGTTTTAGCGAGACTAACGAACAGCTATTAATTTTTATTTATCTATAGATGTAAAAATCCGAAGTCCAAATTGTTCTGTCCATACTTCAAGTACATGTCTAAGATACACCGATTAACATACCAGTCTCAAGCATAAAAATCTTGCAATTAAACAATCAAGATGACTCACGGGCAACCGTGAAACAATATTGTACAAAACTCAAACAATGGTTTTTTGTAAGGGCCATCGCACATTTTATACTGTTCAGTGCATAGCCATTGTAATAGATCTCGCACAGCACAGTGCGCTGTCGTGTAGGCGCCGAGTCAGACGCGTTTGACGTTTTGACAACTTCGCCTTTCGCGCGTTTCGATATTTAAAACTTTAAATTCGAGCTGTGCTGTGCAATTTCTAAACGCCGTGATTATTTTTTCTTAATTACAAATTGACAATTCCTTTTATAAAGTGTGACTTTTTGGTGCGAGAATAGGACGTTGGACTTTTAAAAAGTAAATATTGACGTGCGGTTTTTTTGTGATTGTCGTGAACTCTATTTTAGCTTAAAAGTTTAAGTGAACTGTTTATGGATTGGTAAAAAAATAAACAAAATATCTGCCACCTGTTGATCGGTAAGTTTATTATTTTTAATCAACTCATATCTATAATCAAATTCTATATTATAATTCAGCAAAGTATAAATACTTTTTGTAATATGTAGAGCACTTTAATTAATATTATTTTATTTTGTGTTAATTTTATAATATTTTGTGTGTGCAATGGATGTCCATTTCAGTGCAATGAATGTGAAATTAATCAGAACTAACGTATTTTTTTTTGGATTTATATGTTTACATTCTGCTTTAATTTATCAAGAGAAGTAAACCTTCAAAATATATACAGTCGTAGTATAAATACAATAAAATTAATTTGTAATACCTCAGAAATTAAAATTATAACTTTCAAAATTAAGTTTAGTGGCCAAAAAACATTATATGTCCCTATAAAGATATCAGAAATACTTATCGCAGACTCCGAATATGTAATAGAGGCATATCTGTTTTACCAATCTTGAAGTTGCCACACAAATTTGAAATAAAAAAGACATTATATAGTAGTCGCCCAAACAAAAACGCGGCAAGTTTTGAGATGAGCCCCATACCACATAATAATGATACTGAAAAAAATTAAGGAGTCCATTTTCGACCTTATTTTGTAGGTGTTAGAGATCAAGGGTATTTGAAGCATGGTTAAGGGCTTGTTTTGTTTTTTGTATGTAAACAGGTTTGATACGTATTCGTAATTAGGGCAGGTGTTCAATGGGAGATCTCGTTTTTTTTTTAAGTTGATTCTGTTGTTTTTGATCCCAAATATGGTTAGTGGTTGGAGATGGGAATTATATTGTTTTTGTATTCGGAGTACGGCATTTGTAATCCCTCCTCATATCTTAACGGCCAGCATTTATTCATCAGTACATAAAGAATAAAGGCGAAATCATTGTTAAATGAATCGCTTGGATTTTTCGGTATTCTACCGTAATCACCCATGTACCCACCCATGAGTCCAACACATGGTATACAGAGTTGATATGACAGAGGGGCATTAAATTACACTACGTATACTATATGTGATTAGTATGAATTCGAAACCGTACAAAAACGAATACACGTGATTTTTCATGGGGGGTGGAGGGGTAGTCTTAAACCTCACCAGGTATCATCAAGGGGGAGGGAGGGGTTAAAAAATGTTAAAAAAACATCACGTGATTAATGGACGTAAAGTCCATAAATGATGCGTTAGGCATAATCATCTGTTCTGTGGAAAGATACATCATGTTCAAATGAGGCCAAAATTTAATAAATCATTTGCGGCTAAACTATTGCTCCAATTTAATTGATTTTTGGTACAGAGCCTGGAAATGATACACCCTGTATATAAGTGGTGAAGCGTCTGGAATACTTAATGTCACCCCAATCGATATTTCTTTTTATTTTTTAAACCTTGTAAAATTGGTTCAGTCGTCTTCATCAAAGTGTTGTGCATGAGCCCACTAACTTTCTGAATAAAAAATAATAATTATGTAATGTCTTTCCTATAAATTAATTTTACTTAGTGGCGAAGCAACGCAGTTAGGGTACAGCTAGTTTAGTTAATACTAAACTTGAAAGAAGTCATGAATATACCTTTTTAGAAAGGTTTAAATTGCGTAAGTATCTGTCGTAAGAGCTGATAAAAGAAAATGACACTATTGAAAACCTATCTATCTATCTATTAGCTACAGAAGTCCACTGCTGAACATAGGCCTCCGCCATAGATTTCCACAATGTACGATCTCGTGCAGACCGCATCCACCGACTCCCAGCGACCTTTACAAGGTCGTCCGTCCACCTAGTTGGGGGTCTTCCCACGCTCCTCTTTCCCATACGTGGACGCCACTCCAAGACTTTTATGCGGCCCCAGCGGCCATCCGTTCTTCGGGCCACGTGGCCTGCCAATTGCCACTTCAACTGTGCAATCCTTCTAACTACGTCGGTCACTCTAGTTCTTCTACGGATGTCAATTTTCCTCAGTGCCTGAAGACAAAATTCTTCGAACAGTGCATGTTGCCAGCGATGACATACGGATCAGAGACGTGGGCGTTCACAATGGGTCTTATTAGGCGCCTGAGAGTCACCCAACGTGCAATGGAAAGAGCTATGCTCGGCTCGGAGTTACTCTACGTGTTAAAACCAGAAATTGAAAACCTAGCCGCTAGAAAAGGAAAACTTGACACGAAACCCTATGCTGACCCGTATGGCCAGTGTAGCGCAGTAAACTAAATTCCCTCCACGTAATGGGCGTATAAAAACTAACACAAATAGTCTAATTTTACGTGATAATTTTTGTATTTACAACAGAGTCCAAAGACAACCGTTGAATTTACCATTTTTTTTTTTTTTTTGTTTCGCCCGGTGTAAAATCCTTTATGGACTATCCCCGTCGGCCACGGGGATGGCCGAGGGGGGGCGTGTGGGACTCTCCCCAAAGTGGGGGCCTACCCACTAAACATCCCCGGGTTGCTCCAACTCGCGTCCTGTTGCGGCATTGTGGGATCTGTACACAGTACCACGCCGCCGCAGCGTTGAATTTACCATAACTTATCTGTTGTTTCTTAATATTCGTAACCAGACCTGATAATCACTAACAGGGCGTTATGAACCTTATAGAAGTGTTTTAAGATAGAAAATTGACTGTATTTAGTAAGAATAACATACCAATATTACTCCTACGCACTATCAAAGTGGCTTGGGACAAGTACTTCAAGTATTAATAGAATTATAATAAACCAATTCTAGTTGGCACCTCGAAACTATTCACTATTTATACGATAATTCCCGCTAAAGTACTCTATGGAAGGTCTACGACTTTTGGTAGTCTGCCACCCTTGTTTAAGGTCTCTAGCGGAATGCGAAACTCAGTCGATCTGCTGGTTAAGCAACGTCTGACACCCTCAGGATGGCATGGGGCGGTGACACTATGTATCTAAATCCGTCATCACACGGACTACTCTAGCTACATGTCATCATCATTATGATTTCAGCCAATACACGTCCACTGTTGTACATAGGCCTCCTCAAGGATCTCCACAAAGGGCGGTCCATCGTTTTCCGGCGACCTTAACCAGGTCGTTGGTCCACCGTGGGAGGTCTGCCAGCACTGCGCCTTCCGGAACGTGGACGCCACTAGAGGACTTTTCTGCCCCATCATGTTTTCTTAAATCGTCAAGATTTCACCGTTTGATGTCTTAGGTTTTCACTATCTTTGCAAATTCGGTAAATCTTCTTAACGGTTCCGATAGTGTTCTTAAAAAGAAATTAATTTAGAAGGATCTCAGACTCTTTAGAACGTCATGTTGGTTTTATTTTTATTTTCTTATAAATCGACGAGCGACCCGCCCGGCTTCGCACGGGTGCAAATAGGCATGTATTATACATATAAACCTTCCTCTTGAATCACTCTATCTATTAAAAACCACTTCAAAATCCGTTGCGTACTTTTAAAGATTTAAGCATACATAGGGACGGACAGACGACAGCGACTTTGTTTTATAATATGTAGTGATAGTGATAACGAGTTTAAAACTATCATCATCTTTACCACCTTGTCTTACGCTAGGTAGTAATCTCTATCCATTCCTATTGGCTTCTTAACTACATTCATATCTTTCAAACGTATCTTCCACACAATCCATCTTCTCTTAATCCTTACAGAGTATAGCTGGCAAGAAACTCTGTAGTTGTGTCTTAGCGACCAAGTACTTTCGCGAGGTCTTTTCGTTGGTGCCGCGTTCTGACCTGGTAGCAATAATTAAGGGCAACCATGGAGTTTCTTGCCGGCTCTTCTCTGTTGAATGATTCACTGCCGAAATATCGAAGGCTGGTTCTATCGTATCTGCGCTGACAATAGAACCAGTTTCCGTATTCCACATTAGTACACAATTTTGTATTTTGTTTGTTTGGTTTATTTTGTTTTACTAAGTATTGTACTACCTATAGTTTGCTTAAGTTACCGTTCAATTATACAAGCTTGTTGTGGCACCTTAAATTATTGTGCATTTACCCTATATCATTAAGATCTATCTTTTTGTTAATAATAATGTAACAATTACTGGTTGTCATATATGAATAAATAAATAAATGGCATTCCGAACCGGTGGTAAAAACTTAATTTTAATATTATTTTAATTTTTAAAATTGTCTCGTAAAATCTTTGACCATTTGAAAGCATTCGCAAGAATTTTGATGACGTTAAAGATGACGATGGAGAACGCTACACTAAGTGTATACAATAAAGCATGTTTTTATTAAATTCAGTTATTATCACCCCATTAATATCTAGCCGCAAGAGAAGGAAATCTTGATACGAAACCCTATGCCAGCCAATGCCAGACCAGTCAGGCCAGCGTGGCACAGTAGGCTGATTACCCTCCATGTAGTTGGAGGAGGCCTTACTCAGCAGTAGGTCACGTGTGGGGTCAGCATATTACACTTCCCCACCGCACGCTGGGAAAAAACGCGTATTGTAAAAGTCAACAAAACCCATCACGCTTGGTGGTAGGATCTAATGGTCCGCCGGGCTAGCTACCACTCTCATATCTAAGTCCGGCGCCAAGCAGTTTTACTGGGTTCCGTCGTGTGTATGTGAGAGCCGGTGCCCGACAGGGCATTTCCTTGAATTGCCTGCTCCATTTTAGATCTTGGCGTTGCTTTCCATCACGCAAGCCTAGGGTCAAAGGAACTCAAGTAACTCATAAAAAAGGTCATGTATACAGAGTTGATATGACAGAAGGGCATTAAATTACACTACGTATACTATATGTGATTAGTATGAATTCGAAACGGTACAAAAAAAATACACTTGATTTTTCATGGGGGGTGGAGGGGTAGTCTTAAACCTCACCAGGTATCACCAAGGGGGAGGGAGGGGTTAAAAAATTTTAAAAAAACATCACGTGATTAATGGACAGCCCCTAAGGTTAATAATCGATCCAGAGTGACTCAGAAGGTTAATTTCAGCAGCATACTGATATGACGATATTCTTAGACGGCTATCCCACATATTACACATCCTTTTCGCCAGTCGGCTAAAAGTGTTGATTAAGCGGAAAGACCTGACTCATACGGTAATTAATGTCTGCGTTTTAATTGTGACATTGTAGCATATTTAATGAAGGGACATTGTCAATTGGACGGATGATTTTGTCGCGTGGTTCAGCCGAAATTTCAATTCATTACGCAATACATTTCGGTGTATTTTATATGCGTATGTAGCTTAATGACATTATGGAACAGAGACGTGGTCGGTCACTATGAGCTCCATCAGAAGGCTCAAAGTCACCCAAAGGGCAATGGAGAGGGCTATGCTCGGAGGTTCCCTGTGATATGGAATCAGAATGTGGAGATACGCAGGCAAATCAGGGTCACTAGTCGGGTACTATCTAAACTTAATATTATAAATATTTGATTAATTGTTTGCATTCTGTCACCATTATAATCTTACATTGACCCTGATGATCAAGGGCGATAGAATATTTCCAAAAAAGTTAGATAAATTTTGTAATTTTAGATTTTTGTTTAAATGATAAAAAGGTGTCCATGGAGTTTCTTGCCTGTACTTCTCCATAGGATCTACGTTTTGGACAAGCAACTAGCTTCTTCACTAATTAGCTAATTTCACTTTTGACATTTCAAAAACACCTGTAAAAAGGTTCAATTGAAATAAATGATTTGAGTTTGTGTTTAATACCCGTACGAAGCTGGGGCGGACTGCTAGTCCTATCTATACAATTATATAAAATTGGAGTGTCTGTTTGTAAACATAAAATAACTATTTTTACTAATTGCGTAAGTATGCACACATAGTACATAGACCAAAATAACATTTTTTTAATTTTTGTGAGTCTCTTTGTTCCTGCTCATCACTTGAACGACTGGACCGATTTTGACTGGAATTTCAGCTGATGATATAAGGAGTAACTAAGGCAACGTTTTTTAGACTAGCTTGGGCCCGCGGCGTCACCCGCGGTACGGCAATAACCGCGGGTAACATCGCGGTACTCAGATAGTAACATATAAGAATAAAAAAACTTGTCATCTTGACCCCACAAATAATAATAAATAATAAATATCCTTGGACATTTCACACAACGCCATCTCGTCCCAAGCTAAGCAACTTAATGCTTGTGTTATGGTAACGAGATGGATGATAAACTACTTATATACATTTTTTTTTTGTAGATACATACATATTATAGATAGAAAACACCCAGACCCAGAACAAATACTTGTAGGTCGTACAAATATTTCTTCCGTGCGGGGATCGAACCCGCGACATACTGCGCAGCAGTCGATCGCTCAACCACTGCGCTAACCGTGTGGACCATACACACTTACTTATTTGTATACAATGTTTGTATATTATCAAATTGTTACCTATTTACATTGCTACAATGTTACGCGAAAAGCTCGTAACTACACGTCGTCAATTTCTAAAGATTGAACCTTAAATTCATACTGTCAAAGTTCCATTTACTGTGTTACAGTGGTGTTAGTTAAATTGTTGAGAAGCGCTGTCAATTAACGAAGGTATCACGGACTTGGTGACAATTTCATTAACGTTACCCGCGCTTTTACGTGTACCGTAATGTGTTGCCTTTTACCAGTTACAAATTAGTTGGTCAATATTTTGGATCACGACTTTCGGGATGCTATTGTGAGGTCAGTTTGGTTGGTCAACAAATCGATATCTCGTTAATTAGCTAGGTTACGTTTAGGAAATTACGAAAATCACACGTTTCAAAATCTTGTTTATATAACGAACTAGCTACCTGCCCCGGCTTCGCACGGATGCAATGATGAACACCTAAATTAATCAGTGTTTCTTTACAATATTATGCATGTATTATACATATAAACCTTCCTCTTAAATCACTCTATCTATTAAAAAAAACGATTCAGTATCCGTTGCGTAGTTCGAAAGATTTAAGATGGGCCGGTCACATCGGTAGAAGAACCGACAGCCGCTGGGGTAGACGAGTTCTTGAGTGGAGACCACGAATCGGCAAGCGTAGTGTGGGACAGCCCTCTGCTAGGTGGAGCGACGATCTGCGAAAGGTTGCGGGCAGCAGCTGGATGCGTCAAGCTGAAGACAGGGCGCTATGGCGCTCTTTATGTCCAGCAGTGGACTAATGTGGGCTGATGATGATGATGAAGCATACATAGGGACGGACAGACGTCATCGACTTTGTTTTATACTATGTAGTGATTATCGATGGTACAGAAATGTAGAAAATTGTCGTGAAAAAGATTTTTATTTTTATTTTTGACAAAGTTTTTTAATTGCGGATTTTTGCGAACCCTCCAATAATTATCATCATATTTCAAAAAGATTACACAAAGTCTTAACTAACTAACATCCGCCCATAGATCACCCACTACCGAGTCGGGCCTCCTCCAGTTACATGGAGGGTTATTTCCTAATGTACGCTGGCCAGACGAGCTAGGTTTTTGGCCATGTTCTTCTGGGTTGGTGCAGCGTTCAGACCCGTGTTAAAAAAATATGTACCCGTTTGACTATTGTGAACGCTATAATTAATTTATAGTTAAAAGCAATTTACTTTTCTATTATATTATTAAGCTTATCTATACTAATACTAGCTGACCCGGCGAACTTTGTTCCGCATTATATATATTTAAAACAAAAAGAAAGTTGGACATAGGATACCTGAGATTTTTATCCCGTCCGTATAAAACCTACTTTACCAAAACGCAACTGACAGCGAAACGTTATGTCGTCTATAGTTTAATATGGTCGAAAATTTGACAATTAGAAATTTTGAATTCGACTTGTTTATATTGTTGTAATTCACATAATATCTTTATAACTTGTAGCCTATGTGTTATTCTGATGTATGAGCTATATTATTGTAAAGTTTCATTAAAATCCATTCAGTAGTTTTTACGTGAAAGAGTAACAAACATCCATCCATCCATCCATCCATCCATCTATCCATCCATCCATCCATCCATACTTACAAACTTTCACGTTTATAATATTAGTAAGATATAAAGCTGCAGAGTTTGTTTGTTTGTTTGAACGCGCTAATATCAGGAACTAATGGACCGATTTCAAAAAAATTTTTAGTGTTATATCGACTATATATATATCAAGGATATATTTATCGAGGAAGGTTATAGGCTATATTTTATTTTCAAAAGAATTAGGGATCCGTATGAAAATTGCGATTTTGTAACACAAGGTGTAAAATCGAAAACCTATTTATGCGTGCGCTGCAAAATATTGACAATAGAACAAAATTATGTACTACGGGTTTGTAGGTCTTATAAAGATCTACAAACCCGTAGTACATAAAGTAATAAAGTCCGCGAGAGCACATATCTAAATATCATAGTTTAGTCACAATAACCGATTTTATGTTCATAAAATATGCATGGAGATAAGCACGGGTTCGAAGCCCACGCGGGCGAAGCCGCGCGCAAAAGCTAGTATGAAAATAATAACAGTAAATTACACAAGATCCAGATATTTCTTAAAAAAAAGATTGCTATGTTTTTGAAAGTCGTTTCTATTCCTGGAAGTGAATGTGAATTCACTGTACTTTAGATTAGAAGTGATGAGACCAGCAGCCTAGTGGACAGAACACAGTAAAACTTGGCGCCGGACTTAGATGTGAGGGTGCTGGGTTTTATTGACTTTTACCCCAGGGTTTATATCTAGTTTTTCTTTTGCGGCTACGTGATGCCTGAGCATCACCTGGGTTGATGATGATGAGTTGTCAAAATGTCGCCATAAACTTGTAAACAAAACAAAGGTCATGGAACTACGCATTTTCAATTCACGTCATTTTCAATGGAACTGTTCACACCTTGAATCGTGGGGGTTCAATCAACACATGCCACATACAAGATAAAGGCGTATCTTTTTAAAGAGACAATAACTTTAAATTTTGTTTACACACACTTTTTGTAACATTATAAATCTTGACGTTTCATTACTAAACGTGACTGTTTGACATGTACTGTCGAAATAGGACAATATTTTTTATCTGTGACTTGCGTGATGGAAAGCAACGCCTTGGTCTAAGATGGAGCAGGCAACTAAGATGGAGCAGGTTTACAAACAAAGGACACGATTAAGGAGCACCCCGGGGATGTTTAGTGGGTAGGCCCCCACTCTGGGGGAGAGTCCCACACGCCCCCCCTCGTACATCCCCGTGGCCGACGGGGATAGCCCATAAAGGATGTTACCCCGGGCACCAAAAAAAAAAGCCAATTCAAGGAGATGCCCTGTCGGGTACTCACATACGCAAGACGAAACATAGTAAAACTTGGCGCCGGACTTAGATGTGAGGGTGCTGGGTTTTGTTGAATTTTGCCACAGAGTTTTTATCAAGTTTTTCTTTTGCGGCTACGTGATGTCTGGGCATCTTCGCACAGTAGGCTAATTAACCTCCATGCAACTGGAGGTGGCCCGACTCAGCAGTGGGTCATGGGCTGAGTTGTAGTAGTACACTAAATAATATTGAGCAATCCTACTAATATTTTGTAAGAATGTTTGTTACTTTTTCACGCAAATTCTACTGAATGGATTCTGATGAAACTTTACAATAAATATAAAATATAAATATCCTTGGACATTTCACACAACGCCATCTCGTCCCAAGTTAAGCAACTTAATGCTTGTGTTATGGTAACGAGATGGATGATAAACTACTTAGATACATTTTTTTTTTGTAAATACATACTTATAATAGATAGAAATGACACCCAGACTCCGAGCCAGTGCCTCTGGCTTAGACAAAGACACTTGCCCGACCCCGGAATCGAACCCGGGACCCGTTGATCCAAAGGCGGCACATCTAACCACTAGACCAACGAGACAATAACATAGCTTATACATGGAAATAACACATAGGTTATAATTTTTAAAGATATAATGTCTAATTATAACAGATTTTTGTATTTATCCGGAAACACTATCATATGGTTAAGTATCATCCTACTTTATATATAAACTAGCGACCCATCCCAGCTTCGCACGGGTGCAATGATGAACCTCTGAGTTTATCAGTGTTTCTCTACAATATTATGGATGTATTATACCTATAAACCTTCCTCTTGAGTCATTCTATCTATTAAAAAAAGCCGCTTCAAAATCCGTTGCGTAGTTTTAAAGATTTAAGCATACATAAGGACGGACAGACGACAGCGACTTTCTTTTATACTATGTAGTGATATTATAAACGCGAAAGTTTGTAAGTATGGATGGATGGATGGGTCGATGTTTGTTACTCTTTCACGTAAAAACTACTAAATGGATTTTAATGAATCTTTACAATAATATAGTTTATACATCAGAATAACACATAGGCTACAATTTATAAAGATATCAAGTAAATAGAAAAATCTGACGAGAAAATAAAATTCCATCACCACGCGGGTAAAACTTCGGGGCGCAGCTAGTCGTGTATAAAGCTCTGCTTAGTGATTTAATTTCAAAAGGTACTACGGTTTTTGTACTAACTGTACATTAGGCTGGTGACACAATGAGTATTAATAAATAAATACATATCCTTGGACATTTCACACAACGCCATCTCGTCCCAAGCTAAGCAACTTAATGCTTGTGTTATGGTAACGAGATGGATGGTAAACTACTTAAATACATATTTTTTTTGTAAATACATACATATTATAGATAGAAATGACACCCAGACTCCGAGCCAGTGCCTCTGGTTTAGACAAAGACACTTGCCCGACCCCGGAATCGAACCCGGGACCCGTTGATCCAAAGGCGGCACATCTAACCACTAGACCAACGAGGCAGTCAAAAAGTATTGAATAAACATTTGCGACAAGCGCACCTGATCTTACTTGACAATGAGTACCATACTTTAGTTTAGTTTTTCTCAAGAGGTTTTAGAGATTCCATTTACCCAAAAACGACTATTTGTTTTGCGATTATTATCCTGCTACTACTCAGCTTTAAGTTACCCACCGTTGAGCCGGGCCTCCTCTAAATGTGTGGAGGGAAATAAGCCTCCGGAGGACCGAATATGCCAGGACCGAGAGAGTGAAATGACTCTGCTGATAGAGTGGAGTTAATAGACCGTGGGACAACTGTAAGATTATATTGGTAACTAGCGACCCGGCCCGGCTTCGCCCGGGTGCAATTATGCTTGTATGATACATAAAAACCTTCCTCTTGAATCACACTATGCCTCGTTGGTCTAGTGGTTAGATGTGCCGCCTTTGGATCAACGGGTCCCGGGTTCGATTCCGGGGTCGGGCAAGTGTCTTTGTCTAAACCAGAGGCACTGGCTCAGAGTCTGGGTGTCATTTCTATCTATAATATGTATGTACTTACAAATATATATATATATATATATATATATATATATGTAGTTTATCATCCATCTCGTTACCATAACACAAGCATTAAGTTGCTTAGCTTGGGACGAGATGGCGTTGTGTGAAATGTCCAAGGATATTATTATTATTATATTATTATTATAATTATCAATGTCCCCTCATTGTATTCTCAACTTTAACGTCATACGTCAAAATCAAGTACAGTTTACATTGCGCGCACGCAGGAAGCGGTGTCCCAAAGCCCAAGAGAAAGTTCGTTAATTGGTACATACATATTGATGTGGTTTGGAAACGAGGCTGCTTATCTGTCAGATAAAGACCCACTTTTGGAGACATCAGGGTGTGATGGCTGTCGCGTAGCTTCCAGGGGTTCGGTTCCTTAGGTTTTACCACTAAGATAGTGTTCAATCTTCTCGTATGCACTTATCATCGCCTGTACACGTTTACAACGTCAAAAGCCGCTCTCACGTGTTGCCGGCCCTGACGAGTGGGAGTGAGAGTGAGAGAGAGATGACGATGGCAGTAAGAATGAAAAGTGAATTGCTTCCATAAAGGCATTTTTTACCTCCTACTTCTATCATTTTGACAGAGCCTATGGTAAGCTAAATCTCCATTTATTTCTCGCTTTCATTCATCTAGTCTCTTCATTCTTGATACTATATCTTGCTTGCATTCATCACTTTCTTTTAAATGGGGAGGACCCTGTTACTTAGATAATATTATATTATAATTTTTTTTTAAGTTGCTTATTTTTCACACATAAATAGAGAACCTCATGGACGAATACAAATACCAACTAACCTAAAACTAAAAAAGAAAATACTATAATTTATTATTAAAAGGAGTCCCTTTAGGCAAGGTTCCGAAGATACTGGCAGCGTTCCCCCTTTGAATCGTTAGACTGATTCTTTGTCCGAGGTACCTGCCAGCTCTCCGGTCTCCTGTGATGTCGGCTAACCTAATAATATTTTATTTTTGGCTAAAATATTATTTTACCTAATTTTAATTCTCTTTTCATTTGAACTTTATTCTAACTATTTCTATTTTCATTCTAACCTAATTTCTTATTATGTTAGCTAGTTTTGAGTTTGGGTGTGGTGCCTTTGAATCACAAGTCGTCGGTTCGATTCCGAGGCTGGGAGTGGCTTTGTGTAAACCAGAGGCTGTTGCTCTGAGTCTGGGTGTCATTTGTGTTTGTGGATTAGGAAAATAGATCAGGGTTTTCGATTAAAAAAAAATCCGTAGCGATCTTCCTCACGGGACCAATCTTGCTCATTCTTCTTCCTTCTTCTACTTGTCAGCCCTTAAATGACCCACTGCGAAGTCAGGCTTCTTCCAAATTCATGGAGAGATATAAACCTACTGTGCGATACTGGCAAGATGTCCTTCTTTTACGACACCCTCAGGATGACACCAACCCACACCGGGCGTATTCTAAGACCGTCACCAACCGGAATATTCATTTAAATTTAGAGTGTACAACCGTGTTGCCAGTGATGACATGTGGAACAGAGACGTGGTCGTCCACTACGGGCTCCATCAGAAAGCTCAAAGTAACCCAAAGGGCAATGGAGAGGGCTATGCTCGGAGTTTCCCTGCGAGATCGAATCAGACACTGACCAAGGAAGTCGGCTCACTGGACCAAGGAAGATTTAATTTTATTTCATTAAAGTTTGTTTTGTTTTGTTTTAATATTCAGATTTCAGCTGATGCCTTCCAGATTCGATAGAACAGTTTGTTTTAAGGAATTTGTTGGGTAAATATATACATATTAGATTATGAATAGGACCGCAAAGTAATAAAAAAGAAAAAATGACAAGCCCTCTGAGTTTCTTGCCAGTTCTTCTCAGCAGTGGTCGCGTTCCGAACTGGTGGTAAAGTATATTACTTTGCATTGTATAAATTTTATTAATATGTTGACAATTTGTAAGTGTCCATTGTGTCCTATGCAAAATAAATGATTTGACTTTGACTTTGACATGAGGAGATACGCAGGGAAACCAGGGTCACCGACATAGCCCACAGGATTGCCAAACTTAAGTGGCAGTGGGTGCCCTGCACATAGCTCGCCCCTTGCCGAATCAGCAGTGGGTCATTTATGGGCTGAGCAGCAGTAAGTTTGTATGAAAGTCTACATGACTTATGAATTTTAACCCCCGACGCAAAAAGAGGGGTGTTATAAGTTTGACGTGTCTGTCTGTCTGTGGAACCGCTCACGAACGGATGAAGCGATTTCAATATAGTTTTTTTTGTATGAAAGGTGAGTTGCCTCGTTGGTCTAGTGGTTAGATGTGCCGCCTTTGGATCAACGGGTCCCGGTTTCGATTCCGGGGTCGGGCAAGTGTCTTTGTCTAAACCAGAGGCACTGGCTCGGAGTCTGGGTGTCATTTCTATCTATAATATGGATGTATTTACAAAAAAAAAATATCTAAGTAGTTTATCATCCATCTCGTTACCATAACACAAGCATTAAGTTGCTTAGCTTGGGACGAGATGGCGTTGTGTGAAATGTCCAAGGATATTTATTTATTTATTATTTAGTTACGGGCGAGTTTTCTTAGACATGTTTGGTGAAAATCGGTTGAGCCGTTTAAAAGTTATGACGGGTGAAAGTGGGGAAGAATAACCGAATGTCTGCAAATGTCTGCAAATATTTCTGCAAATTTTTTTATTGGCTATTAAGTATTATTATAGTTCATTTTGTATTTAAGTTGTATTTGCAATAAACGTGTATCTTTCTTCCTACTTCCTTGTATCGTAATTTCCATGCCTTAGGCAAGTGTTTTTCGTCATCTGATGAAAGATCAAAGTTATAAATTACTAAGAAATATGGAAAAAAAAAAGTTGTGCTCGGCAAAAAACTCGATGTTACGACAGTAGGCGCACAAACAAAGCTTGTAAGGCTGCTCTGTTTCTCCGCAGTTAATAAGATTTCGACATCGAAGGACTTTTGAAAGGCTTCACAATGGGAGACGGGGAAAATACTTGTTTCATCATCATCATCTCTTACTCCCCATATACTCATTTCGTTGGCATCACTCAAATTTGGCCTAGTGCAGGGGTTTCGTTTAGGAAAAAAAGCTTGCTTGACAAATTTAAATGAACTACCAACTGTTCTTTCGGAAATAAATTTTAAATAAATAAATAATAACAAAATAAATAAATATCCTTGGACATTTCACAAAACGCCATCTCGTCCCAAGCTAAGCAACTTAATGCTTGTGTTATGGTAACGAGATGGATGATAAACTACTTATATACATTTTTTTTGTAAATACATACATATTATAGATAGAAATGACACCCAGACCCAGAACAAATACCTGTAGGTCGTACAAATATTTCTTCCGTGCGGGGGATCGAACCCGCGACATGCTGCGCAGCAGTCGATCCTTTAGTCGCCTCTTACGACACCCTCAGGATATTGTTGATTGGTGACAGTGTGTATTCGAAATCCGTCACCACACGGAAAGGTATTCACTTAAACAAATTTCACTCGAAAGTGTCAATGAGAAAGCAATCACTATAATTGTTTCACGTCTGTCGAATGGCAAACTATCGAGTCATTCTTTCCCACGGGCGTGTGATAATCGATTCTCACCGTCGAGTGATCGTCACTCATTTCCGTGACTCGATAAGCAAACAGTTATTATCGCTCTATTTGGTAACATTATGATTAGCAAATTGAAATCGGTTAAGCTTGTGAATATTAGGGTTAGCCATGTTCGCTAGGGTTGTCTTGGCCGAGAAAAAAATACTGTTTGTTCCGGCTAATCTCTGGAACGGCTCGATCGATTTTGACGGGACTTTCACTGATAAGTAGCTGATGATATAAGGAGTAACTTTTTTTGACTAGCTTCGCCACGTAGCTTCACCCGCTAGTAATCTATACTATTTAATATAATATATTATATATAATAATATTATAAAGCTGCAGTTTGTTTGTTTGTTTGAACGCGCTAATGTCAGGAACTACTGGTCCGGTTTTAAAAAATCTTTCAGTGTTAGATTAGTCCATTTATCGAGGAAGGTTATAGGCGATATTTTATTTTAAAAAGAGTTATGGATCCGTATGAAAATTGCGATTTTGTACCCAAGGTGTATAATCAAAAACCTATTTATGCGTGCGCTGCAAAAACTATAGACAATAGAACAAAATAATGTACTACGAATTTGTAGGTATTATTAAGATCTACAAAGCCCGCGAGATTATAAGTCTTATTAAGTCCGCGAGAGCACATATCTAACTAAGTTTAGTCACAGTAACCGATTGAATATTCATAAAAAATATTAAATCATCTGAAGAAGGAAAACACATTTATGCGCTATATGCAAAGAGGAGATAATCACGGGTTTGAACCCCACGCGGGCGAAGCCGCGCGCAATTGCTAGTAATCTAATAAAATCAACATAAGTATTTTAAATTTTGATATGTGACCTCACAAAGCTATTGACCCCTATGCCTCTTGTCACACTTCGGTGATAACCCCTCCCCCCCAATAACCTGTGACGTAATTAATGACCCCTGATTACGAACTATATTCTAAGCCAGCATAATTAAAATACGGACAAATAAAATAGTGTTTTTGTCACCCGCTGCATAGTAAGGAATTTGCATAGCTGTTGTAACTCAATACGGCGTAGCTATGTGATTATATACAAATAAAAAAATATGCTGCGAAGCCTATAAACAGCGCGTAGCCATATCAGGTAGCCTAAGGCCGTTTGTCCACCGACCGCCGTTACCGAACCGTCACCGAGAACGAGATTATTTCAAGCCGAGTTTAAGATGACGTGACGGCGATCGTTTCTCCACCGCGCCGATATATCGGTGGTTCAGTTAAAACAAAAACCGGGCGAACGGCGCGGGGCGACGGTAGTGTGTGGACAAGAACAAACCTGTTTTGTACTGCCGGCATATCGGCCCTTCATAAAACCGTGCCGAGTTCTAGCGGTCACGCCGAACTACACGAAACATCGACGGCCGGGATGACGGTTCTCGGGTGACGGGCGTGCGGTGAACACATGGCCATAGTAAATATATGTATCGCTAACTCGACGCCGTCATCTCGTTCTCGGTGACGGCCCGGTAACGGCGATGGACAAACGGCCTAAGGTAGTTTAACAGACAGACTAACAGGTTCTATACTTGTCGGACGTGTATCTTTTTTAATTGTCATGCTTACTATTTAGACGCGGCTTCTCAAATTGTGTCGTGTGGTGACTGATTTAGAATACACAATGTCACCACACTGTCCCGAGGGTGTCGTAAGAGGCGACTTAAGGATGAGAAGGAAAACTTGATACAAACACTGTCTGTGCCAACCCGTCTTGCCCGCGTGGGACAGTAGGCTAATTTCCCTCCATGAATTTGGAAGTGGCCCGACTCAGAAGTGGGTCATTTATGGGCTGAAACGACGACTCAAATTCTGTTGATCAGAATTGCAGCCTGGTTTGTTAGAGTCACCATTTTATTTTTCCGTAGGTTGTTGTGAG
The DNA here is from genome assembly GCA_905475355.2 of Clostera curtula. Lineage (NCBI taxonomy): Eukaryota > Metazoa > Arthropoda > Insecta > Lepidoptera > Notodontidae > Clostera > Clostera curtula. Next base: position 4,589,820 of record FR997822.1, read on the forward strand.
AGCCACACTCTCATCATCATGATTTCAGCCTTTATCAGTACAGAATAAATTACGCCTTTAAAGACAAGTCCAAGCACCCGTATGGACTAATTGTATACAAGTGGGGTTATACCAAAAAAAAATAATGTGCAAATCATACAAAGATTTCAAAACAAAGTACTAAGGGGTATAAAGACCTCCACCGGGATCTGAAAGTGGACTTTGTTGGCAGCGTCATAAAGAAACAGGTCGTTTCAGCCCATAAATGACCCACTACTGAGTCGGACCTCCTCCAAATGCATGGAGGGAAATTAGCATAACGTGACACACTGGCAAGACGGGTTGGCAAAGGGTTTGAATTAAGTTTTCCTTCTCACACGGCTAGGTGACCTGCCTCTTGCCTATTACGACACCCTCAGGATAATGAGGGTTGGTGACGAGTCGACGCGTCATATTCATGTCTTTCATCATTGCATGCTTCATATTCTCATTCAGAAAATCCATCCCTCTCTTTAACCATAACCTTTACATTCATCCACGTTCATACTGAAACTACCACCGGATCTTGTCTTCTTCTCGGCCCTTAAATGACCCACTGCTGGGTCGGGCTTCCAACTTCATGGAGAGTACTTAGCCTACTGTGCCAGGCTAGCCAGACGGGTTGGCACAGGGGTTCGTTTCAAGTTTTCCTTCTCTTTACACTAGGTTTTCGGCCTTGTCACTTCTTTTTATCAGCTCTTACGACACCCTTAGGCTGGAATGGGATGGTGACGCCATGTATTCTAAATCCGTCACTACACGGCTCTTAGGAGCATACCAAATAACAAAATTATGTGAGGAAACAAGTATAGGATATGTACGTACATAGTATATGTATGTTACGATTGGTAAAATAATTGTGTCTAACGGAAATGAGCTCCAGATAGACTAAATAACAACACGCGGAGCATTGACAGTGGAAAGATAAAGATGCGGAATGAATCTATACAATTTAATTGTACTAGTATAGCCCAGCGGTCAAAATTCGACCTTAATTCAATTCAATTATGGTGCTATTTTCATTTTGACAACAGACTTCACTATCACTACATAGTATAAAACAAAGTATTTGTCGTCTGCCCGTCCCTATGTATGCTTAAATCTTTAAAACTACGCAACGGATATTGAAGAGGTTTTAATAGATAGAGTGATTCAAGAGGAAGGTTTATAAGTATAATACATCCATAATATTGTAGAGAAACACTGATAAATTTAGAGGTTCGGACATGTAGAGGTTCGGACATCCTGTATAGGCGTGTGTGTCACATACATGGTGTGTGCAATGTTTTTCTCATTGTCCTAATGTATTGTTTATGCATAACTTAAACATACCTTTAAGTTTCTGCACTCCTTCTCCATATAAATTGTAAGTGTGGGAAATTTCATACTCCTCCAAGAGCGCCATATTTGTAAAAACGGGTACAACGGTGTTCGCTTCAAGTCAATTAATATATAGTTTTCTATAGTGTAGTTACGAAGGCCCGAAACTAGCTATTTTTTATCGTGGTACCAATTAAACACTATATAATTGATAGTATTTATATGTTTTCGTAACTGAATAGTTGAACACCCTTTTCCCAAACCAATTAATAATGTCGCAGGAAGATATCGATTACTGGATACCAATCTGTAATACCAAATTAATGTTTCGAATTTGTCAACAGGTATCGATTTCAATCGATATGTCTGTTTTGTTTAACATTTGCTTTAGATTTATGGATAGAGTAAAAATGTTGGGCATATGTTTTCTAACATGACTTTTTTGTTAGGATTGTTTTAACAACTTGCTAATGAGAACCGATTGTCTAAGAGAGTATTTTTATGAAGGCGCCACTAAAAATGTGGTATAGCATTTTATATAACGTTATAAATTTTGCATAATTCATTTAGTGACTATAATAACCGTGTCTTACGTTTTGAAGTTTCTTAATTTTTAATTTAAAATGCCTCATCATTTCTTTTTCATGACCGTTGTACCGTGTGGTAGCGGAGTAAGAATACTACCACCCCATATCTTCCCGTGGGTGTCGTAGAAGGCGACTAAGCGACAACAGACGTTGGGCAGCAGCGACGTTCTGTCCAAAAACACCATCCGTACTGCGATCGCCAACCCGCCTGCCAAGCGTGGCGATTATGGCAAACCCCCCCAATGGTGCACACAATAAAAAAAACGGCCCCCAGTTCCCGGCAGCCCCGCTATTCCTTCGGCCACGGTTCTCCTTAAAATGCCTAAATATTGTAAATTAAATTATTCTTATTCTAAAAAACACGAAAATAATAAAATCTAATTAAAACTAAGACAGTGCTAAGTGCCCTCAAGGCCAGCAGAATTCCCTCAATAGCGATGCTAATCTATTGATTTGTAAATCCATTTTAATATTATAAACTAGCTGAACCGGCAAACTTCGTACCGCCACAGAATTGCGTATTAAAAAACAATCTCACGGACTTCCACGAATATTTCAAGACCAAAATTAGCCAAATCGGTGCAGCCGTTCTTGAGTTTTAGCGAGACTAACGAACAGCAATTAATTTTTATTTAGATAGATATAGAAAAATATACATTAGTATTTTTATTAGTGGCCCACCCTGGCTTCGCCCGTGCAAAGCGGGGGTGGGTTATACATATAAACTTTCCCCTTGAATCACTCTATCTATTAAAAAAAACCGCTTCAAAATCCGTTGCGTAGTTTTAAAGATTTATGCATACATAGGGACGGACAGAAGAATGCGACTTTGTTTTATACTATGTAGTGATCTTTATATTATTACGAGAAGCAAAAACTTAGTACCTCTTTTTAACAAGGAAAGCAGATTGCATATATTTTATTAAAATTAAGCACAAAATACATTAAATTAATTATAGAAAACCATTACACATTATGTATTTGAAACACACGCACACTTTTGTTTATTGTTAAAGTCTGTGGTCACATTGAATTTATCTCATATTTATAGAACTATAATTTTAATTAAATATGATCGAGTTATGATCATTGGGCAACCACTAGCATTAGAAAGTTACTAAAACTTGCCGGTTCTAGTAAAGTTTTCAATAGAAAAAGAAAATATCAATATATTTATACCAACAACGTTATCACAAATACTGGGTTTAAACTTTGCCGTTTAGTAGTCTCCACCAGTAAAACATTCTGAGACGGTGACATTTTTGCCTTATCACAACTTTCAATCTTTGTACAAATTACGACGAGGGATGTTGCAAATGTTTCTGTCTAAAAAATCTGTTGACATATTTATGAATTCCACATCTTATTATGGAGATAAAAATTAAAAGAGTGTGTGGAAAAAAATCTGTCAAATGGATGTTTGGCTGCAAAATGCTCTGATGTCGTTTGAGATGAGATGAGACTCTGATGATGTCTCATCTCATCTCAAACGGCTCATAGATGAACGACTGCTGAGTCGGGCCTCCTCCAGTTGCATGGAGGGCAATAAGCCAACTGTGCCACTGGCTAGGGTATTCACAAAGAATTTAGAATTTTCGTTTGACACATACTAATTAAAAAAATAATGTTCTGGTGCACCCTGTATAAAGACGTTTACATCAAACATTTTTATTCAAAGTGGTGTATTTACGCAAGCATGTTGGTCGTATGGAGACAAGGTACGTGTGTAGCATTCACACTTCACACCAGAATACAAATCGCAAATAATGTGTAGTGTTGTTGTGACACACAGTTTGCAAGGTTGGGGAGCTGAGCATGTATTAAAAGTGTATGGAATCAAAATATTCCTGTTTCTACTTAAGTTTAACTCTACCAGCGGAATGCTGCTCGACAGAGGACATGTTTGTTTTTCAAATCAATTCACTCCAAATTGATAGTGACGATCAATTTGCTTACATCACTAGTAATATTTTTTTAAGAATCTCTTTGCGGTGTAGGAGTCAAGCGAATGTTTGCTAATAATTATTATGTCCGCCCGAGCTTCGCACGAGTGCAATGATGAACCTCTAAATTTATCACTGCTCCTCTACTATATTATGCATGTATTATACATATAAACCTTCCTCTTGAATCACTCTATCTATTAAAAAAAACTGCTTCAAAATCCATTGCATAGTTTTAAAGATTTAAGCATACATAGGGACGGACATACGACAGCAACTTTGTTTTATACTATTTAGTGATTAGTTATGTCGTCGCAGCCCATGAGTGATCCACTACTGAGTCGGACCTCCTCCAAATTCATAGAGGGAAATTAGCCCACTGCGCCACGCTGGCAAGACGGGTTGACACGGTTATTACGCATTGAAATTATAGCATTTTTAACGGATTTATGGCGTTTATAATTATTTTACATTATTTAGCGTAAAGCGTAAAGCGTTGAGCAAGCTCCACATCATTTTCATCTGTGTGTCATATAGTTTGTTTTTTCTTCAAGCCTCAGCCTGCCGGTGGCGTATCTATGCAAATTGTATAACAAACAGTGGCAGTGTCCGTTTGGCGAAACAATACAAAACAACTTCTATGTGTTTGGTCTGTACTTGTTTTTATGCAGTACTAGCTACCCGCCCGGCTTCGCACGGGTGCAATGATGAACATCTAAATTTATCAGTGTTTCTCTAGAATATTATGCATGTATTATACATATAAACCTTTCTCTTAAATCACTCTATCTACTAAATAAAACCGCTTCAAAATCCGTTGCGTAGTTTGAAAGATTTAAGCATACATAGGGACGGACAGACGACATCGACTTTGTTTTATAGTATGTAGTGATAATACAGTAAACGAGCGGGCCACCTGACTTAAGACTCAATTATGACTATAGAAAAAATGCGAGAGTGGCTATAGCACTCGTAGAACAACAGAGAAGAATACAGAAAGTTAACATCCTATGTTCATTCTTGATGATTATTGTAGGTTTTTTTTATAAAAACTAATCCCCTGCACAAGGTCGTTACCTGTATTGCGGGGACAGCATCCATCGCTTTCCGGCGACCTTATCCAGGCCTTTAAATAACCTAAGTTTTGTAAAAATCAACATCATCGTTTCAGCTAAAAGACGTCCACTGCTGGATATAGGCCTCCCCCAAGGACCTCCACAAAGGCCAGTCCTGGACCACACGCATCTATTGCTTTCCGGCGACTTTAACCAGGTTGTCGGTCCACCGTGTGGGAGGCCTACCAGCACTGTGCCTTCCGGAACGCGGTCGCCACTCGAAGACTTTTCTGCCCCATCGGCCGTCGGTCCTGTGAGCTATGTGCCCTGCCCCCTGCCACTAAGTTTGGCAATCCGGTGGGATATATCGGAGACCCTGATTTTCCTGCTTAGCTCCTCATTTCTGATTCGATCTCGCAGGGAAACTCCAGCCCTCTCCATTGCCCTTTGGGTGACTTCGAGCCTTCTCATGGAGCTCATAGTTAATAAACATTGTAAATAGCCTATACTCGTATATTTAAAAAAGAATTGCTGTTCGTTAGTCTCTCTAAAACTCGAGAACGACTGGACCAATTTGGCTAATTGTGGTTTTGAAATATTCGTGGAAGTCCAGGGAAGGTTTTAGAAAATAAGGAAATGCTCGGAATTAAATAAAAACAAAAATATGCTTTTCCTTTGACGTGACGCTTGACGATTCCTTTTGTTTGTTTTAATTTTATTTAATACAAAAGTTTAGGTCCTTTATGTATCGATTGAGACAGTACGAAGTCTGCCGGGTCAGCTAGTGGTTGATAACAGTACGAAGGTTATTTAAGGTGAATGTTCCAGAGTAGCCCGCGAAAAATCATCAATACAACCCTCCAAGCTCATAAAGGTGCAAGAATGACTTTGAGCTTGAAAAAGTTTTTCTTGCACCTTTATGATCTTGGAGGTTTGTATTGATGATTTTGATGATTATAATTCTATAACTACATACGTCTTACAGCCGCGAATAACATTTTAATCAACATACAACCTAGCACTGACCTGCAAATTGCAAAAAACGTAAGAAAAATTGAATTTCGCGGGCTACCCTGGAACATTCACCTTAAGTAAGAGGAAATTACCGACAAGACACCTTATTGGGGCATAATGTGTGAAATTCGATGTTGAGCACAATAATCTAATGGATGCAAGCTCAACATCTTGTTCGGATAATATACTAACATATTGGGTTCTATGCCCCGTTTACAGCGATCAAGTGAGAATAACAATTTCATAGGCAAGTTGGGTATTTATACGTAATATGAGTTATATTAGCGTTGGAGATTTTATACTGCTAATTACTTTCTATGTAATGGGAGGACGAGTTATACGAGATGATTCGATACAAATTCTTTTGCTTCTCTAATTATAGGAAACCACATCATTGACACTGTATTCTAAATCCACATGGAACTTATCCTCATCTTATGTATCTATGCATCTGCAAACCACACATTCTTGCGGCAGGTAACCGGTTTGAAGGACGCGGGTAAAGAAGCGATTCGCTAGGCTCCGGATTGACGAGCTATTAAAATATTACGGTTATTAATAACTCCATCATGATTCGCTCCGGAAAATGCATGTTTTAAAAGTGGTAAGGTGCAAATTTGTATTTAGAATACATAGTGTCACCAGCCAATTTCGTCCTGAGGGTTCCGTAACAAACTCAAAACTCAAACTCAAAATTAACTTTATTTACGTAGGTTTCATCGCAAAACTCTTATAAATCGTTATATTTACAGTTACCATTATCATCATCTTACGACCCCTGTCCCACGCCAGGTGGCAGTCTCCATACACACCTATCAGTCGTCATATCAGCAGTCACACCTTTCATACACAATTTCTCCTGCTTACAATCCATCCATCTCTCTTGATCTTCCCCAACCCTTACGTCCACCCACATTCATGCTGAAACTACCACTGGTTCGGAATGCTGCTCTACAGAGAAGAGAAGGCAAGACACTCTGTTTGCTTTTTTCAAATCAATGGGCTTGTGTCAAATCAATGGCAAACTGCCGACAAAAGGAAATGACAAGGGTGATAACCTACCCGTAACAGAAGGACAACTTGATACGAAACCCGTCTGGCCCGCGTGGCACAGTAGCCTAATTACCCTCCATGTAACTGGAAGAGGCTTGACTTAGCATTGGGTCATATATGGGTTGAGTAGTATATTTATTAACTTTCAAACATCACATGAAACGAGAATTAATCAAAAATCTTGACGTCAATAATGCTAACTTAATTCAAGTCTATTCTTTGCAAATAGCTAGCTTTAAGTGTTATTTGCAAATAAATGTCTTTTGGCTATTTTATGGCACTTAGCAAAAATAGAACTGTCAAAATAATTTCCAAGACGTATAAGTTAAGGCAACCGGCTTGGCTGAATTGGTATTAAATTTTGCTAACAAAAACTTTTTATGTGTTCAACGACTATATTTTGAGTAAAAACACATTTTATTATAACCTCTAATCTCTTGTATGGTGCTATAATTCAGTCACTGGCATTTGAAGAAATTCTGTTATTGAAACCTGATTGCGTTAACTTTAATTTATCTGATACTAGCGACCCGCCCCGGCTTCGCACGAGGGCAATGATGAACATCTAAATTTATCAGTGTTTTTCTACAATATTGTGGATGTATTAAGTATACTTAGAAACCTTCCTCTAGAATCACTCTATCTATTAAAAAAACTGCTTCAAAATCTGTTGCGTAGTTTTAAATATTTAAGCATACTTATGGACGGACAGACGACAGCGACTAGGTTTTATAATACGTAGTGATAGTGATGGGTAATTTAAAAATCGCTTAGATTGAACGTTGACCGATGTCCGTGTGGTGTCGGATTAAACATACACGGTGTCACCACCCCATTCTGAGGGTGTCGTAAGTACATACAGAAGGAAATGACAAGACCGATAACCTAGCCGAAAGAGAGAGTTACGATATATATCAGGCGTCATTATTTTTTTTTTTTTTCAATCTAACTAATCTAACTCTACTCATCCCATACATGATCTACTGTGAGTCGGGCCTCCTCCAATTACAAAGAAGGTAATCTATCTATAGTGCCACGATGGCAAGGCTTTCAGAAGGTTACTTTTTCGTCTTTTGCGGCTAGGTTATCAACAGTCATTTCCTTTTGTCGGTTCTTACGACGAGAGGGCGTTGTGTAAAATGTCCAAGGATATTTTATAGTTTATCATCCATCTCGTTGCCATAACACAGGCATTAAGTTGCTTAGCTTGGGACGAGACGGCGTTGTGTGATTTTTTAACGGGTCCCGGGTTCGATTCCGGGTTCGGGCAAGTGTCTTTGTCTAAACCAAAGGCACTGGCTCGGAGTCTGGGTGTCATTTCTATCTATAATATGTATGTATTTACAAAAAAATATTTATCTAATTAGTTTATCATCCATCTCGTTACCATAACACAAGCAATAAGTGAATGTGTTTTGTCCTCTCTGTTGGAAATCGCAAACAAATAAATAAATCCCTTGCGTTTCTGAGGGTGTCGTAAGAGCCGACAAAAGGAAATGACAAGGCCGCAGAGCTAGACGCAGGAGAAGGAAATCTTGAAACGAAACCCTGTGCAAACCGGTTGCCCAGCGCGGTATAGTAGGCTAATTACCCTCCATGTAATTGGAAGAGGACGACCAGTAGTGGGTTACGTTGGGCTTAGTAGTAGTAGATAGATAGGAATATAATAGTAATTAGGAGTCTTTTGCAAATAGATTGCTCCTGTGGTGGCACCAAGTTGGGCTTTTATGCCCAAAGGATGATCATCGATTGCTGCGCAGCATGTCGTGGGTTCGATCCCCGCACGGAAGAAATATTTGTACGAGCTACAAGTATTTGTTCCGGGTCTGGGTGTTTTTCTATCTATAATATGTATGAATTTACAAAAAAAAAAATATATAAGTAGTTTATCATCCATTTCGTTACCATAACACAAGCATTAAGTTGCTTAGCTTGGGACGAGATGGCGTTGTGTGAAATGTCCAAGGATATTTATTTATTATTTACTTAGCCAGACGAGGTGGTATGTCTGGTGGAGGGGCCACGGCGCTTATCCCCCAAAAACTATAGTCGGGAATTTCTTAACTGTGCGAATTGCTCTGGAAACATCGCTATCGCGGTCTAGGACATTTTGGTAATTCTCGCATTTTGTAGGCGACATTTGTTGCTGTTATTAGTTCAGATTTTTCGGATAACTTGTGTTAAAACACGTTCATAAAGTACCATTACTTACGAAATAAAATAATAAATTTATTAGTACAGCTATATAACCTGATTTCTCAATAACCTGATATCATCTATATTTAAGTAACATACTTCATTAGCGTACTCACGACCTGACGTAAGTGTGACTAATAAATGATGTAAATAACAGCCATTAGAACACATAATTATGTCAAGTTATATACTCGTACTAGCAAACAAGTATTGGTGTACTAATATCCGATAATTATGCGTCAAATTATCTGGCGAGTAAACTAGCAAGTTCAAACGCGCCTGAAGATGCGGCGCAGTGTAGGCATACCTGAGACAAATCTTGTTCAATTAGGCAAATGCTTTAGCGCATTGGTGGTAAGGTTGGCACCTAACATAGTGAATAGCTTATTAATGGCATATCTTAGTTCAAGTTCGTTCGTTTTAGCTTAAAAATAACTTGCTACTGAGTCGAGCTTCCTCCAAATTCATGGAGGGAAATCAGCCTATTTTGTCACGCTGTCCAGATGCTATAAATATAAAATATCCTTGGACATTTCACACAACGCCATCTCGTCCCAAGCTAAGCAACTTAATGCTTGTGTTATGGTAACGAGATGGATGATAGACTATGCATTTTTTTTTGTAAATACTTACATATTATAGATACAAAAAACCCGAGACCTGGAACAAATACTTGTAGGTCGTACAAATATTTCTTCCGTGCGCGAATCGAACCCGCGACATGCTGCGCAGCAGTCGATCTGTCAACCACTCCGCTATTTTTTAAATCTAAATCAAAGCACAATATTGTACCACTAATACTCACCCCATATATGACCAACTGCTAAGTCGGGCCTCCTCAAGTTACATAGAGGGTAACCTACTTGACTGCCTCGTTGGTCTAGTGGTTAGATGTGCCGCCTTTGGATCAACGGGTCCCGGGTTCGATTCCGGGGTTGGGCGAGTGTCCTTGTCTAAACCAGAGGCACTGGCTCGGAGTCTGGGTGTCTTTTCTATCTATATTCTATAATATGTATGTATTTACAAAAAAATAATTATATAAGTAGTTTATCATGCATCTCGTTACCATAACACAAGCATTAAGTTGCATAGCTTGGGACGAGATGGCGTTGTGTGCTACTTATTATACATTTTTTTTTGTAAATCCATACATATTATAGATAGAAAACACCCAGACCCGGAACAAATACTTGTAGGTCGTACAAATATTTCTTCCGTGCGGGGAATCGAACCCGCGACATGCTGCGCATGAAGAATACATAGATTAAAAAACAAAAGCCTGTGACAACCCGTCTTGCCAGCACGGTACAGTAGGCTTATTCTCCCCATGTAAATAGAGGTCAAAATCAAAACTCATTTAATAAAGTTCGCTCATTCCAGTCAAACAAACAAAAAATACCATTTAAAACATAAATTTTACCACCTACCACCACCATCTATCAAGTTAGAGTCAACAGTGGTTCTTTTATAAGTTAAGATGTTGATGATGAAGCATTTAATAGTCGGAAACTCGAGAGCACCAACCCTAATCTCGACAGAGCCATCTCTCTTATTGTCACTGTGTCTTCCTGCAAATTGCTTGCTGTATGTGGTGCACTGCTTGTTCCAAGTATTCTTGTTGCACTTAACTATTCTGTTTGCCTTCACGGCATGGAGTAAGAGAAATAGATGTGATATTTTTAAACGAATAGCAAACTTTGCCTCGAAGAGATTGCAGGCAGAAATAATGCCGCCCACTGCACAAATCTTTTTAATATTAACTAGCTTACCCGGAAAACTTCGTACCTCCTCAGAATCAAAAAATAAAAAACCTGAATGATAATTGCAGAACGTTTCAAATTTATTAAAATATGTGTATTAAAAAGAAAATGTATTTTCATAATTTCTCACCTTTTAAACGTTTCCTGGACTTCCACGTATATTTCAAGACCAAAATTAGCCAAATCGGTCCAGCCGTTCTCGGGTTTTAGCGAGACTAACGAACAGCATTTCATTTTTATTTATAACTAGCGACCAGCCCCGGCTTCGCGTGGGTGCAATGATGAACATCTAAATTTTATAAGTACATAAAACATTCCTCCTGAATCACTCAATCTATTAAAAAAATCCGTTGCGTAGTTTTAAATATTTAAGCATACACAGGGACGGACAGATGACAGCGACTTTGTTTTATACTATGTAGTGAAGAAGATAGATAAGATCATTATTTTTTTATTGAACCTAAGAATATACAATCAGTAATATTGAAAAAAAAACTTAAATAATATAATAATAATAACTAAAATATCTGTGTGGTAGCGGAGTAAGAATACTACCACCCCATATCTTCCCGTGGGTGTCGTAGAAGGCGACTAAGGGACAACAGACGTTGGGCAGCAGCGACGCTCTGTTCAAAACACACCATCCATCACTGCGATCGCCAACCCGCCTGCCAAGCGTGGCGATTATGGCAAACCCCCCCCATAAATGAATGGATACAAACAGAAAAACGGCCCCCAGTCCCCGGCAGCCCCACTATTCCTTCGGCCACGGTAGCAGCCAAGGTAACGGTGGGGCAGGGGGTGCGAACAATCTCCGGCAGAGATCCGGCTACCACAAAAAACGACGGCTGCACCTGGCAACATATAACACACGGACACTGCGGACTGACGAGAAGATCGTAGAACTCGAGGAAGAGTTGAGCAAGTTGCGATGGGATATAGTGGGGTTGTCTGAAGTCCGAAGAGAGGGAGAGGACACGATAACCCTCAAATCCGGCAACTTGCTCTACTTCCGGGAGGGCGACCAACAGTCCCAAGGTGGTGTTGGGTTTATCGTCCACAAGTCCCTTGTGAACAACGTTGTTAAAATCGAGAGTGTGTCGACCAGGGTGGCGTACCTTATACTCAGAATAACCAAGCGTTATTCGCTGAAGGTCATACAGGTATACGCACCGACCTCGGCACACCCCGACGAAGCGGTGGAGACAATGTATGAGGACATTTCCTCGGCCATACATGGCTCTAGAACGCACTACACCGTTGTCATGGGGGATTTTAACGCGAAACTGGGCAAGCGGAGCGGAGATGAGCTGCAAGTGGGGCAATTTGGGTTTGGACACCGGAACCAACGGGGCCAGACTTTGGCTGGTTTTCTGGAGAAGGAGGGACTCTATATGATGAATTCCTTTTACAAAAAACCAGAACAGAGGAAATGGACCTGGTTGAGTCCGGATGGCACCACAAAAAACGAGATAGACTTCATCATGTCGACGGAAAAGCACATATTCAATGATGTCTCCGTGATCAATATGGTCAAAACCGGAAGCGATCACCGCTTAGTACGAGGCACATTGAATATCGACGTTAAGCTTGAAAGGTCGCGCCTGGTGAGGTCTACGCTGCGTCCCGTGCCAGTTCAAATTCAAAACCCGGAGAGCTTTCAGCTCGAACTGCAAAACCGCTTTATAAGCCTAGGCGTTGACGTGGACCATAATAATGACGGGTTCGTGGAGACTGTCCGCAAAGTTGGGTCGAAGTTCTGTGAGACCCAACGCCTGAAAACGGCCAAAAAGCTCTCGGACCTCACCCTAAATCTCATGGACGAGCGACGGAAAATGGTTCTGCAGTCTACAGATGATGCGACGCAGCTCCGGATGCTCAATAGACAGATATCAAAGTCCCTGAAGCGTGATATACGCCGATTCAACACGAATCGTGTTGAAGAGGCTATTGAACGTAACAGGGGCTCCAAGGTTTTTGCCAGGGATCTGTCTATTGGGCAAAGCCAGCTCGTCAGGCTGAAGACTGATGACGGCAGGATCGTCACGTCGAAGTCCGAGATTTTGGGTGAGGTCGAGAGTTTCTATGGACAACTGTACAAGTCTACACAGGAACCCGTCATAAATCTAGCAGACGACCCACGAGCTAGATTAACCCGGCACTACACAGAAGACCTCCCGGACGTCAGCCTGTGTGAGATCGGGATGGCTCTCGAGCAACTTAAAAACAACAAGGCGGCGGGTGATGACGGAATTACCGCAGAACTTCTGAAGGCGGGTGGAGAACCGATCCTTAGGGCCCTTCAGAAGTTATTCAATTCCGTCATACTCGAAGGACGAACGCCAAAGGCATGGAACAGAAGTGTGGTGGTGCTGTTCTTCAAGAAGGGAGATAACACCTTATTGAAGAACTACAGACCCATCTCACTTCTGAGCCATGTCTACAAGTTGTTCTCGAGGGTCATCACGAATCGACTCGCGTGCAGGCTTGACGATTCCCAGCCTCCCGAACAAGCCGGTTTCCGAAAAGGCTTCAGTACCGTAGACCATATTTTAACGCTACGGCAGGTTATACAGAAGACCGAGGAGTATAACCTGCCACTTTGTCTGGCGTTCGTGGACTACGAGAAAGCCTTCGATTCGATCGAGACGTGGGCAGTATTGCAGGCTCTCCAGAGGTGCCAAGTCGACTATCGGTACATCGAAGTGTTGAAGTGCTTGTATGAAAACGCCACCATGTCAGTCCGACTCCAGGACCAGACCTCGAAACCGATCCAGTTGCAGCGAGGTGTTAGACAGGGAGACGTTATCTCTCCGAAACTGTTCTCCGCTGCACTGGAAGATGTTTTCAAGGTTCTGGACTGGAAAGGGCTGGGCATTAACGTGAACGGCGAGTACATCACTCACCTTCGATTCGCTGACGACATAGTCGTAATGGCTGAGACCATGGAGGGCCTCACTACGATGCTCGATGGCCTCTGTGGAGCCTCCGAACGAGTCGGCCTTAAGATGAACATGGAGAAGACGAAGATCATGTCTAATATCCATGTTCAAGCCACTCCTGTTAACATCGGAGGTTCTACCCTCGAAGTTGTTGACCATTACATTTACCTGGGACACACTGTCCAGTTAGGTAAGTCCAACTTCGAGAAAGAGGTCAATCGTCGGATCCAACTCGGCTGGGCAGCGTTCGGGAAGCTGCGAAAGATCTTCTCGTCCACAATACCGCAGTGTCTGAAGACAAAAGTCTTCAACCAATGTGTGTTGCCAGTGATGACATATGGAACAGAGACGTGGTCGCTCACTATGGGCTCCATCAGAAGGCTCAAAGTCACCCAAAGGGCAATGGAGAGGGCTATGCTCGGAGTTTCCCTGCGAGATCGAATCAGAAATGAGGAGATACGCAGGAAAACCAGGGTCACCGACATAGCCCACCGGATTGCCAAACTTAAGTGGCAGTGGGCAGGGCACATAGCTCGCAGGACCGACGCCCGATGGGGCAGAAAAGTCCTCGAGTGGCGACCGCGTTCCGGAAGGCGCAGTGCTGGTAGGCCTCCCACACGGTGGACCGACGACCTGGTTAAGATCGCCGGAAAGCAGTGGATGCGGGCGGCCCAGGACCGGCCTTTGTGGAAATCCTTGGGGGAGGCCTATGTCCAGCAGTGGACGTCCTTTGGCTGAAATGATGAATAACTAAAATATATTATTTTAAGGACTCCCTTTAGGCAACGTTCCGAAGAGTGCCCCCTTTGAATCGCTAGACTGATTCTTTGTCCGAGGTAGCTGCCAGCTCTTAGGTCTCCTGTGACGTCGACTAACCTTTTTGCTAGTTTCTTAAAAATGCTTATTATTATTATTCTTGTTTTATCTATATTGTGCTGTGATTTAGAATTCATTGTGTCATCATCCCATTTAATCCAGAGAGTGTCGTAAAAGCTGACAAAATGAAATGACGGCTAATAACCTAGCTGCAAGGGAAGGAAAGCTTGAAACGAAAACCTGTGCCAACCCGACTGGCCAGCGTGGCACAGTAGGCCTACCCTTCCCGTGATGGGAGGAGGCTACACTCAGGAGTGGGCTGAGGGCAAACACGGATAAATGAGTGTATTAACGCGAACGAAGTGCGCTTAAAATAGTTTTTCCTATATTTTAAAACGAGTATTCCTTCAGCCAATGTTATGACTTCCACATACAAACACACCTTTTTCCTTCCATTATAACCGAACAAATAACCAGTAAATTTCTAAGTATAAGTTTATTTATAGAGGGAGGGCGCTTTAGGTTTATAATACAATGTGGCGCCTGCGTTGATGGATGAGAAAGACAACAAACGTATTTTGTTGAGTACTAATTATACAAACCTGTTTAAAAATATTTAAGTAGTTTATATGTATATGTCGGAGAATTAACTGTTTAATTAAACCTTTTAATTTGAGCAGCGGGTTCAAGGTACCGATCTTAACTACACTCCAGCATTAACACACCGCACCGCAACCACTGTTTCTATCATAATGCGCGATCCACCGCGATCGCGCTCCTTTTATAATCTTTTGCCGAACGTCAAGATGGCGCCTCGACCCCGCTCGAGGACTACCCTCCGCTCTGACAATGTAAAATAATATAACATCTTCTTTTAAAAAGATGACAAACTAAATTGAATAGAAAAATCTAACAAATTAAACTAATTAAAATAAAGATTTAACAAAGTATTTTCTAGGCTAATTGATATCGTCTATATGTAACCAGCAATCATCTCCATTCTGACTATTTCCTCCGACATATATAAGTAGTTTAACATCCATCTCGTTACCATAACACAAGCATTAAGTTGCTTAGCTTGGGACGAGATGGCGCAGTGTGAAATGTCCAAGGATATTTATTATTAAAAATATGTATGAAATAAGTTAGGTGTGTGCAAAAAGCCCCCTCGACTATGTTGCTACCTTGCCGTGGCGAGGGCGGCTTGTGTGCCTTCATGATAGAAGTAGCGCGCAATGCACGCGATTGTGCTCAAGTTATTTGGAGTATTGTATAAGTATATCCTTAGACATTTCACACAACGCCATCTCGTCCCAAGCTAAGCAACTTAATGCTTGTGCATAACACAAAGGTGCAAGAATGACTTGGAGCTTGAAAAAGTTTTTATTTTAATCAACAAACAACCTAGCAATGACCTGCAAATAACAAAAAAAGTAAGAAAATTTGAATTTCGTGGGCTACCCTGGAACATTCACCTTAAGTCTATCTAGTCTAGGACCTAAGGACCTAATTCTTTTTGGCACCTAACCTGTATTGACTAATAAACAGACAGACGCATCCGACTTATAACCCCTTTATTAAGTTTAGGTTTAGAAAACTTTGTCACTTTGACTGCCTCGTTGGTCTAGTGGTTAGATGTGCCGCCTTTGGATCAACGGGTCCCGGGTTCGATTCCGGGGTCGGGCAAGTGTCTTTGTCTAAACCAGAGGCACTGGCTCGGAGTCTGGGTGTCATTTCTATCTATAACTAGCGACCCGCCCCGGCTTCGCACGGGTGTAATGATGAACCTCAAAATTAATCAGTGTTTCTCTACAATATTATGCATGTATTATACATAGAAACCTTCCTCTTGAATCACTCTATCTATTAACATAAACTGCTTCAAAATCCGTTGCGTAGTTTTAAAGATTTAAGCATACATAGGGACGGACAGATGACAGCGACTTTGTTTTATACTATGTAGTGATATGTATGTATTTACAAAAAAAATGTATATAAGTAGTTTATCATCCATCTCGTTACCATAACACAAGCATTAAGTTGCTTAACTTGGGACGAGATGGCGTTGTGTGAAATGTCCAAGGATATTTATTTATTTATTTATTTATAATACCGCACCAAAATAATTACTCACGCAAGCATGGTGCAGAAGACTTTCCCTCTGCTGATATGTCATGCTTTCACATTTAGTTACTTCCATAGGTGACCGTAACCGCTTGCTATCACGCGGACGTCATACTAGTAGCATAAAATGGTGGAGAAGGTATTCACTTTCTCTCTGCTGACATGTCATGCTTTAGTGACGTCCGTACAAAGAGCATAAAAAATGAGACATAAACACGGCTCCCAAAATAACCTTCATTTTGATTTTACCCGTTATCTATCGGCTTGAATAATTTACGGCAGCCATTAGTCTGAATTTTGGATGCTAGTTAATACTTACAACAAACTGGTAGTTTCGTACGGTAGTTGTTTCTGGTTCGATTTAATTTTCATTAATCAGTTCAGCGTGTGATTATGTTGCTTAGGCGGTAGCGATAATAACGCAGTGGGCGTTATTTTGTTAAAAGAATAGAGTACATTTAATCAAAGAAAAAAAATTGCCTTGATACTACTACTACTACGCATCATCATCATCATTTTAACCCCTAAATGACCCACTACTGAGTCAGGCCTCCCCTAAATTAATAGAGGGAAATTAATTCCGTGCCATGCTAACAAGACAAGTTGGCAGAGGATTCGTATCAAGTTTTCCTTCTCATATTGGTTTATGGCCTAAGGGTGTCATAAAATGTGACTAAAGGAAAAAACTTGATACAAGCCACAACATACTCATTTCTCTTCACGACTTTGTAGGCCTGACTCAGTGGTGGCTCATTATTTTGCTGAAATAGCAAGGATCCTGAGAATGAAATTAAAGAAAAATCCTTAATAACATATACATTCATTAAGAAGCTACAATAGAAGGAATAAACTTTTATTAAATGTATATACCAAACCTCTTGCAATAGGTATATCGTGGGGGCTATTTACAAACACTTAATTCGCGAATATCCAGACTCAGAGCAAGTGTCTTCGGTTTATAAAAATACACTAGCTCGCCCCCGGAATCGGCACATCTAACCCCTTGATCAACAATGAGAGTGATACGACAAATAGACACGTCAAACTAATAACATCACTTTTTTAGCTGTAACAAGACTTTTCCGTGTGGTGACGGTAGAATACACAATGTCACAAATCCGTACCAAACTGAGGGTGTCGTCAGAGGCGACTAAAGGAACACGAGAGGCAGATAACCTAGCCACAAGAGAAGGAAAACTTGATACAAACCTTGTGCCAACCCGTCTGGCCAGCATGGCACAGTCAGTAGGCTAATTTCCCTCCATGAATTTGGAGGAGGTCCGACTCAGTAGTGGGTCATTCATGGGCTGAAACGAGCGAATGTATTACTCTGTCTCCTGTTTTGCAAAGCAGTTTGGCAGAAGGTTGTATTATAATATTTAATGAACAAGCAACTTAAAAACAAAACAAATCAAGTCAGATTATAATTAAAAACTTATCGGGACTTATCGCGCACAGAATTAATACCTGTTTTTGCTCGACGTTTCGACCATGTTACAATGGCCGTGGTCGCGACCAAGGTATTAATACTGTGCGCGATAAGTCCCATAAGTTTTTAATTATGTGTTCAAATCGCGAAAGTTAAAAAAAAATCTGATGATTGCCCAACACAATAAAATAAGAAAAAGACAAGGTACACATGCTTGTCAAGATTATTCCGTTCCACCGATAATAGATCACAGAAACGCGTCGCTTATCGCGCCTCTTAAGTAAGTATCGTCACCTTAATAACACATATTTGAATCGTAAAAATCCACACCACTCAAGTGGTTCGACAGCCAGTTACTTTTAATTACCCGTTGAGTGGTGCCATCTTATCTTACTAATCTGGGATGAATAGTGTCGGGTTTTTGGATCACATTTACATGCGCCCCGAATACCGTAAGTGCATGTCACCAACGATTTCATTAGTTTCTAATAGATTTTAGTTTTTAATTTAGTAATTATGTTTTTTTGTGCGTATGACGACGGGTTTAGAATACATATTATCACCACACTATTCCCTACTGAGGGTGTTGTAAGAGCCGATTAAAGGTAAGGACTCTTGCGTTCCTTACGACATACTCAGGAACCTAAAAAGCAGGGCCGGATTTAGGGGTCCAGAGGCCTCGGGGCAACAAAGGAGTGGAGGCCCCCATACCCCAAATTATTTTCCAAATAAAATGAAAAAAATTTTTCAGTCGACTTTTTCAGTAAAATATAATAAGATAATTAAGGATAATTAAGATTAATATAATAAAATAATCATGTATGTAAAAAGTACTTTATTTAGGCTGTAGGTAAAGGTAAAAGCGAAAAAAAAATCAAAGGAAAAGATGTTTCTAGGTTTACTAGTTGAAATTTGAAAGATTTTTTTTTCCCGAAGTCTCTATTGTGGAGGCCCCCTGCTTGTGGAGGCCCCGGGGCTTTCGCCCCGGTTGCCTCCCCCCTAAATCCGGCCCTGCTAAAAAGGTAAGTTAAGTAAGGTAAGCTTTCGTATCAAGTTGTCCTTCTTTTACGGCTACGTTATCGGCCATGCCATTTACTTTTGTCGGCCCTTACGGCACCCTCAGGATGAGGTGGTGCCACTCTGAATTAATCTTAAATCCATTACCACAAGGAAAGGAGGATCGTATTATTTAGGTGTAATACAAGTAAAGGTTAGTCTTAAAAAGATAGCCCCTAACATTAATCTACGTCTAACGTGGAAAACTGAAAACATAACTGTAAAACATTTTATCAAACCCAACTTGTAAAGTCCTACTCAAAATTAAACGCTTAACAAAATAATGTCCAGCGGGATAACTAAAAATATGCGGTAATTCTGCAGCCGCTCCAATTTCAGCCAAAAATAAACCATAAAACCTAATCGTACAAAGCTCAAAGTGTCATTGACGGTAAAAATGTTTAATCAAAATCGACCATACAACTTAAAACATAAGGTTCATTTCAATTTGTAATGGCGCTAAATTCCGACAAGTCTAAGTTAAAAAAACACTGCAGTCCGTAGCGTGGAGGACAAATTTAGCGAGAGACTGCACGACATAAGCAAAAAGTGAGTACAGACGTTGGCGCCCGTTTTTCCAAGGTAAATTTTCCGAGTACATCAGGAATTAAAATAGGGTTGGAAACTGGTAGAGGTCGCATCATACGAAACTTGAAGTTACAATATTTTTTGTGACTGTGCTTAAACGAGCGTTTAGAAATACATTTAATTGAAGTTGAAAACAAATGCAGAGTTTTCTGTGGTCTGGGACTGTTTTTTTTTTTACACCAATGTTATTATTAGAGTTGACATCGTTGAATTAGATTTTTTATTTCGACATTCCGTGTAGTGACGGATTTGGAATACATTGTGTCACCATCAGGGGCATAGCGTGCCTTGGTGGGGCCCCGTATAAACAATTATTTGCGGGCCCTTATGAAGGGTAAAGATTTCTCACAAAAGAAAAAAAAATGAGTGCATGAAATTGATAGAAATATTTATTCATCATTATTATCTATCATACACTTCTTCCAAATTGATTTCAAACAATTTAAATTAAATACCTATGACACTCTCCTTGCCTTTTTTTCGGCAAACTGATTTATTAAATGATTTATAGCTGATGACTTTAGTTTTTCTAATGTTTCTACCTCTATGGACAATAGTGACAGTTCAGCGAAGTTTTTATAAATTTTTGCTTACGCACGTTGGGGGCCCCCGAGGCCCGGGGCCCCGTATAATTGATACGGCAGATACGGCGGTAGCTACGCCCCTGGTCACCATCCCATTCCATCCTGACGGTCTCGAGAGCCGACAAAAGGAAATGACAAACCTAGCCACAAGTGAAGGAAAACTTAATACAAATCCTTGAGCCAACCCAGCGTGGCACAGTAGGCATCACAGGGAGGGTTCCCTGTGATGAGAGGAGGCCTGACCCACCAGTGGGTCATTTATGGGCTGAGTAGTAGTAATAGGTCAATACAAAGACACTCTAGACTCAAGAGCTAACCAACCAAGTACCTCTGGGTCTTTGGGACTCAAGACCAAATATCTCTGGATTAGACAATGACTTGCCTTGGCATTCTCCATAGTATTGGGGAAACTATATAGTAGTATAGGTCCCCAGCTGACGGACTGGCTGGAGAATGTGGGAGTCCCGGCCGCGTGTAGATGGGAAGTTGCGGGCGGTATACCCACTAAAACCAACCACGTTGCCTTACTCGAACCGTAAGCGCCTTCTCGAAACGATCTATATTTCTCGTTCGGCGTTGGCTCGGATGAGGACAGTCTGAAGCTCTTCCCTCAGGTGTACTGATCTTATTCTCAAAGTCAAAACTCAAATTCAAAAGAAACTGTTACTTAGTCGTTTCAGCCCATGAGTGACCCACTACTGAGTCGGGCCTCCTCCAAATTCGTGGAGGGAAAATAGCCTACTATGCCACGCTGGCAAGGCGGGTTGGCACAGGGTTAGTATCAAGTTTTCCTTCTCTTGCGGCTACCTGATCTGCCTCATGCGTTCCCTTAGTCGCCTCTTACGACACCCTCGGGATGGTATGGGTTGGAGACAATGTGTATTCTAAATCCATCACCACACGGACAATTTACTTAGGTTTCATCATAGAACTATTATAAATAGTAATATTTAAATCACTATCACTACATAGTATAAAACAAAGTCGCTGTCGTCTGTCCGTCCCTATGTATGCATAAATCTTTAAAACTACGCTACGGATTTTGAAGCGGTTTTTTTAATAAATAAATATCCTTGGACATTTCACACAACGCCATCTCGTCCCAAGTTAAGCAACTTAATGCTTGTGTTATGGTAACGAGATGGATGATAAACTACTTATATACATTTATTTTTTGTAAATACATACATATTATAGATATAAATGACACCCAGACTCCGAGCCAGTGCCTCTGGTTTAGACAAAGACACTTGCCCGACCCCGGAATCGAACCCGGGACCCGTTGATCTAAAGGCGGCACATCTAACCACTAGACCAACGAGGCATAGTGTGATTCAAGAGGAAGGTTTTTATTTATAATACAAGCATAATTGCTCCCGGGCGAAGCCGGGCCGGGTCGCTAGTTACCAATATAATCTTACAGTTGTCCCACGGTCTATTGACTCCACTCTATCAGCAGAGTCATTTCACTCTCTCGGTCCTGGCATAAGTAGAAACTAGCCACCCATAGATACATTGCCAAAAGCTTTTTAGCTTATTTAGCCAGCACAGTTAAAGCGCGCGAAATAAATTTGGATTCCAATACACCCATTGTTGAAATGAACGTTTCTAAATTTGTACTGAATCTGGCATAAAGCCAAGCGTATTTAAATAAATCTTCGACCAAACAAAACGATTGACTAAATCGGAGATAAATATTATTTGGTTGAGCACAACTATATCGCAATGCCGCTTGAATAACGTCACGAATAAAACATGACTTCGTTTTTTTTCTTTCTTTTTTCAAACAACGAAACCCCTGCACTAGTTATGTATCTAGTATACCAAGGGCAGTTTACAAACACGAAATTCACGAACACAAATGACACCCAGACTCAGAGCAAGTGCCTCTAATTTACACAAATACACATGTCCGGCCGCGGAATCGAACCCGGTATCCGATATATTATAGTCCCATGACGTACCTATTACTTTTTTATCTAGATATATTTATACGTGAAGCAAACACTATGTAGATACCCGTTTTACGAATATTAAATAAATATAAATAAATATCCTTGGACATTTCACACAACGCCATCTCGTCCCAAGCTAAGCAACTTAATGCTAGTGTTATGGTAACGAGATGGATGATAAAATACTTAAATACATTTTTTTTTGTAAATACATACATATTATAGATATAAATGACACCCAGACTCCGAGCCAGTGCCTCTGGTTTAGACAAAGACACTTGCCCGACCCCGGAATCGAACCCGGGACCCGTTGATCCAACACACACTACCATGTCTTTGACACACACGCATATACTCGTATACTCTATTGTTTATTGTTAACTAGCGACCCGCCCTGGCTTCGCACAGGTGCAATTATGAACATCTAAATTTATCAGTGTTTCTCTACAATATTACAAATATATTATACGTAAACATTCCTCTTGAATCACTCTATCTATTAAAAAAAACCGCATCAAAATCCGTTGCGTAGTTTTAAAGATTTAAGCATACATAGGGACGGACAGATGACAGCGACTTTGTTTTATAATATGTAGTGATAGTGATGTATGCGGTAATTATGGTCGAATTTCGACTGCCGGGCGACCACAAGTATTTATAAAAGCAAAAGCCAAGATTAAAAATATTTCCATCAGCCCCTGACTATCTAAGTACAAGGATTTTCCCGTTGGAAGTGTTTTTTGCTTAAACCGCAGCAGGAGGTAAATTTGATCCATGAGCCCTTGTAGCCAGCTACAGAAGGCTAATCTATACCTCTCCGCTTTTCCGCAGCAAAAAAAAAATTGCTTATTATTATTAATTTATGGGCGAAGCTTGATGATACATCGCTTTGATTGACTCCTAAGACATCATATTATGGATGTTCAGTTAAAGGCTTATATTAGTCGTTTTTACTTTGAAAACCTTAAGTTCCAGGAGTACGGTCAGTACAATAGTCAAATAATAAATTTCAACCATCGAAATAATGAAGGACTTTTTTAATGGAAATTTGTCGAAACGTTTTATTTAATTATTAATTTAATTTAATTACAAGTTACGTTTACAATATCTCTGTCCGTGTGGTGAAAGGATTTAGAATAAATAGTGACACTACCCCATTCCATGCCGAGGGTGTTGTAAGAGCCGACAAAAGGTAATGACAAGGCCGAAAACCTAGCTGCAAAGAAGGATTGATAGGAAAACTTGAGTCAACCCGTCTGGCCAGCGTGGCACAGTAGGCTAATTACCCTCCCTTGGAGGGGGGGGTGTTCCTGACCCAGCAGTATGTAATTTATGGTCTGAGTATTAGTAGTAGAAGTATGCCTAAAAAGAAAGGTGTGTATGCCTTTACAATATTCCAGCCGTTTTATCACTACATTATTATTGTCGCTGTCGTCTGTCAATCTTTAAAACTTCGCAACGGATTTTGAAGCGGTATTTCATAGATAGAGTGATTCAAGGGGAAGGTTTATATGTATAATACATCCTTAATATTGTAGAGAAACACTGATAAATTTAAAGGTTCATCATTGCACCCGTGCGAAGCCGGGGCGGGGCGCTAGTGAATATATAAAATGCATTTACTTCTCTTATTATTCTTATTAATCGCTTTACATTTTACTGTACCATACGAAGACATAATAATTGCTGATGTAAATCTCCCAACTTTTTAAACATTCAAACGTTTTGAGATATTTCGATTTTTTGAAGATGGTTGTAAAAATATTGTGTCATATCCATCGTGAGAAAAAATAATATAACACATGTTAAAGGTCAGTGTACACTACCCGTGAGACAATAATCTAATATTTTTATAATTAGCGCAATTGTAACGCAACTGACTCAGAGGCTTGGATGTTAAACATGTGGACGCCATTGACTGCTGAATTGGGAATTGTGGTGTAATTATACAGGATGGGAATAAAACTATAGGCTCTAAGGCACGTAAGCTAATCCACAAAATGTGGTAAGTGGTAATCGGAACTGTCCGGGGCGCGGAAAGATGGTAGTTGCGCCCCAACCTACCCACTAAAACCAATGGTGTCCCTCGACTTCCCGAAACAGGGTTTCACTCCCCAGTGGGGAGCTTGCTCCGCGACCCCTATGGGGCCTTAACCCGCTTTTCCAAGCAGGCCCCACGCTTTGATGGGGAGCTCTGGATGCTCCCCAACCCAACGAGAGGCACGTGCGGGACATTGCACGTGCCCCCGTCAGGCGCCGGAAGGAGTTTCAAAGTTTCTGTTGGACTGAATATTAAAGAACCACGGCGGATTTGGGTCCTCCCAATTACTTCAAGGGGGTTTTTCACGTTTTCCTTCTCTTGCAGCTATGTTTTCTGCCTTGTTCTTATAACCTTTAGACGGCCTCCGGATGGAATGGGAAATACACATATACTGCAAACGAATTTAATTAGATCAAAAGTTCCCCATAATAATGATTAATTCCTCTATTAGTTATTCCCAGCGACGTCCCCAGTGTGGAACGAGTGGTTAAGAAAATTGCTATTCCTTTACCCTACAATTACCTACTTAACCTCAAAAGCTAATAAAGTTACCATTATGTTCGTAATTATCTGCGAATAACCTCCCTGATCCACCGGATGTGTTCAATCCATCAAACATTAACCAGACGACTTTCTCAATAAACTTTTTTCAGCACATTTCACGAGCCCTTACAGCCGGATACCACGTGTTACCCCTGCGCGCACGCATTTTCAAACAAGGGGGCGTATTCTAAATTTAAACCGTGGAATATACGCATCGCGCGTCGGTTAGTCACGTCGCGACTATCGAACGAAACGCGCTCCCGAATTTTCGTACCCCAAAATTTCGAATTCTTTTGTCCGTTCGGAAATGGTTAGTGTTTGAATTTGGAACACCAATTGTAGTACTGGCTGATTGTTTTGGATTTTTTCTTTCCAAAACCAATGGTAAGTTCTATTTTGAAATGTTTTTTTAAACACTAGTGCTTGTTTAAAAACTGTTTTTTCTAATACCGTATATTTTAACTCGGCTGAAAAAGTCACGTGTTTATCTAAAATATCATAGCTCCTAAAGGAAAGAACCAATGTTGTTAAGTTTGTTTCGATTGACAGGTAGCTTAATCGAAAGTGTTTGGAGATTTTAACATGAATCCTAATCAGGATTCATTCAAATTCATTCATTTGTTATTTTGTTATTTAGTCTAGTTGGTTTAACGAGATTGAATTGAAATATTCCCGCGCTTACGAAAGGAAACGATGGTATCATAATAAATTGTACTTGTACGAGATTTTCTCGTCTGGTGACCTATTTCGCCCAAATACAATAATAAAATCTCAGAACGAATTTTTGTGCAAAGATTTTTTTAGAAATTTGCTCTTTGATTAACGTAGACGCGAGAGATTGGAAGACTTGAGGCATAAAGTTGTTCCAAGAATTCGTGTCGACAGCCCAAAAATTACCCACTACTGAGACGGGCCTCCCTCAAATTTATGGAGGTACAAAACCTACAGTGCCAAGCTCACAAGACGGGTTAGCACAGGGTTTGTATCATTTTTTCCGTCTCTTGCAACAATTACTCAACTACTGCTTGCGTTCTATTAGTCGCCTGTCATACGCTCAGGACAGCATGCGCTGTAGACAATATCCTAAATTCGCCACTAAACTGAATTGTGTATATAATTAATTATAAAATGAAAGTAAAGCTAAGATATTTAATAAATTGAAATTTTGTGATCTCATTTCGTATTGTGTGGGCGTGAATTTATCTGAAACTAGCCTCTGATTTCAGATCTATACTAGAACGTAGTCTAGTCGTGAGTTTTACGAGATTGGCCCCAAACTAGCTAAATCTCTACAGTCAAAACCCGTACATAAGATTGTTGGTTTTTAACCGATTTAAAACAGGAGCTCCTCAATGTATCCGTATGTGTTTCTGTGTGTTTCTTTACATATAACTCCGTTATTTATAAATCGATTTCGATTCGAATGGCCTTCAGATTGGTCCGATAGATATTTTATCAAAATGGGTTCAGTAGTTTGCTATAAACTTCCGTGTGGTGACGAATTTAGAATACATATTGTCACCATCCCTATTATAAGCTGAGGGTGTCGTAAGACCCGACAAAAGGAAATGGCAGGGCCGATAACCTAACCGCTTAGTAGAAAAACTTGAAAACGAAACCCTGTGCCACCCGTCTGGCCAACGTGGCACAGTAGGCTAATTACCCCCCATGTAATTGGGGGAGGCCCGACTCAGTAGTAGTAGTTTGCTATAAAGCTTGAATTAAGTGAACAAATCCATTTGTCCTAAGGCAAATTCGTTTATTTTTGGACGAGTTATAGTTGTTGGCTTCTAGTTATAGGAGCAATAATTGAAAACTTTTTAACAATAAATTTAAACTGACTTGGAACCAAATAAAGAAGCGAAAAATAGCCAATGAATAATCATTTGAAGTCAGTTCCAACTTAAACTGAAATCGACTTTAAAACGGATAGGTATACTGAAGGCACCTTAACTTTAACTTAAGACTTAAGTTTTTATTATATACTAGCTTTTGCGCGCGGCTTCGCCCGCGTGGGCTTTGAACCCGCGTATCTCTATGCATTTTTGTTATGAACATAAAATCGGTTATTGTGACTAAACTATGATAGTTAGATATGTGCTCTCGCACATGAGATTAGCGATTCCTGAGATTAGCGCGTTCAAACAAACAAACAAACTCTGCAGCTTTATATATTAGTATAGATTTTTATATATAAAACTTAACACTTAAGTTTTTTATTGTGTTCTAAGTCCGTTTACACTTATTGTTTAATTGTTAAAGCTTGATACAAAACCCTGGGACAACATAACTAGCCAATATCGCACACAAGATGAGCCTTGTGTGCGACATGAGCCTTGTGTGCGAAATTGGCTAGTTATGGGCTGAATAGTAATAGTAGTAATATACTAATTATTACTATTTTTCAGATCCACAGCTGAGTCGGACCTCCTCCAACTACATAGAGAGCCAAAATAAATATCCTTGGACATTTCACACAATGCCATCTCGTCCCAGGCTAAGGAACTTAATGCTTGTGTTATGGTAACGAGATGGATGATTAATTACTTATATTTTTTTTTTGTAAATACATATATATTATAGATAGAAATGACACCCAGACTCCGAGCCAGTGCCTCTGTTTTAGACAAAAACACTTGTCTGACCCCGGAATCGAACCCGGGACCCGTTGATCCAAAGGCGGCACATCTAACCACTAGACCGACGAGACCAACGATCATTTCCTTTTGTCGGCTGAGGTGGAATTGAGGTGGTGACACTATGTATTCTAAATCCGTCACCACACGGACGTAGTAATATAGATAACTAGCTGACCCGGCGAACTTTGTTCCGCATTATAAATATTTAAAACAAAAAGAAAGTTGGACATAGGATACCTGAGATTTTTATCCCGTCCGTATAAAACCTACTTTAACAAAACGCAACTGACAGCGAAACGTTATGTTGTCTATAGTTTAATATGGCCGAAAATTTGACAATTAGAAATTTTGAATTCGACTTGTTTATATTGTTGTAATTCACATAATATCTTTATAACTTGTAGCCTATGTGTTATTCTGATGTATAAGCTATATTATTGTAAAGTTTCATTAAAATCCATTCAGTAGTTTTTACGTAAAAGAGTAACAAACATCCATCCATCCATCCATCCATCCATCCATCCATCCATACTTACAAACTTTCACGTTTATAATATTAGTAAGATGTACAAATACATACACATCCCTTAGGCAGTCATTAGTGTCTGACATTATGGTTGTTTTACTTTTCTTTCCCATTTCTATCTATAACCGTACGACCAATGAACTCGAGGGATGTCTGAGGTAGGGATGTGCTTGCGACATTTCAGCGGCGCAAGGGAGTCTGGGTCTTGGCTATTTCTGGCAAGGAATACTGACGAGGGGATTTTTGAGGGCCCCTCGTCAGTTGAGGGCTTAAGTTTGGAAACAACAACTGATGGTGGTTATTTGCGGTTGCATAAATTCCATTGTATGCGTATCGTAATCATCTTCTTCTTTTTATCAGCACATAAATGACTCACTGCTGAGGCGGCCTTCCTCTAAGATCATGCCTACTGCCACTTTGAGAAGAAGGGTTACCCTTAGGTTATATATTTAAAAAAAAAGCAACTACGGAGTTTCTTGCCGGCTCTTCTCTGTAGAGCAGCCTTCCGAACCGGTGGTAGTTTCGGTGGTGTGAGTGAACGCAGGGATTGTGAGCGATCAGGGGAGATGGAGGGATTGTGGGAGTGAGGAGTTGTGTGTGAAAGGTGTGAATGTAGGTATGACGACTGAGAGGTGTGTGTGGAGACTACCACCTAGTGTGGGACAGGGGCCGTAAAATGATATTGGTATTTATAAATATGACGATTTATAATTGTTTTGTGATGAAACCTACCTAAATAAAGTTCCTTTTGAGTTTGACCATAAGATTAGTTAACCAGTTTGGCTTCTCTTGCGACTCTTAATTTGTCTCGTAGGACACACTCAGAGTGTAATTGGTTGGAGATCCTCGTAAAGAGCCGAGTATGGGAAATACATATAAAAATTGAATATTGTTTAAACTAGCACATTATTGCTACACATATCTGATACACATTCATTGTCCTTAAGATCATCAGAGAGCTTAACGCTGGCAATGCCCATGCATTCCACGCGATTTTACGATAAATCTTTCACTATTCAAGCCGTACGTTTGTGGAATGCCTTGCCATTGTCGGTAAGGTGCGCTCAATCCTTGACGATTTTCAAAAGTATGGTGAAGAAGCATTACTTGACCTTCTGTTGAAGTCGTACATAATATGTTTAGTTGTTTATATATATATATATATTTTATATGTTTTCTTGTAACTATTTACATAAGTATATTATTTATGTACACTGTAATTACCCACATTGGTTTCTTGTTCAAGCTAAGTCCATTCAACGGTTGTCTGGAAGAAATTGCTTTTAGCAATAAGACCGCCATTTGTACTGTAATGTTGTATCTAAGTTATTCATGTTTAAGTTTCTTTTGTGTACATGTACAATAAAGAATATCTATCTATCTATCTATCTAGCGGACCAACAGACTTCGTACTGTCAAAAAAAAAATACTCTTTGACGTTAGGAACAGAATACACCTACATTGCTTAAGACAACAGTGAGTGGTTGTAATTTAATATGAACTTTATGCAATAGCAATAAAGCTCAAATTATCTCTACATTTTAGTTAGAAAACGTTTGTATGGGAAATAGAAAAAGGCTGTTTTAGGGGGTTTCCGGCAATTATTCGATTTTTTCTCGCTGTAATAACCATCCTTGAACTACAACGAACATTTCAAAAAAAGAATTGGCCAAATTGGTCCAGGCGTTGTTGAGTTATGCGGTTACCAACACATTTTGCGATTCATTTTTATAATATGGATTTCAGTTAATTTAAAACCCACTATTGAACTGGGCCAAATCACGGAAGGAAATTAGACTAAAGTGTCACGCTGTAGACCATGCATGTCATTATATTGAAGCTAGGTTATCTGTTTCTTGCGTTCCTTAAGTAGCCTTTATCAACATTCTCAGGATAGTGTGGGTTGGTGATATTGTAAATTCTAAATCTGCCACCAATTTGGTAAAAACTTTGTCATTCTTTCTTTTAATTTAATTTCATTAATTTCTTTTAATACATTTAAGTTCATTTCGTCGACACAGATAGACGCCTCGAAGAGTCTGTTACATAATAAGTTTTATGTAATACATAATGATAGAGGACTAACCAAACTTTCCACAAACACTGTCTGGTTTAGCAAAATAATTTGCAGTCTATCTAACAATACGAAGTAATTGTTTTAATGAACCATTTTACCTCATTCAGACCTCGTTACCTGAAACTTCCAAAGTCTAATAAAGAACTTTCAGGATTCGCTGAAGCCACAAATTTTAAATTATTTCAGAGCACAAAACTAAAGTCGTGCTACAATTTGAAAGCTTTCGTCTATTATATAAAATTTTCAATAAGAGAACGTGTATAAATAACATAAATGTTGCCTCAGATAAATTTTATTCTTTGCTCTCAAAAGACGGTCACGTGTGTCAAAAGACACTCATGTGAGGCGAAGAAGGTCGACAAGAGGAGCAAACTTGGTTTGAATCTCATCATCATCATCATTTCAGCCAAAAGACGTGCACTGCTATCATAGGCCTCCCCCAAATCTCCACAAAGGCCGGTCCTGGGCCGCCCGCATCCACTGCTTTCCGGCGACCTTAACAGGTCGTCGGTCCACCGTGTGGGAGGCCTACCAGCACTGCGCCTTCCGGAACGCGGTCGCCACTCGAGAACTTTTCTGCCCCATGGGACGTCGGTCCTGCGAGCTATGTGCCCTGCCCACTGCCACTTCAGTTTGGCAATCCGGTGGGCTATGTCGGTGACCCTGGTTTGATTCTGGGGTCGGGTAAATGCCTTTGTTGGAACTATATACTTTCTCTGGGTCTGGGCGTCTTTTTGTTCGTTAATCACCGCCGCGATATAAGTTTACCTTTGTGTAGGAAAATAGTTTTTTTTTAATGTAGAAAACGTTGTCCATGTTGTGTTAGAATACACAGTGTCACCACCCCATTCCACCAAAAGGTTGTCGTAAGAGTTGACCAAAAGGAAATGTCAAGGCCGATAACCTAGCCCACAAGAAGAAAGCACAGCAAGAAAGGAATCTTGATACGGGACTCTATGCAAACCAGACACACCATGTCGAGGTGGGTTTTGTCCCCGAGGACTCCTCGGCCTTGAAAGCTATAAACGGTGACGTTGTGGGTTGGTCCAGATCGGAATTAATGTCGATGAACAGCGCAAACCGCAGATCCCCCACAAACAGCGGGCGGGGCGGCTAGGGCTGCTGCAACGCCCCATATGTGCCTCTCTGTGGGGCTGGGGAGCGTTCGGAGCTTACCTTCAAAGCGTGGGGATCACTGAATAGAGAGCAAGGCCTGACAATATCGCGGCAAATGTTTAACGACTCCACAGAAACGCCGATGATTTCGATGTATAAGGCGAGTGTGAATAAAAGTGTTGGAAGGGGAAGACCTAGGCGGACGTTTCAAGAACAAATCAGGGACGTCTTGAAAAAAGGCCAGGTCACGAGTACCCTAAACCGAAGAGCATGTATGAAGGGAATAATGAAAGTGGACGAAGCGAAACAAGTATGTAAGGATCGTAGCAAGTGGAAAGAAGTGGTATCTGCCTACCCCTACGGGAAAGAGGCGTGATTATATGTATGTATGTATCTCGCAATCTACCAACGTTCCGCGCAATGGAGCCCCATACAACCCTGTCATTTGCCTTAGTTAGCTTTTCCAACATCCTGATAATGGAACGGAGTGTTGACACGAGGCATTCTAAATCCGTAACCACACGGACAATACATATGTATTTTTACCTATAGATAGCAGATCACTGTTTTGAAGTATTGGTATGTCGACCACACACAATGATGCGATATCCTAGGGTTGTCAGTTTTTCATTGATATATTTTAAAACTGCTTTCACTAATAAATAGATAGGCTAAATCAGAACATGAGAAAGTGGAATGGGTCCATCCGGAGTAACACTGTGCATTCTAAATTCGTTCACCACACATACATCTATAAATCCACAGATATATCAGTTACTAAATTGGAATTTACTACATCCTTGTCTTCTAGCCAAGTCTTCTGAGTTTGGCGCGCAGTTTCTACCTGGTGTTATTAATTGAGTCACCAAAACATTTTCTATTTCAATCTCTATTTTAAAATTCACCCTGAATTTCAAGAAAGAAACTTTTGACAACCCTAGTGCAACGGTAATGCACCCACACACAAATAGTGACGACATAGAATTCAAACCACCTATCATAATTGTACGAAAATGATCTAGTATTATAATATATGCATAGTCTTATTGTTTGTATGTTAATGTAAATTTGCATCTTGATCATTACGAAACCAATTCTTTTCTTGTCCTTCATTTTACGGGGTTATTCGCACTTAAGTGGGCAGGGCACATAGCGCGCATGACTGACGCCAGATGGGGCAGAAAAGTCCTCGAGTGGCGACTACGTTCCAGAAAGCACAGTGCTGGTAGGCCTCCCACACGGTGGACCGATCACCTGGTTACGGCCGGAAAGGACGGATGCGGGCGGCCCAGGACCGGCCTTTGTGGAAATCCTTGGGGGAGGCCTAAATCCAGCAGTGGACGTCTTTTAGCTGAATTGATGATGATGATGATTCGCATTTCCTCTCATATTAGGGACAAATAAGATGAGGTTGTTAAAAAATCGCGATGTCTTCAGATTGTTCCAATCTAACGGTTTTTATTATAATTATTATTTATAAATAAATAAATTAAACATATTGGATAGAAGAACTCGCCCGACTAGATACCCTCACATCTGAATCCGGCGCCAAGCAGTTTTACTGTGTTTCGTCGAGTGTATGTGAGAGGCGGTGCTCGACAGGGCATTACCTTGAATTTCCTGCTCCATCTTAGACCCTGGCGTTGCTTTCCATCACGCAAAAAAATGTAGCGTCGTCTTTTCCTCCCAGGTGTCCGTCTGAACACAATTCCATCATATCTGTATGATCCACACCAAAATCGAAGACCTGACTGAGCAGAGCCTTGGTTGAATAGAAGACTTAAAACCCACATTCTCATATTGTGTACTCTCTAATAGCGCGTAACTTCTTATAACATTTTTATTATTTACCTAGAAATGTATTACCTTAGGAAGGATAATCTGACGTTACGAGTCTCGCTTATTGTCAGTCATAACACTAAAAGACCACGTGTCCCTAGGAAACATAAAAAATAACGCGTCAAGGGTGAGCAGAAAATATACAGGGTTTTTAACAAGAACTTTGTTTTTCAATTGTGGCAACACCAACAACATGACAGTTTTGACATTTAGTTTTTTGACGTATTCGTAGTAGATTCTTTGGCAATTGTAACCATCAATTCAATTTCGGTCTAAAATTGAATTAAAATAATTACAATCCACTTTAATTAAAGTCTACACACGTGATATTTTTCTGTGCTTCACTATACATCCCACGATGACTGCCCCATGGGTCCTGACCATGGACCCATGGACACAGGTTACACATAGTGCAGTGTCGTATTAAAAAAAATATAGCTGAAACATTCCGATTTCAGCTGATAAATAATCCATGTAATAGAAGGAAAGTAGTTAGCTGTGTATATATCATCATTTCAGCCAAAAGACGTCCACTGCCTCACCCACGGATCTCCACAAAAATCGGTCATGTGCCGCCCGCATCCATCGTCATCGGTCCACCGTTGGTCTAGTGGTTAGATGTGCCGCCTTTGGATCAACGGGTCCCGGGTTCGATTCCGGGGTCGTGCAAGTGTCTTTTTCTAAACCAGAGGCACTGGCTCGGACTCTGGGTGTCATTTCTATCTATAATATGTATATATTTACGAAAAAATATATGTATATATGTAGTTTATCATCCATCTCGTTACCATAACACAAACATTAAGTTGCTTAGCTTGGGACGAGATGGCGTTGAGTGAAATGTCCAAGGATATTTATTTATTTATTTATATATACTACGGGTATACATACTGTTTCCCGATATTCATGGTTGGCGCAGTGGTTGAGCGATCGACTGCTGCACAGCATGTCACGGGTTCGAATCCCGCACGGAAGAAATATTTGTACGACCTACAAGTGTTTGTTCCGGGTCTGGGCGTTTTCTATCTATAGTATGTATGATTTACAAAAAAAATGTATATAAGTAGTTTATCATCTATCTCGTTACCATAACACAAGCACTAAGTTGCTTAGCTTGAACGAGATGGCGTTGTGTGAAATGTCCAAGGATATTTATTTATTTATTTAATATTCACTTAAATTTATTTTAGAGTTTAATATTCACTTAAAAGTTAGCCTGAAAAAGTGGTTAGAAATTAAAGAAACACATACGACGCAAAAAGCGGAACCCCAATGAGTTGTCATATAAGTTTCCGCGGCCGGCTGTAAAGAAAACCTCTAAAATTCATGAGACAGGCCGTGTGAATGGATTCAGAATACACAATGTCAACAACCGATACCATCGTGAGGTTGTCGTAAAATGCGACTGAACGCAAGAGGTTATTGGACTCGGGGCGTGGGAGTGGAGAAAACCCGCTCTAAAAGGAGACCCGAGGAGATAGGTTCCTTGCTACGTGTTCCAGGCACCAGGAGAAGTTCAGCTTCAGCTAAGAAGCAAGAGAAGACCTCTCGCCTAGCTTGGTGGCAGTGTGAGGTCTTTGTACCCGGGCTATCCCCGCCAGCCTGGGGATGGCCAACAGGAGTTGTGTGGGAGTCCTCTCCGCCTCAATGAGGAGATATACCCACTAAACGTCCCCGGGGTGTAGCGTCCCGCGCTTGCTGCCTCGTGAGCCCTGACTGTATGTCACGGGACATTGAGGTCCTGCATGACTATCTAGCGCAAGAGATGTAATGTTTTTTTAAAGCTAGTTCACCTACAAGAGAAGAAGAAGAGAAGGAAATCTCGATACAGACTCAACTTGCCAACGTGGCACAGTAGGTTAATTATGGACGAGGTCCGACCCAGTATTGGGTTATTTATGGGCTGAAATTATGAATGATGATGATGAACCAGACCGCCATCAGTAATTAACTGAAGCACACATATTTACAAAAAGTGGGCGTTAAAATAATGTTTGTCGCAGCCATGTGTTGGTCATATCGAAATAATGGATATAATTTCGATGGAAGAGACACGAATCTATACAAATAATTAAAATTGGAGTGTCTGTTTGTAATATTAAAATAACCGCTTTTTACTACATGCATTTGGATGTATACACGGTATAGATCAGCCCACATTAGTCCACTGCTGGACATAGGTCTCCCCTAAAGAGCGCCATAGCGCCCTGTCTTCAGCTTATATATACACGGTACACATACAAAAACAATTTTTTGTCTGTTTGTCCGTTTTCTAAAATGGTTGGACTGAGTTTGTCGGGGCTTTCACCGGCGTTAGGTTAGATACTTTTAAGGATTTTAACTTACTACTTACGTTATACAACTAGTGCAAAATAAAAAACCTACCCGTTTTCGCAGCTCATCAAATAAACTTGTGAAAACAATAGTATTTTTTTTAATTAATTTACTTCATATTGCAATTTATTAAACTGTAAATGTATTCTTTTATGTTAGTTACCATGTAATGTTAAACGATTAAAATAAATAGTAACATTTTGGTTAAAACATTTTTATAGTAACTATTTTCATATAATATTCTGTCCGCTACTGTTAGCCGTAGCTAGCTGTAGAACAACTAAAATTTCGAAAGTGTCGTATCTAGTGGCATTATATTTCATTGTTTATTCACACATGGCTCAAACATGCGATAGGTTAACGTCATAACTGTGGCTCAAGTATTTTGTACTGATGATAACAAGGTGTGATGAATGCTTTGCGTGCTGAGTGGGTTGTTTTTCTCTAACTCGATTTATCTTTACCATTATCATCACAGCCTTTAAACGACGTAGTTCCTAACCACACTCATCGTTTTAAAGTGTCATATAAAAAAGAAGAATTATAGTCATCAAATTTGTGAATAGCGTTATATTACAATATTTCTCAATATGCATTCATATTGCGTTTGGCCAGAGCATCTTCGTGTTGGCGGTCAACTCAAACTCAAAAGGAACTTTATTTACGTAGGTTTCATCACAAAACTCTTCATCATCATCATACGGCTCCTGTCCCACGCTAGGTGGTAGTCTCCACACACACCTATCAGTCGTCATACCTACATTCACACCTTTCATACACAATTCCTCACTCTTACAATCCTTCC
Organism: Clostera curtula; assembly: GCA_905475355.2. Lineage (NCBI taxonomy): Eukaryota > Metazoa > Arthropoda > Insecta > Lepidoptera > Notodontidae > Clostera > Clostera curtula. Next base: position 4,626,180 of record FR997822.1, read on the forward strand.
ATCGCCCTTGATTGCTCACAATCCCTGCGTCCACTCACATTCATGCTGAAACTACCACCGGTTCGGAAGGCTGTTCTACAGAGAAGAGCCGGCAAGAAACTCTGTAGTTGCTTCTTTTCTTTTAATTATTGATCTTGTTTACAAAAAGCTCTAAACAGCATAGTCAGAGCAAGTTCGCAAGCTGGTTGATCGCTCAGCTGAAGCTTGACGTAGCTTCCTTCTCCGAGGCCCTTATGTCGGAGAAGGTGGTCTACCCTCGCATATGAGGCCGGTAGTGAGTTGGAGGACCTGCGACAAACCTCAATGCAAGCCTCATTGACTTAGGGTGTCCCAGTTACCCGGAGTGCCATCCGGAAGGGCTATTTTGATTGATCACCTTTGAATTCGTATCCAAATATAATTGCGTCTATTTGGAGTTTGTGTTAAGTCATTTTTATGCTCCTACCACGCTGACCAGAAGCAACAATGGTAGTGTAGCGCATACAAATGCGAGAAATACCAAAAAGTCCTACACCGCGATAGCGAAATTACAAAAGCATTTGGCACAGTTAAGATTTCCCCGACTCTTCTGGCTGGATGATCATCCCTTTCCCTAGTAGTAAACACAGTAGGCCAGTTACCCTCCATGTATCTGGGGAGGCCTCATTCATCAGTGGGTCATCTATGTGCTGATTAGTTTTTGAAAAGAAACGATATGCAAAATGTTGTATAAAATCTTTTCCTGAGCTGGAGTTCATAACTAATTGTAATGTCAGAAAAGCTATTTATAATAAAATGATAATTAGTAAATGATAAATAGTTTTACGATGAAACAAGCTATTATTTTATAATGGACATTGTTCGTCACTATATAAATCACAATTTTTGACATTCGATTTATGGATATTTTTATTACAATTCGATGATTCTAAATTCTAATCACGAATAATATTAGTTTTGCCTAGTGGACTCTGACGTCTCGATTTCCGCGTTCAATTCCTAATTAAAATATAGAATAATAAATAAATATATTCCTTACATGTTCTCTATTATGTTTGAACAATTTAAGTTTTTTTTAATAGAAAAACGTAACCCCTGTACCATGTATATAACCTGTATCGAGGGGGAAGTTTACAAACATGTAATTCACAAACACAAATGACGACCAGACTCAGAGCAAGCGCCTCTGGTTTAGACAAAGACACTTGCCCGAATCGAACGCGGGACCTGTAGCTCCAAAGTCGGCACATGTAACCCCTAGACCAACGAGGCAGTCTAAACGCACGCTTTGCAACGTATGATAGTCTAAAGAAAAAGATACGTAATCTCGGAGTGTTATAAGCATTAAACACGGCAAGTCTTGCCAACGTTACACAGTAGGCTAATACCCCTCTGTGAATTTGGAGGAGGTCCGACTCATAAGTGGGCCATTTATTGAACAGAAACGACGATAAGCATTGAACCGTAGGACTAACCGTACTAAGTAATTAAATTCAAGATCACTGGTTACAATGATGGTCTTCCATCAAACTACCAGTTGAGCTGGCCGTTGCTAAGTCTACAGACCAAAATCTGTTGAACGACTCAATTTAAAACAGCAAAGACAAACTTAGGTAATTAATTCGCTGACTGACACCAAATTTGTATATTTTTTCCGAGGTCAAATATCCTAAACATAATTCTGACATTAATATTTATGTTTCTGCTTAAGTGCTAATTTTGAATTGTAGTTTTAACAATACTAATTGGAATTATCCGTGTAGCTACAACATGAGGCTCTTCAAAAGAGGTGTTTACAGGTATCTTAAAGGCCGGCAACGCATCTTCTCCCGTTAGGTTGCAGATGTCCTGGGCGACGGTGACCACTTTCCATCAGGTGGACCGCCTGCTCGTGTGTAGTCTATCACTATCACTACATAGTATATAACAAAGTCGCTGTCGTCTGTCCGTCCCTATGTATGCTTAAATCTATAAAACTACGCAACGGATTTTGATGCGGTTTTTTTTAATAGATAGAGTGATTCAAATATGTATAATACATGCATAATATTGTAGAGAAACAGCTTTAATAGATAGAGTGATTCAAGAGGAAGGTTTATAAGTATAATACATGCATATTATTGTAGACAAACATTCATAAATTTAGATTTTCATCATTGCACCCGTGCGAAGCCGGGGCGCGTCGCTAGTAATATATATATAAAAAAAGAGTTACTTACTAAGAGTGTCCATGGAGTTTCTTGCCTGTTCTTCTCCATGGGATCTACTTTTTGGAACAAGCAACAAGATTCCTAACATCACTTTTGACCTTTTAAATGAAATAAATGATTTGAGATTGAATACATTGTGTCACCATCCCATTCTATCCTGAGGGTGTCGTAAGAGCCGACCAAAGGAAATGTCACGGCCGATAACTTAGTCGCAAGAGAATAAAAAAATAATACAAAACCCTGTCCCAACCCGCCAGGCCAGCTTGGCACAGTAGGCTAATTACCCTATATGTGACTGGAGGAGGCCAGACTCAGCAGTGGGCTGAGTAGTAGTAATTGGAATAGTCTCAATAATGATGTCTTAGGTTTTCACGATCTTTAGACATTGCAGGAAATGATCTCTTCACGGTTATGATCGTTTTATTTCTAGTCTAGTGGTTAGATGTGCCGCCTTTGGATCAACGGGTCCCGGGTTCGATTCCGGGGTCGGGCAAGTGACGTTGTCTAAACCAGAGGCACTGGCTCGGAGTCTGGGTGTCATTTCTATCTATAATATGTATGTATTTACAAAAAAAATGTATATAAGTAGTTTATCATCCATCTCGTTAACATAACACAAGCATTAAGTTGCTTAGCTTGGGACGAGATGGCGTTGTGTGAAATGTCCAAGGATATTTATTTATTTATTTTCAATGTTTTTTTTATATTAATTACTTGTGCCGACCCCACCCAAAGAGGGACGGAACAAAGAAAACCAAAAGTTAACCATGTTTGGTTTTCTTTGTCCTGTCCCTCTGTGTGGGGTTGGCAGTTAGTTATAACCTGTATCCCGTTGTTTACAAATATGTAATTCACGAGCACAAATGACACCCAGACTCAGAGCCTCTGGCACAAAAAACACGTGCCCGAATTGATCCGGGGATGTTTGACCAAAAAGCCGCACAGCCAATCTCTAGACCAACAAGGCAATGTCAGCACCCCATTCCGTCCTGAATTGGCAGAGCCGACTACAGGAAATAAATAAATATCCTTGGACATTTCACACAACGCCATCTCGTCCCAAGCTAAGCAACTTAATGCTTGGGTCGTTACCCAAGCATGATGGATAGAAGATGGATGATAAACTACTTATATACATTTTTTTTTGTAAATACATACATATTATAGATGGAAAACACCCAGACCCGGAGCAAATACTTGTAGGTCGTACAAATATTTCTTCCGTGCGGGGATCGAACCCGCGAAATGCTGCGCAGTAGTCGATCGCTCAACCACTGCGCCAACCGTGTCGACAAAATTGACCCGGGGGCCCGCGACTAAAAAGCCGCACAACCAATCTCTAGACCAACAAGGCAGTGTCAGTACCCCATTCCATCCTGAATTGGCAGAGCCGACTACAGGAAATGACAAAGGAGAAAAGTTCGTTGCAAGGGAAAGGATTTTTGATGGGCTGCCCAGCGTGGCATAGTAGGCTAATTTCCTTCCAAAGATAACCTTCATTGTACACCAGAAATTAAAGATACAAAAAAAGCACACAGATTGTCTACAAAAAAATTGAGAAAGAGGCGGTCTTATCTCTAAATCTTTTTATGATTTTGTTACTAAAGAAGCTTGGTTTTGATTAAATTGCCAATTTGTCAACCTTGTATTTGTATTCTTATTGTATTTATTTGGACAATGAAACAGACAACAATCAGAAAGGTATATACGAGTAGTAAAATGTACTATACAAAATGTTGGTGTAACCATAGGGAACAGTTAGTTAGTACTTAATTTTATAAAATACCACACGATACTGTGTTAATTGATTATTCAAACCAACTGAGTGTTTCAAATGCTTTATACCCGACGAAACATAAACGGCATTCAGATAAAATTGATATGGTGAAATTATTTAAAAAATATGCTAACAAATGCTTACGCACAGTTAATTACATACATTTAATTATGCCATTAAAGCGATAGTTAAATTTTAACTGTGTCAATCATATTCAAAGACACTTTATTTCAATGGGTTTATTTAAAAAAGCTTTTACAACGTCGAATGTTTTCCCAATTTTATTGGACTCCGGGCCAGTTTAACCAGATTCGGGTAACGATCTTTTGTAGGCCTCGGTGTTCGCCTGTTTAATAAAATTCCTGACGCTGTAGTAGATCTACATTTCTTAAAGTAAAAAAAAAATTAAACTATTTTAATGATTAAGGGGTACTACCGCGTAAATGATTATCTCTGTGACATTTTGTGCCTGTGCTCTGTTCCTTTGGCCTCTTCAATAATTTAATCTCACTGACGGAATAACTTGTACTATGTATTTAGAAAAAGTTATTTTGTATGTGTGAGCAATGACGCAATGGAGACCTATATTTATTCGCGGATTTGTATTTGATTGGCCCTGTCAAGGCCTATTCGTCATTCATTGCGTAAACGTGTAGTGTGTTTCTCTCATCTGGGGAACTTGTACTCACTATGCTGTTTAGTGCTTTCTGTAAACAAGATTAATAATTTGAAAAAAAAAAAGCAACTACAGAGTTTCTTGCCGGCTCTTCTCTGTAGAGGATATTTTCAGCATGAATGTGGTTGGACTCTCGGGTTGTGGGAAATCAAAAGAGATGGATGGATTTTAAGAATGAGGAGTTGTGTATGAAAGGTGTGACTGTAGATATGACGATTGATAGGTGTTTAAGGAGGCTACCACCTAGCATGGGACAGGGGCCATAAGATGATAATGGTAATTTTAAATATGACGATTTACAAGAGTTTTGTGATAAAACCTACGTAAATAAAGTTCCTTCGGAGTTTGACTACCAACATTTCCACGAAGAGATTGCAGTCTATGCTCCGCAACCCATCTATTAAGACAGCGGATAATCTTTTGGTTAGAAGCGTTGTCAGTTTCCGGGCTAGTTAACCCACCAAGTTATCTGTGAACTAGAGTGTCGCTGGAATCAGTCTAGTTACTATTTTAGGAATTCTGACCTATTTTGTGGCATATTATGACATATTAAACGACTATATAGTAAAGTTCTGCATTTTTTATGCTTCCACATGTCATGTGTGGTGACAGATTTAGAATACATAGTGTCATCATCCCATCCCCTACTAAGGGTGTCGTAAGAGCTGACAAGAGGTTCAAAGTCAACCGCTCTTCACATTAATGGTCCGACAATTCCCTCTTGAGGGTATCATAAGAGCCGACAAAAGGAAATGAGAAGCCAGATACCCTAGTCATTTATGGGCTACTAATCAGCCCGTAAAAGACCCAATGCCGAGTCCCATCACAGGAAGGGTCATTAGTCTACTGTGCCATGCTGGCCAGACGGGTTGGCACAGGGTTTCGTATCAAGTTTTCCTTTTCGTGCAGCTAGTTTTCGGCCTTGTCATTTCCTTTTGTCGGCTCTTACAACACCTTCGGGATGGAATGTGGTGACGACACTATGTATTCTAAATCTGTGAGCATACGGAATATTGGGTAATACTAGTCTAAAATTACCGTTCATGTAACTGTAGATTCTACTCGGAAGTGGATCCAAGGCCTGGGCTATGGCAGAAGTAGTAGTAGTCGTTGTTTCAGCCCATAAATGACCCACTTCTGGGTCGGGCCTTCTCCAAATTCATGGAGGAAAATTGGCTGTAGTTAAACGGAAAGGATCCAACCCACACTATGGCCGAAAATGAGTTATGTATACCAAAACACTCTTTGTAGTAAAAACTTTCATATCACGAAAACAATCCAAGTGAAATTCAAACGAAAAATGAAGTTATAGTCCTGAGTTACCAACCCACATGTATGGCAGGTGAAACACGATCTGAACTTAAAACTTAAATATCATAAAACTACCTCTGTGTGGGTTGGATCCTTTCCGTTTAACTATGGCCAATTAGCCTACTGTGCCACGCTGGCAAGACGGGTTGGCACAGGGTTTGTATCAAGTTTCCCTTCTCTTGCGGCTAAGTGATCTGCGTCTTGCGTTCTTTTAGTCGCCGAAGTAGTAGTATTAAAATAACATTTTCTTTTGCTTGTTACAGATATAATGTTCAACCGTACAATATAAACGAACACAAGACAAATGAGGCTAAAGACTGAAAATTATTGTCACCAATATGCTTCACACATATGAACTATGGCGGCAAATTTCAAAGGGGCATTCGAAAATGGAACACCATTTATAGGGCTGCGCACGCGCGGGGATGATTCCAAGTTTAAATTTGGATGGCGCCGGAAATGGGTCTCGCCGGATGTCGGCGTTCGGTTCCTGTCGTTATTAGTGTTGATTGTCGGTTGCCATGGTTACCAAGAGCAGAGGTTTGCGATGGAGCCGCAAGACCAGGTATTTAAATTTTTCTTTTTTTCCTATTTTTAAGGAGTTTATGTAATTTTTCTTTTTGGAGTGGAATATAGGTGGATTGGAATTAAATTCTTTTCAGGAATGAACGAATTCCGTGTGGTGACGGATTTAGAGGATATAGTGTCACCACCCCACACATTCTTGGAGGGAAATTAGCCAGAGAAAACCTATGCCTAGGGTTTCTATCAAATTTTCCGTCTTTCGCGGCTAGGCGATATACCTCTTGCGTTCCTTTAGTCGCCTTTTACACCATCAGGATGGTATGGGTTGGTGACATTGTGTCTCCTAAACTCGTCACCACACATAATGTTTATCACCAGTTCCAGAGCCCTAATTATAAACCTAACCAAAACGAAAAATGTGTTGGTAGACAAATATCCTCAAATACATGCAAACAAAGTAAGAATACTAAGACTATGTACTACAAAAGATAAAATAAAAACCAATTTAACAATTTCTCCGAAAATTTATGCAGTGTTAGGATCTTATTGCGGTGATCAGAAATAGAGGTTTGCTTGGTGTTAGGATCTATCGGTCCGCCCGGCTAGCTACCACCCTCACATCTAAGTCCGGCGCCAACCAGTTTTACTGTGTTTCGTCTTGTGTTTGTGAGAGCCTGTGCCCAGCCGATATTTCCTTCAATTGCCTGCTCCATCTTAGACCCTGTCGTTGCTTTCCATGACGCAAGCCAAGGGTCAAAGACTTTCAAGTCTCTGATAAAAAAGAGATTTCTCAATTAACTAGGATCCATTTAACCTTGTGCCACTGTACTTAAAAATACAAGCAACTGTAAATGTCGACGAAATTAAAACTTGCACTGCTTTGTATAAACCTATTACACAAAAAAAACCATATCGGCGGCTTATTCGTTGGCAGCGACATCTATTGAGAACGAGGAAACTTATTGACTAATTACACTAAACAGTAGGAAAAAAGAGATCTTTGTACCGTACCTAAATCCGGTTTTCTTTTAAGTTTAAAAAGTCAATAAAACCGTCCCTGTTTAACACATGGCTCCTACTTAAAGTTAACTTTGTAGTGTAATTGAGGAAGACACGTTAATTTAATTAATAGTTTACCGAATAGGCAAAGAGCCCCACAGGAAGTGTTAACGAAATGAGAACAATTTTATGAATAAAAAAGCTATTTAAATCGCACCAATATTAAAATTTGGACATTATTTATCAGTATAATTACCCTCAATTTACTTAGATGCAATATGAATGGGAACCAAAGGTCTGAGGCAAAGGCTGATAAAATTAAGTTATAGGCTATGTACACTAGAGTACATGAAAATAAATCACTATCACTACATAGTATAAAACAAAGTCGTTGTCGTCTGTCCGTCCCTATGTATGCTTAAATCTTTAAAACTACGCAACGGATTTAGAAGCGGTTTTTTTAATAGATAGAGTGATTCAAGAGGAAGGTTTATATGTATAATACATGCATAATATTGTAGAGAAACACTGATAAATTCAGATGTTCATCATAGCACCCGTGCGAAGTCGCTAGTTCATAATAATCTATTCTAAAAGTTAATAATAAACATGTTAAGATTTAAGAATATGAATGACATTCTGTACACAAGCAATTTATTACCTAGATTAAGATGTAGTACTGTACCTGAACTACAAACCACGTGACATTACTAGGAATGCTATTAGAGCCCCAGCGCATTAGGTAGCCAGGCCGCGCGGCCAGGTCGTGCGGCATGGCCACGGCGGCCAATTAGTCGCGTGTGTGTAGCTATGTTTTTCGTTGGCCGCCTAATGCGCGCATCTACATACATCGTGGAAGATTTAGTTGGCCGCAGCGACTTGGCCGCGCGGCCTGGCCGCCAAATGCGCGGGGGCTCTTACTGGTTTTATCATCGAAAATAACACTGCATTATTAATAATATAATACGAGTAACAAGTCTCCTTGTGATGACGGATTTACAGTACATTGTGTCACCTCCCCATTCCATGACAAATGACAAGACCTAAATTCTAACCGCAAGATCCCTGTGCCAAACCGTCTAGATTTGGTAGCATACTATGCTAATTAACCTTCATGTAATTGGAGAAAGCCTGATTCCGCAGTGTGTAATGTATGGGCTGGGTAGACTCCTGTAGTGGTAGTAGTAGAGTAACAAGTGCATAGTTTACTAAATAAAAGTAGAAAATGAGTAATGAAAATTAATTATATTTATAAAATTAATTATAATTATTTAAAATTATTATATTTATTTCATAAATAAATATCCTTGGACATTTCACACAACGCCATCTCGTCCCAAGCTAAGCAACTTAATGCTTGTGTTATGGTAACGAGATGGATGATAAACTACTTATATACATTTTTTTTTTGTAAATACATACATATTATAGATAGAAAACACCCAGACCCGGAAGAAATACTTGTAGGTCGTACAAATATTTCTTCCGTGCGGGAATCGAACCCGCGACATGCTGCGCAGCAGTCGATCGCTCAACCATTGCGCCAACCAAGTCGCACATAACGCATTCTTAATTTAAAAAATACTAGTTTGTTGTGTGTCAAAGTTTATTATACGAGGGTGAATCAAAAAGTTCTTAGAAGTGCATATTATGAAACCTTTTTGGATCAAGTTCGATATTCAAATTAAAGAGTGTCTATCACACTATATTTATGCAGACTGTCACTTGTTTTTGTCAGTTCGTTCGCATGTAATAATTTTTTTTGTGCAACGAGTTGCTAAAAAGTCAAAATTATGGATAAAAGTGAGTTACGTGCGGTGATAAAATATCTCAGTTTGAAAAAAATGTCTATGAAGGAAATTTTTTTGGACATTCAGCAGACATTAGGGGGTGATGCTGTACCCTATTCTACGGTTGCGTACTGGGTGGCTGAATTTAAAAGAGGTAGATCAAGCTGTAAAGATGACCCGCGTTCTGGGCGGCCTTCAACCTCCGTTACAGAAGAAAATGTCAAAAAGGTTGAGAATCTGGTTTTGGAAGACAGAAGAATGACTATAAAACATATATCTGAGATCCTAAAGATATCTTTTGGTAGCGTTCAATCCATTTTAATTGATTCACTGGGGTTCAAAAAAGTGTCTGCAAGATGGGTGCCACGAATGTTAACCGACGAAAACAAAAAGCGACGTTTGGAAATTTCCAAGCGTAATCTCGAAATGTTCCAGCGTGATTCGGATAATTTTTGCCGTCGTCTTGTCACCATGGATGAAACGTGGGTCCACCATTTTGATCCTGAAACTAAAAGACAAAGCATGTCTTGGAAACGACCATCCTCTCCATCCATTAAGAAATTTCGAGTTGCTCCTTCCGCTGGCAAAGTTATGGCCTCTGTGTTCTGGGATAGTGAAGGAATCCTTTTTATTGATTACATGCCAAAAGGCCAGACGATAACTGGACCCTATTATGCAAATTTAATCCCGAAAGTGCGTGAAGCGATTAAAGAAAAACGTCGTGGAAAACTGTCGTTGGGCGTGTTGTTCCTTCAAGATAACGCTCCTGCCCATCGATCGGAAGTTGCGCTCAACGCAATCCGCTGTGCTGGCTTCAATCTCCTTGACCACCCACCATATTCTCCGGACTTAGCCCCAAGTGATTTTCACTTATTTCCAAAATTAAAAGAGGAAATTCGTGGAACAAAATTTCACGATAATGACGCGGTTATAGCTGCCGTAGAGGACTTTTTCGAGAGTCAAGAAAATAATTTTTTTTCACAAGGAATAAGGAAGTTAGAAACGCGTTATTCTAAATGCATTGCATTGGAGGGAGATTATGTAGAAAAATAAAATATTATTATTTAAATCTTTGCATTTTTTAATATTGATTCCAAGAATTTTTTGATTCACCCTCGTAGATCTGTTGTAGTTGCAAAATTGTGTTTGCTTCTCACCATTACTTCTTAACGATTATTGGTTGTTTAATGACGGTTAATAATGATTTGTTGGTTTCTAAACGATTATCTTAATTTTATAATCAAAACAACATATTATTAATACGAATATTGACTTAACAAAACACAAATTAATATACTTAAATAAATAGCATTGCAAATTCAAGTCATAAAATTTTCGTATCTAATGAATCGATCCTGATTAAATTGGCGTACCCTGTAGACATTTTGAGTATTAATACTTCTAACAACCTGTTCTCTGGAGTGATATTTGAACATCAATAAATATCAATTATATGACGTTTCATTAGTGGTTGGCAGCTCTTTGTACACACACATAGAAATTATACATTTTGTCGATTCGATCAACGCTTTTATTTTTACGAGTTTATTGAACCGATACTTACAAAATTGATTGTTTATCTTTATTGTACTTAAATAATGTAGTTAAGTTTCGTAGGTTTAATAAGTTAAATCATATTTGATAACAGTTATATCAGTTTTAACTGTGTAACAGTTTCTTAGTTGTAAAATCGGGTATAACTTCTGCCTCGTAAAAGTTCAAAGGGATTAGTTAACGCTCAATTGAAAAGTAAGGCTTTGATTTATATACAGGTCTTTGATGGAGCTCAAATCTTTGCCTAGGAAAATCATTACAGGTCAATGATCCGTGAGGCTATTGTGATTAATAAACATTCAAATTTGAATAGAGAGGATGGTTGATAAGTACCACTTGTTTGTGAACCAGTCATTAAATTGATCAAATCTGAAGCTCAACTCATCTGCAAGAACTTTGGAAACCGTAAACGAATTTTTTGCTTATATTTTTGCGCCATAAATCCTTTGCTAAGGTTTTAATAAAATACTATAGTAAATAAAAGCTAGACATTATCACCTGATATGATACATTTTGCCTCAGAAAAGCTAGTTTCAACGTGATTAAAAATCTTCTTTGCATAATTTATGAATTAGCGCCATCTATATCTACCATCCGTATTAACACTTTAATATAAAATGTATAAGTTATGTGTTTGTTCATTATTAATGTTGAAATGTTGGATTTTTGATAATTGAATGCGATAAGATTAAATTTAGATATTTCTTAAATTTCTTGTTCTCTTATATAACGCGTGTATTTTTTGAACGTTTTGCAGCAGTTGTGGTACAGTAGGCTCATTTCCCTCCATGAATTTGGAGGAGGCCCGACTCAGTAGTGGTTCATTTATGAGCTGAAACGAATAGGTATAACAAAAATCATACATACACGCGGGTGAGCTCCCAAAGCCAACCAAAGCACGAAATCTTTACATACTCGTATTATACGTTTTGGTTTCTCTGATCAAAATTTTAATTAAAAACAGACTACCAATAAATCCAGCGAAAGAAAGACAAGGAAAACTTGATACGAACCCTTTTTTTTTGTTCACCGGGGGTAAAATCCTTTATGGGCTTCCTCGCCGGCCACGGGGATGGCCAGCGAAGGGAGTGTGGGACTCTCCCCCATAGTGGGGGCTTACCCACTAAACCTCCCCGGGGTGCTCCAACTCGCGTCCTGTTGCGGCAATGTGGGATCTGATGCAGAACCACGCCTTGATTCGAACCCTGTGCCAACCCAGCGTGGCACAGTAGGCTAATTACCCTCCATAAAACTAGAGCAGTGCAACTCCTTACACTAGTGAGCCATCCATGGGCTGAATAGTAGTCGTCGTTTCAGCCCATAAATTACCCACTACTGGGTCAGGCCTCCTCCAAATCCATAGAGGAAAATAAGCCTACTGTGCCACGCTGGCAAGACGGGTTGGCACAGGGTCTGTATCAAATTTTCCTTCTCTTGTGGCTAGGTGATCTGCCTCTTACGTTCTTTTACGACACCCTAAAGATGGTATAGGTTGGTGACATTGTGTATTCTAAATCCGTCACCACACGGCCTGTACTAGGAGTAGTAGCACCAATAAACCGCACACCAAAGCAAAAAATAGCCAATTATATAATATTAACTATTTGAAGTTGGTACCCTTGGATTTTATATCTTAGTAGCGACCTGCCCCGACTTCGCACGGGTGCAACGATGAACATTTAAATTCATGCATGTATTATGCATATAAAATTACCTCTTGAATCACTCTATCTACTAAAAAACCGCTTCATAATCCGGACGGACAGACGGACGGACGGACAGACGACAGCGACTTTGTTATATACTATGCAATGATTTAACATGGGTGTCAAATTATGTTGGCACCGACATTTTTAGGATTACTAATTATGTACGTTTTGCAAAGGATTGCACTGCAAAAGGTCATGTCAATACACGTAACCAAATAAAAAAACCAAAATAAAAAATGACAGTACATATTTCAAATTTCAATCAGAATTTGATTAATGATTTGCTTGATTATGCGCTATCTCGGCGGATGCAGAGTTGACAGATAAATATATCATTAATTAAACACAAAAATTCCGTGTGGTGACGCATTTAGAATACATATTATCACCATCCCATTCCATCCCGAAGGTGTCGCAAGACAAAAGGAAATGAAGGAAAACTTAATACGATTCATATAATTGGAGGGGGCCCGACTCAACATCGGGTCATATATGAGGTTAGTAGCAGAATACACCAAAAAAATAATCACAAAATTTGATTAAAAAACATATTTTCAAATTGTAAAAATAACTTAAGAAGGTTTTATTTCTTTTTTTTATTTGTGGATTTAGGCCAGTGTTAACCAAATTTCGTGCTCTGGATAGATTGGTATTCCAGGCTACATAACAAACCAGTGATATCCCTGATTACGGGGCCGACAACATAAACACAGAGTAGTTTTTGGTAGTTTCGGTTTGTAAACAAAGTTTTTTGCGCGTGGTCCAAGCGTCGAGTGCTTAGCGCGAAAACTGGCGGACGCCAGATGTCGCTGTTATAAACATGCCACCCGTTTTTGTGTACAAACAAACGGTTCTCTGTTAGACACTGATTTCCTGCATTGTCTTGGTAGCAGAATTTATGTTTCGGTTAGAGGGTTTTGATAGCCTTTTGATGGGGTTTGGCATAGAAACCTTATTTCCAAGCTTCTGGTATATAGTTCTGCCTTCTAAGCTCTGCTCATGGATTACGAGCTTCCTCAACGGGCGTAAAATAAGCGTTGTCCCGAATGGAAGTTCATTGCAAATCCTATTGGTTAACGATGTAGTGCATCAAAGCTCCATGCTTGCTCCACACCGTTTCTTCTGCATATCAATTATATGCTTCTGTTAGATAATATACTTAACAATGTAGATGATAGTAAGGTTTATGCGGGATATTTTTGACACCCAGGACAGACGAGACAGCTTGAAAATGGGAGAATTGGGCTATCAATTTAATGAGATACTGAATCTCATATCCATATGGAGTTCTGAGACCTATCTAGTAAGAGCACTGGGAATTAGAAGAAATTATTATGGTTGGACCCGAATTTCTATTACGATGGTTAATGAATGTCTTCCAAAGCACGAAAGAAGTCTAAACCCTTTTACCTTCCGACTTTGCTTACCCGCAAATCTTTTGCTAGACCTCCTCTGAAGTGTTTATTAGTGCCAGATGTCGAAATATTATAAACATCCCACCCGTTTTGGTGTAAACAAATGTTTTTGGGTTTGACACTAATCACCGAAGATGTTAATTTTTTGCTGCTATGGTGCACAAATTGTATACAAATGTTTAGAAAACGAGTACTTATGTTAACCTTTACACAGCATTTGACGCCTAACTGTAATTTATAAGTCGAAAGTTCCAACAAAAGCAAACCAAAATATAGGGATCTAGGTATCTTTGCGAACTATCTTACTGTGAAATCAGTTGATGCTAAAATAAAATTTAACTAAAAGCCATAAACGGCTCAAATACAGCGAAGTCGACTCTGGCTGTAAGTTTGAACCGTTCACAGTAGACGTTAACTTAGTGGGGTCAAAGTGTTCATCGGGTCTTTAGGAATCATATTATATAATAGCCAGAAGACTGGTTGACTCACATCGCCGAAACGAACCAAAGGCCCACACGTCCCACACCGGCTGTCTGTGTTCATCCAGGGAAACCTGCCAGTGTTTCTCCATGAATTTGGAAGAGGTGTCTTCTTGGTAAAGTTAATCTACTGTGCCACATTGACAAGATGAGTTGGAACAGAGTGTGTATCAAGTTTTCCTTCTCTTGCGGCCAGGTGATCTGCGTCTTGCGTTCCTTTAGTTGCCACTTAGGACGGTTAATTGGTGATATTGAGTGCCAACTCGTAGTGGCTGATTTCAAGCAGTAAGTCATTTATGAGCTGAGGATGAATCAATTCAAATTCCCCTGTATATTTTAACAACTAGCTTTTGGGCGCGGCTTCGCTCGCGTGGACTTCGAACCCGTGCTTATCTCTATGCATTTTCATTTTATGAATATAAAAGTGGTTATTGTGACTAAACTATGATAGTTAGACATGTGCTCTCGCGGACCTACAAACTCGTAGTACTTCATTTTGTTCTATTGTCAATAGTTTTTGCAGCGCACGCATAAATAGGTTTTCGATTTTACACCTTGGGTTACAAAATCACAATTTTCATACGGATCCCTAATTCCTTTGAAAATAAAATATAGCCTATAACCTTTCTCGATAAATGGACTATCTAACATGGAATTTTTGAAATCGGACCAGTAGTTCCTGAGATTAGCGCGTTCAAACAAACAAACAAACAAACTCTGCAGCTTTATATATTAGTATAGATAATTTTGAAAAGGAGTATCTCTTGTCACTTAAAACTTGCTCCATACAATTGGGACGGTATAAATTTGAATGTATAATTGTCAAACTCATTTGCATAGGCATTTTGTTAGTCGGACGCGCCACTTTACTTTGCGATGCGATCGGCAGTCCCAACATTTATACAGGCTGTTCTATGTCTGTTTAACATTCTTTCTTTTACATATTTTCATCCCATTCTTGGCGAGCCGACAAAAGGTAATTACAAGGCTGATAAAGCCGCAAGAGAAGGAAAACTTGAAACAAAACCCTGTACCGACCCGTCTGGGTAATTTCTTTCTTTCAAATGCCTTTGACCCTAGGTTCCCGCGACCACGACTGCTGCAAAGCATTCGAATCGTCGGGAATTAAATCTATACTAATATATAAAGCTGCAGAGTTTGTTTGTTTGTTTATTTGTTTGTTTGTTTGTTTGTTTGAACGCGCTAATCTCAGGAACTACTGGTCCGATTTCAAAAATCTTTCAGTGTTTGATAGTCCATTTATCGAGGAAGGTTATAGGCTATATTTTATTTTCAAAAGAATTAGGGATCCGTATGAAAATTGCGATTTTGTAAACCAAGGTGTAAAATCGAAAACCTATTTATGCGTGCGCTGCAAAAACTATTGACAATAGAACAAAATGATGTACTACGGGTTTGTAGGTCTTATAAAGATCTACAAAAAAGTCCGCGAGAGCACATATCTAACTATCATAGTTTAGTCACAATAACCGATTTTATGTTCATAAAAAATATGCACGGGTTCGAAGCCCACGCGGGCGAAGCCGCGCGCAAAAGCTAGTAATGTAATATACACGCGATAAAAAAGTGTTTAATTTCAATTTTATAGTTATTCTAAGTACCGAATATCAACTTGCAACTACATGAAGGGTAATTAGACTACAGTGCCACGCTGGCCAGACGGGTTGGCATAAGGTTTCAAGGTTCCCTTCTCATTCGGCTAAGCTGAGGATAACTCAGAGCTCGTAGCTCTCTAATACCCATCCAATATAGGTTTAAGTATATCGTGAATGATACAATTGTTCAATATGACTCGTGAGGAATCCCCGGAAAATTTGAAATTACACATGTATATCTTCACTACATAGTATAAAACAAAGTCATCTGTCCGTCCCTATGTATGCTTAAATCATTAAAACTATGAAACGGATTTTGAAGCGGTTCTTTTAATAGAAAGAGTGATTCAAGAGATATGTTTATATGTATAATACATGCATAATATTGTAGAGAAACACTGATAAATTTTGATGTTCATCATTGCATCCGTGCGAAGCCGGGCCGGGTCGCTAGTAATAAATAAAGATTTATTCTTTTTTTAGATAGATAGATTTTTAGATCGATAGATTACTCTTTATTGTACAATATACACAACAGAAACAACTTACGATAGTAAAATTTTACTTTTAATAATTGTATTTTTATTTATCTCATTATAAGTGAACTGTAAGTTCTTATGAGAAATAAATTTCTTTAAACTGATTTATAATTACATTTATAAGACACTTGTACAATAGGCGGCTTTATCAATTTCAATCAAGTTTATAGTATTAAAAAAAAGTATTACCTGGAAGAGCAATCTCTTCCAGGTAATATTTATTTCGGCAGAAGTTGCATATCAGATTGATTGTTTCCGTACTGTCTGGTAGGACATGTCTTTGAATAAATAATCATCCTGTATTACATATAAATTTAAGGAGTTACTGAATATTCAGCAAAGTTTTAGTTTAAATGAATATTGATAATTTTGTGACAATATGGAGTCGATAAACATCAGGTTAGGTTAGTAGTATTAACATATTTTATTTGCTAACAAAATGCATAAAGTTGGGAAAAGATCGATTAATAACTGAAGACTTAGCACGAATTAAAGACAATAATTAGGGCACATACGAAAGTGGAATACACAGGTGGAATACAATTTTTTTTTGGTCCGTGCGCGGATTCTGAAACTATTATGTATGTTTTTTTTTCATAAAGTTCCATAAAATATTTGTAATCAATATTTTTGGTGATTGTAACATTTACTTTATTTACATGCTCTACATACCAAATTCAAATCTTTTTTAGTCCCAAGAGACAAAAAGACCTTAAGACATATGACGAAAATACCTTAAGCTTAGAAGAATTTCAAAATAATACTATGTCCACCGCCCTCTTCCATTCTGAGGGTGTCATGAGTGCCGACTTAAGGACATTATATGGCAGAAAACCTAGCTGTAAGAGAAGAGGAAACCTTCAAACAAAACCCAGTGCCAACTCGTCTGGCCAGCCTGGCACAGTAGTCTCCTATACTTGGAGGAAGCCCGACTAAGCAGTGAGTCTATTAACTCTCTATCATCGTCTATTTCTTGCCGGCTCTTCTCTGTAGAGCTGCATTCCGAACCGGTGGTAGATGGGCGATAATCAATTTCCAATTTTAAATGGCCTATTGAGCCAACTGGAATAAATGAGTTTTGATTTTGATTTCTATCCGCCTCTATGTACGTGGTGGTGTCTCGATCATTGGTCGAGAGTGGTGTCTTACGTTAGCCTTAGCTAGATAAGTCATGCATACCCAGCCAGTGAGAGACCACCGGGTTATGTATGGTCTACATGTCCTACCCACTACCGGCCTTGAATAAGTATCTTGTTTTCTAACGGTGCTTTTTGTCTCCAGAGTGCAATAGTCGGGTCGCGGGTGACACTGCCATGCCGGGTGGAAAACAAGGCTGGCACCCTACAGTGGACCAAGGACGATTTCGGTCTGGGCACCCACCGCAACCTGAGCGGGTACGACCGGTATTCCATGGTCGGGAGCGACGAAGAAGGTTAGTTATGTCATGGTTATCTTACCTTTATAGCTAGACCAATATGAGTTTTGTTATATCATCACTAATTATTAGGCCGTGTGGTGACGGACAAAATGTCACCAACCCATTCCATCCTGAGGGTGTCGTAAGTAGCGACTAAAAGAACTCAAAAGGTTGACAACCTGGCCTGAATAGAAGGTGAATGTACTTTATAATGTGTGGTGACGTATTTGGAATACGTAGTGTCACCACCCCGTCCCATCCTGAGGGTGTCGTAAGAGTCGACAAAAGGAAATGACAAGGCTGAAAATCGAAGGAAAACTTGATACACCTTGTGCCAACCCGTCTGGCCAGCATGGTACAGTGGGCTAATTACCCTCCCTGTGAGGCCCAACTGAACTGTGGGTTATTTATGGGCTGAATAGTAGTATTAATAGTACTTTAAAGAAACCTACCTACCCGTCTGGCAGGCGTGGCCAATAAATGAATCATTTATGGGCTGACAAGAAGAATATGAAGCTAGTATTAAGGTCAGTGTCCGTGTGGTGACGGATTTAGACAGTGTCACCAACCCATACCCTCTTGAGGGTGTCGTAAGATATCCTTAGACATATCCTTGGACATTCCACACAACGCCATCTCGTCCCAAGCTAAGCAACTTAATGCTTGTGTTATGGTAACGAGATGGATGATAAACTACTTAAATACATTTTTTTTGTAAATACATACATATTATAGATAGAAATGACACCCAGACTCCGAGCCAGTGCCTCTGGTTTAGACAAAGACACTTGCCCGACCCCGGAATCGAACCCGGGACCCGTTGATCCAAAGGCGGCACATCTAACCACTGGACCAACGAGGCAAAAGAACGCAAGAGGCAGATCACCTAGCCGAAAGAGGAGGGAAACTTGATACAAACCCTGTGCCAACCCGTCTTGCCAGCGTGGCACAGTAGGCAAATTTCCCTCCATGAATTTGGAGGAGGCCTGACTCAGTTAAGTAATTTATGGGCTGAAACGACGACCGATTAAGGTCAGAAGTCAAACAGTCTCCTTAAAACCGTAAAATAAAAATCTGGCACACAAAAGATTTGTGATATCCCTGCGTCGGAAAATATACGCAATCTGTTAAAATCATTTTTCGCGAAAAATTCGCGTAATTCATATTTGTTCCTTTTCGTTTCGTCACAATAAATACTTTATTAGGTTAGGAAATCCGCAGGCTACGTTTTTTGATTGCCAAAAATATTTTCTCTTTCCTAAAGACACGTGTTCTGAAACGCATTTCCTTTGCTATTTTATTGCTTTTACGAAAACAGAAATACAATTTTCCAACCCAAATTATTTTCTTAAACCATTTTATGTTTGACCCCCTTTTTTACAATTGTGTGGGACTCCGAGGCGTGGAAATATGGTGATTACGCCCCAACCTACCCACCAAAACCAACGGTGTCCCTCGACTGCCTGAAACAGGGACCCGGGTTTCACTCCCCGATGGGGAGCATGCTTCGCGACCCTGATGGGGCCCTGGGCGGGCCCCACGCTTTGATGGGGAGCTGTGAACGCTCCCCAACCCACCGAAAGGCACTTGCCGTGCCCGCCTGCCTGGCCGCCTCCCCGGAGCCGAAAACCACCACGCCTTCCATGTGCCGCTCTTTGTCTGGCCTCTCCTCGTGGGCCCGCCTGGCATGGGTGACCCTAAGCCCATATGGCCCCGTCGGAGTCACCACTGTAGGGATGAGGCACTGTAGGGATGGCCCCGTCGGAGTCACCACTGTAGCGCAAAGGGATGATCGTCCTGACGAGATGGTCTCTGGAGGCCCGCGGCGCCCATCCCCTGATAACTGTAGTCAGAGGTCTCTTAGTCTAGCAAATTGCTTTGTAAAGTTCGCTCACGCGATGTAGGATTTTTTTGGAATTCTCGCATTTCTTGATGTTAATAGTTTCGAGGCTACTGTGGACATAGCCTCAGTGTGGAATGAGGTGGTGCCACTATGCATTCTAAATCCGACATCACACGGACTCTGTAAAACTTGTCTAACAATAAAAGAAAATATTCAGTTCGGTCATCTTCATACGCGCCGGTCATGACTCACTTGTGTGAATAAAAAACGCATATTTCTCACAGCAACACGCCCGCACAAGACCCAACTTTATGGCGTTGCGCAAATAGTTCAAAATAGAACGCACGTAACATTTTGGAGTAATCCACGAATACAATTTTTATTATTTAGGGTTGTACGGGTTAAAAATGGGGTTCATAAAATACTTTTCGCTTCCTGTCATGTTATGACAGTTGACTGTTGGTAACACATAAAATACTTTTATTATATACTAGCTGACAAACTTCGTACCGCCTCAGAATCAATAAAAAATATATAAATTTTATCACCTTTTAAACCTTCACTGGACTGACACGAATATTTCAAGACCAAAATTAGCCAAATCGGTCCAGCGGTTCTCGAGTTTTAGC
This sequence comes from Clostera curtula, assembly GCA_905475355.2. Lineage (NCBI taxonomy): Eukaryota > Metazoa > Arthropoda > Insecta > Lepidoptera > Notodontidae > Clostera > Clostera curtula. Next base: position 4,646,648 of record FR997822.1, read on the forward strand.
GAGACTAACGAACAGCGATTCATTTTTATTTATAAGAAGACTAGCGACCCGCCCCGGCTTCGCACGGGTGCAATTATGCATATACATATTATACATATTATAAACCTTCCTCTTGAATCACTCTATCTATTAAACAAAAACCGCATCAAATTCCGTCGCGTGGTTTTAAAGATTTGAACATACATAGGGACGGACAGCCAACAGCGACTTTGTTTTATACTATGTAGTGAGAAGAAGATTAGTGACTTGGAAGCCTTTGACCCTAGGCTTGCGTGATGGAAAGCAACGCCAGAGTCTAAGTTGGAGCTGGCAATTCAAGGAAATGCCCTGTCGGGCACCGGCTCTCACATACACACGACGGAACACAGTAAAACTGCTTGGCGCCGGACTTTAATGTGAGGGTGGTAGCTAGCCGGGCGGACCATTAGATCCTATCACCAAGCACTACAAACTATTAAGACTATTACATAATACTTAGCCCATAAATGACCCACTGCTGAGTCAGTATCCTCCAATCACATAAATAAATATAAATAATATAAATATCCTTGGACATTTCACACAACGTCATCTCGTCCCAAGCTAAGCAACTTAATGCTTGTGTTATGGTAACGAGATGGATGATAAACTACTTATATACATTTTTTTTTGTAAATACATACATATTATAGATAGAAATGACACCCAGACTCCGAGCCAGTGCCTCTGGTTTAGACAAAGACACTTGCCCGACCCAGGAATCGAACCCGGGACCCGTTGATCCAAAGGCGGCACATCTAACCACTAGACCAACGAGGCATGGATCATAATCATAACTAGGGTTGCCAACTCTTTTTACAGGAAATAAAGTATATTCAGCTCAATGAAGCATATTAAACAGTATTTTAGAAAAATGAACAGTATGTTATTTATTTGTTGTTATATAAACATCACATTGTCATTGTGGTGACGGATTTAGAATACACAGTGTCACCAACCCATACCATCCCAAGGGTGTCGTAAGAGGCGACTAAGGGAACGCAAATGAAAGGCAAATCACGTAGCCGCAAGAGAAGGAAAACTTGATACAAATCCTGTGCCAACCCGTCTGGCCAGCGTGGCGCAGTAGGCTAATTTCCCTCCAGAAATTTGGATTAGGCCCGACTCAGTAGTGGGTCACTCATGGGCTGAAACGACGATATAAACATATTTTAGAGTTTCTCGCACAACTTACTAATTTAAAATCTTGTTTAAAAACTTTATACGCCTTACCACACTTAAAACTGAAATTAAAATAAATGAGGAGCTCATTTTTTATTAAATTAATAGATGCTCTATTTCTATCCTCGCGACACTAAGCATTCATTACTGAAAAAAATGTGTGAGCGTCTTAGTATAACACATAGTAATTAGTTGCATTTTGATCCTGAAAACAGTATTTTGTACACTTTATTTTTGTTCAACAGTAAAAAGTACAATTTAGTGAAAAACTGTATAATACTGTTCAAAACTGTATAGTTGGCAACCCCTTTTTTTTTTTTTTACGTCGGAGATCCTCATGGATTCCCGGCCGTTGGGACTAGCCGGGATATGTGGGACTCCGGGGCGCGTAGAGATGGTAAATTGCGCCCCGACCTACCCACTAAAACCGACGGCGATCCTTGAATGTCCGAACCAGGGCCACGGGATACACTCCCCAATAGGAGAGCATGCTCCGGGACCCTGGGGACCTCAGCCCGCCTCGTTTAGTGGAGCCCCTAGCTCCGAGGCGGGCCCCTCCGATTACGTGGGGGATAGCTATAGTAGCCTCCCCCCATTCCACCGCTGGGAGGCACGCGCGGAACGCAGCGCGCCTTCCTCCCGGGGTCTATATTGCGCAGGCGATGGATTTCCCAGGTCTATCGCCCGCAGACCCACTTACGGTGGGCGGAGGTCATCCTGCGCCCTGCGGCGCCGATTGCGGTGACGCCCACTTGGACGTAGGGAGGCCAACTCCCGCTCCCCCTCAGCCGCCTAATCATAACTAACCTACTGCGCTACGGTACAGACGGGTTGGCCCAAGGTTTTAAACCAAGTATTCCTTCTCTTACTTCTTACGTACTTCTCAGCTCATAAATGGCCCGATGCTGAGTCGGACCTCCTCCAACTAAATGGAGGGTATTTAGTCTGCTGTGCCATGCTGGCAAGACGGGCTGGCACAAATTTTTAAATCAAGTTTTCCTTCTCTTGCGGCTAGGTTATCGGGTTTGTCATTTCCACCCTCCGAGTGTAATGGGGTGGTAACACTGTCTATTTGAAATCTGTCACCATACGGACATATAACAAAACATTATAATCACTACATAGTATAAAACAAAGTCGCTGTCGTCTGTCCGTCCCTATGTAACTATGCTTAAATCTTTAAAAATCCGAAACGGATTTTGAAGCGGTTTTTTTAATATTTAGAGTGAGTCAAGAGGAAGGTTTATATTAATAATAATAATAAATTCTTTATTCACTCACCACAAATGCCAAATGACTTACATGATCATTAGTTCAAAGTTGTGGGAGTCTGGCGCCTAAACTAGGCGGGAACCTGTATTTCAGGCTACCAGGCCTTCACCCCTCGAATGTATCAAGCTTTAGGCTACATTAATAGTTTAATAATATAAAAAAGAAAAACTTTAAGGTATGTATAACCAAAACTTACAATGCGAATAACACTAAATTTAGAAAACAAAAATATAGAAAAAAATTGTAATTGAACTTACGGACTAATTGCGATTGTGTTGGCGAGCGAGCGCTTGAGTATGTATATATGTATTATATGTATAATACATGCATAATATTGTAGAAAAACACTGATAAATTTAGATGTTCATCGTTGCACCCGTGCGAAGCCGGGCGGATCACTAGTATATTATATTAGAAATGGCGCAAGTCTAAAAACATTTAAACAATATCTGGTGAAATTGTTCGCTATTATAAGTCTACAAAAGAGCTTAAGAATTTTACGTGTACTCTCTTCTGTCCGTACGAAGCCGGGGCGTGTCGCTAGTAATATAATACTAGGAAGTAACCGTGTTAATATGCGAAGATGGAAATAGGAACACTTAAGAATTACCCACATAGCGTGGCAACAAATCTTTCTTCGCCTGCCGATTTCTGCTCCTTACCTCACGAGCGCTTAAAGCATTAAAGTTTTACGGTATTAAGGTCTTACCACATATTTACGTACTAGTTCGTATTTACGATAGTTGCAGCTTTTTAGTAGATAACTAGCTTTTGCGCGCGTCTTCGCCCGCGTGGGCTTCGAACCCGTGCATAGGTATTTTATATGAACATAAAATCGGTTATTGTGACAAAACTATGATAGTTAGATATTTGCTCGGACTTTTTTGTAGATCTTTATAAGACCTTCAAACCCGTTGTACATCATTTTGTTCTATTGTCAATAGCTTTTGCAGCGCACGCATAAATAGGTTTTCGATTTTACACCTTGGTTTACAAAATCGCAATTTTCATACGGATCCCTAATTCTTTTGAAAATAAAATATAGCCTATAACCTTCCTCGATAAATGGACTATCTAACACTGAAAGATTTTTTGGAATCGGACCAGTAGTTCCTGAGATTAGCGCGTTCAAACAAACAAACAAACAAACAAACTCTGCAGCTTTATATATTAGTATACATAGATATATAGTCTGAAAAATCCAGGTTAACAATGCAGTTAAGACATCAGTGTTTCTTGTGGTGACGGATTTAGAATACACAATGTCACCATCCCATGCTGTGGGTGTCGTCACAGCCGAAAAAGGGAAATAAAGGCAGCTCCTGGCCACGAAAGAAGGAAAACCTTATACGCAACCCTATGCCAACCCGTCTGGCCAGTAATGGGTGTAGGCCCGACTCAGCAGTGGGTCATTAATCTTTGACTGCCTCGTTGGTCTAGTGGTTAGATGTGCCGCCTTTGGATCAACGGGTCCCGGGTTCGATTCCGGGGTCGGGCAAGTGTCTTTGTCTAAACCAGAGGCACTGGCTCGGAGTCTGGGTGTCATTTCTATCTAAAATAAGTATGTATTTACAAAAAAAAAATGTATATAAGTAGTTTATCATCCATCTCGTTACCATAACACAAGCATTAAGTTGCTTAGCTTGGGACGAGATGGCGTTGTGTGGAATGTCATATAACTTCTTTTGTAACATATGTGGCGGTCGAAAGAAGGATAATGTCAGTTAGAAAAATCTGGAAGACCAAACGCAGCTAAGCTGGTTGCAGAATCGAGCTTATATTGGTGCCTTCTTGCATAAAACCAGTAACAGAGGAAACAAATTCATTGGAATCGGGATTCCTAAAATATTTCATTTAAAAAAGAATATCATACATACATACATATAATCACGCCTCTTTCCCGTAGGGGTAGGCAAATACCACTTCTTTTACTTGCTACGATCCATACATACTTGTTTCGCTTCGTCCACTTTCATTATTCCCTTCGTACATGCTCTTCGGTTTAGGGTACTCTTGACCTGGTCTTTTTTCAAGACGTCCCTGATTTGGTCTTGAAACGTCCGCCTAGGTCTTCCCCTTCCAACACTTTCATTCACACTCGCCTTATACACTTTTTTCGTCAATCGTTCTTCATTCATTCTCTCGACATGGCCAAACCATCTCAGCATACCTTTCTCAATTTTTGTCACTACATCTTCTTTCAAAAGAATATCGATAAAGAAAATGTATTTGAAACATCCACAGTGAAGTGCGTTAAGTCCCTAATATGTTTTGTTTTCCAAATAAATCGGGAGCTAGCCTTGAAACCACCGCCAACGTCAAACAATCATAGCAAAAGCCAAACGCCGGCCATTGACTTGTTGCGTAAAAGTCCTATTTATACATTTCTGATGTGAGATCGGTATGAAAAACATTTAGTTGCACTTAGCTTTCTCATCTACCCCAGAAGATATTACAAGCAGTATAAAAACTCAGGAATACTGCTCCAAAATGTTACACACTCACTCACACATTGTAAGGAAGAAATAACAAAATGCCGATCCCGCATAGTGTGGGTTTTAGGCAATATATTTACAAACTTACGGCTTCACTCGCGTGTTTTTCATACCAATTATGAACTTTACCCCATTTCATCCTGAGGGTGTCATAAAGCCCGACAAAAGGAGAGAGAGAGCTCAGACATTAATCATTCATAATCATTATTTCAGCCAAAGAACGTCCAATAGGCCTCCCTCAAGGATTTTCGCAAACGCCGGTTCAGATAACTCTGGTTCTCCTGCGTATCTCCTCATGTCTGCTTCGATCGCGTAAGGAAACTGAGATGATTTGGAAATAGTTATTTATTACCTACGCGTGGAAACACCAACTTCACCAAATGGTGGTAAAATTTGACTGTGGCATTTTGTAACCTTCTTGTGGTAGCTTCATTTTAAGAGGTCCTGGCTACATAGTCTCAAAACAAATTGACTTACTGCTTTTTTACTGCGTCTGGAATCAGACCAATTTCTTGAAACGCTCTTTATATTCTTGACGCTTCCGTCCAATGAGTTGCCGGTATGTTTGATTTATACAATACTGATACAGCACTCTGAACCCATATATCAACAGAGTTAAGTTTCCTTCAATTCCATTAAGGGAAATCTTCCTTCTGCGCCACGCAGGCCAGAAAAAAAATCTATCCATTCTATGGCATCTTATGGTACCCAAAGAATATAATGAGTTCCTTACATTATAATATTCTCTTCAGATTCTCTAGTAATCTAGCCTCACAGACATCTTGATATATAACCTTGTGCCACTAAGATTTGCACAAGCGAAAAAGTAGTATCTTCTTTTCATCAAATCGGAAGGTGCAAGATTTATTTGACTTCTGACTGATTTAGATCTCACCAACTCACACCGACAGTATCGTAAGTGGCATATAAATGAATGAATGAATCCGCGTAAACGCTTCTACTGTGACGCAACTGGGTCTTCCTCGTCTCGTCGAACGTCCTTTATGGTGGGAGCAGGAGGTGGGAGTTGAGCCGCCTTCTCCTCCCCAGCCTTCGTGTGCGGCGCGGGTCAGCCAGAACATTCTCCTCCCTGACCCGCTCCGCCGCCTCTAGTGTTGCCCAAATGCAAGAACAAGACGAGACTTAGCCAGTCTTGGTCTTGGTCTTGCGCCAATACACCTGGTCTTGGTCTTGGTCTTGGTCTTGCGCTCCCAGTCTTGGTCTTGGTCTTGGTCTTGCAGCAAGAGTCTTGCAAGTCTTGCAATTACCTATTAGTCTATTACTATTTATTAAAGTGTAACGTTATTGTTACATATCTCAATTTCTAATTAATAATATAATAATAATAAACATTAAATCAGAATTAAATCAGTTAAATTTCTTTATCAACACGTTCGTTTTGAATATAGCGACAAGTTAATAGCTCTGAATGCAGCCTTGGTCCGCCGCGCGTGCGCATCACAGACCGCGCCGCGGTGGGAGCGCTCCTTACCATTTTATCCTAATCATAATACTACTTGCGTGATCAGTATAATGTATTCATTTTCATTCTAAGCACTCTGAAACTTATTTATTCTTTGGAACACCTGTAGGTACTCTACTAGGAAATTATTTTGCATGAGTATACCTACGCCCTATGGCGGCAATCAAATAGTGTCAAATGTTATGATTTGGCGTGGCGGCAACGATTGTTTTAGATTTCAAAAGAAGCCGCCGGCGCGTGTATCATAACCATGTACTTCCGAAAAGCGGCAAATTTCTTTGAGAAGTAAGTACAAAACCTTTGATGCCGCATTATCAAAGTGCCGATGGTTAAAACATAACTATGCATGCACTCAGTTTGATTTTAATAGATATTTTTTTATTCGCTATGTTTATGGTTTTATCGTAATGCGCATAGGTCCAGTTTTTCATATTCTTTGATACAGTTTTTTGCGTCTCATAGAATTCCTAAGCGTACCTACCTATACACCGAACTGTTACACCTAACTACTCAGTGAAATAGCGCTAAGTCCTAGCTGCAAGACCCAAGAGTCTTGCAGGCTATGTCTTGTTCTTGCTCAAGTCTTGCACGGTCAGTCTTGGTCTTGGTCTTGCTAAAAATACGCGGTCTTGTTCTTGGTCTTGGTCTTGCAAAAACGCAAGAACAAGACCAAGACTGCAAGACCAAGACTGAATTTGGGCAACACTAGCCGCCTCCTTCTGCGACATAACGTCCTCGCAGAAGGAGGTCATGACTTTCCAGACCTCCTCGCTGTCGAGCATCCGTGCGATTAGGCTCGACAGCGACGTGATACTAATCCTGTTCCAAACTGTAGAATCTGACCCAGAAATGGGTCTTTTATGAGGGAAAGTGATGATGATACAAACTGATCCGAGTAATATATCAACGCCTTAAATATTTGAGTTCACTGAAAACAATAAATTAAATGAGTAATGTACATGTCAGTATCTTTTAAAAGGGCGATGAAAAATGGAGATCTCTTGGATCGAGGCTAAGCGAATGGCTATTCTTATATAGGTTTCTGAACTATTACAATTTTATCCAAGTTGTTTGTAGGGGTTTTTGCCTAGGAACTTTTAGCCTTCTGTCGCTTGCTCTCTTCGGGAGTTTCGGAAATAGATCTCGGTTGATTAAAGCATGTTCTTCTCTTTGTCTTTGACGTGACGTCCTTACCCTATAGAATTGTTGTCAAGATGATGATGGTGAAACTTTCTCTATATAAGTTACAGTCTCAGGTCTTTTTAAAATTGAAATGAAACTTTGCGGTTCTTTCATGTTGTTCTTATTGTAACGAGTTCATTGGACATAGATATGGAGTGACAGGGATCGATGGTTAAGATTAAAAAGCGGTCCAACTGGTTTTCTTTTAATTTGAAATAGCTCGGTACACGTACGTAAACATGTTAGTTAAATAGTCGGGCACCAGTTCGGTTCCGAGGTCGGGCAAGTTTCTGTGGGAACCAGAGAGACCTGTACTTTAAAAATATGTAATAAAAATCTAACTTTTCCGGTCTTACATGGCCGGTGACATGCACGTTCTACCTCCGGTGTCTATTGGCGGCGACAGGCGCTTACTCTCAGATGTGCCATATCATTGAGCACTTCCGCTATGGTATATAAAATTTGTCCTAAAGACAAGTCAGGTCAGAAGCACCCTAAACCGACGAACATGCATAAATAATAATATAATAATAAATATCCTTGGACATTTCACACAACGCCATCTCGTCCCAAGCTAAGCAACTTAATGCTTGTGTTATGGTAACGAGATGGATGATAAACTACTTATATACATTTTTTTTTGTAAATACATACATATTATAGATAGAAATGACACCCAGACTCCGAGCCAGTGCCTCTGGTTAGGCAAAGACACTTGCTCGACCCCGGAATCGAACCCGGGACCCGTTGATCCAAAGGCGGCACATCTGACCACTAGACCAACGAGGCAGTCATGAAGGCAGTCATGAAGAGGTTGATGAAAGTAGAAGAAGCGAAAGTTGTGAGCCAGGCTTGTAGCAAGTGGAAGGATGTGATCGCTGCCCACCCCTGCGGGAATAAGGCGTGACTTTAAGTATGAATGTATATAAAAAATTTAATACGGATAATCCGTGTGGTGACGGATTTAAAATACAAAGTGTCACCACTCCATTTCATTTTGAGGCGTAGGAGCCGATGACATTTATTTATTAAAGGATGACTCACGCTAGACCGTGTCGGGTCCGAGCCGAGTGTCGGCCGTAGCACGGTCAACTAATATTACATATATTTTGTATGAACACACTCACGTTATACCGAGCGGCAACCGAGTGACGCCCGAGCAACGGACAAGGCTCGGAAACAACTCGGTCCCGCTTCGGCTCAGATTCTTCGTCATCGAGAGCGATCGAAATAGCCGCTAATTCCAGATCGTAAAAATTGAACATGATTGTAGTTTAGTTACAACACTGATTTTTCTCGGACGAGTATACTGTATCACAGCGCAACGATGATTGCCCGGTCGAGGCCCGTCTTAGTAATTTCAGACACGGAACCGGCTCGGTGACCGTGCTACGGCCGACACTCGGCTCGGACCCGACACGGTCTAGCGTGAGTCATCCTTTTGGATTCCCAACAGAAAGTGTACAAGGACAAATATGAACTTAAAATTATTGACTACAACTAGTACCTTTCCAATATCAGAGAAACACTGCATTCATTTGCATTTGAAAAACTTATAGTAATACATATATATTTATAAATTGAAACTATTAAAACTAAGAGTATAATAATAAAATTATACAGTAATCACTACATACTATAACACAAAGTCGCATTTTTCTGTCCGTCCCTAAGTATGCATAAATCTTTAAAACTACGCAACGGATTTTGAAGCGGTTTTTTTAATAGATAGAGTAATTCAAGAGGAAGGTTTATAGGTATAATATAATTGCACCCGTGCGAAGCCGGGGCGGGCCACTAGTAAAAAATAAAACAAAGACTTACAATAACAAATTAAAATTAAACAAAAAATGAAATGATATGTTTGTCAAACTAGCTACAAGAGAAGAAAAACTTGATACGAACCCTGTGACAATTCGTCTGGCCAGCGTGCTACGGTAGGCTTATTTTCCTCCATCAATTTGGAGGAGGCCTGGATCAGAAGTGGGTCATTTATGGGCTGTAATGATAATGATGACGATGCAGAATATAATTTGATGCAGAGTATTGCATGCATCAACAAAATGAAAGGAGCTGCGCTTAACACAATTTTCTTAGCACAGAACCACTTAACTTTTTGCTTAAACTACAGTTACTTGGAACTTGAACCGTCAAACCATTTTAGTAAAGCTATCATTAAAAGTTGTGTATAATTATTACAATTGCAACTAAAAGCTTCTTCATCACTACATATTATAAAACAAAGTCACTGTCGTCTGTCCGTCCCTATGTATGCTTATATCTTTAAAACTGCGCAACGGATTTTGAAACGGTTTGTTTTAATAGATAGAGTGATTCAAGAAGAAGGTTTATATGTATAATACATGCATAATATTGTAGAGAAACACTGATAAATTTAGATGTTCATCATTGCACCCGTGTGAAGCCGGGGCGGGTCGCTAGTTTATAATATGCTTTTATTAGCTTCGCCTGTATGTATGTATGTAACGGAATCTTTGAACATGATTTTGACCCAGTTAAAAACGTCGGATTAACAAGAAATTTGGCACACATAATAAGGACCCATAACAATTCAATATTTTAAATTTTGACCCGTTATCATTAATAGAATAATAATAATAACGGTTATCAAGGTGGAACACCGCTCTTCGATGCAATAGCTAATAGAGATGTAAATATCATATAGCTATTGCTATATTTTTTATTGATTATTTTTATTTCAGTAAGAAACCCTTTCCTTATTGGGTTTTTTATAGTCGACTTGAATGCCTTTGACCTCTGGCTTGCGTGATGGAAAGAAACGACAGGGTCTAATATGGAGCAGGCAATTCAAGGAAATGTCCTGTCGGGCACCGGCTCTCACATACACACGACGAAACACAGTAAAACTGCTTGGCGCCGGAGTTAAGTGTGAGGGTGGTATCTAGCCGAGCGGACCCTTCGATCCTACCACCAAGCGAGCTGGGTTTTGTTGTCTTTTGCAACACGTGTTATAAACACGCGTGTGTTCCCAGCGTGCGGTGGGGATTTGCCAGGCACTATCACTTCACTATCACTACATATTACCACTATCATCACTATTACTACATATAATAAAACAATGTCGCTGTCGTTTGTCCGTCCCTATATAATACATTCTTATATAGTAGAGCAACACTGATAAATTTAGAGGTACATCATTGCGCCCGTGCGAAGCCGAGGCGGGTCGCTAGTCAAACTATAAAAAGTAGAAGTTAATAAGCCGACGATGCTGATTCAATAGAATCGCAGACCTCCCGTAGGATTGAAACGGTGCATTTTGCGCAGCTGAACGAGTTTACCAAGTCAGCGAATTCTGTTGAATAGATTTTTACTCAATGTAACTCCATTAGCGGGTTTCAACTAGCAAAATTACTCTTGGAATTGACAGAAAAATAATATCCAAAATTAAAGACATTTTGAAATTAAACACTTTACAATTTTATCGCGTTATTTACATTACTAGCTGCGCCCCGCGGTTTTTCCCGCGGTGGTGATGGTGATTTTTTTCTACCCACTTGCCACATATTGGTATATTTTGGACAATTCACACAATATCTTTATAAATTGTATGCCTATGTGTTATTCTGATGTATAAGCTATATTATTAAAATACAGTTTCATTAAAATCCTTTCTGTAGTTTTTACGTGAAAGAGTAACAAACATCCATCCATCAATACCTCCTAACTTTCGCGCTTAAAATATTAGTAGGATGTAATCAAGTCTGCAGTTTATGAGCTCACTTTTAACAAGACCAACCATTACATTCACTTTGAAATACCTCAAATCCTTGCCAATTAAAATACTACTATTACCTACAATGCCACGCTGGCCAGACGGGTTGGCACAGAGTTTCAAATCACGTTTTCCTTCTCTTCCAGCTAGGTTTGGGGCCTAGTCATTTTCTTTTGTCGACTCCTACGATACTCTCAGGGAGAATTGGGGTTGCGACACTGTTCTAAATCCATCACCATACTTACTGATATTACTTAGTACTAAGCCTACTGTGCTAACTGGCCAGACGGGTTGGCAAAAGGTTTAGTATCAAGTTCTTCTCCTCTCGCTACACCCACAGGATGGAGTGGGTAGTGACATTTAAAAGTAAATATTGTTTTTGTTTCAGGCGACTTCTCCCTGGACATCAAAAACGTGACTCTAGAAGATGATGGAAAGTACCAGTGTCAAGTTAGTTCGGGTTTGAATGGTGAGTTTTAAAAATTACAATATTACCTTGCCTTCTTAGTCTAGGGGTTGAATGCGCCGCCTTTGGATCAACGGGTCCCAGATTCGATTCCGGGGTCGGGCAATTATCTTTTTTTAAATAAAAAGAAACAATAACTATTACTCAGCCCATAGATGACCCACTGTTGGGTTGAGACGAGGTGGTATGTCTAGCAGGGGGCCCCCACACCTATCCCCCTGATAACTGTAGTCCGCCTGATACTGCGATGTAGGACTTTTTGTTAATTTTCCCATATAGGCGATATTTCTTGGTTTTGTAAGTTCAAATTTTTTTCATCCCCCCATCTCGGAAAGAGTATTTTTGCTCTTCGATATCTGAGTGCAAAAGCCGTTTTTATTCGCTAGAGAATAAAGTATTTTTGCTCTTCGATATCTGAGTGCAAAAGCCGTTTTTATTCGCTAGAGAATAAAGTAAAGATTATTCTGTAATACTTACCTGTCATACATTATGACAGGTAAGTATTACAGAATAATCTGTAATACTTACCTGTCTGTAATAAAAGTAATTAATACCTAAACTGAAATAAAAGTGTACCTATCTTGTGATTGTAAACGTTTTTTTTTGCAAAGCCGTTTTTATTCGCTAGAGAATAAAGTATTTTTGCTCTTCGATATCTGGGTGCAAAAGCCGTTTTTATTCGCTAGAGAATACATTAAAGATTATTCTGTAATACTTACTTACCTGTCATAATGTAGTAATTAATACCTAAACTGAAATAAAAGTGTACCTATCTTGTGATTGTAAACGTTTTTTTTTTGCCTAAATGCAACAACGACAAACCTCAGCGAGGAAATGACTAATCATTTCCTCGCTGAGGTGGAATGAAAAGTTACGTGTTGCACTCGAGTGCAAAGATTTTTCACCTCGTGCTCTTTTGATTCCCTCGCTAACGTTCAGGATTCTAATTTTGAATCACTCGCTGCGCTCGTGATTCAATTTTAGAATCCTTCGCTTGCTCGGTCATCAAAATTGAACACGCGGTTAAAAAGCAACTTTGCACTCTTGTATAACAAATAACTATTGTGTAACTTATGTATCATGCTAGTTGCTACAAACCTCCTCCAGTTACAGTCCTCGCCAATATTTATGGTCGCTCTGAATGTAGCCGCATTATGCCGCGCACAAACCAAAATCAGGTATCAGCGGGACGTAAGCGGGGCGGGGAGGGGAGGCAATGGACGCCCGCGTGCGCCGATTTTAACCCGCAAGTGTACGCGCCACACTCGTGTTAGTGTTTGTGAGCTACGTTCGTATTGGTTATGAAATGTACGATACGCAAGTTCGTACCCACGGCTACATTCAGAGCGGCCATAAAGATTGGCGAGGACTGTACATTATACGGGTTGGTACTGTACATTAGACGGGTTGGTACAGGGTTTTACATAGAATTTTCCTTCTCTTGCGGCCAGGTTATCATTCTTGTCATTTCCTTTTGGCAGCTCTCATGATACCCTCGGGATGGAACGGGGTGGTGACACTTTGTATTCTAAATTCATCACCTCATAGATAGTACGCAGGAAAAAAAACGGACATGTTTTTTAAATTAATTTAAGGTGACAAGGTCGGTTTTTTCTACATAAAACGAGGTTGCCTTAAAATATTCATTCTAGTCATTAGATAAAACCTTTGAAATTTATCCTTAGAGAGTATCATTAAATTGCAAAGCTCAATATCCCAAATTTAGGCCTGAATTGAAAACCAATACGTCATACGTGACTCGATCCAAATCAAGCCAATTTCGTCCTTCAAATAGAATATTCTGTTCGGAATATTCGTCTTTAATACTCAGCAAAAGTTACTGTCAAATGATTGCTACTGTCTTTTTTTTTTTTTTTTTTTTTTTTTTATTGCTCTTGGTGGCAAACGAGCTAGCGGCCCACCTGATGGTAAGTGTTGACCGCCGCCCATGGACATTGGCAGTGCCAGGGGCACAGCCAAGCCGTTGCCTACCGTGAAGTGAGTGCTCTTTTTAAACCTCGTTTAAAGGAGGACATGTCGTAGCGCTCGGGAAACACCGCCGCAGGTAGTTCATTCCAGAGTCTGCACGTACGAGGTAGGAATGATCGCTGGAAGCGTACCGTGCTGGACGTTATCGTTTCCAGGTGATATGGATGAACCCTGCTGCGATGTCGAGTTGTACGATGGTAGAAAGGTGACGGTGGTACCATTTCAAACAGTTCCTCGGAGCACTCCCCGTGGAACAGACGGTAGAGCACGCAGAGAGATCCAAAGTCTCTCCGTTGCTCCAACGTCCCCAGTTTGTCCGTGAGATTGGAATCCCCGACGATTCGAACAGCACGTCTTTGGAGGGAGTCAAGTGGATCGAGTTGGTATCTGGGCGCACCTGCCCACAGGTGAGAGCAGTATTCCACGTGCGGCCGAACCTGTGCTTTGTAGAGTGCAAGTCGTTGGCCGGGCGTGAAATACCTCCTGGCTCTGGTCAGAACGCCCATCTTTTTACTCGCCAATTTGGCTTTACCTTCCAGATGACTCCCAAATTGGACCTTGCTGGAAATATCGACACCGAGGATTCCAATATTCTCGGAGACACGAAGGGATACTCCTTGGAACTGAGGCGCTACGACAAAAGGGTCCTTCTTTGCAGTGAACGCGCACACCTGTGTCTTCATGGGGTTGAACTGAACTAAGTTCCTTTCACCCCATTTGGAGACACGCCCTAGAGTGTCCCCGACTTCAGACACAAGGTGTGATCGTCTTTCTACCATTTCGCACCGAGGGATATTCCGATGGCTGGTATATCGCGCATCAACCGTGCTGTCATCCGCATAGCAATGCATGCCGTCTGTGGACAGCAAATCATTGATATGCAGGATGAACAGCGTCGGGGAGAGCACCGAGCCTTGTGGTACGCCAGCATTAATGGTTTTGGTCTCGGAGCAGGAGCCGTCTACGACGACTTTGATGCTCCGACCATCCAAAAAGCTAGCGATCCATCTGCAGAGTCCCTCGGGGATTCCATACGATGGTAGCTTCGTAAGAAGGGCTCTGTGCCAGACCCTGTCAAAGGCCTTAGCGATATCGAGGCTCACGGCAAGTGCCTCGCCCCCGTCCTCCAAGGCTTCTGCCCAGCGGTGTGTTAGATACACAAGAAGATCACCAGCTGAACGACCGTGACGGAAACCGTACTGTCGGTCACTGATCAGCTGGCGATCCTCCAGGTACTGCAGTAGTCGGTGGTTGAGGACTCGCTCCATTACCTTGGAAAGCAGGGATGTTACCGCTATTGGTCTATAGTTTGACGGGTCCGACCGGTCACCTTTTTTGGGGACCGGCGTGACGTGAGCAACCTTCCACGAAGATGGAACCCGTTGGCTAGAGTATGAAAGACGATATAGGCGCGTTAAAACGGGGGTCAACTCAGGGGCGCACGTCTTCAACACCACAGCCGGGATGCCGTCCGGCCCACTCGACTTTCGGACGTCCAAAAGTTTAAGCTCCCTTCTGACCGCACGTTGCGTAATGCGGATTTCAGACAGGGAACTCTCACACCGTGGGATGGTGGATGGTGTGGCTCCTTTGTCGTCTAGGGTCGAGTTTGAGGCAAAGACTTGGCACAGGAGATCGGCCTTGTCTTTTGCGCTATGAGCCAGACTGTCATCGGACTTGCGCAGTGGTGGGAGATTGACTTGGCAGAAGTTGCCTTGCACAGCCTTGGCGAGCGACCAGAAAGCACGGCTCCCAGAGGGATAGCTTGCTAGCCGCTCGCCAGTTCTGGCGATGTGCTCTGCTTTGGCCTTGGCAGTGGCCCTCTTGCTGGATCTACTAGCGGCATTGTAAATCTGCTTCTTCTCCATAGCGCTCGGATCCCGGTGCTTCCTGGCGCTGTTCCACGCCAGGTATGCTGACTGTTTACGGTGCGCAGCCTCCCTACTGGTTTTGTTGAACCAGGGGCGACTGCGGCCGCCTACTGGAATTTTGGCGTTGGGGATGAATAATTCCATCCCCATAAGAACCGTTTCTGTGACGCAGTCAGCGCACGTGTCAGGATCCTCGGAGGCGAAGCAGAGCCGCTTCCATGGGAACGCCGCAAAGAACTCACGGAGCCCGTCCCAATCTGCGGACCTGTATCGCCAGACTCTGCGAAATCCGTTCGCCGGGGAGCGATCAGGTCGCGCAACAGGGGCTGCGCAACGGACAAGGCAGTGATCAGATGACCCAAGAGGGGCATCGACCACCACTCTGTAACCGTGCGGGTGAGTAGTCAGCAGAAGATCCAACAAGGAAGGTTCATGGCTCTCAATATCTGGGATGCGGGTAGGCTGCATCACCAGTTGGGAGAGTCCATATGCCGAGGCCATGCTGAAGACAGCTCGACCGTGGGGGTCGGTGGTCCGGGATCCCAACCACTCCTTATGGTGAGCGTTAAAATCACCGAGGACCACCACCTCCGCGGACGGGCATTGTTCCAGCATTTGGTCAATCCCCTTCTGGACGCTCTCGATTAGCTGAGCCGACCCCGAGTCACTGGCATGGGACCTGTAAAGGCACGCATAGATTCGGGTAAGACCCCCATGGTCTACGCGTAGCCATAACAGTGACAGGTCCCGATGCTCGAGGCCACGAAGGCGGCGACAGCATATATCACTCCGTACGTACACGCACACCCCGGCCTTACGAAGGAAAGAATGCTCTAGCTCGTAGCCGGGGTATTTAAGGTACGAAATATCGTCCGGGGTGGATATCTGCGTCTCCGTTAAAAAGAGCAAGGTAGGCCGCGCCGTCTCTAGGTGGTGATGGACGGCGTCGAGGTTGCTGTGTAGACCCCTGACATTGCAGAAATCCATGCTTGTGGATAGGGTGTCCGCCGAAAGAAACCTTTATATGTGTATTTAATCAGTGTGGTGACGGATTTAGCACAATGTCACCAACCCAAACTATATAGAGGGTGCCGTAAGAGACAGCTAAAGAAACGGAAGAGTCCCAAGGAAAACTTGAAACGAAACCTTGTGCCAACCTGTCTGCCTAAAGTGGCACAGTAGGCTAATTACCCTCTTTAAAACTGGAGGATTCCCAACTCAGTAGAAGAAGTTCAGTGGTTCAAACGTCCTAAAATTCGTGTGACGCAATATATGGATTCCTTAAACAACGTCCAGAATCAGATAAATAAATAAATGAATAATTATCCTTGGACATTTCACACAACGCCATTTCGTCCCAATGTAAGCAACTTAATGCTTGTGTTATGGTAACGAGATGGATGATAAACTACTTAAATACATTTTTTTTGTAAATACATACATATTATAGATAGAAAACACCCAGACCTGGAACAAATATTTGTAGGTCGTACAATTCTCTAAAAATCTGTAATTCAGTAAATTTCTTCCGTGCGGGGATCGAACTAGCGACATGCTGCGCAGCAGTCGATCGCTCAACCACTCGGTCGGAGATCCTCATGGATACCCGGCCGTTGGGAACATGCCGGGGTATGTGGGACTCCGGGGCGCGTAGAGATGGTGAATTGCGCCCCGACCTACCCACTAAAACCGACGGCGATCCTCGACTGCCCAAACCAATCGCTCAACCACTCCTCCAACCGTTTTTATCCAATTTCTTTTGCAGGTGAACCAGGTATACGATCACAATACGCCCAACTAACAGTGCTGGTGGCTCCCGACCCTCCCAGGATAACCAGAGGTGCTTTCCTAGATGCCACTGAGGGTGAGGCAGTGGACATTGAGTGCATCTCTAGCGGAGGAAAACCAGGATCAGAGGTAAAGTTTCACCCTACAGAACTTCAGTCTGTGACAGATACAGAGAACTGGTACTCAACCTATACAGACCAACTACTGAGAGGGACTTCCTCCAATTACATGGAGGGTAATTATCCTACTGTGACACGATAGCCAGGCGGGTTGGCACAGGGTCTCTTACCAATACCTGGGACGCTGGCATGCGTAGCGGGCACCGTTTACGCGAACCAGTGGCGCCCCGAACGTACCATGTGAGGGTATACCACTGGGATTTTATGGGTAGACGAGTCGTTTTCGGAGACCCACATAATCATCTATCCCCACCCCGGGCGGCGTTATGCGTGAAAAATTTCCCCAGCGAAACCAAAAAAACAGGGTTTCGTAACAAGTTTTCCTTCTATTGCCACCGATGCATAGCCCATCGGCGTTGCACTTTCCTTTTGCCGGCTCTTACTACACCCTCAGGAAGAAATGGGGTGGTGACACTTTGCATTCTAAATCCGTCACCACACGGATAATGTTAATTATTCTTAACATACAAGACGGTAATCGCTACGAGTAAATGCTTTAGACAAATCTTTCTTTTTTTTTGTTTCGCTGGGTAATTGCTTTATGCCGCCCCTCGGGGGTGGGAGTGGCCAATTATGTGGGACTCCAAAAACTACTCGTCTACCCACGAAAACTTCAAGGATAACCCTTACACGACACGCTTGGGGCGCCACAGATTCGCCTGAACGCATTCCACTGTGGCTCCACAACGAGCTACTGTCGGGGGGCGTCCTGCGCAACTGGGACGCCCTCAGTCAGTGAGGCTTTCATCGGTGGTGGGTCCCCGAACCCCCTAGCCGGTCTCGCTGTCGGGCAAGTTAGACCAATCTGGTATGACCAGTATCGACCTCAATGAAATTAGAGAATGGCAAGGGGAATGAATGGTTAATTAATTGATAGAAATATTACGTTCTTCTTAGATAACATGGCTGGATGGCAATCAGAAGATAATTAAGAAGAACGTCAAAAGCGCAATGGAGATACTTTCCGACGGACAGAGGTTCATAACCAGGTAGGTCATAGAGCTTAGAGTAACTTAGACTGCGTTGTTGCTCTGGGATCGAATCCGGGGTCAGGCAATTTGTCTTTGTGAAAATCAGAGGCATTTTTTTTTCAAAACAGTCACTATGTGAATCCTCTAAATTGGATCCTAGCCAAGAATGAGTTACAAAATTTCATTACAAACTGAGCCCCAGTTTTAGACAAATCGGCTTCCGATGGAGGTCACTGTATTCCGGTCATGAGGTCCGAAAATCAATACAAAACTTCCAACGAAATGTATTAACAAATTCAGAGTAGTTCTCGACGTGCGCAAATAAATTATTGCTGCAGAACATTTTAGGGTTGACCGGTCAGTGCAGAACACAATCGATCTGCAGGCTCGTTGGTCTAGGGGTTAGACGTACTGCCTTTGGATCAACGGGTCCCGGGTTCGATTCCGGGGTCGGGCAACTGTCCCCGGAACACAAATTATACCCAAATTCAGAGCAAGTGCCTCTGGTTTAGACAAAGACACTTGCCCGGAATCGAACTCAGGACTCGTTGAACCAAAGGCGGTGCATCCAACCCCTAGCCCAACAAGGCAGTCAAATCATCTTATAATGACATGTGTAGCATAAAGCTAGCAATATACGTTGGCCTAGCATTGCCGAGTGAACGCCAATACCAACGTATAGACGGTATATTTGCATTGTCTGGCCATCGCTCGGTGTCGCTCGCCTAGTTGGTTTCGATAAACTTGCCCAACGTTGTAGGCAGTAGCACTTGCCTTGTATTAAATTGCCTACGCTCGCGTTGGCCCAAGCTCGGCCAACGTGTATTGCTGGCATAAGATATATAGGTCTTGATTAATGCGTAATTTGATGCAGATCCGTGCTAAGACTGACGCCAGGGAAAGCTCACCACAACCAAACGATCACGTGTCAGGCTCAGAATACCGCAGACCGAGCCCCCAGGATGGCAACTATCAGTATCGAGGTAAGATAACTTAGCCAACAAATTTTTTTTTTTCAAACAAACAAACAATGTTCCGCGTCTTCACTCGTTCCGTGCAGTGACGGATTTAGAATACATAGTGTAACCACCTTCCATCCTGAGGGTTTACCCAGCGTCACCCAGAGGTGGTGGGATGGTGACACTACGTATTCTTTATCTGTCACCACGTAGATTATAATTATACAGTGTGTAAAAAATACACTATAGCCATCAGAATAATTCAGGAAAGTGTTCTTGGAGTTCTTGTTCATTCAATTACAAATTGGTTAATTAATTTGAATTAATTAATTAGCTATTTCGAATTAATTCATGATTGATTGATTAATTAGCTAATTTGAATTAATTAAGGTGTTTGTATTTGTATTAATTTATTAAATAGTGATGACATATGGAACAGAGACGTGGTCGCTCACTATGGGCTCCATCAGAAGGCTCAAAGTCACCCAAAGGGCAATGGAGAGGGATATGCTCGGAGTTTCCCTGCGAGATCGAATCAGAAATGAGGAGATACGCAGGCAAACCAGGGTCACCGACATTGCCCACAAGATTGCCAAACTTAAGTGGCAGTGGGCAGGGCACATAGCGCGCAGGACCGATGCCCGATGGGGCAGAAAAGTCCTCGAGTGGCGACCGCGTTCCGGAAAGCGCAGTGCTGGTAGGCCTCCCACACGGTGGACCGACGACCCTCGTCCTCTGGATCGCCCTTCGTGGAAATTCTTGGGGGAGGCCTATGTCCAGCAGTGGACGTCTTGTGGCTGAAATGATGAATGGTGATGACTATATATCTATCTATCTATCTTATTAAATAAAAATGAATTGCTATTCGTTAGTGTCGCTAAAACTCTAGAACGGCTGGACCGATTTGACTAATTTTGGTCTTGAAATATTCGTGGAAATCCCGGGAAGGTTTAAAAGGAGAGAAAATATGGAAATGCTCGGAATTAAAAAAAAACTAAAATTTTACTGTCCTTTGACGTGACGCTTGCGAATTCTTTTGTTTGTTTTATGTTTAATTTTGTATTAAAATAAAGTTTAGGTCTTTTATTTATCTATTGAGCCAGTACGAAGTCTGCCGGGTCAGCTAGTTCTATTATATTTATATTATTACTAGCTGATCCCGCAAACGTTGTTTTGCCAAATAATTAATTTAATAATTAATTAGCCGATTCTCAGACCTACCCAATATGCTCACAAAATTTCATGAGAATCGGTCAAGCCGTTTTGGAGGAGTATGGGAACGAACATTGTGACACGAGAATTTTATATATAAGATTATTATACTATTCTATATTATTTTAATCTTTGTCAGGTTAAATATGCTCCAAAAGTCAATGTGTCCATAAAGACTGGCACTGACAAAGGTCAGGTCCCAGAAGGCTCCGAGCTAAGGGTGCGGTGTGATGTAGATGCCAACCCACCAGTGCAGGCCACCGACTACCGCTGGTACATGAACGGGGATCCGGTCACTGGCGACTATGAGGGGGAAATGGTAAGTCGAGGTGTACCCTGAAATATTTTCTTCATCATCGACCCACAAATGACCCACTGCTGAGTCGGGCCTCCTCCCGTCACGGGGAGGGTAATAAGCCTACTGTGCCACACTGCGCTGGCCGTCTGGCCATTGGCAACCCGTCTGGGTTGCCAATGGGTTTCGTTCCAATATTTCCTTCTCTTGTGTCTAGGTTTTCGGCCTTGACATTTCCTTTTGTAAGCTCTTACGATACCCTCAAGATGGAATGGGTTGGTGACACTATATATTCTAAATCACCACGTGGATTGAAATATGTTACAAACCTCAAATTATTGTTGAGAAGAATTCCAAGACAATAATAAATAAAAACCAGCTAGACGCCTCTCTCTCTCTCTTAAAAAATAAATAAAAATTGGTGCATCTGTTTATGAGCTAACACGTAAAACTTGTGATACTTTTTTTTAATACCAGACTTCTGCAGTTGGTATAACCTGTATCACGTGGGCAGTTTCATCATCATCATCATTTCAGCCAAAAGACGTCCACTGCTGGACATAGGCCTCCCCCAAGGATTTCCACAAAGGCCGGTCCTGGGCCGCCCGCATCCACTGCTTTCCGGCGATCTTAACCAGGTCGTCGGTCCACCGTGTGGGAGGCCTACCAGCACTGCGCCTTCCGGAACGTGGTCGCCACTCGAGGACTTTGGGGGCAGTTTACAAACATGTAATTCACGATTACAATGACACCCAGACTCAGAGCAAGTGACTCTGGTTTAAACAAAGACTCTTTGCCCGACACCGGAATCGAACCCTTGACCGTTGATCCACATCCATCCCTTAGACAAACAAGACATGACAAATAAAACATCACAACGGATGCAATCGGCAGTGTTCAGGAAAATTTTCTCAACTGTATCTAGGTTTGGATGTGCCACCTTTGAATCAACGTGTCCTGGTTCGATTCCGGTGTCAGGCAAGTGTCTTTGTGTAAACCAGAGGCACCTGCTATGAGTCTGGGTGTCACTTGTGTTTGTGAATTACATGTTTGTACAATGACCCCGTGATACACAAGTGAAAGGGATTCGTATTATTTTAAAACTAGCAACCCGCCCCGGCTTCGCACGGGTGCAATGATGAACCTCTAAATTTATCAGTGTTTGTTTACAATATAATGCATTTATTATAATTAAAAACCCTCCTCTTAAATCACTCTATCTATTAAAAAAAACCGCTTCAAAATCCGTTGCGTCGTTTTAAAGATTTAAGCATACATAGATAGGGACGGACAGACGACAGCGACTTTGTTTTATACTATGTAGTGAAGACAAAAAAAATGACGATATCTGATTCAGTAGCGATGATGATGCTAAGTATCGATCCTTAAGTTAATGCTCTACAGGTTCAACTCTGTATACAGTAAGCCCACACTGTCTTTATAGCAGCGTTCGCAAAATTAATGTTATTAAAGTTAGGATTAACCGGCCTTTGTGAGGCAAACTCCGTGTCGTTCTCTATGCTATATAGTTTTGTGGGTATTTTAGTGGATTAACCGAGGTTACTTCTTAGTTACAGATTAGTCGAATTTATGGTTTAAGGGACGAGTTTAATTCTAACGGATGCAGACAAATTTTATCATACAATCGGAAAGCACATAGTAACCATTATCAATCTCGTTTTCTAATTTCATTGGAACAGTCCAGCCTTAAGACTAGATTTAGAATACAAAGTGTCATCATCCCATTCCATCCTGAGGGTATCGTAAGGCCGACAGAAGGAGATGCCATGGCTGAGGACCTAGCAGCAACAGAAGGAAAGCTTGATACGAAACCATGTGCCAACTCGACTGGCCAGCGTGGCACAGTAGACTATTTTTTTATTTTTATTATTTTTTTTATTTTTTGGACTTTTCACACAACGCCATCTCGTCCCAAGCTAAGCAACTTAATGCTTGTGTTATGGTAACGAGATGGATGATAAACTACTTATATATATATTTTTTTGTAAATACATACCTATTATAGATAGAAATGACACCCAGACTCCGAGCCAGTGCCTCTGGTTTAGACAAAGACACTTGCCCGACCCCGGAATCGAACCCGGGACCCGTTGATCCAAAGGCGGCACATCTAACCACTAGACCAACGAGGCAGTAATTACCCTCCATATAACTGGAGGAGGCTCCACTCAGCAGTGGGCTGAGTAATAGTCTAATCTGATATGGGTACTACTAGTATTCAGCCCCTAGATAACCCACTGTTCAGTCGGGGGTCCTCCAGTTGGAGGGTATTTAGCCTACTGTGCCACGCTGGCCAAACAGATTGGCACAGGGTTTCCTTCTCTTGCAGCTAGGTTGTCGGCCTGGTCATTTGCTTCTGTCGGCTCTTACGACACCCTCAGCACGGAATGGGGTGGTGACACAATGTTTTCGAAAATAATACTCAATTATATTGGGTCTTATATTTAGCTGTAAGTGTTTTTGTTTTGTACAGGTCTTATTCAATGTGTCGCGGATACATGACAAAGCCGTAGTGAAGTGTGAGGTGACTAACTCAGTAGGCAAAGGAGAAGATCAGTTAACACTGAACGTCACATGTGAGTACTGCTGTCTTTACTTTCACTGTGGATAATTATATAATTAAAATGTAAGTAATATGTACTTACATAAACACTAACTTAAGTAATAAAACAAGACTAAAAATACCAATGAACCTAAAACTTAAATACTAAAATATATTATTTAAAGGAGTCCCTTTAGGCAAGGTTCCGAAGATACTGGCAGCGTTCCCCCTTTGAATCGCTAGACTGATTCTTTGTCCGAGGTAGCTACCAGCTCTTCGGTCTCCTGTGATGTCGACTAACCTTTTTGCTATTTCCTTAAAAAGGCCTATTGCGCTAGGACCCCACGGACCAAGGGTCTCGACACCGAATTGGACAAATTCATATTCGGAGCCTAGACCCCTGTATTTGTATGCTTTAGCTTTTTCAGCCGCTTCACAAGCCGCACCAGCTCTGTTTCTCTCTCTTTCACTGTGTAAATGAAATACGTCTAAAGTTATAACTGCGTATCTCAACTGCACAAACTACTTATTCTAGTTGAAATGTTTTAATGCGGGGAATGATATAATAGTAATTAAATTAAATAAAACGATCAGAACCGTAAAGAAATCATTTCCTGCAATGAGTAAAGAGCGTGAAAACCTAAGACATCGTTATGAAACCAACTCACACTATCCTGAGGGTGTCGTAAGAGGCGACTAAAGGATCGTTATGAGATGTTTTATGCAATAAAATATTGGTAAGCCAACTCGGCTGGGTAGCGTTTGGGAAGCTGCGAAAGATCTTCTCGTCCCCAATACCGCAGTGTCTGAAGACTAAAGTCTTCAACCAATGTGTGTTGCCATTGATGACTTATGGAACAGAGACGTGGTCACTCACTATGAGCTCCATCAGAAGGCGCAAAGTCACCCAAAGGGCAATGGAGAGGGCTATGCTCGGAGTTTCTCTGCGAGATCGAATCAGAAATGAGGAGATACGCAGGAAAACCAGGGTCACCGATAGCCCACAGGATTGCCAAACTTATGTGACAGTGGGCAGGCGCAGGGCCGACGCCCGATGGGGCAGAAAAGTCCTCGAGTGGCGACCGCGTTCCGGAAGGCGCTGTGCTGGTAGGCCTCCCACACGGTGGACTGACGACCTGGTTAAGGTCGCCGGAAAGCAGTGGATGCGGGCGGCCCAGGACCGGCCTTTGTGGAGATCCTTGGGGAGCCCTATGTGCAGCAGTGGACGTCTTTTGGCTGAAATGATGATGATGTAGGCAAATTCTAAATTGCCTACAACGCTAAAAAACGCTAAAAAAATTGGTGTAGTCATTTCTTTAGAAAAAAAGAAGACTCGTTTAAGCTTCTATTAAAAGCCACGTCACGTACTGAATTTTATAACTTTCAGAAACATTCACAATGTTGCTAGTGAAGTCATCAAAACTGCTATAAACTTTTATTTTACGCTCGTCATACAAATGACGCACTTTATAATATGAATATTATGGTTGTTAAAAAAACTCCAATTAATAAAAAATCTAAGATTAAACGAAGGTTACGGAGCTCTCTGAAGCTACGTGTCTGGGAAAGAACCTTGTAGAACACCGTGTCTGTTGGTACTGTGTTTTTGCAACCATACACAATGTCACCAACCCATACGATCCCGAGGGTGTCGTTAGATGTGACTAAAGGACCGCAAGAGGCAGATCACCTAGCCACAAGATACTAACAACTGAATACAAACCTCTTCTTTTATTTGTTTCGCTGTGGAAATGCTTTACGTATACCGCCGCACCTGTGGACAAGGGTCGGCGATTATGTGGCACTCCGGAAACCACTCGTCTAGCCAGTAAAACCCCAGCGGTACGCTCGGGGCACCACATGTCAGCATTCCACTGTGACGCCCCGACTTGGTGCCAACCGTGCCATCACAAGGCACACAAGCCCCCTAGCTTGTATGCCTTGTGATCCGTTAGGGGCATACTGGCTTAGGGTCACCCGTGTCGGGCGGGCCTACAGGGAGAGGCCATACAAAGAGCTGCTCTCTGAGGACTCCTCTGTCCTCAGAACGACGCTTGGCGGTCAACCTGGTTCGTTGCTAAACCGAGGCCAGGGAGGAGGCGTGTAACGTCACATCGCCCTCCTTCTACCCTGGCCTAAGTAGGTAGGTCCCTGTGACGTCGCATCGAATCGTAACGAGTGCTCAGGACATGAGTGGCTTCCTCATTACTCATTACTGGAACGAGGATGCTTCCGGGTCCGCACATAATCCGAGCACATCCATGCTCTTCGAGATTACTCAGTGGGCGGATATGACCAAAAGGTCGGTGAGAGTACACCGCGTAGCACCAACATTATCGTTTCGTTTCAGCCCAATAATGACCCACTACTGAGTCAAGCCTCCTCCAAATTCATAGAGCGACATTTGGCAAGGGTTGGCACAGAGTTTGTATCAAGTTTTGCTTCTATTGCGGCTAGGTGATTTGCCTCGTGCATGCCCTTAGTCGCCTCTTACGACACCCTCTGGATGGTATGGGTTTGTGACACAGCGTATTCTAAATCCGTCACCACATTGTAATATAATTCGTACGGGAGCTATCCGCCATTATTACCCCATGCTGATGTTGATAGTCCATCAAGGTTTTTATCTCCCGTTAAATAAGGTTTCTGTTCGTTCACAGGCATTTGATTGCGATATTGAAAATAAAATTATTTCTTTTCGCTCTTAGATCCACCATCCTTCAAGAAGCGTCCTCAAAACGTGGAAGCGGAAACGGGTGAAACGGTGACTCTGACCTGCGACGTAGATGGGCAGCCCGCTCCAAAGATCGTCTGGCTCTACCATGAGCCAGGGAAAATCGGGGTAAGTGCATTCCGCGTTGTATGCACACTGTTGTCAAGCCTCCTCCAATAATGGTAGTGGGAATTTAGCTTTTAATGAGCTGCCCAAACGAGGACTACAAACCTCGATCGTCGTGAGGGATGCATGCGCTGCTTTGCAACATATTCACCAAATTGACATTGGCGTTAACTAGTCAGGCCAGCAAAAACTCCAAACTTCTTAAAAATATGTTGATTTACATCTGCCTGGGTATGAAGTCATTTTTGTTCCCTCACTTTAACATTTTATTAATTTGTAGATATACATGGTAGAGAGACGTGATCGTTCACTATGAGCTCCACTAAGAGGCTTGGAGTCACCCAAAGGGCAATGGAGAGGGCTATACTCGGAGTTTCCCTGCGAGATCGAATCAGAACTGAGGAGATACGCAGGCAAACCAGGGTCATCAAATTTAAATGGCAGGGCACATAGCTCGCAGGACTGACGGCCGATAGCGCTGAAAGGTTCTTGAGTGGCGATTGCTTTCCGGAAAGTGCAGTTCTAGGCCGGTCGCCGGAAAACGATGGTTGCGGATGTCCCAGGACCAGCCTATATTGAGATAAATATGTCGTGTTTTTTTAAGTTACATTTATTCTATTTAGACAGCCTCATGTGAGCGTTTTCTACCTTCAGCAGGTGCGAGGGGACGAACGGAAACTGACCATTCGGTACGTGAACTCAGAAAGCGCTGGTCGATATATCTGCAAAGCATCCGTGAAAGGATACCCAGAAATTGAGAGCGAAGCCATTGTTTTCATCAAGAGTAAGTAGCTAGTAACTTTAAATTAACTCAACCCATAACATACCCACTGCCCAGTCGGGCCTCCTCCAACTTAATGGTGGGAAATGAGCCTACCGTGCCTGCTAGCCAGATTTTCTGACAGTAAAAGGCCGAAAACCTATTACATAAAACCGATTCCGTTTCAAAAGAACAATAAAATTCCGTCAGTGTGGAGCTATCTTAATACGTTTAGTTTCGAATAACAAAACGGATTTCACTGTTTAGTATTTTAGGCACGCCCCAGACTGTCTTATTGTGGTAGCTGGGATAAAAATCGAGTCAACATTTCGCTTGAGACTTTTATCGTGTTGTTAGTTCAGTTGCCTTGCTGTTAACGAAATAATCTTGCATTCGGGTATTTTTAACCGAACTAAAAAGGAAGACGTTCTCAATTTGTCGAAATGTTTGTCCGACTCCGACCGCCCGGTATTTAATAATGAGGAAAACTCAGTAACTATAAACACGGTGGGTGTCAATAAAAGTAGCCCAAGTTACTCCTGCTTACATCAGCTATCTGCCAGTGAAAGTTTCGTCAAAATCGGACCAGCCACCGGCACAATATTTGTGAAACAGACACTCGCTCAATACTACATTTTTATATTTTGACAAAATTAAGTTTTTTTCTTATTAATTTTCCTTTACTATCCAGAATTTCTCTTTTTTTCTCTCAAAATAAACTTAATAGCGTTTTCTGGAACTTGGATAGTGTACAAAATATGATTGATACAAAATCATCGGATATGGTTCATGACTAGAGTTCATGATTTTTAGAAATCCAATGAAGTAGTTTTAATTTTCTTCAAAATTATGTTTGAGATTTTTTGGGCGTTTTCTCTATTTCTTATTGTTTCTGAATGATCTTTTACTTGAATGAATTACCCAGACTTTGTCTTCCACCCAGTGTCTTACACATGCATTAGTTTTTTTTTAAATTTATTCTTATTTCTTTTTTCTATTCTCAAAGGTGCACCAAGAGTCGTTTATAACAGAACGGTTTTTAGCGAAGCAGATGACAGTGCGAGGGTGGAATGTGAGGCCACATCGGTCCCAAAACACGTGGACATCACGTGGTACTTCGACGGTCAAGTTTTTAAAGTTATTGAGCACCCGGTAAGTCAGTCTTTTGAGCCCTGACGTTTCGAATGCTTTGCTTCTAACTGTTTCTTTGTACTTTTGAAGACTGTCATAAAGTCATAAAGTCTCTCCCGTGACCACAACTGCTGCAAAGTCTTCGGGAATTAAAAAATGTAATATACATGCGATAAATCCGTTCAAGTGTTTAATTTCGGCATCAGGTGTGTGTTTTTTTTAATCTTTTTTTTAATTTTAGGATATTGCATTAGTAGAAGACTACCATGACGGTGTTGTAAAGGCAAGTCTGGTGATCAAATCCCTGCAGTCACGACATTATGGCCAGTACAATTGTAGCATCACCAACAAGTATGGGAACGCCAATGCAGCTGTGATCCTAAAACCACTGAGTGAGTACTTTCAAATTAAAGCTCAGAATACTCCCTGTGGCTTTGAGCTATTCCAGGTATGCTGTGGGGTATTAGTGGGTACTTCTTCCTTGTCAGCTGGTAAAAGATCCAGTTTTGAGTCAAACTTCGATTAAAGCTTTTGACTGCCTCGTTGGTCTAGGGGTTGGATATACCACCTTTGGATTACAGGGTCCTGAGTTCGATTCCGGGGCTGGGCAAGTGTCTTTGTGTAAACCAGAGGCACTTGCTCCAAGTCTGGGTGTCATTTGTGTTCGTGTATTTCTCTGAAAGATAGGATCCGTGACGAGATTATCCGACAGAGAACCAAAGTCACCGACATAGCTCAGAGAATTAGCAGACTGAAGTGGCTGTGGGCTGGTCATATCTGTAGAAGAACCGACAACCGCTGGGGCAGACGAGTTCTTGAGTGGAGACCGTGAATCGGCAAGCGTAGTGTAGGACGACCCTCTGCTATATGGAGCGACGAACTGCGAAAGGCTGCGGGCAGCGGCTGGAGGCGTCAGGCCGAGGACAGGGCGCTATGGTGCTCTTTAGGGGAGGCCTATGTCCAGCAGTGGACTAATGTGGGCTGATGATGATGATGATTTCACGATTGTCAACTGGCCCCGCGATACAGGTTATAATATAACATACTTCAGGGTTTTTTTAATTAGACTACTACAAACTAGCCAGAGGCATTCTACTAGTACTCAGCCCATACATGACCCACTGCTGAGTCGGGCCTCTTCCAATTATAGGGTAATTGGCCTACTGTGCCACGCTGGTCAGGCGGGTTAGCACAGTTTCCCATCAAGTTTTCCTTCTCTTACAGCTAGATTTTCGGCCTTATCATTTCCTATTGTCGGGCTCCTCAGGCTGGCATGGGGTGGTGACACAATGCATTCTAAATCCATCACCACACGGAAAGTTAGTTTTACTTCTATATAGCTATTTTAATTCCCTCCATAAATTTGGAGGAGGCCCGACGCAGTAGTGGGTCATTTGTGGGCTGAAATGGTGACGATTTTGTATTATAAATTCATTATCATCATTTCAGCCGAAAGAAGTTCACTGCTGGACATGGGCCTCCCCCAAATTTCCAAGAAAGAGGGTCTTCAGCCAATCGCGTCCAGAATTCAAAATTGATGTTATTTAATTTAAAATAAGAATTTTTTGAAATATTATTAATTAAATACTCTTTTAGTTTGTGTGTGCGTGTGCCGATAAGAAAAAAGGCCCTGAGCCATTCACACCCAGAATTCAAAATTGATGTTAAATAATTTAAAATAAGAATTTCTTAAAATATTATTAATTAAATACTGTTTTCGTTTGTGTGTGCGTATGTCGATAAGAAAGAGGGCCCTGAGCCATTCACATCCAGAATTCAAAATTGATGTTAAATAATTTAAAATAAGAATTTCTTGAAAAAGTATTAATTATATAGTCTTTTCGTTTGTGTGTCGCTAAGAAAGAGGGCGCTGAGCCATTCACATCCAGAATTAAAAATTGATGTTATATAATTTAAAATAAGAATTTCTTGAAATATTAATAATTAAATACTATTTTCGTTTTTGTGTGCGTGTGTCGACGGAATTGAAAATAAATAAACCTATTCTGAACTAGCGGTGTCTTTTTCAGAATCCCTCCCTCTCTACATAATCCTGATAGGAGTGTCTTCTGGGATTATAATCTTCTCCGTCTTCATAATTCTGGTGGTCGTGTGCCACAGAAGAAGGAGAAAGAATACGCAGATGAATGAGAAGCCAGATGTGACTGTGACAACGGGAGATATGTACAAAGAGAGTGACAGGAGTTCAAATATAAGCGATTTGAAACTGCAGTTGCCTCAAAGTGATGGGAGTTATGAATTGGTAGGACTTATTTTAAGATCAGGAGACAATTTTAACATTCTCAGATAAACATCCAGACAGAGTTTATTCCATTCATAGCATAACTTTGAATTTTTCAACAATCGAACAGGTTTTATTTGCTGAATAAATCTGTTATCTAACTAACTGAACTGTTGACATTATGGTAGAATATTAGAATTACATAAAGCAAAAAAATATTCTTAATACTAGATATTTAGATAGATAAATATCCTAATATATATAAATTACGCAACACGTTGTTTGTCCGCGATGGACTTCTAAACTAATTAACCGATTTTAAAATTTGCACAACGTGTGTAATTTGATCCAAATTGAAAGATAGGATAGCTTACATCTCAATGGATAGTCGCAATATTATTTTCTTGCTAATTATTTGACAGTCACAATTATCTGTTAGCTCCAAACGATTCTAACAGATGGCAATATCTGTTGACTGGATTGAGTAAGTATTTAATAGATGGCGCTATGTTAAAAGTGCAAACATTTCATAGAATCTAACTTACAATTTAATAGCACAATTACCACCTGTTGCTGAGGCTAAAGTATAAGTTAAATTTATTTTGTAGTAAACGAAAGATAGTGAAATTAAATTGTTATTACTTTTTCAATTTTTGGTGTAACCATAGCCGGCCACGTGTTACTTAGACTGAAGTATAAATTAACAGGGGCGTAGCGTGCCTTAGTGGGGCCCGTATAAAATTTTATTTATGGGCCCCTAAGAAGGGTAAAGATTTCTTACAAGGAAAAAAAATGTGTAAAAAAAACCTATGTAGGGTGTTGCCAACTTTCAAACGCATGCTCCACGTGAGAAAAAAAAATACTTAATTTGACTTTTGTAATTTCTGAAATAATAAAAACATTTTTTATTAATTTTTGCTTCCGCACGTCGGGGCCCTATACGGGACCCCCGTGGCCCGGAGGCCCCGTATAATTGATACGGCAGATACGGCGGTAGCTACGCCCCTGTAAATTAAATTCATATTATAGTGAAAATGAAGTGAAACTATTCCTGCTTTATAATTATTAGTGCTCCCTTGTGCAAAACTCTTTAAATAAAATATATACATGTAAGTATTATCACATAGTTATATTATTATATTTAATATGCATCAAATCACACTGTATTAAATGATGTATCTATTTTTTTGCTCTTGCTTTGATCTGGCTATCTATCTATCTACCATCCACTTGCTTCTTAAATATTCCTTCTATTATCCGCTACCCCTTAAATAGTACTCAGCCCATATATGACCCACTGCTGAGTCGGGCCTCCTCCAGCTACATGGAGGGTGATGATCCTACTGGGCCACGCTGGACAAACGGTTTGGCACAGGGTGTCGTATCAAGTTTTCCTTATTTTGCGGCCAGGTTATGAGCAGTCATTTCATATATTCGGTTCTTACGATACCCTCAGGATGGAATGGGATGGTGGCACTATGGATTCTAAATCCGTCACCAACACGTTACCGCAATGTAATATAATATAACAAAAACCTTAGCCACAGAAACACGCGGTCGGGTCTGCTAGTCGTTGGTCTAAGTGGTTAGATGTGCCGCCTTTGGATCAGCGGGTCCCGGGTTCGATTCCGGGGTCGGACAAGTGTCTTTGTCTAAACCAGAGGCACTGGCTCGGAGTCTGGGCGTCATTTCTATATATTATATGTATGTATTTACAAAAAAAAATGTATATATGTAGTTTATCATCCATCTCGTTACCATAACACAAGCACTAAGTTGCTTAGCTTGGGACGAGATGGCGTTGTGTGAAATGTCCAAGGAAAAAAAAAAGTTATATAACTTTTTATTAACCAATACTATCCTGCTCTTATAAATCTTTTAGCTTTTTAATAATTAAAAAATAATAATATCAGTTTGCTAAGCACACTATTAAATTTATTCCTCAGCTTATTCATCTGAGAATCGAAAAATTGAGCCTTTGTTTAATTTATCTAACTGTTTACAGTATTGTATTCATTTTCTTTATCAACAGGACTACACAAGTTCAGATCATTCGGACAGCAAGATGCGCGCAGGCCTCCCCTTAGCGGGACCCGTATCTTTACCTCATATGAGAGACGACCCGTTGATGCAGTTCCGATATAGCAACGACTATAGCGATACGACATACAGCGACCCTTTTTATAAGGTAAGACTTAACATATTCTGTTATTTAAGGTAACATAATATATAAGATGGTATTTATTTAAGGTGGCCCGTTACCTTTTTCTAAGGCAACATATTTAAGGTAGCTTGTTACCTTTTTGGCGACATATATAAGGTAGTTTCTAGCTGAAGACAGCAATTTTTTTTTGGCAACATATTTAAGGTTATATCTACTTAAGGTGGCCCGATACCTTTTGATAAGGCAAAATATTCTTAGGCTATTTTTGCTTAACGAAACAAACTTTTACAGTAACATATTTTAGGTAGTCTCTTGCTTAAGGTAGCCTGTTACCTTTTTATAAGGCGAAATATTTATGGTAGTTACTTACTGAAGTTAGCAAGTTTTTTATGGTAGCATATTTAAGGTAGTCTCTTGCTTAAGGTGGGCTGTTACCTTTTTTATGGTCACTTATTTAAGGTACTTCACTTAAGACTAAACTAATTATAATATTATAACTAATTATTTAAGAGTGACTTATTTATACATATGATATTTATTATTTATGTTTTTTTTATTTATAATATTTTTATCTGCTTCCTTTAGAACCCGCAAGGATTTATATACGACTATCCTCAAGGCTACGCGCCACCACCACATTTGAGAGTGCAGTCACCCACTGTCGAGCCCCAGGGATCAAGGTAAGCGGGATTATTAGTATAATGGTAAAACTGTAAAACTTCTTTGATCGTCGTTTCAGCCCATGAGTGACCCACTACTGAGTCGGGGCTCCTCCAAATTCGTGGAGGGAAATTAGCCTACTGTGCGCCACGCTGGCAAGACGGGTTGGCACAGGGTTGGTATCAAGTTTTCCTTCTCTTGCGGCTACGTGATCTGTCTCATGCGTTCCCTTAGTCGCCTTACTACACCATCAGGACGGTATAGGTTGGTGACACTGTATTCTAAATCCATCATCACTCCTTACACGGACACTTCTTTGATCATATGCCCGTAACATGGGTAACTTTCTACTTGGCTCAGATTATAGCATTCTTGCAGTACAACCTGGGCCCCAAATATCAAATTTTCTCGTAATATGCTCATCCAATACTCAGCCCATATATCACCCACTGCTGGGTCGTGCCTCCTCCAGTTACACGGAAGGTAATAGGCCTACTGTACAACGCTAGCCAGACGAGTTGGCAGAGGGTTTCGTATCAAGTTTTCCTTCTGATCAAGCCTCAGGATGGAATGGCGCCGCTGACACAATGTGCCTAATTGCCTGATTAAATCAGGTGCTGAAGTATCCTATCCTACTAATATTATAAACGTGAAAGTTTGTAAGTATGGATGGATGGATGGATGTTTGTTACTCTTTCACGTAAAAATATACAATATATAAAATATATAGATTATATATAAGAACTAGCTGACCCGACAGACGTTGTCCTGTCTGAACTATGAATATTGAATTCGAATTGGAATAATTAATAATAAATTAATATATCGCCTTTTCTTATCGATTCCAATCCCTTATTTAATGTAATTAAAAAAGAAAAAAAGTAATTATGCCAAAAATAGCGTACCGTCCGGACGAACGTCAAATGTTTGACAGGTAACAGTTTGTATGGGAAAATAAAATTGTTGTATTTATTATTTTACTTACAATATTTCTATGTTTTCTCAACTCTTAAACCTTCCCTGGACTCACACGAATGTTTCAAGACCAAAATTAGCCAAATCGCTCCAGCCGTTCTCGAGTTTTAGCGAGACTAACGAACAGCGATTCATTTTTATATATAGAGATAACACATAGGCTACAATTTATAAACATATTGTGTGAATTGTCTGAAAAGTAAGCGCGGCTGAAACCGCGGGGCGCAGCTAATATTAAATAATTGCTAAGATCATTAAAAGTAACATCTCTGAGCCTTTGATATAAGAGATTTGGGACCTGATCGATTGAATAAATGTTAAGTTGAAATACACTAGAGACTTTGGAAGTTGTCATTTAAAGTTACCAAGTTTTAAGGCAAGCCCTTATATCTAACTTTAATCCAAATGATTCACTTTATTTTAAAACGAGAAGTAAAAGGTTGCGACTAACATTTAGGTGTAATGTTACATCCCAAACGTATGTATACATTCTAACAGATTCATTTTAAAAAAATTGCTCTTGACCATCTATTGTTGATACAAGCTAGTTCCACCTTCTTTTTTATTTGATAGAATGTAAAACTTACCTTAAACTGCTCCGAAACCGGTCCAACTAATTTTGCAAGATACCTGAACAACCAGAAAGAAAATATAGTTATTTATTATTTTAAATATGTGACGGCATTCCGGTTGGTGGCGGATTTAAAATACATAGTGTCACCATCCCATTCTATCCGGAGGGTGTCGTAAAAGCCGACAAAAGGAAATGACGGCTGATAACCTAGCCACAAGAGAAAGATCACTTGACCCCAGGCTTGCGCGGTGGAAAGCAGCGCCAGGGTCTAAGATGGAGCAGGCAATTGAAGGAAATGCCAGGTCGGGCACCGGCTCTCACATACACACGACGAAAAACAGTAACATTGCTTGGCGCTTGCCGGACTTAGATTTGAGGGTGGTCCTATACGGTAGTATAGGACCACCCTCAAATCTTGGCACGACCCAGCACAAATGGTGGTAACCAAGCGTGCTGGGTTTTGTTGACTTTTACAATACGCGTTATTTCCCAGCGTGCGGTGGGGAAGTTTTATATTCGGACAAAATAATTACTCTTCAATTTAACTTCTTAATTTAAATAATTACTACCAGGTCCCTCCAAGGGTCATTGACCCGTAGTATCGACACATCCTCGACCTTACCACTATCAGGTGGTAATGGTTCTCAGAACAATACGCTGCAACGAACGACCAAACCACCAGATGAGAATGACGCAATCAACCATTTAGGCCTTCCAGTTGGTGGTGAAGGTAAGTTCATATTAATCCATCGCGCTTCATTAATGTACTTAGTAGTGTAATTTTAAAAACAAAAAATAAAACAAATATTGTTTTTAACAATACTACTTAAACTATAATTTATTTGTTGAATTTAGTTAATAATTTAATAAAATATAATTTTAGTTATTTAATTTATTTTAGTAATTTAGTTGTGTTTTTTTATGTTTCTTGGCAAAAAAAAATACAAGAGACATACATTCATATTAAGCCATTTGAGACAAATAAATTGTGATTAAACCCGGTTCTCCTATTTCTGTAGAAATTGTCATAGGTATTTTTTTTAATATAAAATATGAATATCACATGTAGGGTGTGTCTTTTTGGAACGAAAATGTAATATGATCGATTCATTACTTCGCAAATAACGTGACCAACTTTTATGTAAATTTTATAGTAAGTTAAGATAATATATGCACTTGGACTTCATCTTAAATGCCAAATACTTTTGATTTGTAAGTTTTCAAAGTTAGTTACTTTGTTTTGGATTCCGCTTACAAACAGTTATCATCAACATCATTTCGGCCCAAAATGACCCACTACTGAGTCGGGCCTCCTCTAAGTTCATGGTGGGAAATTAGCCTACTGTGCCACGCTGGCAAGACGGATTGGCACAGGTTTTGTATCAATGCTTCCTTCTTTGCGCCTTTTGCGTTCCTTTATTCGCATCTTACGGCACTCTGAGCATCGTGTATGCTAAGTTTTCAAACTTTTTATTTATATTCGTTCAGGACCGCAAACACCGATCTACGCACAACCGAACACGAAGTCACAACCGAATGTGGACGTGCGTTACGCTGCGACGTACGGAAACCCTTATTTAAGGAATAGTTCACTCGGTGAGTATGACTACTATAAATAAATAAATAATTATCCTTGGACATTTCACACAACGCCATCTCGCCCCAAGCTAAGCAACTTAATGCTTCTGTTATGGTAACGAGATGGATGATAAACTACTTATATACATTTTTTTTTGTAAATACATACATATTATAGATAGAAAACATCCAGACCCGGACAAATACTTGTAGGTCGTACAAATATTTCTTCCGTGCGGGAATCGAACCCGCAACATGCTGCGCAGCAGTCGATCGCTCAACCACTGCGCCGACCGTGTCCTATAACTACTACTACTCCCCCGATAAATGGCCCACTGCTGAGTCATGCCTCCTCCCGTCACATAATCCTACTCCAAAGCTGGTCAGACCGACTAGCAAGAAGTTCAATATCGTTTTTATTCTGTTGCGGTCAGAATTTCTGTCCCTTTAGTGGTCTTTAACATCCTCAGAAAATAAGCGGTTGATAAGTACCACCAAACACAAAGGCCATTTACTATACTAAGCCTATCGTTTGCGAATATTAAAATTATGTATTTTAGTAGTACCTAAGTGGTAGTTTTATTTGTATTTGTCTTTGTATTTGTCTTTGTTTTATAATAATTATATAATGTCTTGTGTGGATTGTGTGGGTTCATTAAACTTACTTACTTTCTTTCTTTCTTCTTTCTTAGTCAGCCCAAACATGACCCACTGTTGAGTCGGCCTCCTCCAGTTGCAAGGAGGGTAATTAAACTACTGTGCCACGCTGACCAGACGGGTTGGCAACAGGACGCGAGTTGGAGCACCCCGGGGAGGTTTAGTGGGTAGGCCCCCACTATGGGGGAGAGTCCCAAGTCCATAAAGGATTTCACTCCGGGTGAACAAAAAACAAAAAAAAAAGGGTTTCGTTTCAAGTTTTCCTTCTCTTACGGCTAGGTTATCGGGCTTGTCATTTCCTTTTGTCAGCTCTTACGACACCCTCAGGATGTTAAGGAGATGGTGACATTATGTATTCTCAATCCGTCGTCCGTCTTTTTCAATCTAGCCTAAACCGTGAATTATTCCTTTGAATTATGGTAAAGCTTTAATCGATTCCATTTAGGCAATTGAGTAACTCACCAGTCACTCCCTCTCTTTCACACACTCACACACACGTACACTTACACATAAACTCACACACTCCACAGGCACTCGCACTAGCATTCTTCCCACATACACACACATTCCTTTTTCTTGTTGTCTTTTATGTGGGCCGAAAATACAAGCTTAGCTTCATTTGGGTCGCCCTGGTAGTTGTACATTTTCTTGACAATAAAGCTGTTATTGTTATTATTATTACTAGCGACCTGCCCGGCTTCACACGGGTGCAATTATGCGTGTATTATAAATTGAAACACTCTATCTATTAAAAAAAAACCGCTTCAAAATCCGTTGCGTAGTTTTAAAGATTTTAGCATACAAAGGGACGAACAGACGACAGCGACTTTGTTTTATAATATACTAGCGACCCGGCCCGGGTTCGCCTGGGTGCAATTATGCATGCATTATACATATAAACCTTCCTCTTGAAACACTCTATCTATTAAAAAAAACCGTATCTAAATCCGTTGCGTAGTTTTAAAGATTTTAGCATACATAGGGACGGACAGACGACAGCGACTTTGTTTTATAATATGTAGTGATAGTGATTATTTCTGGTGAGTAATTTACTATAGTTATGTGTTAATGCCAGGTTATGGAAGCCAAGTGCATACGGCAAAGCCGGCGGCCACTCCAGCTCCTCCCCCGTACTCCTCAGTCAGGAGTTCCGTCGTTCTACCCGCGGGTAAGATAATTTAGGTAAAATTAAACTGTTTTTAATAGATAACGTGAGCTTTGTGACAAAGTCAGAAGTCAGTGGTTTGGAATTATTCGATGAGTGGTTTTATGTTAAGAAAAATTGCTTTAGTAACATTAATTAAGCTGTTCGGGACCTAACTAAAGGTCTATAAATAAATAAGTCAAGTGGACTGTAAACACTTATAATGTGGTTCAAAGAGAACAGTACAATATTGAAAGACTATGTACAACAAGTGTGCGCGCGCGTCGTCGGCCGTGGTCGCTGATGGAGTGGTGGAGAGGTCGCGGGCAGCTGGCCCCCCGCCTTGGTGACGCGACGCCCTCCGCGCGTCTCTCGGTGCGCGGACTATGGTTCACGCCTTGTCTGCGTGAACATCCTGCCCGGGTTGAAGCATTCAATCTAAAGGAAGTGGACAAATATTATTAAAGGAGCGAAGAACTGTCCCCTTCTTTGTCTTCAGCTCGGCCACACGCGTTATTCCGTCGTTTCCTGGGAAGACCTTTGTGACACGTCCCAGTGGCCACAGCAGTGGCGGTTGTCCTCTCTCCTTGATGAGAACTAACGTTCCTTCTGCCAGTTGTCCTGTCGATGACGTCCACTTAGTCCTTTGCTGGAGCAGAGAGATATATTCTAAGTGGAAGCGTTTCCAAAAATGCTGCTTTATATGCTCCACTCTGTGATAGCGCTCCAAGCGGCCAATGTTTATGTCAGACACCTGTGGATGCGGAACAGCCATAAGTGATCGTCCAATCAAAAAATGTGAAGGAGTAAGGGCAGTAAAATCTAGAGGATCAGAGGAAAGTGGTGTGAGAGGACGTGAGTTAAGAACAGCTTCTATTTGAGTCAAACAAGTGACCATTTCCTCGTACGTGAAATGTGTTAGCTGTAATAGTCTTTTCAGGTGATGTTTAGTAGAGCGAACGGCGGCTTCAGCAACGCCGTTAAAATGTGGAGAGTAAGGAGGGGCAAAGGTAAATTCAATGCCCCTTTGTGCAACTTCATACGAAATATTTGAGTCTTGTAAGAATTGTTGCAGTTCATTACAAGTGCCTATAAAATTAGTGCCATTATCCGACAAGATGCTCTTGGGTTTGCCTCGACGAGCAACGAAACGGTTCAAAGCAGCCATATAGCCCTCCTTAGTAAGGTCTGTAACGAGCTCGATATGGACAGCTTTAACAGCAAGACAGACAAAGATGCACAGATACGCCTTTATGAGCTTACACCCTCGCCCCCTTCGATCCGCTATCAATATTTGCCCGGCATAATCGACACTGCAATTTAAATATGGGAACTCTAAGTGAGTTCTATTAACAGGCAATTGTCCCATGACAGGTTGAACATTTTGACACTTGTATTTAAAACATTTAATACAGTGTTTCACAGTAGATTTGGACAGATTTCTGCCACCAAGAGGCCAATACATTTGTCGTATGTTTGCTATCAATAACTGAGGGCCAGCGTGTAATAAATCATTATGATATTTATGGAAAATTAATTTAGTGACATGATGTTTAGAACATAGTAAAATTGGATGCTTGATATTGTAATCGTAAGGCGAATTGTCAAGTCTCCCGCCTACACGAATGAGACCATCTTTATCAACAAAGGGACTCAAAGATATCAGTCTATTTTTACGAGGCAAAGTCTTACTAGCCTTAAGAATACCATATTCCTTGGAGAACATTTCCATTTGAGCTTGCCGTAAAATGAAATTCAAAGAGTCTTGTAGTTCTTGACTTGAAAGTGCATTTTGTAATTTAGTTTTATTTTTCAAATTATAACCAAATCTAAATATGTAGGCTACCACTCTCTGCAAATGACTTATGCTTGAATGTTTATGAAGTAATGTATGAATGAATGATGCATCTGTGTGTGTGGAATGTAGGTGATTTTGTGAATCTGTGAGAAACGAGTGATCTGTGAAGTTAGATGTAATGACTTCTGGTAAATCCTGTTTCACACTTTTGTTGGGCATAGCTGGCCAGTCTATTTCGTCATTTAACAAGAACTGTGGGCCTGACCACCATAAAGAACACTCGCTGATAAGGTCAGCCTTCAGCCCACGAGAAACAAGATCTGCCGGATTGACCTTAGACGGCACGTAACTCCACTTATAATTTGCAGTATTCTCTTGTATCTCATTGACGCGATTGCGCACGAAAGGTTTTAATAGACTCGGTGAAATAGCTAGCCAACTCAACACTATGGTTGAATCGCACCAAAACCGGCATCTAGTTACAGGCAAAGTAATAGAACTCTGCACCTTAGCACACAGCCTTGCGCCTAGCAACGCCCCACAAAGCTCGAGACGTGGAATGGTCGTGGGCTTTATTGGTGCCACACGGTTCTTCGATGCAAGGAGTTGTACCTTGACTGAACCTTCCCTGTTCGCCGACCGGAGATACACACAACAACCGAAAGCTCTCTCCGAAGCGTCTGTAAATACATGAATTTCATGCGATATAGCATCGTCACATACAACCCATCTTGGAATTCGTAGCTTATTTAAACATGGAAGAGTGTTAACAAAGTTGTGCCAAAAATTGCATATAGACTCTGGCACTTGCTCATCCCAGTCACACTTAGCCAACCACAATTTCTGCATGACGATTTTCGCCTCGACTACACACGGACCAACCAAGCCTAATGGGTCAAATATTTGACTTATGACTGATAAAATTTGGCGTTTGGACACCTTTTTCTCAGCATCAATACAAATAGAAAACGCTAAACAATCTACCTCGCACATCCAACGTAAACCTAATGTTTTTGATGACGCGTTCTTATCTTCAGATAATTTTAGACAATCTAAAGCTGCTGAGCTGTTACAAACCTGATCTAAAACGGACGAACTATTAGATTGCCATTTTCGTATGTGAAAATTCGCTGATGCTAAGACAGATATAACCTCCTTGACCATTTCTACTACGCCTGAAGCCGAATTACCCCCCGAAAGGTAATCGTCGACGTAAAAGTCACGCTTAATTGAAGATTTGACGGTTGGACTGGTAGCGGCATTAGCCAAATTCACTAAACACTTTGTTGCCAAGTATGGAGCAGAAGCTGTGCCGTAGGTGACAGTGTTAAGACTGTACGTCTTTAACGGTGACTTAGGATCTGTCCTGAAAATGATTTGTTGCAATGCACGTTGCGACGGTGTTACAGTAACGGCACGATACATTCTAGCTATGTCGCCTGATATAACATACTTATATTGTCGAAATCTAAGCAGAATTGACAGAAGATCTTCTTGGATAGTAGGGCCAACCATTTGGATTTGATTGAATGACACGCCAGACGTGGTTGCCGCTGAAGCATCAAAGACTGCCCGTAGTTTCGTGGTCGAGCTGGATTCTTTGATGACCCCATGATGAGGCAAGAAATACTCTACATCGTCACCTGAATGAGGCTTCCTAGACGTTGGATTTTCTGTCATGTGTCCAAGACGCTCGTACTCCTGCATGAAAGCAACGTAACGCTCCTTGAAACTTGGATCACGTAGAAAACGACGCTCCAGTGATAGGAATCGCCGTTTAGCCATCTCGTACGACTCACCTAAAATGATAGGATTGTCCCTTAAAGGAATCGTCACAACAAACCGACCTTGATCATCACGAATAGTATTGCGGCGAAAACTTTCTTCGCACGCACGTTCCTCCTGTGACAAGGCATGTTTAGATGGGACCGAATCTATTTCCCAAAACCTGTTGAGATTATTATTTAATTCCTCCATAGAAACATTGCAGAAATGTGCCTGGTTATTTGATATAGAACGCAATGGAACTGAACCGGAGACTACCCATCCGAATTTTGTTGCGTGGAGTTTGGGTTTGTTCCTACCTAAACTAATAGATGAGGAACCTAAGACATTCCAAAACACTTCCGCTCCAACAAGTATGTCGATGACAGAAGGAATATGGAATGACGGATCAGCTAATTGAATGTCTGCTGGAATGTTGATGTTGCCTATATCTACAGCTGTAGACGGCAACATCCTAGTGATTTCAGGCAATATGATGCAAGTAATAGATTCCCTATAGCCACCATTCCGAGCCTGAATTGTAAACCTACAAGACTGTGTGCTATTAGATATTTGCTTATTTATACCTGATATTGTGGAGTTAGTGCTACGTCTAGGCAATCCCAACTTGTGACACAGTGTTTCAGTGATAAAATTGGCTGTGCTACCGTTATCAAGCAGGATCCTGGCATCGAACTTCTCACCTCGGTTGCTGACCACTGTCACCAGAGCTGTGGAAAGTAAAACAGAACGAGTAGTAGCTGCAGTGTCACTTGACATAACAACGCTTTCCGACGTGCCATTTTGTAAATGTGCACTTCCAGAAGTGTCATTACTCAGTAAACTAGGTAAGACAACACTACTAGGCATTGGATCTTGTATAGTTAAATTAGACTGTTCTACGTGTAAAAGCGTGTTATGTCTGCGGTTACAGTATTTACAATGGGACAATTTACAACGTTTACTTGAATGCCCTGGACGTAAACAATTAAAGCACACATTAAGCTCCTTCACCTTTGCTAACCGATTTTCTACTGACAATTTACGAAACTCATCACACACAAACATGAAATGATCTCTTTTGCACAACGGACATTTAAATTCTTTTTTAATACTAGATTTATTTTTATTTAAATTCTCGCTTTTTGTTTTCTGTGTATATAATGCGTGACTGTTTGTGCTACCGTCAAATTTTTCTTCTGTTGATTTGCCATGTTCTACTGTCTCTAATAAATCAGCCCTTCTACCAATGTATGAACAAAATTCTGACAAGGTAGGAGATTTGGGTAAGGTATTGCTGTACTCTTCCCAGTCTCTGTTAGTTACTTTGTCCAGTCGACTACTCATCATAATTACAATCAGTGTACTCCACTGGTCAGTGGGCTCGTTCAGCGTTTTCAAAGCTCTAATTTGTTTGTTAATGTTGTCTACAAATTGACGTAAGGCTACACAGGACTCTTTACTAACTGCTGGAGTATTGAACAAAGCCTGCACATGGTTTTTAACTAAAAGCCTGCTGTTGTCATATCGCTCACATAGCAAACTCCACGCCAATTGATAATGCTCGCTTTTAAAATCTATATTTTTTATTACTTGCTGAGCATCACCCTTGAGCGATGCACGCAGGTAATGGAATTTGCTAATGTCATCGATTGCACTACTACTATGGATAAGCGACAAATAAGTATCTCTATACTCTAGCCAACATTGATAACTACCATCGAAAGTAGGCAAATTAATTTTAGGTAAGCGTACAAAATTATGACGGAGCGATGCACCTGAGTTCCTATCTGCTGAGCCCGCTACAGACCCACCGTCAACGGCGGCATCAGCACTGATTAGCAAACTGCGTGCCAGAGCTGCCACTGCGTGGTACCGCTCCTCAAACTTGGCACGTTCCCCGTACGCCTCGTCTGGCTTATCCAAGAGCACCTCGATCTCCAACTGCAAATGATCAAATTCATCGTATAGAGCATCAAATTTACGAAGGCGACCCTCCAGCTCAATGCGCTGCAAGCTGGTTATTGATTCGCAACTCATAAGCACGTTAACATAATTGCAGAAATTCGTAAGCTTGGCTTTCATAGCACTGCGTTTTCTCACTAATAAATCCTCATTAGCCATTATAAGACGGTGATTTAAAAAAAAAAAATGCAATAGATTTTACGCTTAAAGAACAAAAGATAATGCAATTAGCAAATGAATATTATGACTAATGACAGCAAACAGATGTTTTATAATGAATAGACTTGTGACCGTTAGCTCGCTCGTTAACAAAGAACTTGCCAACCGGCGGTGTACCGATAA
Source organism: Clostera curtula (assembly GCA_905475355.2). NCBI lineage: Eukaryota > Metazoa > Arthropoda > Insecta > Lepidoptera > Notodontidae > Clostera > Clostera curtula. Next base: position 4,690,920 of record FR997822.1, read on the forward strand.
GAAACCGGTTCCATGCAGCGCTAAGCTAATGAATGCACGTTAATATTGTGAATATACTTTAAACCAATGTAAATAATCACTTGGTGCCTCAAATTCGAAACTGAACTGAAAAACGGTTGCAACGGAAAATTTTGAAATTTGAATTTGTAATTGAAATTTTATGGAAAGGAATTTGGAACGATACACAAATATGCTTATCTTTATCCACAAGGCGGACTGTGTTGATTCCCACGAAGCAAATAGGTGTCTCGGCGGGTTCGACCAACGTAGTCGAGACTTGACCACCGTCGACGTGTAGACCTCGGGAACTTGTAGACGTCCTCTCCTCGTTATCGTTTTTCTTGACGACCCCAACTCCAAACTTCTCTTCTATTGAATGCCACTTGTAGTGACACGGCGCTTTTAAAGACTTGTCGTATCAATGTCCACCAACGTCGCGTCGTACTGCCACCGCACGAACGTTTTCTTTGTTCGCCGAAATACGTTACGCGGATTTAAAAATGTAGGCGAAGAAGGACCAAAACTGTTCGGGACCTAACTAAAGGTCTATAAATAAATAAGTCAAGTGGACTGTAAACACTTATAATGTGGTTCAAAGAGAACAGTACAATATTGAAAGACTATGTACAACAAGTGTGCGCGCGCGTCGTCGGCCGTGGTCGCTGATGGAGTGGTGGAGAGGTCGCGGGCAGCTGGCCCCCCGCCTTGGTGACGCGACGCCCTCCGCGCGTCTCTCGGTGCGCGGACTATGGTTCACGCCTTGTCTGCGTGAACAAAGCGATATAACTTGAAACTAAGTTACCAACGGCCAAGTCTTATACATTATTTTGTCAATACGTAGTGTGGGACGGCCCTCTGCTAGATGGAGCGACGATCTGCGAAAGGTTGCGGGCAGCAGCTGGATGCGTCAAGCTGAAGACAGGGCGCTATGGCGCTCTTTAGGGGAGGCCTATGTCCAGCAGTGGACTAATGTGGGCTGATGATGATGATGATGAAGTATTATACAATCAAAATAATGATAATCAAGTTTCCTCAATAGAGCTCTTTTGAAAAGTCAAACAACAAAATGAAATGTAAAATTTACCACTTGAAATTGATTATTTACATTTACCACCTGTTCGTAATGAAGCTCTACAGAGAAAAGCAAGCAAGGAAACTCAGTATTTGCTCTTTTTAGACTGCCATTTTTAGGCACAAGGCCGGGTTATGACAGATTTGTGAGAGCATACTCGCGCAATAGTCGCAATACAAACATCAGCCAGATCTAGTCAACATTAGTGACCTTAAAGTTTTTAGACTAACGCGATTTTCACACATTTTAAATAATTATGACACGGGTCTTAAACGCGGAAATATTTTGAAGGTAAATACCTTATACTGCCTGACGTTTCGGCGTGGGTTACACCAGCCGTGGTCACAGGCTGACTGATGGATGTAGCTCAGCGCCGTCTTCGTGAAGCTCGGGTCTCCATGCCTACCCTCGCTTGCTCTTCACAATTTGTTAGCTTTTGTAAATTGTCGGTATTCCGACACATCCATCAGTCAGTCAGCCTGTGACCACGGCTGGTGTAACCCACGCCGAAACGTCAGGCAGTATAAGGTATTTACCTTCAAAATATTTCCGCGATTAAGACCCGTGTCATAATTATTTAAAATTAGTGACCTTCTAATGCCCGAGCCAACCGACCCCCAGCAACGGCACCTGTTCACAAGCATGACGCATGTGGTAGCCATTGCCCTCCTCAACCAACCCAGATAACGACCCGCCGTATGACGGCACCATCACATTTATTCGCTATCACTGTTTGTTAGTCTAGGGGTTGGATGTGCAGCCTTTACATCCCGGGTCCTCCGGTTCGATTCCGGGGTCGCTGGGTCGGGAAAGTGTATTTGTGTAAACCAAAGGCACTTGCTCTGATTCTGGGTACCATTTGTGTTCGTCAATTACATGAAAGGAAACGGATGTTTTCTATGCTTATGTTATGCTGACCCTATAATCATACAAAAATAAATTAACTAAATTTTCACCCCTCTACGATCAACCCTTATTTTAGATAGCGTTATTTATATGGCAAAACAACGTTTGCGGGGTAAGGTAGTATTTTAATAAATATCCCATTAAATTACTAAAAAATAATCAGTAAGAATATTTATTTCTTTGCAGTAGGTTACCAAAAATGTTGACACTATTAAAACAAATCGAAAAAAATATGGTTATCAACAATATTATGTAAATAACATTATAGATATTCATAAAAAATCTCGGCAAAACGATACTCGTAGGTACTTTGATTCTCAAGTAAACAAATTCGTTTCAACCGTATCAAGAACTAGGTAAATATTTTTTCTCAAATACAAACGCTTGTATTTGCGACGTGGATATTAATGTTTGCCAGATAGTTGGCAGTCTGTAAAGTTTTGGCTAGTTTCGCCTATTGATACAAAGTTTCGGATTTGTGGCAATAATTGATGAACTAAATAATTGGGACCCATAATTTTATTAGAACACAAGCCTTTGCGTGCGGATTCGCCCGTGTGGGCTTCGAACCCGTGCTTATGTCTATGCATATTTTTTATGAACATAAAAGTGGTTATTGTGACTGAACTATGATATTTAGATATGTATTTTAAATCGGTCACCACACAGATAGACTTAGACCATGATTAATAATTACATTGCATAGATTATGTTAAACTAAAGGAATACCTAAGATGTAACATCTATAAAATACTGCACAAATTTTGCGATATAGATCGAGCATGCCACATCAGGCGCCTACTGTCTGTAATAACAGCTACATAATTTATAAAAAAAATCATAAAACCAATGTGGCCTGAAAACGACGTCACACTAAACGTCGCTTCCAACTTGGAACTAGCTATTAAACTATTAAAAATAATAAACGGCGTCCCTTTATTATGAATTCTTTTTTCTCAATATCAACACAGTAGATATTCAAATGCAGTAGCTCAGCGTGGGTTAAGAAATGTGAAATGTCTTTAAATATTTCAAAGGCCTTGCATCTGTCTATCTATCAGCCACATAAGTCCACTGCTGAACATAGGCCTCCCCCATAGATTTCCACAATGCACGATCTCGTGTAGAGCGCATCCACCGACTCCTAGTCGTCCACCTAGTCGGGGGTCTTCCCACGCTTCTCTTTCCCGTACGTGGACGCCACTCCAAGACTCCACGCCACAAAGGCCTTGCATACTTACAAATAAATATCTGCTTAAAATATAGAACTATCCTCTTTGCGCCAGACAAATTTAAACTAAAGCTATGTGGGTGTGTTGTATGAGACCCAAAAAAGACTGATTTTTATTATCAGAACACGTCTATTATAAATGAGTTTTGTTCATATTTTCTCTTACGAATCGTAGACAAGGAAATCGTATCAAGTTTTCCTTGTCTTGCTTGATTTTCGGCCTTTTCAATTCCTTTTGTGGGCTCGTACGACACATTTAGGATGGAACGGAGTGGTCACAGTATGTTTACTAAATCCGTCACCACACCGATAATATTAAATTTATGTACTGACTTCTTTTTTATAAGTTACACCTATATTTGTGTTCAATATAGAAAATTTCATAATACCCTTAAAAATGTAGTATAGACATTTTAGGATTATAACTCCTACTCCAATACGTCCCGCGAGGGTGACGAATAGGATGAGTGTTTCTAATATATTTTATTGCGTTTAGTCTTAGAAATCCTACTGCAGTACGTCACACTCTGGGTCGTATTGGAGCAGCATTTACGCGTGTTTTTTCATTAAAAGAGCTTGGAAATGCTAATCGAGTTCGTCTCAGGCGGAGGGGACGTACTGAATGAGCATTTCGATATACGCCGCCCGGCTAGCGATCACCCTCACATCTAAGTCGCCGTCCGCCAAGCAGTTTTACGGTGTTTCGTCGTGTGTATTCTAAAGCCGGTGTCCGACAAGGCATTTCCTTGAATTGCCTACTCCATCGCAGCCTAGGGCAACCCTTGGGTCTTAGGCATTCAAATACAAGTAAAAGTATTGTCAGTTTAATGTAAGCATACTGCTTATAATGTAAATTTCCTATGACATCACTTTAAACTAATTGGGGTCATTTTTCACAGGTAATGGGACACAGCAATCTCAAGCTACCCACGTGTAGACTTCGACTTGTATAAAGGAAGATTTCTTAGCTATAAAGCCGGTTATATTTAAACGTGTAGTATAATTATGTTCCTAAAATTATTCAAACGACTGAAGTGTAAATAAGATAGTCTGAGCGGTTTGTAAAAAATGTTGAAATCAACCTGCGGTGGCATTAGATGAGTAGTTGATAAAAAATACAAAAAACATTTTGTATTTTCTAAGCTTTTTGTAAAAAAAAATGCCAATGACCTTTTTATTAAACAGGTATACGAAATTATTGGAAAGAAAAGAATCATGTAAGATATTTGATTTCGCTGTTCCATTTCAAATGAGTTTAACATACATATTTAGGTTTACATACATATTTTTATTTCTATTTCGTCTCATACTTGACAACAATACTCCAACATAATATTACAATATTCTCCATAAAATAATATATCATCTTCTCTGAACAGAATGTGGTATGGACCAAGTTATAAGCATATCAATAAAGAAACTACTAAAGTTTTTAGTGGCCTTTGGTGTTGTCTCTGGCCACTCACGAGATCTCTCAGATATTTACAGAAAACCTTTTGATATTACTTTATCCACATATAACTTCTACGGCCAGTTTCAAATTGTGATTTTGCTCATATCATACAACATTATCAGTAATAGATTTTGAAATAGCACAGCCAAATTAATTATCTTTTATTGCTTTGTGTAATACGGGACTTCATATTTCGTTTTAATAAAACTTAAGCCACTTATAAAAAGTCACACACAGGTTAAAACTTATTTCTTTTTGTAAAATGTGACTCATTTTTGTAACTACGAATAACGAAACTGCAGTGATAATTGCTCAACAATTATGTAATTATTCCAATAGTTTCCTTAATAGTAATTATTTTTTGCTTTCTAATTTTTACACTTTAAAAAATACTATGGAATAGATGTTATTGAAAACGATTTTTAAAACACAAAATTTTGTAATTGACCTTGAAATGTAATGGATTTTTACTTAAAATAAATTAAATCGAGAATTTAGTGGAATAAAAAATATTCTACAGCGTGTAACAAAAAGCTCATCTCTGCTCTTTTGACACGTCACAATACGTATCATTATCATTTTAGACCACCGGTTTGGAAGGCTGCTTCATAGGGAAGAGCCGGCAAGAAACTCTCTTGTTCCTTACTGGCTCTTCGTCTTTTTTATGCAAAGATTGATAAGACAGACTGCATGTAGTATGGAGACTACCACCTAGCGTGAAACAAAGACCGTAAGGTGATATTGGTAATTTTAAATATGACGATTTATAAGAGTTATGAGTTACCTACGTAAATAAAGTGCCTTTCGAGTTTGAGTTCGTCACCAGCCAAGTGTCATCTTGTTTTCTGAAATTTTGCGCACAGTCTATATTAGCATTACAATGGCTATAGAGTTTTAGTTACACGCTGTATAGTTAGATAGAAAAATCATATTTTCTGTGATAATTTATATAGAAACGATTACTTAGTTAAAATTTCACTCGGACTTACGTCTACAAAATTGATAAACATATTATAAGGATGTGATGTGCCACTTTATTGATAGCTTATTATATACTATGTACATATTAAAAAGTAATTGTATAGAGCTTTATAAATAAAATGTCGACCTCAATTCATGGGCATAAAGTAATCTTGAATTAATATTTTTGTTGTTAAAAAAAATATAGAAAGCATTATATAAAAAATTGCATGGTATCGTGTTTTTGTTAATTGCATGCGATTATTTTGTCAAAACGACAACCATGACGACGAAATAAAAGTTTGATTTTCATAAAGTTGCTTGTTTTTTTAACCCCCGACGCAAAAAGAGGGATGTTATAAGTTAGACCTGTCGGTCTGTCTGTCTGTCTGTGGCACCGTAGCTCGCGAATGGATGAAGCGATTTCAATATAGTTTCTTTTTGTATGAAAGGTGAGTTACGGGCGAGCGTTATTAGATATGTTTGATGAAAATCGGTTGAGCCGTTTAAAAGTAATGACGGGTGAAAGTGGGGAAGAATAACCGAATGTCTGCTAATATAATCGAGTGGGGTCTCAAATGAAAGCGCATCACGTGCAATTTAACAAAAACTACATTATAATAAGTGTGTACCTATAAAAAGTATAAAATTATTTTAAAAAACCCCCGACACAATAACTTTTAAAAAGTAAAAAATAAATACATCGCGTTGGGGGACCGGTCCTACTTATTTATTACCTGACCCCTGGTCCCCCAACGCGATGTATTTATTTTTTACTTTTTATAGGTTATTTTTTAATTTATTTTTTTTACCCAACGACTTCTCCCGGCTTAGCAAGCGTGCAATATAAAGTCAGGGTAAGCTAATTGGGAATTGATTCCGGGTGATGAGGGATTTAGCATAAACAGTGTCGCCAGCGCCACCCCATTTCTTTCTCAACGTGTCTAAAGAGCTGTCAAAAGGAAGAAAATCCAGCCGCAAGAGAAGGAAATCTTGATACGAAACCCATCTGGCATAGTAGGCCATTTGCCCTCCATGTAGTTAGAGAAGGCCTGACTCGGGAATACGTCATTTATGGTCTAAGAAGTAAGGTACGATTGTGGGGTAGGCAAGTGTATTTGTGTAAACCTATGTCTTTGCCCTGAAACCGGATGTCATTTGTGTTTGTAAATAACATGTCTGTAAACTGCCCTCACGATATAACTAGGTTATTCGTAGTGCAGGTGTTTTGTTTTTTTAAATAAAAGCTAATTGATTACACAAAATTTTGTAATTGACCTTGAAATGTATTGGATTTACACTTAAAATAAATTAAATCGAGAATTTAGTGGAATAAAAATATTCTACAGCGTGTAACAAAAAGCTCATCTCTGCTCTTCTGACACGTCACAATACGTATCATTATCATTTTAGACCACGCACCGGTTTGGACGGCAATCGATTAAGTCGATAACGGTCGCCAGAGTTCAAAGCCAAGGGCAGAAGCTAAAGAAAATTAGAATATTAAAATAACCGCTTTTTACTAAGTGCATCTGAATGTATAATGTACACGTTACATACACCGAAACATTTTTTACAATTATTGTCTGTCTGTTCGTTTGGGCTAATCTCTGAAATGGCTGGACCGATTTTGACGGGACTTTCATTGGCAGATAGCTGATTTAATAGAGAATTTAATACTTAGGCTACATTTATTGATACCCCAACTTCAGGAGCCCATAGTTACTGAGTTTTCCACATCGTTAAATATCACGCGGATCAAGTCGCACGTAGCAGCTAGTATAAATAAAATAAATAAATAAATATCCTTGGACATTTCACACAACACCATCTCGTCCCAAGCTAAGCAACTTAATGCTTGTGTTATGGTAACGAGATGGATGATAAACTACTTATATACTTTTTTTTTTTTTTTTTTTTTTTGTAAATAAATAAATATTATAGATAGAAATGACACCCAGACTCCGAGCCAGTGCCTCTGGTTTAGACAAAGACACTTGCCCGACCCGGGAATCGAACCCGGGACCCGTTGATCCAAAGGCGGCACATATATACAATAAATGTTGAAGCTGTATTTATGTTCCTCGAAGTCTCAGGTTCGAATTTAACCGCAACTGTATTGGCACGCCATTTCGCTGCAGTTACATTCTTGCGGTTAATGCGGTTCCTTTTTTATAGAGAGACCCTCAATGTCTCCGTGTGGTAACGGATTTAGAATACACAATGTCACCAACCCATACCATCTTAAGGGTGTCGTAAGAGGCAACTAAAAGGACGCAAGACGCTGATCACATTGCCGCAAGAGAAGGAAAACTTGATACAAATTCTGTGTCAACCCGTCTTGCCAGCGTGGCACAGTAGGCTAATTTCCCTCCACGAATTTGAAGGAGGTGCGAGTCAGTAGTGGGTCATTTATGGGTTGAAACGACCACTCAATGTTATTGAAGGACGCAGTCTATCTGCGAGTTAAGCAACGTATGTCAATCGATGGGGGCCCATTTCATATCTTACCTATTACTACTACGCCCTGCTGAGTCCAGCCTCCTCCAGTTATATGGAGGGAATTTAGCTTACTGTGCAACGCTGGCCAGACAGGCTGGCACAGGATTTTTATCAAGTTTTCCTTCTCTTATTGTTAAGGTATCTGCCTTTTGCTTTCCTCTAGTCGCCTTTTACCACACTCTCAGGATGAGATGTGTTGGTGACATAGCCTAGCGGACTGTGCGGCACGCAATCAATACGCCAGTTAAGCAAGGATGGCCATCCTGGATGGCATCTGACCATACATGAGCTTTTGTCGAGTCGGGCCTTTTACCATCCTACTGTGCCACACTGGTCAGACGGGTTGGCACAGGGTATAAATAAATAATAAATATCCTTGGACATTTCACACAACGCCAACTCGTCCTAAGCCAAGCAACTTAATGCTTGTGTTATGGTAACGAGATGGATGATAAACTACTTATATACATTTTTTTTTTGTAAATTCATACAGTTTTTTAGAGAAAACACCCAGACCCGGAACAAATACTTGTAGGTCGTACAAATATTTCTTCCGTGAGGGAATCGAACCCGCGACCTGCTGTGCAGCAGTCGATCGCTCAACCATTGTCAAGTTTTTCGTCTATTACAGGTTATTGGCCTTGTCATTTCCTTTTGTCAACTCTTACCACACGCTCAGGGTGGAATGGAGTGGTGACACATTTTTTTATAAATCCGTCACCACACGGATAAACAATATTATCCAATGACCTTGCAATCAACATTGTTTACTGCCTTGTTGGTCTAGGGGCTCAATGTGTCGCCTTTAGGTCAACGGGTTCCTGGTTCGACACCCGGGTCGGGCAAGTCTTTGAGTAAACTAGATGCACTTAGTTACACATACACATAATATTTATTCTGGCAAGAAGATACAAAAGTAATAAAACACTTCGAGTTTGTGTGTCATTAGTGTTTATGAATTTCATGCCTGTAAACTGCCTCCACAATAAGGGCATAGGTATGGTTTGAAAAAAAAAACTCTAGTAACGACACCAAACTTTATATCAGTTGTTTATATCAGCCTCGTCCACAATGGATTAAAATTACGGAGAGCGACTCTCTTATGGCAATCTACGACGTGTACACATTAGCGAGACTACCCTAGATAATGTGTCACTACAGTCTACGTAGACAGGCTCGGCTACTGTATGAAGGCGTCGTGGACGCTCTCGAATTATGTACATGCCATAGATCAGTCTAGCTGAATTCGTATTTTCAATCAGACGTAGTCAACTGACGTTTACTGTTTATAAATCAACTAGCGACCCGCCCCAGCTTCGCACGGATTCAATGATGAACATATAAATTTATCAGTGTTTCTCTACAATATTATGCATGTATTATACATATAAACCTTCCTCATGAATCACTCTAACGATTTAAAAAACCGCATCAAAATCCGTTGCGTAATTTTAAAGATTTAGGCATACATAGGGACGGACAGACGTCAGCGACTTTGTTTTATACTATGTAGTGATAGTGATGAAGGGATTTTGAAACACCCTCTATACTAGTGTTACTAGAAAATAAACTCTCTACCATTAGACATAACATTACATTTTACATAACATACATACATAAAGTCGTACAATGCACTAATATCTTGTACTCGGAATTAATCCCGAGCGAGTGACTAGGATAATATTACTGTCTTGGAGCAATGCACTCTCTAAATACTGCAGAACCTGGCAACGTCTCCAATGAGCTTACATGCATTGAACTAAGCGCTAGATTAATATTAATACCACTGGAAGTGACTAGCACTCAGCCGATAGGTAACCCACTTTTGAGTCTGGCCTCCTCCAATTTGGAGGGTACTTAGCCTACTATACAACGCTGGCTAGGCGGGTTGGCACAGAGTTTCATATCTTCCTCAAACTCAAAAGGAACTTTAAATACGTAGGTTTTATCACAAAACTCTTATATATCGTCGTATTGGTTAGATGTGCCGCCTTTGGATCAACGGGTCCCGGGTTCGATTCCCGGGTCGGGCAAGTGTCTTTGTCTAAACCAGAGGCACTGGCTCGGAGTCTGGGTGTCATTTCTATCTATAATATGTATGTATTTACAAAAAAAAAATGTATATAAGTAGTTTATCATCCATCTCGTTACCATAACACAAGCATTACGTTGCTTAGCTTGGGACGAGATGGCGTTGTGTGAAATGTCCAAGGATATTTTTATATTCCTCAAACTCAAAAGGAACTTTAAATACGTAGGTTTTATCACAAAACTCTTATATATCGTCGTATTTAAAGTTACCATTATCATCTTACGACCCCTGCCCCACGCTAGGTCAAAGTTCCATACACACCTATCAGTCGTAATATCTACAGTGACACCTTTCATACACAATCCTCATTCTTACAATCCAACCATCTCTCTTGATCTCCCACAACCCACCGTCCACCCACATTCATGCTGAATCTACCACTGGTTCGGAATGCTGCTCTTCAGAGGAGAGCCGGCAAGAAACTCTGTAGTTGCTTTTTTCAAATCAGATCAAACCCTTCTCTTGCTGCTAGGTTTTTGGCGCTGTCATTTCCTTTTGTTGGCTCTTACGACACCCTCAGGATGGAATGGGGTGGTGACACCATGTAATGTAAATCCGTCACCACACGGGCAATGCGGTAAGATAATTATGAATTAAGAACCTCCCTCTTTGAAGTCGGTTAGAACACTGATCTAACTAACTACTATTGTTAACTATTATTGTGATGGATATGAAACTGAGTCTGGACTACAATGTTCAATAGGCAAATTTCCCACTTCGAAATTGGAGGTGGGCGGTTTTAACTGTGGGTAATACTGGCACTGAATATTATTTGTTAAGAAATATTTTTTTTTCTAGAAATTCTATTCCAGTAATGAATTGTTTTAGATCTTCGACTTTTACAATACAAAGATGGCCGAATACAGTATAGCTACAAATATTTGTTCTTCCTGGCGCTTTATAGTCTGTGTTATGTTATTATTATAGTACTAGCCATGAGCTCCTTACTGTATCGTATACATAGACCGAGAGCTCGCGATAAAATCTGATGCTACAAAAGTTTTTTTAAGACTAGTTTAGTATAGAGTAGATAGGCGCCATTCATATCTTCTGAATATGGTATTGGTTTTTGAAAGACACTTCAGGTTTACTCGCTTAGCCAGAAATATGTAAATGACAACATTTTTCAATGTGTCGTAATCACAAATGGTTAAATCACTATCACTACATAATATAAAACGAAGTCGCTGTCGTATGTCCGTCCCTATGTATGCTTAATTCTTTAAAACCACGCAACGGATTTTGAAGCGGTTTTTTAATAGGTAGAGTGCTTCAAGCTAAGTTTTATCCATAATATAGTAGAGAAACACTGATACATTTTAAGGTTCATCATTGCACCCGTCCGAAGCTGGGGCGGGCCACTAGTATAAAATTCAATGGAAGTCTTTGTTTGTAATGTACAAGTAGAATGTTTTGGACGGATATTGTACATTTGCGAGTTACATATAGTTTACTGAAAATAGTTTATTATTTAAAACACATACAATTGGCAGCCTTATCACTAAAAAGAAATTTCAGGCACCCATCAGTAAATGTGAAAGTTGTACGAGTAGTCTTGCTCTTTTATGAAATATAATGTTTGGCTTGTAAAAGATATATTCAGCAAGACAGACACAATGTCTTAATGGATATAATATATATATCTATTACGACTGTAAAGCTTCTTTTAGGAAAATATTAAATGTAAACTGCAGTTATTATAGAACTTTTGCGTTTAGCAAAATAAACTGTGTCTATAAAAAAATCTGCAGATGCGTAGCATCCAGGATTGAAAATCCGATATAACATAAAAAAAGGAAAAAGCATTCAGAATAAAGATATGGTGTAGTGACGGATGTAGAATAAATAGTGTCCCATCGTGACGGTGGCGTAAAGCCGACAAAAAAATTGTACGGTAGGAAACCTAGTCGTAGGATAAGGAAAACCTCAAACAAACCCCTGTGCGAACCCTCCTGCCCAGCGTGCCACAGTAGGCCTCCTGTAATCAGAGGAGGCCCAACTCAATGGGTCTTTTACAGGCTGTGATGTAAGATATTAATTTGTTTTGCAAGTTAGTTCAATTCCAGTGCCCTCTGAGACGCCATATTCGCACTTCAAAACGATAATAAAACTTCGAATTTTTACGCAGTTCAAAAAGTCACAGCATTTGTTATCTTGGTTCGCCGCATATGAAGGGGGAAATGCGTCCCCATTGTAATATTTTCTCATAAGTACGCCACTGATGATAAGGAACGCCGTGGAGTTGAATGGAAATTTGAAACATGCCTTTGAGCGATCAAAATGGCGGCACCTTTTGATCGAAACGATCAATAACTAATATAAGAAGTAGTGGGAAGCTCAATATGAATATGTTCGTGATAAATTTAGAATACGAATCAAAATTGTATTCATTATAGTCAGCGAAAATATGTCACTAAGTCTTGACTGTACTTTTATCCGTTTGATTTTTTACCCCCGACGCAAAAAGAGTCGTTTAAAAGTTATGGGGGTCGTAAGTGGGGAAGAAGAACCGAAAGTCTGCAAATATAATCGAGTGGGGTCTCAAATGAAAGCGCACCAAGTGCACATTACAAAATAATATGTTCCATGAAAATAAGTTGAGCCCTGAAAAAGCTCTGGGGGTAAAAGGGGGGGGGATTCCCAATATCTGCAAATATGTGTGGTGGAGAGAAAATGAGGATGCGACAAGAATCTATGTACTGACAACTTAACAACATCTACATCATAATAAGGGACCAGGGGTCAGGTAATAAATAAGTAGGAGCGGTCCCCCAACGCGATGTATTTCTTTTATTTTTTACTTTTTAAAGGGATCTTAGGTGATTGTGTCGGGGGTTTAATTAAATGTTTAATTTAATTTTTATAAAACCTTGAGCTAATGGGCCATTTTTGTTATATCGCTACTTATAGGTCAGAGGTTTGACGAGAGAGCTGCTGTATATTGTGTGCATCGCATAAACCTCACAGCGTGCAATGTTGCCACCCTCCCTGAGTGTAACAGCCTGGATATTTATATTTCTATTCTATTATATCTATATTGAAAAAACAACAAATGCTTTATATTCCGCAAAATAACAATTTGCCCTTGCCCTACTAGCTCTTGGACTAAGTTCAGTCTAACAGTCTAAAGAAATTATAGGGTTGTAAAAGAGGGTAGAGTTATTATTTTTTTATTCTCATTGCTTTATTGGACATGTGCTTTTTGACGGGTTATGGCTGGTTATGAATTTATTACAAGTGGAGGCACGAAAAATGGGTCAACAAGCTGAATTAAATTATTGCGTCATTAATTTAAACTGAAAAGGAATGTTACTTACTTATTGAAATTAAACACTTTTTAACTCATCTGCTAGACCTCTGGACACCGTGATCGATTTCTGCGTTCACAGGCAACGTTACCAATAAAACAATTAACAATTATAGGCGATAGATTTTAACTGTTTCTTTGTACTTTTGAAGACAACTGTCATCTAGTCTCTCCCGCTACCACGACTCCTGCAAAGCATTCGAAACGGCGGGAATTAAATAATGTAATATACACGCGATAAATCCGTTAAAAAGTGTTTAATTTCAATGTGTAATCATCGCGAAAACCTAAGAAATCATTACTTTCTTATGTTTGTACGTAGATACTGAACTCATATAAATCATCATATTAAAATTTACCATTATCATCTTTCGACTCTTGTCCCAAGCTAAGTGGTAGTCTCTATACACACCTATCGGTCGCCATAATATCTACATTCACACCTTTCATACACATTTCTACATTATCACAATCCAACCATTTCTTTTGATCTCCCACACCTACCACTCAGCTCATGAATAATCCACTGCTGAGTCCGGCCTCCTCTCATCACAGGGATTTAATCGCGTTAAAATAGTATGGCGCAGTGGTTGAGCGACCGACTGCTGCGCAGCATGTCGCGGGTTCGATCCCCGCACGGAAGAAATATTTGTATGACCTACAAATATTTGTTCCGGGTCTGGGTGTTTTCTAGTTATAATATGTAAGTATTTACAAAAAAAAAAATGTATATATGTAGTTTATCGTCCATCTCGTTACCATAACACAAGCATTAAGTTGCTTAGCTTGGGACGAGATGGCGTTGTGTGAAATGTCCAAGGATATTTATTATTTATTTATTTATTACAAGTGCGGAAAGGCTGTCATTGCAAAGAGTTCCCACAAATGTCTACCCGAGCCGAAGGCAGCCGAAGGCGAGGGTTGACAGTCGAAACAAGTTGCAATGACGGTTCCGCACGTGTACTGAACGACTATTTTTAATACAGTTGCGAAAAAATTAAGCAATTTAATAAAATAATAAAAACACAATAAACTCAACTAACTAATCATTTATGACTAATAAAAGGAAATGGCGCCAACCGTAGAATATAAGCAGAGATTTTTTTTTCTTCACCCATTCTAGTAGGCAAAAGCAACTAGTAGATTTTTTTTATTGATAAGAAATGAAAATGAAATTTAATGAGATGAAATGAAATGAAATGAAGCCTAACCTAACTCATTCAATCAAATCATTAAATTTGATATTGAAACAAATTAGTAAGTCGTTTCTTTTTAAAAATATACGTATTTGCATGAATCATAAAATCTTCTATGATTTTTTTTAGTAAAAACTTCGTGGATGGTTTTTCCTTTTAATAGACATTATTTTTGACAGTTGGGAAAGAGAACGCACTAGTGCGGGAATGGTAAAAAAAAAAGCACGAGTGTGTATAATAGCCCACTTCCCGAACGCTATACGTCCCTGCAATACGCCACTTTTTGAGCAACTGTATTAAAAAACAATATGCAATTAAATAAATAAATAATCTTGGACATTTCACACAACGCCATCTCGTCCCAAGCTAAGCAACCTAATGCTTGTGTTATGGTAACGAGATGGATGATAAACTACATATATACATTTTAATTTGTAAATACATACATCTTATAGATAGAAAACGCCCAGACCCGGAACAAATACTTGTAGGTCGTACAAATATTTCTTCCCTGCGGGGATCGAACCCGCGACATGCTGCGCAGCAGTCGATCGCTCAACCACTGCGCCAATTATACGACAAATACTACTAAACTTGGAACGAAATCCTTTGACAACCCGTCCGGCCAGTGTTCTAGTTGGCTAATTAACCTCCTTGTGAAGGGAGGAGGCCCGACTCAGCAGTGTATCATTTATAAGCTGAGTATTAGTAGTAATAGTGTACTGAATAAATCCGATCAAAATATGTCCGCCCGTGCGCAATAGATGGCGCTGCTCCAATAATATACACGATATGGTTTTGTGCACGGCATGTCTACAGACCTTTTTTAAATCCTTTACAGACAGAACGACACCAAAGAAAATAAATTTGAAATCCAATAATTTATGACGAAATCATCTTCTAATGCCAGTTAGATGGTTTTATAAGCAAGCTAAAGCTACATCCAACGAATGTCAGGGATGTTCATTTAATTAAAATATACATCGAATAACGATGTTTATTGAGATGCATCGGTCGGAGCGGTTGCATCGATGTTTGTTTTTCGATATATCGAATCGAAACGATGTTTTCGATGAATCGAAAAAAATAATTGAGAACGAGTTTAACTTGAAATAAATTATATTATAATCCTATCCTACTTCCTACTAATATTATAAACGTGAAAGTTTGAAGTATGGATGGATGGATATTTGTTACTCTTTCACGTTAAAACTACTGAATGGATTTTAATGAAACTTTACAATAATATAGCTTATACATCAGAATAACGGCTACAATTTATAAAGATCTATAGAGATTTATAGGTTTATAGAGATAGATTTATAGAGAGAAGATTTATAGAGATATTACGTTAAATTCAAATTTCTTGCAGTCAAATTTTCAGCCATATTTAAATAAAGACAACACTAGCGACCCGCCCCGGCTTCGCACGTGTGCAATTATGCATGTATTATAGTGTGGTTGAGCGATCGACTGCTGCGCAGCATGTCACGGGTTCGATTCCCGCACGGAAGAAATATTTGTACGACCTACATGTATTTGTTCCGGGTCTGGGTGTTTTCTATCTATAATATGTATGTATTTACAAAAAAAAAATGTATATAAGTAGTTTATCATCCATCTCGTTGCCATAACACAAGCATTAGGTTGCTTAGCTTGGGACGAGATGGCGTTGTGTGAAATGTCCAAGGATGTTTATTTATTATTTATTTAATTACTAGCGACCCACCCCGATTCGCACGGGCGCAATGATGAACCTCTAAATTTACCAGTGTTTCTCTACAATATTATGCATGTATTATACATATAAACGTTCCTCTTGAATTACTCTATCTATTAAAAAAACCGCTTCAAAATCCGTTGCGTAGTTTTAAAGATTACAAAGGATTACTAAAGCATACAAAGGGACGGACAGACGACAACGACTTTGTTTTATACTAAGTAGTGATAAGGTTTCGCTGTCAGTTGCGTTTTTTTATACCACGTTTTATATCACATTCCACGGGAACGGGATAAAAATCTCAGGTATCCTGTGTCCGACTTTCTTTTATATTTATAGATGTTGGACAATTCAAAAAATCATACTTCACTACACACATACTTAAATCTTTAAAACTACGCAACGGATTTCCAAGTGGTTTTTTTAATAGATAACGTGATTCAATAGGAAGGTTTATACGTATAATACGTATAATATATGCGTAATATTATAGAGAATCACTGATAAATTCAGATGTTCATCTATGCACCCGTGCGACGCCGGGGCAGGTCGCTAGTAATATTATAAACGTGAAAGTGTAAGTGTGTGTTATCCCGTTCCGTGATATAAAACATCGTATAACAAAATGCAACTGACCTGGAATAACAAAACGTCACTGACAGCGAAACGTTATTTTGTCTATTGTTTGACAAATTTGACAATTAGAAATTTTGAAGTTGTTTCGAGTAATTAATAGCTTATTGTGCCGATATTATCATTAACAATGATGTGACCAAGATGATCGAAACTTACCAGACGAAGCCGTAATGCAACTAGGATTCAACACATTGCGAAAGAAATGACTGAAGAAGAACTTAAAAAATGCACCTGAAGATCGCCGCATTAGTATGGCTCGAATTCGTGCTTCTCAATCACAAGAGCAAATCGAGGCAGCCTGTGAAATGGATCGGTTGGGAATGCAAAATCGTCGAGCAAATTTAAGAGATCAACAACTAGATAAATTTCGAGACACAAGAATAAATTTATATAGTAGGTACTTACCACATAATTTGACCGAAGACTTGAGTTGTTTTGGAGGCGCAATGATTTTTCTGTCTGGCGATTTCTGCCAAACACTGCCACTAATTCCAAGATCGACTGCTGCCGCCGAAATAAACGCTTGCCTCAAATCATCGAAATCAGTGGATTGCTTTTATTTTCTCAGAATTTCTGTTCATCGAAGGACGAACTCACAAACACATAAATAATGAATGGTTGACTGAACGAGCAATTTTGGCGGCTAAGAATAAATATGTAGATGACATTGGTACACTGATGATGACATTTATTCAAATATATTGACTATGTAAAAAAATACTCCTTGGATGTGCCTGGATTACCACCGCACAATTTACGACTAAAGGTTGGCTTCGAAGTAACTTTGCTTCCAAACATAAACCAAAACAACCAAACCTTTGTAGCGAAACGCGGTTGGTGTTAAGTGAAGTGATGAACAATGGAATATACTCAAAGGAAAGTTGGAAGATGCGGAAGTTCTCATCCGAGGATCCCGATGATATCAACTGATATGCCGTTTTAGTTTTAGGATTTCCGATCCGTCGTGCATTCGTCGTGACCATTAATAAATAACAGGGCCAATCCTGGAAAATGTGTGTCCTAAATCTAGAAAATTTATGTATGTCCCAAGGTCAGCATGTTCCGGGTCAGAAGACCATCTCGGTTATTTGTTCATGCGCCTGATAATAAACCGAAAAATGTCGTCTATC
Source organism: Clostera curtula (assembly GCA_905475355.2). NCBI lineage: Eukaryota > Metazoa > Arthropoda > Insecta > Lepidoptera > Notodontidae > Clostera > Clostera curtula. The sequence continues at coordinate 4,709,125 of FR997822.1, forward strand.
ACTAGGTGATTCACTGAAAAGTGCAGTACTAAATTAGATGGCCAATAAAGTATAATTAAAATCATTTATTTTTATTAATATTTATCCTAATACAAAATTGAACTTAATAAAATCCAAAATCTGCTCATTTATTGCCTCTAAGGCGGAACAAAGTTCGCCGGGACAGCTAGTATAATATAATTATAATGTCAAAACAAAGGTTTAAATAGAATTTCTATATTATTTATTATAGTATCATTCATGAGAATACGATAGGAATATAATGATATCAGATAAATGAGATACAATGATCAAGAGTTTTATTGATTAACATTTATTTTTCAAAAATAGTAGATTAAAAAATATATAAATCCCAATATATTCAGGCTAAAGTCTGCAAAAATAGAATTTTATTTATACGCTTTCCTCGTATTCGCGTGCGCTGTTGGTTCAGTAATTGGGAAGCTTTAGAAAAAAGGCTTTCTGAAGGTACTGAACTTGCCACTAAAGTTACAATTTTGTATGCAATTTTGTACACCTTTGGAAATCGAAGTTTGTAGTCAGCCCAGACTTTTAAGGGGTTTTCTTCAGATCTCCTAACTGTTGTACTTAAGTAGACAGGTATTTCGATATATCGATTGAAATACATCGATGTATCGTAAAACATCGTCCACAACCGATGCATCGAAATTATATGATACATCGAAAGGAAAACATCGATGTTTTCGATGTTTAACAATCATCCCTATGTTGCTATCGAGGAGCTGTTTTCAGCTAGACTGGTTTTTGCCAATTAAACTTGAATTAGCATAATGTAACACTGGCTGGCCGGGTTGGCACAGGGTTTCCCTCTCTTGCGGCTAGGTTTTGAGCCTTGTCATTTATTTTTTCGGCTCTTACGACACCCTCAGGATGGAATGGGGTGGTAGCACTATGTTTTATAAATACGTCACCACACGGAACACTATTGATTCTCTTCAATTAAAAATGAACTATTTTATTATTATTGAAATTAAAATAATTTATTTGGTTTAGGTCACGATGGTCACTTACAAATTGTCAAAATTATTATATATACTTTTACTTTTATATTTTACAATCATTATCATTACATAGTTTAAAACAAAGCCGCTGTCGTCTGTCCGTCCCTATGTATGCTTAAATATTTAAAACTACGCAACGGGTTTTGAAGCGATTTTTTTAATAGATAGAGTGATTAAAGAGGAAGGTAATAAATAAATAAATAATATTGTAGAGAAACACTGATAAATGTAGATGTTCATCATTGCACCCGTGCGAAGCCGGGGCCGGGTCGCTAGTTCTAATATATAAAATTCTCGTGTCACATTATCGGTTATTGAACCTGACCGATTTTGATGACATTTTATATTCACATTTAGTAGGTCTGCGAATTCGACAACATCTATTTTTCATCCCCCTGTTAAGGGCACACCCCCCATTTTTTTATTTTTTTTTATGGCTCATAACACAAAAATACCTACAACAATAAATTTTCACCCTTTTATGATGAACACCTATTTTTAATAGCGATATCTACAGAGTTGATATGACAGATGGGCATTAAATTACACTACGTATACTTTAAGTGATTAGTATGAATTCGAAAAGATACAAAAAAAATACACGTGATTTTTCATGGGGGTTGGAGGGGTAGTCTTCCTCACCAGGTATCACCAAGGGGGAGGGAGAGGTTAAAAATTGTTACAAAACATCACGTGATTAATGGACAGCCCCTAAGGTTAATAAACGATGCGTTAGGCATAAACATTTGTTAGGAAAGATACATCATGTTCAAATGAGGCAAACATTTAAAAATAATTTGCGGCTAAACTATTGCTCCAATTTAATTGATTTTTGGTACAGAGCCTGCAAATGATACCTAGTATAGGCAGTTAAAAAAAATGCCCCTATGTCGTATCAACCCTGTGTTGGTAACACCAACATTTTAATTTTAAGAAATTGTATTTTATTTGGGCTGGCCGCTCTCTCTCCGTACCTGCCACGAGCCACGTTGTCAAGTGTTCTCATTATTACTAAAATAAATTGAGTCTTCTGCTGCAAGGGTTGTTTTCCGTTCACTGCTCATCCCTACGACCTGCCTCTCCAGCCTAAACAGTCCACGCTCGAAACACCCTGTATATACCAAATCAACGTTTGCCGGGTCAGCTAGTTATAATCTAAATCACTAGCATATTAACCATGTATACAGCCAGGCACAGAATAAAGCTGAAGTGCTAAATCACTTAGCAACTAATGAATATGCGGAGCGGCAGTTGGACTGCTGCCAAGTGCTGCGCCGCACAGATTACCTGTAATTTGCCTCCCTTTAGGCCTAGCTATAGCTAGCTTACCAATTAACTTTTAAGCGTCAATAATGAAATCTATATCACTACATAGTATAAAACAAAGTCGCTGTCGTCTGTCCGTCCCTATGTATGCTTAAATCAATCCACGCAACGGATTTTGAAGTGTTTTTTTTTATAGATAGAGTGATTCAAGAGGAAGGTTTATAATGTATAATACATGCATAATTGCCCCCGTGCGGAGCCGAGGCGGGTCGCTAGTCCTCGTATAAATAAATGAATGTTTCGTCCTTTCAGCCCATAAATGACCCACTACTGTGTCGGGCCTCCTCCAAATTCATGGAGGGAAATTAGCCTACTATGCCACGCTGGCAAGACGGGTTGGCACAGGGCTTCTATCAAGTTTTCCTTCTCATACGACTAGGTGATCTGCCTTTATAGAGCTGTAAACTATGCATTTGATCATGTGATGATCTTTAGCATAGTGTACATGAGATATGTAGAGCAAGTATTTAAAAAAAAAGAAAAAAATATGTCTTTTCATAAAATTTATTTTAGTTAGTGACGTAGCAACACGCTCTACGTACAACTAGTAGGTTAGATTAAGCATCTACTCACTCAAACTCAAACTCAAAAGGAACTTTATTTACGTAGGTTTCATCACAAAACTCTTATAAATCGTCATATTTACAAACACCATTATCATCTTAGGGCCCCTGTCCCACACTAGGTGGTAGTCTCCACACACGCCTCTCAGTCGTCATACCTACATTCACACCTTTCACACACTACTCCTCATTCCTGCAATCCCTCCATCTCCCCTGATCGCTCACAATCCCTATATGTTCACTCACATTCATGCCGAAACTACCACCGGTTCGGAAGGCTGCTCTACAGAGAAGAGCCGGCAAGAAACTCTGTAGTTGCTTTTTTTAAATTATTGTTCGTTTACAAAAAGCACTAAACAGCATAGTGAGAACAAGTTCGCAAGATGAGAGAAACACGCTACATGTTTACGCAATGAATGACGGATAGACCTTGACAGAGCCAATAAAAAAAAAAAACTACTAATTCTACTATTCAGCCCATATATGACGCACTGCTGATTCGGGCCTGCTCCAGTTACCCTCAGGATGGAATGGGGTGTCCTAAGAGTCGACAAAAGGAAAATGACAAGATACCCTTCACATAGGAGGAGGGCTGGCACAGCAGTGGGTCATTTATGGGCTGATTAGATTAGTATTAGCAGTCAGCAGTGGCCCTAGCGGAAATCCTTGGGGGAGACCAGTGTCTAGCAGTGAACCTTTTTTGGCGAAAATGGATGCAGTCTGATACACGGACAGATACCATATAACTTAAATAGACAAGGTCAACAAATGTAGCGTGATTTGTCAGCGTGTGTGTGTGGGTGTGAGTATGATATTGCGGAATCCGCAAAGCCCTTTTGCGACGTGAAAAATTACTGGCGAATAGTAGCATTTTTCACCTTTCGCGGTGAGCAAACTCGCGAACAATACCAGAGTTAAAGCATTTACTAGAAGTGACATGTAACGTAAAGTGTTTCTATGTTGACTTAGTTGCTTATGCGTTCTAGTTATGTTGGTTATTGTTAAGGTTTTTTCAATATTTTAATCGACTTAGTATGATTGAGGAACTTCTCCATTCGAATGTATCATATGTATTACGAATGTTCAATGAACAGTCGTATGTATCACATATCGTATATAGATATTTAAAAAAAATATGACTTGTATTCGTGTTAAGAACCACGTCACAGACATAACTAGCGGGGAGCGCGGGGGCCGGCCGCGATCTCACCTCAATACAAACGACCAACCATTTTTTAAACACACATACTCAAGACAGCGCTGCGACGGGTCGTCGTCACTCAATCAAGCGCATCGAAGAAATTAATTGAAGAATCCAATCAAGTAATCATAGCACTTATCGCGAACAAAAATGATCCTTCTGACCGGATTATCCAGAACCAGCTAAATCACATCCAGTCTATCCAAAGACCCGTCGGGCAAGATACAAGGAGTGCATCAACTGAGTGAGCTTGTTCCAATTTTTTCCCATATTCCCTAATTTAATTCAATTTGTATACATATTATCCAGTCCTTCTTTTTTCGCAATTACCGAATCGATATTCAAAGTTATAAAACGTCTCATTTGTTTACGACATAAAAGTGTGCAATTTTGATGCATTGGAATTTAGTCATAGATCGTAGCGATAAGGATCGGCCGGCCGGCTTAGTTTCTTTTGTATGAACTTTTGCGAGCGTCATTAACGTAAACAAGTGACTCTTATTGGCGAAGTAACAAGGTTCAATTTAATCAGCTTAGGATTTGTTCTACATACGACGTTATTAGCCTAACAAGTACTTACCTTTGTTTGTTCCGAACGGTTTGCATTCGAACTTTTGCGTACCTATTTAGGGTTTGCGTTTAATTTCGGTCAACTTTATTGAATTCACGCTGTTTCCACCAGCCGTCAAGATGTCGGAAACTATTAAGGATCTCACAAAGAAAAGAGCCTCAATCAAAGGCCGATTAACTATGTTTATAAATTACGTTAATTCATTAAAAGGCAAACTATCTCCTACTCAGAACACCGAGCTCGAATTGCGTATTACTAAAACGGAACAACTTCTCGATCAATTTAATAATATCCAAAGCCAAGTAGAATTTCTATCAGATTCCGACGACGATGTTTTAGCAGAAAGAGAAGACTTTGAGAACCAATATTACGCAATTCTAGCAACGGCCAAACAATTTTATAAAATCAGTACATCCACGTCGATTGACGGTTCTGACGACGACGATGTTCAATCTTGTGTTACGGTCGAATCGCAAGCTCATACATCGGGAGTGGTGAAGCAGAGAAAGACTCGCAGCAGTGTGCGCCTTCCCACTATACAGATTCCGAAATTTAATGGCCAATACGAGGATTTCCTTGAATTTCGTGATACATACACCTCTCTCATCCATGAAAATCCAGAAATCAGCGACATACAGAAATTTCATTATTTACGCTCGTCTTTGGAGGGAAGCGCCGCTCAGGTAATTCAATCAATTGGGTTTTCATCCTCTAATTACAAAATAGCATGGGATTTATTGTGCGATCGGTACGATAATGAAAAACTTTTAGTACAAAATCATGTCCAATCATTATTCAGTGCGGTAACGATGAAACGTGAGTCGGCTGTTGCAATTCGTACAATTATTGATACGTTTTCTAAGAACTTACGATCATTACAAACTTTGGGTGAGCCGACTGAACAGTGGGACACATTAATAATTTATCTAATTAACCAAAAACTCGATTCTAAAACATCTAGGGAATGGGAAGAACGTAAAACAACTCTAAACAAAATAACACTCAAAGATATGATGACATTTTTGAAAAACAAAGCCGATTTACTCGAAACAATTCATTTAAACAATTACACAGATACGCGTAAACAAAAATCAGAAAACATAAAGGGTTTATTTACATACACAAATACAAACACAAAATGTCCTCTATGCAACCAGATGCATAGAATATACAAATGCGAAACATTTTTAAAACAATCTGCTAATGAGAGGGCAGAATCTGTTAGTAGGCTCAAATTATGTATTAATTGCCTGCGGCCAGGTCATCAGGCTCGCGATTGCAGATTAGGTTCATGCACCAAGTGCACATCCAAGCATAACACACTTATACATCGGGACGTTCAAGCGCGACGCGACGTCCACTCACCAGTCGGTGAAGCCACTACGCTCTCAGTCCAGATGACGGAGCCAGTACTTCTCTCTACTGCAGTGATATACATCTCAGATGGCAACAACCAACGTCATGAGGCCAGAGCCGTTTTAGACTCAGGCAGCCAAGCATCATTTCTCACAGAGAGGTTATTAAACAAATTGAGCCTCAAATTCAAACCTACAAAAACATCAGTTTCCGGTATTAACAATACAGTTACACAGGTTCACAAACGCTGTGATACATACATTCATTCTAGAACTACTCCATACCAAGTTGACGTATCTTTTCTTGTTCTACCGAACATCACTAATTTATACAACAATCCAGTAAGCATACACAATTTAAACATTTCACCGCAAATTAAACTAGCGGATCCAGAATATTACAGTCCGTCCGATGTAGACATATTATTGGGCGCAGACATTTTTTGGGACTTGATAGAATCCAATCAAATACGTTTAGGCAAGAATTGTCCCATCTTGCAGCAAACAAAATTAGGTTACGTTATTTCCGGACCTACTAGTGGTCTCAGTCACAAAATTTATAATCAAACGAATCAATCAGTTTCATGCAATTTTCTACAAAACGACAGTAACGCAGAAATTCAAGAACAGTTAACTAGATTTTGGTCACTGGAAGAAACACCTCAGGTTTCTAAACCAGCCTATTCAGTCGAAGAGCGTTCTTGCGAACAGCATTTTGTAGAAAATTACAGGCGATTGCCAGATGGTAGATTTTCGGTAGCCATTCCTCTTAAGGAACCCGAATCTCGTCTAGGTGATTCATACAATCGCGCATTACATTGCTTCCTATCATTAGAACGTAGGTTGCAGAAACAACCAATGTTAAAGCAACTTTACACAGAATTCATGACTGAGTACAAAAATTTAGGTCATATGTCACTCGTTAAAGAGAAATCCGATCCATCTATACAGCGATCTCAGTTTCTCTCACACCACGGTGTGTTGCGAGATAGTCAAACAACAAAATTAAGAGCTGTTTTCAATGCAAGCGCTCCCACTACATCAGGTCTATCTTTAAATGACATCCAAATGGTCGGGCCTACCATACAAAGCGATCTTTTTTCTATTTTAATTAGGTTTCGACATTATTCATTCGTAATGACAGGAGATATCGAGAAGATGTACCGTCAAGTATTAATACATGAAAATCAGAGACACTTACAAAACATACTTTGGAGGGATAGTCCTACCAAAGATTTAGAAACATACAGGTTAAATACAATCACTTACGGCACCGCTTCAGCTCCGTTTCTTGCAGTTAGGTGTTTGAAGCAGATCGCGGCCGAGTGCAAGGACAGTCTTATAGCAGATATAATCACCAACGACTTTTACGTAGATGATCTTGTGACAGGCTCTCAATCAATTGATCAACTATTTTCGATTAAGACAAAAATTTGCGAAACTCTATCCAAGGCATGTTTCAATTTACGCAAAATCAAATCTAATATTCCCAATTTTGAATCCAATACAGAATCATGCGTTCCGTTAAATTTAGGGCAAACAACATCTTCTAAAACATTAGGTCTTGGATGGACACCTGCATCAGATACATTGTGTTTTCCTCATGAACTTTCTTTACCTGATAACCCGTCCAAACGGTCTATTTTGTCCACCATTGGACAAATTTTTGATCCGTTAGGGCTTCTTTCAGTGTTCGTTATTCAAGCAAAGGTCTTACTTCAAAAGCTTTGGCTACACAAAGTTTCATGGGACGATCCATTACCCAAGGAAATTGCACAACCGTGGAATAAATTTGCTTCCGACCTGCATTACCTAAAGGAACTATACATACCTCGTTGCGTTACTTGTGCAAATCCAAATACATTTGAAATCCATACGTTTTGTGATTCCTCCCAAGATGCATACGGAGCATGCATTTATCTTAGAAGTACTTCAAATGATGGTAAAATTGAAACACGCTTAGTCTGTGCAAAAAGTAAAGTCACTCCATTACGAGCAGTTACCATACCTCGACTTGAGCTATGCGGTGCAGTTACAGCTGCGCGCCTTACAGCCAAGATACTCGACGCTTTTAAACTACCTATACAAAGAGTCGTTCTGTGGACTGACTCGTCGATCGTTTTAGGTTGGTTACAAACGCAACCATCTAAGTTAAAGGTTTTCGTTAAGAATCGTGTTGCCGAAATACAAGAACTTACCCATACATTCGAATGGCGTCACGTTCCCACGCAGCAGAATCCAGCTGACCTGCTGACCAGAGGTGTCAATATGTCACAGATACATACCTTAGACTTATGGTGGACTGGTCCTTCGTTCCTACACAATTCAGAGTCATACTGGCCTAATAAACAGTTTTTTGAAGAAAGTGTTGACTTACCTGAAGTTGTCGCGCAGCTAGCTTCTTCTCCGGCACAGGATGCAGACATCATTGATGTCAGTCGTTTTTCTAAATTACTGAAACTAAAAAGAACATTAGCATTTGTACTACGGTTCATACACAACTGCAAAATACAAAACAAGCACAGTAAAACAACAGGACCCTTAAACACAATCGAATTAAACAAAGCTTTTAATGCATTATTAAAACAATCACAAATTCAATCATTTCCAGAATATACAAAACTAAAACATAAACAAACACTGTCACACAAGAATCACCTACTGTCGCTCACTCCATTCTTTGATTCAGAAACTAATCTTATTAGAGTCGGTGGACGATTACAAAACTCGAATTTCGACTTTGATAAGAAACATCCAGTTTTATTATCATGCAAAAATCCACTAACTAAACTCATATTTTTAGACGAGCATAACAGGTTATTTCATGCAGCACCACAACTTCTTTTATCGTCAATCAGACAACAGTTCTGGCCATTAGGTGGTCGGAACTTAGCAAGACAGATTGTACACAATTGCCTCAGGTGTTTCAGGATAAAATCACAAACTGTCAACCCCATTATGGGTCAGTTGCCTGAGCAGCGTCTCCACTCAGGCTATCCTTTTGATACAACCGGGGTCGACTACGCTGGGCCAATTTTTGCCGCCGATAGACGTGGTCGAGGATGCAAAATCATCAAGGTATACATTGCAGTTTTTGTTTGTTTCACCACGAAGGCCATTCATTTAGAATTAGTCACCGACTTGACGAAAGAATCATACATTGCTGCCTTACGCAGATTCATCGCTCGTCGTTCGAAACCATCAACCATTTTTTCCGACAATGGCACACAATTTGTCGGAGCCAAGAACGAAATTCACCAATTTTTAAAACATAACACGTCTGGTTTACGTGAAGACATGGCCAATGAAGGTATAGATTTACGGTTTATTCCCGCCTACACGCCTCATTATGGCGGTTTGTGGGAATCCAGCGTGAAATCGGTAAAGACCCATTTAACAAGAGTTTTAGGCAACGCGCGACTCTCTTTCGAAGAGATGTACACCACTTTGGTACAGATCGAATCAATTCTGAACTCTCGTCCACTAACACCCATTTCCCCTGATCCGAATGACCTCACTCCTCTCACTCCAGGTCATTTCCTAGTTGGACGGCCTCTGACAGCACTACCAAGCCCAAGTCTCATAGACGTCAACCCAAACAGACTTCAACGTTGGGAAAGAGTAGACCAACTCAAACAACATTTCTGGGTTCGATGGCATAAAGAATACGTTTCGGAGCTCCAGCAAAAGACAAAATGGAGGACATCTAAGGGTACGCTGGAAGAGGGAGCAATGATTCTGGTTAAGGACGACAATCTGCCACCTATGAAATGGTGCCTCGGAAGAATCAAACGACTGTATCCGGGCACTGATGGTGTGGCCCGAGTTGCAGACATCCAAACAAGCAAGGGTGTAATCAAGCGCGCCTTCAACAAGATATGTCCACTTCCGGTTGAAACCCCAGGTTTCCAACGTCGGGGGGCATGTTAAGAACCACGTCACAGACATAACTAGCGGGGAGCGCGGGGGCCGGCCGCGATCTCACCTCAATACAAACGACCAACCATTTTTTAAACACACATACTCAAGACAGCGCTGCGACGGGTCGTCGTCACTCAATCAAGCGCATCGAAGAAATTAATTGAAGAATCCAATCAAGTAATCATAGCACTTATCGCGAACAATTCGATTATTTAACATAGCATATACATGCACAAAAATACCATTTAAAAACCATATATTAAAAAGCGAAAAATACACACTTAACAACGCCATCTCCTGTTGTGCTCACAAAAAAGTAGTAGTTATTCGCTAATAGATGTCATGATTCCTATCTATGTCGATTATCCCCCCCCCGAAACCCGAATAAAATGACATTTTCTAAAAATGAATCCTAGCTAGATCGATTTATCGCCCCCGAAACCCCCTATATACTAAATATCATGAAAATCGTTAGAGCCGATTCCGAGATTCCATTATCCCCCCCTAAACCCGAATAAAATGACATTTTCTAAAAATGATTCCTAGCTAAATCGATTTATCGCCCCCGAAACCCCTATATACTAAATTTCATGAAAATCGTTGTAGCCGATTCCGAGATTCCAATTATATACGAGTATAAACAAGAATTGCTCATTTAAAGATATAAGAAGATAAGATAATATACTACTACTATTATATATAATATACTCAAGATCTCCAAGAGAAGGATGCTCTTCTACGTGCTGCAGGTAAACTGGTACTGCCCGCTTCCCCAGCGCACACGGACAGTCGGGATTCTTGAGGAAATTGGCGTGGGGCGTGCACCGAAGCGATGTTCGATGAATGGCGGACCAAAGTCCCACACTCCACGTGAAAAGCTCATTAAGTATTTTATCCACCCAGCAAAAAAGGGAAAGATTTTGGCAAGATATATACAATTTCATACAGCAAGTGGTTTTCGCTATGGTAGTAGTGGTATCATCATCATCATCATCATCATCACCAGCCCACCAGGGTCCACTGCTGGACATAGGCCTCCCCTAAAGAGCGCCATTGCTCCCTGTCTTCGGCTTGACGCATCCAGCTGCTGCCCGCAACCTTTCGCAGATCGTCGCTCCATCTAGCAGAGGGTCATCCTACACTACGCTTGCCTTTTCGCGGTCTCCACTCTAGAACTCGTCTACCCCAGCGGTGGTCGGTACAGAAATGACCAGCCCACTGCAACTTCAGTCTGCTAATAGCGGTTTACTAGTATTTAAGTAAAATTACAAAAAATACAAGCGTGAGGGCCAGGATAGACGACTCTATCAGCAGCTATGCGCTGCGTTGGATCAGGGGCCATCCCATCGGGCGTCTGAATGATGCACGTGCAAAGTCCTGCACGTTATGGTTGTAGTAGTATGCAAGTATTTATACGTCAGTTTTAGCAATAATGGACTAATTCAACAATGGACAATTCGAAAGCCACTTGGCTACGGGCCCAGTGACTTTCGAATTGCACGCTTTATTAGCATACTCGTGTATGTCAATGTCAATCTCATTTGTATTTCCAGTCTACCAATCCTTATGACATGTTCCAAATGATGCATGCCACAAGCTGTATGCGGCCGTATGCTTCGGGAGGTACTTGCAGAAATAGGCGAGGCAAGAGCACTTGTTGAACCGCCGAACTGAGGGAGAAGGCGCTAGAAGCCCACGCGCTGCGCCGCGCGCACATGAGGTTGAGAGGGCTGGCGTGGGCACAAGGAATACCCCCGCTCACAGGAGTCAATAGTTCCTGTGAGGAATACCGTTCCAGAGTACGTAAAGAGACTGGAAGAGCCACCATGTCCCCACTGTAGTCTCATAGCATATAAAGGCTTACACGCGCCAAGTGGAACACCAAAGGGTAGGTCTAAGGGGCTGTCCATTAATCACGTGATGTTTTTTTAACATTTTTTAACCCCTCCTTCCGCCTTGGTGATACTTGGTGAGGTTTAAGACTACCCATTAAATATCACGTGTATTTTTTAGTACCTACAAAGAATCTTACATTACACGCTGCTTTTGAGTTTAGAAATCACGCGTTTGACGAATAAAAAAAATTGTTTAAAAAACCTAAAAAAAATAGGCTTTTATAGAAAATCTAACCAAAAATATAAATAAAATTTCAATAAATTAGAATTTAAAATAGTGTCAGTAAAAAATATTTTATTGTAAAAAAATGCGCATGGTATCAATCGTTCTAAATATTTTATGAACAGATATGACTAGAAGGGTTGTTTTGATAATAACCTGAAAAGCACCCCACGCTTTTTTTACAATAAAATCATTTTTTCTGACACTATTTTTAATTCAAATATATTAAAATTTATTTTCTATTATTTACTTCGATTTTCTATAAAAGCGTATTTTTTAGTTATTTTTAACTATTATTTATTTTTTAGTTGAAATATCATAAAGCTATCACAAAAAATATAGCAATAGCTTTATGATATTTACATCTCTATTAGCTATTGCATCGAAGAGCGGTGTTCCACCTTGACCACCATTATTATTATTATCCTAGTAAGGATAACGGGTCAAAATGATTAAAATATTGAATTGTCATCGGTCCATAATAAGTATGCCAAATTTCGAGTTAATCCGACGTTTCGAAGTGGGTCAAAATCATGTTCAAAGATTCCGTTACATACATACAAGCGAAGCTAATAAAAGCGTATTAATAAACACACGTGATATCTTACCATACCCCCTCCCCCTTGTGATATTTCGTGATTTTTGCCGAACCCCTTTCCAACCTCACGTGATTAATGGACAGCCTCTAAGCTCCTCTTTCAAAGTTGCTGCCAAACACGAGAAAGTATATTTAACGACTGGAGTTAAAAATAATGGTAGGTTTTAGCCCCCGTCCCTTTCTCCTGGTTCCCCTGGCTGGGGCACTATAGACCTCTGTGTTATCAACCTAAAAAAGACCCCATGACCTAATTAGAATTAGTGTTTAGTTTCAACAGCTGGTGATTGAGGTTAGCAACCCAATAGTTTGACATATCAGTATATTTTCAATTGGCGCCACAAACTTCTTTATATCGATGTAGCGCGCAATGATTTATGAATCCCACGCCCCGAACATTTCAATTAGAAGTTTGACGAGTCACTCACACAGTCCCGTATTGATTTATGTGGGTTGGGAATAAGCTGTTTACACTAGGAAGTGGTTCCAACTTTTTGACATTATGGGCAACTTCGGAAAAAAAATGTGACATTTCTAGGTTATGTTTAGGGTTCCTCAGGGATCAGTTCTAATATTTCATCAGCAGATTAACATACCTTTCCGCTAAGCCTCGACCCGATATTTCTATTTATCGAGTATGTATACAGGGTGGTCAAAAAGTCGTGGATCAAACGCAACCAGCGGTTAGATGGGGTCCTCAGCACCAAAAAAATGTTCTTCAGCAGGTCCTTAAGGTCATAAGGGATATGGTATGATATTATCAGATTACAGTAAAATATTAAGTATTTTTTTGTTTTCATATTTCTGGCGTCGCTATTTTTAGTCCGTCCCACATAAGGTTCCCTGGAAGAAACCGCTTTAGCGATAAGGCCGCCTAATTGTACATAGTCTGTTTTTATTTTGCTTTTAAGTCCCTACTTTTATATACGAGTATATGTGCCTGTGTTGTTGCCTCCACAAATTTCATGGAGGGAAATCCGTTTACTGTCGCACGCTGGCCAGACGGGTTGACAGACTTACGTGGTATTATATATTCTCTTTGGTTGACTACCAATACACTATCAACCAACTCGTTGCAGTCGGTTAGACTAGCTGTCATTGTCTAGAGTATAAGAATGACACCCAGCACTGACAGTCGTTTGTACTTTGGAGGGTAGCTTGAGTATACTTGTTTATAATCAGATATTAAGAAAGAAATTCTTTCAGCCAGTATCAAGTATCGACCCGTGTGGTGACGGATTCAGAATACATAGTGACACCACCCTATTCCATCCTGAGGGTATCTTTAGGGCCGTCAAAAGGAATTGACACAGTGGGTCATATATGGGCTGCACATCTACGTTAAATGCAGCCCTTAAACAGAGTTGATACGACATAGGACCATTTTTTTTACTGCCTATACTAGGTATCATTTCCAGGCTCTGTACCAAAAATCAATTAAATTGGAGCAATAGTTTAGCCGCAAATGATTTTTAAAATGTTTGCCTCATTTGAACATGATGTATCTTTCCTCCCATTACCATCCGTATTTGAGGAGAATTGAGACCAAGGTTAGTTTTAATCTTGGAGCCTTAGTACAGCCTTATGACGGCTCTAAAGATGGAATGGGCTGGTGAAACATTGTATTCTAAATACGTCATAACACAGTATTTTTACGCAGGTATTTACGAAAATACAATTTTTTTATTACATACCTTAGAAGAGAAGAACCGACAGAGAACCAAGGTCACCGACGTAGCTCAGAGAATTAGCAGACTGAAGTGGCAGTGGGCTGGTCATATCTGTAGAAGAACCGACAACCGCTGGGGTAGACGAGTTCTCGAGTGGAGACCGCGAATCGGCAAGCGTAGTGTGGGACGGCCCTCTACTAGATGGAGCGACGATCTGCGAAAGGTTGCGGGCAGCAGCTGGATGCGTCAAGCTGAAGACAGGGCGCTATGGCGCTCTTTAGGGGAGGCCTATGTCCAGCAGTGGACTAATGTGGGCTGATGATGATGATGATGATACAGAACCTTTGGACCTATTGTAACGCACACTCCTGGCGACTTTTTAATTTTGTTTGCTTGTGGCATAATGAAAAATGTTCGCCTTTTGACATCAGGGAAATTGTACTTTTTGTGTCGTTTTTTGTGTACAAAATGGCTACTGATTGGTATCGTTACGCCTGTAATTACTAAAGCGGTAGACAGAATTGGACCAGATTTTTTTTTATCTACGACTTGAATGCCTTTTACTCTAGGCGTGGTTAGGTTAGGTTAGGTTATTCCCAGCGGGGCGGGTCGCAAGGGAGGGAGCTCCGGGTGACCCGCGCCGCGGACGGAGGCGGGGGTGGAGGGGGGTTCGTGACGATGCGGGCCCCTTCTGCCCTCGCCTAGGAGGCCGGTGGTGGTTCGGGGGAGCCACCACCGACGAAAGCCTCGATGACTGAGGGCGTCCCAGTATACCGGGACGCCCTCTCTGATAGTCGCTTGCCCGCGTTGCGGGCACCACGCCGGGGCGTCACAGTAGAATGCGTTTACGCGAACTTGTGGCGCCCCAAGCGCGTCGTGTGAGGGTATGCCGCTGGGGTTTTAGTGGGTAAACGACTCTTGGGTAGACGACCCTTGTCGGAGTCCCACATAATCACCGACCTTTCCCCCGGGGTGCGGTGGTATGCATAAAGCATTTCCCCAGCGAAACCAAAAAAAAAAAAAAAAAAAAAAAAAAAAAAGGTTAGGTTATTCCCTCCCCCCCCTCGACTGTGCTGCCACCTTGCTGTGGTGAGGGGGCTTGAGTGCCTCAATGATCCGTGGGGCCATACCGGCCAGGGCCTCCCATGCCGGGCGGGCCCACGGGGAGAGGTGAGACGAAGAGCGGCACCCAGCGTCGTGGCGGGTTGCGGCTCCGGGGACTCCTCTGTCCTCAGAGCTGCCTTGGGAGTCGTAAACCGTTGCGGCGCACCATGAGGTCCTCGGGTTGGCGCTCAACTTAGTTGGCCGTCAAACCGAGTCCTCACTCAACGTCCTCGGGTTGGCGCCGGCCGAGGACTGACGCACCTCCTCTGCGATGCCGTATGTCGCAGAAGGGGGCTGCGGGACGGATCGCCGGTGCGCTGCGGTAGATCGGGGCTGCGGGGACTTGGGTGGATGGGGACCCTGTCCCCAGTGTCTCCTGCACGTTGCACGCTGGGTAGACGGTGGACCCTGTCCTCAGGGTTTCCCTGCGGGCCCTGGACGGCTGCGGTGCGCCGGTGTCCTCTGGTTGGCGCCGGCCCGAGGCCTGACGGGCCTCCTTCTGCGGGGCCGATGTCGCAGAAGGGGGCAGCGGGGCGGGTCACAAGGGAGGGAGCTCCGGGTGACCCGCGCCGCGGACGGAGGCGGGGGTGGAGGGGGGTCCGTGACGATGCGGGCCCCTTCTGCCCTCGCCTAGGAGGCCGGTGGTGGTTCGGGGGAGCCACCACCGACGAAAGCCTCGATGACTGAGGGCGTCCCAGTATACCGGGACGCCCTCTCTGATAGTCGCTTGCCCGCGTTGCGGGCACCACGCCGGGGCGTCACAGTAGAATGCGTTTACGCGAACTTGTGGCGCCCCAAGCGCGTCGTGTGAGGGTATGCCGCTGGGGTTTTAGTGGGTAAACGACTCTTGGGTAGACGACCCTTGTCGGAGTCCCACATAATCACCGACCTTTCCCCCGGGGTGCGGTGGTATGCATAAAGCATTTCCCCAGCGAAACCAAAAAAAAAAAAAAAAAAAAAAAAAGGTTATTCCCTCCCCCTCGACTGTGCTGCCACCTTGCTGTGGTGAGGGGGCTTGAGTGCCTCAATGATCCGTGGGGCCATACCGGCCAGGGCCTCCCATGCCGGGCGGGCCCACGGGGAGAGGTGAGACGAAGAGCGGCACCCAGCGTCGTGGCGGGTTGCGGCTCCGGGGACTCCTCTGTCCTCAGAGCTGCCTTGGGAGTCGTAAACCGCTGCGGCGCACCATGAGGTCCTCGGGTTGGCGCTCAACTTAGTTGGCCGTCAAACCGAGTCCTCACTAAACGTCCTCGGGTTGGCGCCGGCCGAGGGCTGACGGGCCTCCTCTGCGAGGCCGTATGTCGCAGAAGGGGGCTGCGGGACGGATCGCTGGTGCGCTGCGGTAGATTGGGGCTGCGGGGACTTGGGTGGATGGGGACCCTGTCCCCAGTGTCTCGCTGCGAGCCCTGGACGGGGGCTCCGGGGACCTGGGTAGACGGTGGACCCTGTCCTAAGGGTTTCCCTGCGGGCTTGGCGCCGGCCCGAGGGCTGACGGGCCTCCTTCTGCGGGGCCGATGTCGCAGAAGGGGGGCAGCGGGGCGGGTCGCAAGGGAGGGAGCTCCGGGTGACCCGCGCCGCGGACGGAGGCGGGGGTGGAGGGGGGTTCGTGACGATGCGGGCCCCTTCTGCCCTCGCCTAGGAGGCCGGTGGTGGTTCGGGGGAGCCACCACCGACGAAAGCCTCGATGACTGAGGGCGTCCCAGTATACCGGGACGCCCTCTCTGATAGTCGCTTGCCCGCGTTGCGGGCACCACGCCGGGGCGTCACAGTAGAATGCGTTTACGCGAACTTGTGGCGCCCCAAGCGCGTCGTGTGAGGGTATGCCGCTGGGGTTTTAGTGGGTAAACGACTCTTGGGTAGACGACCCTTGTCGGAGTCCCACATAATCACCGACCTTTCCCCCGGGGTGCGGTGGTATGCATAAAGCATTTCCCCAGCGAAACCAAAAAAAAAAAAAAAAAAAGGTTAGGTTATTCCCTAATCCCCCTCGACTGTGCTGCCACCTTGCTGTGGTGAGGGGGCTTGAGTGCCTCAATGATCCGTGGGGCCATACCGGCCAGGGCCTCCCATGCCGGGCGGGCCCACGGGGAGAGGTGAGACGAAGAGCGGCACCCAGCGTCGTGGCGGGTTGCGGCTCCGGGGACTCCTCTGTCCTCAGAGCTGCCTTGGGAGTCGTAAACCGCTGCGGCGCACCATGAGGTCCTCGGGTTGGCGCTCAACTTAGTTGGCCGTCAAACCGAGTCCTCACTCAACGTCCTCGGGTTGGCGCCGGCCGAGGGCTGACGCACCTCCTCTGCGGGGCCGTATGCCGCAGAAGGGGGCTGCGGGACGGATCGCCGGTGCGCTGCGGTAGATTGGGGCTGCGGGGACTTGGGTGGATGGGGACCCTGTCCCCAGTGTCTCCTGCACGTTGCACGCTGGGTAGACGGTGGACCCTGTCCTAAGGGTTTCCCTGCGGGCCCTGGACGGCTGCGGTGCGCCGGTGTCCTCTGGTTGGCGCCGGCCCGAGGGCTGACGGGCCTCCTTCTGCGGGGCCGATGTCGCAGAAGGGGGCAGCGGGGCGGGTCACAAGGGAGGGAGCTCCGGGTGACCCGCGCCGCGGACGGAGGCGGGGGTGGAGGGGGGTCCGTGACGATGCGGGCCCCTTCTGCCCTCGCCTAGGAGGCCGGTGGTGGTTCGGGGGAGCCACCACCGACGAAAGCCTCGATGACTGAGGGCGTCCCAGTATACCGGGACGCCCTCTCTGATAGTCGCTTGCCCGCGTTGCGGGCACCACGCCGGGGCGTCACAGTAGAATGCGTTTACGCGAACTTGTGGCGCCCCAAGCGCGTCGTGTGAGGGTATGCCGCTGGGGTTTTAGTGGGTAAACGACGCTTGGGTAGACGACCCTTGTCGGAGTCCCACATAATCACCGACCTTTCCCCCGGGGTGCGGTGGTATGCATAAAGCATTTCCCCAGCGAAACCAAAAAAAAAAAAAAAAAAAAAAAAAAAAGGTTATTCCCTAATGCGGGGCGGGTCGCAAGGGAGGGAGCTCCGGGTGACCCGCGCCGCGGACGGAGGCGGGGGTGGAGGGGGGTTCGTGACGATGCGGGCCCCTTCTGCCCTCGCCTAGGAGGCCGGTGGTGGTTCGGGGGAGCCACCACCGACGAAAGCCTCGATGACTGAGGGCATCCCAGTATACCGGGACGCCCTCTCTGATAGTCGCTTGCCCGCGTTGCGGGCACCACGCCGGGGCGTCACAGTAGAATGCGTTTACGCGAACTTGTGGCGCCCCAAGCGCGTCGTGTGAGGGTATGCCGCTGGGGTTTTAGTGGGTAAACGACGCTTGGGTAGACGACCCTTGTCGGAGTCCCACATAATCACCGACCTTTCCCCCGGGGTGCGGTGGTATGCATAAAGCATTTCCCCAGCGAAAACAAAAAAAAAAAAAAAAAGTTAATCCCTAATATATAGGAGCTGTTCTATAAATAGATTGACTCATCAGTCAGCTAAGAAAGAAAAAAAATAGGAGGGTTGCTGGGGTATTAATTATTTGGCAGAATGTTTGCGGTATCAACTAGTATTATAAATACTACTCACACTTTAAATAAATAAAATGAATGTAAATATTTGTTACCTTAGTATCTATCTATCTATCAGCCACAGAAGTCCACTGCTGAACATAGGCCTCCCCCATAGATGTCCACAATGTGCGATCTCGTGCATTACTGACGTGACATACGTCTTACAGCCGCGAAAAATATTTTAATCAACATACAACCTAGCACTGACCTGCAAATTGCAAAAAACGTAAGAAAATTTGAATTTCGCGGGGTACCCTGGAACATTCACCTTAATTTTATTGACTGCCTAGGAAAAAACTGCCTTGACGGATTAAAATAATTTAACCGTTGATTCTAAACAATGTTAATAAGCTAAACAATATTTTTATATTCTGAAACCTTAAAATTTCCAATCTTTTCTACTTGATGTCACCATCTCATTCCACCCCGAAGGTGTCTATTTATCTGTTAGACTTGTTTGTACCATGAGCATTCATGGAGTTTCTGTCGGCTCTTCATTTATTATTTTATAAATATTTATTTTTAAGTAGTCTATTTACGTGTCAAATTATATTTTTATTAATTAGTTTAGTAAAGTGAAAGTAGAGTAAAAAATGTTTAGATTAATCCTTATTTTTTTCAGTTTTATTTTCGACTATTTGAAAACATTCGTAAGAATTCCAATAAAAAGAATTTTGATTTTGGTGTCGTAAACAGCACTTCGGTAAAATCCCCGAAATAGTGTTCACGCCTCTTTCCCGTAGGGGTAGGCAGAGACCACTTATTTCCACTTGCTACGATCCTTACATACTTGTTTCGCTTCGTCCACTTTGATTATTCTCTTCATACATACTCTTCGGTTTAGGGTACTCTTGACCTGGCCTTTTTTCAAGACGTCCCTGATTTGGTCTTGAAACGTTCGCCTAGGTCTTCCCTTTCATTCACACTCGCCTTATACACTTTTTTCGTCAATCGTTCTTCATTAATTCTCGACATGGCCAAACCATCTCAGCATACCTTTCTCAACCTTTTTGTCACTACATCTTCTTCCAGACCACAAAGCTTCCTTATCTCACTATTTCTTATCTTGTCACTCAGTTAAACTTCTATCATACGCGACATGCGCCGCAGAAAGGTGGATCCGATTGTTTTGGCAGATATTAATAAAGATCCGTACGTCTGTGACAAAAAAGCACACTGGGAAATTGACACCTGTCATTTTATCGCGTCATATATCAAATGCCCGTCTTTCAAAGTTCACTTTCAATTGCGGTGCTTTCAGGCGATTGTGCACATAATACGCATTTGTGACTGAATTGGTTTACAGTCCTCGCCTACGTTGAGCACAAAATCAGGTATCAGCGGGACGTACGCGAGGCGGGGAGGCTAGACACGCCCGCGCGCGCCGTTTTTCACTCGCTAGCGTCCTCGCAACCCGTGTGTTCGTGTGAGTAAGCTTTCGTATTGGTTTTGAAATGTACGATGCGCTAGTTCCTACCCACGGCTACATTCAGAGCGGCCTTAAAGATTGGCGAGGACTGTAATAAAGCTTTTGTTTGGTTAACATTTAGCATAACCCTTCGTGTTACAGCTGTCTTTAGCACCATACAGAGAGCCCTTTGAAATACTATAATTGAAGGTGTACTGCAACTGAATATGTAAAAAAGGATTTCCGAAATTTTTGGGTTTTTAATTCAAAATTTATAAGTTTAGGCACAAAATTAAACACAAGTAAAAATAACCTAAACGTCTTTAAACTAAAAATACTATATAAAATGTAATAAAATAAAAAAGGTTTAATTTCGTGTGGTGATTGATTTAGAATGCAAAGAGAAAATGAATTTATAGGCTGACAAAAGGAAACGATAAGGCCGAAAACTTAGACTTCCTGTTGCGGCTAGATTTTTACATATACATGTACAGTGTATATGTAAAAACATTTCAATAAGCATTTGGTTGCTTACACTTCTTGTAAACAACCAAATGCACTTAGTAAAAAGCGGTTATTTTATTATTACAAATAGACACACCAATTTTATTTATTTGTATAGATGAGAATAATTAAAGTGCTTCGCAAACTGTAAGTTAAAAAATATGCCACCGTCGTCCGAAGCGCTCTTGAGTAGTGTGACTGAATCGTACAGTGCACAAACGCACAGGATTTAACGAGGGTTAGGGTGTGATTTGCGTGGCAGTACGTCTGTCGCAAGCTATTTCCTGATTGAATAGCGTTGCGTCTTTGTTATGTCATTATATTATGCCTTCTATTACCATTTCTTTGGTCGTCGACATACTTATTATCGGTCTCTATTAAATTTTGGGGGCGTCGTATGGGGTCATCTTGTGTTTTTTTAAGTCATTAGCAGTGGTAAACTGCTTGAAATATAAACATTTGTCAATTTTTTTTTAAACGAATCCCCTGCACTATGTATGTTCCTGTATCACGGGGGCAGTTTACAAACATGTAATTCACGAGCACAACTGACACCCGGACGCCGAGCAAGTGCCTCTGGTTTAGACAAAGACACTTGCCCGACCCCGGAATCGAACCCGGGACCCGTTGATCCAAAGGCGGCAATTCTAAACCCTTCCCCCTTCTAACCCCCATTCCTTTACATGTTCAAGTTATCATCAATATACATTGTATTTATTTTATGTTCATAGTATAATATGTCGGGTTTGGCCCCAGGCAGACATCAGAAGTAAAAGTCGGATATGGCGACATACAAATTTATTTCATTCGAATCTAGTCACTTTAATTTAATCTAAAATGAAATCAAATTAATTAAATAACTAGCATAGCAATGTGACAGTGAGGGCAGTACTGACTGTCGAGAGACAGTGGTCCGTGCACCGTGACGCATCCGATAGAAATGCGTACCGACTCAACCGCGCGACTCCTTATAAAGGCAATCACTTGGCGGAAACGTACAATATTTTACAGTCTGCATCCGGTGCACGTTCCACTAGCGCCATCTACCCGCCGTCTCTCACAGCTGTTAAATAATATGACAACGACAAATATATTATACTATATTGATGATAAATACTAGTAGAATATATTATATTCTACTAGTATTTATGTAAGTAGATCCCTTATTTTCTCTACCTCTAACCCAAAGGTAGACTGGTAGAGAATGCCGCAAGGCATTAAGTCCGTCTGTACTGCTACTGTACACAAAGTATAAATAAATATATATAAGCCGACACCCAGCCTCAGACCAAGTGCCTCTGGCCCGGCCCTGGAATCGAACCCAGGACTACGTGATCCAAGGCCAACAAGGCAGTCATGATGAGGACAATCGTAGTTTTAGTCCATGAATGACCCACTACTAAGTCTGGCCTCCTCCAAATTCATGGAGGGAAATTAGCCTACTGTGCCACGCTGGTAAGAGGGGTTGGCAAAGGGTTTTTATCAAGTCACTCTTGCGGTTTGGTAATCTACCTCTTGCTTTCCCTTAGTCGCCTCCTACGACACCCTCGGGATGGTATGGGTTGATGACATAGTGTATTCTAAATACGTCACCACACTGACAGATAATTTTAATAAAATTCAAAACTCATTTAATCAAGTTGACTCATTAGAGTTCTTTTCAGAAGTCAAAAAAAAAATAAAATAAATTACCATTAAAAAATAGTTATCGACCACCGGTTCGGAATGCAGTCCTACAGAGAAGAGCCGGCAAGAAACTCTGTAGTTGCTCTTATAAAAATAAATGATAACAATACTAAGAAACTATAATATAAGAAACTTGTCTACTAATGTGTCCCTTGCCAACGGTCTTGGCCATTTTTGCCAAATAATTACAACTGAGGCGCTCTTCATGGCCACAAAATGGTTCGCACTGCCATTCTCGGATTCGGGGGTGAAAGAGGTTGTTATAAGGCGTGACGTATAACGCGCTTTCGTGCGGCTAGGGGTTTAGAATACACAGTGTCACCACCCTATTCTATCCTGAGGGTGTCGTAAGAGCCGACAACAGAAAATGACAAGGCCAATGACCTAGCTACGTCGTTCCAGCCCATAATTGACCCAACACTGGGTCGGGCCTCCTCCAATTCATGGAGGGAAATTAGCCTACTGTGCCACGCTGGCAAGACGGTTGGCACCTACAGGGTTTGTATCAAGATTTCCTTCTCCTACGTATAGGTGATCTGCCTCATACGATCCTTTAGTAGCCTCTTACGACACCCTCAGTATAGTGTGGGTTGGTGACAATGTGTATTCTAAATCACCACACGGACAGTAGTAATAGAAGTACATCGGCTGAGTAGTCGAAGTAAATCTATACTACAAATAAATCAAATCAAATCATCAGCAGAGTCCGATTGTTCCGGCTAATCTCTGGAACGGCTGGACCGATTTTGACAGGACTTTTACTGAGCTGATTATATAAGGAGTAACTTAGGCTCCCCGTGGCGTCACCCGCGCTATGACAATAACCGCGGGTAGCATCGCACCCGTGCGAAGCCGGGACGGGCCGCTAGTTGAATATAAACAAGAATCCATGTTAAAGTAATTCTCAATTTTCTCCATTTCCGTGTACGCTCGGCCTAATAAGATTTCAGCTTAATGTGCTCGTTTGTCGGGCCCTTTCAACGACTGTAAGGAGTCACGTCACAAGTCAAGAGTTTCTAATTCGTAGTTAAGTAACGCAACTTTGTAATGGAATGCACGACATTCACACATATGTTTAACTAGTTGCGCCCTGCGGTTTCACCCGCGCTTACTTGACACTTCATTATCATTACATAGTTTAAAACAAAGTCGCAGTCGTCTGTCCGTCCCTATGTATGCTTAAATCTTTAAAATTACGCTACGGATTTTGAAGCGGGATTTTTTAATAGATAGAGTAATTCAAGAAGATGGTTTATATGTATAATACGTCATGCTTAATGTATAGCCCGTGCGAAGCCGGGCGGGTCGCTAGTTACATAGTATAAAACAAAGTCGCAGTCGTCTGTACGTCCCTATGTATGCTTAAATCTATAAAATTACGCAGCGGATTTTGAAGCGGGATTTTTTAATAGATCAAAATGCGGCGTAAATGTATCTATCTAATCTTCTAATAAAAAAGCGTATTAAAATTGGAGTCATCATCCTCATCAGAGTCTGTTTGTTCCGGCTAATCTCTGGAACGGCTCGACCGATTTTCACGGGACATTCACTGATAGGTAGCTGGTGATTTAAGGAGCAATTTAGGCTACTTTTTGTAGACTAGCTTTGCCCTGTGGCGTCACCCGCGGTACGACAATAACCGCGGGTAACTACGCACCCGCTTCTTTTTTATATTATTTTTCCTTTTATTCTTATAATTGTAGGGTCTTTATTTATGTCAATTGTCTGACATAATCTCCAAGAGATAGTAAGACTCTAAAATTGTAAGAATATAAAGAAAATGACAAAATTACCTCGCATTTTGTCAAACCCAATATTTTATATTCATCGTTACACTCGTATCAACAGGTAAACATCACACCTAACGAAGCCTCATTATACAAAAGATATTGTTACGGGATTGCGTTGGGGTCGGTTACATTGAAAATTCCCGACTTCAAAGCCACAAGGTGAACCAGCCAATTTGCACATCAAAGAGTGGAAAAGCTATGTACGATATAATATGAGTTACAACAACATAAATACGGTAATGTGGTATTAACTGGTATATATGTACTACTCAGCCAGCCGGTGTGGTGACGGATTTAGAATACACAATGTCACCAACACATACCGTCTTGAGGGTGTCGTAAGAGGCGACTATAAGAACGCGAGAGGCAGATCACCTAGCCGAAAGATATTTCTTGATGTTTTTATTCCCAACACAAGTATCCATGATTACTAACGGGGAAAACTCGGCGGAGTTACTGTAACGTTTTTTCATGAATAAAAAATTTACTTAAATTTACCTAAGATGTTACTGACATCAAGAAATATCGCCTACAAATGCAAGGATTACTAATTAAGCGATAGCGAAGTTTCAAAAGCAATTCGCTCTTGCAGCTTGGCGATCTCCTCTTGCACCCCATGGCACCCACAGGATAGTGTCCGTTGGTGACGTTGTGTCATTCTAAAGCCGTAACCACACCGACAGAATAGAAAATTACATGGAGTTAACAAGGAGTCCGGCACCCCAGGGTCGTGGAGCATTCTGTTCAATTCTGGTTCGGGCAGTCGAGGATCGCAGTCAGTTTTAGTGGGTAGGTCAGGGCTTAATTTTCCATTACTACACACCCCGTGTCCGCGATAAGTGCTATGATTACTTGATTGGATTCTTCAATCAATTTCTTCGATGCGCTTGATTGAGTGACGACGACCCGTCGCAGCGCTGTCTTGAGTATGTGTGTTTAAAAAATGGTTGGTCGTTTGTATCGGGGTGAGATCGCGGCCGGCCCCCGCGCTCCCCGCTAGTTATGTCTGTGACGTGGTTCTTAACATGCCCCCCGACGTTGGAAACCTGGGGTTTCAACCGGAAGTGGACATATCTTGTTGAAGGCGCGCTTGATTACGCCCTTGCTTGTTTGGATGTCTGCAACTCGGGCCACACCATCAGTGCCCGGATACAGTCGTTTGATTCTTCCGAGGCACCATTTCATAGGTGGCAGATTGTCGTCCTTAACCAGAATCATTGCTCCCTCTTCCAGCGTACCCTTAGATGTCCTCCATTTTGTCTTTTGCTGGAGCTCCGAAACGTATTCTTTATGCCATCGAACCCAGGAATGTTGTTTGAGTTGGTCTACTCTTTCCCAACGTTGAAGTCTGTTTGGGTTGACGTCTATGAGACTTGGGCTTGGTAGTGCTGTCAGAGGCCGTCCAACTAGGAAATGACCTGGAGTGAGAGGAGTGAGGTCATTCGGATCAGGGGAAATGGGTGTTAGTGGACGAGAGTTCAGAATTGATTCGATCTGTACCAAAGTGGTGTACATCTCTTCGAAAGAGAGTCGCGCGTTGCCTAAAACTCTTGTTAAATGGGTCTTTACCGATTTCACGCTGGATTCCCACAAACCGCCATAATGAGGCGTGTAGGCGGGAATAAACCGTAAATCTATACCTTCATTGGCCATGTCTTCACGTAAACCAGACGTGTTATGTTTTAAAAATTGGTGAATTTCGTTCTTGGCTCCGACAAATTGTGTGCCATTGTCGGAGAAAATGGTTGATGGTTTCGAACGACGAGCGATGAATCTGCGTAAGGCAGCAATGTATGATTCTTTCGTCAAGTCGGTGACTAATTCTAAATGAATGGCCTTCGTGGTGAAACAAACAAAAACTGCAATGTATACCTTGATGATTTTGCATCCTCGACCACGTCTATCGGCGGCAAAAATTGGCCCAGCGTAGTCGACCCCGGTTGTATCAAAAGGATAGCCTGAGTGGAGACGCTGCTCAGGCAACTGACCCATAATGGGGTTGACAGTTTGTGATTTTATCCTGAAACACCTGAGGCAATTGTGTACAATCTGTCTTGCTAAGTTCCGACCACCTAATGGCCAGAACTGTTGTCTGATTGACGATAAAAGAAGTTGTGGTGCTGCATGAAATAACCTGTTATGCTCGTCTAAAAATATGAGTTTAGTTAGTGGATTTTTGCATGATAATAAAACTGGATGTTTCTTATCAAAGTCGAAATTCGAGTTTTGTAATCGTCCACCGACTCTAATAAGATTAGTTTCTGAATCAAAGAATGGAGTGAGCGACAGTAGGTGATTCTTGTGTGACAGTGTTTGTTTATGTTTTAGTTTTGTATATTCTGGAAATGATTGAATTTGTGATTGTTTTAATAATGCATTAAAAGCTTTGTTTAATTCGATTGTGTTTAAGGGTCCTGTTGTTTTACTGTGCTTGTTTTGTATTTTGCAGTTGTGTATGAACCGTAGTACAAATGCTAATGTTCTTTTTAGTTTCAGTAATTTAGAAAAACGACTGACATCAATGATGTCTGCATCCTGTGCCGGAGAAGAAGCTAGCTGCGCGACAACTTCAGGTAAGTCAACACTTTCTTCAAAAAACTGTTTATTAGGCCAGTATGACTCTGAATTGTGTAGGAACGAAGGACCAGTCCACCATAAGTCTAAGGTATGTATCTGTGACATATTGACACCTCTGGTCAGCAGGTCAGCTGGATTCTGCTGCGTGGGAACGTGACGCCATTCGAATGTATGGGTAAGTTCTTGTATTTCGGCAACACGATTCTTAACGAAAACCTTTAACTTAGATGGTTGCGTTTGTAACCAACCTAAAACGATCGACGAGTCAGTCCACAGAACGACTCTTTGTATAGGTAGTTTAAAAGCGTCGAGTATCTTGGCTGTAAGGCGCGCAGCTGTAACTGCACCGCATAGCTCAAGTCGAGGTATGGTAACTGCTCGTAATGGAGTGACTTTACTTTTTGCACAGACTAAGCGTGTTTCAATTTTACCATCATTTGAAGTACTTCTAAGATAAATGCATGCTCCGTATGCATCTTGGGAGGAATCACAAAACGTATGGATTTCAAATGTATTTGGATTTGCACAAGTAACGCAACGAGGTATGTATAGTTCCTTTAGGTAATGCAGGTCGGAAGCAAATTTATTCCACGGTTGTGCAATTTCCTTGGGTAATGGATCGTCCCATGAAACTTTGTGTAGCCAAAGCTTTTGAAGTAAGACCTTTGCTTGAATAACGAACACTGAAAGAAGCCCTAACGGATCAAAAATTTGTCCAATGGTGGACAAAATAGACCGTTTGGACGGGTTATCAGGTAAAGAAAGTTCATGAGGAAAACACAATGTATCTGATGCAGGTGTCCATCCAAGACCTAATGTTTTAGAAGATGTTGTTTGCCCTAAATTTAACGGAACGTATGATTCTGTATTGGATTCAAAATTGGGAATATTAGATTTGATTTTGCGTAAATTGAAACATGCCTTGGATAGAGTTTCGCAAATTTTTGTCTTAATCGAAGATAGTTGATCAATTGATTGAGAGCCTGTCACAAGATCATCTACGTAAAAGTCGTTGGTGATTATATCTGCTATAAGACTGTCCTTGCACTCGGCCGCGATCTGCTTCAAACACCTAACTGCAAGAAACGGAGCTGAAGCGGTGCCGTAAGTGATTGTATTTAACCTGTATGTTTCTAAATCTTTGGTAGGACTATCCCTCCAAAGTATGTTTTGTAAGTGTCTCTGATTTTCATGTATTAATACTTGACGGTACATCTTCTCGATATCTCCTGTCATTACGAATGAATAATGTCGAAACCTAATTAAAATAGAAAAAAGATCGCTTTGTATGGTAGGCCCGACCATTTGGATGTCATTTAAAGATAGACCTGATGTAGTGGGAGCGCTTGCATTGAAAACAGCTCTTAATTTTGTTGTTTGACTATCTCGCAACACACCGTGGTGTGAGAGAAACTGAGATCGCTGTATAGATGGATCGGATTTCTCTTTAACGAGTGACATATGACCTAAATTTTTGTACTCAGTCATGAATTCTGTGTAGAGTTGCTTTAACATTGGTTGTTTCTGCAACCTACGTTCTAATGATAGGAAGCAATGTAATGCGCGATTGTATGAATCACCTAGCCGAGATTCGGGTTCCTTAAGAGGAATGGCTACCGAAAATCTACCATCTGGCAATCGCCTGTAATTTTCTACAAAATGCTGTTCGCAAGAACGCTCTTCGACTGAATAAGCTGGTTTAGAAACCTGAGGGGTTTCTTCCAGTGACCAAAATCTAGTTAACTGTTCTTGAATTTCTGCGTTACTGTCGTTTTGTAGAAAATTGCATGAAACTGATTGATTCGTTTGATTATAAATTTTGTGACTGAGACCACTAGTAGGTCCGGAAATAACGTAACCTAATTTTGTTTGCTGCAAGATGGGACAATTCTTGCCTAAACGTATTTGATTGGATTCTATCAAGTCCCAAAAAATGTCTGCGCCCAATAATATGTCTACATCGGACGGACTGTAATATTCTGGATCCGCTAGTTTAATTTGCGGTGAAATGTTTAAATTGTGTATGCGTACTGGATTGTTGTATAAATTAGTGATGTTCGGTAGAACAAGAAAAGATACGTCAACTTGGTATGATGTAGTTCTAGAATGAATGTATGTATCACAGCGTTTGTGAACCTGTGTAACTGTATTGTTAATACCGGAAACTGATGTTTTTGTAGGTTTGAATTTGAGGCTCAATTTGTTTAATAACCTCTCTGTGAGAAATGATGCTTGGCTCCCTGAGTCTAAAACGGCTCTGGCCTCATGACGTTGGTTGTTGCCATCTGAGATGTATATCACTGCAGTAGAGAGAAGTACTGGCTCCGTCATCTGGACTGAGAGCGTAGTTGCTTCACCGACTGGTGAGTGGACGTCGCGTCGCGCTTGAACGTCCCGATGTATAAGTGTGTTATGCTTGGATGTGCACTTGGTGCATGAACCTAATCTGCAATCGCGAGCCTGATGACCTGGCCGCAGGCAATTAATGCATAATTTGAGCCTGCTAACAGATTCTGCCCTCTCATTAGCAGATTGTTTTAAAAATGTTTCGCATTTGTATATTCTATGCATGTGGTTGCATAGAGGACATTTTGTGTTTGTATTTGTGTATGTAAATAAACCCTTTATGTTTTCTGATTTTTGTTTACGCGTATCTGTGTAATTGTTTAAATGAATTGTTTCGAGTAAATCGGCTTTGTTTTTCAAAAATGTCATCATATCTTTGAGTGTTATTTTGTTTAGAGTTGTTTTACGTTCTTCCCATTCCCTAGATGTTTTAGAATCGAGTTTTTGGTTAATTAGATAAATTATTAATGTGTCCCACTGTTCAGTCGGCTCACCCAAAGTTTGTAATGATCGTAAGTTCTTAGAAAACGTATCAATAATTGTACGAATTGCAACAGCTGACTCACGTTTCATCGTTACCGCACTGAATAATGATTGGACATGATTTTGTACTAAAAGTTTTTCATTATCGTACCGATCGCACAATAAATCCCATGCTATTTTGTAATTAGAGGATGAAAACCCAATTGATTGAATTACCTGAGCGGCGCTTCCCTCCAAAGACGAGCGTAAATAATGAAATTTCTGTATGTCGCTGATTTCTGGATTTTCATGGATGAGAGAGGTGTATGTATCACGAAATTCAAGGAAATCCTCGTATTGGCCATTAAATTTCGGAATCTGTATAGTGGGAAGGCGCACACTGCTGCGAGTCTTTCTCTGCTTCACCACTCCCGATGTATGAGCTTGCGATTCGACCGTAACACAAGATTGAACATCGTCGTCGTCAGAACCGTCAATCGACGTGGATGTACTGATTTTATAAAATTGTTTGGCCGTTGCTAGAATTGCGTAATATTGGTTCTCAAAGTCTTCTCTTTCTGCTAAAACATCGTCGTCGGAATCTGATAGAAATTCTACTTGGCTTTGGATATTATTAAATTGATCGAGAAGTTGTTCCGTTTTAGTAATACGCAATTCGAGCTCGGTGTTCTGAGTAGGAGATAGTTTGCCTTTTAATGAATTAACGTAATTTATAAACATAGTTAATCGGCCTTTGATTGAGGCTCTTTTCTTTGTGAGATCCTTAATAGTTTCCGACATCTTGACGGCTGGTGGAAACAGCGTGAATTCAATAAAGTTGACCGAAATTAAACGCAAACCCTAAATAGGTACGCAAAAGTTCGAATGCAAACCGTTCGGAACAAACAAAGGTAAGTACTTGTTAGGCTAATAACGTCGTATGTAGAATAAATCCTAAGCTGATTAAATTGAACCTTGTTACTTCGCCAATAAGAGTCACTTGTTTACGTTAATGACGCTCGCAAAAGTTCATACAAAAGAAACTAAGCCGGCCGGCCGATCCTTATCGCTACGATCTATGACTAAATTCCAATGCATCAACATTGCACACTTTTATGTCGTAAACAAATGAGACGTTTTATAACTTTGAATATCGATTCGGTAATTGCGAAAAAAGAAGGACTGGATAATATGTATACAAATTGAATTAAATTAGGGAATATGGGAAAAAATTGGAACAAGCTCACTCAGTTGATGCACTCCTTGTATCTTGCCCGACGGGTCTTTGGATAGACTGGATGTGATTTAGCTGGTTCTGGATAATCCGGTCAGAAGGATCATTTTTGTCCGCGATAAGTGCTATGATTACTTGATTGGATTCTTCAATCAATTTCTTCGATGCGCTTGATTGAGTGACGACGACCCGTCGCAGCGCTGTCTTGAGTATGTGTGTTTAAAAAATGGTTGGTCGTTTGTATCGGGGTGAGATCGCGGCCGGCCCCCGCGCTCCCCGCTAGTTATGTCTGTGACGTGGTTCTTAACACCCCGAGTCTCACGTAACCCGGCCATCAATGCCCGGGTACTAACTAACTCAAACGTAAAAAAATATCCCGAGGCTCTGGTTCGGGCAGTCGAGGATCGCCGCCGATTTTAGTGGGTAAGTCAGGCTCAATTTACCATCTCCGTGTCCCACATACCCCGGCCAATCCCGTTTTTTTTTTAAATATAAAGAAATCAGCACTAGTAAAACATGTATCACGGGGGCAGTTCACAAACATGAAATTCACGAACACAAACGACACCCAGACTCACAAGTGCCTCGGGTTGAAAAAGACAATTTGCTGACCACGGAATTGAACCGGGGTCAGTGACCGGCAACCAACTCCTAAACCAACAAGGCTAGCAAGCAAGTAAGCAGATGTAAAAAAAAGAGCTTGGCGCTGGTGTAGAACCATCGTTATATTACACGTGCCAAAGTACATAATATGAGTGATTACACCCACACGGCTCAGCCGTTAAACCCTCCACTGGTGATTAAGGTTATCGGTCAAATGTTTTAAACTTTTTATAGCAGGCCATTGGTGTCCATGTTTTTATTTCAATTTGGGATATTCTTGAATTCTCAGTGGAGCATATCGGAACTAAAGAAAACTTTGTTATTATGTACATGTTTGCTGTAATATGTAGGACTGTATGGTGACGGCTTTAGTATAGATAGTGTCACCATCGTGAGCTAAAGCCAAAAAAGAAGCCAAAAACAAAGCCGAAGACCTAGTAAGAGAGAGGAGAAATACTTGATACGAAACTCTATTTTTTTTTTTCGTTTTTTTTTGGTGCCCGGCGTAAAATCCTTTATGGACTATCCCCGGAGGGGCGTGTGGGACTCTCCCCCACTGGGGGCATACCCACTAAACATCCCCGGGGTGTACAATCCCGCGCAGGATCCACCTCGTAGGCCCAGACTCTGCACCACGAGGCAGACGCGCAGGGGGTTCGCGCTCACCCCCGACCAGTCCCAGCTCCGACTGGAGCAACCCAACTCTGGAGATGTAAATAAATAAATAAATATCCTTGGACATTTCACACAACGCCATCTCGTCCCAAGCCAAGCAACTTATTGCTTGTGTTATGGTAACGAGATGGATGATAAACTACTTATATACATTTTTTTTTGTAAATACATACATAATATAGATAGAAATGACACCCAGACTCCGAGCCAGTGCCTCTGGTTTAGACAAAGACACTTGCCCGACCCCGGAATCGAACCCGGGACCCGTTGATCCAAAGGCGGCACATCTAACCACTAGACCAACGAGGCAGTCCGTGATGTGATACGAAACCCTGTGCCAAACCGTCTGGCCACTATGGTCCAGTACACTTATTACCCTCCATGTAATGCGAGGAACCCCGACTCACCAGTGGGTCATTTATTGGCTGAGTGAAAGAAGTAGACTAAAACATTTTGTGGACATTTGATTGCTCAGCCCATAATTGACCCACTGATGGGTCAGGCCTATTTCATTTACTTAAAGAATAATTAGACTACTATCCCATGCTAGCCAGATGCCTTGTCTTGTCTTTACCTTTTGTCGGCTCTAACGCTGTTTGTCCACCGCCCGCCGTCACCGAACCGTCACTGAGAACGATATTATTTCGGGCCGAGTTTCAAACTCAAACTCAAACTCAAAAGGAACTTTATTTACGTAGGTTTCATCACAAAACTCTTATAAATCGTCATATTTATAAACACCATTATCATCTTACGGCCCCTGTCCCACACCAGGTGGCAGTCTCCACACACACCTCTCAGTCGTCATACCTACATTCACACCTTTCACACACACCTCTGCACTCCTACAATCCCTCCATCTCCCCTGATCGCTCACAATCCCTGCGTTCACTCACATTCATGCCGAAACTACCACCGGTTCGGAAGGCTGCTCTACAGAGAAGAGCCGGCAAGAAACTCTGTAGTTGCTTTTTTTTTAAATTATTGGTCTTGCTTACAAAAAGCACTAAACAGCATAGTGAGAGCAAGTTCGCAAGATG
Source organism: Clostera curtula (assembly GCA_905475355.2). NCBI lineage: Eukaryota > Metazoa > Arthropoda > Insecta > Lepidoptera > Notodontidae > Clostera > Clostera curtula. The sequence continues at coordinate 4,742,461 of FR997822.1, forward strand.
AGAGAAATGTACATTTTTGCATAAAAAATTTAATAAATAAATAAACACGCTAGACGTTTCCGCAATGAATGACGGATAGACCTTGACAGGGCCAATCAAGAGTTTGATGACGTGACGGCGAAAAAACGGGCGAACGGCGCGGTGCGACGGTAGTGTGTGGACAAGAACAAACGTGTTTTGTATTGCCGGCACATCGGCCCGTCATAAAACCGTGCCGAGTTCTAGCGGTCATGCCGAACTACTCGAATAATCGGCGGCCGGGATGACGGCTCTCGGGTGACGGGCGTGCGGTGGACACGTGGCCATAGTAAACGTATGTATCGCTAACTCGGCGCCGTCATCTCGTTCTCGGTGACGGCGGTGGTGGACAAACAGCCATACGACACCCTCAGGCTGCATTAGGATAGTGACACTATGTATTCTAAATCCGTGACAAGAATAATATGATTTGATTGCTATGATGTCTCAAAATATCAAGATACTTGGTCGATCTAGTCTTTACTGTCAGACCCTGTTTTATTTCTTTTTTTTAATAGCTACTTTGATGTTGCTTACTTAATTTATAGTATCGGAGCCAACGGTCTGTGTAAGCTACAAAATCATATTATTGGTGTAAAAGTTTTAGAGGACGTATGTTTGTCAATCCAGCTTTATGTGTCAACTAGTGGCCCGCCCCGGCTTCGCCCGTGCAAAGCGGGGGTGGGTTATACATAAAAACCTCCCCCTTGAATCATCTATCTATTAAAAAAAACCGCATCAAAATCCGTTGCGTAGTTTTAAAGATTTATGCATACGACAGACGGACAGAAGAATGCAACTTTGTTTTATACTATGTAGTGATATAAAAAAATAGCTTGTGTCGCCCAAATTCATCTTGAGGGTGTCGCAAGAGCCGACAAATGGAAATGATAAGGCAGAATACCTAGCTGTCAGAGAAGGAAAACTTGATACCATACCTTGAGCCAACCCGCCTGGCTAGCAGGGTACTGCAGGCTAATTAAAGGTAATTAACCTTCTATGTAGTTAGTGGAGGCAAAATGTGTCGCCTTTGGATTACGTTTCCCCGGTTCGATTCCAGGGTCGGGTAAGTGTCTTTGTCTAAACCAGAGGCTGGGTGTCATTTCTGTTCGTGAATTACATGTTTGTAAACTGTCCCCGCGATTTAGGTATAAGATAGGTGAAGTAGTTAGAAAAAGGTTATCTTTTGTGCGTTGCCACTGATGACATATGGTACAGAGACGGTCGCTCACAATGGGCTCCATCAGAAGGCTCAAAGTCACCCAAAGGGAAATGGAGAGGGTTATGCTCGGAGTTTCCCTGCGGGGTCGTACCAGAAATGAGGAGGTGCGCAGAAGAACCGGAAATACCGACATAGCCATCAGGATTGCCAAACTTAAGTGCCACTGAACAGGGCACATATCTCGCAGGACTGACGCCCGACGGGACAGAAAAGTCCTGGCGACCGCGTTCCGGAAGGCGAAGTGCTGGTAGGCCTCCCACACGGTAGACCGACGACGTGGTTAAGGTCGCCAGAAAGCTATTAATGCGGGCGGCTCAGGGCCGGCCTTTGTGGAAATCCTTGGGGGAGGCCTATGTCCAGCAGTATGGACGTCTTTTGGCTGTAATTATGAGGTTATCTCCTTTCTCGTTTCCTTTTAGCGGCTTTTTTGACACTATAAGGGGGCAATGGGTTGATGACACTATGTTTTTTATATCCGTCACCTATAATATTAAAATATAAACATACTCAAAAAAATACGTCCATAAAAAGCTCCAGGAACGATCGCTCAGAAATGTACATAAAAAAGTTTCGTTCACTTTAATTTAAACATTAATAATTCGGTACCGCATTTTAATTATCCTTTGTAGAAGTTTCATAGCAAAAATTAATACATACATTTAATTAGCTAAAAGCTGTGTTTTATGGCCGAAGAGAATCATGTTATTAGGGTACCGTTAGTGCTCATTCACGTTGAACGCGCGGGCGCGGTGGCGGGTGCGGGCGCGGTAGACGTAGCGAGTTCGTGTTCACATTGGCCGCCAGGCGTTTGCGCGATAGAATTTCTAGCGATAAGTTCAAACTGGTTGAACTTACCTGACGTCACGAATGAAGCGCGCGCTTCGCCGCCAGTTCGACGTGTACACACACATACAAGCCCCGCCGCACATGTTAACACTCGCATTGGCTGTCACGTGCCGCTGGCGAGGCGCAGTACCAAACTCCGCATGTAAGCATGTGCGTCGACACGTGAGAGCAAATGCGGAGCTTGGTACTGCGCCATAGGTTTTAAATACAGCCACTCGCACGCGGCTCGTGACAGCCAATGCGAGTCTGAGCATGTGCGGCGGGGCCTACTCACGTGTTTAATATTGCCGCGAGCGCAACGCGCGCGCCAGTTGCTAGCTTGACCGCTACTTCCACCGCGCGTGCGTTTATTTATTTATTTATTTATTTAAACTTCATGCACATAAGTGTACAAAGGCGGACTTAATGCCATGGGCATTCTCTCCCAGTCAACCTATAAGTGGTGCAGAGAACCAAATGGTAGGTGCACAGTATACAATAAATTAGGACACAACTTAAATTATATGCTAAAAATATAATAATTTCGTACGTGAACACTTGGATATTACACCATATGTTTGATATTTCGCGACCGCGCCCGCCACAGCGCCCGCGAGTCAACGTGAATGAGCACTAAGAAATGACCTAGAACTTCCCTATGACTTTTGGCGTTAAAAGTATCTCTTAGGCATTAAGAGATACTCTACGTGCATTGGAGAATGACAGATCGACTATACTACTCAGCCCATACATGACCCACTGCTGAGTCGGACCTCCTCCCATCACACAGAGGGTAATAAGCCTACTGTGCCTCGGTGGACAGGCAAGTTTGAGTCAAGTTTTTCTTCTCTTGGGACGAGGTGATCTGACTCTTACGTTCCATTAGTCACCTCTTATGACACCCTCAGAATGAAATTGGGTGGTGACACTATGTATTAAAAACTACCTCCATAAATTTGGAGTAGGGCTGTCAGTAGCGGGTCATTTATATGCTGAAACGGCGTCATGAGTTATTTACCATAGGCAGTAATTGCGCCACGGGTGTATCGATAGAAGATACTCTCGGACTCTACGTCACACAAAGACTCCTAAACTTGGTTGAGCGATCGACTGCTACGCAGCATGTCGCGGGTTCGATCCCCGCACGGAAGAAATATTTGTACGACCTACAAGTATTTGTTCCGGGTCTGTGTTGGTGTTTTCTATCTATAATATGTATGTATTTACAAAAAAATAAAATATAAACTATATCATCCATCTCGTTACCATAACACAAGCATTAAGTTGCTTAGCTTGGGACGAGATGGCGTTGTGTGAAATGTCCAATGATATATATTTATTTACTTAATTTCGTTCGGCACGTTCTGATTCTGAGTTAACAAATGTACGATCACCTTGTTCTTCTTTAACTACAGAACCTTAGTTCTTTTAAAAACCAACTCGTTAGTTACCATAATTTTTTACGTTCATTAAATTTACTTAGTTCGCATCGGCTTGTTTGAGTGTTCTTCATAATTAAGTTATTTCAGCGTGAACTGGATTACGGTTAATAATTTATTAAAATATGCCACAGTAGTTACGGATATGGTTTTCAATAACCTTAAAATGAAAATTATTGGGCAGTTTCTTAGTTTTTTTTTATCAATAGGATGGTGTATAAGCAAATCTGTTTCTTTTATTGTTTTTTTATTACTAACATGGCACAGCTCTTTTCATGTTGTTTTATAGCCCTCGAGCATACACTTTTTATTTATTTATCTATGAACACTGGGATCGCCCTCTAGTATGCTCGTCTTTTTTTTAACACTAGGATGCTTAACACTGGGATGGCACTCAAGCATACACTTTCTTTGTTTTTTTTTTAACACACGAGGATTGCGCTTAAGCAAAAAAAAATCGGTTAAATTTTTATCTTTTTATAACACGAGAATGCTTAACACTAGGACGGTGCTTGAGCTTACAATGTCTTTGCTTTTTTTATTACACGAGGATTTCGCTGAAGAATATAGTTTTTTTAATACAGGTGCTCAAAAAGTGGCATATTGCAGGGCCGTATAGCGTTCGGGAAGTGGGCTATTACACACGCGTGCTTTTTTTTTACCATTCCCGCACTAGTGCGTTTTCTTTCCCAATTGTCAAAATAATATCTAATAAAAGGAAAAACCAACCATGAAGTTTTTACTAAAAAAAACATAGAAGTTTTTATGATTCATGCAAATACGTATATTTCTAAAAAGAAACTACGTACTAATTTGTTTCAATATCAGATTTCATGATTTGATTGAATGAGTTAGGTTAGGTTTCATTTCAATTCATCTCATTAAATTTCATTTTTATTTCATATCAATACATAAAATCTACTGAAGACTTGGCTGTATGGGCATAGTTGCTTTTGCCTACTAGAATGGGTGAAGAAAAAAAAATCTCTGCTTAAATTCTACGGTTGGCGCCATTTATGTTTATAAGTCATAAATGATTAGTTAGTTGAGTTTATTGTGTTTTAATTATTTTATTAAATTGCTTAATTTTATCGCAACTGAATTAAAAATAGTCGTTCAGTACACGTGCGACACCGTCATTGCAACTTGTTCCGACTGTAAACCCTCGCCTTCGGCTGCGCCTTGACTCGGGTAGATATTGGTCGAAACTATTTGCAATGACAGCCTTTCCGCACTTGTAATGAAATATCACTATCACTACATAGTATAAAACAATGTCGCATTCTTCTGTCCGTCCCTATGTATGCAAAAATCTTTAAAACTACGCAACGGATTTTGAAGCGGTTTTTTTTAATAGATAGAGTGATTCAAATGGAAGGTTTTTAAGTATAACCCACCCCCGCTTTGCACGGGCGAAGCTGGGGCGGGCCACTAGTACTATATAACACTAGAATGCTTATCACTAAGACGGCGCTCAAGCATCAAGAATTAGAAGAATTTCGCTCAGGCATAACTAATTTTTAATTGTTTTAACACTAAGATCGAGCTCAATCAACAACTACTACTAGTTACTTCTACTACTACTTAGCCCATACAAGACCCACTGCTGAGTCGGGCCTCCTCAAATTACATGGAGGGTAATTAGCCTACTGTGCCACGCTGGCCAGACGGGTTGGCACAGGGTTTCGTATCAAGTGGTCCTTCTATTGCGGCTAGGCTATCGGCCATGTCATCTCCTTTTGTCGGCTCTTACGACACCCTCATGATAGAATGGGGTGGTGACACACGGAATCTTAAACTTTTTTGTTTATTATAACACAACTAGCGACCCGCCCCGGCTTCGCACTGGTGCAATGATGATCATCTAAATTTATGCATGTATTATACATATAAACCTTGCCCTTGAATCACTCTATCCATTAAAAAAACCGCTTCCAAATCCGTTGCGTAGTTTTAAAGATTTAAGGTGAATGTTCCAGGGTAGCCCGCGAAATTCAAATTTTCTTACGATTTTTGCAATTTGCAGGCGAGTGCTAGGTTGTATGATGATAAACATTTGATTCGCGGCTGTAAGACGTATGTAGTTACAGAGTTATAATCATCAAACTCATCAATACAACCCTCCAAGCTCATAAAGGTGCAAGAATGACTTTGAGCTTGAAAAAGTTTTTCTTGCACCTTTATGAGCTTGGTGGGTTGTATTTATGATTTTGATGATTATTATTCTATAACTACATACGTCTTACAGCCGCGAATAACATTTTAATCAATATACATCCTAGCACTGACCTGCAAATTGCAAAAAACGCAATTTGAATTTCGCGGGCTACCTTGGAACATTCACCTTAAGCATACATAGGGACGGACAGACGACAGCGACTTTCTTTTATACTATGTAGTGATGTAGTGATAGTGATGATAACGCTCTAGCTTGCATTTTCTGTTCACGTACTGTCCTCAGCCTTTCACAGATTAAGCAGAGAGGCGCCTCCAAGCATTTCCAATAGGTGAACAAAGAAAAGTCCAGAAATGCTGCCTCGATCAAAATAGGTCACACGCAACGACCGGCGAGTTGTAAATATTTCTCGGATTTATTTATTGGTCTCCAAGGTAAAAAAGCAAGGCCACACGTGGAGGGGTTTCTTGAAATATGTGTGTTGTGTTGTGTTTTATTATGTTTGTGGTGTACAGAAAATGGCGTACACACGTTTTATCTCCCCCAAATGGCGGTACGTGGCCATGCCAAAATATTTACAGAAGATTTATTTGGATTACTTATTTAAATGGAACACACAACCAGTATTTTGTAGCCGTCCTCCAATAACAAGGAGGGTAATTAGCTCACTATGCCACGTTCGCCAAACGGGTTGGCACATATTCAATTCATTTATTTTGTTTGTGTCACGATGGACACTTACAAAAAGTCAATACACTATTCATAATGATATCACTATCACTACATAGTATAAAACAAAGTCGCTGTTGTCTGTCAGTCCCTATGTATGCATAAATCTTTAAAACTACGCAACCGATTTTGAAGCGGTTTTATAATAGATATAGTGATTCAAGAGAAAGTTTTATACGTATAATACATACATAATATTGTTGAGAAACACTGGTAAATTTAGAGGTTCTTCATTGCACCCGTGCGAAGCTGGGGCGGGTCACTAGTAAATAAATAAATAACTCTAGTCGGGGATTTTTTAACCGTGAAAATTGGGCTACAACCTTCGCTATCGCATTGTAGGACTTTTTGGTGATTCTCGCATTTCTAGGCGATGTTTCTTGATGTTGATAGTTCAGGTTTTTCGGGTAAATTGTGTAAAGTATGTAGCATGTGTCGCTACATGACTCAAAATCAAAACTCAAATCATCTCAATTCATGGTGATTTAGAATACACAATGTCACCAACCCATACCATCTTGAGGGTGTCGCAAGAGGCGACTAAAAGAACGCAAGAGAAGGAAAACTTGACACATTTTTTTTTGTTTCGCCCGGTGTTAAATCCTTTATGGACTATCCCCGTCGGCCACGGGGATGGCCGAGGGAGGGCGTGTGGGACTCTCCCCCAGAGTGGGGGCCTACCCACTAAACATCCCCGGGGTGTTCCAACTCGCGTCCTGTTGCGGCATTGTGGGATCTGTACACAGTACAACGCCGCCGCAGACAAGGAGGCCCTCCTCCTCTCTTCCAGCTCCTACGAGCACTCGACGTCCTGCCGCACAGGAACAGGACGTCGCATCTCCTCAGATCACACGTGGGGCGAGGACATCCCCGTGCCCTGCCCCGGATTCTGCGGCCAGACTCGGCCTAAGACTCGGCGGGAGCGGCCCGGATAGTCGGGCCCGCGTCCACCGCCATGGGCGCCGCCGCTTTGATACAAACCCTGTGCCAACCCGTCTTGCCAGCGTGGCACAGTAAGCTAATTTCCCTCCGCAGATTTGGAGGAGGCCCGACTCAGTAGTTGGTCATTTATGGGCTGATTTAAGTGAAGTAAGGAATCTAGTTGCTTGTTCCAACAAGTAGATCCAATGGAGAAGAACAGGCAAGAAACTCCATGGACACTCTTTTTATCATATTTTCTGTTGCAAGGGAAATAGATCCACTCCATCAAGCAAAGCTAAGTTTTCTCCCGTGGTCTTTAGAGGAACTTCAATTTGAATAAGCCGCAAACACTCAGAAATGACTTCATCACGGCGCAGTTCAATTTACGCGCCATCTTGTATCCAGCTACATTATTTGCATGCTGAAATGAGGTCCTTTACATTCAAGATGAGCCTTTGCAGAAATCACTTTGCCGTTAGCGTCACCGCTAGTGGAAGTAATACAAAATAAATATTGCATTCATCGTTATAATATCTGTGTTGTTAACACATACTACTACTACCACAGAGCAAACAGAGGGAAACCTTCTAAAGAGTGAACAAAATTGTTACCTATTCTTATAGGGTTGGCACAGGGGGATTAAAATAAATACACAAAAGTTTGTTTATATCTATTTGTCATAATATATTAATTTGAGACATACTTTTAGTCATAAACTTCACTACATAGTATAAAACAAAGTCGCTGTCGTCTGTCCGTCCCTATGTATGCTTAAATCATTAAAACTACGCAACGGATTTTGAAGCGGTTTTTTCTAATACATAGAGTGATTCAAGAGGAACGTTTATATGTATAATACATGCATGATTGCACCGTGCGAAGCCGGGGGGGTCGCTAGTATCACATAAATTTAAAAAGTCGTCTTTGGGATGATTAAAAAAAGATATGTTTTTATTTTTTTGGTTGCTGTTCATGCACACAGTACAATAAACCATATTTACACTCTTTCTAATTTAGTCAAATTTCAATTTTAAACAAACGCACGACGCGATGCACAGCGAGCGGTGAGGCCCTTTGTTTAAGCACTGGCCGAACCAGTATAAACCGGTTTCGTTTCGTACGTGACAAGCCGCCAGTGCTCCCGCACACTATCTATCTATCTATCAGCCACAGAAGTCCACTGCTGAACATAGGCCTCCCCCATAGATTTCCACAATGTGCGATCTCGTGCAGACCGCGTCCACCGACTCCCAGCGACCTTTACAAGGTCGTCCGTACCTCTTAGCACCCCCTGCTCCGACGCTTGCCTGACCGCTACCGTAATCAGGGGCGTTGGAGCTACCGGAGACTGGGGGCCGTTTTTTGGTTTTGTTGTCCATGAGGGGGATTTGCCCTAATCGCCACGCTGGGCGGGCGGGTTGGCGATCGCAGTATTAAGATGACTTTGTATCAGAGCGTTGCTGCTGCCTAACATCTGTTATCCCTTAGTCGCCTTTTACGACACCCACGGGAAGATATGGGGTGGTGATATTCTTACTCCGTCACCACACGGAATCCGTCACCACACGGAATGGTCACCACACACATGCGCATCATACTTGTAGTGATGTACCTACCGTGGCGCTGTTCTTAGACGGTTTCTCTCTGTCCTTTATCTACTCCTGTGTTACTACTACTCAGCCCATAAATAATAATAATAAATATCCTTGGACATTTCACACAACGCCATCTCGTCCCAAGCTAAGCAACTTAATGCTTGTGTTATGGTAACGAGATGGATGATAAACTACTTATATACATTTTTTTTGTAAATACATACATAATATAGATAGAAATGACACCCAGACTCCGAGCCAGTGCCTCTGGTTTAGACAAAGACACTTGCCCGACCCCGGAATCGAACCCGGGACCCGTTGATCCAAAGGCGGCACATCTAACCACTAGACCAACGAGGCACCATCTAACCACTAGACCCAAATGACCCACCGTTGAGTCATGTTGCGTGTTTCTTGCATCTGGCGAACTTGCTCTCACTATGCTGTTCAGTGCTTTTTGTAAACAAGACCAATGATTTGAAAAAAAGCAACTACAGACTTTCTTGTCGGCTCTTCTCTGTAGAGCAGGCAAGGGTTGTGGGAGTTTTCTCCAGTTGGCCTGACGGGCTAGCACAGGCTTACAAACAAAGTCTTTCTTCTCTTGCGGCTAGGTTATGGGCCTTGTCAATTCCTTTCGTCAGCTATCATGACACCCATAGGTCGGAATGGGGTGGTGACACAATGTATTTTAAATCCCTACTGGCCTGTTGTCACTACATAGTATAAACAAAGTCGCTGTCGTCTGTCCGTCCCTATGTATGCTTAAATCTTTAAATCTACGCAACGAATTTTTAAGCGTTTTTTTTTCATAGATAAAGTAATTTAGGAGGAAGGTTAATATGTATAATACACGCATAATTGCACACGTGCGAAGCCGGGGCGCGTCGCTAGTTAGTTTATAATTTCTTGTTAATTATTTACTTTACTGATTTTAATACAAAGTCACCACCCCATTCCTTCTTTGGTGTGTCGTAAGAGCTGAGAAAAGTAAATGGTAAGGCCGAAAATGTGGCCGCAAGAGAAGTGAAACTTGATACGATACCTGCGCAATTTTCATAAAAGGGAACCAAATGTTTGCTCTTCTTATCACTACATAGTATAAAACAAAGTTGCTGTCATCTGTCCGTCCCTATGTATTCTTAAATCTTTAAAACTAGGCAACGGATTTTGAAGCGGTTTTTTTTAATAGATAGAGTAATTCAAGAGGTAGGTTTATATGTATAATACATGCGTAATTGCACCCGTGCGGAGCCGGGGCGGGTCGCTAGTTAATTATATATATCACTATCACTACATAGTATAAAACAGAGTCGCTGTCGTCTGTCCGTCCCTATGTATGCTTAAATCTTTAAAACTACGCATCAGATTTTAAAGCGGTATTTTTAAATAGATAGAGTGATTCAAGAGGAAGGTTTATATGTAGAATACATGCGTAATATTATTATTATTATATTTAATCAGGCAGGCAGTTGAGACAACTGATGATGCCTGTATCTCGCTATTTTCTACTGGTTTTCATTTGCAGCTAAGTATTTGTCCAGTCGGTTCTTAAATTGATTTATGTTGTCAGCTGTGATCACATGTTCTGGAAGTTTATTCCACGCTCTGATTACTCGGTCAGGCCGCGCGGCCAAGTCGCTGCGGCCAACTAATTCTTCTACGATGTATATAGCTGCGCGCATTACGCGGCCAACGAAAATCATCGCGTCACATACGCGGCCTATTGGCCGCCGCGACCAATCCACGCATTATGCGGCCAGGCCGCCTAAATGCGCGGGGGCCCTAAATGCGCGGGGGTTTTCGTTACGTGTGAAGATGTTTTGCTCAAAGTCCTGAATGTCATAGTGTCCAGTTAAGATCTTGTATGTTTCGATCAGATCTTCACGGTCCCTGCGATCCTTTAGAGTTGTGAGCCTCAACATCTTTAGGCGTTCTTCGTAACTTCGTTGTTTCAGGTTACACCTTCAGGTTTCAGGCTGTACCTTCTCCAGAAGTTCGATATCCTTAACAAAATAGGGGCTCCAGGCTTGAAATGCATACTCCAAAATTGGTCTTATAAAGGTTTTACGTATTCGAAGCACCATGTCTGGTGTGAGATTTCCAAAGTATTGTAGAGAAACACTGATAAATTTAGATGTTCGTCATTGCACCCGTGCAAAGCCGGGGCGGGTCGCTAGTATTATGTAGAGCGCAAACTCTAAATAAAAAAAAATTACTTTTATCATCATAATTAGATTTCTTTTATCATAATCCCCATTTACCGAGAAACAATTAAAGTAATTGTGAAAGTGTACTCAAATTTGAATAGAGGAAAACAGGACACATAACTTGTGGTAATCCAGCGTTGACGGCACACGTCACTGGTCATCTAAGCTCTTGGCATAAAACGGGGTCTGGCCAAAGCTGGACGGAACCGCATAATGTGTGGTATCTCTGTTAGCGTGTTTCGCACGGCCACGCACACTAAGTACATCACATTGCCCCCAACAATAAACACACAGACACGCTAATTTTTGTAAACTGGTTAACCATACGTTTGTCATTAGAGGTCTGGTTGAAAACCAGCGCCAGACACTCCGTCTGGCTTATGCTGAATTATAATTATTATGCTGAAATTTATATCTAATATATAAAATTCTCGTGTCACAGTTTTAGATGCCAAACTCCTCCGAAACGGCTTGACCGATTTTGATGAAATTTTGTGAGCATATTGGGTAGGTATGAGAATTGGACAACATCTATTTTTCATCCCCCTAAATTTTAAGGGGGGGGGGTTCAAGAAATTTTTTGCTTTTATTTTTTTAAGATTCAGCATAAAAAAATACAAACAACCCTAAATGTTCACCCCTCTACGATCGACCCCTATTTAATTACATGGCAAAACAACGTTTGCGATAGGAGATGTTGTATAGATCTGGAACCATAAGACATGCGCGGGGGATGGTTAATTATTTGGCAAAACAACGTTTGCCGGGACAGGTAGTTAGAGTATAAGTAATTATAGATAGCCTTCTTAAATTTAAGAGCGATGCTCTTGTCGGTGGAGTTTCTTCCAAGCATCTCGATCTTCTGCTAGCTCCTTTACCATTTGATACGAACCGACATTCACTTTTTCCTTAATTTGATCGAAAAAGCGTCTCCTAGGTCTTCCTCGTCCTCTCTTCCCTTCTACCTTCCCTTCTATGATAGTTGTCATAAGTGTGTCGTGTCGTATCAAATGCCCAATCATCTTTCCTCTTCTGTTGTCTATGCAGGTCAACAGGCTTCTCCTTTACTGACTGCCTCGTTGGTCTAGTGGTTAGATGTGCCGCCTTTGGATCAACGGGTCCCGGGTTCGATTCCGGGGTCGGGCACGTGTCTTTGTCTAAACCAGAGGCACTGGCTCGGAGTCTGGGTGTCATTTCTATCTATAATATGTATGTATTTACAAAAAAAAAATGTATATAAGTAGTTCATCCATCTCGTTACCATAACACAAGCATTAAGTTGCTTAGCTTGGGACGAGATGGCGTGGTGTGAAATGTCCAAGGATATTTATTTATTTATTCTACTCTTTCTACTCTTTATATAGTATTTAAGGTATTTTTATATCACTACATAGTATAAAACAAAGTCGCATTCTTCTGTCCGTCCCTATGTATGCATAAATCTTTATAACTACGCAACGGATTTTGAAGCGGTTTTTTTTAATAGATAGAGTAATTCAAGAGGAAGGTTTGTACGTATAATATAATTGCACCCGTGCGAAGCCGGGGCGGGTCGCTAGTAGTTTATATAGTATTTAAGGTAAAATTGTGCCGAAGAAACCATTTTTCTTTCTTTCTTTCTGTTTTATGAAGATCCCTGGAGCTGCGGAAGGACCTTGCAGAGTACTACTTTTTATTTAATAATCCGTCACCCCTTTATTATTGTGGGGGAAACCTTTTATAGGTCACCAGCCGGGGGGACGGGGCTGGCGTATGTGGGAGTCCCGGTCACGATGAGATGGTGATTGCGACCGGTTTACCCACTAAACCTACTAAACCCACTATTTTTCTGCGCGGGCCATATGTCGTTCGGGAAACTTCGTAAACGATCCATTCGACAGTGGCTTGTCCGTGTGGTGGCGGATATAGAATAAAGTCTCACCACCCAATTCCATCAAGAGGATGTCGTAAAAGCCGACAAAAGGAAGTGCCAAGGCCAGTAACCTAGCCGCAAGAGAAGGAAAACTTGGCACTAAACCCCGTGCCAACCCGTCTGGCTAGCGTGGCGCGGTAGGCTAATTACCACTCCTGTGATGGGAGGAGGCGCGATTTGGCAGTGGGTCAGTTATGGGCACTCAGCCCCGCTGTTCTTGCCCCGGCTTCGCATGGGTGCAATTGACTGCCTCGTGGGTCTAGTGGTTAGATGTGCCGCCTTTGGATCAACGGGTCCCGGGTTCGATGCCCGGGTCGGGCAAGTGTCTTTGTCTAAACCAGAGGCACTGGCTCGGAGTCTGGGTGTCATTTCTATCTGTAATATGTATGTATTTATAAAAAAAAATGTATATAAGTAGTTTATCATCCATCTCGTTACCATAACACAAGCATTAAGTTGCTTAGCTTGGGACGAGATGGCGTTGTGTGAAATGTCCAAGGATATTTATATATTTATTTAATTACGCATTTATTATAGATATAAACCTTCCTCTTGAATCACTCTTTCGAAATCGCTTCAAAATACGTTGCGTAGTTTTATAGATGTAAGCATAGATAGGGACGGACAGATGACAGCGACTTTGTTTTATAATATGTATTGATATTGATGATAGTGATATTAGTCTGTGTTGTGACGGATTTAGAATACATGGTTGGTGGCACCCCGTCCCATACTGAGGGTGTCGAAAGTTAACGTGCCTTTCGAAGCACGGAGGATGTAACAGAATGGTGAAGGTTAATTTAAACCAAACCCTTTTTTTTTATTTTATTTTTTTTTGTTCACCCGGGGTAGAATCCTTTATGGACTTCCTCGCCGGCCACGGGGATGGCCAGCGAGGGGAGTGTGGGAATCTCCCCCATAGTGGGGGCCTACCCACTAAACCTCCCCGGGGTGCTCCAACTCGCGTCCTGTTGCGGCATTGTGGGATCTGATGCAGTACCACGCCGCCGCAGACGTTATACGAAACCCTGTGCCAACCCGTCTGGCGAGCGTCGTACTGTAGGTCAATTACTCTCCATGTAACTGGAGGAGGTCCGATTCAGCAGTGGATCAAATATGGGCTGACTATTAGTAGTATTGTTAATTACGTTGATTTTAAAAGGAAATGTTATAAACTGCAGACTAAATCTACAAATAATTATATTAAGCGACTCACAGTTCGAAAGATTGCCAACAGCCTCTGCATAACGATGGCCGCAACACCAGACGGATCACAATCACTACACCCACAACACATAACGTATCACTTGCTTTACATCACCAGAACGCGAAATTTCCGAAGATATTAAAAAAGCTTCGCTACTGTCTCTGAAAATTCGTGTGCCAAACATATTTCGGCCTTGTCATTTCCTTTTATCGGCTCTTACAACACCCTCGGGATAGAATGGGGTGGTGACACTATATATTATAAACTAGTGGCCCGCCCCGGCTTCGCCCGTGCAAAGCGGGGGTGGGTTATACTTAAAAACCTTCCCCTTGAATCACGCTATCTATTAAAAAAAACCGCTTCAAAATCCGTTGCGTAGTTTTAAAGATTTATGCATACATAGGGACGGACAGAAGAATGCGACTTTGTTTTATACTATGTAGTGATAGTGATCCGTCAACACACGAACACACTGATAAATTTACTGTTGTCAAAATCTCAGGCAGCTAACATAATCTTCATATCTCTAGGTTTTCTCTAGGTATTCAACCTAAACACACAACACTTTTTAACGGATTTATCGCGTTTAAATTACATTATTATATTCCCGACGTTTCAAGTGCTTTGTAGCAGCCGACGTCGCGCGAGAGACTAGTTAGATGACGGTTGTCTTAAAAAGTACAAGGAAACAGCTAAAACTACCGCCTATATTTTTGTTAAATTGATAATGATAGGTAACGTTCTCTGCACGCAGAAATCGCTCACGGTGTCCGGAGGTCTTGCACATGAGTGTTGAGTTGATATTTGATCAATTTAATGACTGGATCCCAAGCAGGTGCAACCTCAGTATTGAAATTGAAATGATTTTTAATCTCAATAACTCCGCGGATTATTCTTGGAATGTAATGTAATTTTCCTTCGCAAGGATTTGAGGTGTATCAAAGTAAATGTAGTTGTTGGCCTTGTTGAATGTGTGCCCACAAACTGCAGGCTTGGTCGAGCGTCTCTTTTCATGTCAGCTATGAGTTCTCTTATGGGGATACCGATACTTCCCTGTTGGTCTAGGGGTTGGATGTGCTACTAGCGCGGGCAGCCCTGGTCTAGCCGAGCCTCCGCTGCTATCTTAGAAATGAAGCTTTCATAGATTTCACATTTACGTAGGAACTTTATTTACGTAGGTTTTGTTACAAATGATAAGAAAACACTTTTTCCAGTAGTCATTCCCATTTATTTCCAACTGTACAATTCTCTGCACTGCATATCACTTAAACATTAATCTGGGAGAACCGCTTGGTTCGACCGCTCAGCAAGAACTGCCTCTCTCCTCAGCCTGAAGTCCACATGTCATGAACGAATATTGACAAGGAGTGGGGTGGCAACGTTCTGTTCGTTCTTTTTGAGAGCAAGTCAAATTGAATACTTTTTATGTATAATATATCTGAAGTCAACTCGCACACTAAATTTTCAATCACCAAAATAGTTCTACTAAACGAAAATCATGACACAAAACTCTTATAAATTTACCAATATCAAACGGCCCCTGCCCCACGTTAGGTGGTAGTCTCCATACACACCTATCAGTCGTCATACCTACATTCACACCTTTCATACACAATTCCTCATACTTACCTCGACCATCTCTTTTGATCTACTACAACCATTGCATTCATGCTGAAATTACCACCGGTTTAGAACGCTGCTCTACAGAGAAGAGCCGGCAAGGAAATCTGTAGTAGCTTTTTTTTTAATTATTGGTCTTGTTTACAAAAAGCAATAATATTTCTTTTATGAACTCTGTAGGCTTATTATCGGCTCTTCCACGATTTCTACTGGATTTTGAATTAAATATATTCAGTGTGTGACACCAATGGCATCGCGTCGGCTTTTTATGTAAATTACCTTTGAAATAAAAACCAAAAATAAAACTTCCAAATATCAGCAAAAGCAATCAGACACATACATCGCCATTAAATTTAAAGGAAGTTTAAATAGCTTTTGGATGTTATACGCGTTAAAATTCCGCGCGCGAGTTTTTATTCACAAGACCTTTAGCGAATTAACCCAAAGGCTGACGGGTTAAGGGGCATTATAAGAATAAATAATGAGATGCCCCGATGTAGGGTTGTCTCTCAAAGAAAAAAGGCTATTTAGAAAGTTCTTAAATGACCGACAAAAGATGGAAGTTTGAATGTGTGAATGTATGATGATGTATGTAATAGAGTAAGATAACGGATTTAGATCACACCACCTCAGCAATCCATACTATGCCAAGAGGGCGGCTAAAGGCAGAGGCAGATCACAAGGTCGCAAGACTTTGGCAGTGCCAGGGGACAGCCAAGCCGTTACCTACCGTGAAGTTAATGTCTACCAGCAGTGCGCTTTCCGGAACGCGGTTGCCACTTGATGACTTTTCTGCCCCAGCGGGTGTCGGTCCTGCGCGCTATGTGCCAAGTTTGGCCACCCTGTGGGCTATGACGGTGACCCTGGTTTGCCTGCGTATCTCCTCTTTTCTGATTCAATCTCGGAAGAATCTCCTAGCATAGCCCTCTCCATTGCCCTTTGCCCCAACAGATTGGAGGATGCCAAACTCAATGGTAGCTGTTTTGTAAAATAAGAAAATTAGACCCTCAACAAATTGGATCAACCCTATAATTTAGAATCACAAGAGTGCCACCTACCCTCTCAATTAACGTGGAGTTGAAATTAATTTATTCCAACTAGGGGATTTTCCGTGTGGTGACGGATTTATAATACATGGAGGGTCCTTGTATATACATATATATACATACACACACACACATATATATATATATATATATATATATACTAAAATATATATAATCTTAAATATTAAAATATATATTATACATATATATATATAATATATTTTAGTATTTAAGTTTTAGGTTAATTGGTATTTTAGTCTTGTTTTATTACTTAAGTTAGTGTTTATGTGAGTACAATTATGAATAAACTTGGTTTTTATATGGACTATATATACATATATATCTATTTATTTATCTATCTGAGTAGTAGTGGTATTAAGAATCTCTTTTTATTTTTATTTGCTTAAAAAAAGACTTGTATTAAAAAATACCTTAAATTACCCACAGCTGGATCGGGGCCTCCTCAGTTTTCAAGAGGGGACTCAGGTACTCTGCTTGGGTTGGTCCGGGTATATTCAAGCTTCCCTTCTTATCCTTATTATCCCGGCCTAGGTTCACTCTGTTTAGCGTTCAATGGCAGACAGTCTCAGAATGGAATGGGCAGATGAAATCATATAATTTAATGTACACGAAAAATAATTCCTTCAGATCGCTATCATTGCGACCACGCCCTAAGGGGCATCAAAAGCTTTGCTTTTTAGGTATATCCTGCTACAGGCGCGTTTATTGTGGACAAGGCAAACTTAATAGCATTCTGAATGACATGTTTATTGCACATTCTATCATCATCATCATTTCAACCAAAAGACATCGACAGCTGGACAGAGGCCTCGCCCAAATTCCAAAACGCGCTTTCCTATACGCGGTCGCTATTCGAGGAGTTTACTACCCTATCGGGCGTCAGTCCTGCGAGCTACGTAACAGGACCTGCCCACTGCGACCTAAATTTGGCAAAAAATTTTTTTTACGTTGTAAACCCTCATGTATTCCCGACCGCTAAACACCAGCTGGGTTATGTGGGACTCCGAGGCGCGAAAATATGGTAATTGCGCCTCAACCTATCCACTAAAACCAACGGTGTCCCTCAACTGCCTACAACAGGGCCACGGGTTTCACTCCCCAATAGGGAGCATGCTCCGTGACCGGTTCTACATGCGGGCCCCACGCTTTGATGGGGAGCTCTGGACGCTCCACAACCCACCGAGAAGCACGTGCCATCGGTGGGTTGGGTTACCCGATCCTGCGACCTATTTCAATAACTCTGGTCCGTCTTCGAATGTCGTCATTTCTGATTCGATCTCGCAGGGAAACTCCGAGCATAGCCTTCCCAATGTCCTTTGGGTTCTAACTCTAAGCATTTTGATGGAGCCCATAGCGACCGAGCACATCTCTGGTGGTAGTTGTCACCGAATTATAGTATGACCGCTACCGCTGTATCGCGCCCTAGGTATGTGCGGCGAGGCGGGGGACGGGTAAGAAGAGCACCGCCGTACGGGTGAGAAGAGCACATCGGCGCGTCTGGTACCCTCTCCCGCCTCGCCGCGCACATACCTAGGATGCGGTACAGCGGTAACGGTCATACTATAGCACAATAGTCAATTAGACTTGATCAATTAATTACTTACGTAGGCCTTTTTTTTTTTTTCACCCTGGGTAAAATTCTTTATGGACTTCCTCGCCGGCCACGGGGATGGCCAGCGAGGGGAGTGTGGGACTCTCCCCCATAGTGGGGGCCTACCCACTAAACCTCACCGGGGTGCTCCAACTCGCGTCCTGTTGCGGCATTGTGGGATCTGATGCAGAACCACGCCGCCGTAGACGAGGAGGCCCTCCTCCTCTCCTCAGGCTCCTTTTGAGCACTCGACGTTCTGCTGTGAGCACCCGGCAGGACGTCGCTTCCCCTCAGATCCCGTGTGGGGTGAGACATCCCCGTACCCCGCCCCGGGATCTCCTATATTTCGCGTGGACGGCGTCTCCTCGGGACCTGATCTCCATTGGGTGGGGGGCGATACACTGTGCCCTTACCCGGAGGCCCCGGTTAGGGAAGCAGAAGGTGCACGTGCGCCAGTCTGCGGCGCCCCGTGCGAGCGCGCTTCGGGCGCCCTCTCCTTATCCCTTTCCGCCTCTTCCTTCTTTCTCATTACTGTCTCTGCAAACGTCCGGACCGCACCCCAGGCCGCCACAGATGCGGCCATTCTGCGCAGGACCGTTTGCAGAGACAGGTCTCCTCCGATTACAGCGACGAGAGTCCTCCTCCAACTACTTGGAGAGTAATTAGCCTACTGTGCCACCCTGGCCAGATGGCTCTTAAGAAATGGTGGTATGGAATGGGTTGGTACACCAGGTATCCTAAATCCGTCACCAAATGGATCATCATCATAATTTCCCTCCCTGTAATAGGAGGAGGCCTGACTCAGCAGTGGGTCATTCATGGACTGAGTAGTATGAGGATGATGATGATAAGTTATGTCATGGTACGTATTCTATAGAGCTACCCATATCTTTCCTTAACAAAAACCCCCCATTAAGTTTGTGTTAAGCGCCTAATCTTATCAAACGCGAGCAGAGTTACTGCAAAATTGACTTTAACCACGCAAACTTACTATACATGTGTACTAAGCTTTTATATCTCTACACTGGGGTAGTTTGTGTGGTGACGGATTTTGAATACATATTGTCACCACCCCATTCCGTCTTGAGGATTGTGAGGTTGGTCGCTTAAGAAGAGAAATCAAACACTTGAATGCTGAATAAGGACTGACCGTTTATTTGAAACTAGTCTAGTTGCATTATCTTATAACTACTACACCCTTACAGGATGCTACAAGAGGCGATTTTTTTTAAACACCGAACCTTTGCATTTGGTATAAACCTGTACTACGTATTGAAATTAAACAAATTTTAACGGATTTATCGCGTGTATATTACATTATTTAATTCCCGACGTTTTGAATGCTTTGCAGCAGTCGTGGTCGCGGGAGAGACTAGATGACAGTTGTCTTCAAAAGTACAA
Organism: Clostera curtula; assembly: GCA_905475355.2. NCBI lineage: Eukaryota > Metazoa > Arthropoda > Insecta > Lepidoptera > Notodontidae > Clostera > Clostera curtula. The sequence continues at coordinate 4,762,391 of FR997822.1, forward strand.
AGAAACAGTTAAAATCTACCGCCTATAATTTAATATACACGCGATAAATCCGTTAAAAAGTGTTTAATTTCAATGTGTAATAATCGCGAAAACCTAAGAAATCACTGTACTACGTATATATAATAGTTTACAAACATGTTATTCACGAACACAAATGACACCCAGACTCAGGGCAATTGCCTCTGATTAACACAAAGACATTTGTTCTACACCGGAATCGCACCGGGGACCCGTTGATCCAAGGATGGCACATTCAACTTCTAGACCAACAAGCCAAATAACTAGTCGGCAAACCTAGCAAGAAAAGAAGAAAATATTGTAACCATAGCCCTGTGCCAACAAGGCTTATTTTCCTCCATTAGTTTAGAGGAGGCTCGACTCAGTAACGGGTGTTTTATGGGCTGAAACGATGAATGTAATATACACGCGATAAATTCGTTAAAAAGTGTTTAATTCCAATACACAAGTCTGTGTTCTGACGGATTTGGAATACACAATGTCACCAACCCATACCGTATTGAGGGTGGCGTAAGAGGCGACTAAAAGAACGCAAGAGGAGCTAGGTGATAAGCTGAAAGAGAAGGAAAACTTGATACAAACACTGTGCAAACCCATCTTGCCAAGTTGCACAGTAGGCTATTTTCCCTCCATTAATTTGGAGGAGGCCCGACTCAGTAGTGGGTCATTTATGGGCTGAAACGACGACGACGCTGTATCGGTACCACTAATGCTGTAGTTTTGTTAAAGTTTATGTTTGTATAGACAAATCATGTTGATGCATCACACACAACACACTGCCTTCACAGGAAATTGAAAAGTTAGTGAAATCACAGTTGCCGTATCTATACCGTATGGATTGTATGGTCTAGAGTTGGCAATACTCTCTTCAGTCGGTTTGTGGGGCACACAGTATTGTTAGAACGATGCATGTTCTGATAACGAAGTTTGTGATATGTAGGTACCATTCAGGCTTCCAAATGCTATTTTAGCTGCATACGATAGGATGCTATTCTCTTTAAGTAACATTAGCCTAAAGATCCAGGAGAATTACCAACGTAAAAAAAAACTTCAGCGTTACGCTTTGCATTTTTGACGACACGGTTGGCGCAGTGGCTGAGCGATCGACTGCTGCGCAGCATGTCGCGGGTTCGATTCCCGCACGGAAGAAATATTTGTACGACCTACAAGTATTTGTTCCGGGTCTGGGTGTATTCTATCTATAATATGTATGTATTTACAAAAACAAAGAGTTAGTATAGAAGTAGTTTATCATCCATCTCATTACCATAACACAAGCATTAAGTTGCTTAGCTTGGGACGAGATGGCGTTATGTGAAATGTCCAAGGATATTGATTTATTTATTATTTAATTTTGATTATTTTGCAATGGTTAGGGAATAATTTCGCACGAATGGCTTTATTTATCAGTATAAAAGTACTAAAATATAAGTGGATCAATACAATATTTATTTATTGCGCTATCGTACACAAACATGACAATTTATATTACACTAGCGACCTGCCCCGATTTTGCACGTGTGTAATGATGCATGGTATTATACATATAAACCTTCCATTTGAATCACTCTATCTACTAAGAAAACCGCATTAAAATCCGTTGCGTAGTTTTAAAGATTTAAGCATACATAGGGACGGACAGACGACAGCGGCTTTGTTTTATACTATGTAGTGATAAAAAAAAATATACTGCAGAACTATGACAATTATTTATTATTATACGTATTACTTCCTCTCCCACACCGTGCCGGCGGTCTACGGAGATTGACATTTTATACCCATCCCAAAAGTGTCCAACGCCGCTAGAAAAATTTCACTTAAAAATAACCTTTAATTTTTAATTACATTTTCGGCTTGGTTTTTTGCGTTCAAGTTTCCTTTTCTTAGGTTTTGTGAAACCCTCAAGGTATAGTGTCATGACACTATTTATTCATAACTATGTCACCATATGTATATTCGTAATGACCAATAAATGTACCAGAGGCAAAGGCAATTTAGAACTTCCTAAGATCAGAACCTTGTATGGAAGGAGGAATCTATACTAATATATAAAGCTGCAGAGTTTGTTTGTTTATTTGTTTGTTTGTTTGTTTGAACGCGCTAATCTCAGGAACTACTGGTCCGATTTCAAAAATTCTTTCAGTGTTAGATAGTCCATTTATCGAGGAAGGTTATAGGCTATATTTTATTTTCAAAAGAATTAGGGATCCGTATGAAAATTGCGATTTTCTAACCCAAGGTGTAAAATCGAAAACCTATTTATGCGTGCGCTGCAAAAACGATTGACAATAGAACAAAATGAAGTACTACGAGTTTGTAGATCTTATTAAAATCTACAAAAAAGTCCGCGAGAGAACATATCTAACTATCATAGTTTAGTCACAATAACCACTTTTATATTCATAAAAAAAAATGCATAGAGATAAGCACGGGTTCGAAGTCCACGCGAGCGAAGCCGCGCCCAAAAGCTAGTATACAATATGAGGGAGCTCAATTATACATATAACAAACTGCCGAAAACTATAAAAGAGTCTGAATCTGTTCACATTTTAAAAAAAAGACTAATGTTACACCTCATTAATAACTGACAGCTTCCATAATTATTTTCGTCTATTGTATACTTTTGCTATTTTTAATAGTCAAAGATCTTTGTATATCGCTATGGTGGATCGATTAAGTTTTTTGTACTTTAATGTTAATTAGATAAGATTCTCATTTTTAAGTGAACTACTGTAATGTTCTTTTTGGGAAATAAATTATTTAAACCGAAATGACCCACTACTGGGTAGGGCCTCCTCCAAATTCATGGAGGGAAATTAACCTAATGTATCAAACTGGCCAGACGGGTTTACGCAGGGTTTCGTTTCCAGTTTTTCCTCTCTCGTGGCTAGTCACTTACTTCTGATGGCTCTTACGACACCCTTAGGCTGGAATAGGGTGGTGACGCTACGTATTCTAAATCCGTCACGTACACTATTACCAAATTTAAATTATCCATTTAATTTTCTCTGTCTTTTTCCGTCAAATACCTGAAATGCTTGGACCAATTTCCATTGGAATTTTACAAGCAAACAGTTGACATTTTAATATGTTTTTTTTAGTTATGAACAACCTATGAACAAGCCTGTTTGGCTGCCGTAATTGTTTTTTTTTTTTTTTTGGCGCAATATTACCGTGCGTGACGTCACCTGCCGTCCCCGACGGAAGATCAGCGTTGGTTGGCAACAACCAGCATTATGCTGAGTCTGGGTCGGTTTGTGGCAAGACTTAAAAATACAATTGTTGTTTAATCTAACCTTAAAATCTTCTCATGTGTTTGTTAGTCATTGTATTTTTTTTTTGTCTTGTGCCACAATAAAGAATATGTCTATGTCTATGTCTATTAATAGAAATTCAGCTTATTGGTCCGCGTCCCACGCCCGTCCCAGTACTACGTAGTCGCATTTTAGCCCGCATTCAAAATCTGCGTAGGTGCAACCGTGGGCCGTAACTAGTTAAGCTATAAATATCTATACCATAAACTGCAGTTGAACAGTTAACCATCATCATCATCATCATCTGTTCTGTATTCTGGTGTGTTTTTAATAATATGACGTGATGCCGCGTAGGCTTGCTCTTTGACTAACCTGTCCCGCTTTGGGCGGGATTGTCCCGCTTTCAGGCTGTCCGTCCCGCTGTCCCCAACAAGAACAAAAATGTCCCGCTTTTACGAAACGATCGACTGCTGTGCAGCATGTCGCGGGTTCGATCCCCGCACGGAAGAAATATTTGTACGACCTACAAGTATTTGTTCCGGGACTGGTTGTTTTCTATCTATAATATGTATGTATTTACAAAAAAAATGTATTTCAGTAGTTTATCATCCATCTCGTTACCATAACACAAGCACTAAGTTGCTTAGCTTGGGACGAGATGGCGTTGTGTGAAATGTCCAATGATATTTATTTATTATACCCTTTGCACTTAAATATTATGACATCTTATGACACCGACGTACCCTATATTGTATTTATTTTTATACAAAATTCCGTAGGCGTCCCGCTTTAACACGAAAGAAAAATGGTCACGTTGTCCTTGACGAATGGGTGGCCAGTATTCGAAAGCGCGTCGGTGTAGAAAAACAAAAGAAGAATGAGAGTCAACTGTTTTTCACATTCGTCTACGGCAGAAATTTTGTGTTAGGAAATTAGTTTTAATTAATTTTAGATATTTTCCGTGATAATTGTGTATCATTTCCCTGTGACGCCCCGGCGAGGTGCCAGGGGGCAAGAAACTATCATTGGGGGGCCTCCGTCTGAGGCGTAGGTCAGATATACCATCCTCCTCTCTGACCCGCCCCCTCATTCTACGACACAACGTCCTCGCAGAAGGAAAACTTGATACAGATCCTCTGTCAACAGATCTTGCCAGCATGGCACAGTAGGCTATATTCCCTAGAACAATTTGGAGGATTCCCGACCCAGCAGTGGGTCATTTATGGGCAGATTTTTTTTAAAGAAAAGATAACCCTGTTCTAGTTATAACCTGTATCGCGGGGCAGTTGATTGGAAATGTAATTCACAAACACAAATGACACCCAGAATCAGAGCAAGTGCCTGGTTTAGACAAACACCCTTGCCCGACCCCGGAATCGAAGCCGGGGCCAGTTGATCCAAAGGCGGCACACCTAACCCCTAGACCACGAGGCAGTCTAAATTAAAAGATGATGATGGTGATCATCATATATAAACATCAGTTAAGCAATAAATATAACCAGAAATACTAATGGGATTTTGTTACTGAACACAGGTCGCGTACGACATAAAATAGATACTGTTCAACACATAAATACTGCACGCCCGTTGTTTACTGTTATTGGTTATAGAGAACAACAAAAAGGGTATATACCTTGTCTCTATCTGCGGTTATTTTTAACCCCCGACGCAGAAAGAGGGGTGTTATAAGTTTCACGTGTCTGTCTGTCTGTGGCACCGTAGCTCGCGAACGGATGAAGCGATTTCAATACAGTTTTTTTTGTATGACAGGTGAGATACGGGCGAGTGTTCTTAGACATGTTTGATGAAAATCGGTTAAGTCGTTTAAAAGTTATGGGGGGTAAAAGTGGGGAAGAATAACCGAAAGTCTGCAAATATAATCGAGTGGGGTCTCAAATGAAAGCGCATCACGTGCACATTACAAAATAATATGTTCCATGAAAATCAGTTGAGCCCTGAAAAAGCTCTAGGGGTGAACGGGGGGGGGGGGGGGGTTGTACCCAATATCTGCAAATATATGTCGTGGGGAGAAAATTAGAAAGCGACAAGAATCTATGTATTGACAACTTATACATCTAAACCGTGTACCTATAAAAACCAGATAATAAAAATTAACTTAAAAATTTAAAATAAACCCCCGACACAATGACTTAAGTTCCCTTTAAAAATGAGAAAATAATAAAAAATAAATTAACCGCCGCTCCCACTTATTTATTACCTGACCCCTGGTCCCCCAACGCGATGTATTTATTTTTTACTTTTTAAAGGTTATTGTGTCGGGGTTTTTTTTAAATTTTTAATTTAATTTTTATTATCTGGTTTTTAAAGGTACACGGTTATTATGATGTAGATGTATAAGTTGTCAATACATAGATTCTTGTCGCTTTTTATTTTATGCTTTTTATAGGTACACACTTATTATAATGTAGATTTTGTTAAATTGCACGTTATGCGCTTTCATTTGAGACCCCACTCGATTATATTTGCAGACATTCGGTTATTCTTCCCCACTTTCACCCCTCATAACTTTTAAACGGCTCACCCGATTTTCATCAACATGTCTAAGAACACTCGCCCGTAACTCACCTTTCATACAAAAAAAAAACTTTATTGAAATCGCTGCATCCGTTCGCGAGCTACGGTGCCACAGACAGACAGACAGACACGTGAAACTTATAACACCCCTCTTTTTGCGTCGGGGGTTAAAAATACATCGCGTTTGGGGACCAGGGGTCAGGTAATAAATAAGTGGGAGCAGCCGCGATAGTGCGGCCACTGCCACCAGTAGTTTTGGAGCCATCCTTCGGTTCTCCCCGAAGGTCCACCCACCGTCGACTAGCAGACCCAGTTATTTCATCGTAGGCTCGTCGGCGATGCGAACGCCTCCGACCATAATGTGAGACCCTGCTGGTGGTGCGTACCGAGGCCTGTGTGAAGAAGAGGGCCTCAGATTTGCCCAAAGTGACCTCCAGGCCATGACTTGGGCAATATATGGCCGAAAGATAATGATGGTAGGTTAAAATTCATGATTTATAGGAATTTTGTGATATTTATGTATAAAGTTATTTTTGCTTTAACCAGACAATTATTTGGAAGTGTAGAATGACTCCCGTCCTGACAGACTGTTGAGAGTAGATGGAGCGAGATTATGGCAGTTTTTTTGTTTCACCCTGTGCAGTCAGCAGTGAGTTACCTGCGACTCATAATTGTTCGGGGGTTTTATTGCGAAAAACCAATTATTGCTGTCAATAAAGAGGTTTTATTTCTGACAACAATGGTCTTGCTAGCAATGGGATGCATCTTTATATCAAAATAATTTTGTTTTTCTTTTATTTTGTCCTCCTTCATCTTCGTATACTTCGTTCGTTTTTTTTTCATCATTTCAGCCAAAAGACGTCCTCTGCTGGACATAGGCCTCCCCCAAGGATCTCCACAAAGGCCGGTCCTGGGCCGCCCGCATCCGTGTGGGAGGCCTACTAGCACTGCGCCTTCCGGAACGCGGTCGCCACTCGAGGACCTTTCTGCCCCATCGAGCATCGGTCCTGCGAGCTATGTGCCCTGCACACTGCCACTTATGTTTGGCAAATCGGTGGGTTATGTCGGTGACCCTGGTCTTCCAGCGTATCTCCTCATTTCTGATTCGATCTCGCAGGGAAACTGTCCTTTTGGTGACTTTGAGCCTTCTGATGGAGCCCATATATGTAGCAGTTAGTGAGAGTCGTAATTGTTCGTAACCAATTAAATCCGCCCAAATAATAAATAAATAAATATCCTTGGACATTTCACACAACGCCATCTCGTCCCAAGCTAAGCAACTTAATGATTGTGTTATGGTAACGAGATGGATGATAAACTACTTATATACATTTTTTTTTTGTAAATACATACTTATAATAGATAGAAATGACACTCAGACTCCGAGCCAGAGCCTCTGGTTTAGACAAAGACACTTGCCCGACCCCGAATTCATTATATGATACACATTTTTTTACATCATTCTAACTGCGAACGAAGTATAGTAAAATTTGTGCAGTAATATTACACACATTTTTAATACCTCTAGATTACGACTGGCCTTTAGCGGCGCGGCCCATATCGGAGCTCCATTAATCAAGGCGGGCCAAGGAGCCTTTTTTTACGTTGGAAATCCTCATGCATACCCAACCGCTTTATGCCAGCCGGGTTATGTGGGACTCCGGGGCGCGGAAAGATGGTAGTTGCGCCCCAACCTACCCACTAAAACCTACTGTGTCCCTCAGCTGACCGAAACAGGGCTACGGGTTTCACTCCACCCGATGGGGGAGCATGCTCCGTGACCCTGATGGGGCCTTGGCGCGCTTGCAAAAACGGGCTCCACGCTTTGATTGGGAGCTCTGGACGCTCCCCAACCGGCATGGGTGACCCTGAGCCGATATGGCCCCAACGGATCCTCACTACAACAAGGTGGCAGCACGGTCGAGGGGGGGGGATGGAGCCTAACCTAACCCAACCCGCAGCCCTGAAGTGGGCAGTCGCGGAACGCCATTGGTTATAGTGGTTAGGTCGACCATCTTTGCACGCCCCAGAGTCCCATATTCCCTGCATAGTTCCCGGGCCAGGCATCAATGAGGACTCCAAGAAAAAGCTGCATACGGCCAGCATGATGGTAAAGGGTTTCCATCGCATATTAACAGTTACCAATACTATAGTGTCAGTTCTGGTCGTATGCCACATGCTTGTGACGAAAGCACTAGACAAGAACTTTTGAATTTTGCAGATTAATACTAGCAATTACATAAGGTCGGGTTTGCAAGTTTGGGATTTATTCTTACACTAGCGACCCACCCCGGCTTCGCACGGGTGCAATAAATATCCTTGGAATAATAAATATCCTTGGACATTTCACACAACGCCATCTGGTCCCAAGCTAAGCAACTTAATGCTTGTGTTATGGTAACGAGAGAGAACTTTTTTTTTTTTTGTAAATACGTACATATTGTAGATAGAAATGACACCCAGACTCCGAGCCAGTGCCTCTGGTTTAGACAAGTTGGTTTGCCCGACCCCGGAATCGAACCCGGGACCCGTTGATCCAAAGGCGGCACATCTAACCACTAGACCAACGAGGCAGAACCTCTACATTTATCAGTGTTTCTCTACAATATTATGGATGTATACGTATAGTATAAATGTTCCTCTTGAATCGCTCTATCTATTAAAAAAACCGCTTCTAAATCCGTTGCGTCGTTTTAAAGATTTATGCATACATAGGGAAGGACAGACGACACTGACTTTGTTTTATACTATGTAGTGAGAAGTGATACAGGCACATAACACTACTGCATAGGTGATGTTGTTTGGCTAAAGTATTTTCTAGGGTCGTTTTTTAATTAAGCAGCAGTTTTTTCTACGTTTCTAAAAAAACATTTCCAATGGAACACCTTTTCATAAAACACCAAACCGACAGTTTTCCCGTAAGCGAAAACACATTTCTCTCCAATTTCCATTTGAAAGTAAACAAAAAGTTTCATACAAGAAACACCTATTCACAATGGCACAGTAAACCACGCAACGGTAGTTGAACTCTTAATATGTTTACTACTTCATTTATAGAAAAAAAAAACATTTGACGACAATTATGTAGCTATTTCTATATTTATTTGAACGACATAGATAGTTATTTGAACTACATAGTATAAATAAAGTCACTGTCGTCTGTCCGTCCCTATGTATGCTTAAATCTTTAAAACTACGCAACGGATTTTGAAGCGTTTTTTTTAATAGATAGTGATTCAAGAGGAATGTTTATGTATAATACAAAATATTGTAGAGAAACACTGATAAATTTAGAGTTTCACCAATGCACCTGTGCGAAGCCGGGGCGGGTCGCTAGTTAAAATATAATATACATAATGCAAAAATAATTTGCGTAAATTACTACTAAACTAATCAGCCCACGGATGACCCTCTGTTGAGTCGGGTCTCCTCCTGTTACATAGAGAGTTATTAGTCTAATGTGCCACTCTGGCCGGACGGGTTGGCACAGTGATTCGTATCAAGTTTTCCTTATCTTACAGCTAGGTTTTCGGGCATGTCATTTCATTTTGTCGGCTCTTACGACACCCTCAGGATAGAATGGGGTGGTGACACTATGTACTCTAAATCCGTCACCATACGGACGATTCGAGTAAAGAACTAAGCGAATTCTGCACATTTATTCCCATCTGTTTATTTGCTGAACACAGTTACAAAGATGTTTACGTTACTACCACTATTCAGCCCATATTTCCCAAACTCAAACTCAAAAGGAACTTTATTTACGTAGGTTTCATCAAAAAACTCTTATTAATCGTCATATTTATAAACACCATTATCATCTTATCACCATTATCACCCACCGCTGAGTGGGGCCACCTCCAATTACATCGAGGGTATTCGTTTCAAGATTTCGGTTGTTTTACGTTACTGTTATGTAACTTTACTGTGCGTAATATATACTCTGTGGCAATACCATCCAACGAGGTCACGGAGAGGGAAGAAATCCACGATACAAAATCCAATTTAATGGTAAAAAGGCAGGGGCGATACATTAGAGGGGCTAATTTCCTGCCTTAATATCATTACACCTGGCGCGAAGGCACTATTTATTGCTTTCAGAAGATTGCAGATGTAACTTATTTGTTGTATATCGAACAACAAAAGCCGTTACTGAGTTTGTATACTGCTTTCAGTGTGCTATAACTATAGTTCGTGTGATGACGGAATTAGAATACATTGTATCACTTTCCCATTCCATCCTGAGGCTGTTGAAAACCTAGCCACAAGAGAAGGAAAACTTGATACGAAACCCTTTTTTTAGAGTGGTGGAAACCGCTCTAAAAAAAACGTCGCCGCGAGTGGACGCGATAATGTTATGTGCGGTCTCGTCCGGGAATGCGGAGGCCGTCGTCCCCCCTTCCCACTATAACCCCCACTCATGTCCCGTCCCTCACCGCGGTGTTTACTACAGTGCCATTAGGACCTAAGTTGCCGTACACGATAAGGTTTTAAGGGTGCTGGGGAGACCCAGACCACTCTTGCACGTTATTGGAGAATGCGCCATTCACAGATTATACGAATATTTTTTTTTTTTTGTTCGCCCGGTGTAAAATCCTTTATGGACTTCCTCGCCGGCCACCACGGGGATGGCCAGCGAGGGGAGTGTGGGACTCTCCCCCATAGTGGGGGCCTACCCACTAAACCTCCCCGGGGTGCTCCAACTCGCGTCCTGTTGCGGCATTGTGGGATCTGATGCAGAACCAACGCCAACCCATCTGGCCAGCGGCGCACTGTACTAATTTCCATGGAATTCGGTTCGACTCCGCAGTGGGTCTTGGCTAGGAGCAACGATGATGACGATGATAACGCCTCCTCCTCGTCATCTTAGCCTTGAATCCTGGTTGCAGCCCAAACTCTCACTTCGGCGCCCGGGGTCAGCTTTTCGGCTTTTTCTTTTCCACTTCGCATGGTCTTCAGCATCCCTGGTAGTGAGAGAGTGATGATGATAAGTATTTACCATTTACCTGCTGCTCTCTAAAGTAGTGTTGCCAACTCAGGAGTTGAAATTAGCCAAGCCTATGACTTGTCCGTATGGTGACGGATTCAAAATCCTGCATTACTATGTATTTAAAATTCGTCACCACACGGAACCTTTAGATCTTACATTTCAACATTCATAATAGGATTTTTTTTACTCAATCTGTTTCTCAAAAATATAACGAATTTTACGCAACTAAATCGACTCAAGTTAAATTAAGCTTACAAAAAGACAAGTACCCTTTGAACGTTTTTGTCATGGATTAATCATCAAAGATGTATTTTTCTTTTACGAAAATATCACGTTTATTTCTAAATCATTCGTAAAAGGTTTTATGCATTGATTTATAAAAAGAAATAGATAGAACTTTTAGTTTTTTTTTAAATTAACCGATGTACAGGGTGTCCCAAAAATAGCACGCCACAGCGACACTGGAAATAGACTAGCCCTAGGTCTATTCCACAAAAAAAGGCTGGTAAAAAGTCTCATGGATTTCAAGATATTAGAATTTTTCGGATAACCCATTTTTTTAAATACCTCTTTTTTATTTCTATGTAACAAAATCGTCACAAATACCTAGTTAATGTTATTTTTTATCTTATTGTTCTTTGTTGGTTTTAGCTAGTCTAGATATAACCTCTACCCCCGTGGAGTACAGTCAGGGCCCACGGGGCAGCAAGCGCGGGACGGTACACCCCGGGGATGTTTAGTGGGTACGCCTCTTCGGAGGAGAGTCCCACACGCCCCCCGTTGGCCATCCCCAGGCCGGCGGGGATTTTCCATAAAAGATTTGACCCCGGGCATCAAAAAAAAAAAAAAAAAAAAGGTATAACCTCTACCCCCGGGGCAGATGAAATTCACGAACACAACTTACATCCAGACTCAGAGAAAATGCCTCTGGCTTACACAAAGACTCTTGCCGGACTCCGAAATCGAACCCGGGACCTTGTGATGCAACCCCTAGACCAACAAGGCAGTCAACTTTTGTCGACTCTTACGACACCCTGCTGATGGAGTGGGGTGGTGTATGTATAAGTATGTGTAGTGACGGATTTAGAATACAGTGTGTCACCCACACTGTATTCTAAATCCGTCACTACACATACTTTAACGATGATCAATACTAATGATTTATTAGGTTTTCGCGATTATTACACATTGAAATCAAACACTTTTTAACGGATTTATCGTGTATCTGCGTGCATAGGGAACGTTATCAATAAAACAAAATTATAGGCAGTAGATTTTAATGGGCTCCATCAGAAGGCTCAAAGTCACCCAAAGGGCAAAGGAGAGGGCTACGCTCGTAGTTTCCCTGCGAGATCGAGATACGCAGGAAAAAGCGGACGTAGCCCACCGGATTGCCAAACTTAAGTGGCAGTGGGCAGGGCACATAGCTCGAAGGACCGACGCCCGATGGGGCAGAAAAGTCCTCGAGTGGCGACCGCGTTCCGGAAGGCCAGTGATGGTAGGCCTCCCACGCGGTGGACCAACGACCTGGTTAAGGTGGCCGGAAAGCAATGGATGCGGGTGGCCTAGGACTAGCCTTTGTGGAGATCCTTGGGGGAGATCCCTAACTGTTATATAGTCTCTCCCGCGACCACGACTGCTGCAAAGCATTCGAAACGTCGGGAATTAAATAATGTAATATACATGCAATAAATCCGTTAAAAAGCTTTTAATTTCAATGACGATCAATACTTTTAATTCGTCAGCGTACCTGTCTTATTGGTAAATGTTCGTTAAATATTTTAGACATTTAAATACACTGAGAGCGGGTTATTTTAAAGGTAGCAGCACTCTCGGTGAAACAAATAATTAATGACTCAATATTGGTAAGCTCTGATCCGTGATTGTATCTGATGGATGTGTTTTTCATTTGAAAATAAAAACGCAGACATCTTTAAAAAATAAAGTTACATTCATAAAAATTGTCAGTATCTTCGGAACCTTGCCTAAAGGGACTTCATTTAATAATATATTTTAGTTATTACATTAAGTATTATTTAAGGTTTTTTACTTTAAGGTTCAACGTTATGTTATAAACAACGTTATTTTGTTGTGACCAATCCAAAAAAAGTATACGTTATGTTATATTTTCTTTTATTTAATGTCTTATATTACATAAAACCCAATCGCTACAGAATTACGCAAATTAGTCTAGAGCTTAGAGAACGATTTATACACATAGTCATCAACCCTGTTTTGACTGCCCGGTTGGTCTAGGGGTTGGACGTGCCGCCTTTGAATCTCCCCGGTTCGATTCCAGGGTCAGGCACTTGCTCTGAGTCTGGTTGTCATTTGTGATTTACACGTTTGTGAACTACAGGAATACACGTAGTTTGGTTCTTTTTTAAATAAAAATCCCATATCATCATGAGGAAGTCGTAAACCCGACAACACAAAATTACAAGGCCGAAGGAAAATTTGAATCGAAACCCTCATTTTGTCAGTATTTAGATCTGCATGCCTGAGTCGATCGACCCTCAGTATGGCACCTGTTCACACGACTGTCGCATATGACAGGCATCGCCCTCCTCAACCATCTTGCAGGGAAGTGGGCGACCCGCTACACCACCACTGCCTGCTGTCTCTGAGTGAGCATCCTCCAGCATCAAATCCTCTCGAATGCCACTCTCTAGAGAAGAGCCGGCAAGAAACTCTAGTAACTAGAACTAGAAACTCTAGTAACTAGAACTAGAGACTCTAGTAACTAGAACTAGAAACTCTAGTAACTAGAACTAGAAACTATAGTAACTAGAACTAGAAACTCTAGTAACTAGAACTAGAAACTCTAGTAACTAGAACTAGAAAATCTAGTAACTAGAACTAGAAACTCTAGTAACTAGAACCAGAAACTCTAGTAACTAGAAACTCTAGTAACCTGAGTTTCTTGGCGGCTCTATAGTCCAGTTGATTTTTAATATAGTTGATTACCACATCAATTTTTCATACATCGCATAGTTCGGAATACTTAATGGGTGTCGCTACAATTTAGCTTTATAGATCGACCGGTTCGCCGATATATTGTTTCAAATTTTAGAACCTGGCATGTCGATCATTTACAGCTAATTGGACAAATTGCTATAATAATTTCACTAGTGAAATGCTACTTCGTAGCCTGCTACTACTAATACACAGCCCATAAATGACCCACTGCTGTGCCAGGCCACCTTCACTTACATGGAGGGCAATTAGCCTACTGTGCCACGCTGGCCAGACGAGTTGAGCGTAGGATTTGGTTTCAAGTTTTCTTTCTCTTGCAGCTAGGTTATCAACCTTGTCATTTCCATTTGTCGGCTCTTACGAAATCATCAGGATGTGTAACTAACACTATATATTCTTCACTAAATCCGGCACCACACTGAAAGGCTTGAGCTACAGCTCGCGAGCTGTGCTTTGAAAGCCTATACAGACCAACACAGAATATAACAACATCATATTAGAATTTAAATTTAGAATACAAAGTGACAAAAGGAATTGACAAGGCTGATAACCTAGCAATAAACATAGGAAAACTTGATACGAACCTCTGTTTTTTTTTGCAGTGGCGAAAACCTAATTCACGTTGCCGCAGAAGTTTTTGGGGTGCCGCGGAGATTTGTTCTGACCTGGACCCAGACCACGCTTCACCTGGATGGGCAGCTGGCTACGGCCCTTGTCTCCGCAGGAGATGACCCTCAGTGTTCCGCCCGCGTACCAAAACTCAACCCACACCGCTGCCCCCTTCTGCGATATAACGGCCTAGCTGAAGAAAGCCACGTCGGCCCTCGGGTTAGCGACCAACCAGGTGGAACGCCAACCCGAGGACATTGGTGCACCGCAGGGGTCTAGGGCTCGCAGGGCAACTCTGGGGTCAGAGGAGTCCCTGGAGCCCAAACCCGCTACGACACCCGGTGGTGCTCTTCGTCTGGCCTATCCCCGTGGGCCCGCCCAGCATGGGTGACCCTGAGCCGGTATGGCCCCAACGGGTCATAAAGGTACACAAGCCCCTCACCACGGCAAGCTAGTACAGTCGAGGGGGACGTACCGAAACCTTGTGCCAACTCGTCTGGTCAGCGTGGCACTTTCCACGTAACTGGAGTGCAAGTATAAAATTCATAAATAAACAATCATGCAATACAGACACATTTTTAATCTCATATCACGCAGCGTACATGGAAAACATTTCATTCAAAAAACAATGTTATGGTAATACTGAGGCAACCTAAATAATTCATACAGCGAACGTTGAGCCCCGGAGGGCAGACTAGGGTGAAAGGGGAAAAACATTGACCGAAAAACCATGAACGCCGCGATAAAAAATAATATAAATATCGGAGACCTGAAAAAATATAGCGCGAAGATTCGGTTTTTGAGTTTCGAACTTTTTTTATGATTTAGAAGCACTTTAGAGATTAAGAGAGAGATTAGAGATTAATTTAAGATTTAGAAGTGGTCGCCCAGCGTTTGAAATTCGACTATAATTAATTTAAATTATAGTATTGTTCTCCATTAGACCACAGACTTTAACAATAAACAAAAGAGTATCATCACTATAACTATCATCACTACATAGGACAAAGTCGCTGTCGCCTGTCCGTCCCTATGTATGCTCAAATCTTTAAAACTACGCAACGGATTTTGAAGCGTTTTTTTTAATAGATAGAGTGATTCAAGAGGAAGGTTTATATGTATAATACATCCATGACTGCACCCGTTCGAAGCCCGGCCGGGACGCTAGTATATTATATGCGTGTGTGTTTCAAATACATGGCAGTGTGCGTAATGTTCTTTTTTATTGATTTAATGTTTTTATGCCTCATCATCATCATCAGCCCACATTAGTCCACTGCTGGACATAGGCCTCCCCTAAAGCCATAGCGCCCATACTTTTTATGCCTAATTTATTAAAATATTCGCATTCTGCACACCCTCTCTATATGTGTTGGAAAGGTCATACTCCACCTACCGCGCAATTTTCGTAAAAAGGGGTACAAAATTTTTGCTTCACATATTAATATAAAGAAGTTATATGTGAAGGGTGTGGTCCTACATAGTTTAAATTACAAATAGGCTAATGACCCTCCCTGCAATTGGAGGTGGCTCGACTCAATAGTGGGTCAACTATGGGCTAAGTGTTTTTTACTAAGCCCATAGGTGACCCATTTAAAACTTTCACATTAATTTGTTTAGAGCCTGATTTCCTTTTTTTCTAATGTAATAAACATTAATGCATTTAAATAATTATTGAACGCGTGTTTAAAAAGATGCACATAAAATACATCAGCAATACTGGTTCGAATGTTTCAACATTAAATCATGATAGAGGAATATTAATTAGGCCTAGAGCTAAACTAGTAGAATGAATGTTATAATATTAGCATTTATATATGTCGGGGAATTAACTGTTTAATTAAACCTTTTAATTTGAGCAGCGGGTTCAAGGTACCGATCTTAACTACACTCCAGTATTAACACACCGCACCGCAACCACTATTTCTATCATTATGCGCGATCCACCGCGATCGCGCTCCTTTTATACGTTTTTGCCGAACGTCAAGATGGCGCCTCGACCCCGCTCGAGGACTACCCTCCGCTCTGACAATGTAAAATAATATAACGTCTTCTTTTAAAAAGATGACAAACTAAATTGAATTAACACAATAGAAAAATCTAACAAATTAAACTAATTAAAATTAAGATTGAACAAAGTATTTTTCACTTCAGTAGCTCAAACATGTAGGTTTTGCTCACTGAAAACAGTGGACAAAATGCGATTTTGCCCACTGAGTGAGACAAAGTAACTTTTTAATTCTAATTCGAAACATTGACACTATCTCTTTCCCGCCAATAGAAAAGAGAGAGAGACAAAGACCAAGTGGCCAGTACCAACAGCTCCGATTTTTCTTCTTCTTCTTCATTTAGGTTTTGGCTTCCATCGTTATACCGATGATTTTGCCAACGACAAGTGTGTTGTGTTAGAAATTTCGTGTGATTATGAAAGTTAAATTAATTGGTTATAAGTTGCGTTAGAGTTATGAAGTTAAATGTTAGCAGGTAGCGCTATAGAAAACAATACAAAGCATTAAAGTACAGATTATAAATATTAAATTGATAGAGCAATATTATGGGAACTATATTTGATTAAATACAAACTAGACGTACTTTTAACAGTTCGATTGGATGAAAGGAGTTCGTTATGGGGTTACTCCGATTTTTAACCCTTTACTTCGCAAGCAAAAAAATTATGAAATTTTATTATTTTATTAAGATGGGGGTGTTTCCATATGTATAATTAAGCTTAGAAAAATGTTTAAAAAAATATGGTATGTATACTTTTTGGAAAATTAAATGTAGGTGACGTACAACATTGCGAGATACTTAAAGAATTTGGGAGAATAATGAATGTTGTTCTCTAACAACATTGCACGTGTTGTAAGAATACAAAATGTGAAAGAAATACAACTGTTATTTTGAAAAGTTGTTATATTTTAATAAAATAAGGAACTTAGGGACAATAGACAGAGACATAGTAACTGTAAAAACAATTTATTTTTTCCAAAAAACATAATCGCAAGCATGAATGTAATTCTTTTTTACAATATTTACATCTGCCTTGCAGTACAAATGTTGGTAAGTGACCAACACCGTCATATCGCACAGAATCTTGGGTCTTGGGGCTGTTGGAGCCTTTATCTTTACAGTAGGCTCATTATCTTTTGCATCTGAATCCTGTAACATTGTAACAGTTCATTTGGTAGTAGAGGGCCATCTATCTATCTATCAGCGACATAAGTCCACTGCTGAACATATGCCACCCCCATAGATTTCCACAATGTACTATCTCGTGCAGACCGCATCCAACGACTCCCAGCGACCTTCACGAGGTGGTCCGTCCACCTAGTCGGGGGTTTTCTAACGCTTCTCTTTCCCATACGTGGGCGCCACTCCAAGAGTTTTATGCCCTTAACGGATGGCCGCTGCATCCGTTCTTTGGGCCACGTGGCCTGCCCATTGCCACTTCAACTGTGCAATCCTAGCTACGTCGGTCACTTTAGTTCTTCTACGGATTTCCTTATTTCTGATTCTATCACGTAGAGTACCTCCGAGCATAGCTCTTTATATCGCACGTTGAGGAGGGGGCCATCATCTCGTCCATACTAAAACGCCCTTCTTCTTCGAGTTGTAAATAGTTCTGTCGGATCTGTTCTAGTATTGGATGAACTTTAAAATTCCGATCATCGTTCATACTTGAGTTACCGCAAAAATGGAGGTATTTTCTAATTGTTTCATATTTCTTAATGGCATAACATCTGCAATCTTAGGTAACTTGATGCAATAATAACGATATGAACAACACCCATTAGTATCGTTATGGCTATAAAATCTTTTATTTCTTCATTGGTGACATTGATACTTTTGTTAGCTGCACATTGTACTGAATACAAATTAGTATTATCGGTAATGAGGTCAATTCGTTATTGCTTCTAATGGGGGCTGATGTTTAGGTAGCTCAACTGTTGCAGCGTGTTCAAAATTTGCACTTCCACTTAAATTTTAAAGTTTTTCGTAAAAAATCGTACTCGTTTGGTTGTAACTCAAGGCAGGCGAGTCTAACAGCGACAAATCGGATGAAAATGAAATAAACATTTCTTGAATAACAGGAGATAGTGAAACAGTATCTTCATCGGATAAAATTGGGTTTTCTCGTACTAGTCCTACATTTTCAGGCTCAACATTTTCGCCTCCATCGGAACTTGAGAACATGTAACATGCAATCTAAACATGATGGATATAATCTCGGTTCAGAACGTCAAATCGTCGTCATCATAATTTGGGCTTCTGAAACAGCATTTCTTCAGAGGCACTCCTGCTATCTGACGAAGGTGCTTTTTCAGGTGGTACCGAAGCCATTATATTTTGCGTTCTTTGCCATTTTCGTTTCTGAAAAAAAACAATGCAAAAATAACATGTAAAACCGCACCCAAAGCATAACCAAATATAAGATATTTACTATATATTATTATATTTATTTATTTATTATATATTTAGCGTAAAGTAATAGAAATAGTTAAAAAAACAATAATTAAGTAACCTAAACACAATTTACTTCAGCTTAACGAAAATCTACCCTCAACATATAAATTAAACATCAAATCAACCAATACAAAATGTAACGCCGAATATTTACAGAAAAACAAAAGCACTTACGTAAATTATCACACTTATTTACCAATTAACTTATTTCTCGAATAAACGACACTTTTCACAACACTCACAGATCGCACCGATAACAACCTTTCCGACCGACGCCGACGGACGAAGCGCGAATGCCCGCTCCAAGTATGGCGCGCGCCTTTTATAGTTTTTGAAGTGGTCCTAAAAAGTCTTCTCTAAATCGGCCTCTCCTGACGGCGTAACGTCCTCGTTTCGCTGGTAGTGGTTTAGTGGCTGCAGCCACTTATATCAGGGGCATACTTCTTGCATCTGATTGTGCATTTGCAAGGTCCTCGGGAGCCGAAGAGGGTCCAGTCGAAGTATCAGTTTCATTATTTTCCTCATCATCTAAAAAAATCAGGGTATATGAGGAAATAGTTCAACTGCTAATAGCATGCTTAAACAAACATAGTACATGCAACCATAAAACTAAAATTTTATCTATTGAGAGCTCTCATTTCTACCATCCCTCTTACCACCCTGAAGGACGTCATTGCGGGCTGGTTTCTAACTTCTGCGCCAGGAACGCAGGAGCCTCCAGGATGTCTTGACTCTGTGAACTCAGCAGCGAACAACAGGCGTCCCCATTGTTCGCGAGAGACTATACTCTACATGACATCCGTCATACGAGCCCTAGTTTCCCCAGGCTTTACGCCAGCACGACCCTTACGACGTGCTGACAACCTCCATGAACTAAAGAGTACCCAACGATTATTTATGTACTCAGTTTCAAAAAACTCAGCGCAAGACTCGGGACACCACTCTCCACTCCAAGGCACCATATATTCGGCTGCCGCCTGAGTGGTTTTCCCATAGGTTTCCGCCAACAACTTAAGTTGGCAACGGCCGCTAGGTAGGGCCTTGATAACACGGTAGGGTCCCCTCATGCCTGGGTCGAGCTTGCCCGTCGATTGGCTATACTTGATCACGAATACCAACTCGGCAACCTGAAATGTACGAGGCTGACGTCTGCGCTGATTAACATATGCATCTTGGTTAATCTGATTCCTTGCCAGTAGCTCACTAGCTCGAGATCTACACATCTCTCTCCAGGCTTCATGATTCTGCCGAACATCTACGGAAACATCTCGAACCAAGGCCCTGATTACAGGTGTCGCTGCGTCAGTGCCAACCAGTAGTGTTAACGCTGACGCTTGGGTCGTCTTCTGCTTCGTGACGTTCAGGATGAGTTGTAATCTCCACAGTTGCTCGGACCAGGCGGCCTTCTTGTTGTTCACTTCGATGCGTATCATGTTCAGCACCGTGCGGACATATCTTTCGACCTGTCCATTGGCGTTGTGCATCTCCGGGGTGATGAAGTGGACTTCACAGCCAAGGTCGGTCAGTAGCGCCATAAATTCCTTGGAGTCAAACATGCGCCCTCGGTCGGTTACAAGAAGTTTTGGCGAACCAAAGAGAGAAACTGCATTAGTGAAAGCGCGTTTTAGTTCTGAAACATCCTGTCTAAAAATAGGATACAATAGGCAATATTTAGTAAAAGGATCAACGATTATCAACACAAATTTATACCCATTAGATTCGGGCAATGGGCCCAGTACGTCCATGTGTAGATTTTCAAATGGTACACTAGGTTTGCCCCAGGACACAATGGGTTGATGCGGGGCTCTAGGAACCCGCTTCATGGATACACAATTTTCTATTTGTTATGTTGTTCACATACAACATTGCGAATTAAAGGGTTAATTCGACCTCAAAGACAAACACGTTCGGAATTTCGTACTAACTAAAGAAATTTAGCAAAAATTATAATTATATCTTTTATTGTAATTCATTGAATTTTTAACTTATTGTTGTATTTAAACTAAAATAAGTATTTACTGCTTAAAAAACTGATATTTAACTTAAAAATATTTAATTATTGTTTCAAAAATGTTACGTAATATATTTCATTTCCTATAGTGTTCTCGCTGCTGAAGTGAAAAGTTATGTGTGTTACACGAGAGCAAAATTTTTCGCATCTCGTGCCTTTGAATCCCTCGCAGCACTCAGGAATCAACTTTAGAATCACTCGCTACGCTCGTGATTCAATCATTGATTCCTTCGCTTACTCGGGATTCAATATCAGCACTCGCAGCAAAAAACGACTTTGCTCTCTTGTTGCACAAATAACTATTCTAGGCTAATTGATATCGTCTATATGTAACCAGCAATCAACTCCATTCAGTCAGAACTTCCTCCGACATATATTTATTAATCGTTTTTCCTAAGCTTGGCATGGTATATCGTTAAATCTAATATATAAAATACTCGTGTCACGATGTTTGTTCAAACTCCACTGAAATAGCTCGACCGATTTTCTTGAAATGTTGTATGTATATGGTACAAATGTAGCTGCAGGGGTCCTCTGGAACTAGATAAACTTTGAAAGTGGTCTATGAGAAAAAGTTTGAGAGCCTCTGGTTTAAATATTAAAGCAATATTCTATTCTTGTACATTCTGGGAGAAAATATTACCTTCAATAATTAATAATATTTGGATTGCTGTTATACAACATCGGAATGATTTGGGGTTCCAGGAATTCCGAATTACATGAGATGTTATAAAAAAAGCTGGCATCTTTAATAATGTCACGGGTACTATTCTACCAAGTTTCTTCAAATTGGAGTGGAATTAGATATTCTATCTTACAAAACACATTTCTTTTTGCGGAGCATGCCCGCCACTGGGGTGTGAATCCCGTTTCCCCTAAGTTTTAGTGTGTATATAGGGCGCGAATTGGTATTTTTTTAAACCCCGGAGTACCACATAGCCCGGCCAAGTCACGGTTGGGTATCCATGAAGATTTCAAACGTAAAAAAGGTTACAGGTTCTGAGATGAGCTAATGTACCCTATGGTCTTAAGCGCGAGCGCTCGTTCAAGGTACTGGAGGGTGCTGGATGACCCCCACCCCGCTTAGTGAGCCTGCGGATGACAGACCTGGAAATGCAGTCGTCCACTAAGGACACGATCTAGCATTGGTACGAGAGGGCTGCCATAATATCCCTCCCTTATTGAAGAAACTCCACAAAACGAGGCGGACCAAAACACACCAGGGTCACCAATCCATAGAGAAAAATGTTAAGGGATTCTAGATTTAATTCAGAAACAAGTGTACTAGAAAGTTGTCCTGCATGATATTCGTTTACCGACTGCAGTGCCATCTGTCGGGCTGATTTGTAAATCTAAAACATCATCGGTGCCACCCAAACACATACAAAAAGAAATCATTCAAATCGTATCAGCCGTTCTTGAGATATAAAGTTACAAAGAAACGTGGCATTGATTTTTATATAATATCTATATATACTATAACTAGCGACCCGCCCCGGCTTCGTACAGGTGCAATGATGAATCTCTAAATTTATCAGTGTTTCTCTACAATATTATGGATGTACTATATGTATAAACCTTCCTCTTGAATCACTCTATCTATTATAAGAAACTGCTTCAAAATTCGTTGCGTAGTTTTAAAGATTTAAGTATACATAGGGACGGACAGACGACAGTGACTTTGTTTTATTCTATGTAGTGATAGTGATTAAGTTTACACATGGCTCGTTGTGCATATAGGGAACATAGAACAATGTATGGAATAATATAGAGACCACGTCTCTAACCTTTTCAGAGCAAGTGCCTCTATTTTACACAGAGATAATTTTTGACCCTGGGTTCAAAGCGGGGCCCATGAAGGAGGAACATCTCACCCTTAAAACAACACGGCAAAACCTTATCACTTAATAGCAATCACTTGGGCTCGATATGGCTCTATCGTAGTAAGATTATTTTTGCCACGACAAGTTTAACAGGCAGTCCTGTCAGAATTAGGGAGCAGCAAAACAAAAATTATACTACTAACTAAAACTATCCAACAAATATTAAAATGACGTGACTAAAAGTTACTGAACCATTGAAAGAACCATAAGCCTGAATCATTGTAACCCTTTTATTTAAAACAGCAACCATGGAGTTACTTGCCGGCTCTTCTCTGTGGAATGGCATTCCAAACCAATGGTAACTTAAGTAAATGATTAATTATGTTAAATTATTCTTTTTGTTTTTTTTTGTTATTTTGTTTTACTATTTGAAAGCATTCGCAAGAATTTATTCGAATAAAGACATTTTGTTTTCTTTTCTCTATTTAAATAAAAGGCACTTATTATTCACCATTTCAGCCGAAACATGTATCCGCTGCCAAGTATTTTCACGAAGGCTAGTGCACCAGCCTTCGTGAAAATACTGAAGTGGGAGGCCTACCACCACTATTTTTTCGGGGACGCGGGCGTTACTCGAAGAATTTTCTGCCCCATCGGGTGTCAGTCATACAATCAGTCAGATTTAAATAACGTGTTAATTTCAACCGCGATCTCTTTGCCTATAAACTTAACACAAAAAAATTACTACAACGTTTGGGCTTAATTCCTTATAACATAAATCATTGCGCGCTTAATGAATCGTTTTAACCACGATTTTAACATCCTACCAAATTGGAGCAACTTAACTCTACAATTAACTCAACGGAATAAGATGAGAGCGTTGTTTTTTTTTTCTTAACTTACCTAAGGCTTTAGATGATAGTTTTAATTTAATAGAATACTTACACGTGCAAGTCATTGAATTATTTTATATGTTTGCAAAGAGAAACATTGTGATCACAAAAACGTCTGTTATATACTTCGAAATAATGAGAGCATACTTCAAAACAGAAAAGTATTTAGTACTCGGAACTTTTTACTTCGAAAATGCATAGTTGAGCCATCAATGAGGATAGCTCAAAGGTTTTCACACCATCCGTGTGGTGATGGATTTAGAATTGTGTCACCACCCCATTCCATCCTAAGAGCGTCGAAAGAGTCAACAAAATGAAATGCCAAGGCCGAACAATATTTTTTACGCAGAACTGTTTCTTTCTATAGGCTCCATTCCCTCACTGATGGCTCGAATGTTTTGGATCATGGGGTCGTAGGCTCGATTCCGGGGCCTGCATTTTTGTGTAAACCAGGGGCTCCGAGTCTGGGTGTCGTGAATTTTATGTTATTAAACTACCCTCGCAATACAGGTTTTACCTAGTACTTAGCCACTGTCTTAAGGAGTCTATAGAGTTTCCCGAAAGTTTAAGTGGGTAAACCAAAATCAAAATCAAAACTCATTTAATCAAGTTGGCTCATTAGAGCTCTTTTGACAGGTCAAACAAAAAAAAAATTTAATATTTACCATTTAAAATTAATTATTTACCATCTACCACCGGTTCGGAATGCACCTCTACAGAGAAGAGCCGGCAAGAAACTCTGTAGTTGCTCTTTTTATATCGCCATTTGGGTTAGACTGGTTATAAGACAGATTTGTGAGAGCAAACTCGCGCAATAGTTCCAAAGGGCCAAACATCAGCCAGATCTAGTCGACAATAGTAACCTTGTAATGCCCAAGCCAACCGACCCCCAGCAACGACACCTGTTCACAAGCATGACGCATGCGGCAGCCATCGCCCTCCTCAACCATATTGCAGGGAAGAGAACGACCCGCCGCTCGACGCCACCACTGCCATGAGTCTTAACCGGTTCGCAACTCACCATCTCCACACGACCGGGACTCCCACATACCCCAGCCCCGTCCCTGCGGCTGGGGACCTACAAAAGGTTTCCCCCACTATAAAAAGGGTTACGTTTTATATGAAAGAACACACACATACACATATGTTTTAAGAATTTTTGTACCATATTTGCCAACGTAAAATGTACCTTCACCCTATTTTAAGTAGACAAGTTATTAAGTAGACGTTTCGTCGGTAAACAAACACAAAGACAATAATAACTTTGGAACCCGACCAATCCTCTTTGACATCTTAAAACCCGAAGGCGCACCTGCCTTAAACCCACCTTGGGAGCAGGTGCTCCCATCTTATCAGGTCGGACCCTTTTCACGTACCTCAAGCCCCCATTTCGATGCGTACTGATTGCGTGACAGAGAGATTTTATTGTTCCATTTCCTACGTTTTAAGAACGTAGCACACTTATTAACTCGAAAAAGGATCGGCACCGTATCAACTCGAGGCGTTCAGTATTCTTTGTATGAAACTCCCTACTGCAAAGCACACTAATCGGATTTGTAACGTAAACGCCTCGCCCCGGGACAAGCTCACGAACGCCGTACGGCGCGTGGTCAACCAGCGGTGCCCGCGCTTACGCCTCTCCGCCGTCGCGCTTGCTGGACATTGACGACACGGTTGGCGCAGTGGTTGAGTGATCGACTGCTGCGCAGCATGTCGCAGGTTCAATCCCCGCACGGAAGAAATATTTGTACGACCTACAAGTATTTGTGTATTTGTTCCGGGTCTGGGTGTTTTCTATCTATAATATGTATATAAATTGACTGCCTCGTTGGTCTAGTGGTCAGATGTGCCGCCTTTGGATCAACGGATCCCGGGTTCGATTCCGGGGTCGGGCCAGTGTCTTTGTCTAAACCAGAGGCACTGGCTCGGAGTCTGGGTGTCATTTCTATCTATAATATGTATGTATTTACAAAAAAAAATGTATATAAGTAGTTTATCATCCATCTCGTTACCATAACACAAGCATTTAGTTGCTTAACTTGGGACGAGATGGCGTTGTGTGAAATGTCCAAGGATATTTATTAAATAGTATATAAATGAAAAATGTATATAAGTAGTTTATCACTCATCTCGTTACCATAACACAAGCATTAAGTTGCTTAGCTTGGGACGAGATGGCGTTGTGTAAAATGTCCAAGGATATTTATTTATTTATAACATATTCGTAACATTACCTTACGGGCCATCCGTAAGCGCGGCGTCGCCTAGCCGTAGCCGAGACGACGTATCGGAGCTGCTGATCCGCTTTAGTTACGTGCTTACGTTAGGTTGACGCCTGTTTAACGGCGAGACGATACGGCGATACGGGCGACGGCGAGAGGTCATAAGGCGATACGGTGCCGATCCCTTTCCGAGTTGATATGTCTGCTACGTCCTTTAACCGACTACGAAAAAGGACCGTGTGGTGACGGATTTAGAATACATATTGTCACCACCACAATCCAGCCTGAGGGTGTCGTAAGAGCTGACAAAGAAACATGACATGGTCGGAAAGTTAGCTGCAATAGAAGGATAAGTTAAGGTGAATGTTCCAGGGTAGCCCGCGAAATTCAAATTTTCTTACGTTTTTTGCAATTTGCAGGTCAGCGCTAGGTTGTATGTTGATCAAAATGTTATTCGCGGCTGTAAGACGTATGTAGTTATAGAATTATAATCAACAAAATCATCAATACAACCCTCCAAGCTCATAAAGGTGCAAGGAAAACTTTTTCAACGTCAAAGTCATTCTTGCACCTTTCTGAGCTTGGAGGGTTGTATTGATGAGTTTGATGATTATAACTCTGTAGCTACATACGTCTTACAGCCGCGAATCAAATGTTCATCATCATACAACCTAGCACTGCCCTGCAAATTGCAAAAAACGTAAGAAAATTTGAATTTCGCGGGCTACCCTGGAGCATCCACCTTAAAGCGAATCCCTTTGCCAACCCGTCTGGCTAGCGTGACACAGTAGATTTTCCCTCCACGTGAATGGAGGGCGCCTGACTTAGTAGTGGGTCATTTATGGGTTGAGTAGTTGTAGTAGTTAATCTTACCATAAGGTTCATTATTTTAACCGAACTGAATGAAACTCATAAAGGATTAAAACCGCAATTACTCTACTGCAACTGCATAGAGATCACGTTTACTGATAGCTTTGGCGTAGCTTAAACGGTTAAGTTATGTACTTCGCTTTGTTGTTAACTTGTTTTTTTTTTATTTAAGCTATGTTTCAGCTATTAAAATTAAACACTTTTTAACGGATTTATCGCGTGTATATTACATTATTTAATTCCCGACGTTTCGAATGCTTTGCAGCAGTCGTGGTCGCGGGAGAGACTAGATGACAGTTGTCTTCAAAAGTACAAAGAAACAGTTAAAATCTACCGCCTATAATTTTGTTTTATTGATAACTAGTGGCCCGCCCCGGCTTCGCCCGTGCAAAGCGGGAGTGGGTTATACATATAAACCTTCCCCTTGAATCACTCTATCTATTAAAAAAAACCGCTTCAAAATCCGTTGCGTAGTTTTAAAGATTTATGCATACATAGGGACGGACAGAAGAATGCGACTTTGTTTTATACTATGTAGTGATAGTGAAGTTCCTTGTGCACGCAGAAATCGCTCACGGTGTCCAGAGGTCTTGCAGATGAGTATTTTGCTTGAGATTTGATCAATTTAATGACTGGATCCCAGGCAGGTGGTACTTGCCAACCATCCTCTCTATTGAAATTTGGATGTTTTTTAATCTCAATAGCCTCGCGGATCATTCTTGGAATGTAATGATTTTCCTTGGCAAGGATTTGAGGTCTATCAAAGTGAATGTAGTGGTTGGTCTTGTTGAATGTGTGCTCACAAACTGCAGACTTGGTCGAGCGTCTGTTTTTCATATCAGCTATAGTTATGTTCTTTTATGCGGATACCGACACTTCTCTTTGTTTGCCCAATGTATGATAAACCACACTCACAGTCAAGTTTATACACACCAGCATCTTGTAGGGGGATGTTAGACTTCACTGGTCTTAAAAGTTGGCTGATCTTCCTGTGTGGCTTGAAATAAGTTTTTATTGAAGCACGTTTCAGAATATTTCCAACTTTATCAGTGATACCCTTGATATATGGCAAGACAGCAGGTAGTCGCTCAACTGTAGGTGCTTTGGGCTGGCTTCTGTGACGCATACGTGGGAGTTTAAGGTTGTTGCTCCGCAGGACAGATTTGACATGCAGAAGCTCCTCCTCCAGATGGTTGCTATCACAGATGCCCCGTGCTCTCTGTAACAAAGATTTGCCTACGGTAGCTAACTGACATGGATGGTGGTGTGAATTGCCATTGAGATACTTGTCTGTATGGGTAGGTTTCCTATATACAGTATGGCCTAATGAGTTGTCAGGATTCCTGGTGATTAATATGTCAAGAAAGGCTAATGAATTGCTACTCTCTGGTTCAATAGTAAACTGAATCTTATTGTTAATGGAATTTAGATGTTCAAGAAAAGCAGGTAATTGGTTATGGGATAGAATGGCAAAAGTATCATCAACATACCGTTTGAAAATCTTCGGCGTAGCCAATGCAGTGGAGAGGGCTCTCTCCTCAAAGTCCTCCATATATATGTCAGCGACCACAGGGGATACTGGGGAGCAAGCAAAATACTCATCTGCAAGACCTCTGGACACCGTGAGCGATTTCTGCGTGCACATGGAACGTTATCAATAAAACAAAATTATAGGCGGTAGATTTTTACTGTTTCTTTGTACTTTTGAAGACAAACTGTCATCTGCTGCAAAGCATTCGAAACGTCGGGAATTAAATAATGTAATATACACGCGATAAATCCGTTAAAAAGTGTTTAATTTCAATGTGTAATAATCCCGAAAACCTAAGAAATCATTTCAGCTATAAATTCTATGAGCTTCATACTTTAGATTGGTATAGAATTTGTCTAATAAACAAACCGGTGAAATGTAAAAAATATTATTTAAATTTTATTTTCGTAGTCTGGCCAGTATTTTTTAGGCAACCCATTTTTTTATAATTTTTAACATATTAAGTGTTTATTAAAATAATTTTCATCCATTAAACATATTAAGTGAAGGTCGTTGTATAGCGGCATCCTATACTAATGTAGAACCAATGACATTTACCTCCAATTACAGTACCAACCCAAAAATCTCGAGTTTCCCCGAAGAATTAAATGCGTACCAACTTTTTCTTCTCTTTATTACATAAATGCTACCGTTAGGGGAGACGCGGGCAAGTAATAACAACTTCTAAATTAATGTGACTTGTTTGTTTGACACGAGTGTGCGTTTTGAGTTTTAATAATGGGGTGAGTTGGGCCGTAGGTGACTATTGAACCCTGGGTCCAGAAGGTTAAGCCATTTACTACTTCTAAATTAAATATCAGACACTTCTAGCACACGTTGGTGAGAGAAAATTTGGGAAAAATACTCTAGTTATAACCTGTATCGCGGGGACAGTTTACAAACATATAATAGACAAACACAAATGACACCCAGACACCGAGCAAGTGCCTCTGGTTTAGACAAAGTTACTTGCCCTACCCCGGAATCGAACCCGGGACCCGTTTATTCAAAGGCGGGACTCTAACCCCTAGGACAACGAGGCAGTCATGAATGAACCATGAATGATGAATAGTTCGTTTCAGCACTTAAATGACCCACTACTGGGTCGGGCCTCCTCCAAATTCATGGAGGAAAATTAGCCTACTGTGCTACGCTGTGATCTGCATCTTGCGTTATTTTAGTCGCCTTTTACGACACCCTTAAGATGGTATGGGTTGGTGACATTGTGTATTCTAAATTCGTTACCACACGGAGAATGATACAGATGAAGAGTTGGTATATTAATAAATAATAAGCATTTTTATTATTTTCTACAATTTTACAAAGTAGAATACCAACTCGAAATATAAACTAAGTATTTACAATTCAATCAGTTAACCCCAATCTGGGTGTGTGCCTCCTCCAGTTGAGTTGGAACTCGGTTTTTTTTTTTTATAAAGCTTTTATTTTTAGTGCATATTACTGTATGCTTTGTGAATGCCCATTGCAATATAATCACTATCACTTCACTATCATCACTATCACTATCACTACATATTATAAAACGAAGTCGCTGTCGTCTTCCGTCCCTATGTATGCTTAAATCTTCAAAACTACGCAACGGATTTTGAAGCAGTTTCTTTTAATAGATAGAGTGATTCAAGAGGAAGGTTTATATGTATAATACATGCATAATATTCTAGTGAAACACTGATAAGAGGTTCATCATTGCACCCGTGCGAAGCCCGGGGTGGGTCGCTAGTCATCGATATACACAACGTTTTGTTATTTAATATTTGTTGATAACTTATTTCCTGGTGACGGATTTAGAATGCATTGTGTCACCTGCCTTCCATCCTGAGGATGTCGTAAAAGACGACAAAAAGATATGTCAAGGCCGATAACCTAGCCGCAAGTGAAGGAAAACTTGACACGAAACCCTGTTTCAACCCGTGTCAACGTGACACTGTAGGCTGTTAAAATTACTCTGCATGCTTGGAGGAGGCCCGACTCAGCAGTGGGTCATATATGGGCTGATTAGTAGTAATAGTATGTGTTCTTATCCCGAGGCCACATGGAGTATGACCACAAAGTTTGTTAATATAAGTAACACAGGCAAGTGCCACAATACGCTAACTTAGATGTGCAAACCCAGGCTATTTGAACGCGCGAACTTGCCGCTATGCAATCGGAGCCTCTACCAACTTAACCCGCCTTCCACAGTTCCAAACTTGCCACAATCTCAATTTAGTTTCCCTTGTCTCTTAAACGAGCAAGTTTTTTACTATAGACATAAAAGATACTGGCGGTATAGTTGCAGAATACATTCGTTCTATTTCTGTATTCATAGAATCGACAGAAAAACAATCATCATCATCATCATCATCATTTCAGCCAAAAGACGTCCACTGCTGGACATAGGCCTCCCCCAAGGATCTCCACAAAGGCCGGTCCTGGGCCGCCCGCATCCACTGCTTTCCGGCGACCTTAACCAGGTCGTCGGTCCACCGTGTGGGAGGCCTACCAGCACTGCGCCTTCCGGAACGCGGTCGCCACTCGAGGACTCTCTGCCCCATACAGCCAAGTCTTTAGTAGAATTTTTTTATTGATATGAAATGAAAATTAAATTTAATGAGATGAAATGAAATTAAATGAAAACCCTGCAATACGCCACTTTTTGAGCAACTTTTTAAATATCTGTTTTAATATATTAGGTTTTGCCAAGATTTGCCAATGATGTGCATGCCTATAACTTACATGCTTATCAGGCTTAAACCTGTGTGTGTGTTTGTGTGTGTGCGTGTGTGTGTGTCATAGTAACATAATAAAATATATGTTGCTGGTGTGTGTTAATAAATAAATACCAACTAAAACATGACCAGTTTCTTTTTCTTTTGTGTTATAAAACGAAACCCCTGCACTATCGCGAGGGTAGTTTACAAACATGTAATTCACGAACACAAATGACACCCAGTCTCGAAGCAAGTGCATCTGCATCTGGTTTAGACAAAGACATTTGTCTGACCCCGGAATAGAACCCGGGACCCGTTGACCCAAAGGCGGGACGTGTAAACCCCTTTTTTTTGTACTGGTTACTCTTCACGGGTACCCAGCCGCATTGGGGCCACGGCCGAGTTATGTGGGACTCCGAGGTCCGTTAAGGTGGTGCTTTGCGCCTTGGTTACCCACTAAAACCCCGTCTATGTCCCGACACGCGCTAACCCTGTCGGTCCTTTTTCTCCACTATCAAAACAAAGCGCAGTTTTATCGCATCACATGAGGTAAATATTTTGTGTAAGGAACGACAAAATGCCTTTACAAATATTGTGTACATCGTTCGCCCCTTTGTCTTCAAATCTGTGCAGAGTGTATTTACAGTACATCCATCGACAATTTGTAAACATAACGACTGTTGTGCACTCTGTACGTGTGTTTACATGCGACTTGTTTGTGGAAGAAAACAATGTGTGTTGGAGAGGAGTACATTAAACTACACAAGTTTTGGTAAGTTTTACATTTCGTATTTACCTGTACAAACAATACAGGTTGCTTAAACCCGCGATGTATGAACATAAATAAATAAATAAATATAAATATCCTTGGACATTTCACACAACGCCACCTCGTCCCAAGCTAAGCAACTCAATGCTTGTGTTATGGTAACGAGATGGATGATAAACTACTTATATACATTTTTTTTGTAAATACATACATATTATAGATAGAAAAGTCACCCAGACTCCGAGCCAGTGCCTCTGGTTTAGACAAAGAAACTTGCCCGACCCCGGAATCGAACCTGGGACCCGTTGATCCAAAGGCGGCACATCTAACCACTAGACCAACATGATGATGACATAATCATAATTTCAGCCAAAAGACGTCTACTGTTGGACATAGGCCTCCCCCAAGGATTTCCACGAAGGCCGGTCCTGAGCCGCTCGCATTCATCGCTTTCCGGTGACCTTGACCAAGTCGTCGGTCCACCATGTGGGAGGCCCATCGGGTGCCAGTCCTGCGAGCTATGTGCCCTGCCCGCTTCCACGTATGGTTGGCAATCCTGTGTAAGCTATGTCGGTAACTCTGGTTCTCCTGCGTATCTCCTCATGTCTGATTCGCTCTAGTAGGGAAATTTTGATCATAGCACCATTGCCCTTTGGGTGACTTTGAGCCGCACAAGAATATACATAGGCAGAAATATGGTGAAGGTTCGCATGGATTGGCACCTGTTAATAATTAAAATATGTCCATGTGGTAACAGATTAAGAATACTCCATGTCACCAACCCATACCGTCTTTAGGGTGTCGTAAGAGGCGACTAAAAGAACGCTAGAGCCAGATAACCTAGCCCCAAGAGAAGGGAAACTTGATACAAACCCTGTGCCAACCCTCGTGCCAGCGTGGCACAGTAGGCTAATTTCCCTCCATGAATTTGGAGGAGGCCCGACCCAGTAGTGGGTCATTTATGGGCTGTAACGAATCATGAAAATACCTATTTTATATGACACACACACACATGTGTTTTTTTTCCTATAATGTTGCCACAGTCCACACCCATATTGTTAAACTCGTATGCCAACTTGCACAGTTTTAGCAAACATCATTTATAACCCTTTATTGGATAAATAGCCCAAGGTTAATAGACCAAGGTTGGCTTTCAATACAATTTAGTTATAACAAAGCCTTTGTGACGCGAAAGCATGGAAATAATAGTGAACTAGCTCGCGCCTATGGCTTCGCTCAATCGTAAAGCGCGTCGTCCACGAAGAGAGAATAGAGCTAGACAGCTAGAGGACTAAACTAATCAATACTCAAATTTCTATGTACACGTAGAGATCAATAGAGCGCTCTATATTTTTTGCCCTATCGTAGGGTAGCTCTATTATAGTGACCTTTTTTCCTGCGTACATTACACTACTTATTATTATACATATACGTATTTAATTATGTCCCGCTTACGACGAAAGAATCTTGCCGTTTTCACTCAAAAAGTTCCAAATAACAGACATTTTAAAAAAATCTGACAACTCTGCCACCAAGCTACACTCTCCACGAAACAATCACAATAAACTTCAAAGCCTTGCAACATATCTTTTTCATCCATAATTTATTTACAGGAAATTAAATCGCTATATTCACTCCCAAAGGCTTGAATAAATAAACGGAGAAAAAGATTAAAAACCACCCTTATAGCGGAATAAAGGGTCTATAAGGTTTACAATTTGGGGTTGATTGTATTAATTACCGCCGTAGATTAAGCAAATGTAACACGGAGTTGGGGTGGAGCCATATTAGCCTAGCGTAGCGGATTAATCGAATACTAAAATTGTAAGTTTTGTACGTATTATCAATCGTTGTCATCATTGCAGACAATAAATTACCCGATACTGCCTGGTTGGTCTCGTGGTTAGATATGCCGCCTTTGGACCAACGGGTCCCTGGTTCTATTTCGGGGTTAGGCAGGTGTTTTTGTCTAAGGCAGAGGCACTTGCTCTGAGTCAGGGTGTCATTTGTGACAATGAGCGAAATTAACCCTTAAATTTCGTACAAATTGTATTAAAATTATGTTCGAATCGTTGTATCAATTCACTTATAACGAATCGCAGAATATTAGTATAATTGTGAACTTACGTGTGTATTTCGTCACAAACATTCGTGAATTTTCGTTTAAAAAAACCGGACGCTATAAATCGCCCACCGCTCCGCTTAAGCGTGTCTTAATGTAAACTATACCTTTATGAGCTATTTAGCCAAATTTTTGCGATGTAACATTCTGTTGGATTTTTGTTAAGCATTTAATAGACTTGTAAATGGGTGAAAGAGGAATTAGTTAGCGGCTATTTCGTGTTTTAGGTGCAGCAATTAATTTGAGAGCCGCAGTCATATGAAAATGGAAATAAAATTGGCATAAATAAGAATACCACCCACTACCGAGTTGGGCCTCCTCCAGTTACGTGGAAGGTAATTAGCATACCGTGCTCGCTGGCCAGACGGGTTGGCACAGGGTTTCGTATCAAGTTTTCCTTCTCTTGCCGCTAGGTTTTCGGCCTTGTCACTTCCTTCGGTCGGCTCTTACGACACCCTTAGGCTGGAATGGAGTGGTGACGCTATGACCCACTTAATCTGGTCACGGCTGCGGCAAAATTCTCACAGGAAGCCATGCTGGGGTGTTATTCCGCAACAAAACAAAATGAGGGCCCATCTCCTTACCGATGTGGTTCATGGATGTCATCATCATCATCGTTTCAGACAAAAGACGTCCACTGCTGGACATAGGCCTCCCCCAAGGATCTCCACAAAGGCCGGTCCTGAGCCGCCCGCATCCACTGCTTTCCGGCGATCCTAACCAGGTCGTCGGTCCACCGTGTAGGATGCCTACCAGCACTGCGCCTTCCGGAACGCGGTCGCCACTCGAGGACTCGATGGGCTCGAGGAATCGAATCCGGTGGGCTATGTCGGTGACCCTGGTTTTCCTGCGGATCTCCTCATTTCTGATTCGATCTCGCAGGGAAACTCCGAGCATAGCCCTCTCCATTGCCTTTTGGGTGACTTTGAGCCTTCTGATAGAGCCCATAGTGAGTGACCACGTCTCTGTTCCATATGTCATCATCATGGATGTAGTCATCATCATAGGTGGTTGCCGTTGAAGTCATGATCTTCATCATCATTTCAGCCAAAAGACGTCCACTGGACATAGGCCTCCCTCAAGGATGTCGCCCAGTCCTGGAACGCGTGCATCCGTCGCTCTCCGGCGATCTTAATCAGGTCAACGGTCAACCGTGTGGGAGTCCTACCAGCACCGCGTTTTCCGGTACGCGGTCGCTACTCGAGGACTTTTCTGCCCCATCGGGCGTCGGTTCTGGGAGCATTTGCCCTGCCCACTGCCACTAAATTGGGCAATCCTGTGGGCTATGTCGGTTCCAATCTCTCAGGGAAGCTCCGAGCATAGCCCTCTCCATTGCCCTTTGGTAGACGCTGAGCCTTCTGATGGAGCCCATAGTTAGTAACCACGACTCTATATCATAAATCGAAGTTCGAAGACTTTTGTCTTCAAAACTGCGGTATTGTGGACGAGAAGATCTTTTGCAGCTTCCCAAACGCTGCCCAGCCGAGTCGGATCCGACGATTGACCTCTCTCTCAAAGTTAGACTTACCTAACTTGACTATGTGTCCTAACTTACTAAGGGTGGATGTTACTAACAAAAAGTCAGGAAACGCTTGTCGCTATACGAGCAGTATATAGTAAATGTAACAAGTTTCAGTGTGCCTGCCTTGTATTAACGCACCATGAATGTATGAGAGGTACGGTCGAGGACAAAATCAAAAGCAAAATGTTTTTATTCGATTAAATTCTTGCGAATGCTTTCAAATAGTCACAAAAAAAAATAACTCAAAATCAAAATTTAAAAGAAATATAAAAATAATTAATCATTTAGTTTTTACCAACGGTACAGAATGCCATTCCACAGAGAAGAGCCGGCAAGAATGATCACGCTTTTCTTCTAGTATTTGTATAGTACTAGCTGTAGCCTGCATGTTTTGTAACACGAAATTTTGCGCGTGTGGTAATAGCCGACTAAAGGAAATGGCAAGTCTAATAACCTAGCCGCAAGAGAATTTGATACGAGCCCCTCCATATAACTGGAGGAGGGATGACTCACCAGTGGGTAATTTAAGGGCTGGGTAGTAGTAATAGGAACTAAAAAACCTTTATCATTTCCGCTCTTAGACCTGAGTTTCTTGCCGGCTCTTCTCCGTAGAACAGCATTCCGAACCGGTGGTAGTTTCAGCATGAATGTGGGTGGACGTAAAGGTTGTGGAAGATCAAGAGAGATGGATGGATTGTAAGCATGAGAAATTGTGTATGAAAGGTATGACTGTAGATATTACCACTGATAGGTGTGTATGGAGACTGCCACCTGGCGTGGGACAGGGGTCGTAAGATGATGATAATGGTAACTGTAAATATGACGATTTATAAGAGTTTTGTGATGAAACCTACGTAAATAAAGTAAATTTTGAGTTTGAGTTTGATGCTAAATCCGCCTTCCTCCAATTGGTTTTTCTCTTTACGTAATTGGCTTTCCTCTTCTTGTGGTCTGGTTTGGTTCGGTGTCGGTTTTCTATTGACGTTTACGGCACCCTCAAGATGGAATGTTCGTTAAACTTTTTATTTATTTATTTTATGTTTTAAGGGAACTATCGACTATATTATTACTTAGAGGTTTACTAGAATTATCTAACAGGAGAGTCATAGTGGGTTCTCACTTTTAGCCTTAGAGTAAACACGGTATCCTTACAAATAAATAATTTAACTCTAGATAATAATTAATCATGACTAAAATAACAATTGGTTCAATTTAACCCGCAAATTCAAATCTCATTTAATTTAGTTGGCTCATTAGAGCTATTTGGCAAGTCAAACGATAAAATAAATTTTAAAATTTACCATCTACCACCGGTTCGGAATGCACCACAACAAAGAAGAGCCGGCAAGAAACTCTGTAGTTGCTCTTTTTAGATCGCCATTTTTGGTTACAAGACTGGATATAAGACAGATTTGTGAGAGTAAACTCGCGCAATAGTCGCAAAGGGCCAAACATCAGCCAGATCTAGTCAACAATAGTAGCCTTCTAATGGCCGAGCCAACCGACCCCCAGCAACGGCACCTGGTCACAAGCATGACGCATGCGGCAGCCATTGCTTGAGCATTGCACGCACGCAGCTATATCTATATATTATATTTAATTTAATAAATAATTTCTGATAAATAAAAATCTACGGAATATAAATCTTTTTACAAAGAATTGTCCCGGCGTCTCATAACTTTAACCGGTGACCAGAAGTATGGATATTACTTCGCTCAGCGAATTAGCATTGCCATTCAACGTGGCAATGCTGCTAGCCTTCTTGGAACCGTACCCGATGACAGCGATCTGGCGCAAATTACTTTGTTATAATTTTAGTCATTTAAGTAATCACTACATCACTATCACTATCACTATATAGTATAAAACAAAGTCGCTGTGGTCTGTCCGTCCCTATGTATGCTTAAATCTTTAAAAGTACACAACTGATTTTGAAGCGGTTTTTTCTAATAGAGAGAGCGATTCAAGAGGAAGGTTCTTAGGTATAACACATGCATAATTGCACCCGTGCGAAGCCGGGCTGGGTCGCTAGTATTTTATAACAAAGTCGCTGTCGTCTGTCCGTCCCTATGTATGCTTAAATCTTTAAGACTACGCAACGGATTTTGAAGCGGTTTTTTTTAATAGATAGAGTGATTCAAGAGGAAGGTTTATATGTATAACCCACCCCCGCTTTGCACGGGCGAAGCCGGGGCGGGCCACTAGTTTATTATAATTTAGTGTTTTTTTAAGTTTCTTAGAATTTTTTTTTTTGTTATTTCTGATACAGATCTTGTAAGCTTAGATTGGTATTAAAAAAAGAAATGACGAAAGTCTCGTAGATTGCATTACTTTCGAAGCGAGTAGCGAGCTTATATCCACCGAAATAAAATCACAACGAAATTGGCCACACAATGATTGGCAGAAAATCACATTTCCATAGGAAAATTTGGCATTGGATACATTTAGGTGCTTTGTGGCAATTTCTCCCGGAATATTGGGCTAAGCTTTGATAATGCCGGTATTTTTTCGATGAAAATATTTTTCAGGGAAATTCGTGACGGAACTTCTTTTTACCACCGGGGTGGGTCAAGCTTACAGCCAGCCGCCTACGGACACTAGAAAATGTATGTTAATTTTTTTCGTTTTTTAATCGTAACCCTTATTTTTAAGGTCTGGGCAAACAGCGGATGGGGGGCGTCGCGTCGGCTCTGTGTGACATATTCTACATTAACTAATACATTACAACTCTTCACGTCCCGCCAGCGTCGCGTCGCCGTCCCGCCCCGTCCGCTGTTTGCCCAGACCTTTAGATTGCTGGAAACCTTTTTTAGAGACTCCCTGTCACGATGAGTTTTGAGGTTTTAGTGGGTAAAACGCTCGCAATCACCAACTGGTGATTTACCCACTAAACCTACCACTAGTAGTCGGCGCAGGCCTGTCGGGCATCGCCTCTTGCACGAAGGAACACAGTTGTCTTATGGGCGTGGTGCTCGACTGTAGTTCTAACAAAATTGTTATTAAAAAAAGTAAATATAAAGACGTATAGGTGGCGTCGTGCGACGGGTCGTTCTCTTCCCTGCAATATGGTTGAGGAGGGCGATGGCTGCCGCATGCGTCATGCTTGTGAACAGGTGCCGTTGCTGGGGGTCGGTTGCCTCGGGCGTTAGAAGGTTAGTATTGTTGATTAGATCTGGCTGAAATTTGGCCCTTTGCGACTATTGCGCGCGTTTGCTCTCACAAACTGTCTTATCACGGCTTTGTACCTAAAAATGGCGATCTAAAAAGAGCAACTACAGAGTTTCTTGCCGGCTCTTCTCTGTAGAACTGCATTCCGAACCGGTGGTAGATGGTAAATTTTAAATTAAATATTAGTTTGTTGTTTGACTTGTCAAAAGAGCTCTAATGAGCCAACTTGATTAAATGAGTTTTGAATTTGAATTTGAATATTCACGTGAAAAAAATAGTTGTCTTAAGGGCGTGGTGCTCGACTGTACTCCTGGTACAGTCATGTTTACTCTTCAAACGTTTTCAGACCGGCGTACAATGGACAGACCCCGACTACGCTTCATACTCGGCGAATATTGTTCACACCAAAACTCTTTTCTGTGCAACGCTTGTCAATTTTTCATGTCAGGTTTTAAAATTTATCGCACAATTTTAAGCTCTCTTTCCTTTTTTTACTATTACATAACTTATACAAATAAATAAAATTGGAGTGTTCTTCATCATCACTATCACTACATAGTATAAAATAAAGTCGCTGTCATCTGTCCGTCCCTATGTATGCTTAAATCTTTAAAATTACGCAACGGAATTTGAAGCGGTTTTTTATAATAGATAGAGTGATTCACGAGGAAGGTTTTTAAGTATAATACATGCATAATTGCACCCGTGCGAAGCCGGGCCGCTAGTGTAATAATAAAATAACCACATTTTACTAAATATCTAAGTTTGTATACACAGTACATAGACAATTTTTTTTATCGTTGTCTGTCTGTCTGTTTGTTCCGGCTAATCTCTGGAACTGCTGGACTGATTTTGACGGGATTTTCACTGATGGGTAGCTGATGATGTAAGGAGTAACTAAGGCTACTTTTTTTATTAGCATCGCCCCGCGGGTAACATCGCACCCGTGCGAAGTCGGGACGGGCCACTAGTATATACTAATATTATAAAGAGGAAAGATTTGTATGTGTCTCTACTCAGCCCATACATGACCCACTACTGGGTCGGGTCTCTTCCAATTACAAGGGACATTAGCCTACTGTGCCACGCTGGCCAGACGGGTTGGCACAGGGTTCTGCATCAGATCCCACAATGCCGCAACAGGACGCGAGTTGGAGCACCCCGGGGAGGTTTAGTGGGTAGGCCCCCACTATGGGGGAGAGTCCCACACTCCCCTCGCTGGCCATCCCCGTGGCCGACGAGGAAGTCCATAAAGGATTTCACCCTAAGAGAAAAAAAAAAAAAATCGTATCAAGTTTTCCTTCTCTTGCGGCTAGGTTTTAAGCCTTGTCATTTCCTTCTGTCGGCTCTTACAACACCCACAAGATAAATGGGGTGGTGACACAATTTATTCTAAATCCGTCACCACACGACAGACGTGTTGACCAATAGGATGTTATTTCATCGGAACTTTATCAAACAATCGCTACAGTTAAGTTAACCGTAAAGTTAACTATCCCAACAATGTATCCAGTTACACTGAAGTTTAATTGTAAGGGTAACATTAAACGTTAAAATGTAAAAGTTTAAATGTTGGTGGTTACCGAGAACTACTTTGTGAACAATTTAAGCCTTGAAAAGGTTAAATTAAAATGTTATAGTTACGTTAAATTCACTAGTTAATCTACTAGACAAGTAATAAAGATAGTTACCAAAATTCCGCTGGTATGCAGTCAGAACATTTATTTACGCTGGTGATATATTCACTTTTTTTTTTTAACTAGTGGCCCGCCCGGCTTCGCACGTGATTCAAGGGGAAGGTTTATATGTATATGTATAACCCACCCCGGGTTATACATATACATATAAACCTTCCCCTTGAATCACTCTATTTATTAAAAAAAATTCAAAATCTGTTGCGTAGTTTTAAATATTTATGCATACATAGGGACTGACAGAAGAATGCGACTTTTTTTTTTTTTCTATTTTTTTTTTTTTTTTATGGAAGAGGGAGCCAAACGAGCAAGCGGGTCACCTGATGGTAAGTGATCACCGCCGCCCATGGACACCCACAACACCAGAGGGGTTGCAAGTGCGTTGCCGGCCTTTAAGGAAGGAATAGGACCTTTAAGGAAGGAATAGGAAGCATTGTTTGGGAGTGGGGGAGGGCTGGAGTGCCTCCAGCCCTCTCGCTCACCGAACGAAGCGCAGTGGCTAAAAGCAACTACTCAAAAGTCGGTCTTCTGCGAACAGCGTGGAATAACAATTTTAATCTTGAATCGAATCGAATAACAATTTTAATCCAATGCCAATTCCGATCCAATTCATAACCAATCCTGTCAAATCACCGTACTCTTGAAAACAATACTGACAACATTGGATTGAAATCGGAATTGCTCTTGTATAGGCTAGCGAATGTGTCATTACACATAAAGTTTGCGTTTGAGAGATAGTTAGAGTTAGAGATAGCCCACGTTAGTCGAAAACCGGTATTGCAATAATTATTATTTTTAACCCCCGACGCAAAAAGAGGGTTGTTATAAGTTTCACGTGTCTGTCTGTCGGTCTGTCTGTGGCACCGTAGCTCGCGAACGGATGAAGGGATTTCAATACAGTTTGTATTTTTGTATGACAGGTAAGTTACGGGCGAGTGTTCTTAGACATGTTTGATGAAAATCGGTTAAGTCGTTTAAAAGTTATGGGGGATGAAAGTGGGGAAGAATAATCGAAAGTCTGCAACTATAATCGAGTGGGGTCTCAAATGAAAGCGCATCACGTGCATATTACAAAATAATATGTTCCATGAAAATCAGTTAAGCCCTGAAAAAGCCCTAGAGGTAAACGGGGGGGGGGGGGGATACCCAATATCTGCAAATATATGTGGTGGGGAGAAAATTAGAAAGCGACAAGAATCTATGTATTGACAACTTAAACATCTACATCATATTAAGCGTGTACCTATAAAAACCAGAAAATAAAAATTAAATTAAAAATTTAAATAAACCCCCGACACAATGACCTGAGTTCCCTTTAAAAAGTAAAAAAATAATAAAAATACATCGCGTTGGGGGACCAGGGATCAAGTATTATATAAGTAGGAGCGGACCCCCAATGCGATGTATTTTTATTATTTTTTACTTTTTAAAGGGAACTCAGGTCATTGTGTTGGGGTTTATTTAAATTTTTAATTTAATTTTTATATATAATGAATATTGGATGGATGAATATTGGATGAGATTGGATCCAATAGTGATTAGTTCATCCAATATCCACTCAATATTGAAACAATTTAGCGCTAGCGTCGCGCTCAAGTGTGCTCAAGAGTACGAAACGTCACAATTCCAATGCCGATCGATCGGAATCGCTTTCGAGAGTAAGGCCCCAGGCCGGCGTGGCATAGTAGGATGTATTGGGAGGAGTTATAATTCAGCAGTGGGTCATTTATGGGCTGAAACGTAGTAGCGGCTAGCTGATCTCCCTCTTTTGTTCCTTTCCGGATATGTGGGTTAGTGACATTGTGTATACTAAATCAGTCACCACACGGACAAAATACTGTACATATATACATACATATATGGGGCAAACAGGTGCTACAGTGGAGACCACGTACTGGCAAACGTAGGGTGGGACGCCCCCCTGCTAGATGGAGCTACGATCTGCGACGGGCAGCCGGCAGCAACTGGATGCATAGAACCGAAGACCGGGTTCAGTGGCGAGCCTTGGGGGAGGCCTACGTCCAGCAGTGGCCTGAAATAGGCTGATGATGATGATGATACATACAAATAAATAAAATTGGAGTGTCTGTTTGTAATAATAAAATAACCACTTTTTACTAAATGCGTAAGTATGTATATGTCAACGGAAAACAACAAGAACCGGAAATTTATAAATTTCCTAGGAAATTTATAAACGTCCGTAGGATTCCAAACGAGAGATAAATTGTATTATTTTACGCCCACATTTTCGGAAATTTATAAACTTACGACGTCTCTCCGTAAATTTATAAACTAACGTTAATTTCCGCTTCTTGTTGTTTTCCGTTGACATATACACAGTACATAGACCAAAATAACATTGTTTAAAATTTTTGTCTGTCTGTCTGTTTTTTCCTTTTTTTTTGACCTGTGGTAAAATCATTTATGGACTATCCTTACCAGCCTGGGGATGACCAACGGGGGGTGTGTGGGAGTCCCCTCCGCCTCTATGAGGAGACGGAGTCATACCCACTAAACGTCCCCGGGGTCTACCTACCGTCCCGCGCTTGCTGCTCCGTGGGCCCTGACTGTATCTCCACGGGTGTCTGTTTATTCCTGCAAATCTCTAGAACGGCTGGACCGATTTTGACGGTACTTTCACTGATAGGTAGCTGATGATTTTAGGGGTAACTTAGCTTGATTTAGACTAGCTTCGCCCCGCGGCCTTACCCGAGGTACGACAATAAATCCGGGTAACATCGCACCCGTGTGAAGCCGGGTAGTTAAAAATATAAATACTGCACCAAAACGAAAGCAATTAAACTAAATGAACGGTATACAAAGGGCAGAAGGTGCCTCACTGGCGGTGGTAAATGGATGAGGATAAAAAAGCAATTCAAATTTATACGAAAACAATAAAACAATGATAAATGCGAAATCTGGAATGGGCGCAATTTATGGAATTTTACAGCGGATTAAATAAGAGGCGAAGAACGAAAGCTTCACCATCATCATCATTGCTCCCCCAAAAGCCTTGTTTATCTAGCCTTGGTTCACGGGTTCGCGGGTTCGATTCCGGGGCAGTGTCTTTGTTTAAAAACCAGAGGCACTTGCTCTGAGTCTGGGTGTCATTTGTGTTCGTGAATTTCATGTTTGTAAACTGGTCCCGCGATACAGTTTTATCCGTTTTATCCGGCGATATTAACCGGGCCGTTGGTCGATCGTGTTGGAGACCTACCAGCACCGCGCTTTCCAGAACGCAGTCAACACTCAAGGACTTTTCTGCCTCATCGGTCAATCCTGATAAGTGCCCTGCCCACTGCCACTCAAGTTTGGCAATTCTGGCTATATCAGTAACTCTGGTTCCCCTGAATATCTCCTCATGGCTGTTTCGATCACGCAGCGAAACTTTCACGTAAACATACAAGGTGAAATATTTACTAGAGTTTTTGAAACTGTAAACGT
This sequence comes from Clostera curtula, assembly GCA_905475355.2. Lineage (NCBI taxonomy): Eukaryota > Metazoa > Arthropoda > Insecta > Lepidoptera > Notodontidae > Clostera > Clostera curtula. The sequence continues at coordinate 4,806,017 of FR997822.1, forward strand.
ATTAAACGTTCGCATTGTGACAGTACATCTGTGTCACCACTTCATTCTATCCTGAGGGTGTCGTAAGAGTTTACCGAAGGAAATTAGTTGTAAGAGAGTAGCTGTAATGAGTAGAAACATTTGATAAGAAAACGAACACAGAGTCACTTGCACGACACCCGGAGACGAATATGCATCTAAAGCCCATGCAACTTATTCATCATCTTCTTTGAACTTCTTCATCGTCTTCTTCCCAGAAGGCGACATAACTAGAACAGACGCCACTCTCAGACAATGCCTGACATCTTGAAAGGCCATTCTCGATGAAGAATTTTCATCATCATTATCATCATCACTATCACTACATATTATAAAACAAAGTCTATGTCGCCTGTCCGTCCCTATGTATGCTTAAATCTATAAAACTACGCAACGGATTTTGAAGCGGTTTCTTTTAATATAATAATATAGAGTGTTTCAAGAGGAAGGTTTATATGTATAATACATGCATAGTTACTACCGCATGCATACATGCTACCCGTGCGAAGCTGGGCCGGGTCACTAGTCACTATCACTACATAGTATAAAACAAAGTCGCTATCGTCTGTCCGTCCCTATGTATGCTTAAATCTTTAAAACTACGCAACGGATTTTGAAGCAGTTTCTTTTAATAGATAGAGTGAATCAAGACGAAGGTTTTTAAGTATAATACATCCTTATTATTGTACAGAAACACTGATAAATTTAGAGGTTAATCATTGCACCCGTGCGAAGCCGGAGCGGGTCGCTAGTAAATTATAAAACAAACTCGCTGTCGTCTGTCCGTCCCTATGTATGCTTAAATCTTTAAAACTACGCAACGGTTTTTGAAGCGGTTTCTTTTAATAGATAGAGTGGTTCAAGAGGAAGTTTTTTATGCATAATTGCACCGTGCGATGCCGGGGCGGGTCGCTAGTACAAAAAATAAATTAATCGTTTCATTTATTCAGATACAAACAAACACATCAAATGTATAACACACCTCCTTTCGTCTGTGGTTTAAAATAAAACAGACCTTTGTTCATAATTCTTTGAAGCTATGTAGCGCGTATATAATATTGGCTCACATTTATACCTCCGGGCAATGTAGCTACTTTATGTACTACCACAGTATATTACAAACAGTTAGGCCACTTAAAGACTAATTCATTTTATCTATGCGGAGATTCTTTTTTTAATACCACTAACATTGCAATCAAGCGTACGTAAACCTATGTCGCTTTGTTACAATATACAAATTACAATGTAAGACGAAATTCCAATTGAATACTTCTTTATCTTTATCTTTACATAGTATAAAACAAAGTCGTTGTCGTCTGTCCGTCCCTATGTATGCTTAAATCTTTAAAACTACGCAACGGATTTTGATACGGTTTTTTTTAATAGATAGAGTAATTCAAGAGGAAGGTTTATATGTATAACCCACCCCCGCTTTGGACGGGCGAAGCCGGGGCGGGCCACTAGTAAATAATAATATTGTCAATAAACTTTATAAACACTTATATAAAACAAAGTCGTTGTCGTCTGTCCGTCCCTATGTATGCTTAAATCTTTAAAACTACGCAACGGATTTTGATACGGTTTTTTTAATAGATAGAGTAATTCAAGAGGAAGGTTTATATGTATAACCCACCCCCGCTTTGGACGGGCGAAGCCGGGGCGGGCTACTAGTAAATAATAATATTGTCAATAAAATTTATAAACACTTATTACCAGTGGGACCCAAACTAAGTTAAACTTGTATTTTGGGCCCTTAAAAAAGACAATAGGAAGTAAAGGAAAAAGTAGTGTGTGTGCGTTTGTGTGTGTATGTGTGTGTGTGATAAAGAATGATGATGATAGAATTGAGCTACTGTTTATTTATACACTGTGACTCAACTCGTTCAATACTCGCATGAAAAATTGTTCCAAATTCACACCTGAGTTGGTGTAAAGCGATAATTCGATTGTGACCCACATTTTTAATGAAAAGCACAAATAAAAATGCCGAATCACGAAAAATCGATGTTGCCCCTTGCATGACTCCCTTGTACATTTTTTCCCACAAAAGAAAGAAAGTGTATTTGTCTAAACCAGAGGCACTGGCTCGGAGTCTGGGTGTCATTTCTATCTATAATATGTATGTATTTACAAAAACAAATAGTATTTATGTAGTTTATCATCCATCTCGTTACCATAACACAAGCATTATGTTGCTTAGCTTGGGACGAGATGGCGTTGTGTGAAATGTCCAAGGATATTTATTATTATTATATTATTAATCTTACTAATATTATAAACGTGAAAGTTTGTAAGTATGGATGGATGGATGGATGGATGGATGGATGTTTGTTACTCTTTCACGTAAAAACTACAGAATGGATTTTAATGAAACTTTACAATAATATATCAGAATAACACATAGGCTACAAGTTATAAAGATATTATGTGAATTACAACAATATACGAGTAAACAAGTCGAATTCAAAATTTCTAATTGTCAAATTTTCGACCATATTAAACTATAGACAACATAACGTTTCGCTGTCAGTTGCGTTTTGTTAAAGTAGGTTTTATACGGACCCCCCTCGACTGTGCTGCCACCTTGCTGTGGTGAGGGGGCTTGAGTGCCTCAATGATCCGTGGGGCCATACCGGCCAGGGCCTCCCATGCCGGGCGGGCCCACGGGGAGAGGTGAGACGAAGAGCGGCACCCAGCGTCGTGGCGGGTTGCGGCTCCGGGGACTCCTCTGTCCTCAGAGCTGCCTTGGGAGTCGTAAACCGCTGCGGCGCACCATGAGGTCCTCGGGTTGGCGCTCAACTTAGTTGGCCGTCAAACCGAGTCCTCACTCAACGTCCTCGGGTTGGCGCCGGCCGAGGGCTGACAGGCCTCCTCTGCGAGGCCGTATGTCGCAGAAGGGGGCTGCGGGACGGATCGCTGGTGCACTGCGGTAGATTGGGGCTGCGGGGACTTGGGTGGATGGGGACCCTGTCCCCAGTGTCTCGCTGCGAGCCCTGGACGGGGGCTCCGGGGACCTGGGTAGACGGTGGACCCTGTCTTAGTTTGTGTGTGTGTGTGTGGATCATTTAGCGTAGCCTTTTTAAAAAAAAACTAAATCCCTGCACGAGTTATCGCCTGTATCGCGGGGGCAGTTTACAAACATGTAATTCTCGAACACAAAGCTCTTGAACGAATATATATATATTTATTTTCAGTCATAATATGATCTTATATGTAGGGACGAGAGTGGTTTAGCTATGTTTTAAGACAAGCCGATTAAAATATATTAAAATTACTGTAAAATTCCAAAGATTGTTGAAGACAAATCCCAAGCCCGACACAAAACTGCAAGACCGCAAGATACTGTGAGCGACTTCTGTATCAACCGAGCACGTTATACATAGATATGTTCAGCGTTACGTAACCCGCCACGTCACCGCGCCTACGTGACAAACAACATGACTCACGGGCATAATAGTGCGTCACCACCAATAGAATGAGAGCTCATTAGTGTCTCACCAGTATATAAAAGCCCGCAGCGACAACTGCCATCCAGTCGTCCCGCGACCACGGACACTGCAAAGAGTCTGAAACGTTGGGAATAAAATAAAATAAAACGATCATATCCGTGAAGCCATCATTTCCTGCAATGTGTAAAGATCGTGAAAACCTAAGATATCACGACAATATTCACCGTTACAATTCCAGTACTTTCGGTACGAAAGTTGTACATTAAATCCATAATATTAAAACAACATAAAAAGCCACCGGATATAGATAGGCGCAGAAAAGACTTGGTTTATTATGTACCAAAACAAAACACCACATTTGGACAGAAATTCATGCATTACCTTGGCCCTAAACTTTATAACAAATTGAGTGAAAAAGTTATATTAAAAGGTCTTACACATAATGCATGTCAGGGAGTGCTGGTCGATTATCTTAGAACAATTAATTATGACGAAGTAGAAGAACTATTCAAATTAGTGACATAAAACACAGATACACAACATTCTAACACAACTTATCCACATATATACACTTACACATACACACATATAAACATTTCACACATTATTAACATTTTTAGATTGTAAATTATTTATCATATTACACTTAACGTATCAACGACGAGGAGTATGTGAGTGTGATAAATCATTTATAATAACTATAAAGTAAATTTATTTAAACTAAAGGAATAAGTTGATCTATAAAAAAAAATCGGCATTTTAAAATATTTTATTATAATAATAAGTGAACGATACAGTAAGTGTCTGCATTTTGCCTATTCTATGTACATACAATTGAGGTGTGGGTAAAATTTCATTTTTACGTATCGAGTAATCACTAACACCTACCCACACAATTGTCTGTATAAATTATATTATGACCAATTACATGAATAATGTACTGAATTACTTTATTGAACTGGGAAAACGAGGAATACGATCCTATTGTAATACAGTGTTACTAGTACAGAGGGGAGTGTAATTGTTTCTCCCAGTACAATCTGAACATAATTTTGTAAAAAAACGCGAAATGTAAAATGTAAGATTGTACTGTTTATCTTTTCTTTTGTAATAATACATAAATAAATAATAAATAAATAAATTCTCGTAGATTGAGTCGTAGACAGAATATTTTTTTTGAAAAAACATATTTTCCTTTCGCAGATAAATAATAATAAATGTCCTTGGACATTTCACACAACGCCATCTCGTCCCAAGCTAAGCAACTTAATGCTTGTGTTATGGTAACGAGATGGATGATAAACTACTTAGATCCAATTTTTTTTGTAAATACATACATGTTATGGACAGAAAACACCCAGACCCCGAACAAATACTTGTAGTTCGTACAAATATTTCTTCCGTGCGCACGGTATCGAACCCGCGACATGCTGCGCAGCAGTCGATCGCTCAACCACTGCACTATCGTTCTAAATCGTCTGTATAAATATGGCTACCATTTTGATAATTACCCAGTATTCGAAAACAAACCGTGATACAGAAACGTCTGAAACAAACGGTATCGTATTTAAGTATAGCGAGCTATAAACCTGGTTTCTTTCCATTGTTTTAAATAAACTTATTCTCTAAGTCTAGGAGTTCCCGGTTCGATACCGTGCGACGGGTCGTTCTCTTCCCTGCAATATGGTTGAGGAGGGCGATGGCTGCCGCATGCGTCATGCTTGTGAACAGTGGCTCGGGCGTTAGAAGGTTAGTATTGTTGATTAGATCTGGCTGTTGTTTGGTCCTATGCGACTATTGCGCGAGTTTACTCTCACAAACTGTCTCATCACGGCTTTGTACCAAAAAATGGCGATCTAAAAAGAGCAACTACAGAGTTTCTTGCCGGCTCTTCTCTGTTGAACTGCATTCCGAACCGGTGGTAGATGGTAAATTTAAAATTTTATATTTTTGTTGTTTGGCTTGTCAAAAGAGCTCTAATGAGCCAACTTGATTAAATGAGTTTTGAATTTGAATTTGATACCGATACAGGCAAGTATTTTTTTTTAAACCAGAGGAACTTCCTCTAGGTCTGCGTTTAGTTTGTGTACCTGAACTGCATGTTTGTAAACTGCCCCCGTGATACAGGGTTATAAATAGTGCAAATAGTAATACACATTGATAGATACACTTATTTACTTTTGTTGGCTACCATATTGTTTAACAAAAGTAAAAAAAAAACGTCTACACAAGCAATGTTACCAAGAAATTCGAAAACTCGTTCATCATCATCATCATCACTACAGTATAAAACAAAGTCGCTGTCGTCTGTCCGTCCCTATGTTTGCTTAAAGCTTCAAAACTACGCAACGGATTTTGAAGCGGTTTTTTTTAATAGGTAGAGTGATTCAAGAGGAAGGTTTTTAAGTCAATATTGCACCCGTGCAAAGCCGGGGCGGGTCGCTAGTTATAACATATTGTAATCTTGCGTGCCTACGTGTTGCCGGCGAATTGAAATATGAGCATGTTAGGCGTACTGACGTACTGTGATTTATACATCACCCTTCAGAAGGGTAGATTAGGTTCATATCTGTGTAAAAGTTACATTTATCTTTATTTAAATAATTCTACTGTACATGTGTATGTCACTGAACTCCGCCTAAACAGCTGGACCAATTTGAAAGGATCTTTATTTGAAAAGTTAATTTATAAATGTAATAAAATATTATATACAATGTCTAAAACTAGTAAAAAAAACAACTTAAATATATACCCAAAAGAAAAGAGAAACTAAACACTAAATAAATCTAAATTAAACTAGGCACCGTATCCTCAGCGCTGCCAATTTGAATAAATTATTTTCTATGCGTTTGAGTGGTACCAAGGATGGTTGAGATTGACACATCAGCCCAACAGATGGCGCTACAGTCGGGAAATGAAAATCATGCAAGATTACGTCTGCCCATTCAACTAGTGTAAACATATAAAGTGAAGCTATCATTTTCTTTATTATCACCCTATTCTATCCTGAGGGTGTCGTAAGAGCCAATAAAAGGAAATGACATGGCCGCAAGAGAAGAAGAAAATTGATACGAAACCCAAAGCCAACTTGTCTGGTCAGATGTGCCGCCTTTGGATCAACGGGTCCCGGGTTCGATTCCCGGGTCGGGCCAGTGTCTTTGTCTAAACCAGAGGCACTGGCTCGGAGTCTGGGTGTCATTTCTATCTATAATATGTATGTATTTACAAAAAAAAATTATGTAAGTAGTTTATCATCCATCTCGTTACCATAACACAAGCATTAAGTTGCTTAACTTAGGACGAGATGGCGTTGTGTGAAATGTCCAAGGATATATAGGATATATATATTACCCTCCATGAACTGGAGGAGGCCCGACTCACTTTTGGGCTGAGTAGTAGTTGTTTAATAATCTCCATAATTTTACTACTTGAACTTCGAGACTAGATCTCATAAGCCTAATTCCTCCACATCTGTCGCAGTCACATTGAAATTATGGCGAGAAATTCTCTAGCACCTCCCTGGCAACCAGCCAGTGGCCTTGTGGAAAAAACGCAGTAATTGTTCCACGGGCGATGTTCTTAGCATCTTTATTTGGGACACAAAGAAAATTAGCTTTCAAATTGCAATGAGCAAAAAAGTAAAAAGTTGGCTAGCTCTACCGTGTTTTGTTATAATCATTTTTCTTTTTCATTTTATGTTCGAAAAAAAAAACGTAACCCCTTCTCTAGGTATAGGCTTGATATTGAGTGCCAACCCGTCTAGCCATTGGAGGGGACCTACTCAGTAGTAGGTCATTAATGGGGTGAATAGTAGTAGATATGGTTTTTTACACCCTGTGTACCTTTTCTTTATATGCTACACCCTGCAGAGTTTAACTCGTTTCAGCCCATTAATGACCCACTACTAAGTCGGGCCTCCTCCAAATTCATGGAGGGAAATTTGCCTACTGTGCCACGCTGGCAAGACGGGTTGGCACAGGGTTTGTATCAAGTGCGATTGACCTGGGAAGTCCGTCGCCTGCGCAAAACAGGCCCCGGGAGGATAGCGCGCCGCGATTCGCGTGCACCCCCTAGCAGTGGAATGGGGGAGGGCAATACAGCCACCCCCCTCATAATCGGAGGGGCCCGCCTTGGAGCGTGGCTCCACTAGCTTTATAAGAGGCGGGCCAAGGCCCCCAGGGTCACGGAGCATGCTCCCGTAAAGGGAGTGAATCCCGTGGCCCTGGTTTGGGCAGTCGAGGATCGTCGTCGGTTTTAGTGGGTAGGTCGGGGCGCAATTCACCATCTCTACGCGCCCCGGAGTCCCACATACCCCGGCCAGTCCCCAACGGCTGGATATACATGAGGATATCCGACGTAAAAAAAAAAAAAAAGGGTTTGTATCAAGTGTTCCCTCTCTTGCGGCTAGGTGATTAGCCTATTGCGTTCCCTTAGTCACCACTTGTACAAGCGGGCCCTACAGTTTGATGGGGGACGCTCCCCAACCCACCGAGAGGTCCCTCCGTAGCTAGCGGTGGCAGCATGTCTCGCGGCAGGTTAAGGCTCTCGAGGCAACTCTGAGGACAGAGGTGTCCCGGTGCCAAAAACCACCTCTGTGTGCCGCTCTTCATCGGCAAAGGTCATGCTGGTGGTGTCGTGTGTGTCGGGTCCTTCGGTTCCCTAAAATATGGTTGAGCTGGGGGATGGCTGGCACATGCGTCATGCTCGTGATCGGGTGCCGCCAGTTGGGGCCGGTCACCCCTTAACTGCTATTGACATACCCACATAGCTTTATATTGATCTCCTGGACACTTCTGTTGTGCAATATGTTACATTGTCCTCACAGCTTAGCTTACTATAAATAAATACAAAATCAATGTAACCCAATCAGATGCTTGTAACAGAAAATATGATAAAAAGAGTGTCCATGGAGTTTCTTGCCTGTTCTTCTCCATAGGATCTACTTTTTGGAACATGCAACTAGATTCCTAACTTCACTTTTGACTTTTCAAAAACACCAGTAAATAGGTTCAATTGAAATAAATGATTTGAGTTTGAGTTTTTGACTTAGTCTGTCCTCCCCCCGTGGGCCCACCCGGCAGGGGTGACCCTGAGCCAGTATGGCCCCAACGGATCCTTAAAGTGGCAGCACGGTCGAGGGGGTGATACGAAACCCTGTGCCAACCCGTTTAGCCAGAGGGGGCCCGGCTCAATAGTAGGTCATTAATGGGGTGAATAGTAGTAGATGTGTTTTTTTTTACATCCTGTGTACCTTTTCTTTACATGCTACACCCTGTAGAGTTTATAAGGAGCCACAAATCGGGTGTGCAGCACAAACTGACACTCGGGTACGGCGAGCCATTTGTCTTGTTTGCGGGTTTGAAGTTTAGCTCGAATTCGCCGCAGTTTAGTTCACTGTTGCGAAGATTTACACCCCTGTTGTTAGCTAACGACTGGCGGTAGAACTTTTGAGGGGTTTGAATGGAACATCTAAAAGACTGTCTGAAGACAAAAGTCTTCGACCAATGTGTGTTGCCAGTGACATATGGAACAGAGACGTGGTAGCTCACTATGGGCTCCATCAAAGTCAAAATCAAGACTTTCCATCAGAAGATAATTTTTAAAGCGGTTATAATGTTTTCCCGATTGGTATTGCTTCCTTATAAATTTTACCGAAAATTTTCCAGTAAGTATATAGTTAGTTGGCAAAAACTTTACTTAAGTGAACGAAAAAAACCATTTAGCGTCAATGTTTGGTACTTTGGACGACATACTAGTTGTTGGTTCGGAGTTTTAAGCACAAACAATGTATACTTTACTAGCTGACCGGGCAGATGTTGTCCTGCATGATATTCGTATACCGATTGTAGTGCCATCTATCCGGCTGATTTGTGAATCTAAACCATCCTCGGTGCCACCCAAACGCATACAAAAAAAAACATTCATATCGGTCCAGCCGTTGAGGAGGTCCTCAGTGACATACACAGGTACAGTAGAATTATATGTATAAAGATTAAATATTATATTGAAAACATAAAAAATAAATCCTTCTATACAAAATAATTAAACTCCGTATAAAACTAAATAGCGAAAAATAATTAGTAAAAAACCATTTGTACCAACTTAAGTTGACATTGACGTATAGGTTTTGCCCAGTCGCAAGTCCTGATGAAGCAAATTAAAAAAATAAATACTGTCCGATTGAGAAACTCGTCCTTTTTTTAAAGTCGGTTAATAAAAACATAGAACATCCAGTTTCAACACTTTGACAACAGTTAATGAAATTGTTTCAAAGTTACATTCGCAATTGAGACGTCTATTTCGAGAGCGACTTTTGGTGAGTTTCCGCAACACGAACAATATTATTCTGTGTGGTGACGGATTAAGAATACACAATGTCACCAGCCCATTCCTTCCCGAGGGTGTCGTAAAAGCCGACCAAATGCCACAGGCAGATCACCTGGCCGCAAGGGAAGGAAAACTTGATGCAAATCCTGTGCCAACTCGTATTGCCAGCGTGGCATAGTAGGTTAACCCTCCATGAATTTAGAGGAGGCCTGACTCAGTAGTGGGTCTTTTAGGGGCTAAAAGTGAACAAAATTGCAGCAAATTTAAAAGTTACAAAAGAGCGACTCGCACTGCTGACGTCAGTCAAACTTGATGAGCCATTGTGGGGATTCTTGGATGTATGAAAAATGGATGCGCTTGGCGTCTTTTTTTTCAGCTCGTAAAAGACCCACTGCAGCGTCAGGCTTCCTCCAGTTGTGGTAGAGCCACGCTTTTCGCAGCATTCATGCGGCCGGCTCGACCGGGTAAGTACCACACTCTCGCAGAAGACCGACTTTTGAGTAGTTGGTTTTAGTCACTGCGCTTCGTTAGGTGAGCGAGAGGGCCGGAGGCGGTCAACGGTCCTCAACGGTCCTATTCCTTCCTTAAAGGCCGGCAACGCACTTGCAACCCCTCTGGTGTTGTGGGTGGCCATGGGCGGCGGTGATCACTTACCATCAGGTGACCCGCTTGCTCCTTTGCCTCCTTCTTCCATAAAAAAAAAGGAGGAAAATTATCCTACTGTACCACTCTGACCAGATGGGTTGACTCAGTGTTTGTGTCAAAATTCTGTCGCATTATGTTCTCTGCCTATTGTGTTCTTTTAGTCGCCTCTCAGGACACCCTCAGAATAGTGTGGGTTGGTGACATTACGTTTTCCAAATCCACGCTACTTCTACTACTCAGCCACCACTGAGTCGGCCCTCCTCCATCTACATGGAGGGTAATTTAGCCTTCTGTGCTACGCTGGCCAGACGGGTTGGCACAGGGTTTCATATCAAGATTTCCTTCTCTTACGGCTAGTTTCGGCCTTGGCCTTTTGTCGGCTGTTACGACACCCATAAGAGGGAAGGGGGTGGTGACACTGTGTATTCTAAATGCGTCACCACATAGATAACCACACGCTGCCGCTCTATAATTGGTGTACTTTAAACGTTGTTGGTATGTTTTCCTCTTATTCAAAATCTTTCCTACTAATATTATAAACGCGAAAGTTTGTGAGTATGGATGGATGTTTGTTACTCTTTCACGTAAAAACTACAGAATGGATTTTATTGAAATTTATAATAATATAGCTCATACGTCAAAATAACACATCTTACTATCTTATCTTACTAATATTATAAACGTGAAAGTTTGTAAGTATGGATGGATGGATGGATGGATGGATGGATGGATGGACGGATGGATGTTTGTTACTCTTTCACGTAAAAACTACTGAATGGATTTTAATGAAACTTTACAATAATATAGCTTATACATCAGAATAACACATAGGCTACAAGTTATAAAGATATTATGTGAATTACAACAATATAAACAAGTCGAATTCAAAATTTCTAATTGTCAAATTTTCGCCCATATTAAACTATAGACAACATAACGTTTCGCTGTCAGTTGCGTTTTGTTAAAGTAGGTTTTATACGGACGGGATAAAAATCTCAGGTATCCTATGTCCAACTTTCTATTTGTTTTAAATATATATAATGCGGAACAAAGTTCGCCGGGTCAGCTAGTTTGATAATAAATGTGCAGCGTCTACTATGGTACAAAAACAATGATAAAATTACCGCATCCATTTTTGTTTTGTATCGGTGTCAATTATTTTGATACAAAAAACTCAAATTTCAATACATGATGTGTAGCGTCATGGATTCAAAATTAAGGTAAAAGCAATAACGAACAAAATATACGACGCATCTGGTATTTTTACGAAGCGTGAGTACATCGACGTTATGCAGCATATAGAGTTATTTGTACTTGTTTTTAATTTATTACTAGCGACCCGCCCTGGCTTCGCACGGGTGCAAAAATATTATACCTATAAACCTTCCTCTTGAATTACTCTCGAAAAAACCGCTTCAAAATCCGTTGCGTAGTTTTAAAGATTTATGCATACATAGGGACGGACAGAAAAATGCGACTTTGTTTTATACTATGTAGTGATGACGAGCATAACCTATTCACAAATCCTTTTGGTTTATTTTATTTCTTTTAATATTAAGTACTATTTATGCTGGCGGACTTAAAGCCTAGAGACATTCTCTAACCCTTTTTTGGGATTTTTTTACTTTGGATATCCTCATGAATACCCGACCGCTAAATGACAGTGGCAGTGGGCTGGTCATATCTATAGAAGAACTGACAACCGCTGGGGTAGACGAGTTCTTGAGTGGAGACCGCGAATCGGCAAGCGTAGTGTGGGACGGCCCTCTGCTAGATGGAGCGACGGTCTGCGAAAGGTTGCGGGCAGCAGCTGGATGCGTCAAGCTGAAGACAGGGCGCTATGGCGCTCTTTAGGGGAGGCCTATGTCCAGCAGTGGACTAATTTGGGCTGATGGCTAATGATGATGATGAAACAACAGCCAGGATATGTGGGACTCCGAGCCGCGGAAAGATGGTAATTGCGCTCCAACCTACCCACTACAACCAACGGTGTCCCTCGACTGCCCGAAACAGGTCCACTGGAAACGGGTTTCATGCATGCTCCGGGACACTGATGGGGTCTTGGCCAGCTTGTAAAAGCGGGACCCACGCTTTAAAGGGAACTCTGGACGCTCCCCAACCCATCGAGAGGCACGTACGGGACATTGCACGTGCCCGCCTGCCTGACAGCCCTGATGCACCGGCCTGGCCGAACATCTGCTACTAGCGGCGGCAGCCTTGGCCCACCTATGTCGCTGCAGTTTAAGGCTCTCGAGGCAAATCTGAGGACAGAGGAGTCCCCGGAGCTAAAAACCACCACGCCTCTGTGTGTCGCTCTTCGCCTGGCCTCTCCCCGTGGGCTCACCCAGCATGGCTGACCCTGAGCCGCTATAGCCCCAACGGATCCTAAAGGCACGCAAGCCCCCTCACTACAACAAGGTGGCAGCACGGTTGAGGGAGAGCATTCTCTAACCCTAGAGTTTGGTTACTTATACTGTCTAACTACTGAACCGATACAGAAAATATCTAGGGCGAGTTGAGTTTGACTGCCTCGTTGGTCTAGTGGTTAGATGTGCCGCCTTTGGATCAACGGGTCCCGGGTTCGATTCCGGGGTCGGGCAAGTGTCTTTGTCTAAACCAAAGGCACTGGCTCGGAGTCTGGGTGTCATTTCTATCTATAATATGTATGAATTTACAAAAAAAAAATGTATATAAGTAGTTTATCATCGATCTCGTTACGGACGAGATGGCGTTGTGTGAAATGTCCAAGGATATTTATTTATTATTTATTATTTCCTTTGTAACCTATTTCGCTACATAGACACGGGCAAAGCCGAAGGCATATATAGCTCATTTAAGAGACTTGCAAATATCTCACTGTCGTTCGTTAAGTGATAGATTACTCCCAAACCTCGATATATCATTATTGATAGTTTACTCTGTTCATATGAGCTATACAGTTCAATGGTGATTGTAACACGTTATACAGAGTTGATATGACAGAGGGGCATTAAATTACACTACGTATACTATGTATATGTGATTAGTATGAATTCGAAACGATACAAAAAAAATAGACGTGATTTTTCATGGGGGGTAGAGGTGTAGTCTTAAACCTCACCAGGTATCACCAAGGGGGAAGAAGCGGTTAAAAATGTTAAAAAAACATCACGTGATTAATGGACAGCCCCTAAGGTTAATAAACGATGCGTTAGGCATAAACATCTGTTAGGAAAGATACATCATGTTCAAATGAGGCAAACATTTAAAAAATCATTTGCGGCTAAACTAATGCTCCAATTTCATTGATTTTTGGTACAGAGCCTGGAAATGATACCTAGTATAGGCAGTTAAAAAAATGCCCCTATGTCGTATCAACCTTGTATACAATTCCGGCGACTCATATCTACTACTCAGCCCATAAATGACCCACTGCTTAGGCCGGCCTCCTCCAGTCACATGGAGGGTAATAAGCCTACTGTGCAACGCTGGCCAGACGGGCTGGCACAGTGTTTCGTATCAAGTTTCCTTCTCTTGTGACTAGGTTATCGGCCTTGTCATTTCCTTTTGTCGACTCTTACGACATCCTCAGGGTGGAATGGGGTGGTGACACCTACATTATTATCTTTCATTTTGTCTTTGTTAGATGTGCCGCCTTTGGATCAACGGGTCCCGGGTTCGATTCCGGGGTCGGGCAAGTGTCTTTGTCTAAACCAGAGGCACTGGCTCGGAGTCTGGGTATCATTTCTATCTATAATATGCATGTGTGTTTTTTTTACAAAAAAAAAATGTATAAAAGTAGTTTATCATCCATCTCGTTACCATAACACAAGCATTAAGTTGCTTAGCTTGGGACGAGATGGCGTTGTGTGAAAAGTCCAAGGATATTTATTATTATTTATTTATTATATAACCCTTACGATCATACTGAAAGTATAACTTTTAACTAAGTTGGTTGGCAATTTTCTTACAGTCGGTGTGGACAGCTTAAGAATACATACTGTCACTATCCCATTCCATCCTGAGGGTGTCGTAAGAGCCGACCACAGAACATGACGGCTATCGAGCGTCATTAGCTTTTGTAACTATGCGGGATAACCTAGCCGCAAGAGAAGGAAAGCTTGATACAAAACCCTGTGCCAACCCGTATGGCCAGCATGGCACAGTAGGCCAATTACTCTCCATTTAACTGGAGGAGGCCCGACTCAGCAATGGGTCATATATGTTATGAGTAGTAGTAGTAAATATATGATTCTGAAGTCTTATTTTTCCAATTGACATATGATGTTTCTTTTTTAATCAGAGCCTCAACTTTTTAAAATACTGTAACCAAAATTAAACTCTATTGAATTAGCAAATTCGGAGTCCGGTAAAATAAATAATCCTTGGACATTTCACACAACGCCATCTCGTCCCAAGCTAAGCAACTTAATGCTTGTGTTATGGTAACGAGATGGATGATAAACTACTTTTATACATTTTTTTTTTTGTAAAAAAAACACACATGCATATTATAGATAGAAATGATACCCAGACTCCGAGCCAGTGCCTCTGGTTTAGACAAAGACACTTGTCCGTCCCCGGAATCGAACCCGGGACCCGTTGATCCAAAGGCGGCACATCAGATCTAACCACTAGACCAACGAGGCAAAAAATATATATAAAATCAATGCGCACACGTTCTAGTTTCTTTCGCAGTGAATTATTATTTAATGCACTATGAACAAGTGCCCTTTGTCTGAGTAAAATCCTAGTAAGTCCAGCGCAAAATGCTGCCATCGCTTAGTTTGCTTTGGCATTGTAGACGACACTTCGCTCAAGATATAGAGCAATGACTATAAGTGACAATGAGGTAAATACAACTACAACTCAGCCCAAAAATACAGTTGGCGACACGGTTGGCGCAGTGGTTGAGCGATTGACTGCCGCGCAACATATCGCGGGTTCGATCCCCGCACGGAAGAAATATTTGTACGCCCTACAAGTATTTGTGCCGGGTCTGGGTGTTTCCTATCTATAATAATGTACGTATTTACAAAAAAAATATGTATATAAGTAGTATCATCCGTCTCGTTACCATAACACAAGCATTAAGTTGCTTAGCTTGGGACGAGATGGCGTTGTGTGAAATGTCCAAGGATATTTATTTATACACTCGAGAGCAATGAATCCGAGTCACTTAAAGAATCCTAAAAATCTCGGAAACTAAAAATGCTTGGTTAATGCAATAAATCGTATTTAATAGACAATGTAATACTCCTTAGATGAAGGTATTAAAACTTCTTAGTTATAGTAAAGTTATATCATAAAAAAATCAAACTTGAAAAAGGGCCACTTTCGAAGATGGAACTACGAAATTACAGCATTTGGTTTTGCTTTTGTTTGTAATCTGTCATTTATGTGGGTACATAAACCATGTTGATAGTGCTCTATATTCATTATTCAAGCTGAAATTATGTCGCTTACGCCTGAAGAATGCACCAGAATACTTACAATGCTGGAAACCGGCCGGAGTCAGCGTGATACAGCCAGGACTGTCGGTGTGTCGCTGTCAACAGTACAAAGAGTTCTCCGACGTTACGAAGAAACTGGTTCTAACCTACGCAGACCAGGAACGGGCAGAACCAGGTGTACCACAGCACGAGAAGACCGATACTTGGTGAACACCATGCTTCGAAATCGCTTTCTCACAGGAACTGAACTCACAAATCAGTTTCGACGCCTCGGAGGAAGTAACCCAAGTGCATGGACAGTAAGTCGTCGGCTTGCTGAATCTAACTTAAAACCCCTTAGACCTGCAAACGGCCCTAAACTGGAGCGTGGGCATCGTATTTCAAGACTAAGATATGCCCAGAGCCACGTAAATTGGAGTATTGAAGATTGGTCAAAAGTTATGTTCTCCGACGAATCAAAATTTATGCTCTACAAGCACGATGGAAGACACAGAGTGTATCGAAGACCAGGGAAAAGATTCAAGCAAGCATGCATCGAAGAAAAAGTAGCTTACGGTGGTGGGTCTGTACTTGTGTGGGCCGGAATTTCTTCTGAAAGTCGCACAGAGCTGGTGATCATAGAAAACCGCTCTTTAACTAGCGTAAGATATGTGGAAGAAATCCTCAATGATCATGTTGGTCCATTTAGGTGAGGATGCTATATTTATGCATGACAATGCCCGACCTCATACAGGTAGAATGACTACCTTCAAGAGATGAACATTACTCGTATGGAGTGGCCAGCGCGCAGCTCGGATATCAACCCGATCGAGCATGCTTGGGACGAGCTAGGCAGATGCGTAAAACAACGAAACCCTCCCCCAATCACGCTTCGTGAGCTCAAAATTGCTCTCACAGAGGAATGGGAGAATATTCCCCAAAATCGTATAAGGAACTTGGTGTACAGCATGCCAAACCGCGTAAACGCAGTAATGGAAGCACGAGGAGGCAATACGAAGTATTAAAATTCAAGAAAATCGTAATAAAGTTCAAAAATTTCATGTTTCCTATTTTTGTTTTAAGGAGAGATCAGCAGTTTTTTTTCTTTATGTAATTTTGTGTTATTATAATGTATGGTGACTCATATTTTTTTTACTTTCATTTAAGGAGTATTACATTGTCTATTAAATACAATTTATTGCATTAACCTATCATTTTTAGTTTCCGAGATTTTTAACATTCTTTAAGTGACCCGGATTCATTGCTCTCGAGTGTAGTTACATAGAGGGTAATAATTTACTATACATATAGAGATAATTTTAATATTATTAAATGGGTATATATTTGTAATTTTCCGAAGGGAGATAATCGAGAAGAACAAAACAACTGTTAACAGGTTTCCTCGATACAGGCTTGCCTAGTGAGGAAACCGATGGATAATTTAGTTTAAGTAAACCAAGCGCTCTGCAAAATTTTCTAAATTTGTAATCATTTTGTTAATCCTATGTTAACTATATTATGTAATTTTGCAGCAATAAATAATTTAAATTTGGAAAATTAATTTAAATTTCCTCAATCAGAAATGAGGAAATCCGTAGAAGAACTAGAGTGACCGACGTAGCTAGAAGGATTGCACAGTTGAAGTGGCAATGGGCAGGCCACGTGGCCCGAAGAACAGATGGCCGCTGGGGCATAAAAGTCTTGGAGTGGCGTCCACGTATGGGAAAGAGGAGCGTGGGAAGACCCCCAACTAGGTGGACGGACGACCTTGTAAAGGTCGCTGGGAGTCTGTGGATGCGGTCTGCACGAGATCGCACATTGTGGAAATCTATGGGGGAGGCCTATGTTCAGCAGTGGACTTCTGTGGCTGATAGATAGATAAATGATTTATTATGATTATTTAATTAGACGCGTTATCACAGGGTTTCGTATCAAGGTTTCCTTCTCTTGTGGCTAAGTTATCGGTCTTGTCATCATCGGCTTTTACGACACTCTTTGTATGGAAAGGGGTGATGACTCCACACTCAGTAATTTTAAAAAGTACATTGTGTTAAGTGGAGTTAACTTGTTTTCCGATAGTATAAAAACATCTATTTTATTTTCCCATACAAAATGTTTGTATCTGTCAAATATGGATGCGTTTAGAAATTAATTTTGCGATAACTATTATATATATATATATACTACTCAGCCCATACACGACCCACGGCTGAGTCGGGCATTTCCAGTTAGATGGCGGGTAATTAGCCTACAGGGCCACGCTGGTCAGAGAGGTTGAAACAGGGTCTTTTCTTTTGTCCGACCGACGAAAGCCTCACTGACCGAGGGCGTCTCAGTTGCCCGGCCGCCCTCCGATAGTCGCTTGCCCCGGGCTCCTCGTCGGGGCGTCACAGTGGAATGCGTTTACGTGAACCTGTGGCACCCAAAGCGATCTTGTGAGGGTATACCGCTGGGGTTTTAGTGGATAGACGAGTACTTTCGGAGTCCCACATTATCGCCAGCTCCACCCCTGAAAGGGCAGCTGTATGCATTAAGCATCTCCTCAGCGAAACCAAAAAAAGGGTATTTTCTCTTACGGCCTTATCATTTCCTTTTGTCAGCTCTTCGACAACCTTAGGATGGAATGAGGGGTGACACTATTTATTCTAAATCTCTCACCACTCGGAAACCCATCATCATCGTTTTGCTATAAATTACTAACTAATCCTAATTTGTTCTTTGAGCTGCGAATATGTGAACTGATGCTCGGTTAGAACCAGGTTTGCAGGTACACCTATTTTATTACTTCTTATTTGTTGGTGACAATATAAATCCGCCACCACACGCTTTATTAATTACTAGCGACCCGCTCCGGCTTCGCACGGATGTAATTATACATATAAACCTTCCTCTTGAATCACGCTATCTATTAAAAACCACTTCAAAATCCGTTGCGTAGTTTTGAAGATTTAAGCATACATAGGGACGGACAGACGACAGCGACTTTGTTTTATACTATGTAGTGATAGTGATAATGACTTAAACTATTGAATCACGCTATCTATTAAAAAAAACCTACTGGGAAAAAGCAATACAAATTGCTTCGTGTCCCATCCAGCACAACAAGTGTTTATATCTGTGACAGTAAGCATTTTAAAAATGAATTTTTCTCCGTCCACACAGAAAGCTTCGCGATGGGAAAGCACAAAGCCGTGTCGTGTGCCGTCGTTCTGTGGCGAAAGGATTTAGTCTCAAAGCTACGTGCCATTAAAATCTGTGCTATATAAACTACCGTCTGGTGACGGATTAAGAATACATAGTGTCACCAGGACTGAGAGTTTCGCAAGAGCCGACAGACGAAAATGACAATGCTAAAAGAGAAGGAAAACTTGAAACTCAAACTCAAAACTCAAAAGGAACTTTATTTACGTAGGTTTTTTCACAAAACTCTTTTAAATCCTCATATTTAAAATTACCATTATCATCTTACGACCCCTGTTCCACGCTAGGTGGTAGTCTCCATACACACCTATCAGTCGTCATATCTACAGTCACACCTTTCAAACACAATTCCTTATTCTTACAAACCATCCATCTCTTTTGATCTCCCACGACACAACGTCCACCCACATTCATGCTGAAACTACCACCGGTTTGGAATGCTGCTCTACAGAGCAGAGCCGGCAAGAAACTCTGTAGTTGCTTTTTTTAAATCATGAGGGATGATCGATATATCGATAAACATCGATGTTTATCTGAAAAACATCGATGTTTTGGCATTGATGTCTTGTATTCGATAACATCGGCACATCGATGTTACAGGATTAAAATATCAAAACCTCATTAATTCTTTTGAGCACCATCTAGTATGCATTAGATGTAACAGGAAAACTCTTTTCAAAGCTAATTTTCTTACAGTGTGTGCCCAAAAACTATTAAAATAGTTATTATTTTCTTAAAACTTTTAATTTCTAAAACAATTAATACATTTTCTTAAATAAAATGTAAAGTTTTGTTACCTAAAAACATCGATGTTTTTGGACATCGATACTTATGATTCGATGTTAACATGTTTTTCTAATATCGAACATCCCTAGGTCTTGTTTACGAAACTCCTAGCTCATAAATGACCCACTGCTGAGTCGCGTCTCCTCCAATTTCATGGAGGGAAATGAGCCTACTGCGCCACGCTGGCCAGACAGTGGAAACTCGTTTGTATCAAGTTCAACGGTGTATATTAAGTTTGTCCTCGAGATTTTCTCTTACAACACCCCCAGGGTGGAATGGATTTGTGACATTATGTATTCTTAATTTTCAAATTAGGTTTTATCCGGGTGGTGAACCCGGATTAAACCTGCAGTGTTTGTTTATCAAAGAAAAATGAATTTTTTTTAAAGTTAAATAATTTAAACGCAAACAAAGCTGTGCCTCTTGTTTGTCTAGAGGTTGAAGTGCTGCATTTGGAACACTGGTCCCGGGTTCGATACCGGGGTCGGATAAATGTATTTTGTGTAAACCAGAGGCACTTGCTCCGAGTGTCTCGGTGACTTAAGTGTTCCTGAAATTCATGTTTGTATTTTTTTCATGCAATACAGGTTATAACTAGAGTAGGTGTTCCGTTTATTTCCCTTCCAAACTGCCACCCCTGTGCCGCCGAGCTTACTCTTGAAGAGTGCTTTCTACAGCCAAAGTTTCCCAAACGACAGCACAGACAAACTGGTAAGTTTTAGTGGGTAAACCGTTCGCAATCATCATCTCATCGAGACCGGGACTCTCACATACCCTAGCCCCGTCCCCCGGCTGGGGACCTATAAAAGGTTTCCCCCACTTTAAAAAAGAAAAAAAAAGGAGGATCCGTTTATTTAAAACAAAAAGCAAGAAATAAATCATATAAAACTTTTAATATATTGACATAAATCGTTGCATATTACGACAATTGAAAACAATTGTATCGTCACCATATTTGTTCATATTGTTTATCCTTTAATAGCAGTTAGCAGACTCAAGTTGTCGGTTTTGGCGGGCTGGAAGAAAACACACATTATTTTTATTTGCTTTTTTATGTGCAAAGGGATGATCATTAAGCAAGACGAGGTGGTATCTCTGGCAGGGGGTCGCGGCGCCTATCCGCTCATAACTGTAATCGGGGATTTCTTAACCGTGCGAACTGTGCTGTAAACTTCGATATCGCGACGTAGGACTTTCTGGTAATTCTCGCACTTGTGTCAAATTGCAACAGCTTTCGGGCAAATTGTGTAACGTATGTAGCATGCTGATGGTCTCTACACTTTTTTGTTTATATCAGTTTTGATCATAAAATATTTTTTCCTAATTTTATTCCGTCAGTACCGATTGAACTTAGTCGTAACCAAATTCCTTTTTCTTTTTTGGTGACACTGGGGAAATGCTTGATGCATACCGCGACCCCTCCGGGTTGAGGTCGGGGGAGGAGGAGGCAGTTAGAGACACAGGAAACTACTCGTCTATCCACTAAAACAGCAAGAGAACGCATTCAAATATGACGCCCAGAGAAACCAAATGACCTACATTAACTTGGAAAGAGGCTTAAATCTAATAATAATTATCATAACTGTTGGCGATGGTGAGGCCATAGCCGGTATAAATACGGTTAAATAAAACCTATTTTAGTTCCATTTTTATATTCTCTTCAGACGAAGAAAACTGTCTTAAGTTTAAAATATTAAGTTCTATAATGGTGTTATAGAAAAAAAATCTCAAATCTTGTCGTATATATATATATATATATATATATATATATATGTGTGTGTTTGTATACACTACACCCCGATATGTTTTATTTCGATGTATCCATTCCTGGGCCTGCTGGAAGACATTTCTTTAGAAATAAGCTATGCCTTTGTACAAATGTGTCCTGGATTTCCATGTGTTCGACCTACGTTCTGTATGTGTATACAGGGTGGTCAAAAAGTCGTGGATCAAACGCAACCAGCGGTTAGATGGGGTTATCAGCAGCAAAAAATTGTTCTACGGGAGGTCCCTAAGGTCAACCCCTGCAGAGTTATAATTGATTTTGTGTTTTTATGAGAAATTGTCCTTTTTTTACTAAAACTTGATAAAATTCCACAAAATCTACACCCTGTATCTTTTTAAAAATTTTCAATAGATTGGTACTGATGAGCCCTTTCGTTAGACATGCTATTTATGGTAGTTTATTGGGTGTGTTAAAGATAACATTAGGTTTTCCGAAAGACATAATTCTTAAATTAAAACTTGTTACTTACTTCGGACCCCACTGTGAAAAAAAAATACTCTACAGAAAAGTGCCACTGTATCACAAGTAGGCTAATCTCCCAACGTGAACTTAGAGGAGGCCCGACTCAGTAGTGGGTCATTTATGGGCTGAAACGACGATAAAGACCCTGTAGTCCGGAAAACGATCACGCTTAGGTAAGGTTAGGTTAGTAGGCCTAACCCAGTTTTATGTATGAATTAACTCTGGCCTTGCTACGAAAGATCGTCCTTGAAAGATATCGAAGCCACGCATAGCCATTTGTAATACCTTTTTAGAATCCCTATTAAATGCGCCAAAAATTGTGATACAGTGGCACTTTTCTGTAGAGTATTTTTTTTTCACAGTGGGGTCCGATGTAAGTAACAAGTTTTGATTTAAGAATTATTGCTTTCGTAAAACTTAATATTATCTTCAACACACCCAATAAACTACCATAAATAGCATGTCTAACGAAAGGACTCATCAGTACCAATCTAGTGAAAATTATAAAAAAGATACAGGGTGTAGATTTTTTTTATTTTAATAAGTTTTAGTAAAAAAAAGACAATTTCTCATAAAAACACAAAATCTATTGTAACTCTGTAGGGGTTGACCCTAAGGACCTCCCGTAGAACAATTTTTTGCTGCTGATGGCCCCATCTAACCGCTGGTTTCGTTTGATCCACGACTTTTTGACCACCCTGTATAAATGGTTAAATAAATAAATAAAGTGCATTATAGGGCGAATTATGTTCTAATTTTATATTTATTTGATGTAAAAAGTGCATCAAAGGGCGAAGCAGCCGCTTAATAGTTTTCCAAGCTCTATTGTTTCCTTCAACTAGCGGGATCCCAGCTCCACATTGTCAACAATAACTATAATTACTTACGTCACAAATGGTGAGTTACACTCCACAGAATCCAATCTCCAGGTTGTGAATTTCTTTGGTTTAATTGTTTTCACTTTATTTGTTACAGGTCGAGCGCTGAAACAAGATACTTAGTGTTTCTATTTTTACAGTGGGTAATACGGTATGCATTCTGCAGGTCAAGCAACGTCTGATCCAGCTGGATGTTGCATCATCATGTCAGCCAAAAGAAGTTTACTGCTGGAAATAGGCCTCCCGTAAGGACTTCCACGAAGGCCGGCCCATTAGCCGTCAGGCCTGTGAGCAACGTGTCCTGTAATTTAGGTTCGCCTTTTGATGATTCAGTTTAGCCCTTTCTTTTGCCCTTTCGGGTGAACCAAACGAATACTAGATCTTGGTCTTATGGTCTATAATCCGTAAGTCGAGATAGAGTCAATAAGTGTCCATAATGGAGGCCAAATTAGGTTGACCCAACAGAATGTTGAAAGGTAAAGCAGTCACATTAGGAACACGGGATCGTCTTAGTATGGGCAGGTGACAAGAATTGATGAAAGGAATGTGAACGAATGTACACAGAGTCGTGGGAGACCCATAAACAGATGGATGGGTATAAGTGAATGAGGAGATGCGTATGAAAGGTGTGAATGTAGGTATGACCGCTAATGGAAGTGATTGGAGAGAGAAAACATGTTGCACCGATCTTACATATCCTCGAATAACGCAGGATGATGACGATGAACCAAAAGTGGCTTACTCTGGTCCGTAATTTGTCGGATTCTAAATAGAAAGTGCTACCATGCCGATCTATCCTGTAGTTATTACACCATCGCCTACTAATGGAGTCGAAATTAAATCAAGCCAATTTTCCCTTTTTTTGACCCGGGGTAAAATCCTATAAGGACTTTCCCCGCCAGTCTGGGGATGGCAAACAGGGGGTGTGTGGGAGTCCCCTCCGCCTCTGTGAGGAGACGGAGTCCTACCCACTAAACCGTCGATTTTAACAGTTTTGGTAACTTGGTAATACTTTAGTGTCAGTATGGGACGTATGGCATACGCTTTTGACACATGCACTTGGCAAGAACATTCGAAAGTAGTAGATTAAAGCTATTAATTGAATAGAGTCGGATGGGCACCACAATATTTTGTTTTCTCTTTTGTGTTAATTAAAAACATAACATAAACGTTTATATCTTTTTTTTATAACAGACCCGGCCACGCATTGTGTGGTTAACGTTGACTGGATAGAGTAAGTATTCAATTGCGCCATCTATTGAATACTTACCCAATCCAGTTAACAGATATCACCATCTGTTAGAATCGTTTGGAGCTAACAGATAATTATGACGGCAAATAATTATTTAAATGGCTAATATATGAAATAAAATAATATGGCGACTATAAATATTAGTTATCACCATATTTTGTTGTCTATTTTGTGTAAACTAAAAACTTATCATACATTATATAAATAATATTATTTTTTATATCTTAATAACCAAAAAAAATGAGGACCATTCTGTGTTTGCGACTACGAACCATTTTAGTTTACGCGTGTATTTGATGTTATACTTAAATCTCAATAAAATGTTTTGTCAGTTATTTATACTAATACTAGCGACCAGCCCCGGCTTCTCACCGGTACAATGATAAAAATCTAAATTTATGCGTATATTATACATAAAAACCTACTTCTAATATCAGTCTCACTATAAAAAAAACCGCTTCAAAATCCGTTGCGTATTTTTAAAGATGCATACATTGGGACGGACAGACGACAGCGACTTTGTTTTATACTAAGTAATGATTATATAGAGGAAAGGTTTGTATGTAAGTATGTTTGTTGTTAAAAATTATTTTACCATTTAAATGCTGCATTATCACTAATTAATATAGGCTATTTTAATCGCAAGAAAAATATATAATTTTTATATACACCAGTGCGACGGCGGGATAGGCCACTAGTGATAAATACAAATTGTTCACAATATACACTACAACTGACAAAAACTATTGAGTAAAATTTCGAGCATACATTAGTTGGGAGCAGTTAGTCATATCAGCTCTTTAGATAGATTACGAAGTTACATTCTTAGTATTAATATAGAAGATACTAGCAAATATTACTCATCAAACGCCGATTTGCATTTCGAAGAATCCAGCCTCCACGTAGTTACTTTCTTTTGGGGGATTGTTTTAACTTTATTAGTTGGCCAAACACTAAAACAAAAGATGTACTTATTTAAATAGGATAAATTTTCAACAATCAATTAAGTGGAATTTTCGCAAAGTGGCTCAACTCGTATTCATGAAAACGCATTTCATTATTTCATTCGCAAGTATAGCTGGGATACCAAATTTCAAATTTCACTAGATAAGTCTTTGTTATTCTTATTTTGTTATATACAGGCTGTCCCAAAAATATCACGCCACAGCGACACTGGAAGTAGTCTAGCCCTAGGTCTATTCCACAAAAAATGCTATAAAAAATAAAAAAAAAAGCTATAAAAAATAATAATAAAAAAAAACATCAAGTCATTAACTTTAATTGACAATGTTGTTAGAAAGAAAAATTCGGGTAATTTTCTATAATTAATTCTAATAACGCGAAATCCAAGAGGATTCGGCCATTTTTTTGTGGAAAATACCTAGGCTTGTCGCTGTGGCTTGCTTTTTTGGGTCACCCTGTATAAATTACGCGTCACGTTGTTTGTCCGCGATGGGCTCCTAAGCTACTTAACCGATTTTAATTAAATTTGCACATCGCGTGCAGTTTGATCCAACTTGAAATACAAGATAGCTTACATCTCAATTAATAGTCGCAATATTATTTTATTGCAAATTATTTGTCTATTTTTTGATAGTCACAATTATATGTTAGCTCCAAACGATTCTAACAGATGGCGATTGTTGTTGACTGGATTGAGTAAGTATTCAATAGATGGCGCTATGTTAAAAGTACAAACGTTTCATATAAGCTACAATTTAATAGAATAACCACCACAGCAACACGTGGCCGAGTGTGCTAGTTTCATTATTCTTCTCGTAAAATCCTATGCCTTTTATATTTTAAACATATTCACTTATTTCATTTCACAAAATTACGATTATTTAAAAAAAATATTACGAATTATTCTAAATTCGACTTTGGCTGGTATGAAATTAGAGTAGGCCCAACTAAGCACCCCGTGGAGATACAGTCAGGGACCACGGGGCAGCAAGCGCGGGACGGTGCACCCCGGGGACGTTTAGTAGGTATGACTCCGTCTCCTGACAGAGGCGGGGGGGACTCCCACACACCCCCTGTTGGCTATCTCCAGGCTGGCAGGGATAGTCCATAAAGGATTTTACCCCAGGCAAAAAAAATAAAAAAAAAGGCCCAACTAAGCAGAGAATCTTATATTTGTATTTGATTGGCCCATCTGATCCAAGGCCCATTCGTCATTCATTGCATTAACGTGTTGCGTGTTTCTCTCATCTGGCGAACTTGCTCTCACTATGCTATTTAGTGCTTTTGTAAACATGACCAAAATTTTAAAAAAGTAACTACAGAATTTGTTGCTGGCTATTCTGTTGAGCAGCATTCCGAATCGGTGGTAGTTTCAGCATGAATGTGGGTGGACGCAAGGGTTGTTGGAGATCAAAAGAGATGGATCGGTTGTAAGAATGAGGAATTGTGTTTGAACGGTGTGACTGTCGATATGACGACTGATAGGTGTGTATGGAGACTACCACCTAGCGTGGGACAAGGGTCGTGAGATGATAATGGTAATTTTAAATATGACGATTTTTAAGAGTTTTGTAATCACTCACTTCACTGTAGGCAACGGCTTGGCTGTGCCCCTGGCACTGCCAAAGTCCATGGGCGGCGGTTAACACTTACCATCAGGTGGGCCGCTAGCTCGTTTGCCACCAAGAGCAATAAAAAAAAAGCCTACGTAAATAAAGTTATTTTCGAGTTTGAGTTTATAGGCGGAGATGAGTATGTAGTATTGCTTACCTCAAGAATTCAGCGCAAAAGGGAAGAACATGAATTCTTTGCTCAAACTCTTCTCTGGCATAGCCTTTGATTTTCTAAGACTCTTTATAGCCTTAGTAACATGTATAGGATTCTTTGTCAAAACCTCCGGCATTTTTACATTCTTGAATGGATTTCTAGTCACGAACCTCGGTACGCATAAGTTCAGATGTCTAGATTTATCATTGAAGCGGAAGCTTAGATGAAATCTTTTCGGATAGAAAACAACCGTTTTAAAATCTACCTTCAATAAAACAAAATAAGGTCTGAATCGCTAAATTATACCTACTTGTTGTACGGCGTTTTAGGTTTAACTGGTGTCCGTTTAGTTGTTGCAAAGGCCGCTGCTATTTTATTTTTTCTGAAATAATTCAATGTGTTTTAGTCCGAAAGATAAATAAATAATAAAAAAATTAATAAATATCCTTGGACATTTCACACAACGCCATCTCGTCCCAAGCTAAGCAACTTAATGCTTGTGTTATGGTAACGAGATGGATGATAAACTACTTAAATACATATTTTTTTTTGTAAATACATACATATTATAGATAGAAAACACCCAGACCCGGAACAAATAATTGTCGGTCGTACATCGCCGTCCATCATATCTTCCGTGCTTTCATCACCATCGTCACTATTTCAGCCAAAAGATGTCCACGACATAGGCCTCCCCAAAAATTTCCACCATTATTAACCTTAACCTCCTAATATTATAAACGTGAAAGTTTGTAAGTATGGATGGATGGATATTTCTTACTCTTTCACGTAAAAACTACCGAATGGATTTTAATGAAACTTTACAATAATATAGCTTCTACATCAGAATAACACATAGCCTACAATTTGTAAAGGTATTGTGTGAATTGTCCAAAATATAACAATAAGTGTCATATACCTACGTAGAAAAAAATCTGACGAAAAAATAAATTCCATCCCCTCACTGGTAAAACCGCGGGGCGCAGCTAGTGATTAATAAAGATTACACATTTATTCACAGCCTGAAAATACGTACTGTCACCACCCCATTCCATTCTTCGGTTGTTGTAACCTAGCCGCAAGAGACGGAAAATTGGTTACGATATTTAACTCCATGAATTTGGAAGAGGCCCGACTCAGTAGTGGGTCATTTATGGGCTACTCCTTATAATTTAGAGGAGACTTTTTCGGGCTGCGGTGAGGATAGGCGAGGATAGCTCTAGTGGTTTAAATGAGGATCATATGCATGGATAAAAAAACCTTACTTTTGAGGATAGTGGAGTGTCACCCCCTTAGGAGTCACCTTTTGTTTACAAGGACCATCGGCTCCGCATGGACAACCCTTCGCAGATCTGTGGGGCGGCAGAGGCACAATCCTGGAAGAAGAAAATACATATAAGAAACTCTTACTTACTTCTCATCTATATACTTATCTATACTAATATATAAAGCTGCAGAGTTTGTTTGTTTGTTTGTTTGAACGCACTAATCTCAGGAACTACTGGTCCGATTTCAAACATTCTTTCAGTGTTAGATAGTACATTTATCGAGGAAGGTTATAGGCTATATTTTATTTTCAAAGGAATTAGGGATCCGTATGAAAATTGCGATTTTGTAACCCAAGGTGTAAAATCGAAATCCTATTTATGCGTGCGCTGCAAAAACTATTGACAATAGAACAAAATAAAGTACTACGAGTTTGTAGGCCTTATTAAAATCTACAAAAAAGTCCGCAAGAGCACATATCTAACTATCATAGTTTAGTCACAATAACCACTTTTAAATTCATAAAAAAAATGCATAGAGATAAGCACGGGTTCGAAGTCCACGCGCGCGAAGTCGCGCCCAAAAGCTAGTCCTATATAAAACCCACTGCTGAGTCGAACCTCCTCCAACTGCAGGAGGACATTAGCCTTCTTGCCCGTGTGGTGACGGATTTAGAATACACAATGTCACCAACCCTAGTGTACCATCCTGAGGGTGTCGTAAGAGGCGACTAAAGGAACGCAAGAGGCAGATCACCTAGCCACAAGAGAAGGATAACTTCATACAAACCCTGCGCTGGCCCGTTTTGCCAGAGTGGCATAGTAGGCTTATTTCCCTCCATGAATTTGGAGGAGGCCCGACTCAGTAGTGGATCATTTATGGGCTGAAACGACGATTAGCCTTATGCACCACGCTGACTAGACAGGTTGGCACAGGGTCACGAAGCATGCTCCCTCAATGGGAGTGAATCCAGTGGCCTTGGCTTGGGCAGTCGAGGATCGCCGTCGGTTTTAGTGGGTCGGTCGGGGTGCAATTTACCACCTCTACGCGTCCCGGGGACCCCCATATTGCAAATGCATACATGCAGTTGCGGACTGGCCGGGTTCTGGAAAGCGCAGTGCTGGTAGGCCTCCCTCACGGTGGACTGATGACATGGTTAAGGTCGCCGGAAAGAGATGGATGTGGGCGGATCTGGACCGGCATTCGTGGGGGAGGCCTATGTCCAGCACAACTAAATCGGTCTAGTAGTCTTTGATTATATTTGTTATGGCTACGGGCTGAACAGTAGAAGTAGTACCTACATGATTCAAAATAAAATTGCTCCTTTCCGTAGGCTATCAATTCGGATGTCTACAGTAGTTTTGTTTCCCCCTCTATAAATTAATAGTTTATAGATTAATACTCACTCTTTTTTTTTAAACACTTTCCACTTTGGTTTCTCGGTAATGACGTATCGCATGTTTGACAAACTGAAAAATGTTACAATATATTCGTTTTATAGTATAACGTTTTAAAAAACCAAACCGCAGCTTTACGTATACCCTGTATCCCGGGGACGTGGGTATGCCTCCGTCTCCTCACAGAGGAGTCCATATAGTCCATTAAGGATTTTACCCCGAGTCAAAAAAATACCATAATCATGAGCTTACAAATTAACATCAACCACAAACTTATATGTGAGTATATCATCTTTACACTTCATAAATGACCCACTATTTATTTAGGTCTCCTCCTAATTCATAGAGGGAAATTAGCCTACCGTGCCACACAGACAAGATGGGTTGGCCCAGGACTTACATCAAGTTTTCCTTCTCTTGCGGCTAGGTGATCTGCCTCTTGGGTTTTTATGGGTGACCAAAGGTCTTACGACACCCTCAAAATGGTATACCAATTCTCAGGCCATAAACGACCTACTGCTGAGTAGAGCTTCTTTAAAATTCATGGAGGGGAATTAGCCTACTGTGCCACGCTGGCCAGACGGGTTGGCAAAGGGTTTGTATCGAGTATCCTTGTCTTATCAGAGACGTGGTCGCTCACTATGGGCTCCATCAGAAGGCTCAAAGTCACCCAAAGGGCAATGGAGAGGCCTATGCTCGGAGTTTCCCTGCGAGATCGAATCAGAAATGAGGAGATACGCAGGAAATCCAGGGTCACCGACATAGCCCACAGGATTGCCAAACTTAACTGGCAACTTAACTACCCTTAGGCTGGTGACATTGTATAATTTATATCCGTCACCACTATTAGGGGCTGTCCATTAATCACGTTATGTTTTTTAACCCCTCCCTCCCCCTTGGTGATACGTGGTGAGTTTTAAGACTACCCCCCCACCCCCCATTAAAATCACGTGTATTTTTTAGTACCTACAAAGAATCTTACACTCAAAGGTCACGCCACTTGTCGGTTTAGAAATCGCACGTTTGACGAAGAAATAAATACACGTGATATTTTACTATATAACCCCCCCCCACCCCCTAGTGATTTTTCGTTATTTTTGCCGAACCACCAACCCCCCCCCTTTAGAACCTGACGTGATTAATGAGCAGCCCCTTACCAGAAATTCTCTTACCTCGTGTTACTAGTAGCTTCATCGACCCTGCGTCGTCCAAGAAAATCTTTACTGTTCATAACTCCCATAACTATATAGTTTTTAAGGTTTCTTTGCATTGAATTTAATTTTTTTCTAAACATGTGTATTGATCAAGTTTCCGGCCCTTCGCAAATCTTGCCCTTCTAAATGGCCCAAAAGACTTCGGGCTTAGAGCATTGTCCTCATCGTTCTGTATCCTCTGCGTTATTTATTCTTCTGTGATACTCTTTAATGATTTCACCAGTAACGAACACATCGCTTCGGTTCCAGCTTAAGTTTTTATATATTTTTTTTTGTAAAAATGTAAAACTAGTGTGTGTATGTGAAATTTTGGATTTATCTACTATATTTTACAGGGTTATCATTCAATTTGAAGTTGTTGTTTTTGACAGGATGTTTTGTTTTTATTTCTAGAACAAAGGTTTGACAAATGAGGCAACCGTTTTGATATTGAAGTTGTTATTTGTTCGTGTGGTGACAGATTTAGAATACACAATGTCACCAACGTATAATTAGGCTTCTTAAAAATCTTTGTCCGTCAAACAGTCTATCGATCGTAATCGATTTATAAATAACAAGTCCTTCAAAACCTACTACCTAATTGAGAACTCCTTTTTCAATAATTTGAAATGCACATAGCTCGCAGGACCGACACCCGTTGGGGCAGAAAAGTCCTTAAGTGGCGACCGCGTTTCGGAAGGCGCAGTGCTGGTAGGCTTCCCATACGATGGACTGACGACCTGGTTAAGGTCGCCAGAATGCAATGGATGCGGGTGGCCCAGGACCGGCCTTTGTGGAACGAGAAGTTCGGCGGAAGAAACTCGGTGGGCTTTTTATAACGCCACATTAATGATCGTGTACATATAACTAACTAATTTTATTTGGTATCGAAGAGCGCTCAACTTAAATATGAATTTAATAATTTAAAAAAAAGATGTAATTATTAAAAATTAAATTAGTTATACGTCTTGAATCCAGTGAGCCGACCAACCCCAAACAGTGGCACATGTTCACAAGCATAACTCACGTAGTAGTACTAGTAAGAGCTCTGGAGGTATTCCCATTTACAATGCCCCTCTATTTCACCGCGGGCTTATCCCCAAACAGCTCATCTTCCGGCAAAGTAAAAACACAAACTAACCCGACCACTCGATCACGATCCTTTCAACATAAAACTCTACTGTTTACAAGCGCGGGTTCGGTACCCACATTGATCTTAGAAGAAATACAATTGAATCCTATACAAACGGGCATAACTTTTGAACGCAAAAACTTTTAGCTGTCCCATCACGTACATTTTAATTCGGTCAAATAGTTTATATAGTAGTAATAATATTGGGAAGTCTGGGAAATGCCTAGACTTTCCAATACACACATCCGCTACGCTTCTCTTCATTCAGGACTGGGGGCTGCAATTTCTGCAATGATACCGTGTTAGCCGAGAGGTTGCATATCTCGCTTTTGCACCTGGCACCATGAGAGGTGGCACTGTCGTGGTGCCTGCAACATCCATATTGCCTGAGTGTTAAGTTGCGTTTACGCTAGCCGAGCCGAGCACGAGCGGAGCCGAAATACGTGTAGTGTGGACCGGGTTACGAGCCTCGAACGAGCGTGCTTCGAGCGGTCGGCTCGTGGTCGGCTCTTCAAGCGCATACGCAGCTTTACGGGGAGACGCCAGAAGCCAGAGTTACGAGATTGGTTAGGGCATTGGGGACTCCTCTGACTTCAGAGTTGCGAGACCTAAACCACTGCGGTGTACCATAGTGTGTTGGAGTTGGTTGGTCGCTAAGCAGAGGAATAGGAGGCTGTAGCTTAATTTCACTATGTCGCAAAAGAAGGGGCGGGTCACAAAATAACGAAGCTTCGGCTGACCAGAACCTGAATCCGTCAACAAATGCCTGCGCAAGAGCTTCCTCCGATTACAAAGAAGGTAATTAGCCTGCTGTGTACTAGAAGGGTTGTCCTCCGTCATCACACACACTATCCGTTACTAAAATAAATAAAATAAAAAGCCTTTATTTCCTTACAAGTTACATTTCATCATGTATAACAAATCTTATATAACTACGTGAAAAATCTAATCTAAGTTAGTATTTTAGTGTTTGTAGTATTTTATTTAATTATTTGGTTTTAGTATAAAAAGAAGAAAGAAAGAAAAATAATTTATTCGGCGCAATCTTAAATACCCTACTACACAATAACTATAATTACTTAAACTCTAATCTAGATTGCGCTGAAACGGCGCTGGTTCAGCATAAGCCAGACGGGGTGCCTGGCGCTGGTTTTCAACCAGACCTCTAAATGCCGAGCGGATGGAAACCCAGTTTACAAAAATTAAAATTAACAAAATATATGATATTACTCATCAAAAGATGACCAGAATTAGTGTTACCATAGGTAACACTAATTCGTACGCATCCAAACATAATAAACTTGTTTTTTTAATAAATAAAACATGTGAAACATACGAATAGGGTTGCCAACTATACTGTTTTAAACAGTATTATACTGTTTTTCAGTAAATTATACTTCTACTGTCCAACCAAAAATAAATTACACAAAATACTGTTTTCAGCATCAAAAAGTAGGTAGGTAAGTAGTAGGTTAAGTCTTTTAAGTAAAGACCGTCTAAAACTGTAAAAGCCTCCTCCAAATGCTTCCACTTTTCTCGATTTTTGGCGGTTCTCGCCCTTATGTTACCAGCTGATACGATGTCATCGTCCCATCTTCTGAATGTACGAGCCGTTACTAACATGGATTTAATTAATAATTGTCGTACAAAGCTAGTAACACAATAAAAATTACAATAAAAAATAAAGACTAGTTGTAAATCACCTTGAACCCGTACATCAACGAAATTATCGTGCTAGAAAAACATATATTATCTAAAACATATTGTTGCGCATTAAAGGTTAATTAGGTTATCTAACAGAAGATTGGTCCACTTAAATTTGTATGTATAAGTCTTTTTTTATTAGATAAAATTAGTTTATGGCCAATTCGTAATGGCTGAGACCATGGAGGGCCTCAATACGATGCTTGATGGCCTCTGTCGAGCCTCCGAACGAGTCGGCCTTAAGATGAACATGGAGAAGACGAAGATCATGTCTACTATCCATGTTCAAGCCACTCCTGTTAACGTCGGAGGTTCTACCCTCGAAGTTGTTGACCATTACATTTACCTGGGACACACTGTCCAGTTAAGTAAGTCCAACTTCGAGAAAGAGGTCAATCGTCGGATCCAACTCGGCTGGGCAGCGTTGGGGAAGCTGCGAAAGATCTTCTCGTCCACAATACCGCAGTGTCTGAAGACAAAAGTCTTCAACCAATGTGTATTGCCAGTGATGACATATGGAACAGAGACGTGGTCGCTCACTATGGGCTCCATCAGAAGGCTCAAAGTCACTCAAAGGGCAATGGAGAGGGCTATGCTCGGAGTTTCCCTGCGAGATCGAATCAGAAATGAGGAGATACGCAGGCAAACCAGGGTCACCGACATAGCCCACAAGATTGCCAAAATTAAGTGGCAGTGGGCTGGGCACATAGCGCGGACCGATGCCCGATGGGGCAGAAAAGTCCTCGAGTGGCGACCGCGTTCCGGAAAGCGCAGTGCTGGTAGGCCTCCCACACAGTGGACCGATGACCTGGTTAAGGTCGCCGGAAAACGATGGATGCGGGCGGCCCAGGAGCGGCCTTTGTGGAAATCTTTGGGGGAGGCCTATGTCCAGCAGTGGACGTCTTTCGGCTGAAATGATGATGATGATGATGAGTTTATGGTGTACTGAAGTGATGGATTTAGAATACATGATGTCATCAACTCGCACTATCATGAGGGTATCGTAAGAAGCGACTAAAGGAACGCAAGCAGCAGATTACCTAGCCGCAAGAGAAGGAAAAAGTGATACAACTCCATTGCCAACCATCTTGCCAGCGCAGCACAGCAGGCGTATTCCCCCCATGAATTTGAAGGAAGCCCGAATTAGCAGTCATTTAGGGACTAATGGTTGGTCGTTGGTCTAGTGGTTAGATGTGCCGCCTTTGGATCAACGGGTCCCGGGTTCGATTCCAGGGTCGGGCGAGTGTCTTTGTCTAACCCAGAGGCACTGGCTCGGAGTCTGGGTGTCTTTTCTATCTATAATATGTATGTATTTACAAAAAAAAATGTATATAAGTAGTTTATGATCCATCTCGTTACCATAACACAAGCATTAAGTTGCTTAGCTTGGGACGAGATGGCGTTGTGTGAAAGGTCCAAGGATATTTATTTATTTAAAATGATGATGCATTATATTTTTGTTAAAATGTTGTCATCATCAAAGCCCA
The DNA here is from genome assembly GCA_905475355.2 of Clostera curtula. Classification (NCBI taxonomy): domain Eukaryota; kingdom Metazoa; phylum Arthropoda; class Insecta; order Lepidoptera; family Notodontidae; genus Clostera; species Clostera curtula. The sequence goes on from FR997822.1 coordinate 4,841,141, forward strand.
TAAATGTATGCGTTGTGTTGGAGTCCAATTAAAACAAATATTTTTCAAGTAGGTACTTACGTACGCCAGAGGTACCTACTTGCTCTGAGTCTGGGTGTACGTTTTGTTCGTGACTTACATGAACATACAAAAACGGATCAATTGCGCTAAAATTACTATAGAACCAATGCTACTAATATTATTATACTAGCAACCATTCTTTCTAATCAACCAATCTAAGAGACTAAGCAACCATTTTTTCCATCTTAAGAAAAAACACCAACATCTTTATTAAAAAAGGAAATAACTCAATTCAATGGCAATGCAGACGAAGTTTTGGGTACAGATAGCCAAGAATTGATTACACCAGTAGCGGCTCGTCCCGGCTTCGCACGTGTGGACATTTTTTTATTTTTTGCATTTATATAAATAATATAAGTACTTTTTGAGCCAATTCGTTACAAAGATATATACAAATAAAGATAAAAGCTCCTTATTTCGAAGAGCGTTAAACAATATAAGAAATCCGGTGACTATTCTGACCAGCATGATAAGCTCATTAAATTCTACACATTGGGCCAGGACCGGCCTTTGTGGAGATCCTTGGGGGAGGCCTATGTCCAGCAGTGGACGTCTTTTGTCTGAAATTATGATGATGATGATGAGTGGGCAAGTGGGCACCGTAAGAGGCGGGTAAAGGAACACTAGAGGATTTTTCTTTTCCTTTTTTCAATGTCGAAAAGCCTCAGGTACCTGGTCGTTTGGGGTTTGCCGGGTTATATAGGACTCCGGAGTGGGTAGAGTTATTAATTTGCGCCCCGACCTACCCACTAAAACCGACGGCGATCCTAGACTTCCTGAACAAGGACCACGGGATTCACCCTCAATGGTTTTTATTTTTTTTTAATAGTGCACTCGTTTTAAGGTTGCACCATTCTTATTACAATCTAGCCTAGGCTAATAAGTAATTTGTATCTGTCCTAAATTACTACGGAAATAAATAAACTAAGGCAGTGTCCACTAGCACTTGTCTTATTGTCTCTAGTAATATTAAAACACTTTGTTCATGTGTTCAGAATATTGCACTATATATATCACTATTGTTCACTACACTTAAGTTCTGCACTGCAAGTTAAAATGATAAACAAATTTTAATAAACTTTTTAGTTCGAATTAGATTTACCGAAACGGGAATGTTAGTAAAGTTTTGACAAAGGGCGCGCAGAGGGCTAATAAACTTTTGTTTTCGATGCCTTATTGAGGCTAAGCGGGTTGGAAATATTAAATGGGGTAAAGGATAAAACTTGTTGGGGTTGAAAGAAATAACACGTAAATGGCTATAAAGGTAAAGTCTGAAGATCTGGACGCAAACTTGGTAGAGGAGATTCAACCCCTTTTTTTATTAAAAATAGCAGTGATATAATTTTTAAGTATATGTGGCATCATAGCTGAAAGTTTCTTTAGGAACATTTTATTGCAAATCTGTTGGAAATTTGTAGGTGTCTATTGTTTCCTATTCTTTTTTATTATAAAACGTTACATAGTACCGGGGCTAGGTTTAATTTGTAGCACGGGGGATGCTAACAACCCTAGTGAACGCCCAGTAGTCGAAATTAGAAGATAATTAATTAAAATTATATTGCTATTCTCCATTTGATCACAGACTAACAATAAACAAAAGAATATATAAATGCGTGTGATTGTTAACGTGATGACGTCGACGAGACCCTGCAAAACATCCTGGATACACTAAGGGGTAAGGGCATAACATTTTGTAGAACACAGCGTAAAGGCACGAAGTCCTAACTCTCGGACGAGACTGCGGCTTATGGCAAAAGGACGGGAAACTACCCATGCCACTTCGTCAGACAGGGCAAATCTCAACCGACTAATAGCTTAAATGACACGACGTGACCTTCGGAGCTCCCATACCCGCCTCATATTAGAGGCAATTGAGCGAAACAGAGGGTCCAAAGTGTTCATGAAGCAGCTTGGGAGGAGCCACCTGACGAAGCTCACAACACGCGGTGGCAGAACCATTTTGTCTAAACCGGGGATTCTTGCCGAGATCGAAGACTTCTGTGGCCGGCTTTATGCTGCACATGCCACTCTAAGCCAGGCATTCTTGCCGTGATCGAAGACTTCTGTGGCCGGCTTTATGCTGCACATGCCACTCTAAGCCAGGCATTCTTGCCGTGATCGAAGACTTCTGTGGCCGGCTTTATGCTGCACATGCCACTCTAAGCCGGGCATTCTTGCCGTGATCGAAGACTTCTGTGGCCGGCTTTATGCTGCACATGCCACTCTAAGCCAGGCATTCTTGCCGTGATCGAAGACTTCTGTGGCCGGCTTTATGCTGCACATGCCACTCTAAGCCAGGCATTCTTGCCGTGATCGAAGACTTCTGTGGCCGGCTTTGTGCTGCACATGCTACTCTAAGCCGGGGATTCTTGCCGAGATCGAAGACTTCTGTGGCCGGCTTTATGCTGCACATGCCACTCTAAGCCGGGGATTCTTGCCGAGATCGAAGACTTCTGTGGCCGGCTTTATGCTGCACATGCCACTCTAAGCCGGGGATTCTTGCCGAGATCGAAGACTTCTGTGGCCGGCTTTATGCTGCACATGCCACTCTAAGCCGGGGATTCTTGCCGAGATCGAAGACTTCTGTGGCCGGCTTTATGCTGCACATGCCACTCTAAGCCGGGGATTCTTGCCGAGATCGAAGACTTCTGTGGCTGGCTTTATGCTGCAAATGCCACTACGAGTATGTAGTGTTTAGATTTGAAAGATGAGCTGAAAAAAAAACAAAAAAAAAAGTTTTTTGATACATGAGCTTAACTGTGACTCAAGTAATAATAACCTAGCCACATAAATTGATACAACCCATCTGGGTAGCGTGGTTTATGAGACTTAGGCCATAGTATAAAGAAGAGGGAGTAGGCTATCTCCGGCCCAATTCGCGATATAATTACCTACTGTCTTAGGGTTGTCACTTTTAGCTAAATATTAGGCGTGGCTGTTCGCGCTTCGCTAGCAACCGCATGAACAGCGGCAACGTCAAGTCGCGGTCCCGACTCGCCATGTCGCCGCTAGATGGTACAGGCGGCAACATAGTCGAAGAGCTTGTGTTTAATTTATTGTCTTAGTGCTTTAAACAAGTCAGCTTTTTGTTTTTTTTTATTATGCATAATGTAGTATTTTTACACATAAAGGACCACATTTATTTTTAATTAATACAAACATATCTATTGAATCACACATTTATTACAAAATTACAAATTAGCTACAGAAAAATACTTTCTTCGGTTTCGACTATTACGAAACGCCTTGTTATTAAACTTTAATGTGTAATATATCCGCATCCTTATAAATAACTTTTGCAAATATAATTTCGGAAAACATGGGCAGGGCAGTGAGAAAATGTAAATATTTTATTTGTTCATAATTAGACATGCCAATTTTGCAATTTATGTGATCATTTTTAAATGCTTTTTGGAATATCTGCTCCATCCTCTTAATATTTTCAACAAAGTCTTCGGGTGGAATCACTAACAAAATTTGGTCTCTAGAATAATTTTTGTAGTGAAGGTACCTAGATTCTGCACTTAAATTGCAAACTTGCTGATTCGCGTTTAAATACGATTTAAGTTGTTCGCAATCCTCGTGACGTTCAATCCACTTTTTCAACAAGGCTCCGCATACGTAAAAAAAAGCATTTTTTTCGGGGATATCAAATTCTATATAGTCTGAACAACTAATATCACGCAATACACTATTTGACTGCAATATTGCAATAACACCCAAACATACAGCAATACGTTCTTCTGCGATTATCAGACATTTTGATGATGATATTGATGAATAAAACATTTAGCGGTGCCGAAAAGCCGTGACGCGCGCGCGAACCTTGTGCAGTGTTAGCCCCGACTGGCGCACTGAGAAACGGGTCGAGATTTTGTTAAAGTGTGCGTGCGTCGACACATAGATACAATAGCGCACACATACAAGCCGCGCGCGGTGCATTTGTATGAAGATAACCTACTTCCCCTCTCTTTATACTATGCTTAGGCCCGTATTAATAGACGTCACTAAACATCGTACTCAAGTGCGTTATCATTTGATACGCCATTATGAAGTCATCAGCATCTTAAGATTATTGCTAATTATTAGACACATCTCACTAACTTAGGCCCGTATTAATAGACGTCACTAAACATCGTACTCAAGTGCGTTATCATTTGATACGCCATTATGAAGTCATCAGCATCTTAAGATTATTGCTAATTATTAGACACATCTCACTAACTTAGGCCCGTATTAATAGACGTTACTCAGCCCAAGATGCCGCACTTGATATAATAATAATAATAATATCCTTGGACATTTCACACAACGCCATCTCGTCCCAAGTTAAGCAACTTAATGCTTGTGTTATGGTAACGAGATGGATGATATACTACTTATTATACATTTTTTTTTGTAAATACATACATATTATAGATAGAAATGACACCCAGACTCCGAGCCATTGCCTCTGGTTTAGACAAAGACACTTGCCCGACCCCGGAATCGAACCCGGGACCCGTTGATCCAAAGGCGGCACATCTAACCACTAGACCAACGAGGCAGTCAACAGTCATTATGTTGATCGTATTAATAAACGTGATTCTTTATGTTCTCAAGTTGCAGATTAGGTATACGTCATCATCCTGAGTGATGGACTGATTATAAACGAAACTCAACCCATATTATGTTGAGATTCGTTCCTGAGATTCTATATCTTGAGTGCAGACAGTCCGTGACGTATGATTAGCGTGGCGCGAAACATACGAGTTTGAAAATATTTTGAACGATAGTATTACGATGAAAATAGATTACTATGACGATATTTTGTGGCCGATTTCGTTTACGAAAGTCTCTTAAATTATTTATCTGATAAATAAAAGTGTTAACCTTTTTTGTTACAAATTAAATTATGTAATTAATTAGTAACTTTTTGACACGGTTAGCGCAGTGGTTGAACGATCGACTGCTGCGCAGCGTGTCGCGGGTTCGATTCCCGCACGGAAGAAATTAATATTTGTACGAACTACAAGTATTTGTTCCGGGTTTGGGTGTTTTCTATTTATAATATGTATGTTTTTACAAAAATAAATGTATATTTAAGTAGTTTATCATACATGAACATGAAATGTCCAAAGACATTTATTAAAAAAAATTGCGTCCTCTAAGAAACGCAACCCCAAATGTATCTTTTCAATGGACTAAAAGTACGCCATTGTAAAACAAAAACACCATTCGAAAGAAGCACTTGCCAGCATCAATAAAAACATCACTTCAAGTGTTTAAAATATGCTAGTCAATCATACATTAATATTTACATTTCTTGCACGCATCGGACCGCGGGGTCATATGTAAACGTCTAGCGTTCCTTTTTTTTTTACGCGTTTTTTTGCGTCGGAGCGGCTACAGAGTAATTCAAATGGATTTGAAGGATCCCCTAAATAAACTTTTCGTAAACGAAATCAGCCACAAAATATCGTCATAGTAATCTATTTTCATCGTAATTGTTACTAACGTTTAAAATATTTTCAAACTCCATGTTTCGCCCCGCGTTAATCACATCTCAAGTCACGGACTGTCTGCACTCAAGATATAGCATCTCAAAAACCCGCGCTCGACGTGTACTTAGGGGTCGAGTTTCGTTTATTAATCAGTCCATCACTCAGTTGATGACGTAAACCTAATCTGCATCTTGAGAACATAAAGAATCACGTTTATTAATGTGGATGTTCCAGGGTAGCCCGCGAAATTCAAATATTCGTACGTTTTTTGCAATTTGCAGGTCAGTGCTAGGTTGTAGAAAAACTTTTTCAACGTCGAAGTCATTCTTGCACCTTTATGAGCTTGGAGGGTTGTATTGATGAGTTTGATGAGTCTAACTCTGTAACTACATACGTCTTACAGCCGCGAATCAAATGTTCATCATCATACAACCTAGCACTGCTTTGCAAATAGCAAAAAACGTAAGAAAATTTGAATTTCGCGGGCTACCCCGGAGCATCCACCTTAAGGGCCTAAATCATCGTCATGTAATCAGAGGAGCGTTTCTTTTATGAGGAACGAAGAAGACTCTAATTACTCTAAGTGGTATTGTAATACTGTTAGCACAAAATTGGTACAGACGTCAAGCTCGTGTATGATACTCGAAAATATTAATGGGATCTACTGCTAATACTTAGCCCATACATGACCCACTGCTGAATTGGGCCTCCTCCAATTACAGGGAGGGTCCCGCTGCCCAGACGGGCTGGCACAGGGCTTCGAATCAAGTTTTCCTTCTCTTGCAGTAGGTTTACAGCCTTGTTACGAGTATGTCCTTCTGTCTTTCACGTCACCCTCTCGAAGGATTGGGGTGGTGACACCGTTTATTCTACCGTCACCTTTTTTTTTGTTTTCGCTGGGGAAATGCTTTATGCATACCACCGCCCCCGGGGGAGCGGTCAGTGATTATGTGGGACTCCCGGGACAGAATAACCGTATACCCACTAAAAACCCAGCGGTATACCCTCACACAGCACGCTTGGGGTGCCACCGGTTCGCAGTCCACGTTGACATTCTACCGTCACCTTTTTTTTTTTTGGTGCTCGGGGTAAAATCCTTTAAGGACTATCCCCGTCAGCAGGGGATGGCCGAGGGGGGCGTGTGGGACTCTCCCCCAGAGTGGGGGCCTACCCACTAAACATCCCCGGGGTGCTCTCTCTCTCGCGTCCATGTCGGTGGCATTGCGGGAACTTAGCCTACTGGGGCCCCGTCCGCTATAATTCTACCGTCACCTAACCTAACCTATCGTGATTGCTTGTTGAGAATAAAACATCCTTTAACTGAATAGTTAAAATAACTTGTATTTTAATGGCTCCATCTTTGGACAAAAACATCACAAGACAGATGTGTCTGAAGCAGATAGCACGCGCGGTAGCATTGTCTCAGCCGTATCGAGATATGTCGGCAAATGAATAAATATAACTTACAGAGACAAAGATTCAAACAACCTTTGCCACGGTAGGTACACCACTAAAGTATGATACGAGTGTGTGTGTGGGCACTGGCGGCTCGTCAAGTACGGATCGAAACCTGTTTATACTGGGTCGGCCAGTGATCAAACAAAGGCCTCACTCACCGCTAGCTTCACTTCGCGTCGTGCGACAAATTTGAATTATTTAGAAAGAGTGTAAATATGGTTTATTGTACTGTGTGCATGAAAAACAATAGAAGAAATAAAGACATAATATATTTATTTGATTATCCCAAAGACTGCACTAAGTAAGTAGTAACTATAATTTATTTTTACTTAGATATGATAGACACCTCATAATATGTATCTGCCTCAATTTCGAAGGGTGCGATGGTGCCATAAACGTTTTGGGTTCGATTCCGGGGTCGGGCAAGTGTCTTTGTCTAAACCAGAGGCACTGGCTCGGAGTCTGGGTGTCATTTCTATCTATAATATGTATATATATAAGTAGTTTATCATCCATCTCGTTACCGTAACACAAGCATTAAGTTGCTTAGCTTGGGACGAGATGGCGTTGTGTGAAATGTCCAAGGATATTATTATTAATTAAGGTAGATTTTTAGGAAGGTTCACGAAATAGGTAATACCTTTCTTGTAAACTATTTAGAGTAAGCATTTTGTATTGGCATTCCGAACCGGTGGCAAAAACTAAACGATAATTATTATTTTTTTAATTTTGTTTTAGTGCTTCTTTTTTGACTATTTGAAAGCATTCGCAGGAATTTATTCGAATAAAAAACATTTTAATTTTGATTTTGTATAAAATATACACACGTAAAAAAGCTGACAAACTTTTGGGTATTTATTGTAATCCTCCAACCCTAAGTATCAGAATAGGTAAGAATTTTGCTCGATCTTTAGAAGCTTTGTCTCTGGTCGGTTTATTTACTCATGTGATGTCGTTGAGCGATGTCACTGTGTGCGTAGCTCGAGAACAGAGTATACAGAGCGAAACCTTCTAAAGAGTGAGCAAAATTCTTACCTATTCTTATAGGGTTGGCACAGGAGGATTCAAATAAATACACAAAAGATTGTTTACATCTGTTAGTGATTTAATAATTTGAGACATACTTTTAGTCATAAACCATCACGTAATTTCAAAAAGTCTTCTTTGGTCTTTGGGTTAATTGAAAAAAGAAATGTTTTTATTTTTTCGATTGCTGTTCATGCACACAGTACAATAAACCATATTTACACTCTTTCTAATTTATTCAAATTTAAATTTTAAACAAAAACGCACGACGCGATACACTGCGAGCGGTGAGTGAGGTAGCCCTTTGTTAAAGCACTGGCTGAACCGGTATAAATATACCGGTTTCGTTCCGTACGTGACGAGCCGCCAGTGCTCCCGCACACACGTGCATCATACTTGTAGTGGTGTACCTACCGTGGCGCTGTTCTTAGAAGGTTTCTCTCTGTCCTTTATCTACTCCTGTGGCTCGAGCGCACGTTGTTTGTAGATTGACTTTTGTACCTTCCTATTTCGTGTTTAAACAGTCAAAACATATTTTTTAGCATAGAACCATTTATAGACACAGCGATATCTGCTTGACCTGTCCTAATTTAAGTAATCAAAAACAACCATATGATTTATCTTTACACATGCCATAATTGGTTGTTTATATATTACTATATAAATTCATGTATTACTATATAAACTGGTTGTTTATAAGAATCGTAATCATACCAAAGTTCATCTTCGAAGTGGCAGCAAGTTTGTATTAATAAATCCGTAAAAATGAATTCCAAAACATTTTTGATTTTCGGCTTGTTCCTTATCGTGGTAGCAGTTGTCGAATCTCGGCCGAGTGACTTGGAGTAAGTAATTTATGAGTAAACTAGCTGTCCCGGCAAACGTTGTTTTGCCAAATAATTAACCATACCCCGCGCAACCCCCTTCCCCGCGCAACCCCCACCCCGCGCAACCCCCGCGCAACCCTCTAGGTCTTATGGTTCCAGAGATATCGTGAACATCTCCTATCGCAAACGTTGTTTTGCCATGTAATTAAATAGGGGTTGATCGTAGAGGGGTGAAAATTTAGGGTTGTTTGTATTTTTTTATGCTGAATCTTAAAAAAATAAAAGCAAAAAATTATCTCTAAAAAATAAACATTTTTTTTATTTTCGACCCCCCTTAAAATTTAGGGGGATGAAAAATAGATGTTGTCCTATTCTCAGACCTACTCAATATGCTCACAAAATTTCAACAAAATCGGTCAAGCCGTTTCGGAGGAGTTTGGCAACTAAAACTGTGACACGAGAATTTTATATATTAGAGATTAATTAAAGGCCGGCAACCTGCAGTCCTGGACGACGGTGACCACTTTCCATCAGATGGACCGCCTGCTCGTGTGTCGTCTTATAATATAAAAAAAAATATATGAACCCGCAAGGAAGTCAACTACTACTCAGCCCTTAGATGACCCACTGTTGAGTCGGGCCTCTTCCCTTCACAGGGAGGAACACATAGGATTTAGAATAGAGCCGACAAGAGAAAATGACAAGGCCGAAAACCAAAACGCACGGGAAGGAAAACTTGATACGAAACCTGTGCCTATCGATCTGGCCAGCGTGGCACAGTAGGCTAGATACCCTATGGGGTGGAGGCCTGACTCAGCAGTGGGTGGTAGTATTAGTCTAGTGGTTAGATGTGCCGCCTTTGGATCAACGGGTCCCGGGTTCGATTCCGGGGTCGGGCAAGTGTCTTTGTCTAAACCAGAGGCACTGGCTCGGAGTCTGGGTGTCATTTCTATCTATGATATGTATGTATTTACAAAAAAAAATGTATATAAGTAGTTTATCATCCATCTCGTTACCATAACACAAGCATTAAGTTGCTTAGCTTGGGACGAGATGGCGTTGTGTGAAATGTCCAAGGATATTTATTTATTTATTTAGTATTTTTTAAAGCGATACCCTTCACGTATCTGTACGCGGGGACTAAAAAATATACCAGGAACTGCTTCTTTAAGTCGGCCCACTTTTACCCCGGAATCGAACCGGTGATCCGGTCGGGGGACCGTTGGCTTAATGTTCCGTGTGCTGTCGGATTAAGAATAATAAATAAATATCCTTGGACATTTCACACAACGCCATCTCGTCCCAAGCTAAGCAACTTAATGCTTGTGTTATGGTAACGAGATGGCTGATAAACTACTTAAATATATATATATTTTTTGTAAATACATACATATTATAGATAGAAATGACACCCAGACTCCGAGCCAGTGCCTCTGGTTTAGACAAAGACACTTGCCCGACCCCGGAATCGAACCCGGGACCCGTTGATCCAAAGGCGGCACATCTAACCACTAGACCAACGAGGCAGTCGGAATACATAGTCCGTCCGGAGGGTGTCATAAGAGCCGACAAAAGGAAATGATAAGGTCCAATACGCAGCCACCAGAGAGGGAAAGTTTGATATGAAACCCTGTGCCAACCCGTCTAGCCAACGTGGCACAGTAGGCTAATAACCCTCCATATAATTGGAGGAGGCCCGACTCAGCAGTGGGTCATTTATGAGCTAATAAGTAAATTTCAATGGATGCGGACGACCAGGACAGATCCTTGTGGAATGAGAGCATCCTATTTCCTGTTTTTTTTTCGTCGGAAATCCTCACGGGTACCATTCCGTTTATTCTGCAACAATTAAAATAATTATGTAACTATGTGACATTTCGTTTTAGCGATATTGTAGACGCAATTACTGAGAATGAGGCCAAGAAAGCAGCAAAAGACCTGATCAAGAAAGGCAATGTGCCTGGTTTGAAGCGAGAGTGCCGTGAGCTGGAAGCGCAAAATTACGCCGGATTGAGTGTCCAAGAAAGGAAGGTCGACAAAATCATCTGTGAAGAGATTAATAAGCATTAGCTCTAAGTTGACAGTAATTTTAAATGCCTGTTGTTGTTTGGTAATAAAAGAGAAAATTAGATGGTGTTTTTTCTTCTTCCTTGCAGTTCCTCATTCATTGCGTTCCTATATTCGGGTGACTACCACCCCGCCCTTATCGCGGGAGCAGTTTACAAACATGAAATTCAGGAACACAAATGACACCCAGACTCAGAACAAGTGCTTCTGGTGGCAAGGCACTTGCCCGACCCGGAATCGAACCGGGAGCCCGTTGATCCAAAAGGCGACACATTCAACCCCTAGACCAACATGGCAGTCGAATTCAACATTTAGATAGAAGAAAGAAAGAAAATTATTTTATTGTAGCTCACAATTGACATGAAGTTAAAATTTGCTCTAAAATTACACGGAAATATTGCCGTGTGTTGCCAGTGATGACATATGGCACAGAGGTCGTGGTCGCTCACTATGGGCTCCATCAGAAGGCTCAAAATCACCCAAAGAGCATTGTGAGGGCTATGCTCGGAGTGTCTACGAGATCCCATCAGAAATGAGGAGATACGCAGGCATACCAGGGTCACCGACATAGCCCACGGGATTGCCAAAATTAAGTGGCAGTGGGCAGGGCACATAACACTCATGACCGACGCCTGATGGGGCAGAAAAGTTCTCGAGTGGCGACCGCGATCCGAAAAGTGCAGTGCTGGTAGGCCTCCCACACGGTAGACCGATGACCTGGTTAAGGTCGCCGGAAAACGATGGATACGGGCGGCCCAGGACCAGCCTTTGTGGAGAACCTTGGGGGAGGCATATGTCCAGCAGTGGACTTCTTTTGGTTGAAATGATGATTGCCGTCTACCCTCTGCCAACCATCGAGTGGGACAAGAGGTAATTATTTGATGGAACCAGCTGCCAGTTTCTATGTTACTGGTGGGATAAGTGGTAGAAGGACAGCTGGGACCCATGGCTTTGCGCCCGAAGCACGGAGAAGGTCAGATAAATCAAATTGTGGACATCGTGCAGAGCCAGATTTTCAAAATCAAAATCAATACTCATTTCCACAAGTTGGCTCATCAGAGCTCTTTTGATAAGTCAAATAAAATAAATTTTCAAATTTACCATCTACCACCGGTTCGGAATACAGCTCTACATAGAAGAGCCGACAAGAAACTCTGTAGTTGCTCTTTTTAGATCGCCATTTTCAGGCTTCTTTGGTTTTAGTTTTATATGATTGATTAAACTCTGCCATATGTTGTTGAACTTAAATAATAAAAAAAAAGGTACAACGCTGGGATAAAACAAATTTGTGAGAGCAAACTCGCGCAATAGTCGGAAATGGCTAAACATCAGCCAGATCTAGTCAACAATAGAAACCTTCTAATGCCCGAGCCAACCGACCCCCAGCAACAGCACCTGTTCACAAGCATGACGCATGTGGCAGCCATCGCCCTCCTGCAATATGCAGTGAAGAGAACGACCCGCCACACGATGCCACAACTGCCATGAGTTTTATAACCATGATAACTAGAGCACCAAGTAACTAAACATTTTAAAAAGTTATACTCATAACGCGTTAGGATGCTCTCACATACTGTGTATAAACATCATATTAGAAGAATTACTAACCTGGGGTCTATAAATATTATGTAAAAGACTAGTTGTCCCCGCAAACGTTATTTTGCCGTTTAAATTAGCTATTAAAAATAGGGGTTGTTTATAGAGGGGTGAAAATTTTGGTATGTATGTATTTTCGTAAACATTTTTTTCTTTAAAATAAAAATAATGATGTGGTCCGATTCGCAGAACTACCCAATATGCACACAAAATTTCATGAGAATCGGTCCAATTATTTCGGAGGAGTTTAATTACAAAAACCGTGACACGAGAATTGTATAATTATACCAGCGACCCGCCCCGGCTGCGCACGGGTACACGCAATGATTGAATTTATGCATGTATTAAACATATAAACCTTCCTCTTGAATCACTCTACCTATTAAAAGAAACCGCTTCAAAATCGGTTGCGCAGTTTTAAATATATAAGCATACATAGGGACGGACAGACAACAGCGACTTTGTTTTATAGTTACAACTAGTGGCCCGCCCCGGCTTCGCCCGTGCAAAGCGGGGGTGGGTTATACATATAAACCTTCCCCTTGAATCACTCTATCTATTAAAAAAACCGCTTCAAAATCCGTTGCGTAGTTTTAAAGATTTATGCATACATAGGGACGGACAGAAGAATGCGACTTTGTTTTATACTATGTAGTGATAGTGATGATAGTGATAGTGATAGTGATAGTGATAGTGATGTAACGATAATGATGATGATAATGATAATGATGATGATAATGATAATGATGATGATAATGATAATGAAGATATACCACTACTACTACTACTACTCAGCCCATAAACGACCTACTGCTGAGTATTGCATCCTCCCATTATTTAAAATACTAGCTTTTGCGCGCGGCTTCGCCCGCCGTGCTTATCACTGTGAATGTTTTTTATGAACATAAAAGCGGTTATTGTGGCTAAACTATTATAGTTACTGATATATACCTACTTCTGTTAACGGCCTGCTTGTTTGTTTTCATGCAAAGAAATAATAAATTCCGTGTGACATTTGTCATTAGAAAAATATAATTAATATGATTTACACCGAATGTATTTTATTTAACAAATTGGCGACGAAATGTCGAATTCTCATGTAAATAGACATAAACGAGTTCGTGCATCTTTACGAGGATTGCTTACGCGAACAGAAAATACACTACGAAACAAAAATGACATTACATTAGAAGAAATTGAAACACGACAAAAGTTTCAGGAAGTACAAACGGAAATTGAATTGGACATTGACCAAAATGATTTAGAAGAAGAATCTGAATACAGGTACGATTTCGAAGAATTATTTACAAATCTGAAATGTAGATTACTGACGTTAAAAGCGAACATTGTAAAAAATTCACAGTCTGTTACTGATTACGGTTCTTGCATTTCTGTTTCCAACCAAGAAGGAAAGTCTTATCCGAAAATACATTTCCAGACTTTACAGGAAAATGAAACATTTGATAATTTTATTAAGAGATTGAATTTATTTTTCATTATGAATCAAGTGAACGAAGCCAGGGCAAAAGTGTACACATTGCTGGCATCCTTGAGTGTAGAGCTACACCAAAAGGTATATGATTTATGTGCACCAGATGACCCACTGGACAAGGATTTTAATGAATTGACGAAAACGTTAAGTAACTACATAGATCCAAAACCAAGTATATGGCATTTACAACATAAATTTATATCAAGAATACAGCAACCATCAGAATCCGTAGCAGCATACGCTGCTGAACTTAAGAGACTGTGTGCAAACTGTGAATTTACTTGTCAGCATTGCAAGAAATCAACTATGGATAGTTTCTTATCATTACAATTCATTCGAGGAATTAAGGACTGCGATATTCGAGTAAAATTATTACAAGACAGGGAAATTCATCCATTTTCAGATTTGGTACACAATGCTTCTTCAATAGAAATGGGAAAATCTGAAAATTTCACAATGGCTTCGGAGCTCCGACATAATTTTGATAATGTTAACAAAATTACAACTACAAAATATAAAAATAATTTCAAACCTACGCGTGCTGAAAACCCAACAAGAAATAAGTTTTCTATCAAAGATTTAGAAGGCAGATGCTACCGATGTGGCAAAACAGATCACCGGGCAAATAAATGTGGGGCTATTAAATCTGTTTGTCGAAAATGCCATAAAGAAGGACACTTAGCTCGTGTTTGCTTACAGCGTAACATGGATACGAAGCAAGTCGATGAAAGTGTAAGTAGCGCCTCTGAAGAAAACCTCGGCATTATCAACCTTATCAAAAGCGAAGTTACTGACAGATATTTAATATCGGTTCAAATAGAAAACTGCGCAGTCAAAATGGAATTCGATACAGGTGCTACATTATCTTCTATGTCCCTTACACAATTTCAAAAGATGAATTTAAATAAGAAAATTTTTCATACTGAAATGAAGTTGAAAACGTACACTGGTGAAATTATTAGGCCAGCAGGAGTAGTCTACGTGAAGTGCAAATTTCAAAATCAGACTTTTTATGGAAAGCTTTATCTAATTAATCAACCTGTAGATCCAATTTTCGGGAGAAGCTGGATGAAAGAAATTGATATTCAGTTGGCAGATGTTAGAGCTTTACGCACTGCTAACAGAGATAATTTAGAAGACATACTTGAAGAGTTCTCCGATAGTGTATTTAGGAATGACTTGGGAATGATTCCTAACTTTAAGGCACATTTACATTTAAAAGAAAATTCTCAACCAATCTTTATTAAACCTAGACGTATACCTTACGCACTTAAGCAAAAGGTTGATGACGAAATTGAACGTTTATGTTATGAAGGAGTTATTACTAAAATTGAACATTCAGACTGGGGAACTCCAGTCGTACCTATTGTCAAACCGAATGGAAGTATACGATTATGTGCGGATTATAAAATAACCCTAAACAAGGTAATCAAAGATGAGAAATATCCTATTCCTATTATTGAAGATATTTTTGCACAAATGAACGGAGGTAAGCTATTCTGTACATTAGATATTAGCCAAGCATACTTAAATATGGCTATGGATGAAGAGAGTGCTATCCTGCAAACAATAAGTACGCACAAAGGTACATACAAAGTAAATAGATTAATGTTCGGTGTTAAGGTAGCTCCGAGTTTGTGGCAAAAATTTATGGATAGTCTTTTACTTGGCATAGATGGCGTTAAATGTTTCTTCGACGATATAATTTTACAAGGCTCTACGGAATATGAATTACTTGGACGTTTAAGACACGTTTTACAAAAATTAAAGGAAAATAATCTTCGTGTCAATAAAGAGAAATGTCAATTCTTTAAGACTAGTATCAATTACTTGGGCCATACAATTGACAAAGATGGACTTCATAAAAATAAAGAAAAAGTTAAAGCAATTACAAACACTGAAAGACCTACAAATGTCAATGAATTAAGAACATTTTTGGGCATGGCAAATTATTATAACAAATTTATTCCTAATTTATCTTCTATTACAAGTCCTTTATACGAATTATTAAAAAAAAGAACTGAATTCAACTGGTCACAAAAATGTGAGGACAGTTTTAACAAAGTGAAGAAAGAGATACTTAGCGAAAGAGTTCTAACACATTTCGATTCAACAAAACTGTTAGTTTTAGCGACAGATGCTTCACCTTCTGGACTCGGTGCAGTTTTGTCTCATAGATACCAAGATGGATCAGAACGACCGATAGCCTTTGCTTCCAGAACCTTAACAAATAGTGAAAAGAAATATAGTCAGATTGACAAGGAAGCAACTTCAATATACTGGGGCCTTAAAAAGTTCTTTTACTATTGCTATGGCCGAAAATTTATACTAGTAACAGATCATAAGCCACTGACATCGATTTTTCATCCACATCAAACACTACCGGCACTAAGTACAATGAGATTGTTTCACTACGCCCACTTTTTATCTGGATTTGATTACACAATAGAATATAGAAGTTCCCAAAATAATTCGAATGCCGACTACCTCTCCAGGTTCCCAGTTGAATGCCCTAAACCAAATTCAGTAGACCTACACAGCACTTTTCAACTTCAACAGATTAACACCCTAGGCATATGCCCGAAGACCATTGCCGAAGAGACGAAAAATGATCCAGAAATGAACCGATTACTTGATTTCCTAGAATCTGGAAAATCGTTACGGTCTCTTGGTTACAAAGACAATGAATTGACTCTGCAGGATAAATGTATTTTGAAAGGTTCTCGCGTCATGATTCCCTACAAACTGCGGGCAAGTGTACTCGAAGAACTACATGCTGGTCATATGGGCATTTTAAAAATGAAGTTATTGGCTCGTAGTTATGTTTTTTGGAAAAACATTGATAAAGATATCGACGACAAGGTATCATCTTGCCGAGCCTGTCGACTGCAACAGAATGAGCCTCCAAAATCACCCATACATCATTGGGAAGAACCAACGGCTCCGTGGCAGCGAGTACATATTGATTTCGCTGGCCCCGTACAAGGCCATTACCTATTTATTTTAGTGGACTCTTACACAAAATGGGTGGAAATAATACCGACCAAGAATACCACCAGTGTTTGGTGCATTAAAAAACTGAAAGATATATTTTCGACCTTTGGATTACCATTCATTTTGGTGTCGGATAACGGCCGGCAATTTATTTCCAATGAATTTGAAACCTTTCTTACGGAATTAAATATTACACATAGAACTTCCGCTCCATATCATCCCTCTACTAATGGACAAGCAGAACGCTTTGTTCAAACAATCAAGAGAGCTTTATATGCAATGGTGGGGGAGAGCGGTTCTATAGATGATAAAATTTTAACAATTAAAAACAGATTACGTCGCAGCCCTGGAACGAAAGGTACACCATATGTACTGATGTTTGGCAGAGAAGTGAGGACTTCACTTCATGCAATGTTTCGAACACCGCTTAAACCAGGCATGGGTAAAAAAACGGACATTACAAACCTAAGAGCATTTAGTCCAGGAGATAGAATCCAGATCAGAAATTATTCCGGACGCCATAAATGGAAATTTGGATATGTTACCCGCAAATTAGGTTCTGTTCATTATGAAATTAAAACTGACGATGGCATTATGTGCAAGAGGCACTTGGACCAAATCTTACCGGCTCCTCGAGTACCGGATCATGCAATGGTGGCGGAGGACTGATATATACCTACTTCTGTTAACGGCCTGCTTGTTTGTTTTCATGCAAAGAAATAATAAATTCCGTGTGACATTTGTCATTAGAAAAATATAATTAATATGATTTACACCGAATGTATTTTATTTAACAGTTACATATGTACTCTCACGGACTTTTTTGTAGATCTTAATAAGACCTACAAACTCGTAGTACATTATTTTGTTCTACTGTCTATAATTTTTGCAGCGCACGCATAAATAGGTTTTTGATTTTACACCTTGGGTTAGAAAATCGCAATTTTCCTACGGATCCCTAACTCTTTTGAAAATAAAATATAGCCTATACCCTTCCTCGATACATGGACTATCTAACACTAAAAGATTTTTTGAAATCGGACCAGTAGTTCCTGAGATTAGCGCGTTCAAACAAACAAACTCTGCAGCTTTATAATAATAAGTATAGATAAACGTTTTTCTTTCTTTCTCTTTTCTTTCTTTCCTTTTCTTGCAGGTAGGTTTTCGGTCTAATATTACTAATGCTGGGGCTACATTAGCGGGCGACGGCGAATATTCGTGCTATCGCTATGAGTGTGGCCGAGTAGATCGTTGCAACGCGTAGTAATCGGGCGAGGACGATGTACTATCGGGCACTGTCGGTAAACTGGCGCGCATCAAAGGGATTTGTCGCGACAATATTCGCTTGAAGCGGTGTTCCCAACCGTACGATAATTATCGTACATGTACGATAATTTGGACCTACGTACGATGTACGATAACATATTATTATCGTACGCAGATTGTACGATAATTTGGATTACGCAGATTGTACGATAATTTTCGCAGATTGTACGATAATTTCCATCATGATGTATAATTTTCAATATTCGACTACGCTGATAGTCTAGCATGATATTATTTTGCCCAAGATGTCTAAAAAAAAGGTCGTCTAAAAAAGAGTGGACGTCTAAAAAAAGGTCGTACGATAATTTCGGCCGATGTACGATAATTTTACGACCCCTTGTACGATAATCAGTCCGCTTCAGGTTGGGAACACTGGCTTGAAGGCTACATCTACGTCACTTCAGTGTCTTCCAGACTTTGATGCGGTACGAACGTGCTTGTTTTCTTGTAGTGTAGTGGATTATACAATGCAATAATGCAACGCCACTACTTCCTCCATTTTAAATTACGTCTCTGCCACGGTACGGATGTATGGCGTCAACGCGACAAAAATCTTAGCCCGCCGTACTGTAGTTAAGAACATTGCGTATTCCCCGTACACGATGTTTTTTCGCGCGAACGCGACACGAATTTTCGCCCGCCAGTGTAGCCCCAGCATAATTAATACATGTTTTTTCAATTTCTAGTGCATGCAGACGAAGTCACAGGTAACAACTAGTGTGAACTAGTGCTGACTTTGAAACTAAAACGCGTCATAGATAAAATCCGGTTCTAAAGGTTATCGAGGTTTGAGTATGTGATGAGAAATATATATAAACATGATTGTGATTTAATAGGTACACAGAATCCAGATTTATTTTTGTATGTAATGCTCAATCATTTCACTCCGCGTGGTGACGGTTTTAGAATACATAGTGTCGCCACCCCATTTTATCCTGAGGGTGTCCTGAGAGCCGACAAAAGGAAACGATAAGGCCGAATACCTGACCGCAAGGAAAGGAAAATTTTATTCGAAACTCAAACTCAAAAGGATCTATAATTACGTAGGTTTTATCACAAAACTCTTATAAATCGTCATATTTAAAATAATCACCAAAATTATTACTATTATCAACTTACGACCCTTGTCCCACACTAGGTGGTAGTCTCCATACACACATATCAGTCGTCATTATCTACAGTCACACCTTTCATACACAATTCCTCATTCTTACAATCCATCCTTCTCTTTGATATCCCACAAGCCTTGCGTCCCCACGTTCATACTGAAACCACCACCGGTTTGGAAGGCTGCTCTACAGAGAAGAGCCGGCAAGAAACTCTGTAGTTGCTTTTTTCAAATCATTTGTCTTGTATATATATATTTTTTTTTATAATATTCTTGGACATTTCACACAACGCCATCTCGTCCCAAGTTAAGCAACTTAATGCTTGTGTTATGGTAACGAGATGGATGATAAACTACTTATATACATTTTTTTTGTAAATACATACATATTATAGATAGAAATGACATCCAGACTCCGAGCCAGTGCCTCTGGTTTAGACAAAGACACTGGCCCGACCCCGGAATCGAACCCGGGACCCGTTGATCCAAAGGCGGCACATCTGACCACTAGACCAACGAGGCAGTCATTTCAATTTACAAAATCACTTAACAGCACAGTGAGAGCAAGTCGCCAGGTAAGAAACACACGCAGCACGTTAACGCGCCAACCTTTCTGCCAGCGTGGCACAGTGATCTAACTACCCTCAACGTAGTTGGAGGAGGACTAGGAGGTAGTCCCTCTCGATTATGCTGCTACCTAGCCGTGGGGTTGTGTGCTTTATGATCCGTTGCCATACCGGCTCAGAGTTACCCATGCCGGGTCCACGGAGAGAGGCGTGATGAAGAACAGCACACGGTATCGTAGCAGGTTTGGGCTCCGGAGACTCATCTGTCCTCTGAGATGCCCTGCGACCACTGCGGTGTACCAGTGTCCTCGGGTGAGCAGAAGTGGCGGCTGGGTGGTTCGCAAAGGAGGAAGATCCGGGTAATTGGCGTCGCGGACGTAGGCCCGGATGGAGGGGGACAAGACTTTCCATTCTACAATGCTCCCTGCTGCTCCCTTCGCCCCTACGGGCTGGTCATGCGTTGGGGGACCCGCCACCGACGACAACCACAATGTCTGAGGGCGTCTTAGTTGCTTGGCACGACCGCCGAGAGTCGCTTGCCGACGCGGGTACAACGTCGGGACGTTACAGTGGAATGCGTTTACGCGAACATGTGGCGCACCAAGCGTCTCTGTGAGGTATTCCGCTGGCGTTTTAGTGGGCAGACCAGTAGTTTCCGAACCGGAGTCCCACACAGTAAAGCTCACATTACAAATGATAGACAATATAATAAGTGCCATCATTCCAACTTATACATAATCCACCACTGCGTCAGGCCTCATCCAACTTTATGGAGGGAATGATCTCTTCACGGTTCATCATCATCATCATCATTTCAGCCAAAAGACGTCCACTGCTGGATATAGGCCTCCCCCAAGGATCTCCACAAAGGCCGGTCCTGGGCCGCCCGCATCCACGCCGTCGTCGGTCCACCGTGTGGGAGGCCTACCAGCACTGCGCCTTCCGGAACGCGGTCGCCATTCGAGGACTTTTCTGCCCCATCGGGCGTCAGTCCGCTATTCCCAACTTCTATAGGAACATGTCTAAGGTGTTGGTGTACGTGATCGAAATAAATATTCCATAATTTATGTTGTTTATAGTTACATTTATTACGTTGTTCAATTAACTCCAAATTTACAACCGACAAATTTCATGGGAATTTGTAACTAAACTTTGTTAAGAAATGTAAAATACGAAATTAAAAAAACCGGAAATCATATGCGACTAATGTTTGTTAATCTCTTCACAAATAATTTGACCGATTCTCTTTTCTTGACTAGTCATTCCACGGTAATCGTGCTCCTCCAGGCCGCTGCACTCTTCTTTCAGTTGATGGATATCGGTAGTCTTGAGCAGTTCTTGTGCTGCTGTCCTGGACAGCTCCAGGGTCAGCCTCTCCCTCAGGTCACTAAAAAAAAATGTTACGTTATGTGTACGCAAAGGATTTTGAAGCGGTTTTTTTTAATCGGTAGAGTTATTCAAGAGGAATGTTTATAAGTATAATACATCCATAATATTGTACAGAAACACTAATAAATTTAGAGGTTCATCATTGCTCCCGTACGAAGCCGGGGCGGGTCGCTAGGAAACAATAAAAGAGTATGTGTGTGTCAAATACATGGCAGTGTGTGTAATGATATTTTTAATAATTTAATGTACCACCACAAAAAATTTTTTCTGGTAATTAAAAACAGTGGTATATACATAGATTGGGACATTTTTTACATGATTTGGTAGAAAATCACAATACTAGTTGAATGTTGGCGCAGTCGCTGCCGAACAATATCCATAGAACAATTTTAAAGAAAATAACTGACATTGACTGAACACAAACAGCGAAGAGCTACAAAGAAAATCATAATTCATTAAATCAAGTTGGCTCATTAGAGCTCTTTTGACAAGTTAAACAATAAAATAACATTTACTATTTGAAATTGAAAATGTACCATCTACTACTCGTTCGAAATGCAACTCTGTAGTTGCTCTTTTTCGTCGCCATTTATTGGTCATCATCATTTCAGCCAAAAGACGTCCACTGCTGGACATAGGCCTCCCCCAAGGATTTCCACAAAGGCCGGTCCTGGGCCGCCCGCATCCACTGCTTTCCGGCGATCTTAACCAGGTCGTCGGTCCACCGTGTGGGAGGCCTACCAGCACTGCGCCTTCCGGAACGCGGTCGCCACTCGAGGACTTTTCTGCCCCATCGGACGTCGGTCCTGCGAGCTATGTGCCCTGCCCACTGCCACTTAAGTTTGACAATCCGGTGGGCTATGTCGGTGACCCTGGTGTTCCTGCGTATCTCCTCATTTCTGATTCGATCTCGCAGGGAAACTCCGAGCATAGCCCTCTCCATTGCCCTTTGGGTGACTTTGAGCCTTCTGATGGAGCCTATAGTGAGCGACCACGTCTCAGTTCCATATGTCATCACTGGCAACACACATTGTTTGAAGACTTTTGTCTTCAGACACTGCGGTATTGTGGACGAGAAGATCTTTCGCAGCTTCCCGAACGCTGCCCAGCCGAGTTGGATCCATTTATTGGTATAACCGCTTTAAGGCCGGTATATGACAGATTTTTAAGAGCAAACTGCAATAGTCGCCAAAGGCCAAACATCTAGTCTAGTCAACAGCAGTAACTTTCTAATGCCTTTTTTTTGTTGCCCGGAGTTAAATCCTTTAAGGACTATCCCCGTCGGCCACGGGGATGGCCGAAGGGGGGCGTGTGGGACCTCCCCCAGAGTGGGGGCCTACCCACTAAACATCCCCGGGGTGCTCTCGCGGATCTTTCTAATGCCTTTTTTTTTTGTTCGCCCGGGGTAAAATCCTTTATGGACTTCCTCGCCGGCCACGGGGATGGCCAGCGAGGGGAGTGTGGGACTCTCCCCCATAGAGGGGGCCTACCCACTAAACCTCCCCGGGGTGCTCTAACTCGCGTCCCGTTGCGGCATTGTGGGGTCTGATGCAGAACCACGCCGCCGATCTTTCTAATGCCTGAGCCAAGCTACCCCCAGCAACGGCACCTGTTCGCAAGCATGACGCATGTGGCAGCCATCCCCCTCCTCAACCATATTTCAGAGACAAGAACGACCCACCACACCACGCCACCACTGCCATGAGTATTAAAGTGAGCATGATAACGTGAAAAAACTTACTCCGAACTATTTGGACGAGACTCGACGGTCAAAGCTGCGACGAGGCACAAGCCAAAAATGAAAATGATTTTGGAATTCATTTTTACGGCTTTAGAAATACAAAGTAGCTGTCTGTACAGAGATGAACTTCAGAATAATACAATTGACATACAAAATGAGTTTATATAGTAATGTTATGACCTATGAGCCGATAAGACATATAGTTATTGTTGAGATAAGTAAAATGGTTAGGTGCGGACTGCTGATACAGTAAGTGGTTCTAAGAAATTAAATTTTGATTTTACCTGAACAGCGACTTGACGTTTGCCCCATTCCATCCTGAGGGTGTCGTACAAGTCCGTAAACCGGCATGAGAAAAAAAAATTTTGGCAAGCAACCCTTTTTTTTTTTTTGTTCGCCCGGGGTGAAATCCTTTATGGACTATTTATTTATTTATTCTTTATGCAACAGTAAGTTGAACATAGGCGGACATTAATGCCATAAGCATTCTATCTAGTCAACCTTTGGGCGATGCAGAGAACAACATGGTAGGCGCAAATAAAAGAGACACTGCAATTAAATAAAGAAAGCCAAAAGAATAAATATTATGAATAAATCTAATTATATAAATCAATACCTATATAATTTATACATTAAATATAATACATAGATTATAATACATAATAATATGCTATACATAAACTAATATATATTTATGACTATCCCCGTCGGCCACGGGGATGGCCGAGGGGGGGCGTGTGGGACACTCCCCCAGAGTGGGGGCCTACCCACTAAACATCCCCGGAGTGCTCCCACTCGCGTCCTGTTGCGGCATTGTGGGATCTGGTGCAGAACCACGCCGCCGCAGACAAGGAGGCCAACCCGTCTAGCCAGCATGGCACAGGAGGCTAATTACCCTCCACGTAACTGGAGGAGGCCCGACTCAACAGTGGGGGTTCTATGGGCTGAGTAGTAGATCCACTAGTTCTTAACATTTTATTTCTTACACGAAGAATCCTAATAATACTCGTATTAAAAACACGAAAGTTTGTAAGGATGTATGTTTGTTACTGTGCCACGCAAAAACTACTGAAAGGATTTCGATGAAATATCACAATATTATAGCTTACGCGTCAGATTAACGCATAGGCTATCTTCTTCACTACATAGTATAAAACAAAGTCGCTGTTTCTGTCCGTCCCTATGTATGCTTAAATCTTTAAAACTACGCAACGGATTATGATACGGTTTTTTTAATAGATAGAGTGATTCAAGAGGAAGGTCTATATTTTTTTTTTTGACATTTCACACAACGCCATCTCGTCCCAATCTAAGCAACTTAATGCTTGTGTTATGGTAACGAGATGGATGATAAACTACTTATATACATTTTTTTTTGTAAATACATACATATTATAGATAGAAATGACACCCAGACTCCGAGCCAGTGCCTCTGGTTTAGACAAAGACACTTGCCCGACCCCGGAATCGAACCCGGGACCCGTTGATCCAAAGGCGGCACATCTAACCACTAGACCAACGAGGCAGTATATGTATAACCCACACCCGCTTTGCACGGGCGAAGCCGGGGCGGGCCACTAGTAATTTAATAAACATAGTGTGGGTTATAGTTATTATTATACGAGCTGCGCGGTTTCACCCGTACTTCATCATTTTTCATCATTTCAGCCAAAAGACGTCCACTGCTGGAGATAGGCCTCCCCCACCCGTACTTACTTGTCGTCTGTTACAAGATCCTTCACGGAAGAGTGCAATCCATGCACAAAAATACATGGCCAATCAGTACATATTAGAAAACAAAGTCGCTGTCGTCTGTCCGTCCCTATGTATGCTTAAATCTTTAAAACTATGCATCGGATTTTGAAGCCTTTTTTATTATATAGTGTTTTAAGAGGAAGGTTTATACATCTATAATATTGTAGAGAAACACTAATATACTTAGAGGTTCATCATTGCACCCGTGCGAAACCGGGGCGGGTCGATTGTAAAGAATAATTAAATCAGGTATTTTATTTTTAATTATAGTCCTACAAAAAAATTGAACTTAATAAAATCCAAAATTGATGCTCATTTATTGCCTCTAAGGCGGAACAAAGTTCGCCGGGTCAGCTAGTTGTCTATAAAAACATAGTGTGGGTTATTATAATTATAGGTACTAGCTGCGCGGTTTCACCCGTACTTACTTGACAACAATTGTTTGATAAATCACTCTATATATTTATACATTATAGCTTATGTCATGTTCTGATATATAAACTTGTTCTTAAATTTAAGAGCGATGCTCTTGTCGGTGGAGTTTCTTCCAAGCATCTCTATCTTCTGCTAGCTCCTTGACCATTTGATACGAACCGACATTCACTTTTTCCTTAATTTGATCGAAAAAGCTTCTCCTAGGTCTTCCTCGTCCTCTCTTCCCTTCTACCTTCCCTTCTATGATAGTTGTCATAAGTGTTTCGTGTCGTATCAAATGCCCAATCATCTTTCCTCTTCTGTTGTCTATGTAGGTCAACAGGCTTCTCCTTTCTTCTACTCTTTCTAATACTTCTTGGTTTGTTAATATTATTAAAAAGTTTCATCAAAATCCATTCAGTAGGTTTTGCGTAAAAGCACTGGGCTTTTTGGAACGCGGTCTCTCGAGGGTTTTTCTGCCCCATGCGTCAGTCCTGCGAGCTATGTGACCCGCCCGCTGCCACTGGAGTTTGGCAATCCGGGCGCTATGTCGATAACTCTGGTTCTCCTGCATATCTCCTCAGTTAAGAGTTGATCTCGCAGAGAATCTCCGAGCATAGCTTTCTCCATTGCTTTTTGATAACTTAAAGAAAACTAATTAGGAAGTAACAGAAATTATCGAAACACAATCAATCTGTGATAATGATGTATATATCAAAATAAGTTCTGGCTGTTAATTACTAGTAACGCCATCTCTTGAGCAATGTAAACACTATACATTAATAAATTGGTTAGTCTGAAAATGTCATTCACGTGTTTTATTAGAGGTTATGGGCTTATCCCGAAATTCTCAGTTATTTTGTTTAAAATAGATAATTAGTAAAAGTTAAATCGTGGAAACATGACTACGAATTATATTGCCAGTGTTCCTAAACTAAAAGGAAGAGAGAATTACGATGAGTGGAGCTTCGCGGCTGAAAATTTGTTGGTGCTCGAAGGGATGATTAAGTACATCAGACCGACACCAGATTTTGAGGTTAAGCCAGGGGACGATGCTAAAACGAAGGCAAAGCTAATACTGACTATTGACCCGTCATTGTACGTACATATAAAGAACACCAAGAGCTCAGCAGAATTATGGACTACATTGAAGACTATGTATGATGATTCCGGTTTCTCAAGAAAAATAACCTTGTTGAGACATTTGATATCCATACGACTAGAAAACTGTGATTCTATGGCGACGTATGTGACTCAAATGGTCGAGACAGCACAACGGTTAAATGGTACGGGCTTTACAATTACAGAAGAATGGGTTGGCTCATTACTATTAGCAGGTTTGTCTGATCGTTACACACCCATGATCATGGCAATTGAACATTCCGGTATTTTGATAAGTGCAGATGTAATAAAGTCGAAATTACTTGACATGGAAGTGACCAGTGACAATAACAGCGTGGAAAGCGGAGCTGCATTTACCGCGCGAAATAAATTTAACTCCGCCAACACGAAGCAAAAAAAATATGGCGGCGGACGCGGCGGTCTCTCAACGTCGAGCAAGAAAACAGCGACAGCAATGACAGATTCATCTACGAAAATAATAACATGCTATAAATGTAAAGAAGATGGTCATTATCGAAATCAATGCCCGCTATTGAAGAAAAATAATAGCAAATGCGTATTTAATGTCGTTTTCTTGAATGGAAAGTTTAACAAAACAGAGTGGTACGTGGATTCCGGTGCAAGCGCGCATATGACGGCGAACGAATCTTGGATTAAGAACATGAATTGTACACCGTGTTTACCTGAAATCGTGGTGGCAAACGAATCAAAAGTGCCAGTTGTTTGTTCCGGAGACGTCGACATTGTTTCGAACCTAAAATTTGACATTACTGTGAAAGATGTGCTATGTGTGCCTAGTTTAACAACAAACTTATTATCTGTAAGTGAGCTCATTAATAAAGGCAATAATGTAAGTTTTGATGAAAAACACTGTTACATACGAAACAAAAGTAATGTATTGGTAGCCACAGCTGATTTATCGGATGGTGTATATAAGCTGAGATTACATACACAGAGCGGTATGTTGGCTGTACCGGCGATAAGTGGCAAACTATGGCACAGAAGGCTGGCGCACATCAATAGTCAAGACATGAATAAAATGAGAAATATGGTGGATGGTTTGTCATACGAAAACAATTTTGACATAACCAAGTCTCAGTGTACTACTTGTTGTGAAGGAAAGCAGGAAAGATTACCTTTTTCGCATGTGGGTGAAAGAAGCACAGAGACGCTACACAGAATCCATACAGACCTTTGTGGACCAATGGAAACTAGTTCATTGAATGGTGCACGATATTTTATACTGTTCGTCGATGATTTTAGTAGAATGACATTCATATATTTTCTTCAAAAGAAAAATGAAGCATTTACTAATTTCAAGATCTTTAAAACATTAGTGGAAAATCAGTTAAATAAAAAGATAAAAATACTGAGGTCAGATAATGGACTAGAGTATACCAACAAAGAGTTTGAGAATTATTTAAAGCAAGAGGGCATAATTCATCAAAGATCGAATAATTATACACCTGAACAGAATGGTCTATGTGAACGGGCTAACCGTACTGTGGTTGAGAAGGCTAGATGTCTGCTGTATGATGCAAAGTTAGATAAAAGATTTTGGGCAGAAGCAGCAAACACTGCTGTCTATTTGAAAAATAGATCTATTGCATCGGGACTTCAGAAAACTCCATATGAATTGTGGTATGGGAGGAAACCAGATCTAAGCCACATACGCTTGTTCGGATGTAAAGCCATGGTACATGTCCCTAAGGAGCGTCGTTTGAAGTGGGATAAGAAGTCTGCGGAACACATATTAGTTGGCTATGGTGAAAATGTTAAGGGCTATTGGCTATACAATCTTGTCAAGAAGAATCTTGTTACCAGCAGAGATGTTATCTTTATGGAAGAAGAATTAGATACTGAAGAAAACAATCAGGCTATCTGGATTCCTAAAGAAGAGACACTTGCAGTTGGCATACAGGAGGAGGTGAATACAGATTCAGTGGGGGAAGCATCACAGAATGTTTCAGACTCCGAAGACTACCATTCAAATTCTTCTATATATGAGGAAACATGGACTAAAACCCCAACTAAGAATGACTTAGTACAAGAAGTCCAGATTACAACATCCCCAGAACAGGAGTCAGAATTGCCTAGCAAGCGTCTCAGAAAACAACCTGATAGGTATGGTTACATGCGTCTTTCCAGTACTGTTCCAGCATCTGAAGAAATTGGCTTCTCAGAGGCTCTTGAGGGGCCAGAGAGTGAACAGTGGAAGCGTGCCATGGCTGATGAGATGCAGTCGTTTGAAGACAACGATGCTTGGGAGCTTGTCGACAACCCAAGTGGTGAGACAATTGTGTGCACAAAAGTGCAGGTGGGTGCTCAATAAAAAGTTAGATGTGGACAATAATGTGCGGTTCCGTGCTAGACTTGTGGCTAAAGGTTTTTCACAGAAACCTGGCATAGACTATACAAACACTTTCTCTCCAGTTGTTAGACATTCCACACTGAGATTATTATTTGCTCTTAGTGTTAAATTGAATATGAACATTGATCACTTAGATGTAACTACAGCCTTTTTAAACGGTTTTTTGAAAGAGAGTATTTACATGTCAGTACCTGATGGTTTTGTGAACAAAAGTGGGGGAAAGGTTTTGAAATTAAAACGAGCAATTTATGGATTAAAACAATCTTCTCTTGCGTGGTATGACAGAGTTAAACATTTACTTTGTAACTTGGATTTCAAAAATAGTCAGTATGAGCCTTGTTTGTTCACAAAAACAAAGGGTGAAATTCAAATTATTGTAGCTCTATAAGTGGACGATTTTTTAATTTTTTCTAATAATTCTGTAGAAACTGATAATTTGAAATGTGTTTTGGGTGCAGAATTTAAAATGAAAGATTTGGGACCTGTAAGACAATATTTGGGCATGAGGATAAATGTAGACCAAAATAAAAATATAATAACTGTAGATCAGCAACAGTATATTGAACAGTTAGCTTCTAGATTCAATATATTAGATTGTAAAACATATAAAACCCCTATTGAATGTAAATTAAATGCTAAGAAAGCTGATGAATGTGTATCTGATCTTCCATATCAAAAGTTAATTGGATCATTAATGTATTTGGCAGTACTAACTAGGCCAGACATTTCCTATTCTGTTAGTTACCTGAGTCAATTTAATAGTTGTTACAATCATACACATTGGCATTATGCTAAACGCATTTTAAAATATTTGTTATACACAAAAAAATATTGTTTAAAATTTTGTAAGGATGATAGCAAATTACAGGGTTTTGTAGATAGTGACTGGGCTAGTGTTGCCTTAGACAGAAAGTCGTATACGGGCTTTTGCTTCACGATGTCTGGATCTGCTATTTCATGGCAGAGCAGGAAGCAAAAGACGGTATCCCTTTCCAGTACAGAGGCAGAATATACTGCTCTGTCTGAGGCAGCTCGGGAAGCAGTGTACTTTAGAAACCTTCTTCATGAAATTACAGGTAGTTTTCATATGATTGAGATATATTGTGACAATCAAAGTGCATTAAAACTGTCAGTTAGCAATCAAAGTCATAGTAGATCGAAACATATTGATGTAAAATATCACTATGTAAGAGATGTTGTTATTAATAAATATATAAAAATTTTATATTTATGTACTGAAGAAATGACAGCTGATATCTTTACTAAAGGTCTATGTCCTATTAAACATTATAAGCTTCTGCACAAATTGGGAATTGTGCCAAAATTTTGATAAGTGGGGGTGTGATAATGATGTATATATCAAAATAAGTTCTGGCTGTTAATTACTAGTAACGCCATCTCTTGAGCAATGTAAACACTATACATTAATAAATTGGTTAGTCTGAAAATGTCATTCACGTGTTTTATTAGACAATCAAGTATTCCACTGCTGAGTTGGGCCTCCTCCAAACACATGGAGGGAATGCGGCCCATTCGCGTGTTCAAAATGTATTGGTGTACAAAATTAGCCCCGGCGTTTTGCGCTAAATATTTACTTAACGCTGTTGTTTGTTTGTCTCGTTTTAGTGACGGTATTTTAGTTAGTTTCAACATAGTATGATTGTGATCATCATCATTTCAGCTAAAATTCATCCACTGCTGGACACAGGCCTCCCCCAAAAGGGTTGGAAATAATCACCGCGCTTAGCAGGCGGGTTGGCGAACGTAGTATCGCATGGTCGATGTTCAACAGAACGTCGCTGCTGCCCAACGTCTGTTTTCCCTTTCGCCTTCTAAGACACCCTCGGGAAGATATGCGGTGGTAGTATTCTTACTCCGCTACCACCGCTACCAAATGCTTTTGGTCAACGATATTTAAATGGAAGTTTGTCAGTACGAATGTTTAGTAAAATGAATTACAATAGAAAAGTGTGTAGGCATACAAAATTCGTCAATCTTGAAGCAGAGTATCATGACGAGTACAAAAAAATGAGGTTAAGTACGACATTACATTAGAAACCTCTAAATTGATCAGTGTTGTACTACAATAATGGGCATGTTTTATACCGCTTCAAAATCCGTTGAGTAGTTTAAAGATTTAAGCATACATAGGGACGGACAGGCGACAGTGACTTTGTTTTATACTATGTAGTGATTATGAGTAATGTGTTGACTACCCACCACCGATAGAAAGAATCTTCTCTTTATTTTACGCCGTAGATCGTCTTGGATAACCAGCCGCTACGGGTGGCCAGTTTATGTGGGTCTCCGGGGCCTTAGAGATGGTAAATTGCGCCTGAACCTACCCATTAAACCTTGACTGCCCGAAGCAGGGCCACTGGATTTGCCTTCTCCCCCAGTGATCCGTGAACTAGGGGGCCTTGGCCGCCAACTCAACGTTAAAGAACATAGCACTGAGGTGTAGGCCATAATATTCTACAATGAGCTGCCTAATGTAAATGGTAATTAAAGCTAATTTATTGAAGAACTGCTATTACAGCAAACGCATATTCAGATGTTTTGTTTTAAATTTTTGTTTTTACTTATTAAAAACGAAAACCCTGCAGTAGGTATAAACCCTAAGGCTGGACCTGAACCGCCCGCATCCATGGCTTTCCGGTGACCTTAAGCAGGTCGTCAATCCACCGTGAGGGAGGCCTACTGCGCTTTCCAGAACGCAGTCGTCACTCGAGGATTTTTGTGCCTCATTGGGCGTCAGAACGCTATTCCCAACTTCTATAGAAACATGTCTAAGGTGTTGGTGTACGTGATCGAAATAAATATTACATAATTAATATTTTTTAATACATTTATTTAGTGGTTCAAATAATTCCAAATTTTCGACCGACAAGATTTCATGGGCATTTGTAACTAAACTTTTTTAACAAATGTAAAATATGAAATTAAAAATCCGGAAATCGATTGTGCCTAATTTTTGTAAATCTCTTCACAAATGAGTCGACCGATCATCTTTTTTTGGCTCGTCATTTCTGGGTAATCGAGCTTATCCAGGCGTCTGCACTCTTTTTTCATCTCTCGGATATTGCCAGTTTTGATCATTTCTCTTGCTGCTGTTTTGGACATCTCCCGGGTCAGCCTCTCCATTAGGTCACTTAAAAAAGAGCAAGTTTAATATGACATGATAAATACTAGTGGTCGCCCATCGTACGATTTCGACCGATGAATAATTTAATATATCTCAATTTGAACACAAGTTTTGACAATAGACAAAAGAGTATGCATGTTTGTGTCAAATAGGGTTCATTGTTTCTCAAGCTTTTCAATTTCTCGGGTCTCGAGAACTCACGAGGAAATTTCTCGAGGCTTCTCGGGTTGTCGAGAAATTTACTTTTACGTACGTTTTCTCATAGTATTTGGTTCCAATTATAATATTTGGCCGCGAACAGGGATACATGGAAAAGCCTAGGTATAGGCCTCCCTATGCCAAACGGCAAACTGATAATACTGTTACTGATGTCGAAGAGAAAGATTAAACATTAATTATTAAAAGACAATGCAAATTGTTATATTAAAATAGATATGAATTATAATTAATTGTAATATATTGCAAAACTTTATACTACAAGCTAAAATGAAATGTATAAATATGAAATGAAATTAATTATCGGTAATAAAGGCTATTTTCATTTTTGATTTGATTTTGATTTGATTCCAATTACGTCAAAAATTCAGTGGTTTTCCTCTGAAATAAAAGTATCAAATTAATTATAAAACTTTCATCGATTTTATTCAAAAACAGTATGCGCAGCATGTCGCGGGTTCGATTCCCGCACGGAAGAAATATTTGTACGACCTACAAGTATTTGTTCTGGGTCTAGATGTTTTCTATCTTTAATATGTATGTATTTACAAAAAACAAGTATATAAGTAGTTTATCATCCATCTCGTTACCATAACACAAGCATTAAATTGCTTAGCTTGGGACGAGATGGCGTTGTGTGAAATGTCCAAGGATTTATTTATTTATTATTAATCATATGAATAATGTATTTTTATAATACAGGAAAAAAATATTCAGACTCATATTCATAAGGACAGCACCATTTTTGGCTGGTTATTTAGAAAAAAAAACAACTTAGATCTTGTAAATAAAATAGCTTAACTTTAAAACACGAAAGAAAACTTTAATATCTTAAACTCAGGTAGAAAGTAAATGTTAATTATAATTAAATTACAATCAAAGCACAATTTATGGCATGTTAATAAGAATATAAAGAAATTAAATCTCTGCAAATTTAATTTCTACGAACGTACATGATTTCTCGAGTTCTCGACTTTTCTCGAGCTTGACAAGTTAGGTGCAAGGATATTGATATTGAAATCGCCCATGATGACGTGGTGCTCAAACGCCGACCCCAGAGATTCTAAAACCGATTCGAATTCGGTGGAGTAGTCGATAGACGGTGGAATGTAGACGACCCCAATAAAGATTTTGACACCTTTGACACAAACCTCAAGAAAAAGAAATTCCGCAGAAGCTGAATAGTGAGTAGAAGACAACAAAACGGGTTTGAAAGGAAAATCACTGCGGCGGTAAATACCAACACCACCCCCTCCCTTTCCAGTTCGATCGTTACGAATGAGAACAAAACCAGGGAGAGAGTATGAAGTAGACGGGAGATGAGGTTTGAACCATGTCTCAGAAATCAGTATGGCGTGCGCATTAGTATCAGCGAATGCCTCATAAAGGTCACTGAAGTGACTTGGTACGCTTTGTGCATTGAGATGACAAATGTTAAAGAATCGAGAATCACAATCGTTGAACTTGCTGCGCAGGCAATCACCTAAGGTTTCAGTTGCAGAGCAAAAACTGTCATCAGTAACTGGCAAGAAATTCTGTAGTTGCTCTCTTTAGGTCGCCATTTTGAGGTACAAGGCCGGGATAAGACATTTTTGTGAGATTAAACTCGCGCAATAGTCGCAAAGGGGCAAACATCAGCAAGATCTCGTCAACAATAACTTATAATACTTTAGCCAACCAACCCCCAACAAGGGCACCTGTTCACAAGCATGACGCACGTCGCAGCCATCCTCAACCATATTGCAGGGAAAATAACCACTGCCATGGGTGTTATGGTGAGCATGATAACGTGAGCATAATAAGGAATACAATATTGTTTGTAATTAGTTTGTTTAAAAAAATATTTGTAAAATATGATTAATAAAGATATGTAGAATACAATAAAAACTTACTCCATATCATTTGGACGAGATTCGACGGTCAAAGCGGCGACAAGGCACAAGCCAACAATAAAAATAATTTTGGAATTCATTTTTACGGTCTTAGAAATACAATGTAGCTGTCACTTCAGATATGAACTTCAGAATAGTACAATAATTGACAGACAAAACGAGTTTATATACTAATGTAATGACTTAAGAGCTGATAAGACACAGGTATACATAGATATTGTTGAGATAGCTAAAATGGTTAACCGCAAATTGCTAAAGCAATGAGTGGTTCTAGGCAATTATAATTTGACTAGCTGTACCCTGCGTGCGTTGCTACGCCACTAACTGAAATAAATTTGAAGGAAAGACATTACACAACTCCTTGTTATTTTGGTTCAGGGACCTTCCTGGGCTCATGCACAAAACTTTGCTGAAGATCATCACATGATCCAATGCATAGTTAACGATTCTTTAAAGGACATACAGACAAACATTCATTTTTATATATGTATAAGAAGAACCTTCTACACGTGTGCTGCAAATATCCATGGGCAACGGTAACCACGTACCATTTTACGCTTGAATGGCACGCAAGCGATAACTAAAACCACATTCGTCGTAATTGGTTGACTGCCTCGTTTGTCTAGTGGTTAGATGTGTGCCATAGCCCACCGTCCGCCGGTATAGCCTGCCGCGAAGGTGTGACGCCCAAGTGCGTGGGGCGTCGCACGGGATAGGGTGCCCGATGGGGCTGCCGCCTGCGGACCTCGGTACCAACATACGCGGTACCCGTAGCCCGTAGGTTTAGTGGGTGAGGGCCCCACACCACCCCGTAGTCTCCGATCTCCGGTCTCGGGATGTGCGGTCAGGCATTTTTTTCATGCCAAACCAAAAAAACAAAAAGGCGTTAGAGGTGCCGCCTTTGGATCAACGGGTCCCGGGTTCGATTCCGGGGTCGGGCAAGTGTCTTTGTCTAAACCAGAGGCACTTGCTCGGAGCCTGGTTGTCATATTTTGTGCTCGTGAATTACTTGTTTGTAAACTCCCCCTGCGATACAGGTCTTGCACTAGGTATAGTGCATAGGTCTCGTTTACATCTCTAAAAATATTACGTCGCAATAAAAGTTCAATTAGCCAAACTGATCACAAATCCAAGGGCTAAGTCAATTGTTAATCAAGTATTCATATTTCCATTGACATTTTTCCCAATTGCATTGAAGGAGCGTTCGGGCAGCTGCAAAAGATCTTCTCACCTACAATAGCGCAGTGTTTGAAGACAAAAGTCTTCGATCAATGTGTGTTGCCAGTAATGTCAGACGTGGTCGCTCACTTTGGGTTCCATCAGAAGACGGAAAGTCATCCAAAGGGCAATGGAGAGGGCTATGCTCGGAGATTCCCAAGGAGATCAAGTCAGAAATGAGGAGATACGCAGGCAAACCATAGTCACCGACATAGCCCTCATGATTGCTTACCTGAAGTGGCAGTGGGCAGGGCACATAGCTCGCAGGACCGACGGGGTAGGAAAGTCCTCGAGTGG
The DNA here is from genome assembly GCA_905475355.2 of Clostera curtula. Taxonomy (NCBI): domain Eukaryota; kingdom Metazoa; phylum Arthropoda; class Insecta; order Lepidoptera; family Notodontidae; genus Clostera; species Clostera curtula. The sequence goes on from FR997822.1 coordinate 4,876,704, forward strand.
CGACCGCGTACCGGACAGAGCAGTGCTGGTAGGCCTAACACACGTTGGAGCGGTAACCTGCATAAGGTTGCCATAAAACGATGGATGCGGTCGGCTCAGGACCGGCCTTCGTGGAAATACTTGGGGGGAGGCCTTTATCCAGCAGTGAACATCTTTTGGCTGGAATGATTATAGTGATGATTCGGGTTGGCACCGGCTTATCTGCATTCTACTTCTACTACTACCTACTTGTCAGCCCCTAAATTATCCACTGCTGGATAATTTAGGCCGTTTTTTTTTTTCGCCCGGGGTAAAATCCGTTATGGACTATCCCCGTCGGCCACGGGGATGGTCGAGGGGGGGCGTGTGGGACTCTCCGCCAGAGTGGGGGCCTGCCCACTAAACCTCCCCGGGTTGCTCTAACTCGCGTCCTTGTTGCGGCATTGTGGGATCTGTACTCAGAACCACGCCGCCGCAGACAGGAGGCCCACCTCCTCAACTCAGGCTCCTACGAGCATTCGACGTCCTGCCGTGAGCACCCGAACAGGACGTCGCATCTTCTCAGAACCCGTGTGGGGTGAGGGCATCCCCGTGCCCTGCCCCGGGACCCGGCCGGACTCGGCCTATGACTCGGCGGCCTGCGCCACCTGCTCGCCTAGCGTGGTCTCGGGCTGCCGCCGCCCAGGACCACCTCGCCGCGTCGGGAAGGCCCGGATTGTCCCCCCTTCGCTTGGGAGCATTCTCTGTGCCCCAATCTGTGCGCCGCGGGCAGACCCCTATCGGCGCACAGTGGACACTTCACCTCCGGGGCGTCGCAAACCTTTGCTATGTGCCCCAGCCCACTGCATCTGTAGCAGCGGGCACTCCGCTCGCCCGGGTTGGGTACTGGACCCCAAGGTGGCCGCTCTCCAGGCACCGGAAGCAAAATTCCGTCCTGGCTCTGAGCGGCACCACTCTCGCCTTAGCCCAGCCAACGACTATGTGGCCGGACTTTACTACTCGTTGGAGGGCAGTCAGTGGGCACCTAGCCCGCGCCGCTCCAAGAGATCTGGGCGCGCGGCGTATGCCGCCAACTTTGATGGCCTCCACCGCGCACCCGCCTGCCGCCACAATTGCTTGCGCGATCTCCTCTGCTGGATAAAGGCCTCCTCCAACTGTGCCACGCTGGCCAGACGGGTTAGAACAGGGGCAATTCTGCCATACCAATACGACTGTTATCATTACCAATCTATCGCTGGTCATCAGTGCAGTTAGCGCGTGAGGTACCTCGTCGGGCATTTGATCGACTACGACGGCCTGCTGTTTTCACCTCGGCATCGTAAACACAAGAAATGTTTTCGTGCACAAATAGTTAATGGTAATTATGGTGGTGAAAGAATGTCAATTTTTTAAGTATAATTCGTCCATTCTGTACAAGCTAAAGCTATTGAATATGCCTTTTCTTAGTGATTATTATTGGTTAGATGTGCCGCCTTTGGATCAACGGGTCCCGGGTTCGATTCCGGGGTCGGGCAAGTGTCTTTGTCTAAACCAGAGGCACTGTCTCGGAGTCTGGGTGTCATTTCTATTTACAATATGTTTGTATTTACAAAAAAAAAATGTATAAAAGTAGTTTATCATACATCTCGTTACCATAACACAAGCATTAAGTTGCTTAGCTTGGGACGATCGATGCTCGGAGTTTCTCTGCGAGATTGAATTTCGAATGAGGGGATACGCAGGAGAACCAGAGTTAAATAAACATAGCCCACAGGATTGCCAACCTTCAGTGGCGGTGGGCAGGGCACATAGCTGCACAATCTATATAAATAAAAATGAATTGCAATTCTGTTAGTCTCGCTAAAACTCGACAACGGCTTAACTGCTTTGACTAACTTTGGTCTTAAAATATTCGTGGAAGAAAATATAGACAAATTGAGATTAAAATACTAAAACAGACAATTTTATAAACCTATCATAAATTTGATGTTTAATCCCGTCAATTAGGTATTTTTGGCATAATACATGTAGATAAATAATAAATAAATAAATAAATATGCTTGGACATTTCACAAAACGCCATCTCGTCCCAAGCTAAGCAACTTAATGCTTGTGTTATGGTAACGAGATGGATGATAAACTACTTATATACATTTTTTTTGTAAATATATACATATTATAGATAGAAATGACACCCAGACTCCGAGCCAGTGCCTCTGGTTTAGACAAAGACACTTGCCCGACCCAGGAATCGAACCCGGGACCCGTTGATCCAAAGGCGGCACATCTAACCACTAGACCAACGAGGCCAATTAGCTTGATAAACATTTATTTATGAATTTTCTGAATTTCGGCATCAGTCCGCTATTCCCAACTTCTATAGAAACATACCGCTAAGGTGTTGGTGTACGTGATCGAAATAAATATTACATAATTTATAATTTTATGCATTTATTATGTTGTTCAATTAATTCCAAATTTTCGACTGACAAGATTTCATGGGCATTTGTAACTAAGCTTTTTGGGAAATGTAAAATATGAAATTAAAAATCCGGAAATTATAAGCGATTTCTGTAAATCTCGTCACACATGAGTGAAAAGACCATCTTTTCTTGAGCCGTCGATCCAAGGTAATCGAACGCTCCCAGGTGTTGGCACGAATTTTTCAAATGTTGGATGTTGCCATTGTTGATCAGTTCTCGTGCTCATTTTTTGGCTAACTCCAGGGTCAGCCTCTCCATTAAGTCACTAAAAACGGGCAAGCTCAATAAACAGGATAAATATTATCGCTCGCCCATCGGCTGAACTTTGACCAAAATTAATTTAAATTGTAATTAAATTAATTTTGGCCAAAGTTCCAACTGCATAGACGGTAATTAACCTGCTCTGCCATGCTGGCCACACGGGGTGGCATAGGGTTTCGTATCAAGATTTCCTTCTCATACGGCTAGGTTTTGTTCTAATCATTTGTTGTTGTCGGCTCTTACGATACCCTCAGGATGAAATGGGGTGGTGACCCTATTTATTCTTATTCCGTAACCACCACCCAGTACATTGGTTTTCTGCAAATAGTAATTAGATTGGGACGCTTTTTACATTATTTGGTAGAAAATCACAATACTTGCTGCCGAACAATCTCCATAGAACAATATAAAAAGAAAGAAAAACTTGACGCTGGCTGAACACAAACCTACAAAGAAAAAAAAGGAAAAGATATCTTCAAATCAAAATAACAACTCCTCTAATTTAGTTGGCTCATTAAAACTCTTTTGACATGTCAATCAATAAAATGGATTTTAAAATTTACCATTTAAAATTTAGTAATGAAAATTTGCCACCACATTATCGGTTCGGAATGCACCTCTATAGAGAAGAGCCGGGAATAAACTATGTAGTTTTTCTGTTTACGTCGCCATTTTTAGGTACGGGATAGACAGATTTGTGAGAGCAAACTCGCGCAATCGTCGCAAAGGGCCAAACATTAGCAAGATCTCGTCAACAATGGTGAAGTTCTAATGCCTGAGCCAAACGACCTCCAGCAACGGCACCTGTTTGAAAGCATGACGCATGTGGTACCCATCGCCCTCCTCAACCCATATTGCCGGGAAGAGGACGATCCACCACACGACGCCACCAATGCCATGAGTTTTAAAGTGATCACAATAATGAATACAATTAAAACTTACTCCAAATCAGATGGACGAGATTCGACGGTCAAAGCTGCGACGAGGCAAAAGCCAAAAATTAAAATAATTTTGGAATTCATTTTTACGGCTTTAGAAATACAATGTAGCTGTCACTTCAGAGATGAATTTAAGAATATTAAAATTCACATACAAACTGTGTTTATATACCAATGTTCTGACTTACGAGCTGATAAGACATGTAGATATTGTTGTGAAACTTCCCCACGCTGGGAAATAACGCGTGTCGTTTACAGCCCAGCACGCTTAGTGGTAGGATCTAATGGTCCGCCCGGCTGGTATGGCAGCTGCCACACTCACATCTAAGTCCGGTGCCAAGCAGTTTTACTGTGTTTTGTCAGGACATGTGTATGTGAGAGCCGGTGCCCGACAGGGCATAAGCTTGAATTGCTTAGACCCTTACAAATGTCATATTCTGATGTGTAAGCTATATTATTGTCCACTGTATGTGTGAGCAACAACGCAATGGATTGCTATTAATTCGCAGACTTGTATTTGATTGGCCCTGACCCAAGGCCTAGTTGTCATTCATTGCGTTAACGTTTGTGTGTTTCTCTCATCTGGCAAACTTGCTCTCACTATGCAAATATCGCTCTCATCAGTAGTTTCTAATGCGTGGGGTTAAGAACTAGTTTCGACTGATGTATTGTTAAGTAGATGCTATCTTAATACGAAACATGGCCCCCCGTACCAAGCAAATGCCCCGTACCAAGATATCTAAGGATCGCTAACCGACAATTTAGCGATCATGACATACATTAATAAAATAATAAATAAATATCCTTGGACATTTCACACAACGCCATCTCGTCTCAAGTTAAGCAACTTAATGCTTGTGTTATGGTAACGAGATGGATGATAAACTACTTATATACATATTTTTTTGTAAATACATACATATTATAGATAGAAATGACACCCAGACTCCGAGCCAGTGCCTCTGGTTTAGACAAAGACACTGGCCCGACCCCGGAATCGAACCCGGGACCCGTTGATCCAAAGGCGGCTATATCTCTGAATTTAATCGCTTTGGAGCATTAAGATAAGATAAAGGTAACTGCGTATACCCTGTAGAATCATCGTTTAAATTTATTGCTCCTATTACAGGCCACACCCTGTATTGTTCGGCAGCGACTGTGCCAATGTTCAACTATAATAGTATTTGTGTTTTTTTACCAAATCATGTAAAAATTGTCCCAATCTAATAACCGCTGTTTTAGTATTTCCAGAAAAACAATGTAGTGATGGTTACGGCATTAAATACTCTTAAGGTCACCACCCCATTTCATCCTGAGGGTATCGTAAGAGCCAACAAAAGAAAAATTACCCTGGAGTGACGAGTGAAGAAAAGAGAATGACTCAACTCATTTGTGAAGAGATTAACAAAAATTAAGCGCATACGATTTCCGGTTTTTCAATTTTATACTTTACATTTCATAACAAAGTTTAGTTTAAAAAGGCCAAAATTGGAATTAATGGAACAACTTAATAAATGTATAAAAAATATAAATTATGTAATATTTATTTCACCTATGTTTATTGATGTTATGTCATGTTATAGAAGTTGGGAATAGCGGACGCTCGATGGGGCAGAAAAGTCCTGGAGTGGCGACCGCATTTTGGAAGGCGCAGTGCTGGTAGGCCTCCCCCACGGTGGATCGAAAACCTGCTTAAGGTCACCAGAAAGTGATGGATTCCGGCGGTTCAGGACCAGCCTTCGTGTAAATCCTTAGGGGAGGCCAATGTCCAGCAATGGACGTCTTTTGGCTGAAATGATAATGACGAACATTAAAATAATTACATTTGGTACCATTAAGTTATAGCGACCAGCATGCCACATTATTTACACAATTTACTCGAAAAATGTCAACTATGAACATCAAATAACGCCTACAAATGCGAGAATTACCTACCGAAAAGTCCTCCACCGCGATAGAGAAGTTTCTAGAGCAATTGGTACAGTTAAGCCGCCCCTAGACATACCACTAGCTGGAAGACCATAAGTTTGCGTAATTATTGAAAAAAAAAAATTATAACTGATTCCGGTTCATGAACCGATTCAGATTACACAGTTTCACCAACGAATACCATCTTGGGGGTGACATAAGAGTCGTCTGAAGGAAAAGGCAAATCACGCCTTGTCAGCGTGACACAGTAGGCTTATTTCCCTCCATGAATATGGAGGAGGCCCGACTCATTAGAGGATCATGTATGAGCTGAAATTACGAAGTTCATTGACTGCCTCGTTACTTTAGGTTTGAATGGGCCGCCTTTGGATCAGCAAGTGTCTTTGTGTAAACCAGAGGCACGTGCTCTGAGTCTGGTGTCATTCTGTGTTCGTGAAATACATGTTGTCAACTGCCCGGCCGGGGTTTATACCTAGTGCAGGGGCTTCGTTTCTAATAAGTAAAAAAAACATCTTAATATGCGTCCGCTGTAATAGCAGTTCTTCAATAAATACGTTTTAATTACCATTTACATTAAGCTGTTTATTGTAGAACTAGCGACCCGTCCCGCGAAGCTGGGACTGGTGCAATTATGCATTCATTATACTTAAAAACCTTCCTCTTGAATCACTCTACCTATTAAAACAAACCGATTCAAAATCAATTACGTAGTTTTTAAGATTTAAGCATACATAGGGACGGACAGACACCAGCGACTTTGTTTTATAATATGTAGTATTATAATATGTAGTGGCCTACACCTCAGTGCTATGTTGTATAACGTTGAGTTGGCGGTCAAGGCCCCTGGGTCGCATAGCCTGCTCTCCCACCTTGGGGAGAATCCCGTGACCCTGCTTCGGGCAGTCGAGGATCGGCGACGGTTTTAGTGGGTAGCTTGGGGCGCAATTTATCATCTCTACTGCCCCGGAGACCCACATATCCAAGAGAATCTACGACGTAAAATAAAGAGACGATTCCTTCTATTGGTGGCCAATATAGCCTATTTCGTAGTTCGAGTCGGCTAAAGGAAAAAACAGATCACCTAGCCGTCTAGTGGTTAGATATGCCGCCTTTGGATCAACGGGTCCCGGGTTCGATTTCGGGGTTGCGCAAGTGGCTTTGTCTAAACCAGAGGCACTTGCTCGGAGTCTGCGTGTCATTTGTGCTCGTGAATTACATGTTTGTAAACTGCCCCCGCAATACAGGTTATACCGGAAAGGGAGCGGGAGTTTTTACCACCGGTTCGGAATGCCATTCCATAGAGAAGAGCCGGCAAGAAACTCCATGGTTGCTCTTTTAAATAACAGGGTTACAATTATGGTGGTACAAACAAGTCCGACAGATTAGTGAAAGCAATAACACGCATAAACATGTAGCATATTAAAAAAATAAATAATAAAAATTGTGAAATTACACAAATTACATGGTACGTGCTGAAACTGCACTGTTTACAAAACATCACTAATAAAAAGGCTGAAAGATCAGAGCTAGATCATGACACAGCCGACGTTACTCCCATGCGTCACTATCTGATAGATAGTCACATAGATAGATACCTCCATTGAACTGGAGGAAGCCCGACTCAACAGTGGGTGATCTATGGTCTGAGACTACTCACTACTTACTAAATAGGTGCAATTAATTGATAATAATAAATAAATATCCTTGGACATTCCACACAACGCCATCTCGTCCCAAGCTAAGCAACTTAATGCTTGTGTTATGGGAACGAGATGGATGATAAACTACTTGTATACTTTTTTTTTTCTTTTTTGTAAATACATACATTTTATAGATAGAAATGACACCCAGACTCCGAGCCAGTGCCTCTGGTTTAGACAAAGACACTTGCCCGACCCCGGAATCGAACCCGGGACCCGTTGATCCAAAGGCGGCACATCTAACCACTAGACCAACGAGGCCAATTAGCTTGATAAGCATTTATTTATGAATTTTCTGAATTTCGGCATCAGTCCGCTATTCCCAACTTCTATAGAAACATACGGCTAAGGTGTTGGTGTACGTGATCGAAATAAATATTACATAATTTATAATTTTATGCATTTATTATGTTGTTCAATTAATTGCCAATTTTCGACTGACAAGATTTCATGGGCATTTGTAACTAAGCTTTTTGGGAAATGTAAAATAAGAAATTAAAAATCCGGAAATTATATGAGACTAATTTCTGTAAATCTCTTCACACATGAGTAGAAAGACCATCTTTTCTTGACCCGTCGTTCCAAGGTAATCGAACGCTTCCAGGTGTTGGCACAAATCTTTCAAATTTTGGATGTTGCCATTCTTGATCAGTTCTTGTGCTGCTGTTTTGGTCATCTCCCGGGTCAGCGCCTCCATTAGGTCTCTTAAAAAGGGAAAATTAATTGAGACATGATAAATACTAGCAGTCGCCCATCGGTAGAACGTGACCATAGTTACTTTAAATTGTAGTTCTTTTCTCAATTTCACCACAGATTTTAACAATAAACAAAAGAATGTGCATGTGTTTGTCGAATACATGGCACTGTATGTCATGTCAATTGTCAATTTTGTATTGATTTAATTAATTTTTTTTTTAATTTGATATTTTTAAATTATCTCTTAATTCTTTAACCATACAATTAAAAGTCCTACTGTTGAGACGTGCCTTTTTTCCGTTGGAAATCCTCATGGATGCGCGACCTCTAAACGCCAGCCGGGTTATGTGGGATTCCGAGGCGCGGAAAGATAGTAATTGCGCCCCTAACTACCCACTGAAACTAACGGCGTCCCTCGACTGCCCGAAACAGGGCCACGGGTTACACTCCCCGATGGGGAGCATGCTCCGCGACCCTGATGGGGGCTTGGCCCACTTTTACAAACGGGCCTCACGCTTTGATGGAGAGCTCTGCACGCTCCCCAACCCACCGAGAGGCCTCTCCCCGTGGGCCCACCCGGCACGGGTGACCCTGAGCCGGTATGGCCCCAACGGATCACAAAGGGCACGCAAGCCCCCTCACCACACAGATTGTGAAAGTAAACTCGCACAATAGTCGCAAAGGGGCACACATCAGCATGATCTCGTCAATAATAGTAACCTTCTAATGCCTTAGCCAACCAACCCCCAACAACGGCACCTGTTCACAAGCATGACGCATGTGGCAGCCACCCTCAACCATATTGCAGGGAAGAGAACGACCCGCCACACGACGCTACCACTGTCATGACTCTTAAGGTGATAACGTGAGCATAATAATGAATACAATAAATTGTTTCAGTAATCGGTCTTATTGCGAAGAGTTTTGACGAACATCTCAAGAAAATCTCGCTGGGTTCCTAAATTAAGGGCCTGGATTCATCAAGGATCGTGAGGAGGTTCCTCTCTTTGGCGGCCTGAACCGTCGGTAGTTCAGGACATCGACCTTGTTTTCGTCGGTTTTCGTCTATTTTTATGTATATTTTTTTAAAACACTTTGAATTTTTTTAACAATGTAAAATTAAGAAATTAAGAGACCTAACAATAATAATAAAACAATAAAAACTTACTCCGAACTATTGGGACGAGATTCGACGGTCAAAGCGGCGACGAGGCACAAACCAAAAAAGAAAATAATTTTGGAATTCATTTATACGGGTTTAGAAATACAATGTAGCTGTCACTTTAGAGATGAACTTCAGAATAGTACAATTGACATACAAAATGGGTTTATATATACTAATATAATGACTTATGAACAGATAAGACATAGGTATTCATAGTTATTGTTGAGATAACTAAAATGGTTAACCGCAAATTGCTAAAGCAATGAGTGGTTCTAGGCAATTATAATTTGACTAGCTGTACCCTGCGTGAGTTACTACACCACTAACTAAAATAAATTTGAAGGATAAGCATTACACAACTCCTTGTAATTTTGGTTCAGGGACTTTCGTTGGCTCACGCACAACACTTTGCTAAGGATACATAATCAAATAGTAGTTACTTAGTTAACGATACTCTAAAGGACATACAGACAAAACATTAATTTTTATAGATGTATCGCTATTAAAAATAGGGATTGATCGTAGAGGGGTGAACATTTTGGATAGTATGTGTTTTCTAGCTGTATCATAAAAAAATAAAAAGTTTTTTTATGTAGAATAAAAAATGGGAATGAAAAATAGATGTTCTCCGATTTGCAGACCTAACCAACACGCACACAAAATTTGATGAAAATCGGTGGAGCCATTTCAGAGAAGACTAGCAGTTCGCGGCGGCTTCAAACGGGTATTAAGCAAACATTTCAAAAGTTATAAATTTTTACCGGAAATTGAAGCTGTTTAAATACGATTGGCAGATCAGATGGGATCATCGGCATCCTAGGTATATGAGCTAGTTGACCAGCTGCTGGGCCGGTGATAATGGTTGCTACAGTTAAATTGTCGTTCAATTCCTTATTAAGCAGCCTCTCCCCGTTGCACATGCTCGGAGGGCCTAAATTCCTCAAGAGCATGATTGGAATTCCATTTTTTTAAGTCAATTTATGTGGTGGCGGTCCAGAAGGGTTTGATGTATTTAAAAAACTCCTGGGGATAATGGACTGCGTCTTCGATATTAGATAGATAGATAACTCTTTATTGTACAAATAACAAAAAAAAGAAACAGTATTACACAGTAGGAAAAACTCAGTATACATTTTATGTCAATTGCACAATAGGCGGCCTTATCGCTAAAGAGCAATCTCTTCCAGGAAACCCAGACATGGCGTCAAGGAGAGTTCTCTATATTATACATATTGTGGGACGTTTCAGTATTACCATAAATAACAGAAAACAACAAAATTTAAATATATATAATTATATGTATATCAACTATAAATAAATTATTCATATATACATATAATACACACATACATATACATTCATAATATTTAATACTATATATACCATAATCTGTATAGATAGTGTACACCGCAAAAGAGAAGATTAATTCATTTTTGTGAGATAGTGGTCTTTGACTAGTCTCTTAAATTTTGACAAGGAGTGTGCTTGTCGTATATTTTGCGGTAATGCATTCCACAAGCGGATGGCAGTAACCGTAAAGGACTGGTCAAAGAATTTTGAGGAATGCACTGGCATACTTAATATTAGGTTCTCCGATGATCGTAAAAACTTATCATGCGTGTCAGTCAGGAACACGAAACGTTCAGAAAGATAACAGGGAGTTGCTGAATTGAAAATAATATTGTGAAGAAGACTTAATATATGTAAATCCCGGCGAAGACGGATAGGTTACTTCGTGGTTATGTCGTAGGGTTATTTCGTAACAACCACTTGACCTTGTTACGAAATTTGGAGATATGATCATACTTGCGTAGACCAAATATGAATCGAATGCAGAATTTTGAAGTCGCTCAAGTTTATTATATTGCTCCACGGTGAGATCAGGATAGCTGCATCAGCGTAATCAAGTACAGGAAGAAGAAGGGACTGTGCAATCGTAATTTGTAGAGTAGTGGCGATTGGTAGAAAGTTCCTGAGTCGCCGTAAGGAGCCAGCATTCGAGAAAATTTTACGGCTGGTTTCTTGGAGTTGCGGTATCCAGGTTAAATTTTTCTCAAAAATAATTCTGAGATTTTTTACTTTATCGGTAAAAGGCTTTATGACCTTTCCTTCATAAGTAATTTGAGGAATATGAGCCCAGTCAATGCGAGGAGTCAGTTTAGGACTGCCGATAATAATAACTTGACTCTTTGATGGGTTAATATTTAATCCGTAGTTTGTGCTCCAAGCACCGCTTCTGGTAGTCTGAGTGTCTGAGTCTGAGTGAGAGGAGCATGTGATTAAATCTGTAAATCATCTGCATAAAGGTGGTAGGAAGAGTGTAGTTGTTGGGAAATGGAATTAATAAAAACTGCGAAAAGTAATGGGGATAGCACGCCACCCTGTGGTACACCTGCAGTAAACACCCAAACAGGTAACTACGAAACCAATCAATAGCCGTTGGAGATATGTTAAGTGAGCTAAGGATACCGATTAGTATGTCGAAATCTACTGTATTAAAGGCGTTACTAAAATTAAGCAATGTGAGGACGGTTAACTTGCCATTCTCCATTGCCAGTCTGATATCATCAGTAATGCTTACAAGCGCAGTGCCTGTGCTGTGTCCTGGACGGAATCCGGATTGGTACGGGTTTAGGAGCTCATTTTTGTTCAGGAAATTGAGGAGTTGTGCATGAACAAGGCGCTCAAGGACTTTGGACAGGAATGGGAGAATGGAAATGGGGCGGTATTCAAATAGTGATGCAGGATTGTGTTTTTTGGGAATAGGAGTGATTTGTGCCTCTTTCCATCTCTCTGGAAAGACGCCATGGGATAAGGAATAATTCAAGATATGAGTGATGATAGGAAGGATTACGTCAAGAATGGGTAGTATCATGTTTCGGCTAACACAGTCACTGCCAACTGCATTAGACGTTATTGAAACTATGCTCTGCTTAACATCACAATCGGCCAACTGATTAAAAATTAGACAGGGATATTCAGGGATCGGCAAAGATGAAAGATAATTTAGTGTATTGTGTTTTGTTGTCGCATCAATATTGGACGAAGATGAGAAATGTTGGTTCTTCTTCTCTTCTTCTTCTGAGTCGGACACTCTTGTCAGAGCGGTCGTGGTTGCACTGATGAAGCACATGAAGAGGCATTCCTGGCGATGCGCTTCCAATTCTGACGATTTAAAGCGTTCCGCGTACATTGGACTATGTTGGACTCAGTCGCTTTGGTTATTATGTCAGTCCAGCGGGTTGGTGATCGGCCGCGTGATCTTTTGCCTTCCACTTGGCCCTGAATCACCAGTCTCTCTATCGCGTCCTCCTTTCTGGAGATATGGCCAAAGAACTTCAAAACTCGTAGCAGCACAGTTGACGAGAGGCGGTCTTTGATGTGGAGTTCTTTGAGGATGGATGCATTGCTGCGGAATGCCGTCCACGGGATCTTTAGGAGGCGTCTCCAGCACCACATCTCCAGAGCATCGATTTTACGGCGATCCTGCAATCTCAGAGACCAAGTTTCGGCTCCATAGAGAAAGATTGGAAATACAAGGCATTTCATCAATCTGATTTTCGTATTCTTGGTAATTCTCCTGTCTTTCCAAATCATTCCCAGCCGTTCCAATGCCGACCTGGTAATGGCGCACCGTCGTCTGATCTCGTCGCCACATCCTCCTGTATTTGAGATAGTAGAGCCGAGGTAGTTATAGCTCTTTACAACTTCGCAGTTAGCTATGCTAATAATGTTGGTTCAGTGAACCAATATTAAAATTTGTAGGGGCCGTATTTTGTCTTGTTTTGCCAACTCCCATTGCACAGAGGAATTTCCAAACCTAAGATGGCTCTCCGTTTTGAATTGACTCGTGGATATGTTGGCGTTGCGCATTTCTACACACCTTATTGCAGTGATTTCTTGCTTCTATATATTTCGTTTTATTAATGTCAGTGGGTCTAATTTTATACCTGCTTTTGAGTGCCACCTTTTTCGCCATCAACTTTTTGATGTTCTCAGTAAGCCAAGGAGCTGGAAAGTGGAAAGCTTCATTTTTATAGCTCTGATGGGAGCATGCTTGTCGTAAAGCTGTACCAAAAGGGAGGTGACGTTAGAACGTAGTCTAGAACAACGGGGATTTTGTTGAAGAAGGCAAGTATTGAAATCGCCTAAGATTATAGAATGACTGTAAGATGGGGTTAATTTTTCTAAGATGATATCAAATGATGAGAAATAATCTATATTTGATGAGGGACAGTAAAATACACCGAGAAGGAGTTTCATATTTTGGAGCGTGATTTCTAAAAAAAGATGTTCGCCTGCATTTTGCTGTGGTGGCTGTGCAGAGATATCTATAACTGAAAAAGGAATGTATGAGCGTAGATAAATCGCTACACCGCCACCCCTGCCAACAGAGCGATCATTCCGTATAAGGTGAAATCCTGGGATATTGTAAGAAGTAGTCGGAAGACATGGTTTAAGCCATGATTCCGAGACTAGAATCGCATGGATGTTCTTACAGTCAAAGCTGGCCAGCATATCAGGAAAGTGAGCCGGGACACTTTGAGCATTAATGTGGACAACATTAAAGTTTTTAGTTGCATCGGAGAAAGTGGCAGTTAGAGATTCAGAGAGAGATGGTACGCTGACAAAACTATCAGCACTACTACTACTATTGTCAGCAGAAAAATAAACATCTACATTACTATCATCACTATCACTACAGACAGACATCAATAACAATTAAAGAAAAATAAATAAATAAAACAAGGTATATATTATTATGTATAATATTAATATAAGATATTATGAATAAATATACTTGTTTAAAAGTAAAATTAATAAATACACGGGTTTATCAACCAATCCAAACACCTACCGGCCAAAATTAAACAAACAGCGACATGCTGGCAGAAATCAATTCATAATGTCCATTGCCACCTCGGAGAGAAGTAGTAGAAAACAAATAAAAATGAAACAAGAAGCGTGAAAGTGACAGACAGTTTTTAATTTGTCCGGAAACATTTTAAACCATTAGATTGTATAATTCGTTGACACCATAATTCCTAGGTGATCCTATTGCCCTAGAACACAGCCAAAGAAAGTTCTTTTTGCGTAAATTCTGGTATAATGCGTCTATTAAAATTTCTAAACTATGTACTATTTGGCCTAGAGACCCATTCAGAAGGATGTTACAATTACTGCTTAAATTTGGAGTGGGGATTTTTTCCCAAGTTTTTAGAGTATTTTCCAATGGTCATCGGTTTCTAGTAAATCTTTGTCACGGCAACTGCCTGATCTCGGCTTAACGGTTTTACGGGTAAGTAGTCGAATAAGGTTGGACCACGTACGTGATGTAAAAAACTTCCAAGGTCTGTACACCTAGAACCTGTAGAAGTATGTACACCGTAGACTCTAGCTAAAGCGGCATCTTTTTTATGCCTGAATGGCCAAGTATAACCTCACCACGCCTCCTTCTTGTAAATTTATCATTGGCCCATGTGTAGTATTGCGGGACCTCGTGGTATAGAAGTGTCTTTGCAAATTCATCGGCATCTTTTTTTATGCCTTAATGGCCAAATATGTCCTCACCACGCCTCCTTCTTTTTTTACATTTAAAAGAAGGAGACCTTGTTTAAAAGAAAGGTTTAAATTAAATTAAATGTTTAAAAAAAGGAGAAGGATTGCGGGACCTCGTTGTTTAAAAGTGTCGTTGCAAATTCATCGGCATCATTTTTTTTGCCTGAATGGCCAAACAAGTCCTCACCACGCCTCTTTCTTTTAAATGTATTATTAGCCCATGTGTAGTATTGCGGGACCTCGTTGTTTAAAAGTGTCTTTGCAAATTTATCGCCATCTTTTTTTATGCCTGAATGGCCAAATATGTCCTCACCACGTCTCCTTCTTTAAAATTTATTATTGGTCCATGTATAGTATTGCGGGCCCTCGTGGTATAGAAGTGTCTTTGCAAATTAATCGCCATCTTTTTTATGCCTGAATAGCCAAATATGTCCTCACCACGCCTCCTTCTTTTAAATGTATTATTGGCCCATGTGTAGTATGATCTATGGGCTGAGTAATAACTCCTCCAGTTACGCGGAGGTAATTAGCCTACTGTGTCACACTGACCAGATGGGTTAGCACAGGGTTTCGTATCAAGTTTTCCTTCTCTTGCAGCTAGGTTTACCTTTCCCTGTTGTCGGCTCTTAGGACACCTTCAATATGGAATGGGTTGATGACACTATGTATTCTAAATCAGTCTTGGAGGACTTAATACTGGTAATTAGCCAAGTAAGATTAAACTAGTCTTGGGTTGACTTGGGGTCGGAACGAGGAGGTTAATAGGGGGGGGGGTTGTAGATCCGCTATTCCCAACTTCTATGGAAACATGACGCTAAGGTGCTGGTGTACGTGATCGAAATAAATATTACATACATAATTTATGTTTTTATAAATTTATTTAGTTGTTCAATTAATTCCAAATTCGACCGACAAGATTTGATGGGCTTTTGTAACTAAACATTGTTAAGAAATGTAAAATATGAAATTGAAAAATCGGTTATCGTATGCGACTAATTTCTGTAAATCTCTTCACAAATGAGTCGACCGATTTTCTTGTCCGCTCCAAGGAAATCGCGCATATCCAGGCGTCTGCACGCATCTTTCAACTCTTGGATATTGCCTTCCTTAATCATTTCTTGTGCAGCTGTTTTGGTCATTTCCAGGGTCAGCCTCTCCATAAAGTCACTAAAAAAGGGCAAGCTCAATAAAACATGATAAATACTGGTAGTCACCCATCGGTCGAAATTTGACCATAATTTTTTTTTTCTCAATTTCATCACCGATTTTAACAATAAACAAAAGAGTATGCATGGGTGTGTCGAATACATTGCAGTGCGTGTCATGATTTTACGTATTGATTTAATTAAGTTTATATGCATATTTTTTTAGAAAAATTGGGATTTGATCTTTTTAATTTCTCTCTCAATTCTTTGACCATAAAATTAAAAGTCCCACTGCTGAGACGTGCCTTTTTTCCGTTGGAAATCCTCATGGATGCCCGACCGCTAAACGCCAGCCGGGTTATGTGGGATTCCGAGGCGCGGAAAGATAGTAATTGCGCCCCTACCTACCCACTGAAACTAACGGTGTCCCTCACCTGCCTGAAACAGGGCCACGGGTTACACTCCCCGATGGGGAGCATGCTCCGCGACCCTGATAGGGCCTTGGCCTACTTTCACAAGCGGGCCTCACGCTTTGATGGGGATCTCTGAACGCTCCCCTACCCACCGAGAGGCCTCTCCCCGTGGGCCCGCCCGGCACTGAGCCGGTATGGCCCCAACGGATCCTAAAGGCACGCAAGCCCCCTCACCGCACAGATTGTGAGAGTAAACTCGCACAATAGTCTCAAAGGGGCACACATCAGCATGATCACGTCAATAATAGTAACCTTCTAATGCCTTAGCCAACCAATCCCCAACAACGGCACCTGTTCACAAGCATGACGCATGTGGCAGTCATCCTCAACCATATTGCAGGGAAGAGAACGACCTGCCACACGACGCTACCACTGCCATGAGTCTTAAGGTGAGCATGATAACGTGAGCATAATAATGAATACAATAAATTGTTTCAGTAAACGGTCATAATGCGAAGAGTTTCAACGAACATCTCAAGAAACTCTCACTGGATTTGGAAAGGATCGTGAGGAGGTTCCTCTTTTTGGAGGCCTGAACCGTCGGTAGTTTAGGTCATCGACCTTGTTTTGACGCCCAAGTACGCGGGGCGTCACACGGGGGAGGGTGCCCGATGGGGCTGCCGCCTGCGGACCACTGTAGAAACGTACGCGATACCCGTGGTCCGCCGTGAGGGCGGGTGTCGGCGCACGGCGGGTTGTTTTAGTGGGTGAGGGCCCCACACTACCCCGTTGTCTCCCCGGACGCGGGATGTGCGGTCAGGCATTTTTTCCCACCAAACCAAAAAAAAAGGCTCCTGGGTGAAGAGCCTTATCCAAAAGTACTGCACTTTTGGGTACGGCACGTATTGTGAGGAGGTTCTCACTCTGGATCCCTGACCACTGGTGATTTGGGCTATCGGCTTAAGTTTATTTATAAAAATATTTGTAAAATATGATAATAATACAAAAAAAACTTACTCCCTATCATTTGGACGAGATTCGACGGTCAAAGCGGCGACGAGGCACAAGCCAATAATAAAAATAATTTTGGAATTCATTTTTACGGTTTTAGAAATACAATGTAGCTGTCACTTCGGAGATGAACTTCAGAATAGTACATATGGCATACAAAACGAGTTTATATACTAATGTAATGACCTATGAGCTGATAAGACACAGGTATACATAGTTATTGTTGAGATAACTAAAATGGTTAACCGCAAATTGCTAAAGCAATGAGTAGTTCTAGGCAATTATAATTTGACTAGCTATACCCTGCGCGCGTTGCCACGCCACTAACTAAAATAAATTTGAAGGAAAGGCAATACACAACTCCTTGTAATTTTGGTTCAGGGACCTTCGTGGGCACATGCACAACACTTTGCTGAAGATCATCAGATGATCAAATACATAGTTAACGAACTCTAAAGGACATACAGACAAAACATTCATTTTTATAGATGTACTAGTGACTACTAGCTGACCTCGCAAACGATGTTTTGCCGTATAAATATCGCTATTAAAAATAGAGATTGATCGTATATGGGTGAATATTTTGGGTAGTACCTATGTTTTTTTTTTTTTTTATGTAAGAGCGGGCAGATGACTGCATTCCGCCTGATGTTAAGTGGAAATGCCGTCCAGAAGTGGGGATACCTAGTGCTAGCAGATTTCCATTCCAAGCAAGGTGATGTTACTCTGTAACGCAAGTGTCGTGCCCAGAAGAGATGGGAGAGGAAGAAATGGCGACTTTTTAGCGGAGAACGCGCATGTTTGAGTTTTTTTGGCATTGAACTCAATCAGGTTGTTAGAACCCCATTCTGAAATTTTTTTTTCTGTATCATACAAAATAAAAATATTTTTTTTCTGTAAAATAAAAATATGGGAATGTAAAATAGATGTTGTCTGATTTTCAGACCTAACCAACACGCACACAAAATTTGACGAAAATCGGTGGAGCCATTTCGGAGGAGTTTAATTACAAACACCGTGATATGAGAATTTTATATAATATAAGACTAGCAGCCCGCCCCGGCTGCGCACGGGTATTAAACAAACATTTCAAAAGTTATACATTTTTACACACACACTCCCACACATACTTTCTTGTTTTCGCGTGGGATTATTAAAAAAGAGTAAATTTATGAATAAAATTCGAATATTATTATAATGTTGTTTTTTTTGTTATATATGTCGTGGATAACGATATCGTTTTATTAAGTTTCTCAATTGATTGTTAACACAGTAGTGCGGCAAACGCGGTGACGTCAGTTGTTTTGCAATGGCGGCACGTGGACAGAGTCGTAATGGAAAGTGAGGTTGGCTCGATCAGTCAGTCGACGTTGGGACACGGACCGAGACACTTCTCCGTTGCGAACCTGTCGGTTTGTCTATCTAAGTGTGTTAACTGAACATTGTTATTTATACTGTGGTTAATATTGTGAATTATAAAGTTTACAAGTAATAAACCTCGTACCAAGTCAAGATGATGACGACTCTATCGCTCAGCCGTCGCTATCTCCGACATCAGAAGTGGTATGTAACTCAGTCAGCCCACGTGGAGAAAACAGTGTAGTGATAATGTGTGTACTTCTGTACGCGATGGAAATAACCGATAATGGCGATTCATTGTCACTATAAAGGAGACATTAAGCTACATGAAGATTGTTCTGAACTGAAGATCACAAGCGGCAGTCATAGTGCGGCGATTAACCAAGTGGGGATCACTTGCTTTCATTGTGATGGACAAGGACACTACGCGTCTAACTGCCCTGAGCGGAGCAGCAGGAAGGCGAGCAACAGTACTGTGGTCAGCCAGGTCAAAGAATAGTGAGTGGATCTGTAGTAAGCGCACCAGCTGCAATTTTACGTCACTCCGGTGAGCAGTTTCCATTTTTATTACTCGGGTATATTGTATGGTATACGAATTTACGATAGTGTGATTTTGACCGGTGTAAGAAAATATTATTTGAGGTTCTTTTGCGTGTTTACCTGTTAATTACTTGCGATACGAAGTTTAGATTGCTGTGCTTGTTTAGCTTGACGGTTCATCGGTCTGGCGTCGTATTTTCGCCAGTTTATAGCAAAGTTTTCCAAGATTATGGAGCCATTGTATGCCTTGATTTGCATCGGTAAGGTAGCCTAAACGTGAGGCGATAGGACAGCAGATCCAGATTTCAAGCGATCGGGTTTTCGGTCGGCAACTGTGGAATGTCACAGCTGCGGTGGAATGGGTCACCGAGCATCAAATTGGCGGTGAAAGGCAAGGCAGCTAGTACTGCCACTGCACACTTCAGCGTCAGGCTCTGCGGGGCCGCGGCCGCGGTCGGACTTAGTCTGTTTCAGGTGCGGCAGCGCCGGACATTTGGCAGCGAGATGTCCACGTGGCAACAACGTGGCAACAGCGGAGGAGCTGGCGCGGCGGTAGGCGCAGGCGGTTCGGAGCGGCGCCTGCGGCGGCAGCGAGTAACGAGAGGCATGTGGAAGCTTGCTATGTTAACAATCCCAGCGGTGCGCTGATGAACGCTTGTGAGTCGTATCCATTTTATTCTGATTCTGGTGCAGAGTGCTCTCTCATCAAACATTGTGTTGCGCCGAAGCCAAGTGGAAAGAGTTATGAGCACCCTCAAAAATATGTTGACTGTTGTAGAAGTTAGTCCAAATATACAGTCAAGGGCGAGGTGGCTCTATGAACTATAAAGGGCGAGGTGGCCAAATATACAGTCAAGGGCGAGGTGGCTCTGTGAACTATAAAGGGCGAGGTGGCCAAATATACAGGGTTGATCACTATTGGTTCGAGCACATGGCTAAGTGCGTTCGTAAGTTTGTCTATGGTTGTATTACTTGTAAACTATCTCAATCGCAATCAGGTCGCCCACAAGCGGGACTTCATCCAATTCTTAAGATTAATATCCCGTGGCATACTGTGCACGTTGACTTAACTGGCAAATTAAGTGGAAAAGCGATTGCAAGGAGTACGTCATAGTTTTAATTGATGCGGTCACAAAATTTGTTCCCTTGTATCATACCCTGAGAATAGATTTGGCTAGAACAATTAAATCCCTTAAATTAAGCGTCTTTAGTTGGAGCTCCAGTAAGTAATTGCAGATCTGGGACGATGCTTTTCCAACAAAGAATTCAAAGTTTTTTTGTCAGTTTCATTACGTTTGATAGCTGCGGGTTCAAGTCGCGCTAATTGCCAAGTAGAAAGAACAATGAGCGCGTTAAAAAGTATGCTGACCGCGATAGAAGCGTCTGATAGGTCCCGGCATGAAGCGTTAGAAGACGTGCAATTAGTTTTGAATTCCTCTGTCCACCGTGTAATACAAGCGAGTCCACTCGAGTTTCTGATAGGACCTTTAGCTAGACCATTGTAACCTATTAACTTTGAATGATTCCGGACCGGCAGTAGACATTAGTAAGAGAGCAAGCGGCCACATACATAGAAAATAGTGCCGTTTACGAAAAAGTAAAATTTGATAAAACTACAAGTTAAAGTGGTAAAGTTTGATGTTGGTAATTTAGTTTAAATTCAGAACGAAGAGAAACCAAACTAAATTAGACGCGAAATACAAGGGACCGTTAAAAATTGTGGAGTTACTTGATGGTGATCGTTATTTGCTGAAATCTTTGACCGGTAATACGAGTAGAACATAAAAATACGCTCACGACTGTATAAGGAGATTCCACTAAGCAGTGTGCCCGTTGAGTTAAATTTGTCTGATGAAGATGGTGAGGAGGTTGCCTCCAACAGTAAAAAAGAACACATACCTTGGCTAGGTCGCACTACACGCACTAGTCTGTAGTCGTAACTGCAACTCTGGGAGTTGTACAGAGCGCGATGGGCAGCTAGTGGTGTGGCGGGGACCCGGGTCTCGAGAGAGACTATTTGTATGGTCCTGTGTACTGGGAGTCGTGAACTCTAGTTAAAGTGTTGGTCGTATCGCTTGGAGCGATGACGATATGGGTGACATGTGAATTGTCACTAGCTGCTGGGACAGCTGGGCCATGTGTTGTGTAATTATTACTTTAAACCTACTGTTTTAAAGTATCAGTATTGAGATTTAAAGATTATGGGCTTAGAGGAATCTTTCGTGTTAAAGTTGTTAAAATTATTTGTATGCTAACGTGATCTCTGTTAACTTGATTCTTAAGATACGATTACGGAACATTACCGTCAGGTTGGCCGAACGTGAAAATGTGCCTCAGTTGGTTATTTTGTTACAAGTACACACGAGGACGTGTGCTTCGTCAGGCTGGCCGTGTCGTGGATAACGATATCGTTTTATTAAGTTTCTCAATTGATTGTTAACACAGTAGTGCGGCAAACGCGGTGACGTCAGTTGTTTTGCAATGGCGGCACGTGGACAGAGTCGTAATGGAAAGTGAGGTTGGCTCGATCAGTCAGTCGACGTTGGGACACGGACCGAGACACTTCTCCGTTGCGAACCTGTCGGTTTGTCTATCTAAGTGTGTTAACTGAACATTGTTATTTATACTGTGGTTAATATTGTGAATTATAAAGTTTACAAGTAATAAACCTCGTACCAAGTCAAGATGATGACGACTCTATCGCTCAGCCGTCGCTATCTCCGACATATATATTTTTGTATAAAATTTTATTTTTAGCGTTTGTAAAAAGGCCATATATTTACTTTCTTTGCTCCTGAAAATAAATTGATTGAGTCAGAGCTTCCCTGTAATTGATAGGGCAAAAGATGTTTTCACCAGAAGCTGAAGGTTTTGCAGATCAGTTGGAATCCTCGGTATCCTAGGTATATGAGCTAGTTGACCAGCTGGACCGGTGATAATGGTTGCTACGGTTAAATTGTCCTTCAATTTCTTAATAAGCTGCCTCGTCCAGTTGTCCAAGTTCGGAGGGCTTAAATTCCTTGAAACCATGATTGGAATTCCAATTTTTAAAGTCAATTCATGTAGTGCATGTAGTTACTTCCTAAGGTAAAAACATTCTGATTGAGAAGGATGTACACCGTAGACTCTAGTTAAAGAGGCAT
Source organism: Clostera curtula (assembly GCA_905475355.2). Classification (NCBI taxonomy): domain Eukaryota; kingdom Metazoa; phylum Arthropoda; class Insecta; order Lepidoptera; family Notodontidae; genus Clostera; species Clostera curtula. Next base: position 4,899,004 of record FR997822.1, read on the forward strand.
CGTTTTTATGCCTGAATGGCCAAATATGTCCTCACCGCGCCTCCTTTTAAATTTATTATCTATACTAATATATAAAGCTGCAGAGTTTGTTTGTTTGAACGCGCTAATCTCAGGAACTACTGGTCCGATTTGGTCGAATTCTTTCAGTGTTAGATAGTCCATTTATCGAGGAAGGTTATAGGCTATATTTTATTTTCAAAAGAATTAGGGATCCGTATGAAATTTGCGATTTTGTAACCCAAGGTGTAACATCGAAAACCTATTTATGCATGCGCTGCAAAAACTATTGACAATAGAACAAAATGAAGTACGACGAGTTTGTAGGTCTTATTAAAATCTACAAAAAAGTCCGAGAGAGCACATATCTAACTATCATAGTTTAGTAACAATAACCACTTTTATATTCATTAAAAAAATGCATATAAGCACGGGTTCGAAGTCCACGCGAGCGAAGCCGCGCCCAAAAGCTAGTTAGTTATATAATGGTATTGAATCAGTCTTAAATAATCATTTATTTATTTTATGGATTAATAATAAAATAAAAATAAAATAAAAATAAAAAAGCCTTTTATTCCTTACAAACATAAAAAAGTGATAAGTAAAAGTTGAGTACTATCTAACTAACCTAAGATTTATACATATCTGATACGTTCCTATATATAAGAAAAGCTTTTTACATACAAACTTTAAATTATCTTTTTAAATTTCCAATAACAAATAAAATTTATGACGATTGTTTTACATATGTTTATGTTTATTTATTTGATTATAGGGTTTGTAAGAACCCCTCCTCGGGTGAAGGCCTCCTCCAAAGAAATCCATTTGTCCCTATCTTTTGCTATTTGCAGCCAGTTTGGGCCGGCGATTTTTGTGATGTCGTCTTGCCATCTCGCATGCGGTCTTCCTCTGCACCGTGTACCAGGCGGACCATTCCATGAGGTTATTTTTTTGGTCCATCTCTCGTCTTGTAGCCGCCCTACGTGGCCTGCCCATTTCCATTTAAGTCTTTGGGCATGGATTAGAGCATCTATCGCTTTCGAAATGCTTCTAATTTTGGTATGTTTTATTTTTTGTCGTTTTTTTATGTTTAGCATGCTGCGTTCCATACTGCGTTGGCAGCTTGCGATTTTACTCTTTATTTTACTTGAGTATTTCCAAGTCTGACAGGCGTAGGTCAAACACGGTAGGAGACATGTATTCATCGTTTGAGTTTTAATCCGTACTGACATATCTCCTTTGAATATTTCCTTTAAGCTCCAGTACTTATTCCAAGATCTTTGTATTCTTCGTTCTAATTCTAGCTCATTGTTTGTCCTGTCAAATGATATTTGTTTCCCCAGGTAGATGTAGTTATCTGTGTAGGCCAATATATCTTTGTCGACTACCATTCTTGTTCTTTTACTGTTTGTCATTAGCATTGTTTTTGACAGGTTCATTTCTAAACCAACTTGATTGCTGACTTCGTTTAGAGAACGAATCATGAGCTGTAGTTCTGTGCCTGTTTCTGAAAGCAAAACCAGATCATCGGCGAAGCGGAGGTGGGTAAGATGGTTTCCGTCGATATTTAAACCATATTTTTTCCAGTCCAGCTTCCGCATTGTTGATTCTAGAAGGGCAATAAATAAAAGCGGAGATAGGGGGTCACCTTGTCTCACCCCTCTATCAATAGGAAAGCTTTGCCCGACTTTTTCTAATTTTACTCTACCTTTATTGTTCGCGTATATATTTTTTATTACTTTTATGTAAACGTTTTTTACGCCCTGCTCTTCCAACGTTGCCCAGATGCTTTGGTGGGAAACTGTGTCGAATGCTTTTTTGTAGTCTATGAAAGCTATATATAGAGCCCTTCTTCGTTCGTGATATTTTTCGATTATAAGTTCCAAGGTGTGGATGTGGTCTATAGTTGAGAAGCCCTTTCTGAAACCCGCCTGTTCGATTGGTTGTTCCGCGTCTAGTGTAGAGCTTATTCGTTGAATTATTAATGAAGAGAATAGTTTGTACAAGCATGGTAATAGGCTTATTGGTCTGTAGTTTTCAATCGCGCGGGGGTCCCCTTTTTTATAAATCAATATTATATTAGACTCTGACCATTGGGTGGGTGTCTCCGTAGTTTCCATGATACGGTTGAACAGGTTAGTCAGAGGTAGAGCTAGTTCGGTGCAGGCGGTTTTTAAAGCCTCGTTGGTTATGTTGTCTGAACCTGGGCTTTTATCTGTTTTCAGAGCTTTAATTGTGTCAGCTATATCTTTTATATTGAATTGTACTATATCTTCATTGTTATAAAGGTGTGAGGTGTACGTTGAACTCTGTGGTATTAATGTTTGTTCGTTAGCCTTGTATAATTTTTTGTAGAATTCCGTTGCCACATCTAAAACGTCATTTCGGCTATTTAGGGTCTTATTTGCCCGGTTTAGTCCATCAATCCATGTTCTGTAATTTTGTAACTCTCTATACGCTTTTTTTGAGCTACCGGATTTTGCCAGATGCCGTTGGATGGTGTTATATCGGTATGCTGTGTAGTCTCGTTTTATAAGTTTGCTTATAAGCTTGTACAGTGCTGATAATTCATTCTTCATTGATCGGGTTTTATTTTTTGTTCTTTGTAGTTCCTGTCTTCTTTTCATAAGTATTAAAGTGCGCTCCGATAGTATCCCTTGACCTTTGTTGTTGTTTTTATTTTGTAAACGAGCGATCTGAAGACTTTTGCCAATAGCTTTTATTATTTTATCGTGATAGGTTTGTGTAGAAACGTTGAAGCAGTTTTGTAGGTCCGGCAGGTAAGATGTAATACTCTCTTTGTATAATAATATTTCCTCTTCGTTTTTCAGTGTAGATTGCTGATTGTTGCTGAAGTTTGATCTGTTTTTCTTGTATTTTTTTAACATTACTGTCGCTCTAACTGGCCTGTGATCAGAAGAAAAGTTGACATTTAATACTTCGATGTTTTGGATAATTTTCGGTTTATTTGACATGATATAATCAATTTCATTTTTATATATTCCACTTGGTGAGCGCCATGTCCATCGTTTATTCGACTTCTTTTTGTAGAATGTATTTAGAATTGCGATTTTGTTTTCCAATGCAAAATTTATTAATCTCTGACCTCTCTGGTTTCTTTCGCCATATCCGTATGATTTCATAACTAAGTATTCGTCTTGCCTGGGTTGACCTATTTTTGCATTTAGGTCCCCCATTATTATAAAAGTTCTATGTGCCTGGTTAATAGCTTTGTTTACATTTGTGTAAAAGTCATCAATTTCTTCTTCTTTTGCTGATTCCGTGGGTGCGTATACTTGTATAAGAGATAATTCAATTCCTTGTATTTTTAAGTTCAGTAACGCTACTCTATCATTTATGCCAATAAATTTTTCTATGCTATTCTTATGTTTTTTATTTAGTAGGAATCCAACACCGTACTTCCCTGGTGTGAGTCCTATGTGGCATAGAATATAGTTTTCATATTCCTCAATTTTTGTTCCTAGGCGTCTTACTTCCGAAAGTCCAATTATATCGTATTTTATACCTTTTAAAGCCTCTTGCAATTCAATTAAGCGTTCATACGATGATAACGTTCTTACGTTATAAGTTACTATGTAGAGCTTGGGGGGTGATGTAGAAGCGAGGTTTGATATCTTGGTAGTATTTTCCTTTGGAGGGTTGTGGTCATTATCTTCCGCGGTGACCGGCCGTATTGGAAGGTGACCGGCCGTATGGATTAATACCGAAGTATAAATAAAAGAGCTTATAAGGCGGTGGCATTTTAATATATTTTTGAAATAAAAAACATAGGTATAATAGTTAGACATATGCTGGCGCGATATTTTTTGTTAATAATTATATTGTCTGCAAAGACATTCACTGCTAGACATATTATGCCTCCCCCGAGGATTTCCACGAAGGCTGGCCCTGAACCGCCCGCAATTCAGTCGCCACTTGAGAACTTTTCTGTCCCATCGGGCGTGAGCTATGCGCCATGCCCATTACCATAGGTTTGGCAATCCATTTTAATCTTAGTGTATTATTTTGTAAGGTTGTTACTTAGGACAATGTGAAACGCTATGCAAAATCAAATCAAAATCAATACTCGATTTATTGCAGTTGGTTCATTTGAGCTCTTTGACCACCGGTTCAGAAGAAGAAGTGCTCTAAGTAGAAGAGTGTTGGTGTACGTGATCGAATGAATATAGTATAACTTACGTTTTTGATATATTTATTATGTTGTACAATTAATTCCAAATATTCGACCGACAGTATTTCTTGGGGATTTGTAACTAAACATTTTTAAGAAATGTTAAAAATTAAATTAAAATACCGAAATCGTATGCGAATTTTTGTTAATCTCTTCACAAATACGTTGACCTATTAACTTTTCTTCACTCGTATCAAGCATAGTATCCAGGTGTCTGCACTCTTCCCTCAACTGACGGATATCGGCATTCTTCATCATTTCTTGTGCTGCTGTTTTGGACAGCTCCCGCAACAGCGCCTCCCTTAAGCCCCTAAAAAAAAGGGAAAGCTTAATATGACCGTCCGTCGAAATCCGACCATAATCAATTTAAAATATAGTCCTTTTCTAAATTTCGCCACAGATTTTAACAATAAACTAAAGAGTATGTGTGTGTCGAATACATGGCAGTGTGTGTAATGTTTTTTTTATTGATTTAATTTATTATAAATGCATATTTTTTTAAACAATTGGGATTTGATTTCTCTCAACTTTCAGCGCATAAGTGACCCACTGCTGAGTCGAGCCTCCTCCAACTGCATGGAGGGTAATTAACCTACTGTGTACGGTGGTAATAGGGTTTTGTATCAAACTTTCCTTCTCTTACGGCTAGATTTTTATTCTTATCATTTGCTTTTGCCGGCTTTTACCCTCAGGATGAAATGGGGTGGTGACCATACGTATTCTAATTCCGTAACCACCAGTAATTTGTTTTCTGGATAGTATAACAGTGGTAATTAGATTGGGAGATTATTTGGTAGAAAATCACAATACTAGATTAACGTTGGCACAGTCGCTGTCAAACAATATAAAAAGAACGAAAAACTTGAGACTGGCTGAACACAAACCGTAAAAAAAAGGCAAGATATATTAAAATCAAAATCAAAACTCCTCTAACCAAGTTGGCTCATTAAAACTCTTTTGACAAGTCAATCAATAAAATGAAATTTAAAATTTACCATTTCAAATTTAATATTGAAAATTCACCACCACACTACCGGTTCGGAATGCAGCTCTACAGAGAAGAGCCGTCAAGAAACTATGTAGTTGCTCTGTAAAGATCGCCATTTTTAGGTACAAGGCCGGGATAAGACAGATTTGTGAGGGCAAACTCGCGCAATAGTCGCAAAGGGCCAAACATTACCCTGATCTAGTCAACAATAGTAACCTTCTAATTCCTGAGCCAACCGACCCCTTTTTTTTTGTTGTCGCTGGGGAAATGCTTTATGCATACCACCGCCCCCCGGGAGAGAGGTCGGTGATTATGTGGGACTCCGACAAGGGTCGTCTACCCAAGAGTCGTTTACCCACACACGACGCGCTTGGGGCGCCACAAGTTTGCGTAAACGCATTCTACTGTGACGCCCCGGCGTGGTGCCCGCAACGCGGGCAAGCGACTATCAGAGAGGGCGTCCCGGTACACTGGGACGCCCTCAGTCATCGAGGTTTTCGTCGGTGGCGGCTCCCCCGAACCACCACCGGCTTCCTATGCGAGGGCAGAAGGGGCCCGCACAGTCACGAACCCCCCTCCAACTATGCCTCCATCCGCGGCGCGGGTCAGCCGGAGCTCCCTCCCTTTCGACCCGCCCCGCTGCCCCCTTCTGCGACATCGGCCCCGCAGAAGGAGGCCCGTCAGCCCTCGGGCCGGCGCCAACCAGAGGACACTGGCGCACCGCAGCCGTCCAGGGCCCGCAGGGAAACACTGAGGACAGGGTCCACCGTCTACCCGGGTCCCCGGAGCCCCCGTCCACGGCTCGCAGGGACACACTGAGGACAGGGCCCCGCAACCCCCTTCCGCGACATACGGCCTCGCAGAGGAGGCCCGTCAGCCCTTGGCCGGCGCCAACCCGAGGACGTTGGTGCCGCTCTTCGTCTCACCTCTCCCTGGCCGGTATGGCCCCACAGATCCTTGAGGTACTCAAGCCCCCTCACCACGGCAAGGTGGCAGCACAGTCGAGGGGGTGCATACTTGAAACTGCCGCGGAATGATGCAGACTTATATGATGGTGTCGCCAGTTGTTGCGCACAACTTCTTACCTCACGTTGGCGGTGGTTATTTACCCACGAAAATTTCGAGTACAGATGTGATGGACACGCGTTTTTAATTACGCCAAAAAGGAGGCAGGCCAGATGCTATTTTCTACGTAGTTTCATTTTTAAAATAAAACCTTTATCTAGGTAGGGGGTAACATGAGCCCTGGGCGGTATGTTAAAACAAAACGTGCACACGCATTTTGGACTCTCTGTAAGAGTTTTTCTGTGCGTGCTAGTAGCCGAGGGCCAATCACTGTATCCCCGTAGTTTAATTTAGACAAAACAATTGCTTCTACCATTTGGATCCAGGCTTAAATGAGGCCGCACTTTGTAGAGAGTTTTTAACCGGTAAAAACAGTTCTGCACACAATTAGCAACATGGTTCTCAAATCGCAGTGACTGGTCCATTAGCAAACCTAGGTTACGGGCCTCGTGTACACGTTCTATGCAATTCCCATGGATTTTAAATTAATGGGGGCGTCAATCATTCTCTCTAACTTTTCTATTTGACTATGAGTACCAAATATCATGTATTTTGTTTATTTGAGTTAAGGAGTAGAGAGTTACAGTTAGACCACGTAGCAATCCTGTCCAAATCCTCATTTAAGGCATTTATTGCAACGGCGTTATCCTGGGGTTTAAATGATATATATATTTGCACGTCATCACCGTATATATGATATCGACAATGTTTTATGGCCTTTGTTATGTCTGCAGTATACAGTGTAAAAGGGGATGGAGCTAATATAGACCCCTGGGGTACACCCTTGTCTAAGCGAGCCACATTTGATAAGCACTTAGTTCCATTCATGGCAGTGATCTCAACATATTGGGTACGGTTACCGAGATAACTGTCAAACCACTTTATCGTGCTCGGCTCAAACCCGTAGTATGACAATTTAGAGAGTAGGAGGGCTAAATTAATAGAGTCAAAAGCCCTGGAAAAATCGAGTAAAACTAATAATGTACACATGCCGTCATCTTGGATGGCTAATGGCTAATTGATGTTTTAGAGCAGTAGACGTACTATAACTCTTTCTGAAACCAGACTGCAACGCAGGCAGCATGATACTACTCTCTAAGTAATTGAATAGTTGAATGTTTACCACTTTGTCCAAAATTTCTGATACTAAGTGTAGTACACTTATAGGTCTTACATCGGCTATATTAACTGGGTTAGGTTTTTTGGGTAAAGGTCGAACAATGGCTGTTTTCCATAGGTCCGGGAACGTTGACGTAGCTATTGATGTATTAATAATGGACGTGAGGTAGTCTAGCGTTTGGGGAAGGCTTAAAACGAACATGTCGCGAGTGATATGGTCGCAACCCTCCGCATTAGACTTGAGGCTAGCCAGTACCCTGGCAACTTCTGATTGATCAATCGGTTTAAGGCAAAAACGACCATCAATTAACTTATTAAATTCAAAATAAGTTAGAAAAGATATTGTTATCTCTGTATTTTCGGGGACACTTGGAAAATGCCAGTTAATTTGGTTGGGATCGTTAAAATGGGGCGAAGTTCGTTATTGTGTTTAGGGGGTAACAAGCTAGCTGTTTAATTTTTTCAAAGAATACTAGGGAACTTAATTTTGTTATTAATATTATGCTCATAATAGGCTGTTTTTTCGTGATATAAAGACTTGATAACTAATTTTTTTAATTCTTTATAGTATAATTTTTTTGATTCCGATTTAGTTTTTAAATACTGGGAACGTGCTTGGTTTCGTAATATCATTATGAATAATGTGTTGACTTAAAGTGTCCATCGTGACCTAAACAAAATAAATTATTTGAATTTGAACGTGAGCATAATAATGAATACAATACAATATATAGACATATACTAAAGGATGGGACTGCCGACATCTGTCGAGCCTGTCATCGTCCAGGAGAGTCCATTAGGCATATCGTCTCTGGCTGTGCTCGTCTTGCGAACGGAGAATACTTGCACAGGCACAACCAAGTGGCCAAGATAGTCCACCAACAATTTGCCCTTAAAAATAGTCTTGTGGATACTGAAGTGCCCTACTACCAATACCAGCCTGCGCCAGTTCTCGAAAATGGTCATGTCACGCTCTACTGGGATCGTTAGATTGTCACTGACAGGACTTTTCTCGCTAATAAGCCTGATATAGTGATAATTGACCGATTGGCGAGTCGGGCAATGCTTGTTGACGTCACTATCCCGCATGACGAGAACTTCGTTAAAACCGAAAAAGAGAAACTCACCAAGTACCTCGATTTGACTCACGAGGTTACTGTAATGTGGCATGTTGATTCAACAATCATTGTGCCGATAGTCGTTTCAGTAAACGGTCTAAACGTGAAGAGTTTTGACCAACATCTCAAGAAACTCTCGCTGAGTTGCTGGATTAAGGGCCTGATACAAAAGGCGATCATCCTGGATTCGGCAAGGATCGTGAGGAGGTTCCTTTCTCTGGAGCCCTGAACCGTCAGTAGCTTAGGTCATCAACCTCTTTGTCGACGGGTTTTCTATTGTTTTATATATATTTTGAATAACAATGTTTTTTAAGAAAATATGTTAAAAAATTTGAAATAAAAAGACATACTGAAATACAATAAAACTTACTCCATATCATATGGAAGAGACTCTACGGTCAAAGCGGCGATGAGGCACAAGCCAAAAATTAAAGTCATTTTGGAATTCATTTTTACGGTTTTAGTAATACACAGTAGCTGTCCCTTCGAGATGAACTTCAGAATAGTAAAATTGACATACAAAATGAGATTATATACCAATGTTATGACTCAGGGGGCCAATTCTCAGGACGGTAGACATAATTTGGAATAGAGATAGAGATTTGGAACTCGATCTCTAGTATAAAATCTCGTTAATAGAGATTAAAATCCCTATTTCTGTAATCTCAGCACGAATCGTGATAGACTTTATAGAAATCTCTAAAAGACATAATTTAATGTTGCCATTACGAAACTTTGTGAAGCTGGACGCATTCCGTTTTACGTTATTTGAGCGTTTTCGTGACGTATTATGTTGTAAAATTGTAGTTAAAAATGTTTCTGACCCTTTAAATTTATTTTTAAAATATAATTCAACGTATTAGCTGTAAAAGAATGGTTTCTAATGTCATCATCATTCTTGGACAACAATAACTGTGACTGAACGTAATGTTTTTTTATTCCTAATTAAAAATAAATGAATAAAAATGGAAAACGTGCAGCCGCGGAAGGTGCACAACAAAAACAGATGCTCATCCAGTTGGTAAAATCCGATCCGCAACTGCAGATCGGTAAAATTTCATCGGCCTTCACGAAGAATACCACTATAATGTAACACTTATATACCTCAAAGTACCTTTACTTTCAATTACTTAGTAAAAACTTACAAAGTGTTTCATTTTTATGATTGTGATGACGTCTCGACCGGTCCCAACTAGTAATAGCATCTCGCACGGCTTTCCATGAACTATATCGGAATTGACATGGCGAGAATAGCTTTATTAGATTTTCGCTAGTGATGACGTCATCTATATACTTTATAGTTATATTTAATAATATAAAGCTGCAGAGTTTGTTTCTTTGTGTGTTTGTTTGTTTGTTTGGACGCGTTAAACTCAGGAACTAGTGGTCCGATTTCAAAAAATCTTTCGGTGTTGGATAGTTCATTTACCGAGGAAGGTTAAAGGCTATATTTTATTTTCATAAGAATTAAGGATCCGTATGAAAATTGTGATTATGTAACCCAAAGTGTAAAATCGAAAACCTATTTATGCGTGCGCTTCAAAAACTATTGACAATAGAACAAAACCATGTTCTATGAGTTTGTAGGTCTTATTAAGATCTACAAAAAAGTCCGAGAGCACATATCTAACTATCATAGTTTAGTCACAATAACAGCTTTTATGTTCAAAAAAGTATTACATCGTCTGAAGAAAGAAACTACGTTAAATGTGTAGCGTAAAATTAATCCTAATCAATCTCTTAGTAACATAGGCTACACGCGAAGCGGAGATAAGCACGGGTTCGAAGCCCACGCGGGCGAAGCCGCGCGCAAAAGCTAGTCTCGAATAAAGATGTATCTCTACTGCACGAGAATTGGGCCCCAGGAGCTGATAAGACATAATTATTGTACTTCCCCACCGCACACTGGGTAATAAAGCGTGTTGTAAACGTCAACAAAACCCAGGATGGTGGCGTCATCATCAGCCTATTTCAGTCCACTGCTGGACGTAGGCCTCCCCCATGGCTTGCCACTGAACCCGGTCTTTGGTTCTATGCATCCAGTTGCTGCCGGCTGCCCGTCGCAGATCGTCGCTCCTTGGTGGCGTACTCACAGCTATTCCGGCGCCAAGCAGTTTTAGTTTTGTTTCGTCGTGTTTATGTGAGTGCCGGTGTCCGACAGGGCATTTCCTTGAATTGCTTAGACCTTGTCGTTGATTTGCATAACGCAAGCCTAGGTCTTAAGCATTCAAGTTACTGGAAGCTGTTGTCGAACAAACATATGTTTGTATCATTTGTTTCTTTGTCTCGTTTTAGTGACGGTATTTAAGTTAGTTTTAACATAGTATGATTGTCATCATCATTATTTCAACCAAAAGCAGTCCACTGCTGAAAATATGTCTCCCCCAAAAGGGGGTGATTACCATATTCAATAAAAAAAACATTACTTAGCAGGCGGGTGGGCGATTCCGATCGCAGTGTTCAACAGAACGTCGCTGCTGCCCAACGTCTGTTGTAGTATCCTTACTCCGTTACCACACGGACATCATCATCATCATCATCAGCCCACATTAGTCCACTGCTGGACATAGGCCTCCCCTAAAGAGCGGCTTAGCGCCCTGTCTTCAGCTTGACGCAACCAGCTGCTGCCCGCAACCTTTCGCAGATCGTCGCTCCACCTAGCAGAGGGCCGTCCCACACTACGCTTGCCGATACGCGGTCGCCACACGGACATACTATGATGCTTTTGGTTAATGATTTTTAAATTGACGTTTACTGACAGTAAGTATGAATGTTTCGTAAAATTAAGTATAATATAAAAGTGTGTAGGCACACAAAATCCGTCAATCTTGGAGCAGAGTATTACGAAGAGTACTAACAACTCGCCGCCTCAGGCCGCCTCGCTATGAGAGTTTTGTGACATACACAGCGGTGCAACGTCACGGCAGTCGCTTTTAAGGCCGCTGCATACGTGACGGGTAAAAACCGTATAATGACGTGACGGGTAATACGGACGGGACGGGACGGGAATTATTGCAAACATCGTTTTGATACAAAATGTATATGAAAGTGCATATTTCACGGACGGGACAGGAACGTGGCACTCACGGGACGTGCTAAACATCGTCGGCGACGATATTATATACATTTTGTATCAAAACGAAGTTTGCAATAATTCCCGTCCCGTCCCGTCCGTATAAAAACCCGTCACGTATGCAGCGGCCTTTAGTCGCCACTTACGACACCCTCAAGATGGTATGTCACCAATCCATACCATATTGAGATTGTCGTAAGAGGCGACTAAAAGAAAGCAAGATACAGATCACCTAGCCGCAAGAGAAGGAAAACTTGATACAAACCCTGTGTCAACCCGTCTTGCCAGCGTGGCACAGTAGGCTAATTTCCCTCCATAAATTTGGAGGAGGCGTCAGTCCCATATTCCCAACCTGTTTAAAAATATGCCGCTAAGGTGTTGATGTACGTGATCGAAATAAATATGACATAACAAGATTTGATGGGCATTTGTAATTCTAAATATCACTACATAGTATAAAACAAAGTCGCATTCTTCCGTCCGTCCCTATGTATGCATAAATCTTTAAAACTACGCAACGGATTTTGAAGCGGTTTTTTTTTATAGACAGAGTGATTCAAGGGGAAGGTTTATATGTATAACCCATCCCCGCTTTGCACGGGTGAAGCCGGGGCGGGCCACTAGTTGATTATATATGTAAAATATGAAATTAAAAACCGGAATCGAATGCAACTAATCTTTGTTAATCTCTTCACAAATAAGTTGAGCCACTCTCTTTTCTTGACTCGTCATTCCTAGGTAATCGAGCACATCCTGGCTTCTGCACTCTTCTTTCAACTCTTGGATATTGAACATTTCGATCAGGTCTTTTGCTGCTGTTCTGGTCATCTCCGGAGTCCACGTCTCCTTTAAGTCACTATAAAAGCAAGCTCATTAAGACAGGACAAATACTAGTGGTTGCCCTTCGGTGAAAATTCGACCATAAATAATTTAATTTATAGTTCTTTTCTTCATTTCACCACAAAAAAGTATACACGTGTATGTCAAATGTATGCATAGTAGTGTGAGTAATGTTTTTTATTAATCTTAATTTAAATAAATAAGTGTCACGTTGTTTGTCCGGAATGGACTTCAAAACTACGCAACCGATTTTAATAAAATTTGCACACCGTGTGCATTATAATAGCTTAAACTTTAATTTATCAATATTAATTTCAATATTAATTTATTGAAAATTATTGTTAGCTCCAAACAATGGCTATATTATTATCTGTTGATTGGCTAGTATAAATTGCAGTAAGTATTCAATAGATGGCGCTATGTCGAGTCGAAAAATGAATCGCAAAATGTGTTGGTAACCGCATAACTCAACAACCCCTGGACCAATTTGGCCAATTTTTTTTTTGAAATGTTCGTTGAAGTTCAAGGATGGTTTTTACGGCAAGAAAAAATCGAATAATTGCCGGAAAACCCCTAAAAACAGCCTTTTTCTTTTTCCCATGCAAACGTTTTCTAACTAAAACGTAGAGACAATTTGAGCTTTATTGCTATTGTATACAGTTCATATTAAATGACAACAACTCACTGCTGTCAAAGCAAAGTAGGTGTGTTCCTAATATCAAAGTTTCAAGTTGCACTATAAAGGTTCAAGCACATTATGTCGGGCCGCAGTGGGGCGGAGCGGGCTGCAGCGCAGCGCAAAATGCGCACATTAGTGCCAGGCCAGGTCGCAGTGCATTGACGGATTTTGAGTTCTTCATTCATTTTTCTGCCCACCACAGGAACACGGAAATACCAAAATATGCCCACCAATCCGCTTGCTATATAGCACACTGACGGGGCGCAGCGGGGCGGGACGGGCCGCATCGCACGGACGCAAATCGGCGTCGCAATAATGCGAGCCCGACACAGTGTGCGATAATTCTTACAAATTGTATTGAAGCGATTTGAGCGGATTTTTGTGCTCCGCCCCAGCACGCTATGGCCTAATGTGCTTGAACCTTAATACCGCTATATTTTTGACAGGACGAAGTCTGTCGGGTCCGCTAGTCTTTTAAATAAAAATAAATTGATAATTCTTTTTTTGGGTATGGTTTTGGGTTGGAGTATGGGTTGGTGACATTGTGTATTCCAAATCCATCACCAATTGATATTTTTGATAATTCACACTATCACTACATAGTATAAAACAAAGTCACTGTCGTCTGTCCGTCCCTATGTATGCTTAAATCTTTAAAACTACGCAACGGATTTTGATACGGTTTTTTTTAATAGATAGAGTGATTCAAGATGAAGGTTTATATGTATAACCCACCCCCGCTTTGCACGGGCGAAGCCGGGGCGGGCCACTAGTATCTTTATAAATTATAGCTTAGATCATATTCTGATGTGTACGCTATATTGTTAAAAAAGTATCATCAAAATCCATTCAATATGTTTTGCGTGACTGCGCTTTATAAAACGCGGTCACTCGAGGATTTTTCTGCCCCATGGGGCGTCAGTCCTACGAGCTATCTGCCCTGCCCGCTGCCACTGAAGTTTGGCAATCCGGTGGGCTATGTCGGTTACTCTGGTTCTCCTGCATATCTCCTCATTTATGAGTTGATCTTGCAGAAAATTTCTGAGCATAGCTTTCTCCGCTGCATTTTGCTTTTTTAATAAAATAAAAACTAATTTGCAAGTATAAGAAATCATATAAAAGTAATCAATCAAGTCTTCCACTGCTAGATTGGGACTCCTCCAAATATATGGAGGGAAATTATCACGGCCCATTCGAGTATTGAATTTGAAGCAGGTCCTTGAACGCGCCGCTACATTTTGCGCTTATCATTCACTGGACGCTGTTGCCGGACAAAAATATATTTGTATCATCTGGCTTTTTGTCTCGTTATAGTGACGTATTTAAGTTACTTTTAACATAGTTTGATCGTCATTATCAGCATCTCAGCCAAAAGACGTCAACTGCTGGACATAGGCGGGAGGCCTTACACATTTTATTTACACAAAGGCATCCATCGCCTGCCGGCGACCTTAAGCAGGTCGTCTATGCACCGTGTGGGAGGCCTACCAGCACTGCGCTTTCCAGTACGCGGTCGCCACTCGAGGACTTTTCTGCCCCCATCGGGCGTCAGTCCGCTATTCCCAACTTCTATAGAAACATTAAGATACACAAGAAACACCAAGGTGTTGGTGTGCGTGATCGAAATAAATATTACATAATTTATGTTTTTATACATTTATTACGTTTTTCAATTAATTCCAAATTTTAGACTGACAAGATTCCATGGGCTTTTGTAACTAAACTTTGTTAAGAATTGTTAAATATTAAATTAAGAAATCAGAAATCGTATGTGACTAATGTTTTTTAATCTCTTCACAAATGATTCGGCCGATTTTCTTTTCTTCACTTGTCATTCCACGGTAACCGCGCGCATCCAGGCTTGTGCACTCATCTTTCAACTGACTGATATCGGTAGTCTTGATCAGTTCTTCTGCTGCTGTTTTGGACAGCTCCTCGAGCAGCCTCTCCCTTAAGTCACTAAAAAAAGAACAAGCTTACTCATCATTATCATGTCATGTACATAATCATGACATGATAAATACTAGTGGGCGCCCGCTAGTCGAAATTCTACCATAATAAATTTAAATTGAACTTCTAATCTTTCTTCACCACCGATTTTGACAATAAACAAAAGAGTATGCATGTGTGTGTCAAATACATCGTGGTTAAAACTAGGTTCTATTCTTAGTATTGGTTCAACCTACAATAAAACAAGCTACAATCAAGAAACGTTATTGTTTATTTTAAAAAGTAAACATAATTTATTTTTTTAGGATTACATAAATCATATTTTAATATTCTTTATAAACTTAAACATTCTACGCAAGAATCAACAATCAAATTACTAATCACGGTTGGCGCAGTGGTTGAGCGATCGACTGCTGCGCAGCATGTCGCGGGCTCGATCCCCTCACGGAAGAAATATTTGTACGACCTACAAGTATTTGTTCCGGGTCTAGGTGTTTTCTATCTATAATATGTATGTATTTCCAAAAAAAATGTATATTAGTAGTATTAGTAGTAGCATTAAGTTGCTTAGCTTGGGACGAGATGGCGTTGTGTGAAATGTCCAAGGATATTTATTTATTTATTAGTTATTTATTCAAAAAAGATAAATTAAACGTTTTATATCTTTACCATCATAAACTTAAACTTTTAAATTATTTATTAGCAATCTAAAACAATTTATTATTTACTAGTGACCCGACCTGGCTTCGCCCGGCTGCAATTATGCATATATTATACATATAAACCTCAGTCTTGAAACACTCTATCTATTAAAAAAAACCGCATCAAAATCCGTTGCGTAGTTTTAAAGATTTAAGCATACATAGGGACGGACAGACGAAAGCGACTTTGTTTTATTGTAGTGACTAGTGACCCGCCCCAGCTTCGCACGGGTGCAATGATCAATCTCTAAATGTATCAGTGTTTCTCTACAATATTATGCATATATTATACATATAAACCTTCCTCTTGAATCACTCTATCTATTAAAACAAAACGCTTCAAAATCCGTTTTGTAGTTTTAAAGATTTAAGCATACATAGGGACGGACAGACGACAGCGACTTTGTTTTATACTATGTAGTGATGATTCAACAAGATAAACTTTGGCATTTAGACAACAATGGCAATTAGAGTTACATAATATACCGACAGCTTATCAGAGACGCTTTTTATTACCACATTTAACTTGTCCTCCTGATGTTGATTGAGCATTAGCTATTTGGCGTAATGATTTTTCCTCAGGAGAGACTAAACTAACGTCCAACAATTTTGACTCACATACAGTTAATTGATGTCTGTGTGGTAACGAATTTAGAATACTCGATGTCACCAACCCATACCGTCTTTAGATTGTCGTAAGAGGCGACTAAAAGAATGCAAGAGGCAGATCACCTAGCCCCAAGAGAAGGAAAACTTGATACACACCCTGTGCCAACCCGTGTTGCCAGCGTGGCACAGTAGGCTAATTTCCCTCCATAAATTTGGAAGAGGCCCGACCCAGTAGTGGGTCATTTTTGAGCTGAAACGACCGACAGTTAATTAGTTTCTTTAAAACAGTTCAGGAATCGTACCAAACTATAAATATAAATAAATAATAAATATCCTTGGACATTTCACACAGTGCCATCTCGTCCCAAGCTAAGCAACTCAATGCTTGTGTTATGGTAACGAGATGGATGATAAACTACTTATATACATTTTTTTTTGTAAATACATACATATTATAGATAGAAATAACACCCAGACTCCGAGCCAGTGCCTCTGGTTTAGACAAAGACACTTGCCCGACCCCGGAATCGAACCCGGGACCCGTTGATCCAAAGGCGGCACATCTAACCACTGGACCAACGAGGCATTACCCAGCTTATACAATCCATCGTTATTACATTAAAGTGCAACCAATGTTCTGAACATTGGAAAAGTCTGCTTTGACTACAACAGGAATTCTTACACGAACTGTATCACTTAGATTGCACGGAGGAAATTTTTCGTTTGATGAATCTGTTTAAATTTAAGTGTGCTATTCATTAATTCCTACTCACTAAAAATTTACAATTCATGGTAAACCTTATATTATAATAAACAGTTTTTAGGAACATATAACTACGTTAATTTGAATGATATGGTAAGTTTTTAAGATTTACTTTGCTTATAATATACAATCAGTTATTGTATTTGCTTGTATTGAGAAATAATCTTTAGCACATTTTCTGTTACTATCTATTCTTTCTCTTTTTTTGCACAGATCACAGTTTTAACCACGAAGGATTGGCTACATCTAGTTGTAGCCAGCACAAAGAAGGCTATACCTAGTTTTAACACAATGAAATCGGCTACACCTAATGTTAGCCGTGAACAAATCTGTTACACCTAGTTTTAGCCGGCTAGAACTAGGTGTAGCCTTCTATTCCGGGGTCGGGCAAGTGTTATCACCTCTAGTCGACACCCTCAGAATGTAATGGGGTTCTAAATCCGTAACCACCACTGAATTTTTTGTGGTAATAAAAAAACAGTGGTATATAAAATAGATTGGGAAATTTTTCACATTATTTAATAAAAAAGAAAACAATACTAGCTGAACTTAGCACAGTCGCTTCCGAAAAATATAAAAACAAAATAAAATAATAATAAAATAAACTTACTCTGCACTATTTGGACGAGATTCGACGGACAAAGCGGCGATGAGGCACAAGCCAAAAATGAAAATGATTTTGGAATTCATTTTTATGATTTTACAATGTAGCTGTCACTTCAGAGATGAACTTCAGAATAATATAATTGACATACAAAATGAGTTTATATAGTAATGTTATGACTTAGGAGCTGATAAGTCATATAGTTATTGTTGAGATAAGTAAAATGGTTATGCAAGGACTGCTGAAACAAAGAGTGGTTCTATGAAATTAATTTTTGATTTTACTTGAACAAGAATTTGACGTTTGCCCCATTCTCGCTGAGGTTATCGTAAGAGCCGACAACAGGAAACGACAAGGCCGTAAACCTAGCTGCAAGAGAAAAAAAAACTTTTTTTTACGTTTGTGATCCTCATGGATACCCCGCCGTTGGGGACTGGGGTATGTGGGACTCCGGGGCACGTAGAGATGGTAAATTGCGCCCCAACCTACCCACTAAAACCGACGGCGATCCTGGACTACCCAAACCAGGGCCACGGGATTCACTCCCATTGCGGGAGCATGCTCCATGACCCTTGGCCCGCCTCTTAGTGGAGCCCCATGCTCTGAGGTGGGCCTCTCCGATTATGAGGAGGGGGGGGGCTGTATTGCCCTCCCCCATTCCACGGCTGGGGGATACGAAACCCTTTTTTTTTCACTGTTTATCCAGACTCGAGCCAATTCATCTGCGGGAAAGCTTCTATTCTTCTCACTAGATGATGGCTGGGCGAAGGGAGGTCAGAACTCGACCCCGGTTCTTTGGTTGTGTGTGGCGCTAGATGAGAAAGGCGCCACTCCCTCTCGGAGGTCTTTAGTTGAGCAGGGACCCGTCCCAAGTCCGCTGCTCAGACCTGTAGAAGAAGTCTCTGAAAAGAAGACTCTTCTCTTTCGTCAGTTCAGGTACGTGAGTCTAGTCCAGGTTAGTTCTCCTCGGGACCTCAGCTCCTGTGGGCGGTGGGTGATCCGGGGGTTAGGGTGGCAAGTGGCGCACATACGCCAGACGCCGGCGACCTGTACGGGCGCGTCTTATAGGTTGCGCCCCAGGTGCTGGGGGGATACGAAACCCTCTGCCAACCCGTCTGGCCAGCGTGGCACAGCATTTGTTTTGTTTTCGTTTTCTTGCGAATAAGTTATCGGCCTTATTATTCCTATTTGTCGACTCCTACGGAAATCTGACAACACACGGAATAAGGCCGTCTCAGATCGTCCAATCACAGACCGTGTGGTCTACTTATGTCGTTTATCAAAGCCTTCTTGTTATCTACTAGCTTTTGCGCGCGGCTTCGCCCGCGTGGGCTTCGAACCCGTGCATATTATTTATGAACATAAAATCGGTTATTGTGACTAAACTATAATAGTTAGATATGTGCTCTCCCGGAGTTTTTTGTAGATCTTTATAAGACCTACAAACCCGTAGTACATCATTTTGTTCTATTGTCAATCGTTTTTGCAGCGCACGCATAAATACGTTTTCGATTTTACAACTTGGTTTACAAAATCGCAATTTTCATACGGATCCCTAATTCTTTTGAAAATAAAATATAGCCTATAACCTTCGTCGATAAATGGACTATCTAACACTGAAAGATTTTTTGAAATCGGACCAGTAGTTCCTGAGATTAGCGCGTTCAAACAAACAAACAAACAAACTCTGCAGGTTTATATATATTAGTATAGATAAGTCCTTATATCCAAGCAAAAAGACCGTTAACCCGTCTGGGTACGGGACAGAATATTACACTGCCGCACCGCACGCTGGCAGAAAACGCATGTTGTAAAAGTCAACAAAACCTAACCAAGCTTGGTGGTAGGATCCACCACCTTCGCATCTAAGGGCGTGTACACGTAGAGCGCTGGCTACCGGCGCTATACTCTATACTTTGTGCCGAACCAGCGCCTATAATTGCCGAACGTCGCCCACAAGTTCCGACTTACTCCGACAAGAAAAGTCGTTTGAGCACAACATTTTGCACGTTACTCAGAGAGAATGCCAGCCAGCTTCTGCTTAAACCAGCTTGCTTTAAGGTGAATGTTCCAGGGTAGCCCGCGAAATTCAAATTCTCTTACGTTTTTTGCAATTTGCAGGTCAGCGCTAGGTTGTATGTTGATTAAAATGTTATTCGCGGGTGTAAGACTTAAGTAGTTATAGAATTATAATCATCAAAATCATCAATACAACCCTCCAAGCTCATAAAGGTGCAAGAAAAACTTTTTCAAGCTCATTTCAAGTCATTCTTGCACCTTTATGAGCTTGCAGGGTTGTATTGATGATTTTGATGATTATAATTCTATAACTACATACGTCTTACAGTCGCGAATAACACTTTAATCAACATACAACCTAGCGCTGACCTGCAAATTGCAAAAAACGTAAGAAAATTTGAATTTCGCGGGCTACCCTGGAACATTCACCTTAAGTAGAGGTTACCGATAAGAGTTGGTAGATTGGCGCCGGTAGCCAGCTTTCTGCGCCTTAAGTCCGGCGCCAAGCAGTTTTACTATGTTTGTGTATGTATGTGAGAGACGGAAAACTTGATACAAACCCTGTGCCAACCCGTCTTGCCAGCGTGGCACAGTAGGCCCATTTCCCTCCATGGATTTGGAGGAGGCCTGACTCACTAATGGGTCATTTATGGGCTGAAACGACGACGACGATGTGAGAGCCGGTGCCCGGTGCCCTACAGGGCATTTCCTTGAAACGCCTACTCCCCACTCTGGCGTTGCTTTCCATCACGCCAAGCCTAGGGTCAAATGTATTTAAATAACTGATAAAAAAGACGAGACAAATATTTCTGAACGTATTATATGATAATATTACAGTTATGTAATGTTACACAGTCGCAATTTGAGCGAGACGTTTTTATCTTCCACGTGATTTCTTTTGTATTAGAAACAGATTGTTTTTTCAATGACTCTATCGCAATGTACGTTGACCTAATGTCAGTAGGTAAATTTAGCCGTAGATATGTAATTTTTTTGATACTAGCGACCTGCCCCGGCTTCGCACGGGTGCAATGATGTACCTCTAAATTTATCAGTGTTTCTCTACAATACTATGAATTTATTATACTTATAAACATTCATCTTGAATCACTCTATATACTAAAAAAAACGCTTCAAAATCCGTTGCATAGTTTTAAAGATTTAAATATACATAGGGACGGACAGACGACAGCCACTTTGTTTTAAACTATGTAGTGATAGTGATAGTGATAGTGAAGTGTGTACAGTTTGACTTCAAATGGTAATTAATACCTATCTTTATGTTCGTTATCTTATAACAGACTTCCAAACTGAGGAGGTCACCATTGCGCTAAGATTTAAGATCAGATTTACGTGATTCTTATTTAGTTTGATACCTACCCTTAAGCCCATACATGACCCACTAGTGAGTTCGGCCGTCTCCAATTACATGGAGGGTAATTAGCCTACTGTACCACGCTGGCAAGACGGGTTGGCACAGGGTTTCATTTTAAGTTTTCCTTCACTTCACTTCCTTTTTATTTGCTTTTTGTCCTGAGTATAGAATGGGCTAGTGACATTGTGTATTCTAAGTCCGTCGCGCTAGAATGATCACACGTACTAAGGACACAACATCGTTGTATTATTTATTTATACTTTATTGCACAGAAAACAAAATTAGCATTATAAATGAGGATCCATATGACAATTTGTACGATGAGCGGCCTTATAGCAAACTGAAATCTCTTCCAGGCAACCTTAGGATGGAAAATTGGAGGGAAGTAGGCTAATCTTGTGCAAAAGCGGGTTGTTGATTTCAAGCCTTTTATCTAGAATATAATCATTTACCTTTAAAATACATATATAATCCTATATTAACCCATCTGACCAGCGTAACAAAGTAGGCTAATTTACCCCCAATCATTTGGAAGAGGCCCTAGACTCAGTAGTGGTTCATTTATGCGCTGAAGTGATGATAAGGATGATGAGTCACAAGTTGTAGTTATAAGAAAACAGATATGGTTTGTCTATAAAGTTTAGTCGTGACATGAATGTTTGAGGAACTAACATTATCATGTGTATGGCAACACCAAACGTATGCAAATAGCCGCGTACCCACCTAGCGCACAGGCTCGCGCGGCAGCCTTGCGAGCCAAATGCCTCGGCTGATGTGGACGTGCCTCGGCCTGCCTCGGGCGCGCGTTTGCTCGACCGAGCACGGCTCGGCCCCGAGTCATCTGTTGTCGGTAAACTTGACGCGCTCAAAGGTGCCTCAGTGAGCGCTGTGCGTCAGGTGGGGACGGTTATGTTTTGGCTCGCGCGCGAAGCTACTTCAAATTTTGTCTCTTGCCGTGTTTGTCTTTTGTAATACGAATACTCGCGGACTTATTATGGCTCAGCCTGCCTCGCGAGGCGGCCTCGTGTAAATAGCCGCGTACCCACCTAGCGCACAGGCTCGCGCGGCAGCCTTGCGAGCCAAATGCCTCGGCTGGTGTGGACGTGCCTCGGCATGACTCGGGCGCGCGTTTGCTCGACCGAGCACGGCTCGGCCCCGAGTCATCTATTGTCGGTAAACTTGACGCGCTCAAAGGTGCCTCAGTGAGCGCTGTGCGTGAGGCTGCCGCGGGAGCCATCGCTCGCGATCCGGACACCGAGTCTGCCGCGCGAGCCTGTGCGCTAGGTGGATACGCGGCTTATCAGCTGTCAATAGCTTGCGTTGTGGAAGAGTTTTCTTTTTGTACTTTTTATTGTTTTCATTAAACAGCAATTAATTAAGACAAAAGTACGGAGAAAGGTTTAAAATAGGAGTAAAGTTTAAAAAGTGGCGCGCGAGCAGTCATTTTTAAAGTTAGTCAGCGATGTTTCGCGGAGTACGAAGCCGGACAAAGTTTGTAGGATTTTGATGATGTTTATGGGCGAACAGCGTCTATGACGGGTTTTAATCGTGTTATAGTTTGTTTTTACTCTGCCTGAAGTTACAGATTAACTGAAATACGATTTGGAGACCAAAAAATACAATGTTTACATTGCACATTTTTAGGTTAGCTTGACAATTTAAGTGGTCATAGTAAATAAATAAAATAAATAAATATCCTTGGACATTTCACACAACGCCATCTCGTCCCAAGCTAACCAACTTAATGCTTGTGTTATGGTCACGAGATGGATGATAAACTGATGGATTGTAAATACATACTTAATAGAGATAGAAAACACCCAGACCCGGAACAAATATTTGTAGGTCGTACAAATATTTCTTCCGTGCGGGGATCGAACCCGCGACATGCTTTTGTTACTTTAGGATGATACAACTCAGTCCATTCAGGTTTTTTACCAATTTGAATTTGAATTAATTGTTTAATTTCAATAACTTATTGTTTCCATTCCTTTTTTTTCCAGGTATATCAGTGAGTACAGTTAGGCGCATAGTCAACGAAGGTTTTAAGAACGATGGAAGGCCAAGGAAAGAAATAGACGATGTTTTATTTGTGCACTGCGTCAAAAAATCCAATTCTTTTACACAGTGTAAAAAGAGGTAACATTTTTTGTCTTTAGTTGCATGTTTTTGTGTTTATGCCTAAAAGGCAACATTTAGCACAATTAATGGAATCCTTCGATATTTCAGGTACCGACTCTCAGAAAATTGCAGGTGATCGCCAGAACTGACCTGGATTTTGATTGTAGTCTTGAAGTCCTTCGGAAAATTTAAAAAACAATAGGGTTTGCCTACAAGAAATTTCAAAATAAAAGAAAGGCTGTAATAGAACAATCTCATATTGCTACATTCACTCTTCGTATAAGGTAAAGACTTTGTTTTTTTTGGGTACCTATAATTTTTGTTTTATAATTTTTTCACAATCTTCTTAAAACTCAATATCCTACTTAATATTAAAAATGTGAAAGTTTGTCTGTCAGTCTATTTACTTGTTACTTCATAAATCAACAAGTACGAGACTGATTTGCTTAAAATTTAGCGGTGATTAGGCTAATTTCATCCCACGAGAACATGAAATACTTGGAGAAGCCAGGGGTAAACGCTAGTTCACAATAATTAAAAACCTAACGATTTCTTAGGTTTTCGCGATTATTACACATTGAAATTAAACACTTTTTAACGGATTTATCGCGTGTATATTACATTATTTAAGTCCCGACGTTTAGAATGCTTTGCAGCAGTCGTGGTCGCGGGAGAGACTAGATGACAGTTGTCTTCAAAAGTACAAAGAAACAGTTAAAATCTACCGCCTATAATTTTGTTTTATTGATAACGTTCCATGTGCACGCAGAAATCGCTCACGGTGTCCAGAGGTCTTGCAGATGAGTATTTTGCTTGGGATTTGATCAATTTAATGACTGGATCCCAGGCAGGTACTTGCCAACCATCCTCTCCATTGAAATTTGGGCAAACAATGAGAAATGTCGGTATCCGCATAAAAGAACATAATAGCTAACATGAAAAACAGACGCTCGACCAAGTCTGCAGTTTGTGAGAACACATTCAACAAAACCAACCACTACATTCACTTTGATAGACCTATAAATCCTTGCCAAGGAAAATCATTACATTCCAAGAATGATCCGCGAGGCTATTGAGATTAAAAAAACATCCAAATTTCAGTAGAGAGGATGGTTGGCAAGTACCACCTGCCTGGGATCCAGTCATTAAATTGATCAAATCTCAAGCAAAATACTCATCTGCAAGACCTCTGGACACCGTGAGCGATTTCTGCGTGCACATGGAACGTTATCAATAAAACAAAATTATAGGCGGTAGATTTCAACTGTTTCTTTGTACTTTTGAAGACAGCTGTCATCTAGTCTCTTCCGCGACCACGACTGCTGCAAAGCGTTCGAAACGTCGGGAATTAAATAATGTAATATATACGCGATAAATCCGTTAAAAAGTGTTTAATTTCAATTAAAAACCTATTTATTTTCTCACCAGGTCAAAATGTTGGCAATCTGTAAACATAAAAAGTGTCAGAAGAGATGTATCCAAGGGAAAGCGTTACATCTTAATCCATGCTGGAAGCGAAAAGGGGTTTGTGCCAAACTGCCTCCTTATATTCAGTGGTAGAAATAATCAAGAAGACTACCACTCAGAAATGAAACACCAAGTGGCTTAAAGAAAAGCTTATACCAATCTACACGAGCCTTATAGTCATGTATAATGCGTCCTACCACTCCGTCTTGACAAATAAGGCGCCCATGTCTAGTTCCCGCGTAGACGAGATAAAGCTCTGGCTGTTAGATAATAATATAGATTTTGATTATACACTCAGGAAGCAAAATGTACTGAGTTTAGTGAAACAAAACAAAAATGACCCCATCTATGCCATCGATGAACTTTTAGGAGAATACGGCCACACAGTGGTACGGCTTCCGCCGTATCACTGTGATTTGAATCCTATTAAACTAATTTAGGCTAACCTAAAATAAAAAGTAGCGGAACAAAATGTTGGGTCACGCGATGTGAAGCAACTTGCTGAAGAGGCCTTCAACAGCATCACTCCTGAAACATGGAAAAACTACTGCCATCAGGTCGAGACGCCCGAAAAAGAGTACTACGAGCGAGGACGTCATCTTTATCAAGATATAGACGAGTTGATAATTCGCTTAGGCTATGATAGCAGCAGTGGTGACAGCAGCTATAGCGATGACAGCGTTACTGATGAAAGTGGCAACAGAACGTTTCTTGACGTTGGATATTTGGAATCCGATGATGACGACAATGATAAGTGACAGTCGTTTTTTCTTAAATCATGTAAATATAAGAAATAAAGAGACATGCATATAATAATAAATTATTTTTCTTGGAACAACAGGAATCATATTTGTCAGTATACACCTGTAACTACAACTCACACACTACGTTTAGTAACAGATTTGCAACCAAAGCATGTTAGTGCGTCATTTACTTACGAGGCATTTAATGAGGGTAACGATTCCTCATGCATGAGATGCCTAGCACATGAGCTTCCAGGTCGTCAGCCGAACACTTGAAATGATTAATCTTTTTATTTTAACTAACTATAACAATTTTATTCTAGTTCCATTATTGTTAATTGAAACAAAATGCTTAGTAAACTTTTTCATAAGCAGAGGTGCCCACTGTAATTAAAAGAAAAATAAAACATGACTGTAAAATGTGTGTTTTTTTATTAATACGCTCTTATTAGCTTCGCTCGTATGTATGTATGTAGGTATGTATGTATGTCACGGAATCTTTGAACATGATTTTGACCCACTTCAAAACGTCGGATTAACTCGAAATTAGGCATACTTATTAAGGACCGATGACAATTCAATATTTTAAACAGTTTGACCCGTTATCATTAATAGAATAATAATATTAACGGTGATCAAGGTGGAACACCAATCTTCGATGCAATAGCTAATAGAGATGTAAATATCATAAAGTTATTGCTATATTTTTTAGTGGTTATTTAGCAATAGCTTTATGATATTTCAACTAAAAAATAAATAAAAAATAATAGTTTAAAAAAAAAATAAAAAAAATGATTTATAGAAAATCAAACTAAAAAATATAAATTAATTTTAATAAATTTGAATTAAAAATAGTGTCAGAAAAAATGATTTTAATGTAAAAAGCGTGGGGTGCTTTTCAGGATATTATCAAAATAACCCTTCTAGTCATATCTGTTCATAAAATATTTAGAACTTTTGATACCATGCACCCCATGCTTTTACATTCAAATCATTTTTTCTGACACTATTTTTAATTCAAATTTATTAAAATTTATTTTATATTCTTTAGTTAGATTTTCTATAAAAGCGTTTATTTTAGTTTTTTTAAAACTATTTACTTACCAACTGCTAGTATCAAAATCATTTTGGTCACACTATAAAGGGTGGCCACGCACGACAGCAGCGCCCTCATTTAATGTCACGACTTTATAGACAGACTATATGACAATCCTATCAATGACGTTCGCTGCGGGTCAAGGTCAGCACTAAGCGGGAGAACCAAGTGGGGGTAAGACTGCGGGTCGGGGGAAAATGTGAGCGGGCGCAGGGCTGCCACAAAAATAACAAATTCAATATTTATATTTTTGTATTGATGAAAAGAAACTTGATTTCCACGTAGTGTATTTTGTTGTATGATTCCAAATCTGCCAATATAATCTTAGTGAAATGGTACCCTGTATTAACGACTAATTCTTATAAACCTCTTCGCAAACGATTTGAGCAACTCTTCGTTCCTCGGCGGACATATCCAAGTAGTTCAGTGACTCTACTTGGTTGCATTCCCGCTTGAGCTTGTCAATATCTTTGGCCTTGAGCAGTTCTCTTGCAGCGGTCCTGTACAGGATTTCCACTAGGTCTCTGAAAACAAGTAAAGTTGATTTAGAGAGTTTGTTAGAAAGCTCTTTAGTGTACAAGTTATTTAGTTACCTTTTGTCGGCTCTTGTGACAGTCTCAGGATGAAATGGGGTTGTGACAGTATTATAAATAACCACCCCTAAAATATTTTGTGGTATTATAAAAGTGTGTTTGTACTTATCTACACGCGTTTTAAGTAATATTTCTTTGGCGTAACAAGAAAAAAATCTTTTCAAACATTTTATCTTTCGCCGTACGCACTAGCGGCTGGCCGCCAAGGCGGCTATCCGCGCGGCCTACCGCTTTTCTAGTTTAATATGCAACTTTTCTAGTTAAATATAGGCAGGTTGAGAAACACTTGAATAAATAAATATCGTGAACACAGTTGTCAGTCATACGTCATTAGCCGCGTACTGACTGAGCGAGCAGCCTCGCGATGCAGCCTCGGACGTTTGCCGCGCGAGGCAGCCTCGGTCTGCATTAATACAGACGAGCCGGAGCGAGGCTGAGCCAGAGCGGAATGATTCGAACGTTCAGTTACTCACAACTCGTACAGAGGATACGCGAGCGTAGCGCATATTTCGTTCTGCTCCTATTATGATCCTAACAAAGACTCCATATTTTTGTTAAGCTAGTTATTAGAATGCTCATTTCTCGGTTTATGTTTCTCCACGTACCTTCTTCCAGTGTTCTGTTTGTATAATCAGGACATTGCGCGTCCCATAGTAGTCTATATCCGCCTTTAAATTGATTTTTATCTTCTATCTATCATTATCCATGATTCCGTGTTCGTTTAACAAGCGAGGCAAAACACAACTGTCTTGAGTGCGCGCGGTAAACCTACCGAGGTACATTTGAGCATGGATAAAAACCGACAACGCTCAACGTCACGTCCTGACAGACCGAGGATTTGCCTCGCGAGGCTGCTCGCTCAGTCAGTACGCGGCTATTCATGTCAAACATAAGTAGAATGTCCGTAATGTTGACTATAGCTAACTTCAGGGTGTCGGTTTTTCGTTACGGCGTGCGTACGCATCGTAAAAATGTTCTCTCGTCATATTTCGCTAACGCGCCAAAAGAAGTATAACTTCAAAAATTGGTGGTATATAAAATACCTTGGGCCATTTTTACATTATTTGATAAAAAAAACACCAATAGAAACTGAACGTTACCACAGGACGCTGCCGAACAATCTTAATAGAAAAATAAAATAATATTAACATAAAACTTACTCCGCACTATTGGGACGAGATTCGACGGTCAAAGCGGCGACGAGGCACAAGCCAAAAATTAAAATGATTTTGGAATTCATTTTTACGGCTTTAGAAATACAATGTTGCTGTCACTTCAGAGATGAACTTCAGACTAGTACAATTGACTTAGAAAATGAGTTTATATAGTAACGTAATGACTTAAGAGCTGATAAGACATATAGTTACTGTTATAAAACTTTCCCACCGCACGCTAGGAAATAAGGCGTGTTGTAAACGTCAACAAAACCCAGCACGCTTGGTGGCAGGGTCCATCACGCAAGCCTAGGGTCAAAGGCATTCAAGTCACAGATTAAAAAAAAACGGTTGAGTGGAGAGTGCTGAAACAATGAGTGGTTCTAGGAATTTATATTATGATTTTACTTGAACAGCGACTTGACGTTTTCCCCATTCCGTCCTGAAGGTGTCGCAAGAACCGACAACAGGAAACGACAATGCCGTAAGCCTAGCCGCAAGCGAAGGAAAACTTGATACGAAACCTTTTGCCATCCCGTCTAGCCAGTGTGGCACAGAAGGCTACTTCCCTCCATGTTACTGGAGGATGCCCGACTCAACAGTGGTTGAAATTAAACACTTTTTAACGGATTTATCGCGTGTATGTTACATTATTTAATATCCCCTGTAGTCAGTATCCCCTGTAGTCGCAGACATATATATGGAGGACTTTGAGGAGAGAGCCCTCTCCACTGCTTTGGCCATGCCGAAGATATTCAAACGGTATGTAGATGATACTTTTGCCATTCTTTCCCAAAACCAATTATCTGCCTTTCTTAACCATCTAAATTCCATTGATAGTAAGATTCAGTTCACTATGGAACCAGAGACTAGTAACTCATTGGCTTTTCTTGACATATTAATTACCAGGAATCCCGACAATTCATTAGGCCATACTGTGTATAGGAAACCTACCCATACAGACAAATATCTCAATGGCAATTCACACCACCATCCATGTCAGTTAGCTACCGTAGGCAAATCTTTGTTACAGAGAGCACGTGGCATCTGTGATAGCAACCACCTGGAGGAGGAGCTTCTGCATGTCAAATCTGTCCTGCGGAGCAACAGCCTTAAACTCCCACGTACGCATCACAGAAGCCGGCCCAAAGCACCTACAGTTGAGCGACTACCTGCTGTCTTACCATACATCAATATCATCATACAAGGGTATCACTGATAAAGTTGGAAATATTCTGAAACGTGCTTCAAAAAAAACTTATTTCAAGCCACACAGGAAGATCAGCCTACTTTTAAGACCAGTGAAGTCTAACATCCCCCTACAAGATGCTGGTGTGTATAAACTTGACTGTGAGTGTGGATTATCGTACATTGGGCAAACAAAGAGAAGTGTCGGTATCCGCATAAAAGAACACATAGCTGACATGAAAAACAGACGCTCGACCAAGTCTGCAGTTTGTGAGCACACATTCACAAGACCAACCACTACATCCACTTTGATAGACCTCAAATCCTTGCCAAGGAAAATCATTACATTCCAAGAATGATCCGCGAGGCTATTGAGATTAAAAAACATCCAAATTTCAATAGAGAGGATGGTTGGCAAGTACCACCTGCTTGGGATCCAATTGATCAAATCTCAAGCAAAATACTCATCTGCAAGACCTCTGGACACCGTGAGCGATTTCTGCGTGCACAGGGAACGTTACCAATAAAACAAAATTATAGGCGGTAGATTTTAACTGTTTCTTTGTACTTTTGAAGACAACGGTCATCTAGTCTCTCCCGCGACCACGACTGCTGCAAAGCATTCAAAACGTCGGGAATTAAATAATGTAATATACACGCGATAAATCCGTTAAAAAGTGTTTAATTTCAATGTGTAATAATCGCGAAAACCTAAGAAATCAACAGTGGTTGATCTATGTGCTGAGTTGTAGGTCCATTTAGTTTGATAAACATTTATTTCTTTCATTTTTACTCAATAAAACATTAAAATGCATAGTCGTCGTTCGTCGTCGTCGTCGTTTCAGCCCATGAATGACCCACTGCTAAGTCGGACCTCCTCCCAATACATGGGGGTAATGAGCCCAACCATGCCACGCTGGCCTCTTAAGTTTTCTTACGCCTAGATTTTTGGCCTCATTTCCTTTTGTCAGCTCTTACGACACCCTTAGCATGGAATGGGGTGGAAGCCTATCACCACACGAAGCGTTGGTGCTTAAGTGTTCCATAATCAGGTTTGTCTTATAACCTACATAAAAAAACCAATGAATGCTTGAATGTTCTATGCGCATAGATCGCAAAAGTAAGCATTAGAAACATCATTTGGCTATACTACATTCAGCCCATAAATGACCCACTTCTGAGAGTGGGCTTCCTTCAAATACATGGAGGGTATTTAGCCTAATGTGCCATGCTGGCCAGACGGGTTGGCTTAGGGTTTCGTATCACCCCAGGGTCACGGAGCATGGGTTTGGGCAGTCGAGGATCGTCGTCGGTTTTAGTGGGTAGGTCGGGGCGCAATTCACCACCTCTACGCGCCCGGAGTCCCACAAACCCCGGCCAGTCCCCAACGGCCGGGTATCCACGGGTTTCGTATCAAAATATTCCGGAACGTATTATAAGCAGTAATGTCATTACACAGTATATCAAGATACACAACCGCAATTTGAGTAAGAAGTGCGTTTTTATCTTTCACGTAATTCGTTTTGAATTGGAAACAGATTATTGTTTTAATGACTCAGTCAGAGAGTACGTTTATCTAATGTCAGGAGGCCTAATGTCGTAGTTCATAATGTCATTTATTAAAAATGAAATAAATGACATTATGAACTAGTAACAAATTTTGTTACTAGCGACCCGCACCAGCTTCGCACGGGTGCAATGATGAACATCTCAATTTATTAGTGTTTCTCTACAATATTCTGGATGTTTTATATATAAACCTTCCTCTTGAATCACTCTATCTATTAAAAAAACCCGCTTCAAAATCTGTTGCGTAGTTTTAAAGATTTAAGCATACATAGGGACGGGCAGGCGACAGGGACTTTGTTTTATAATATGTAGTGATAGTGATATTGATGATGATAGAGATAGTGAAGTTTGTACAGTTTGATTTCAAATGGTAAATATTAGGTACCTATCTTTATGTTTGCTGACTTTTTTTCCTCATCTTTTAACAGAATTTAAGACTGAGGAGGTCACAATTACGCTAAGATTTAAGATCGTTTACGTGATTCTTATTTAGTTTGATGCCTACTGTTTAGCCCATACATGACCCACGAGTGAGTCGGGCCTTCCCCAATGACATGGAAGGTAATAAGCCTACTGTGCCACGCTAGCCAGCCGGTTGGCACAAGGTTTGTTTTAAGTTTTCCTTCACTTTAGGCTAGATTTTCGGCTTCTTAATGTCCCTTTGTCGACACACACAGGGTGGAATGGGCTGGAAACTTTGTGTATTCTAAGTCCGTCCGTAAATTAGTCTTAAAGCTGTCCTACATGTATCGTTATCCTAGTGATTTTCTAAACGGTTTTTTAATGTGACGTTCAAAGTCTTTTAAAGGCACATCTCGCATGGCTTTGTGGACTTTTTATACTTTTGACCACCTAGCGGTAGATATTCACCTATAATTAATTTAAATTATAGTTATTTAAGTCGTGGACTGAAGACGTGTCCAATAACTAGTAGTGTGTGTAATGCAATGTTACTGATTTAGTGAGTTCTTTTTTAATTTTACAGAAAAAAATCATTCTTCAGTGTTTCTCGAAACTATAAGTGTGGGAAATTTTACACGTGTTGTAAAAGGCTGATTCCTACCCACAAGACAAAAAAACATAGTCCATATCCTGTGCCAACCGGCTTGCCAGCGTCGCACTATTGGCTTATTTCCCTCCATGAATTCGGAGGAGGCCCCACTTAGGGCTGAAATGATGTTGACGATGATGAATCACAAGTTGTAGTTTTAAGAAAACAGATTAGAGACGATCCTATCAGTGACGTTCGCCGCGGGTCAAGGTCAGCACTAAGCGGGAGAACCAAGTGGGGGTAAGACTGCGGGTCGGGGGAAAATGTGAGCGGGCGCAGGGCTGCCACAAAAATAACAAATTCAATATTTATATTTTTGTATTGATCGAAAGAAACTTGAATTCCACGTAGTGTATTTTCCTGTATGATTTCAAATCTGCCAATATAATCTTATTTATTTATTTATAAACTCTTTATTGCACACTAAAAAGACAAGATACAGACAATAAAATATTATATGGTAACGTTTACATTGGGCGGCCTTAAAGCATACCGCGATCTCTTCCAGGCAACCTTTGTATAAATAATTAAGACATTATAGAACTGGCGGTCAATTGTGTGCTCAACACTATTACATATTAAATTTAATTATACTAAATAAAATACTTACGAGTATATAGGTTGTACAATACACTATTATATAGTTTACATTCTATGGGCAATAATAAATACGATATAGTGGACAAATATACAGGATCAATTAATTTACAGCACTGATTTCAAGATAATATTCCCTTAATTGCTTTTTGAATACCTGCAGACTTTTTGTTTGCAGTAGATACTCCGGAAGGGCATCCCAGAGTCTAACTGCCTGAACTGTGAAGGACTTCCCGAAGAAGTCTGTGGTATGAGTGGGGCAATGCAACTTCAAATTCTGTGGCGATCTCAAGGAAAATGAATGTGATTCATGAATGAGTTTGAAACGATCCTTTAGATAGGAAGGGACTGTAGGACTGAACAGTATACTGTATAACAAAGATAGTATGTGAGTATTCCGACGAAGGCGAATTGGGAGCCACTTGAGCTTAGTGCGGAATTCGGAGACATGATCATATTCTTATTTAAAACCTCATTACAAACGATTTGAGTAACTCTTCGTTCCTCGGCGGACAAATCCATGTAGTTCAGTGACTCTAATTGGTTGCATTCCCACTTGAGCTGGTCAATATTCATGGTCTTGAGTATTTCGCCTGCTGCGACCTTGAACAAGATTTCCTTTAGGTCTCTGGAAACAAATAAAGTTGATTTAGACAGATTGATAGAAAGTGTACAAGTTATTTAGTTACCATTACCTTTTGTCGGCTCTTATAGCAGTCTCAGGATGAAATGGGGTTGTGACACTATATATTATAAATCCGTAACGACTTAAATGTTTTGTGGTATTAAGAAAGTGTGTGTGTGTACTTATGTACATGCGTTAGAAGTTATACTTCATTGGCGTAATAAGAAAAAAGTCTTTTTATTTTTTTATCTTTCGCCTTATTCTACGTTTGTAGAAAAAAACTACATTACAATAGAAAAGAAGTATTTAATACATTTAAATTAATAATACATACTTGCATAAATAAATATCGTGAATACCGTTGTTAGTCATACGACATTCATGTCAAACATACGTAGATGTTCCCATTGTTGACTATTGCTAAGTTCAGGGTGTCGGTTTCGCGCATCGTATAAAATTTTCTGTCGTTATATTTCGCTAACGCGCCAAAACAATTCTAACTTCAAAAATCAGTGGTATATAAAATCGATTGATAATATTTTTACATTATCTGATTAAAAAATAATATTAACTTAAAACTTACTCCGCACTATTGGGACGAGATTCGACGGTCAAAACAGCGATGAGGCACAAGCCAAACATTAAAGTGATTTTGGAATTCATTTATCCGGCTTTAGAAACACAATGTATCTGTCACTTCAGAGATGAACTTCAGACTAGTACGATTGACTTAGAAAATGAGTTTATATAGTAACGTAATGACTTAGGAGCTGATAAGACATATTGTTACTGTTATAAGACTTTCAGACCGCACGCTAGGAAATAAGGCGTGTTGTAAAAGTCAACAAACCCAGCACGCGTGGTGGTAGGATCTAATGGTTCGCCCGGCTAGCTTTACATTTAATTTACCACCTTTACATTTAAGTCCGGCGCCAAGCAGTTTTACTCTGTTTCGTCTTGTGTTTGCGAGAGCCGGTGCCCAACAGGGCAGTTCCTTGAATTGCTTGCTCCATCTTAGATCCGGTGGTGGCTTTCTATCACGCAAGCCTAGGATCAAAGGCAAAAAGTCACCGATTTAAATAAGAAAGGTTAAGTGAAGGCTGCTGAGAAACTGAGTGGTTCTAGGAATTTAAATTTTGATTTTACTGGAACAGCGACTCACACGTTTAAGAAGCGTTGGTGTTTAAGTGTTCCATGATCAGGTACGTCTTATGACCCACGTAAGAATAAACAATGAATGCTTGAATGTTCTATGCACATAGATCGAAACTAGCGACACGGCGTGAAAAGTAAACTTAAACAACTTCTCAGCCCATAAATGACCCACTGCTAAGTCGGGCCTCCTCCAACTACATGGAGGGTAATTAGCCTACTGTATCACTTTGGCCAGACGGGTTGGCATAGGGTTTCGTATCACGTTTTCCTTCTCTTGCGGCTGGGTTTTCGGCCTTATTATTTCGCTTTGATGGCTCTTACGACACCTGCAGGCTGGAATGGGTTGGCGACCATACGGAAATCTGTCACTACACGGGATTTGCCTATACTGCCCTCTCAAATCGACATTCGGCTTATGTCTGTCTATGTAGCAAGAGACGTTATTAAAAGTCCTTCTATCCAAGCAAAGAGACGATTAAAAGAATATTTCTAAACGTATTAAAAGCAGTAATGTCATTACACAGTATATTAGGAGACACAACCGCAATTTGAGCATTAAGTACGTTTTTATCTTTCACGTGATTCGTTTTGAATTAGAAACAGATTGTTGTTTTAATGACTCTGTCACAGAATACATTTATCTAATGTCAGAAGGCCTAATGTCGTAGTACATATGCAATTTATTCGTATATTATTTAAAGGAGTCCCTATAAATAATACATATATTTTAGTATTTAAGTTTTAGGTTAATTGGTATTTTTAGGTTATTATTTTATTACTTAAGTTAGTGTTTATGTAAGTACATATTACTTAAGTTAGTGTTTATGGAATTAAAATTTATCAGTGTATTATACACATAAACCTTCCTCTTAAAAAAAAATATATTTGTTAAGTTTGTACAGTTTGATTTCAAATGGTAATTAATACCTACGTTTATGTTGGCATAGATTTTTTCCTTATCTTTTAACAGACTTCAAAACTGGGGTCACAATTACGCTAATACATGACCCACTACTGTGTCCGGCCGACTCCAATTACATCCTCTCTCTCCTCTATTCTATTCTTCATAACCCTAATGCTCCTATCTATCTTCGTGAACGCTTTGAGTTTTTGGTACCGCGGGATAAACCCTGTCGCTCAGCAACGTCCCTTCTTCTTCAGATGCCTCTCCACACCTCCAGTCGGTATGACGGTTCCTTCACTGTGCATGCAGTGCGTTTGTGGAATTCTCTTCCACATTATGTTCCTGCTAGCTCTTCTCTTGAAGTTTTTAAGAAAAGAGTTAAAACATACTTCCTTTCATCGTAACGTGTGTAAGCTAATAGGCAGACAGCTTTAAGGCATATGTATATAATTATAATATATATTTTTAGTTACCTATGTATTTTGTAATTATTTAAGTATATAGTATGTATTATTAGTATGTAGGTCTATGTAGTATATAGTTAGCGATAATTTAATGATAAATTACTTTTATTTTATTTACTTTTATTTTTTAATTTGTTGTGCACTGCCCATACCCATCTTCTACAGGTCTCACTCTGCCAAAGGTTTGCTGGAAGAAAACTCTTATAGAGTTAAGCTCGCCTGTGTACATTTTGTTTCCAAATATCATGTTTTTTATTTTATGTATCTGTGTGCAATAAAGAATAAAGAATGGAGGAATGAAGGGTAATTAGCCTACTGTGACACGCTAGCCAGACTAGTCACTTTCGGCTAGATTTTCGGCTTTTTAATGTCCTTTTGACGACTCTTATCACGCCCTCAGGATGGAATGGGCTTGTAACGCTATGTATTCTAAGTACGTCCGTAAATTAGTCTAAAAGCTATACATGTATCGTTATCCTAGTGATTTTCTAAAGAACGTTTTTTTTTAATGTGACGCTCAAAGTCTTTTAAAGGCACATCTCGCATGGCTTTATGGACTTTTTATACTTTTGACCACCTAGCGGTAGATATTCACTTATAATTTATTTAAATTATAGTTATTTATGTCGTGGATTGATGACGTGTCTAATAACTGGTACCGTGTGTGTAATGCATTCTTACTGATGTGCCGCCTTTGGATCAACGGGTCCCGGGTTCGATTCCGGGGTCGGGCAAGTGTCTTTGTCTAAACCAGAGGCACTGGCTCGGAGTCTGGGTGAATTTCTATCTATAATAAGTATGTATTTACAAAAAAAAAATGTATATATGTAGTTTATCATCCATCTCGTTACCATAACACAAGCATTAAGTTTGCTTAGCTTGGGACGAGATGGCGTTGTATGAAATGTCCAAGGATATTTATTATTATTACTAGCTGACCCGACAGACGTTGTCCTGTCTGAACTATGAATATTGAATTCTTAATAATAAATTAATATACCGCCTTTTCTTATCGATTCCAATCCCTTATTTAATGTAATTAAAAAAGAAAAAAAGTAATTATGCCAAAAATAGCGAACCGTCGGGACGAACGTCAAATGTTTGACAGGTAACAGTTTGTATGGGAAAATAAAATTGTTGTTTTTATTATTTTACTTACAATATCAATGTTTTCTCTAGACTCTTAAACCTTTCCTGGACTCACACGAATATTTCAAGACCAAAATTAGCCAAATCGCTCCAGCCGTTTTCGAGTTTTAGCGAGACTAACGAACAGCTATTCATTTTTATATATAGAGATTATACACATATCTTTATTAATCATATTTATTATCTTGTCCGTGTGGTAGCGGAGTAAGAATTCTACCACCCCATATCTTCCCGTGGGTGTCGTAAGAGGCGACTAAGGGACAACAGACGTTGGGCAGCAGCGACGTTCTGTCCAAAAACACACCATCCGTTACTGCGATCGCCAACCCGCCTGCCAAGCGTGGCGATTATGGCATAACCCCCCATATGGCAAACACATATATGCAACGGCCCCCAGTTCCCGGTAGCCTTACTATCCCCGGCCACGGTAGCGGCCGTGGTAACGGTAAGGCGGGGTGCTAAGAATCCCCGGGCTACGGATAGCTACCACCACCAACTGACCATGGCGACGTACAACGGACGAACGATGCGGCTGGACGAACATCTTGAGGAGCTCGAAGTAGAACTGAACAATATAAGATGGCACGTTCTAGGGTTATGTGAAGTCCGTAGAGAGGGGGAGGACACCATTACTCTGGAATCGGGCCATCTGTTCTACTTTCGAGAAGGAGAACAATCCTCACAAGGTGGAGTGGGATTCCTCGTCAATAAGGCCCTCAAGGGCAACATTGTTGAGATATCTAGTGTGTCGGCGCGGGTTGCATACCTCATTCTAAAGCTCACCGAGAGGTATTCCCTCAAAGTGGTGCAAGTGTATGCACCAACGTCGACATACTCGGACGACGAAGTGGAAATTGTGTATGACGACGTGCACAGGGCTCTGCATAATACCACTAAGGCTCACTTCAATGTTGTCATGGGGGACTTCAACGCCAAAGTGGGAGTACAAAGTTGCGGCGAATCGGCAGTCGGATCGCATGGCTACGGATGTAGGAACCACAGGGGGCAAATGCTGGTCAACTTCCTAGAACGCGAGGGGCTATTCTTAATGAATTCATTCTTTAAGAAAAAGCCCCAAAGGAAGTGGACCTGGCAAAGCCCCGACACTGTGACGAAAAACGAGATAGACTTCATCATGACGGACAAGAAGTATATATTCAGGGATGTCTCTGTGGTCAACAGGGTAAATACCGGCAGTGACCACCGACTTGTACGAGGCACCCTGAATATAGACTTCAAGCTTGAGCGCAGACGGCTGATGAAGTCTATACTCCGACCCAACCTGCATCAAGTGGCCAGCGATTCCGAAAAGTTCCAGCTGGAACTTCAGAACCGGTTCGCTGCTCTGGAAACTACAATGAGCGTTGACGAGGATCTGGACAACGTAGTCCAAATAATTAAGGACGAGGGAAGGAAGCTCTGTGCGAGGAAGCAATATGGACGGGCATCGAAACTATCTACTGAGACTCTCCGGCTTATGGATCATAGACGGCAAAATACCAGCGCCACAACATCCGAAAAGAGGGCCCTCCACAAGAAAATCAGGACACTGATACGCCGTGACCTCCGACGCGCCAATACGCAAAAAATAAAGGAAGCGATTGAGCAAAATCGGGGGTCCGAAGTGTTCGCGCAACGTCTTGGGAGGAGCCGTCTGAGTAAGATCACGACCACCAACGGCAATGTCGTCTCATCTAAACCGGAGATAGTCAAGGAAGTGGAGAGTTTTTATGGTCGTCTATACGCTTCAAATACTCCACAGCCATCACCCGCTTCTACAGATCCCAGAGCTACGTTGTCCCGCCACTACACAGATGAGCTGCCGGAAGTCAGCCTTGACGAAATCGAGTTGGCTCTCAGACAGCTTAACAATGGAAAAGCCCCGGGGGAGGACGGAGTTACGTCGGAGCTACTGAAAGCAGGTGGGTTACCTGTAATCAGACAGCTCCGACGCATTTTCAACACCGTTCTATTCTCTGGGAGAACTCCTAATGCGTGGAGCAAGAGCATAGTAGTCTTGTTCTTCAAGAAAGGAGACAGGACACTTCTCAAGAATTATAGGCCCATCTCGCTCTTGAGCCACGTATATAAGCTGTTTTCGAGAGTCATCACGAACCGTCTGGCAAAAAGACTTGACGACTTCCAACCACCGGAGCAGGCCGGGTTTCGGAGAGGATTTGGCACCATAGACCACATCCACACAATGCGGCAGATTATACAGAAAACCGAAGAGTATAATCGGCCGCTGTGTCTAGCATTCGTGGACTATGAGAAGGCCTTTGACTCTATCGAAACCTGGGCTGTTCTGGAATCCTTGCAGCGGTGCCAAGTTGACTGGCGATATATAGAAGCGCTGAGATGCCTTTACGCCGCTGCATCAATGACCGTCCAAGTACAGGAAGACCAGACAAGACTAATCCAATTGTGCAGAGGTGTAAGACAGGGGGATGTCATATCCCCGAAACTGTTTACAACCGCATTGGAGGACGTCTTCAAGACACTGGACTGGAAAGGACGGGGCATTAATGTTAACGGCGAGTACATCTCCCATCTGCGCTTCGCCGATGATATTGTCATCATGGCAGAATCGCTGCAGGATCTTCAACAAATGCTGGACAGCCTTGACACTGCATCCAAGCGGGTTGGTCTCGGAATGAACTTGGATAAAACCAAGGTTATGCTCAATGAACATGTCAATCCGGGGCCAATCAGCATTGATGGTACTCCACTTGAAGTTGTTTCGGAATACATCTACCTCGGGCAGTGTCTGCAGTTAGGACGAAACAACTTCGAGAAGGAGGTAGCTAGAAGGATTCAGTTGGGCTGGGCAGCATTTGGGAAGCTTCGTCAGGTCTTTTCGTCGCCCATACCGCAGAGTCTGAAGACTAAAGTCTTCAATCAGTGCGTCCTACCCGTACTAACCTACGGTGCTGAAACGTGGACACTGACGGTGCGGCTAGTCCATCAGCTGAAAGTCGCTCAGCGAGCTATGGAGCGGGCTATGCTCGGTGTCTCGCTACGAGATAGAATTCGTAATGAAGTCATCCGAGCGAGAACGCGTGTCATCGACATAGCCCATAAGATTAGCAAGCTGAAGTGGCAATGGGCTGGCCACATCTGTCGTAGAACTGACGGCCGCTGGGGCAAACGGGTGCTACAGTGGAGACCACGTACTGGCAAACGTAGGGTGGGACGCCCCCCTGCTAGATGGAGCGACGATCTGCGACGGGCAGCCGGCAGCAACTGGATGCATAGAACCGAAGACCGGGTTCAGTGGCGAGCCATGGGGGAGGCCTACGTCCAGCAGTGGACTGAAATAGGCTGATGATTATCTTTATTATTATTATTAGTGAATGCTTTTTTAAATTTAAAGAAATAAAATCATTCTTCGCTTTTTCTCGAAACTATAAGTGTAGGAAATTTTACACGTGTCTTATGAGGCTGATTCCCATCGGCAAGACAAAAAACTTAGTCCTAATCCTGTGCAAACCGTCCTGCCAGCGTGGCACAGAAGGCTTATTTCCTTCCATAAATTCGGAGGAGGCCCCACTTCATCATCATCATCATCATTTCAGCCAAAAGACGTCCACTGCTGGACATAGGCCTCCCCCAAAGATTTCCACAAAGGCCGGTCCTGGGCCGCCCGCATCCACTGCTTTCCGGCGATCTTAACCAGGTCGTCGGTCCACCGTGTGGGAGGCCTACCAGCACTGCGCCTTCCGGAACGCGGTCGCCACTCGAGGACTTTTCTGCCCCATCGGACGTCGGTCCTGCGAGCTATGTGCCCTGGCCACTGCCACTTAAGTTTGGCAATCCGGTGGGCTATGTCGGTGACCCTGGTTTTCCTGCGTATCTCCTCATTTCTGATTCGATCTCGCAGGGAAACTCCGACCATAGCCCTCTCCATTGCCCTTTGGGTGACTTTGAGCCTTCTGATGGAGCCCATAGTGAGCGACCACGTCTCTGTTCCATATGTCATCACTTAGTAGTGGTTAATTTATGGGCTGAAATGATGATGACGATGATGAATCACAAGTTGTAGTTTTAAGAAAACAGATAAGAGACAATCCTATCAGTGATGTTCGCCGCGAGTCAAGGTCAGCACTAAGCGGGAGAACCAAGTGGGGGTAAGACTGCGGGTCGGGGGAAAATGTGAGCGGGCGCAGGGCTGCCACAAAAATAACAAATTCAATATTTATATTTTTGTATTGATCAAAAGAAACTTGAATTCCACGTAGTGTATTTTCGTGTATGAATAAATCAATCAAACCTGCCAATATAATCCATCCTGTAATAATGACTAATTCTTAAAAACCTCTTTGCAAACGATTTGAGCATTTATTCTTTCCTCGGCGGACAAAGCCATGTAGTTCAGTGACTCTAATTCGAAGCATTCCCACTTGAGCTGTTCAATAGTCATGGTCTTGAGTATTTCGTCTGCTTCCACCGTGTATAACATTTTCTTTAGGTGTCTGGAAACAAATAAAGTTGATTTAGACAGATTGATAGAAAGCTCTTTAGTGTACAAGTTATTTAGTTATCATTACCTTTTGTCGGCTCTTATGACAGCCTCAGGATGAAATGGGGTTGTGACACTATATTATATTTGAAATCCGTAACGACTTTAATGTTCTGTGGTATTAAGAAAGTGTGTGTGTGCACTTATGTACACGCGTTATAAGTTATATTTCTTTGGCACAACAAGAAAAAAATCATTTCAAAAATTTTATCTTTCGCCTTATTCTACGTTCGTAGAAAAAACTACACTAACGATAGAAAAGAAGTATTTAATACATTTAAAGTTTTATTATAAGGCAATATCTACACTCGAGAGCAATGAATCCGGGTCACTTAAAGAATCCTAAAAATCTTGGAAACTTAAAATGCTAGGCTAATGCAATAAATCGTATTTAATAGACAATGTAATATTCCTTAAATGAAGGTATTAAAACTTCTTAGTTATTGTAAAGTTATATCATAAAAAAATCAAACTTGAAAAAGGGCCACTTTCGAAGATGGAACTACGAAATTACAGCATTTGGTTTTGCTTTTGTTTGTAATCTGTCATTTATGTGGGTACATAAACCATGTTGATAGTGCTCTATATTCATTATTCAAGCTGAAATTATGTCGCTTACGCCTGAAGAATGCCCCAGAATACTTACAATGCTGGAAACCGGCCGGAGTCAGCGCGATACAGCCAGGACTGTCGGTGTGTCGCTGTCAACAGTACAAAGAGTTCTCCGACGTTACGAAGAAACTGGTTCTAACCTACGCAGACCAGGAACGGGCAGAACCAGGTGTACCACAGCACGAGAAGACCACTTTTTATCTTACGTCAGTTACGTTTTGT
This sequence comes from Clostera curtula, assembly GCA_905475355.2. Classification (NCBI taxonomy): domain Eukaryota; kingdom Metazoa; phylum Arthropoda; class Insecta; order Lepidoptera; family Notodontidae; genus Clostera; species Clostera curtula. The sequence continues at coordinate 4,941,325 of FR997822.1, forward strand.
TATACCACGTAATATATCACATTCTACGGGAACGGGATAAAAATCTCAGGTATCCTATGTCCGACTTTCTTTTTTATATAAAGACGTTGGACAATTCATAAAATCATACTTAATATTATAAACGTGAAACTGTAAATGTGTATAATCCCGTTCCGTGATATAAAACATCGTATATAAAAATGCAATTGCTGGAATAACAAAACGTCAGTGACAGCTAAACGTTATGTTGTCTATAGTTTGACAAATTTGACAATTAGAAATTTTGAAGTTGACCGGTCGATGTATTTATTTCGAGTAAATACTGAATTTGGATCTAGCAACGTTTCGATACGATGGCAGGCATTGGACCAATAGATGTCATGTAATATTACAAAACACTCCTCTGCGGCTAAAGTTTTATCAAAATGGAAAATCGTCATCTGGGACGAATGTACAATAGCGCATACACGTGCATTGGAAGCACTTATCCGATCCGACCGAACACCTACGTAATGACTCGAGATGTTTTGGAGGCGCAATTATTTTACTGCCTGGCTATTTCTGCCTCAAATCATCGAAATATGTGGATTGATTTTATTTTCTCAGTATTTCTGTTCATCGAAGGACGAACTCACAAACACAAAAATAATGAATGGTTGACTGAGCGAGAAATTTTGGCGGCTAAGAATAAATATGTAGATGACATAAAGTAAATAACATAATTCAGAATGAAATCATTGGTACACTTGCATTAATTCAAATATATTGACTGTGTAAAAAAAGACTCCTTGGATGTGCCTGGCTTACCACCGCACAATTTACGACTAAAGGTTGGCTACGTACTAAGTTTGCTTCCAAATATAAACCAAAACCACCAAACCTGTGCAACGGAACGCGTTTGGTGGTAAGTGAATTGATGAACAATGGAATATACTCAAATTAAAGTTGTTAAGTTGTTGTTGTTGATATACCGTTTCAGTTTTAATTATATCCGATCCGTCGTGCATTCGCCGTGACCATTAATAAATCACAGGGCCAATCCTGGAAAGTTTGTGGCCTAAATCTAGAAAATTCATGTATTTCCCAAGATCAATTATATGTGGCATGTTCCGGGTCAGAAGACCATCTGCGTTATTTGTTCATGCGCCTGATAATAAACCGAAAAATGTCGTCTGTCACAAGGTGATTCACTGAAAAGTGCAGTTACTAAAATAGATGGCCAGTAAAGTATAATTAAAATTATAGATTTTTTATTTATATTTATCCTGATAAAAAATTGAAGTTAATAAAATCAAAAATCTGCTCATTTATTGCCTTTAAGGCGAAACAAAGTTCGCCGGGTCAGCTAGTGTTTATTTAAATATCACAATAATACCCGTCAATCAACCCCAAATTCTACAAACGTACATACTCAAAGTAATATGTAAAAACAATTATTATCACTTATAATGACAGTAAATTATGAAAATATTAATATATTTTATAATATTATTTGAGAAAATATAATATATAACTACATATTATAAAACAATGTCGCTGTCGTCTGTCCGTCCCTATGTATGCTTAAATCTGTAAAACTACGCTACGGATTAAGAAGCAGTTTTTTTAATTTTATAGATAGACATGCATAATATGGTAGAGAAACTCTGATAAATTTAGATGTGCTTGTTTATGTATATTTGTATATTATTTTATTCAGACTGATACAAAACACGTGTTGTATGTTTAGAAATACATACTTGCATAAATAAATATCGTGAATACCGTTGTTAGTCATACGACCTTCATGTCAAACATACGTAGATGTTCTTAATGTTGACTATTGCTAAGTTCAGGTGTCGGTTTTTGGTGACGCTGTGCGCGCGCATCGTAAAAAAATTCTCTCGTCATTTTTCGCTAACGCGCCAACGAATTATACCTTCAAAAATCGGTGGTCTATGAAATAGATTGGGCTATTTTTACATTATTAGATAAAAAAAATTGTAGCTAAACGTTACCACCGTCGATGCAGAACAATCATAATAGAAAAATAAAATAATATTAACATAAAACTTACTCCGAACTATTGGGACGAGATTCGACGGCCAAAGTGGCGATGAGGCACAGGCCAACAATTAAAATGATTTTAGAATTCATTTTTACGGCTTTAGAAACATAATGTTGCTGTCACTTCAGAGATGAACTTCAGACTAGTACAATTGACTTAGAAAATGAGTTTATATAGTAACGTAATGACTTAGGAGCTGATAAAGACATATAGTTACTGTTATAAAACTTTCAGACCGCACGCTAGGAAATAAGGCGTGTTGTAAAAGTCAACAAAACCCAGCACGCGTGGTGGTAGGATCTAATGGTCCGCCCGGATAGCTAGCACCCTCACATCTAAGTCCGGTGCCAAGCAGTTTTACTCTGATTCGTCGTGTGTTTGCGAGAGCCGGTGCCCAACAGGTCAGTATATTTATTTTTATTTTATTTATTTACTAGTGGCCCGCCCCAGCTTCGGCCGTGCAAAGCGGGGGTTGGTTATACATATAAACGTTCCTCTTGAATCACTCTATCTATTAAAAAAAACCGTATCAAAATCCGTTGCGTAGTTTTAAAGATTTAAGCATACATAGGGACGGACAGACGACAGCGACTTTGTTTTATACTATGTAGTGATAGTGATTCACAATAGTTGCTTGCTGTACTTACAGTTGCCCAATGCGTACAGTAAGCCAAATTAGAATAGAATAGAATAGAAAAATGCTTTATTGTATAAACCAATTATGGCGTTCACAATCGTCATCGGATACATCACTTATAAAATACTACTACCAGGTCGGAACGCGGCACCAACCGAGTAGACCTGGCGGAAGAAACTCGGTGGGCTTGTCTCTTTTTTTAAACGCCATATTACAATAAACGTTATCTTATAATTAGTTTCGTTTGGTTCCGAAAGGCGCTCAACTGAAATATGCATTTTATAATAAAAAAAAGAATAATTAAAAATGAAATTATAAGTCATGAATCCAGTGAGTCGACCAACCCCAAACAGCGGCACCTGTTCACAAGCATAACGTATGTGGCAGCCATCGATCTCCTCAACCATATAAAAGGGAAGTGTTACACTACTAACTAATCTTATTTATAAAATTCTATACAGTATCTTATAAATTCGCCAACTGTATTATGGATTATATTCACATGTGGCTGATAAGCAACTAAATTGGTGAGCAACGTGATCACACGAGATGTGGGTGCGTTTTTTGAAGCACACGTTCCTTGAATTGCTTGCTCCATCTTAGATCCGGTGGTTGCTTTCCATCATGCAAGCCTAGTGGTCAAAGGCATTCAAGTCACAGATAAAAAAAAAAGGTTCAGTGGAGACTGCTGAAACAATGAGTGGTTCTAGGAATTTATATTATGATTTTACTTGAACAGCGACTTAACGTTCTTCCCATTCCATCCTGAGGGTGTCGCAAGAGCCGACAACAGGAAACGACAATGCCGTAAGCCTAGCTGTAAGCGAAGGAAAACTTGATACGAAACCTTGTGCCATCCCGTCTAGCCAGTTTGGCACAGAAGGCAAATTCCCTCCATTTTACTAGAGGAGGCCCGACTCAACAGTGGTTGGGTTATGGGCTGAGTTGTAGGTCCATTTAGTTAGATAAACATTTATTTCTTTAATTTTTACTCAATACAAGATTAAAATGTATAGTCGTCGTTCGTCGTTGTCGTTTCAGCCCATGAATGACCCACTGCTGAGCCGGACCTCCTCCCAGTACATGGGGGTAATGAGCCCACCATGCCACGCTGGCCTTAAGTTTTCTTTCTAGATTTTTGGCCTCATTTCCTTTTGTCAGCTCTTACGACACCCTTAGCATGGAATGGGGTGGAAGCCTATCACCCCACGATTAAGAAGCGTTGGTGTTTAAATGTTCCATGATCAGGTATGTTGTCCTACATAAAAAAACCAATGAATGCTTGAATGTTCTATGCGCATAGATCGCAAAAGTAAGCATTAGAATCATCATTTGGCTATACTACATTCAGCCCATAAATGACCCACTGCTGAGAGTGTGTTTCCTTCAACTACATGGAGGGTATTTAGCCTAATGTGCCATGCTGGCCAGACGGGTTGGCTTAGGGTTTCGTATCAGCCCAGGGTCACGGAGCATGCCGTAATGGGAGTGAATCCCGTGGCTATGGTTTGGGCAGTCGAGGATCGTCGTCGGTTTTAGTGGGTAGGTCGGGGCGCAATTCACCACCTCTACGCGCCCGGAGTCCCACATACCCCGGCCAGTCCCCAACGGCCGGGGATCCACGGGTTTCGTATCAAAATATTCCGGAACGTATTATTAGCAGTAATGTCATTACACAGTATATTAAGATACACAACCGCAATTTGAGTAAGAAGTGCGTTTTTATCTTTCACGTAATTCGTTTTGAATTAGAAACAGATTATTGTTTTAATGACTCAGTCAGAGAGTACGTTTATCTAATGTCAGGAGGCCTAATGTCGTAGTTCATAATGTCATTTATTAAAAATGAAATAAATGACTTTAAGAACTAGTAACAAATTTTGTTACTAGCGACCCGCCCCAGCTTCGCATGGGTGCAATGATGAACATCTCAATTTATTAGCGTTTCTCTACAATATTATGGATGTCTTATATATAAGCCTTCCTCTTGAATCACTCTATCTATTAAAAAAACCCGCTTCAAAATCTGTTGCGTAGTTTTAAAGATTTAAGCATACATAGGGACGGGCAGGCGACAGCGACTTTGTTTTATAATATGTAGTGATAGTGATGATAGTCATAGTGATAATGATAGTGAAGTTTGTACAGTTTGATTTCAAATGGTAAATATTACCTATCTTTATGTTTGCAGAATTTTTTTCCTCATCTTTTAACAGAATTAAAAACTGAGGAGGTCACAATTACGCTAACATTTAAGATCGTTTACTATTATCGTGATTCTTTATTTTTTAGATTAATGCATTCTTACTGATTTAGTGAGTTCTTATTTAATTTAAAAGAAAAAAATCATTCTTCTCTTTTTCTCGAAACTATAAGTGTGGGAAATTTTACACGTGTCGTAAGTGGCTGATTCCCACCCGCAAGACAAAAAACTTAGTCCAAATCCTGTGCCAAGCCGTCTTGCCAGCGTGGCACAATAAGCAAATTTCCCTCAATGAATTCGGAGGAGGCCCCACTTAGTAGTGGTTATTTTATGGGCTGAAATGATGATGCCGATGATGAATCACAAGTTGTAGTTTTAAGAAAACAGATAAGAGACAATCCTATGAATGACATTCGCTGCGGGTCAAGGTCAGCATTAAGCGGGAGAACAAAGTAGAGGTAAGACTGCGGGTCTGGCAAAAATGAGAGCGGGCGCAGGGCTGCCACAAAAATAACAAAGTCAATATAATAATATTTTTGTATTGGTCAAAAGAAACTTGATTTCCACGTAGTGTATTTTGTTGTATGATTCCAAATCTGCCAATATAATCTTAGTGAAATGGCTAATTCTTATTAATCTCTTCGCAAATGATTTGACCAACTCTTCGTTCCTGAGCGGTCATTCCCAAGTAGTTCAGCGACTCTAATTGGTTGCATTCCCGCTTGAGCTGGTAAATATTACCGGTCTTGAGCAGTTCCCTTGCTGCGGTCTTGGATAATTCTAAGGTGAGGCTTTCTTTCAGGTCACTGGAAACAAAAAAAGTTAATTGAGACAGATTCGTAGAAAGCTCTTTAATGTACAAAAAAACAACACACCGGGAGTGCCGGTAGAAGTAAAAACTAAAAAACGTAGGAACAAAAAAAAAAAAATTATATTAGCACGATGAACCAGCACGATAAACCGCTAACCGTGTCGTTGTGGTGTCGGATCTAGAATACACAATATCACCAACCCATACCGTCTTGAGGGTGTCGTAAGAGGCGACTAAAATAACGCAAGAGGCAGATCACGTAGCCGTATGAGAAGGAAAACTTGATACAAACCCTGTGCCAACCCGTCTTGCCAGCGTGGCACAGTAGGATAATTTCCCTCCATGAATTTGGAAGAGGCCCGACTCAGTAGTGGGTCATTCATGGGCTGAAACGACGATTGTTATAATACAATTTAGCCGTAATTTTTATTAATTTTGATTTAGTTTTCTGAATAGAGTATCTTTAATGATTATTATAATACTAGCGACCCGCCCCGGCTTCGCTCGGGTGCAATTTTGCATGTATTATACATATAAACCTTCCTCTTTTATCACTTTATCTATTAAAACAAACCGCGTCAAAATCCGTTGCGTCGTTTTAAAGATTTAAGCATACATAGGGACGGACAGACGACAGCGACTAACAATATTATACAATATAAACAATATTATTTATATTTCATTCATGTCTCTTTATTTCTTATTTTTACATATATTTAAAAAAAAAATACAAAGTATTTCATTATTATTATATGTATTATTGAATCCTTTTCTTTTCTTGTGTTTACGTAATTGTTTCATTAGTTTTAGTTTAATTTGTATGATATTCTTAATTTAATTGTTGATGGCATTTTCGTTCGTGTCCTCACCAAATTTGGTCCCTGGCGGAAGAACAGCACTGGTCTTAGCTGGCCAGCAAAATGCAGAGCTTGGGCCCAATTACAGGACTTTTTAAATTGTTATTTTTATAGTTTTATTTGTTATGTCTTTCTGTCCTGTAATAAAATTATTTCTTTCTTTCTTTTCTTGATAAAACAATGAAATACTCACTCCATATCGTTTGGACGAGATTCCACGCTCATCGCCACAATCAGGAAGATACCGAAAAACAAAACGATTTTGGAATACATTTTAACTGTTTCTATTTTATAGTGTAGTTTTCACTCGAGTGTTGCACTTCACAATAACAAAAGAGACATATTATAGGGTTTATATACTTGCAAAACTGTGCACAGACGGGTCAAAAGGTTGAAGTTGTTAAGATAAACCAGAAAATGGTCAAGCATGACCTGTAATTTGATAGTCGGTTCTACAAATTAATTAAATTAACATACTTAGAATTCCCAATTCCATCCTGAGGGTGTCCGCCGCAAGACTAGCTTGATGCGAAATCCTTCTTTTTGTTGACGCTGGGGTATTGCTTTAAGCATACCACCGCCCCCCGGGGGAGAGGTCAGTGATTATGTGGGACTCCGACAAGGGTCGTCTACCCAAGAGTCGTCTACCCACTAAAACCCCAGCGGTATACCCTCACACGGCGCGCTAGGGGCGCCACAGGTTCGCGCAACACGAGTCAACGAGGCTTTTGGCGGTGGCGGTTCCCCCGACCCACCACCGGCCTCTTAGGCGAGGGCAGAAGGGGTTTGTATCGTCACGACCCCCCTCCACCCTGCCTCCGTCAGCAGCGCGGGTCAGCCGGAGCTCCCTCCTTTGCAACCCACCCCGCAGTCCCCTTCTGCGACATAACGTCCTCGCAGAAGTAGGCCCATCAGCGCTTGGGTTATCGTCAACCCGAGGACGTTGGTGCATCGCAGTGGTCCAGAACACGCAGGGCAACTCTGGGGACAGAGGAGTCCCTGGAGCCCCAATCTACTGCGACCTCTCCCCGGCCCGCCCGGCATTCACGGATCATTGAGGCACTCAAGCCCCCTCACCACGACAAGGTGGCAGCACAGTCTAGGGGGTTGATGTGAATGACGAAATCCTATGCCAACCTGTCTGAACAGAGTGGCACAGTAGGCTTAATTCCCTCCATGTAGTTGGAGGAGGCCCGACTCAGTGGGTCATTTATTGGCTGAGAAGTAGTAGACATACGTTGGTTGCCTCGGGAGCCTTAAACTGCCGCGATACAGGCGGGCCAGGGCTGCCATCGCTAGCTACGGAGGGGCGGCCAGGCAGGCGCGCACGTGCCTCTCGATGGGTTAAGGAGTGTCCAGAGCTCCCCTCTTAGCGTGGGGCCCCCTTTTACAAGCGAGCCATGGCCCCAACGGGATCGCGGACCATGCTCCCCATCGGGGAGTGAAACCCGTGGCCCTGTTTAGGACAGTCGAGGGACACCGTTGGTTCTAGTGGGTGGGTGGGGCGCAATTACCATCTTTCCGCCCTTCAAAGTCCCACATAACCTGGCTGGCGTTTAGCGGTCGCGTACCCATGAGGATTTCAAACGTAAAAAAGGGGTTAGTGCCGCCTTTAGATCAACAGGTCCCGGGATTGATTTCGGAGTGGGATAAGTGTCTTTGTCTAAACCAGTTTGTGTTATTTGTTTTCGTGAATTGCATATTTGGAAACTGCCCCCCCCCCGATACAGGTTGCACCTAGAGCAGGAGTTTCTTTTTTTTTTTTCTTTTTTTTTTTTTTTATTCTTTTTCTACACGTGAGAACCTGTAATTGGCTCTGTGTCTCATATTCAATTGTTTCTCATAAATTTTAGCTGTTGGTTCTCCTTACAATAAATAAATAAATAAAAAAAAATTGTGGAACTCCGATTGGTTTCCACTATAACCCACTTTTTTGTAATATGGATCTGTTTCATAAAAACAACAATATCTCATTGATGCTTATTTATAGAAATACATACATTACTTCTTTTAAATATGCCAATATCTCACTTTAAATGGATAGAGAGCTTTTATTACTAAAATGCCTCTATGTGTCGTCCGTTTAGAATACATAGCGTCACCACCCCATGCCAACCTGAGTGTGTCGCAGGAGCCGAAAACCTAGCCGCAAGAGAAGGTCAACCTGATACGAAACTCTGAGAGGTCTGGCCAGCGTGGCACAGTAGGTTAATTACCCTCTTTGTTATAGGAGGAACTTGGACCCAGCAGTGGGTCATTTATGGGCTGAGTAGCAGAAGAAGTGGTCCGTTTAAACCCACCATTTCATCACCACCCATTCACCAACCCATTCCGTCCAAAAGAAAAGCTTACCTTATGTTAATTACCCTTAACGTAACTGGAAGAGGCTCGACTCAAGAGTGGGTCATACAGAGTTGATATGACAGAGGGGCATTAAATTACACTACGTTATATGTGATTAGTATGAATTCGAAACGGTACAAAAAAAATACACGTAATTTTTCATGGTGGGTGGAGGGGTAGTCTTAAACCTCACCAGGTATCCACTACCCCATTCCATTCTGAGGGTGCCATTCTGAGTAGTAGTTGACCATAAACTGGGACACACTGTCCAGTTAGGTATGTCCAACTTCGAGAAAGAGGTCTTTCGTCGAATCCAACTGGGCAGCGTTCGGGAAGCTGAGAAACAATTTTCGTCCAAAATACCGCAGTGTTTGAAAACAAAAGTCTTCAACCAATGTGTGTTGCCAGTGATGACATATGGCACAGAGTCGTGGTCGCTCACCATGGGCTCTATCAGAAGGCTCAAAATCACCCATGACCAATGGAGAGGGCTATGCTCGGAGTTTCCCTGCGAGATCGAATCAGAAATGAGAAGATACGCAGGCAAACCAGGGTCACCGACATAGCACACAGGATTGCCAAACTTAAGTGGCAGTGGGCAGGGCACATAGCGCGCAGGACCGACGCCCGATGGGGCAGAAAAGTCCTCGAGTCGCGACCGCGTTCCGGAAAGCGCGGTGCTGGTAGGACTCCCACACGGTGGACCGATGACCTGGTTAAGGTCGCTGGAAAACGATGGATACCCAGGACCAGCCTTTGTGGAAATCCTTGGGGGAGGCCTATGTCCAGCAGTGGACGTCGTTTGGCTAGAATTATGATGATGATGACCAGTGGTTAGAAACAAAATTGTATTCGTTTATTTCGGAACTAACTATAATTGTTTTTCGTTTAGATATATGATACTTAGTTAATACGTAAACAAACCTATTTTGTGGAAAATCCTACTACGTAAATAAACATGTTAATTGATTTTGTGGAATATCCTACGTAAGATCATTTGCGGATGGTTTCGCGTTATTTTGAGCGATAAGATGTTTACAATATGGCATTATCAGCTGTGATTTAATATTCTGTATATTCCGTCGGGTCTTGGTGTCACAAAACAGGGATCCCGAAGAATACCAGACAGTCAGGCACTTTCCTAGCAAACTCTTAGCTTGACACCCACTCAGTATAGTATATATATAATCTGAATTTTAAGCTAAAATATGCCTACATATATATTTGTCGGGGATTGATGAAGTTTAATTATTTTAATTAAATAATAAATCGTCACCGGAAACGCAAGTACCTTCCGCTTGGACACGATCGTCGATAGAGCGGATGTAGCGAGACTGCGGCTAGATGGCGCTAGTAGAACGTGAACCGGATGCACCATTGACAGCGATAGTCTTTATAAGGAGCTGCGCTGTTGAATCGAGTCGGACTTCTATCTGAGACGTCGCGGGGTACGGACCACTGCCTCAGACAATCAGTACTGTCTTTATTGTGGTGCGCTGTCTACGTCGGACGGTCTTGCATTACGCTCGGTGTTGACGCACGTGTTTGTTTCCATAATGTAGGAAGTCGTTAGTAAAAGAAAAATAAAGTTACTTTGATTTAAATTATCTTTCGTTCAAGTACCCAAGTCAGTGCCCTCATCCATCTTAAACTATGTCAGATTATGATTAAGACCGGATGCTTCACATCTCGGCCACCCATCCATGATCTCATGAGGGTATCTGCGACATATTAATATTATTAAGAGGAAAGATTTTTATGTACCTAAGTATATTTGTAATGAATCGGCTCAAAAAGTACTGGACTGATTTTAAAAATTCTTTCACCATTTGACAGCTACATTATCACTGATTATTATAAGCTATTTTAATTACAAGAAAAAGTTAAAGTCACTATTAGTTATATATTAGCTCCAAACGGTTCTAAACGGTGGAGATATCTGTTGACTAGATTGAGTAAGTATTCAATAGATGGCACTATAAAAGTACGAACGTTTCATATATGCTACAATTAAATAGCATAACCATCATAGCAAGTGGCCGGGTCTGTTAGTAAATATAAAAACATGATTGTGATTTAATAGGTAAAGAATACAATGTATGATATTGTATGTAATGCTCAATCTTGCAATTCCGTGTGGTGACGGATGTAGAATACACAGTGTAACCAATCCATCCTGACGGTTTCGTAAAAGCCGACAAAGGGAAATAATAAGGTCAAACACCTAGCCGCCAGAGAAGGGAAACTTACTACGAAACCCTTTTTTTACGTTGGAGATCCTCATGGATACCCGCTAAACGCCAGCCGGGTTATGTAGGACTCCGGGGCGCGGAAAGTTGGTAGTTGCGCCCCCACCTACCCACTAAAACCAACGGTGTCCCTTAACTGCCCGAGACAGGGCCACGGGTTTCACTCCTCCTGATGGGGGAGCATGCTCCGTGACCCTGATGGAGCCTTGGCCCGCTAATACGAGGGGGCCCCACGCTTTGGTGGGGAGCTCTGGACGATCCCCAACCCACCGAGAGGCACGTGCTGGCGCCGTTTGAGCTGGCGCCCGACCCACGCGGTTGGGGCGGCAGCCGTGGCACGCCTGCCTGACTGGCCCTCCGCTGCTAGTGGTGGCAGCCCTGGCCTCAACGCCTGGCCGCCCTCCACTGCAATGACCACGCCGAGTGACGCGGCAGGTTAAGGCTTCCGAGGAAACTCTGAGGACAGAGGAGTCCCCAGAGACAAAACACACCACGACTCCGTGTGCCGCTCTTAGTCTAGCCTCTCCCCGTGGGCCCGCCCAGTATGGGTGACCCTGAGCCGGTATGGCCCCAACGGATCCTAAAGGCACGCAAGCCCCCTTATCACAACAAGGTAGAGGCACGGTCGAGGGGGAAAGTGCCAACCCGTCAAGCCAGCGTGGCACAGTAGGCCTTCCATGTAACTGGAGGAGGTCTGACTCAGCAGTGGGTCTTATATGGCCTGAGTTGTAGTAGTAGGATAATAACTTCCCGCTTTGTGACGGTTTTTTAATACACGGTGTCACCACCCCGTTCCATCCCAAGGATGTCGTCAGAGCTGACAAAAGGAAATGTCAACGCCGAAAACGTGGCCGCAAGAGTAGGATAACTTGAAACGAAACTCTGTGCCAACCCGTCATGCCAGTCTGGTACAGTAGACTCTTTTCCTTTCATGAAATTGGAGGCGGCCCGATTACGTAGTGGGAAATGTTTGGCCTGAAATGGTGATATTTCATTATGTCAACTTTACCACAAGTAGCTATGTGATATTCATATAGGTATTTCATTGCATTTTCCAATTATTCAGATTCGGCGCAAGTCTGTTCTCAGCTTCTCTATCGGTATTTAACGGAGTGAAATCTGGTTAGACTCGGTTAGACAAGCTGTCTGGGGCTCCGGGGACCGGGTACTTGGATAGACGACCCTGTCCTCTGAGTTTCCCTGCGAGCCCTGGACGGCTACGGTGCGCCGGCGTCCTCGGGTTGGCGCCGGCCGAGGGCTGACGGGCCTCCTTCTGTGTGGGGCCGTTGTGTCGCAGAGGGGGGCAACGGGGCGGGTCGCAAAGGAGGGGGCTCCGACTGACCCGCGCCGCGGGCGTAGGCAGGGGTGGGGGAGGGCCCGTGACGGTGCGGGCCCCTTCTGCCCTCGCCTAAGAGGCCGGTGGTGGCTCGTGGGAACCGCCACCGACGAAAGCCGCGATGACTGAGGGCGTCCCAGTGTACCGGGACGCCTTCTCTGACAGTCGCTTGCCCGCGTAACGGGCACCACGCCGGGGCGTCACAGTAGACTGCGTTTACGCGAACTTGTGGCGCCCCAAGCGCATCGTGTGAGGATATACCGCTGGGGTTTTAGTGGGTAGACGACTCTTGGGTAGACGACCCTTGTCGGAGTCCCACATAATCACCGACCTCTCCCCCGAGGGGCGGTGGTATGCATAATGCATTTCCCCAGCGACAACAAAAAAAAAGCTGTTTTAGATGGTAGATTTAAAATGAACATTCTTCTTCATGTTCATTTTAAATCTACCATCTAAAACAGCTTTTTTTTTAAGGTCATGTCTAATAGCCATGTTCAGGCCATTCCTGTTGACATCGGAGGTTCTATCGTCGAAGTTGTTGACCATTACATTTATATAGGACACACTATCCAGTTAGGTATGTCCAACTTCTAGAAAGAGGTCAACCGTTAGAAATAACTCGCCTGAGCAGCGTTCGGGAACTTCGGGAAGCTGCGAAAGATCTTCTTGTCCACAATACCGCAGTGTTTGAAGACAAAGTCTTCAACCAATATATGTTGCCAGTGATGATGTAAGGAACAGAGACGTCGTCGATCACTATGGGCCCGATCAGAAGGCTCTAAGTCACCCAAATCCCAATGGAGAGGGCTATGCTCGGAGTTTCCCTGCGAGATCGAATCAGAAATGAGGAGATACGCAGGAGAACCAGAGTTGCCGACATTGCCTACAGGATTGCCAAATTTAAGTAGCAATGCCAGGGTACATAGCGCGTAGGACCGATGCCCGATAGAGCAGAAAAGTCCTCGAGTGGCGACCGCGTTTCGGAAAGCGCAGTGCTGGTGGGCCTCCCACACGGTGGACCGACGACCTGGTTAAGATCGCCGGAAAGCAGTGGATGCGGGCGGCCCAGGACCGGCCTTTGTGGAAATCTTTGGGGGAGGCCTATGTCCAGCAGTGGACGTATTTTGGCTGAAATGATGATGATGGTAGAACCATTTACGTGCCGAGGACTATCGCAAAGGGCACAAATGTTATCCGATATCTAAATTCGTTCCGAGAAGGACTGCACAGATGCAAGCTATATCTATACTTCTATCTCGTATAAAGCTGCAGAGTTTGTTTGTTTGTTTGAACGCGCTAATCTCAGGAACTACTGGTCCGATTTCAAAAATTCTTTCAGTGTTAGATAGTCCATTTATCGAGGAAGGTTATATGCTATATTTTATTTTCAAAGGAATTAGGGATCCGTATGAAAATTGCGATTTTGTAACCCAAGGTGTAAAATCGAAAACCTATTTATGCCTGCGCTGCAAAAACTATTAACAATAGAACAAAATGAAGTACTACGAGTTTGTAGGTCTTATTAAAATCTACAAAAATGTCCGAGAGAGCACATATCTAACTATCATAGTTTAGTCACAATAACCACTTTTATATTCATAAAAAATAATGCATAGAGATAAGCACGGGTTCGAAGTCCACGTGAGCGAAGCCGCGCCCAAAAACTAGTTATATTTAAAGATAATTGGCTTTATATATAAATGGGAAGATAAAGCAATGCAGTTTCACTCTTTAGTTAACGTGTGTCATACATTGTTCTCAGTTTTTGTAGAAATGGACAAAGCCATATTTGTATTAGTTTTTTGTCTTAGTGGACTGTCGATCATTGCATCCCGGCCCAATGATGATGCGTAAGTAACGTTAATACTGCAAATTAGCAATGCTATTAGCTATAACTTTAGTGGCATTGGGTAGGATTGACGGCCTGACGGGGGCACGTACAATGTCCCGCCAAGGCCCCATCAGGGTCACGAAGTATGCTCCCTATTCGTGGCTCCGTGGCCCTGGTTTGGGCAGTTGAGGGACACCGTTGGTTTTAGTGGCTAGGTTAGGGATACCTCAGTGACCCCTCTACTGTGCTGCCACCTTGCCGTGGTGAGGCGGCTTGAGTGCCTTAATGATCCGTGGGACCATACCGGCCAGGTCCTTAGATGCCGGGCGGGCCCACGGGGAGAGGTGAGACGAAGAGCGGCACCCAGCGCCGCAGTGGATTGGAGCTCCGGACCACGAGTCCTTTACCGCTGCGGTGCACCAACGTCGTCGGGTTGGCGCTGGCCCGAGGGCTGACGGGTCTCTTTCTGCGGGGCCGTTGTGTCGCAGAGGGGGGCAGCGGGGCGGGTCGCAAAGGAGGGAGCTCCGACTGACCCGCGCCACGGACGGAGGCAGGGGGCTCGTGACGGTGCGGGCCCCTTCTGCCCTCGCCTAAGAGGCCGGTGGTGGTTCGGGGGAACCGCCACCGACGAAAGCCTCGATGACTGAGGTCGATGACCCACTGTACCGGGACGCCCTCTCTGATAGTCGCTAGCCCGCGTAGCGGGTATTTCCCCAGCGACAACAAAAAAAAGGGACACCTCAGTGACCTTACAACCAGGCGCACCCTGGTCATCCAGTAATGGACAACAGTGGGCCTAAGTAAATCTCATTGTAATATATGATTTGCAGATCTGTAACTGAACCAAAGGCCGGTCTACTCCGTCACGATATCGTTGATATCTATAACCGCAGCGTTGGAGTCCTGCTAACTGAACACGAAGGATTGGGAATCTTGTTAAGGTAACTCATCATTGCAGGCATCTTGTCGGCGGTAAACTTTTAAGGAAAGCCGACAATGTAACCAGCGCCTCCCTATCCACTTAATAGCCTCTGGTGTACCGTCCGTCGCTTCGTGGGTTCTGGCTGTAGATCCTCCAAGATCATCATCATCATTTCAGCCAAAAGACATCCACTGCTGGACATAGGCCTCCCCCAAGGATTTCCACAAAGGCCGGTCCTGGGCCGCCCGCATCCATCGTTTTCCGGCGACCTTAACCAGGGGCCTTACTCTTGAATCCAATAACAATTTTAATTCAATGCCAATTCCGATCCAATTCATAACCAATCCTGTCAAATTACCGTACTCTTGAAAACAATACTGACAACATTGGATTGAAATCGGAATTGCTCTTGTATAGGCTAGCGAATGTGTGATTACACATGAAATTTGCGTTTGAGATATGCCCAAGTTAGTCGAAAGCCGGTATAGGAATTATAAATACTTTATATAATGAATAATGAATTGAATCCAATAGTGATTAGTTCAAGAGTACGAAACGTCACAATTCCAATCCCGATCGATCGCAATCGCGTTCGAGAGTAAGGCCCCAGGTGTGGGAGGCCTACCAGCACTGCGGATTCCGGAACGCGGTCGCCACTCAATGACTTTTCTGCCCCATCAGACGTCGGTCCTGCGCGCTATGTGCCCTGCCCACTGCCACTTAAGTTTGGCAATCCTGTGGGCTATGTCGGTGACCCTGGTTTGCCTGCGTATCTGCTCATTTCGGATTCGATCTCGCAGGGAATCTCCGAGCAAAGCCTTCTGATAGAGCCCATAATGAGCGACCACGACGCTGTGCCATATGTCATCACTGGCAACACACATTGGTTGAAGACTTTTGTCTTCAAAAACTGCGGTATATTGGACGAGAAGATCTTTCGTAGCTCTAGGATAGTTCAGGAATACATCTTCATAATTACTCCAGCCTATAAGTTACCAACTATCTAAGGAGACTCTAGCTGCTATTTCGAGGAAGCACTCAATCCCCACTGGCCTACTGTCCCCAATGGCAACATAGTATGAGGGTTTGGAGTAGTATTATAAAAATGATGTATCCTTTGACGATTTTGAACGCCATTTGTTTATACAATATATAATTTTCCTATTCTATTCTTTACAGAGATGCAAAAGACAAATTAACAAATGAATTTGCAAAAATAGCAGCAATTGCATTGTCAGAATACTATGGAACTGCAATACTAAAAAAAGAATGTAATGAAGGTCCACCACCTATTGAAATTCCAGCAGAAAAACTGAGGCAAATGCGATTAACATGCGAGGAAAACGATAAGAGAATTAACCCGTAAGTTCAGCTTATATAGATTTCATAGATAGAGGGATTTAATACCATCTAGGGGTTGGATGGACCAAGGAAAAATGAAAAGAGGAAGGCCCACTACACGCTGGGAGGACGAAATAAAAAAAGCCGCTGGCCCAAAGTGGTGGCAATTAGCACAGGATGGAGAGAAGTGGACATCATTGGAGGAGGCCTTTACCCAACCTGGGGACCTTGCTAGTAATTAAACATAATTAATAAGCGATGTAGCAGGATCAGCGGATACCACGTACTGGCAAACGTAGGATGGGACGCCCCCCTGCTAGATGGAGCGACGATCTGCGACGGGCAGCCAGCAGCAACTGGATGCATAGAACCGAAGACCGGGTTCAGTGGCGAGCCAAAGGGGAGGCCTACGTCCAGCAGTGGACTGAAATAGGCTGATGATGATGTAGCAGGATCAAATAAAGGCTTTTTTATTTTTATTATTTAGGGGTTGGATTCTAAATATGGTAGGTACTGTCTTTTGATCACGGGCTCCCGGTGTGACAGGTAAGTGTCTCCGTTGGGTCGGGGGACCCGCCACCGACGTAAGCCTCATTGACTGAGGTCTGATGTCCCAGTTGCCCGGGCAACAACCTCATCGGGGAGTCACAGTAGACTATGCAGTCTACTGTGACTCCCCGATGAGGTTCTTACTTGTGTGCGCGAACTTGTGGCGCCTTAAGCGTGTTGGGGATTTTAATGGGTAAACGAGACGTTTTCGGAGTCCCACATAATCGCTGACCCAACCCTCGAGGGGTGGCGGTATGCTTAAAGCATTTCCCCAGCGAAACCAATACAAAGGCAAGTGTATTCGTGTTAACCAGAGGCACTTGCTTTGAGTCAGGGTGTCATTTGTGTTCATTGTGCATTCATTGTGCACATTTGAATTTTATGTTTGTAAACTACCCCCACGGTACAGGTTATTTTTTATGGCCACACTGCCGAAGTCCAGTGTTCAAAACAAGACTCAAGATTTTTATTATACAGAGTTGATATGACAGAGGGGCATTAAATTACGGGCGGGCCCACAGGAAGAGGTGAGACGAAGAGTGGCACCCAGCGCCGCAGTGGACTGGGGCTCCAGGGACTCCTCTGTCCTCAGAGTTGCCCTGCGAGTCATGTACCGCTGCGGTGCACCAAGGCCCTTGGGTTGTCGCTAACCCGAGGGCCGTCGGGCATCCTTCTGCGAGGCCGTTATGTCGCAGAAGGGGGCTGCGGGGCGGGTCGCAAAGGAGGGAGCTCCGGCTGACCCGCGCCGCGGACGGAGGCAGGGCTGGAGGGGGGTCGTGACGATGCGAACCCCTTCTGCCCTCGCCTGAGACGCCGGTGGTGCGTCGGGGGAACCGCCACCGACGAAAGCCTCGATGACTGAGGGCGTCCCAGTGTACCGGGACGCCCTCTCCGACAGTCGCTTGCCCGTTGCTGGCACCACGCCGGGGCGTCACAGTAGAATGCGTTTACGCGAACTTGTGGCGCCCCAAGCGCGCCGTGTGAGGGTATACCGCTGGGGTTTTAGTGGGTAGACGACCCTTGTCGGAGTCCCACATAATCACCGATCTCTCCCCCCGGGGGCGGTGGTATGCATAAAGAGTTTCCCTAGCGACAACGAAAAAAAAGGCATAAACATCTGTTATGAAAGATACATCATGTTCAAATGAGGCAAAAATTTAAAAAATCATTTGCGGCTAAACTATTGCTCCAATTTAATAAATTTTTGGTACAGAGCCTGGAAATGATATTTAGTATAGGCAGTTAAAAAAAAATGCCCATATGTCGTATCAATCCTGTAGAAACGGTGAAAAAAAACAGCCGTTTCATAAATTTTTTCCGGTTATAATAAACCTAGCCACAAGAGAAGGAGAATCGTCTGGCCAGCGTGGCAAAGTATTTCCCTCCATTTAAAATGAGGAGGCTTGATCAAGATACTGTGTCGATGCTCGGGCATAAATAAATTATAATAGCTGATCCCGAAAACGTTGTTATGCCAATAACGCGCCCCCCCCACACCGCAATTTGTATTTTTGTATGCTACATCTTAAACAAAAAAAAAACTAAAAAAATATGTCTAAAAACTAATCAATTATTTTTAGTATGGACCCCCCCCCTCCTTAAAATTTAGGGGGATGAAAAATAGATAGTAGCCGATTCTCAGACCTACCCAATATGCTCACAAAATTTCATCAAAATCGGTCAAGCCGTTTCGGAAGAGAATGGGAACGAACACTGTGACACGATAATCTTCTAATATATAAAATTCTCGTGTCAGTTCTCGTGTCAGATGCCAATCTCCTCCGAAACGGCTTGACCGATTTTGATGAAATTTTGTGAGCATATTGAGTAGGTCTGAGAATAGGACAACATCTATTTTTCATCACACGTGACACGAGAATTTTATATATTAGATTTAATTATTTCCAGGAATGTTGAAGAGAAGATAGACTCAGAAATGGCAAATGTTATGATGAGAGATATGCTGAAGTGGATGTCCATAGCTGACATGAAAAAGTCGTGCAAATCAGTTGAATCATTCAACGAGTATAATTTATCGCAACTTGATCGCGTCTGGCTAGAACGCATTTGTGTTGAAGCAAATAAACAATAATATTTCATTTTCATCATCATCCCTTAAATAATGGCCCAGTATTGGATAGCGCTTCCCCCAAATTCATGAAGAGATAACATAAAAAAAACCATAAAACATTGATTTTCATCACTACATAGTATAAAACAAAGTCGCTGTCGTCTGTCCGTCCCTATATATGCTTATATCTTTAAAACTACGCAACGGGTTTTGAAGAAGTTTTTATGTTTATTGACTATGTTTATACTGATAAATGTAGAGTTTCATCATTGCACCCGTGCGAAGCCGGGGCGGGTCGCTAGTTAATAAATAAAATTAAAGTTTTTCCTTTATTTTACTTTTCTTATAAAGTTGATATCCTTTTTTTTTGTTTTTTTCTCGTCGGTGATCCTCATGGATTCCCGGCCGTTGAGACTAGCCGGGATATGTGGGACTCCGGGGCGCGTAGAGATACTAAATTGCGCCCCGACCTACCCACTAAAACCGACGGGCTTTATTTACTACCTGTATTTAAGGGGCAGTTTACAAACATGCCTCTATTTTAAGCAAAGAATCTTGCCCGACCCCGGAATCGCGGACGGAGCCGCGGGTTACAGCTAGTTTGTAATAAAGTAACATTTGAGTTTATTTTTTCAATATATAAATATTTTATTAAAATTTAATTAAACCCCCTAATTTTTATTTTTTGCTTTTTATGGGTACACGCTTATTATGATGTTTGTAATGTGCACGTGATGCGATTTCATTTGAGACCCCACACGATTATAATTGCAGACATTCGGTTATTCTTCCCCACCTGAACCTCATAACTTTTAAACGGCTCACCCGATTTTCTAAGAACACTCGCCCGTAACTCACCTTTCATACAAAAAAAACTTTATTGAAATCGCTTCATCCGTTCGCGAGCTACGGTGCCACAGACAGACAGACAGACCGACAGACAGACAGACACGTGAAACTTAAAACACCCCTCTTTTTGCGTCGGGGGTTAAAAATGCTTATTTCCGAATATACTACTCAGCCCATAAACTACCCACTGCTGAGACGGGCCTCCTCCTATCACAGGGAGGGTCATTAGGCTTCTGTGCCACGCTGCCCAGACCGGTTGGCACAGGGTTTCGTATCAAGGTTTCCAGCTCTTGCGGCTAGGTTTTCGGCCTTATCATTTCCTTTTGTTGGCCTTTACGACACCCTCAGGATGGATTGGAGAGGTGACAATATGTATTCTTAATCTGTCACTACACGGATATTTCACAATATCTTCATCATCATCATTTCAGCCAAAAGACGTCCACTGCTGGACATAGGCCTCCCCCAAGGATCTCCACAAAGGCTGGTCCTGGGCCGCCCGCATCCACTGCTTTCCGGCGACCTTAACCAGGTCGTCGGTCCACCGTGTGGGAGGCCTACCAGCACTGCGCCTTCCGGAACGCGGTCGCCGCTCGAGGACTTTTCTGCCCCATCGGGCGTCGGTCCTGCGAGCTATGTGCCCTGCCCACTGCCACTTAAATTTCACAACATGCAAGGACCTGATTTATAAAAAAACTAGCTGACCCGGCGAACTTTGTTTCGCCATAAAGGCAATATATGAGCAGATTTTTGATTTTATTAACTTCAGTTTTTTATCATGATAAATATAAATAAAAAATCTATGATTTTAAGTATAATTTATTGGCCATCTATTTTAGTAACTGCACTTTTCAGTGAATCACCTTGTGACAGACGACATTTTTCGGTTTATTATCAGGCGCATGAACAAATAACGAAGACCCGGAACATACCACATATAATTGATCTTGGGAAATACATGAATTTTCTAGATTTAGGCCACAAACTTTCCAGGATTGGCCCTGTGATTTATTAATGGTCACGGCGAATGCCCGACGGATCGGAAATCATTAAAACTAAAACGGTATATCAGTTGATATCGTCGGGATCCTCGGATGAGAACTTCCTCACCTTCCAACTTTACTTTGAGTATATTCCATTGTTCATCAATTCACTTACCACCAAACGCGTTCCGTTGCACAGGTTTGGTGGTTTTGGTTTATATTTGGAAGCAAACTTAGTACGTAGCCAACCTTTAGTCGTAAATTGTGCGGTGGTAAGCCAGGCACATCCAAGGAGTCTTTTTTTACACAGTCATTATATTTGAATTAATGCAGTGTACCAATGATTTCATTCTGAATTATGTTAGTTACTTTATGTCATCTACATATTTATTCTTAGCCGCCAAAACAGCTCGCTTAGTCAACCATTCATTATTTTTGTGTTTGTGAGTTCGACCTTCGATGAACAGAAATTCTGAGAAAATAAAATCAATCCACATATTTTGATGATTTGAGGCAAGCGCTTATTTCGGCGGCAGCTTGGACGATTTTGCATTCCCAACCGATCCGTTTCACGGGCTGCCTCGATTTGCTCTTGTGATTGAGAAGCACGGATTCAAGCCATACTAATGCGGCGATCTTCACGTGCATTATTTAGTTTTTCATTGTTCGGCACATTAAGCTAATATTAACCCGAAATAAATACATCAACCGGTCAACTTCAAAATTTCTAATTGTCAAATTTGTCAAACTATAGACAGCATAACGTTTAGCTGTCTGTGACGTTTTGTTATTCCAGCAGTTGCATTTTGATAAACGATGTTTTATATCACGGAACGGGATTACAAACATTAACACTTTCACGTTTATAATATTAAGTATGATTTTGTGAATTGTCCAACATCTTTATATATAAAAGAAAGTCGGACATAGGATACCTAAGATTTTTATCCCGTACCCGTAGAATGTGATAAAATACCTACGTGGTATAACAAACCGCAACTGACAGCGAAACTCTATGTTGTCTATATTTAAATATGGCTGAAAATTTGACAATTAGAAATTAAAATTTAACTTATTATCTCTTTAAATTTACACACAATATCTTTATAAATTATAGCCTATGTGTTATTCTGATGTATAAGCTATATTATTATAAAGTTTCATTAAAATCCATTCAGTCGTTTTTACGTGAAAGAGTAACAAACATCCATCCATCCATCCATCCATCCATCCATCCATCCATACTTACAAACTTTCACGTTTATAATATTAGTAGGATATACAATGCCTTTAACAATCTAGATTGCCGCCTTTGGATCAACGGGTCCCGGGTTCGATTCCGGGGTCGGGCAAGTGTCTTTGTCTAAACCAGAGGCGCTGGCTCGGAGTCTGGGTGTCATTTCTATCTATAATATGTATGTATTTACAAAAAAAAGTATATAGTTAAGTAGTTTATCATCCATCTCGTTACCATAACACAAGCATTAAGTTACTTAGCTTGGGACGAGATGGCGTTGTGTGAAATGTCCAAGGATATTTATTTATTTATAATTTGAAAGCGATAAGATGTTTACAATATACATCTTGTATATTATATGCTTTATCAGCTGTGATTTAAGGCCGCTGCATACGTGACGGGTTTTTATACGGACGGGACGGGACGGGAATTATTGCCAACATCGTTTTGATACAAAATGTATATAAAATCAGCGCCGACGATGTTTAGCACGTCCCGTGAGTGCCACGTTCCCATTTCGTCCGTGAAATATGCACTTTCATATACATTTTGTATCAAAACGATGTTTGCAATAATTCCCGTCCCGTCCCGTCCGTATAAAAACCCGTCACGTATGCAGCGGCCTTTAGTATTCTGAGTATTTTTCCGGTGTTTTGGTGTCATAAAACGGGGATCTCGAAGAATACCAACCTGTCAGGCACAACCCAAATTCTTAGCTTGACACTGAAAATGGAGGAGGCCCGCTTCATTAGTGGGATATTTATGAGCTGAAATGTTGATATTTTATTTTATTAACTTTTACGTATTCATATTTATATATTACTAGCGACCCGCCCCGGCTTCGCATGGGTGCAATTATATTATACCTATAAACCTTCCTCTTGAATTACTCTATCTATTAAAAAAAACCGCTTCAAAATCCGTTGCGTAGTTTTAAAGATTTATGCATACATAGGGACGGACAGAAGAATGCGACTTTGTTTTATACTATGTAGTGATTTCATACACACGCCATCATAATATTTCGTTGCAATTTTCCAACGAATTATTGGATCTGGCACAAGTCTGTTCTCAGCTTTTCTACCGGAATTATTACGGAGTAAACGCTGGTAAAGACAGATTTAGAATACTCAGTGTCATCCCGAGGGTGTCGTAAGAGGCGACTAAGGGAATGCTAGAGGCAAATCACATAGCCGCAAGAGAAGGAAAACTTGATATAAACCTGTGCCAACTCGTCTTGCCAGTGTGGCACAGTAGGGTAATTTCCCTTTGGATGAGGCCCAACTCAGTAGTGTGTCATTCTTGGGCTGAAACAAAACGAAACAAAAAGCTGGTAACTACTCAGTTAGACCAGCTGTCTACTACTACGTGTATCGAGTATCGAGTGCTATAGTTGGTAGAACCATTTACGTGCCGAGGACAATCGTAGAGGGCATAAAATATTAACAGATATCGTAATTCATTGCCGTTTCCGAGAAGGCCTGGACAGTTGCAAGATATATTATATTTAAAGTTATTTGTTGGCTTCATATATAAACGGGAATATAAGCAATGCAGGTTCACTCTGCAGTAACTTGTGCCATACATTGTTCTCAGTTTTTGTAGAAATGGACAAAGCCATATTTGTTTTAGTTTTCTGTCTCAGTGGACTGTCGATCATTGCATCCCGCCCCGATGTCGATGAGTAAGTAACGTTAATACTGCAAATTAGCAGTGCTATTCTGTAGCTAATGGATAAAGCAGACTAAGGCCAATGCGACACGGTTGGCGCAGTGGTTGAGCGATCGACTGCTGCGCAGCATGTCGCGGGTTCGATCCCCGCATGGAAGAAATATTTGTACGACCTACAAGTATTTGTTCCAGGTCTGGGTGTTTTTCTATCTATAATATGTATGTATTTACAAAAAAAAATGTATTTAAGTAGTTTATCATCCATCTCGTTACCATAACACAAGCATTAAGTTGCTTAGCTTGGGACGAGATGGTGTTTTGTGTAATGTCCAAGGATATTTATTTATTATTTATTTATTTAGTGGGTGAGGACCACACTATCCCGTAGTCTCCCCGGAGTGTTGCCAGTCCTGCTTCAATGTTTACAGGGTCGGTACGTTGGTGACCTTACCACCAGGCGCATCCACGAACTACAGTGGGCCTAAATAAATCACATTGTAATATATTATTCACAGATCTGTAGGTGGAAAGGGCGATCTACTGCATCGCAAAGTTCTTGGCATCTATGACCGCAGCATTGGACTCCTGCTAACTCCACATACGCCACCAAGACCAAAGGAAATGGAAGCCTCAATAAGGTAACTCATCATCGAGGTGTACTTCGGATCACCTCGAGAAAAGCCGCCTCCCCATCCACTTAATATCCTCTGGTTTACCTCCGGTCCTAGCTGTAGGTCCTCGAGGGTAATTTAAGTTTCACCACCCTATTCCATCCTGAGGGTGTCGTGAGAGCCGACAAAAGGAAATGACAAGGCCGATAACCTAGCCGTAAGAAAAGGATTTTTTTTTAAATGTCCCAAGTAGGTTAATTACCCTCCATAAATAAATATCCTTGGACATTTCACACAACGCCATCTCGTCCCAAGCTAAGCAACTTAATGCTTGTGTTATGGTAACGAGGTGGATGATAAACTACTTATATAATTATTTTTTGTAAATACATACGTATTATAGATAGAAATGACACCCAGACTCCGAGCCAGTGCCTCTGGTTTAGACAAAGACACTTGCCCAACCCCGGAATCGAACCCGGGACCCGTTGATCCAAAGGCGGCACATCTAACCACTAGACCAACGAGGCATGTAACTGGAGAGTGCCCGCCTCAGCAGTACCTCACAAAGCACTTCTGACCTCCATCAGATCTAACATTCAGCATTCGTTGCTAAACCTTCGGATCAATTGAGTTTCGTACTATCTGCTGGGTCAGCATAGCACTGCTACTGCTCGACCTATATATAACCCACTGCTGAAGCGGGCCTCCTCCAGTTACATGGAGGGCAATTAGCCTACTGTGCCATGCTGGCCAGACGGATTGTCATAGGGTATATCAAGTTTTCCTTCCCTCACGGCTAGGTTATCGGCCTTGTCACTTCCTTACGACATCCTCAGGTCGGAATGGGGTGGTGACGCTATTTATTCTAAATCTCGCAAAGGAATTAATTGTTTTTTCTTTATATTAATTTGAGGTTAATTACATATTGTTTGAATTAAGTTCTTTTTTATGACGTGGGGCCTGGCTTTCTATACAGAGTTGATATGACAGAGGGGCATTAAGTGATTTGTTTGGATTTAAAACGGTACAAAAAAATACACGTGATTTTTCATGGGGGTTGGAAGGGTAGTCTTAAACGTCACCAGGTATCACCAAGGGAGAGGGAGGGGTTAAAAAATGTTAAAAAACATCACGTGATTAATGGACATCCCCTAAGGTTAATAAACGATGCGTTAGGCATAAATATCTGTTAGGAAAGATACATCATGTTCAAATGAGGAAAAAATTTAAAAAATCATTTGCGGCTAAACGATTGACCAATTTCATTGATTTTTGGTACAGAGCCTGGAAATGACACCTAGTATAGGCAGTTAAAAGAAATGCCCCTATGTCGTATCAACCCTGTATAGGAAGAAAAATAGATATAGTTAGCTGTATGATCATTTCTTTACAGAGATGCACATGACATATTGTCAAATGAATTTGCAAAAATATCAGCAATTGCACTGGCGGAGTACTATGGAACTGAAATACTAAAACAAGAATGTAACGAAGAACCAGCAACTGCAATTCCAGCAGAAAAACAGAGGCTAGTTCGATTAATATGCGAGGAAAACAGTAAGAGAATTAACCCGTAAGTTCTGTTTTTTCTTATTTAGAGAGATTTTAGGGTTCATTTTACTTAATATTTACCACCAAATTTAACGGTTTTATGCTTGTGTGTCAAAGCCAAATTATTTATTTTGCTTTGGACACAATGGACACTTACAAATTGTTAACATATTAATAAAATTTATACAATGCAAAGTAATATACTTTACCACCATTTCGGAACGCGACCACCGCTGAGAAGAACTGGCAAGAAACTCAGAGGGCTTGTCATTTTTTCTTTTTTATTACTTTGCGGTCCTATTCATAATGTAATATGTATATATTTACCCAACAAATTCCATATAACATTGTCATATTGTGTCATGTTGAATGAATTAACTCGGCTGTCAAAGTTATCTATTTTCTATTTTACTATGGAGACAAATAAGTCATTAGCTTTTCTTGACATCCTCCTCATCAGAAATCCTGACAATTCCATCAGTCATGCCGTGTATAGGAAACCCACCCATACAGAATAAATACCATAATGGCAATTCACACCATCATCCAACTGAACCGCAGTTGGAAGGAGCCACTCCGAAGACAGCCACACTTTCTTTAAAAAAAAACAAAGTTGCAGATGTTGATGGGCAACCTGAGCGAGGCAAATTTGCATCACATCTCGACCGCTTTTGAAAGCTTTGTACCACTCATAAGTACGTGTTTTTGATAAAGTCGATTCACCGTAGGCCTTCTGTAACATTTTCAGCGACTCCGAACACGAAACTCCATGGGCGATGCAAAATTAAACACAAGCTCTTTGTTCAATGTTTTTGTCCACTATGAAATTCTCAATAGTTACACACTAGATATGATATAACTAAAAACAGCACTCTATTTTAATATAAATAACAGGTGAACTAAAACTCCACGCCAAAATGGAAAACAGTTGTGCCAATCTAACAACAACAAAAAAAAAAAACAAAAAATTGAATTTAGAACCTTAAACAAATCATCCATTCCCAATACTTTCTTGACTATGTCGCAAATGTACAACAAAGTGTATCTATCTATGTATATCAACAGATTTTTATTACTTTATTATTGAGCGATCGATTGCTGCGCAGCATGGCGCGGGTTCGATTCCCGCACAAGAAGAAATATTTGTACGACCTACAAGTATTTATTCCGGGTCTGGGTGTTTTCTATCTATAATTTATGTATGTATTTACAAATAAAATGTATTTAGGTACAATTATCCTGCGGTCTGGCTAAACCGCAGGATAATTACCCTCCATGTAAAAGGTGGAGGCCCGTCTCAGCAGTGGGATCGGCTAAGTAGTAGTATCAAGATACTGTGTGTGTAAAATTTTCGTATTTAATTACTTGCAGGAATGTTGAAGAGAAGATCGACGCAGAACTGGCAAAAGTTATGATGAGAGACATGCAGAAGCGGTTCACCACAGCTGAAATAAAAGAGGGATGCAAATCACTCAACCAGCTCAATATATCACAACTTGATCGAGTCGCGTTAGAACGCTTTTGTGTTGAAACAAATACACAATAACATTACATAAAACCAAATCAAATCAAAACTCATTTAAGCTCTTTGGCTCATTAGAGCTCTTTTACAAGTCAAACAATAAAATAAAATTTAAAATTTACCATTATTTTTTTTTACTGTCTACAACCGTTTCGGAATGCACCTCTACAGACAGAGAAGAGCCAGCAAGAAACTCTGTAGTTGCTCTTTTTGGATTGCCATATTTGGGTACAAGACTGGATATAAGACAGATTTGTGAGAGCAAACTCGCGCAATAGTTGCAAAGGGCCAAACATCAGCCAGATCTAGTCAACAATAGTAACCTTCTAATGCCCGAGCCAACCGACCCCCAGCAACGGCACATGTTCACGAGAATGACGCGTATCAGTGATCAATACAAATAAATAAAATTAAAGTATTATTTGTTTTTTCTTTTTTGTATAACAAAAACGACACGACTTCGAGGGGGCAGTTTCCAAGAAATCCACGAACACAAATGACACCCTGACTCAGAGCAAGTGCCTCCATTATACGCAAAGAAACTTGCCCCATCCCCCCAGGACCTGTTGATGCAAAGGCAAGCCAGACCCTTAGACCAACAAGACGTTACTGCTTACGCTTTTTGCCAGACTAGCAAATGTCTTGGGTCAGTTAGGCACATCAATGGAACAAGGATATGCCCTACTTCCTCCCCGACTGGCACATTGAATAGCTATTGAGTTTTTGTTACTCAAATGCTACTAGCACGAAATTTCCTTTTCGTGTGGTCCGTTTAGAAAACACATCGTCACCACCCTATTCCAAACTGAAGGTATCGCAAGAGCCGGCAAAAGAAAATGACAAGGCCGAAAACTTGGCCGCAAGGGAAAGACAACCTGATACGAAAGCCATCGTGGCACACTAGGTTAATTACTCTCTCTGTGTTAGGAGGAAGTCCGACCCAGCAGTGGGTCATTTATGGGCTGAGTAGAAGAAGAAGTGGTCCGTTTAGAATACATAGTGTCACCACCCCCCCCCCCTAAAACAACCCGCCGTGCGCCAATACCCCTCAGCGGGCCAAGGCCCCATTAGGGTCACGCTTCCCACTGTGGAGGAGTGATACCCGTGGCCCTGTTTTGGGCAGTTGAGGGACACCGTTGGTTTTGGTATAGGTAGTGGGTGGGTTGGGGCGCAATTACCATATTTTCGCGCCTCGGAGTCCTACGTAACCCGGCTGGTGTTTAGCTGTCGGGTATGCATGAGGATTTCCAATGTAAAAAAAAGATAAGACTTAGTTTCTACGGAAACTAACGTTATTTAATTTTGTGGAAAATCCTAAGGAGATTCCAGTTGCGGATGTTTACAATATGGCATAATCAGCCGACATTAAATATTCTGGGTATTCCTTTCTTCGGGTTTTGGTGTCACAAAACGGGGATTTCAAAGAATACCAGAGATATGCAAGTAGCCTGGGAAACTCTGAGCCAGACATTACTCGCCCATACAGTATAACCTAAATTTGGTTTAGTTAAAATATAACTATATAAACATGATTGTGATTTAATAGGTAAAGAATGCCTCGTTGGTCTAGTGGTTAGATGTGCGGCCTTTGGATCAACGGGTCCCGGATTCGATTCCGGGGTCGGGCAAGTGTCTTTGTCTAAACCAGAGGCACTGGCTCGGAGTCTGGGTGTCATTTCTATCTATAATATGTATGTACTTACAAAAAAAAATTATTTAAGTAGTTTATCATCCATCTCGTTACCATAACACAAGCATTTAGTTGCTTAGCTTGGGACGAGATGGCGTTGTGTGAAATGTCAAAGGATATTTATTTATTAAAAAAT
The DNA here is from genome assembly GCA_905475355.2 of Clostera curtula. Taxonomy (NCBI): domain Eukaryota; kingdom Metazoa; phylum Arthropoda; class Insecta; order Lepidoptera; family Notodontidae; genus Clostera; species Clostera curtula. The sequence goes on from FR997822.1 coordinate 4,970,754, forward strand.
AAAAGAAAAAAAACCAAGTACGAATACATTTAGAATTACAGATTAGACATAGATTTAGAATACCTACATAGTGTCACCATTCCATCCTGGGGGTGCCGTAGGAGCTGCCAAAAGGAGGGGCGACCAGGCAGACGGGCACGCTGTTTCGGGCAGTTGAGGTACACCGTTGGAGTTTGTGGGTAGGTTGGGGCGCAATTACCATATTTCCGCGCCCCGGAGTCCCACATAACCCGGGTGGCGTATAGCAGTCGGGTGACCACGAGGATTTTCAACGTAAAAAAAGAAGCTGTCTAATTTTCTCACTGACTGACATTTACAGTCCTCACCAATCTTTATGGCCGCTCTGAATGTAGGGTACGAACGTGCGCATCGTACATTTCATAACCAATACGAACGTAGCTCACTCACACTAACACGCGGGTGGCGAGGACGCTTGCGGGTGAAAAACTGAGCGCGCGGGGGTGCCCTCCCTCCCCGCCCCGTGTACGTCAGGTATCAGCGATTTTGTGTTGTGCGCAGCGTAATGCGGCTATTTTCAGAGCGGCCATAAAGATTGGCGAGGCCTATACGTGCCGAGGACGATCGCAGAGGGCATAATGTTATCCGATATCGCAATTCGTTCCAAGAATGTCTGGACAGATGCAAGATATATTATATTTAACGTTATTAGTTGGCTTCATATATAAATTGGAAGATAAAGCAAGTCAGGTTCACTCTGCAGTTAACGTGTGTTATACATTGTCGTCAGTTATTGTAGAAATGGACCAAGCCATATTTGTATTTGTTTTTTGTCTCAGTGGACTGTCGATCATTGAATCCAGGCCGAATGATGATGCGTGAGTAACGTTAATACTGCAAATTAACAGTGCTATTATTTAATGAAAATTCTTTAAACCCTTTTGAGTTGAGGGATATCGTTCGTTTAAGTGGGTATCCCATATAACTCGTCTGGCATTTAGCGGTCAGTTACCCGTGAGGATTTTAAACGTAAAACAAAAGTTTAGCGACACTTTGGTGACCTTATCACCAGGCGTACCCTGGTCATCCAAGGACTACAGTCATCATCATCGTTTGTGGAGATCCATAGGCCTCCCCCAGGGATCTCCACAAAGGCCGGTCATGGGCCACCTGCATCCATCGCTTTCTGGCAACCTTAACCAGGTCGTTGGGAGGCCTACTAGCACTGCGCCTTCCGGAACGCGGTCGCCACTCAAGGACTTTCCTGCACCATCGGGCGTCGGTCCTGCGAGCTTTGTGCCCTGCCCACTGCCACTTAAGTTTGGCAATCCTGTGGGGTATGTCGGTGACCCTGGTTTGCCTGCGTATTTCCTCATTTCTGATTCGATCTCGCAGGGACTACAGTCGGACTAAATACATGCCCTTGTAATATATGATTCGCAGTTCTGTAGCAGAAAAGGCTGATCTACTGCATCGCGATATCCTTGGCATCCATGACCGCAGCGTTGGACTCCTGCTAACTACACATACGCCAAGACCTGAGGAAATGGAAGCCTTGATAAGGTAGCTCGTCATCACGGTGTACTTCGGATCGGCTCGAGAAAAGCCGACGATGTAACTGGCGCCTCCCCATCCACTTAACAACCTCTGATTTACCTCTGGTCCTAGCTGTATCCTCGGGGAGAGAATGGATTTCATTATCTTCATAAACACTACAGCTCATAAATTACCCACCATTCTTTTCGGAACCAAACGAAACTAGTTTTATGTACACGGTCATTGCCTTATAGCGTTTAAAAAAAAGAAGCCCATTGATTTTCTTCCGCCAGGCCTTTTCGGTTGGAACGCCATAATTGATTTATACAATAAAGCATTTTTCTATTCTATTCTTGACAGAGATGCATATGAGAGATTGACAAATGAATATGCAAAAATAACAGCAATCGCACTGGCGGAATACTATGGAACTGCAATACTAAAACTAGAATGTAACCAAGAACCACCTACTCCCATTCCAGCAGAAAAACAGAGGCTTATTCGATTGATATGCGAGGAAAACGAAAAGAGAAATAACCCGTAAGTTCAGCTTTTTTCTTTTAGAGAGGGACTTTTATAACCTAGGGGTTGGATGTACCGCATTTGGATTTACGGGTCCCCGGTATGATTTCAGGGTCAGGCAATTGTGTTCGTAGTGTCGGGGGACCCGCCACCGACGAAAGCTTCATTGGCTGAGGGTATCCCAGTTGCCCGGGACGCCCTGTGATAGTCACCTGCGGGTGTCCCAGTAGACTGCGTTTACGCGAACCTGTGGCGCCTTAAGCGTGTCGGGGGTTTTAGTGGGTAAAGCCTCCAGCGAGACTCCAGCGAGACTCCAGCGAGACTCAAAAAGGGCAAATGTCTTCGTGTTAACCAGAGGCACTTCTTTTGAGTAAGAGTATACTTTGTGTTCGTGAATTTCATGTTTGTTAACTACCCCCACGATACAGGTTATATCAAAAGATGTTTTATTGGCCACACTGCCGAAGTCCTGGAGTTCTAAACATAAAATAAATAATAAATAAATATCCTTGGACATTTCACACAACGCCATCTCGTCCCAAGCTAAGCAACTTAATGCTTGTGTTATGGTAACGAGATGGATGATAAACTACTTATATACATTTTTTTTTTGTAAATACATCCATATTCTAGATAGAAATGACACCAAGACTCCGAGCCAGTGCCTCTGGTTTAGACAAAGACACTTGCCCGACCCCGGAATCGAACCCGGGACCCGTTGATCCAAAGGCGGCACATCGACTCTCTTTGGGTTCTAAACTCGATTTTGTATTAAGAACGGTGAAAAAAAACAGCCGTTTCATACCTTTTTTTCCGGCTGTCATAAACTTAGCCGCAAGAGAAGGAAAACTTGACACAAAACCCTTTGCCAAACCGGTCAGCGTGGCACAGTTTTTTTTTTTAATATATGCAGAGTTGATATGACAGAGGGGCATTAAATTACACTACGTATACTGTAAGTGATTAGTATGAATTCGAAACGGTACAAAAAAAAATACACGTGATTTTTCATGAGGGGTGGAGGGGTAGTCTTAAACCTCACCAGGTATCACCAAGGGGGAAGAAGCGGTTAAAAATGTTAAAAAAACATCACGTGATTAATGGACAGCCCCTAAGGTTAATAAACGATGCGTTAGGCATAAACATCTGTAAGGAAAGATACATCATGTTCAAATGAGGCAAACATTTAAAAAATAATTTGCGGCTAAACTATTGCTCCAATTTAATTGATTTTTGGTACAGAGCCTGGAAATGATACCTAGTATAGGCAGTTAAAAAAGCCCCTATGTCGTATCAACCCTGTATATTATAACACGACACACGAGCAGGCGGTCCACCTGATGGAAAGTGGTCACCGTCGCCCAGGACATCTGCAACCTAACGGGAGAAGATGGCCAATTTCCCTCCACGGAAAAGGAGAAGGCCCGACTTAACAGTGGGTTGGGCTTAGTAGTAGTAGGTATCAAGATACTGTGTCAATGCTTGGGCATCAACAATTTCATATTGAATTATTTGCAGGAATGTTGAATCAAAGATCGACGCAGAAATGGCAAAAGCTATGATGAGAGATATGCTGAAGCGGTTCACCATAGCTGAAATAAAAGAGGGATGCAAAGCAGTTAAATCACTCAACCAGTCTAATATGTCACCACTTGATCGAGTCTGGATAGAACGCGTTTGTGCTGAAATAAATAAAGAATAACATTACTTAAAACAAAACACACTCCGTGTGGTGACGGATTTAGAATACACAATGTCACCAACCCTTACCATCTTTAGGGTGTCGTAAGAGGCGACTAAAAGAACTCAAGAGGCAGATCACCTAGCCCCAAGAGAAGGAAAACTTGATACAAACCCTGTGCCAACCCGTCTTGATAGCGTGGCACAGTAGGCCAATTTCCCTCCATGAATTTGGAGGAGGTTCGTCCGAGTAGTGGGTCATTTTTAGTCTGTAACGAACGAACGAACATAAAACAGTGATCTATACAAATACATAAAAATAAAGTTTTTTTTTGGTTTTTTCTTTCTTTTTATAACAAACACGACATCTGTATCGAGGGGGCAGTTTACAAATGTAACGAACACAATTGACTCCCAGACTCAGTGCAAGTGCAACCAGAGGCACTTGCTCTGAGTCTGGGAGTGAGGCTCTGGTTTAGGCAAAGACACTTGCCCGACCCCGGAATCAAACCGGGGACTCGAGATCCGAAAGCGGCATATCTTATTTCCAATATACCTTTACAGTTATTATAATACTAGCAGATAAACTAAAATACATCATCAGCCCTCATTAGTCCACTGCTGGACATAGGCCTCCCCTAACTAAAATACATAATATTCATAAAATCAATACGATGCTCGATGGCCTCTGTCGAGCCTCCGAACATGGAGAAGATGAAGATCATGTCTAATATCAATAGATAGATGAACATGGAGGATGGACCTTAAGATGAACATGGAGAAGACGAAGATCATGTCTAATATCAATGTTCAAGCCACTCCTGTTAACATCGGAGGTTCTGCCCTCGAAGTTGTTGACCATTACATTTACCTGGGACACACTGTCCAGTTAGGTAAGTCCAACTTCGAGAAAGAGGTCAATCGTCGGATCCAACTCGGCTGGGCAGCGTTCGGGAAGCTGCGAAAGATCTTCTCGTCCACAATACCGCAGTGTCTGAAGACAAAAGTCTTCAACCAATGTGTGTTGACTAGGTCAAGGACAGATAAAATTCTTTGACTCGTCTTTTATAGATGAAAATCGAGTCTGAGTTTCTAATGTCAGCTGGATGTAAATTCCATAGAAACAGCGTGCACAGAATAGGAAAATGAATAGAAATCGGTGGCGTGGGAAGGAAAATGGAAACAAGCTATATTAAATACATGTAGTTATAAGTTGGCTTCATATATAAACTGGAAAATAAGCAATGCAGTTTCACTCTGTAGTTAGCGTGTGTGATACATTGTTCTCAGTTATGGTAGAAATGGACAAAGCCTTATTTGTATTTGTTTTAAGTCTCAGTGGTCTGTCGATCATTGCTTCCCGGCCCGATGTCGATGAGTAAGTAACGTTAACGTGCTTTTATGTAGCTAATGGATAAAGCAGACTAAGGTCGATGCCGGATGTCGAATGTCGCTTCTTTCTTATTTAAAGAAATATTAAAATACATCACTATCACTACATAGTATAAAAAAAAAATCGCTGTCGTCTGTCCGTCCATATGTATGCTTAAATCTTTAGAACTACGCAAAGGATTTTGATGCGTTTTTTTAATAGATATAGTGATTCAAAAGGAACGTTTATAAGTATAACTAGCGACCCGCCCCTGCTTCGCACAAGTGCAATGAGGAACATCTAAATTTATCAGTGTTTCTCTACAATATTATGGATGTATTATACATATGAACCTTCCTCTTGAATCACTCTATCTATTAAAAAAACCGCTTCAAAGTCCGTTGCGTAGTTTTGAAGATTTATGCATACATAGGGACGGTCAGACGAAAACGACTTTGTTTTATAATATACTAGTGGCCCGCCCCGGCTTCGCCCGTGCAAAGCGGGGGTGGGTTATACTTAAAAACCTTCCCCTTGAATCACGCTATCTATTAAAAAAAACCGCTTCAATATCCGTTGCGTAGTTTTAAAGATTTATGCATACATAGGGACGGACAGAAGAATGCGACTTTGTTTTATACTATGTAGTGATGTATATATATATATGTAGTGATGATAGTGATACATGCATAATATTTTAGAGAAGCACTGATACATTTAGAGGTTTATAAAGTGAATTCTTTTGCGCTTATATTGCAAATGCTGGCTGGACCGCACGAGATAAATCAAAATAATGTACTACAATATTGGACACCTTAAAAAGTTCAACAAAAATGTCCCCGATGTTATCTATCTCATAAGGATAACCCACAATAACCAATTTTTATCCTTTACATTTTACGGGAAAATTGGCTTATTTACAACGTGATTTTGAGCAATACAGCATTAATCCTTAACCAATTAAGTAACTTAATGATTACTTAGGTTTTCGAGATTTTTCTGCGTGCACAGGGAACGTTATCAATAAAACAAAATTATAGGCGGTAGATTTTAACTGTTTCTTTGTTATTTTGAAGACAACTATCATCTAGTCTCTCCCGCGACCACGACGTAGGGAATTAAATAATGTAACACGCGATAATCCGTTTAAAAGTGTTTAATTTCACTAAGTAACGTAAATAAATTGTTCCTTTAATATAGATCAATATGGCCCTTTAAAGCATGTAATAATGAGCGACATAAATACAGTTGTATTCTGAAGCGTTTTAGGTTGAATTTAAATTGTTACTGAATTAGTCTCTGCGCTGACCATAAAGGAACCACCGGCAGCAAACATTTGTATATCACATTGTTATACGATTCGCAGGTCTGTAACTGGAAAAGCCGGTCTACTGCATCGCGTTATCCTTGACATCTATGACCGCAGCATTGGACTCCTCCTAACTCCACATACGCCAGAAAAATCAGAGGAATTGGAAACCGAAAAAAGGTAACTCATCATCACATAAGCTTTTTTTCGGATTTCCTTTTGGTGTACATCGGATCGGCTCGAGAAAAGCCAATGATGTAACCGGCGCTTCCCCATCCACTTAAAAGCCTCAAGAATGCATTTCATCATCTTCATAATTAAAGCTGCAGCTGTAAAATAAATTATTTATTCTTTTCGGAACCAAACGCAACGAGTTAGTTATTATGTACACGGTCATTGGAATATGGCGTTTAAAAAAAAAGACAATCCCACTGATTTTCTTTCGCCAGATCTTTTAAGTTCTAGCCGGAGACCCCCCTAGGGAGCTCCAGGTACTTACCGGGCATGGGTGCTTCGGTAAGTAACTGCATCAAATAGCGGGCCGAAAGCCGACGCCGGCCTGCCACGGGTGTGGCGCGCCAGACGACACGGCGCGCCACACGGTGGAGGAGCTGCCTGTGCTGCCTGGGTGACCGAACTGACCGAAAGGCGGGCCCTGGCGGCACAAATCGGAGGAGACCTCTCACACCTAATCGGACGGATGCTCGACAGCGAGGAGGCATGGGAGGTGGTGGCCTCCTGCGAGGACGTCATCTCGCAGATGGAGGCGGCAGAGCGGGTCAGAGAGGAGGACGTACTGGCTGACCCGCGCTGCAGACGTAGGCCGGGGAGGAGGAGGCGACTATACGCCCGCCTCCTCCCCCGCCATAGAGGCCGGTGGTGGGTCGGGGGACCCGCCACTGACGAAAGCCTCGCTGACTGAGGGCGTCCCAGTGTACCGGGACGCGCCTCAGTTTGATAGTCGCTTGTCGGGGCGTCACTGTAGACTGCGCTTGCGCGATCCTGTGGCGCCCCAAGCGTGCCGTGTGAGGGTATACCGCTGGGATTTTAGTGGGTATATGAGTTCTGTCTCGGGAGTCCCGCATAATCACCGACCTCTCCCCCGGGGGACAGTGGTATGCATAAAGAATTTCCCCAGCGACAACAAAAAAAGGTCTTTTATGTTGGTTATAAAAATGATGTATCCTTTGACGATTGCGATCGCCATAATTGGTTTATTCAATACAGCATTTTTCTGTTCCGTTTCATTCCGTTTGTTGACAGATTGACAAATGAATATGCAAAAATATCAGCAATTGCACTGGCAGAATACTATGGAACTATAATACTAAAACGTCAATGTAACGAAGAGCCACCTACTGTCATTCCAGCAGAAAAACTGAGGCTAATTCGATTAATATGCGAGGAAAACGATAAGAGATTTAAACCGTAAGTTCCGCTTTTTTATTGCCTAGGGTTTGGATGACCCCAATAAGATTAAGAAATTACTCACATTAATCAAAATTAACCAAGTAAAAAGCGGTTATTTTAATATTACAAACAGACACTGACTGCCTTGTGGGTCTATAGGTTAGATGTAACGCCTTTTTATCACGGGTCGCCGGCTCGATTCCGGGGTCGGACAAGTGTATTTTTGTTAGAACTTGCTTTGAAGCACTTGCTTTGAGTCAGGGTGTCATTTGTGTTGTCAATCTGCGGTAGCAGTAATGAGCTGATCGGACGAGCGGTTAGGAACAAATGGGGAGGTGACACAATGTGTTCTAAATCCGTCACCACAAAGGCTAAAAAACGGTGAACAGTGAAAAAAAAGTTTCATACATTTTGTCCGGATATTATAAACCTAGCCACAAGAGAAGGAAAACTTGACACAATACCCTGTGCCAAACCGTCTGGCCAGCGAAGCACAGTAGTCTAATTACCCTCCATGTAAAAGGTGGAGGCGTGACTCAGCATTGGGTTATGTATAGGCTAAGTGGTAGTAATAGTAATTGGCCCTGTCAAGGTCTATCCGTCATTCATTGTGTAAACGTGTAGCGTGTTTCTCTCATCTTGCGAACGTGCTCTCACTATGCTGTTTAGTGCTTTTTGTAAACAAGACCAATAATTTAAAAAAACAACTACAGACTTTCTTGCCGGCTCTTCTCTGTAGAGCAGCCTTCCGAACCGGTGGTAGTTTCGGCATGAATGTGAGTGAACGCAGGGATTGTGAGCGATCAGGGGAGATGAAGGGATTTTAGGAGTGAAGAGTTGTGTGTGAAAGGTGTGAATGTAGGTATGACGACTGATAGGTGTGTGTGGAGACTACCACCTAGTGTGGGACAGGGGCCGTAAGATGATAATGGTGTTTATAAATATGACGATTTATAAGAGTTTTGTGATGAAACCTACGTAAATAAAGTTCCTTTTGAGTTTGAGTTTATCCAGATACTGAGTCGATGCTTGAGCATAAATAATTTCATATTAAATTATTTACAGGAATGTTGAAGAAAAGGTCTACCCAGGATTAGCAAAAGTTATGTTGAGGGAGATGCTGAAGAAGTTCTCTATAGCTGAAATGAAAGAGGGATGCAAAACAATTGAATCATTCAACCTGCTCAATGTACCAGAACTTGATCGAGTCTGGATAGAACGCGTTTGTGTTGAAGCAATTAAACAATAACGTTACATAAAACATCATCATCATCACCCCATAAATGGCCCACTAATGAGGCGGGCCTCCTCCCAATTCATGTAGGGAAAACATAAAACATCACTATCACTATCACTACATAGTATAAAACAAAGTCGCTGTCGTTTGTCCGTCCCTATGTATGCTTAAATCTATAAAACTACGCAACGGATTTTGAAGCGGTTAATAATAGATAGAGTGATTCATGAGGAAGGTTTATATGTATAATAGATGCATAATATTGTAGAGAAACACTCATAATTTTAGATGTTAATCATTGCACCCGGGCGAAGCCGGGGTGGGTCGCTAGTTAAAAATAAAACAAAAAGAACATAAAACATTTATCTATATAATTAAATAATTTTAAAGTTCTTTTTTGGTTTTACTTTTTAATTACAAATCAACGACATCCCTGCACTAGTTACTACCTGTATCGACGGGGCAGTTCACAAACATGAAATTTACGAACACAAATGACACACACACTGTGCTTCAAGTGCTTCTATTCTACGCAAAGAAACTTTCTCGACCCCGGAACCGAACCGGGGACCAGTCATCCAAAGGCGGCACATCTAACCTCTAGACCAACAAGGCAGTCAGTGTCTAGGGTAATATATAAAAAACGCTTTTTACTTATTGCATTTGGATGCATACACGGTACATACAGAGTTGATATGACAGAGGGGTGTGAGGTGTGTGGGAGGGAGGGGTTAAAAAATGTAAAAAAAATCACGTGATTAATGGACAGCCCCTAAGGTTAATAAACGATGCGTTAGGCATAAACATCTGTTAGGAATGATACCTAGTATAGGCAGTTAAAGAAAAATGTCTATGTCGTATCAACCCTGTTTATACCAAATCAACATTTTTACAGTTAGTGTTTCTCCGTCTGTCTGCTAATCTCTGAAATGGCTAAACCGATTTTGACGGGACTTTCACTAGAAGATAGATAATATAATAAGCAGTAACTAGGGCTACTTTTATTGACCCCACCTTGCTTTTCAGGAGCCAATAGTTACTGAGCTGTCCACATTGTAAAATACCACGTGGTCGGTCACGGGTGACAGCTAGTGTGTAATAAAGTAACATTTGAGTTTGAGATTATTATTTCCACTAGCGACCCGCCCTGGCTTCACACGGGTGCAATGATGAACCTCTAAATTTACTGCCAACTGTTTAACAATTTATGTACACATACGAAACATAAGTCGAACACATGGAATTATAGGACACATTTGTACAAAGGCACATATTATTTCCAATATACCTTATACATTAATTATAATAATAACATATACACTAAAATACATCTATCTATCTCTTCACTATCACTATCACAATGTATGTATGTATGTATGCTTAAATCTTTAAAACTAGCATTTAAAGAGGAAGGTTTATAATATGTACTAGCGACCCGCTCCGGCTTCGCACGGGTGCTATGATGAACATCTGACTTTATCAGTGTTTCTCTACAATATTATGCATGTATTATACATATAAACCTTCCTCTTGACTCATCCTATCTATTATTAAAAAATCGCTTCAAAATCCGTTGCGTAGTTTTAAAGATTTAAGCATACATAGGGACGGACAGACGACAGCGACTTTGTTTTATACTATGTACTGATAGTGATAGTGATAATACATGCATAATATTGTAGAGAAACTCTGATAAATTTAGATGTTCATCATTGCACCCGTGCGAAGCCGGGCGGGTCGCTAGTCTAATATATAAAACTCTTGTGTCACAAGTTTTAGTGTTTATAGTCCTCCGAAACGGCCTGACCGATTTTGATGAAATTTCGTATGTATATTCAGTAGGTATGAGAATAGGTTTATAACTAAACCCCAAAGTGCTAAGGGTGGTTCACCCCAAAACAAAATTTTATTTTTTTCTTTTAAATTGTCACACCCCTACGATCAACCACTATTTAATTACATGGCAAAACAACGTTTGCGGGGTCAGCTAGTATATTCATAAAATCAATGACTACGTCAAGGACAGATAAAATTCTTTGACTCGTCTTTAAAGATGAAAATCGAGTCTGAGTTTCTAATGTCACCTGGATGTAAATTCCATAGAAAAAGCGTGCACAGAAAAGGAAAATGAATAGAAATCGGTAGCGTGGGAAGGAAAATGGAAACAAGCTATATTATATACATGTAGTTATAAGTTGGCTTCATATATAAACGGGAAAATAAGCAATGCAGTTTCACTCTGCAGTCAACGTGTGTTCATTGTCGTCAGTTATTATATTATAGAAATGGTCAAAGCCATATTTGTATTTGTTTTTTACCTCAGTGGACTGTCGATCATTGAATCCCGACCCAATGATGATGCGTAAGTAACGTTAATACTGCAAATTAGCAGTGCTATTACGTAGCTAATCTGATCGAAAATGGATAAAGCAGACTAAGGATATTCGTTTGCCGGATGCAAACGAATATTGTTATAATTTATTATTAACTAGCAACCCGCCCCGGCTTCGCACGGGTGCAATGATGAACCTCTAATTTTATCAGTGTTTCTCTACTATATTATGGATGTATTATACATATAAACCTTCCTCTTGAATCACTAAAAAAAACCGCTACAAAATCCGTTGCGTAGTTTTCAAGATTTAAGCATACATAGGGACGGACAGACGACAGCGACTTTGTTTTATACTATGTAGTGATATTCCTTTGTTGTAATTTTAGTTATTTAATTTATTTTTATTATTTAACTAGCTGACCCGACAGACGTTGTCCTGTCTGAACTATGAATATTGAATTCGAATTGGAATAATTAATAATAATTTAATATACCGCCTTTTCTTATCGATTCCAATCCCTTATTTAATGTAATTAAAAAAGAAAAAAAGTTATTATGCCAAAAATAGCGAACCGTCGGGACGAACGTCAAATGTTTGACAGGTAACAGTTTGTATGGGAAAATAAAATTGTTGTTTTTATTATTTTACTTACAATATCAATGTTTTCTCTAGACTCTTAAACCTTCCCTGAACTCGCACGAATATTTCAAGACCAAAATTAGCCAAATCGCTCCAGCCGTTTTCGAGTTTTAGCGAGACTAACGAACAGCTATTCATTTTTATATATAGAGATTCAGTGTTATTTTTTTATGTATAAGTTATAAAAAGCCTATTTGCAAGACATAAAAACTGTCATTGACACAAAATATGTTTAAATATTAGGTATTAGATTATTATCATACGAATTGTATTTAGTGAACAGGTGAATGAAATAAAACGAATGTTCTTTTTTTATTTGAAGAAATATTAAAGTACATATAAAATTAAAAAACGGAACACTAAAGTAACTTCAATATAAATTAATGTTAGGCAGAACATCTTAGCCACGTGGGAGGGGGACACTCAAAATGAAATTACTTATGAGTGGCTAACAGGGAAATGGCAAACCCATGATGATGGAGAGAAATAATATTGAAATGATACAAAGTGACTTGACATTGGCTAAACACAAACCGTGAGAGTCACAAAGAAGAAAAAAAAAATATATGTTAAAAATTTTTTTTTTTTAAATAATAAAGACAATTCTCCAAGCGAATCTTAAACCCTATACGGACATTTAGATCCAAAGTCACCCAAAGTGCATACTCGAAGTTTCAATGAAATGACAATGTCCCGCACGTGCCTATCGATGGGAGCGTCCAGAGCTCCCCAACAAAGCGGGCATGCTACCCTGGCCCTGTTTCGGGCAGTTGAGGGACACCGTTAGTTTTAATGGGTAGATTGGGGCGCCACTACCATATATCCTTTTTTTTTTTTTTTTTTTTCTCTGTCAGGAGACGGAGTCATACCCACTAAACGTCCCCGGGGTGCACCGTCCCGCGCTTGCTGCCCCGTGGGCCCTGACTGTATCTCCACGGGCCGCCACTACCATCCTACCATCTTTCAGCGCCTCGGAGTCCCACATAACCCAGCTGGCGTTTAGCGGTCGGGTATCCATGAGGATTTCAAACGTAAAAAAAATAAATTGTACAGCTCGGTGACTTTACCACCAGGCGCACCCTGGCCATCCAGTATTGGACTACAGTAGGCCTAAATAAATCGCATAGTAATATATCATTCGCAGTTCTGTAGCTGGAAATACCCATCTACTGCATCGCGATATCCTTGGGATCTATGCCCGCAGCGTTGGACTCCTGCTAACTACACATACGCCAAGACCTGAGGAAATGGAAGCCTTAATAAGGTAGCTCGTCATCACGATGTACTTCGGATCGGCTCGAGAAAAGCCGACGATGTAACCGGCGCCTCCCCATCCACTTAACATCCTCTGGTCCTAGCTGTATCCTCGAGGTTAATTAAATAATGGATTTCATTAACTTCATAATCACTCCAGCTCATAAATGTATAGTAAATTATTTATTATTTTCGGAACCAAACGAAACTAGTTTTAAGTACAAGGTCATTGGCTTATAGCGTTTAGAAAAAAGACAAAACCACTAATTTTCATCCGCGAGGTCTTTTCTGTTAGTTATAAAAATGATGTATCCTTTGACGATTGTGAACGCCATAGTTGATGTATACTATATAGCATTTTTCTATTCTATTCTTGACAGAGATACATATGACAGATTATCAAATGAATATGCAAAAATATCAGCAATTGCATTGGCAGAATACTATGGAACTGCAATTCTAAAACAAGAATGTAACGAAGAACCACCACCTATTCCAGCAGAAAAACAGAGGCTAGTTCTATTAATATGCGAGGAAAACGATAAGAGAATTAACGCGTAAGTTACGCTTTTTTCTTTTAAAGAGGTTATTTTTATATCCTAGGTGTTGGATGTACCGCCTCTGGAACACGTGTCCCTGGTGTGATTTCAGGGTCAGGCCCCACGATACAGGTGATATCAAAAGATATCTTAATAGCCACACTGCCGAAGTCCTGGAGTTCTAAACATGGCTCTCAAATTCTTTTATTATAGGGACGGTTAAAAAAAACAGCTGTTTCATACATTTTGTCTGGTTATTATAAACGTAACCGCAAGAGAAGGAAAACTTGACACAAAACCCTGTGCCAAACCGTCTGGCCAGCGCGGCTCTTAGGCTAATTACCCTCCATGGAAAAAGAGGAGGTCCGACTCAACAGTGGGTTGGGCTTAGTAGTCGTAGTATCAAGATACGGTGTCGATGCTTGGGTATAATTAATATCTTATTTAATTATTTGCAGGAATGTTGAAGATAAGATCGACGCAGAAATCGCAAAAGTTATGATGAAGGAGATGCAGAAACGGTTCTCCATAGCTGAAATGAAAGAGGGATGCAAAACCGTTAAATCAATCAACCAGCCTAATATGTCACAACTGGATCGAGTTTGGATAGAACGCGTTTGTGTTGAAGTAAATAAACAATAATAAATCTATACTCTATACTTATAATAAATCTGTAGAGACGTCAATTCTGTACATGAAATATATTTCCAAAATAACTATCAGCGGGTGATTAGTGATCGATACTGACGCCAAAAATGCAATCAGTAAAATTTTTGTCTGTCTGTCTTTCTGTCTGTCTGTCTGTCTGTATGTTCGTTATAGAAACAAAAACCGCTCGACGGATTTAAACAAAACTTGGTACAATTGTTCTTCATACTTCTGGGCAGGTTATAGTACACTTTTCATCACGCTACGATCAATAGGAGCAGAGCAGTGAAGGGAAATGTTGGGAAACAGGAGAACTTACTCCATTTTTTAAGTTTCCGTCGCGTGTGCAGCCTTAATAGTTAAAGCTACACAGAAATAATGTATGACGGAAATGTTCTCCTTAAAATTATATAAAAAATATTCCACGACAGAGAATGTCTATCTTTTATGGTTGACTCACAATAACACGTGTAACTCCCGATAGCTTAGCAGTTCAGAGCTTTCTGATTATATTTGTCTACTCATACGTTTATAACACTCTCAATCATCCCTAATTAATAAACGTTAACACTATTACCTATTTAATAAAAAAAAAATCATATAAATCGGTACAGAAACACCAAAGTTATACATGTAATACGCTAATAAGCCATCGCGCGTGAATACTGAATTGTTGTTGCTGTCAACCACAACAAGAAGGAGTTCACGGCGGCCGTACTCCTCGATATGAAGAAAGCATTCGACAGGGTATGGCATGAGGGACTACTGTTCAAGCTGTCGACGTCTACCGCCCCACGACGTGTCATCAAAGTTGTCGCCTCTTTCCTCACGAACCGATCCTTCGTAGTGAAAGTTGAAGACGCCCTGTCCTCCGTGCGTCCGATCCGCGCGGGGGTACCTATCGCCTGCCTGTTATGCAACGTACACAGATGACATTCCATATACCAGTCAGGTACAGCTCGCGCTATACGCCGACGACGCGGCGTATTAAGCCTCATCGTACAAGCCAACCTTCGCCGCTAAAAGACTGCAGCCAACCCTCGACGCCTTACCTGACTGGTTAGTAAAATGGAGGTTGTCAGTGAATGTCGCAAAATCACAGACCCTAATTACTGGATATACCAATTTACCCCCTGCGCTTCGCCTCAACGGTCAAGACCTCGCCTGGATACCCCAAGTCCTCTACCTCGGTGTCACCATCGACAGGGGCCACACCCTGAAGCACCATGTCGACACAGTGATTTCGAGAGTTAGAGTGGCTAGAAGACTTCTTCGCCCAGTGCTCTCCTCGAAGCTCCCTCTCAGGACGAAGATCGGCATCTATAAAACATATATCAGATCCCGACTCACGTACGCCGCCCCAGCCTGGATCGCCTTCGTTTCGAACAAGAAGCGCCTCCGATCCCAGCAAGCTTTATGTCTCCGAACGATCGTCGCCGCCCCGCGTTATGGGAGGAACGCGACCATTTCGAGGGACTAACGAGTTGAGAGCCTGGACGAGTTCATCACCCGTCTCACCACCAAGATGTTTGAGCGTGCGGACGCGTCGCGCCTCTCCCACATTAGGGACTTGGCGCTGCTTCACGCGCGACCGACGGACCGCCGCAGCAAACCACTGCAGCGTGAGTTGACCGCCGACTAACTAGCCGGCGACCCAACATATCTAAACATATACCCATAGACCTGTATATATATATATAACTCTTCCGTTACTGAGTGACTGACAGACAACGCACAGCCGAAACTAGAGAGTTGAAATTTGGCCTGTGTGTTTGTTGGGAGAAGTAGGCTACCACTAAGAGAGGATTATTGGAAATTCCCTCCCATTTTTCCGGAAGTCATTAAAAGCTAGTAAATAGAAGCTAGTAAATAAATATCCTTGGACATTTCACACAACGCCATCTCGTCCCAAGTTAACAGTAGAAATGACACCCAGACTCCGAGCCAGTGCCTCTGGTTTAGACAAAGACACTGGCCCGACCCCGGAATCGAACCCGGGACCCGTTGATCCAAAGGCGGCACATCTGACCACTAGACCAACGAGGCAGTCAATAACATTGCCTATATAAACCTGTATATGTACAAATAAATAAAATTAAAGTTGTTTTTTTATTTCTTTTTTTTTATAACAAAATCGACACCTGTGTCGTGGGGACAGGTTACAAGCGTGACTAACACAAAGGACTCCCAGACTCAGAGCAAGTGCCTCTAGTTTACGCAAAGACACTTGCCCGGCCCCGGAATCGAACCCGGGACCCCGTGATCCAAAGGCCGTGATCCAACCCCTAGACCGACAAGGCCGTCAGATAAAAAAACAGTTTTTTTATTACCCCCAGTAATAAAAAAACTGCTTTTTCTAATTGAATGTGGAAGTGCATATGGTACACATACATATATTCATAAATCAATGACTAGGTCAAGGAGAGATACAATTATTTTGACTTGTCTTTTAAGGTCGTAGCAGACATATCAACTCGTTAAGGGATCGGTACCGTATCGCCATTCGCCTCGCCGTCAAACAGGCGTCAACCTAACGTAAGCAGGTTCAGGATTAGCAGCAGGGGCGTAACTACCGCCGTACATGCCGTATCAATTATATGGGGCCCCCGGGCTACGGGGGCCCCCGATGTGCGTAAGCAAAAATTAACATAAACTTCCCAAATTTTTTATTATTTCAGAGGCAAAAGCTTTAGAAAAACTAAAGTCATCATCAATAATTTAATAAATCAGTTTGCCGAAAAAAGGCAAGAATAGTGTATATTTAATTTAAATTGATTGAAAAAATTTTGGAAGGAGTGACAGATAGATAATTATGATGAATATTTCTATCAATATTATGCACACATTTTTTTTTCTTTTGTGAGAAATCTTTACTCTATATAAGGGCCCGCAAATAAATTTTATACGGGGCCCCACCAAGGCACGCTACGCCCCTGATTAGCAGCTCCGATACTTCGCCTCCGAAAAGTCCTCGAGTGGCAACCGCGTTTCGGAAAGCGCAGTGCTGGTAGGCCTCCCATATGGTGAACCGAAAGCGATGGATGCAGGCAGCTCAGGTCCGACCTTCGTGGAAAACCTTGGGGGAGGCCTTTTGGCTGAAATGATGATGGATTGGTAGAACCATATAAGTGCCGAGGACTATCGCAGAGGGCATAATGTTATCCGATATCGCAATTAGTTCCGAGAAGGCCCAGACAGATCCAAGATATATTATATGTAGTTATTAGCTGGCCTAATAGGTATATAAGCCAGAAAATAAGCAATACAGGTTCACTCTGCAGTTAACTTGTTTTATAAATTGTTGTCAATTATTGTAGAAATGGACAAAGCCATATTCGTATTTGTTTTTTGTCTCAGTGGACTGTCGATCATTGAATCACGGCCCGATGTCGATGAGTAAGTAAATAAATAAATAAATATCCTTGGACATTTCACACAACGCCATCTCGTCCCAAGCTAAGCAACTTAATGCTTGTGTTATGGTAACGAGATGGATGATAAACTACTTATATACATTTTTTTTTGTAAATACATACATATTATAGATAGAAATGACACCCAGACTCCGAGCCAGTGCCTCTGGTTTAGACAAAGACACTGGCCCGACCCCGGAATCGAACCCGGGACCCGTTGATCCAAAGGCGGCACATCTGACCACCAACGAGGCAGTCGAAAAGGTAAAACGTTAATACTGCAAATTAGCACTGCTCCGGCGACTCCACCGAAGAAAGCCTCATTGTATGAGGGCGTTCCAGTTGCCCGGGACGCCCGCTGGTAGTAGCTTGCCGACGTAGCGGGCACCTCGTCGGGACGTCACAGTAGACTGTGTTCACGCGAACCTGTGGCACCCCAGGCGTGTCGTGTGAGGGTATATCGCTGGGGTTTTAGTGGGTAAACGAGTTGTGTCCCGAGTCGGAGTCTCACATGGTGTGTCCTGTGGAGCGGCAGTATGCATTAAGCATGTTCCCAGCGACAGTAAAAAAAAAGATTGGCGACACGTTGGCTTCCACCAGGCGCACCCTGGTCCTCCACGAACTACAGTGGGTTTAAATAAATTACTAAACTTAAATCTATCCATTTAAATAAAATTGGAGTGTAATAATATAATAACCACTTTTTAATAAATTTCGGTCTGTCTGTTTGTTCCCTGAAACGACTGGATCAATTTTGAAGGGACTTTCACTGATAGCTGATGATTATTTGGAGTAACTTAGGCTACTTTTATTGACGAGTTTCGCCTCGCGGTATCACCCCTGGGTAACATCACAATTGTGTGAAGCCGGCACGGGCCGGGCCTCTAGTTGTTATACAGGGTTGATACGACATAGGGGCATTTTTTTTAACTGCCTATACTAGGTATCATTTCCAGGCTCTGTACCAAAAATCCATTAAATTGGTGCAACAGTTTAGCCGCAAATGATTTTTTAAATTTTTGCCTCATTTGAACATGATGTATCTTTCCTAACAGATGTTTATGCCTAAAGCATCGTTTATTAACCTTAGGGGCTGTCCATTAATCACGTGATGTTTTTTTAACATTTTTTAACCCCTCCCTCCCTCTTGGTGATACCTGGTGAGGTTTAAGATTCCACTCCACCCTCCATGAAAAATCACGTATATTTTTTTTGTACCGTTTCGAATTCATACTAATCACATATAGTATACGTAGTGTAATTTAATGCCTCTCTGTCATATCAACCCTGTATATGATTCACAGATCTGTAACTGGAAAGGCCGGTCTACTGCACCGCGAGATCCTCGACATCTATGACCGCAGCGTTGGACTCCTGCTAACTGAACATTCGCCAGGAAGACCCGAGGCAATGGAAGGCTTAATGAGGTAACTCATTATTACAGGCATATTTTTTTCGGTGGTAACCTTATAGGGAAAGTGGATGATGTAACCGGTGCCTCCACATGCACTTAAAAGCCTCTGGTGTACCGTCCCACTTCGTGGCTCATGGCTGAAGATCCTCGAGGGTAATTAAAGAATGCTTTTCGTCGTCGTCGTTGTCGTTTCAGCACATAATAAATATCCTTGGACATTTCACACAACGCCATCTCGTCCCAAGCTAAGCAACTCAATGCTTGTGTTATGGTAACGAGATGGATGATAAACTACTTATATACATTTTTTTTTGTAAATACATACATATTATAGATAGAAATGACACCCAGACTCCGAGCCAGTGCCTCTGGTTTAGACAAAGACACTTGCCCGACCCCGGAATCGAACCCGGGACTCGTTGATCCAAAGGCGGTACATCTAACCACTAGACCAACGAGGCAGTCATAATATAAATGTAATAATAACATAAATGACCCACTACTGAGTCGGGCCTCCTCCAAATTCATGGATGGAAATTAGCCTACTGTGCCACGCTGGCAAGACGGGTGTGCATCAAGTTTTCCTTCTCTTACGGCTAGGTGATCTGCCTCTAACGATCCTTAAGTCGGCTCTTACACCCTCAGGACGGAATGGGGTGGCAACGCTATGTAATATAAATTTAGAAAATGTAATGTATTTATTTTTCTTCATCACTACATATTATAAAACAAAGTCACTGTCGTCTGTCCGTCCCTATGTATGCTTAAATCTTTAAAACTACTCAACGGATTTTGAACCGGTTTCTTTTAATAGATAGTTATTCAAGAGGAAGGTTTTTAAGTATAATACATCCATAATATCGTAGAGAAACACTGATAAAGGTTTAGAGGTTTAGAGGTTCATCATTGCACCCGTGCGAAGCGGGAGCGGGTCGCTAGTTAAATATATTTTAATCTAATCACATCGTTCTTTGCAATTTGCAGGTCAGTGCTAGGTTGTATGTTGATTAAAATGTTATTCGCGGCTGTAAGACGTATGTAGTTACAGAGTTATAATCATCAAACTCATCAATACAACCCTCCAAGCACATAAAGGTGCAAGAATGACTTTGAGCTTGAAAAAGTTTTCGCCGCGAATCAAATGTTCATCATCATACAACCTAGCACTGGCCTGCAAATTGCAAAAAACGTAAGAAAATTTGAATTTCGCGGGCTACCCTGGAACATTCACCTTAAGAGGCATTTGTCTAATCACGGTTTTGATAAGGGCTGTGCTTAGATTGTTTTGTATCATAATCCCTTTTCTTTGGATCTTTGATCAAAATACTCCTTCCATTGCCGCAGGCATGTTATCGTTGTGTCATGCAAGAACGCCATATTTGGTTTATACATTAAAGCATTTTTTCTATTCTATTGTTTACAGAGATGCAAGTGACAGCTTGACAAATGAATTTGCAAAAATATCAGCAATTGCACTGGCGGAATACTATGGAACTATAATACTAAAACGAGAATGTATCCAAGAACCACCTACTGGCATTCCAGCGGAAAAACTGAGGATATTTCGACTAATATGCGAGGAAAACGATACGAGAATAAAACCGTAAGTTCCGCTTTTTTCTTAAAAAGAGGTTTTTTTTATTGTATATGGGCAGGATGTCGCGGTGTAATTAAAAAAAAATACTCACACACACATCTATACTAATATATAAAGCTGCAGAGTTTGTTTGTTTGTTTGTTTGTTTGTTTGAACGCGCTAATCTCAGGAACAACTGGTCCGATTTCAAAAAATCTTTCAGTGTTAGATAGTCCATTTATCGAGGAAGGTTATAGGCTATATTTTATTTTCAAAAGAATTAGGGATCCGTATGAAAATTGCGATTTTGTAAACCAAGGTGTAAAATCTAAAACCTATTTATGCGTGCGCTGCAAAGCTATTGACAATAGAACAAAATGATGTACTACGGGTTTGTAGGTCTTATAAAGATCTACAAAAAAGTCCGCGAGAGCACATATCTAACTATCATAGTTTAGTCACAATAACCGATTTTATGTTCATAAAAAATATGCACGGGTTCGAAGCCCACGCGGGCGAAGCCGCGCGCAAAAGCTAGTACTACATAATATTACAAACAGACACTGACTGCCTTGTTGGTCTAAGGGTTAGAGGTGCCGCTTTTATCACTGGTCCTAGGTTCGATTCCGGGGTCGGGCAAGTGTCTTTGTGTTAACCAGAAGCACTTGCTTTGAGTCAGGGTGTCATTTGTGCTCGTGAATTACATGTTTCTAAACTGCTCACACGGTACAGGTTATAAAAAAAAACTATTAGCCACACTGACGAAGTCCTGGAAGTTCTAAACATGACTCTCAAAAACCTTTATTCTCTTCTTCTTCTTCTCAGCCCATAAATTAACCACTGCTGACTCGGGCCTCCTCCAACTACATGGAGGGTGATTAGCCTACTGTGTAGTATCAAGTTTTCCTTCTCTTGCGGCTAGGATCGATTCGCCTTGTCATTTCCTATTGTCGACTCTTACGACACCCTTAGAACGAAATGGGGTGGTGACACAATGATGAAAAAAAAAAAAGGAGCTGCTTCATACATTTTGTCCTTGGACATTTCACACAACGCCATCTCGTCCCAAGTTAAGCAACTTAATGCTTGTGTTATGGTAACGAGACGGATGATAAACTACTTATATACAATTTTTTTTTGTAAATACATACATATTATAGATAGAAATGACACCCAGACTCCGAGCCAGTGCCTCTGGTTTAGACAAAGACACTTGCTCGACCCCGGAATCGAACCCGGGACCCGTTGATCCAAAGGCGGCACATCTAACCACTAGACTAATGAAAGCTTGGCACAAAACCCTGTGCCAAACAGGTCAAAATGACACAGTTGGCTAATTACCCTCCATATAAAAGAAGGGGGGCCCGCTCAGCAGTAGGTTATGTATAGGCTATAAATGATAAATGATGTTTATTTCTGTAAATAGATCTTTTAAGGACACTTTTACAAGTCAATGTTGTTACATATATTTTTTTAACTAGATGGCTCCGGCATTTCCTAACTGACGGCCTCTGAGAAGAAATGCCGAAACAAACTCAGAGAATCATGGTCTCTTTATAAGTCCAGGCAGTATTTTTTTTATATCTAAATATCCTTGGCCATTTCACACAACTTAATGCTTGTGTTATGGCAACGAGATGGATGATAAACTAATTATATACATTTTTTTTTGTAAAATTTACTGGAAAAGATATGGATGTCAAATGTCAAATAACTTAAGTACATATTAACAAGACTAAAAATACCTAAAACTTAAATACTAAAATATATTATATAAAGGAGTCCCTTTAGGCAAGGTTCGGAAGATACTGGCAGCATTCCCCCTTTGAATCGCTAGACTGATTCTTTGTCCAAGGTAGCTACCAGCTCTTCGGTCTCCTGTGATGTCGACTAACCTTTTTGCTATTTCCTAAATAGGCTTGTAAATATGTACATATTTTAGGTAGAAAACACCCAGACCCGGAACAAATACTTGTAGGTCGTACAAATATTTCTTCCGTGCGGGGATCGAATCCGCGACATGCGCAGATACTGAGTCGACGCTTGGTCATAATTTCGTATGTAATTATTTGCAGGAATGTTGAAGAGAAGATCAATGCAGAAATGGCAAAAGTTATGATGTGGGAGTTGCAGAAGAAGTTCTCCATAGCTGAAATGAAAGAGGGATGCAAAACAATTGACTCACTCAAGGAGCTCAATTTACGAGAACTTGATCGAGTCTGGATAGAACGCGTTTGTGTTGAAGCAAATAAACTATAACGTCACATAAAACATCATCATCATCATCAGCTCATAAATGGCCCAGTACTGAATTGGGCCTCCTCAAAATTCATGGAGGGAAAACTATAATTATACAGGGTTGATACGACATAGGGGCATTTATTTTAACTGCCTATACTAGGTATCATTTCCAGGCGTTGCCGTTGTACCAAAAATCAATAAATTTTGAGCAATCGTTTAGCCGCAAATTATGTTTTAAATGTTTGCCTCATTTGAACATGATGTATCTATCCTAACAGATGGTTATGCCTAACGCATCGTTTATTAACCTTAGGGGCTGTCCATTAATCACGTAATGTTTTTTTAACATTTTTAACCCCTCCCTCCCCCTGGTGAGGTTTAAGACTACCCCTCCACTCCCCATGAAAAATCACGTGTATTTTTTTGTACCGTTTCGAATTGATACTGTGATTAGTAGCAATAGTATGCGATATAGTATACTTAGTGTAATTTAATGCCCCTCTGTCATATCAACTCTGTATATAGCCAAACTTAAGTGGCAGTCGGCAGGGCACAAAACTCGCAGGACCGACGCCCGAAGGGGCACAAAAATCCTCAAGGCGTGACCGCGTTCCGGAAGGCGCAGTGCTGGTAGGCCTCCCACACGGTGGACCGACAACCTGGTTAAGGTCGCCGGAAAGCGACGCATGCGTGCGGCCCAGGACCGGCCTTTGTGGAGATCCCTGGAGGAGGCCAATATCCAGCAGACGACTATTGGATGAAATTAAATCATATACTAGCGACCGGCCCCGGCTTCGCACTGGTGCAATTATCCATGTATTATACCTTAAAACCTTCCTCTTGCATCACTTTATCTATTAAAACAAACCGCTTCAAAATCGGTTGCGTAGTTTTAAAGATTTATGCATACCTACATAGGGACGGACAGACGACAGCGACTTTGTTTTATACTATGTAGTGATAGTGATAAAAAATAAAACATTAATCTGTATATATAAATTTTTTGCCTTTACTTCCTTTTTACAAAAATACGACATCCCAGCGCTAGGTACTACCTGTATCGATGGGGGCAGTTTACAAACATGACATCCACGAACACAATGACACCCAGACTCAGAGCAAGTGCCTCTGGTTTACGCAACAACGCAATGTCAATTAATACAAGGCATTTTTTTTTAATTAAGTCCTTCCATGTCACCTCTCCATTCCGTCCTAAGGGTGTTGCGAGAGCCAACAAAAGAAAATATCAAGGCCGAAAACATAGGTGCAAGAGAAGGAAAACTTGATACGAAATCTTGCCCGACCCCGGAATCGAACCGGTGATCCAGAGGCGGCACATCCAACCCCTAGACCAACAAGGCAGTCAGTGTCTGGTTGTAGAATTATAATTACCGCTTTTTACTACGTAATTAACCAGCTG
Organism: Clostera curtula; assembly: GCA_905475355.2. Taxonomy (NCBI): domain Eukaryota; kingdom Metazoa; phylum Arthropoda; class Insecta; order Lepidoptera; family Notodontidae; genus Clostera; species Clostera curtula. Next base: position 4,995,258 of record FR997822.1, read on the forward strand.
TGCCACGCTGCGTTGGCCAGACGGGTTGGCAAAGGGTTTAAAAAAAAATGTGGTGATATTTATGTTAGTCATAAAAATAACAGGGATAAATAAAAAAATAATGTACAGCAATGTCGACTCCATAGTTTTAATGGTTGTTGATTTCTTCGCATATAATCTGGCCAATTCTTGTCTCTTGATCTGTCATTCCGCTGAAGTTATGTAGCTGTAACTGGGTACACTCGCGCTTCAGTTCGTGTATGTTGCCCGTTTCCAAGAGCTCTCTGGCTGCAGATTTGGAGAGCTCCACTGTCAACCTGTCCCTGAAATCACTGAAAAGATAATCACAAATAAAATATTTTTCACATCACTTCAAAGAGAAAGCAGTTCTTAATACGTTGTATGTTTTTTAAAATGATTGCTTCCATAATGACCATATTACTATAGCCCTTATTGGTCCTTTTATATGTATCCTTGGACATTTCACACAACGCCATCTCGTCCCAAGCTAAGCAACTTAATGCTTGTGTTATGGTAACGAGATGGATGATACACTACTTATTTTTTTTGTAAATACATACATATTATAGATAGAAATGACACTCAGACTCCGAGCCAGTGCCTCTGGCTTATACAAAGACACTCGCCCGACCCCGAAATCGAACCCGGGACCCGTTGATCCAAAGGCGGCACATCTAACCACTAGACCAACGAGGCAGCGTAACACAGTAATTACCCTCCACGTAAATGGAGGAGGCCCGACTCACCTATGGGCTGAGTAGTTGTAGTAAATACTTACTCCCTTTCGCTGGGGCGAGCTTGTACAATGGACAGCAAGCAGACGGCGACGGTCAAAATAATTTTGATATGCATGTTGACAGCGGCAGCGTTCCTGGTATTAAACTGCAGTAAGAAGTATTGTTGTTTTGCATATTAATTTATATAGTGATATCAAATAGGGCAAACATATTAATTATTGTCGATTATCACACTAGGTCATGTGTCATTGTGTTATCTACAGGGTAAATTTGTTTGTACGTAAATTTGTTTGTACTCATGTACGGAAGTGAAAGTTGGGTATGGCAGAAGAAACATGAAAGCAGAATAAATGCGGTTGAGATGAGAGCGTTAAGAAGTATGATAGGAGTTAAACTGAGTGACAGGATAAGAAATAGTGAGATAAGGAAGCGTTGTGGTCTGAAAGAAGATGTAGTGACAAAAATTTAGAAAGGTATGCTGAGATGGTTTGGCCATGTCGAGAGAATGAATGAAGAACGATTGACGAAAAAAGTGTGTAAGGCGAGTGTGAATGAAAGTGATGGAAGTGGAAGGCCTAGGCGGACGTTTCAAGACCAAATCAAAGAAGTCTTGAAAAAAGGCCAGGTCAAGAGTACCCTAAACCGAAGAGCATGTATGGAGGGAATAATGAAGGTGGACGAAGCGAAACAAGTATGTAAGGATCGTAGCAAGTGGAAAGAAGTGGTCTCTGCCTACCCCTACGGGAAAGTGGCGTGATTATATAATAATAATAATAAATTTGTTTGTGTAATCTATTTATAATGCATGGTAAGTCTGCAAATTCCCCGAAGAATTCACTGTTTTAGTAAACATATTGAGTACATGATTATACAGTACATGCCTATAAATGACACACAATTGAGTCGTCGTCCAGTCACATGAAGGAGAGGGTAATCCCTTTGAGACTATTGCGCGAGTTTGCTCTCACAAATCTGTCTTGTAACCAAAAATGGCGATCTAAAAAGAACAACTACATAGTTTCTTGCCGGCTCTTCTCTGTAGAGGTGCATTCCGAACCGGTGGTAGATGGTTAATTTTAAATTTTATTTTATTGTTTGACTTAAAGAGCTCTAATGAGCCAACTTGATTAAATGAGTTTCTATTAAACAAACTTACAAAGTTACTATTACATTTTATGTATGTGTGTGTTAACTGTACAACAAGCTTTACACACACATACATAAAATTTAATAGTAATTTTCGCTCCCAGGTGGTTTAAAAATACTACTTAATTCTTAATGACCCACTGCTGAATAAGGCCTTGTCCAACTACATGGAGGGCAATTAGCCTACTGTGCCAAGCTGGCCACACGGGTTGGCACAGGGTTTAATATCTACATTTCCTTCGCTTGCGGCTTTCATCATTTCCCTTTGTCGGCTCTTGCCACGACCTCACGATAAAATGGGGTAACTATGTGTTCTAAATATAAACAAAACGATACAAAATAGCTTACTCCAAATCAGTTGGTCGAGATTTGACGATCGATATCGCGAAAAAAAATATGGCAACAGATAATATTAGTTTCCAATACATTTTTAACCCCCGACTCAAAAAGAGGGGTGTTATAAGTTTCACGTGTCTGTCGGTCTGTCTGTCTGTGGCACCGTAGCTCGCGAACAGATGAAGCGATTTCAATACAGTTTTTTTGTATGACAGGAGAGTTACGGGCGAGTGTTCTTAGACATGTTTGATGAAAATCGGTTAAGTCGTTTAAAAGTTATGGGGGGTGAAAGTGGGGAAGAATAACCGAAAGTCTGCAAATTAATCGAGTGGGGTCTCAAATGAAAGCGCATCACGTGCACATTACAAAATAATATGTTCCATGAAAATAAGCTGACAATTTATACATCTACATCATAATAAGCGTGTACCTATAAAGCAGAAAATAAAAATTTTATTAAAAATTTAAATAAACCCCCGACATTGACCTAAGTTCCCTTTAAAAGTAGAAAATAAAAATAAAATACATCGCGTTGGGGGACCAGGGGTCAAATTTTATCACAAAGGACTTTAGAGATATAGTATCTGAATTTCAAAAACCGTATAGCCTATAAATGACACACAATTGAGTCATCGTCCAGTCACATGGAGGAGAGGGTTTTGAGACTATTGCGCGAGTTTGCTCTCACAAATCTGTCTTGTAACCAAAAATGGACATCTAAAAAGAGCAACTACATAGTTTCTTGCCGACTCTTCTCTGTAGAGGTGCATTCTGAAAGGGAGGTAATTTTAAATTTTATTTTATTGTTTGACTTGCCAAACTTAAGTGGCAGTGGGCAGGGCACATAGCTCGCAGGACCGACGCCCGATGGGGCAAAAAAGTCCTCGAGTGGTGACCGCGTTCCGGAAGGCGCAGTGCTGGTAGGCCTCCCACACGGTGGACCGACGACCTGGTTAAGGTCGCCGGAGCAGTGGATGCGGGCGGCCCAGGACCGGCCTTTGTGGAGATCCTTGGGGGAGGCCTATGTCCAGCAGTGGACGTCTTTTGGCTGAAATGATGATGATGATGTTTGACTTGTCAAAAGAGCTCTAATGAGCCAACTTGATTAAATGAGTTTTGAATTAGCCTACCGTGCCAAGCTGGTCCAACGGGTTGGCGTAGGGTATTCTATCACGGGCCGCTCCCGCCGGGACATCGGCCGAGTCCAGCCGCAGATCCCGGGGCAGGGCACGGGGATGCCCTGGCCCCACATGGGATCTGTGGAGATGCGACGTCCCGTTGGGTGCTCACGACAGGACGTCGATTGCTCGTTCAGCGAGCCTGAGGTGTGGAGGTGGGCCTCCTTGTCTGCGGCGGCGTGGTTCTGCACCGAATCCCACAATGCCGCAACAGGACGCGAGTTGGAGCACTCCGGGGATGTTTAGTGGGTAGGCCCCCACTCTGGGGAAGAGTCCCACACGCCCCCCCCCTCGGCCATCCCCGTGGCCGACGGGGATAGTCCATAAAGGATTTTACGCCGGGCGAACAAAAAAAATACAAAAAAAACACAAAAAAAAAGGTATTCTGTCAAGTTTTCCTTCTCTTGCAACTAGGTTTTCAGGCTTGTCATTTTCTTTTGTCAACTGTTGCGACAACCTCAGGATAGAATAGGGTGTTGACACAATATATTCTTAATCCTTCACCATTAAAGGTAGATATGGTAGCAAACATTTTAAAGCGCTATCCACGCATTTCCGGATGGGTATCCGGCCCTGCCGTGTTCCGTCAGGGAAGGGGTGAAAATCGGTGAAATATCGTCAGTGTGTTTTTATTAAATGTCGTCACTGAAACGTATCTAATCTAATTGTTCTAATCTAATCTATCCAATTGTAAAAAAAAAATTGGTTTTTGTACCTGGTTGTATACATCAAAACGCACTTAGCAAAAGGCGGTTATTTTATTATTACAAACAGACGCTCCAATTTTATTTATTTGCATAGATGAATATGTTTGCTAATCAGCACAATTTTGTAATCTACATTAATTATTCTGTTCTAGCACACACCAACAATAACATGTTGTTTCAATTTATCAATAAATTTATTGATTGGCACTTGTTATCAGTTTTCTATTTAAATACACGTTGAATCCTTCAATATTCACTCAAACTCATTACTTAATAGATATACAAAGTCAGTTACTATATCTTTAAAGTCCTTTGTCAAAATGTATTGGAAACTAATATTATCTGTTGTCATATTTTTTTTCGCGATATCGATCGTCAAATCTCGACCAACTGATTTGGAGTAAGCTATTTTGTATCGTTTTGTTTAGATTTAGAACACATAGTTACCCCATTTTATCGTGAGGTTATCGTAAGAGCCGACAAAAGGAAATGATGAAATCCGCAAGCGAAGGAAATCTAGATATTAAACCCTGTACCAACCCGTGTGGCCAGCGAGGCACAGTAGGCTAATTACACCCCATGTAGTTGGAGAAGGCTTTATTCAGTAGTGGGTCATTTATGGGCTGAGAATTAATTAGTATTTTTAACCACCTGGGAGCGAACCTTACTATTAAATTTTATGTATGTGTGTGTTAACTGTACTACAAGCTATAAGATAAGTTACTTACTTACACTATTTTTCTTAACTTAACTAATTATTACGATTCCAGGAGTGGGCAAGTATCTTTGTGTAAACCAGGGGCAATTACTCCAGAGTAATTAAGGGTATCCAGGGGTGGGCAAGTATTGAGGGTAAAGAGTAATTGAGGGTCCAGACCCGAACTCTCTACCAGGCCCCGGGACCCTCTGATCCAAAGACTTGCCGCCTCTAACCCCCTAGACCAACGAGGCACTCATTCTAAGGCTTTCAAATAATCCTTGACTTTTTTGTTAATTTCAGAGAACTGAATGATAGACTTACACGAGAATTGGCAAAAACTGCAGCTTTAGAAATAAAGAAGACGGGCGATATTAACGGTTGGAAACATGATTGTGATTGGATTGTTGAAACTATTTATTCGCTGCCAATGTCGGCTGATGAAAAGAAGCTGGGCCAAGCTATTTGTGATGAGATTAAAAAAATGTGAAACCAATTGTGGAACATCGAAGACCTACTTTAAAATGTACGAAGATTGTGGCAATATAAAAAAAATTAAAACTATTTCCATAGTGTTTCTTTTAGGTATTCGCAACGGATTCATCGGGTGTATATTACATTTGTTAATTCCAAAAGTATTAAAGCACATAATACAAATGTTATCTAGTCTCTCCTGTGAACACGATGCTGCAAAGCATTCGAAACGTCATAAAAAAATTCTATACATACTAATTTTATTAAGCTGCTTATATTGCTTGTGTGAACGCGCTAATCTCAGGAGCGTTGGATAGTCCATTTAACGAGAAAGGTTTTAAGCTATTTTTATTTTTCCAAAAAATAAATTCCATCACTACACGGGTGACGCCGCGGGGCGAAGCTAGTCAAAAAAAGTAGCTTAAGTTACTAATTATATCATCAGCTACCTATCAGTAAAAGTCTCGTCAAAATCAGTCCAACCGTTCCAGAGATTAGCCAGAACAAACAGACCGACAACCAAAAGTTAAAAAAAAAGTTTATTGGTCTATGTATGTACTGGGTATACATACTTACGCTTTTAGTAAAAAGTGTTTATTTTATTATTACAAACAGACACTCCAATTTTATTTATTTGTATGTATGTAGAGATGAGATCGCTCAATCCATTGACGAGCTAGAATCTTGGACATTTCAATATATTTGCAGTTGCTGGAAAATAATACAATATTTTATAATTTACATGCATACATAGAGTATAAAGAATACATAGAGTCACCACCCTATACCATCCTTAGGGTGTCGTAAGAGTCGACAAAAGGAAATGACAAGGCTAAAGACATAGCCGGAAGAGAAGGAAAACTTGTAACGAAACTCTGTGCCAAGCGCCGGGCCAGCGTAGCACAGTAGGGTTAATACCCTCCCCATTTTGGGAGGAGGCCCGTCTCAGCAGTGGGTCATTAATGAGTTAGTAGTGGTAGTAATTTAAAAATGTTCATGAGCACTACTACATCTACTCAGCACATTCACTCACTGCTGGGTTGGGCCTCCCCCATTATATAGAGGGCAATTAGCCTACTGTGCCACGCTGGCCAGACGAGTTGGCACAGGATATCGTGTCAAGTTTTCCTCCTCTTGCGGCTTTATCATTTCCTTTTGGTTGGCATTTTCCTTGTGGGATTTCGGCCTTGGTATTTTCTTTTCTCGGCTCTTAAGACAGGGTAGCGACACTCTGTATACACAAAGAAGAGAAGTGGTCTTAACTTAATTAAAAAATACGATAAAATGGTACTTACTTACGAAGTTAATCTAATATATAAAATTCTCGTGTCACAGTTTTCGTTGCCATACTCCTCCGAAACGGCTTGACCGATTTTGATTAAATTTTTTGAGCATATTGATTTGGTCTGAGAATAGGACAACATCTATTTTTCATCCCCCTTAATTTTAAGGGGGGGGGGGTGTAGGGGGTAAAAAAAATGTTTATTTTTAGAGAAAATTTTTTGCTTGTATTTTTTTAAGATTCAGCATACAAAAATACAAACAACCCTAAATTTTCACCCCTCTACGATAAACCCCTATTTAATTACATGGCAAAACAACGTTTGCGATAGGAGATGTTGTAGATAGATTGAGTCATCACGATATCTCTGGAACCATAAGACCTAGAGGGTTGCGCGGGGTGGGGGTTGCGCGGGGATGGGGGTTGCGCGGGGGATGGTTAATTATTTGGCAAAACAACGTTTGCCGGGACAGCTAGTGTTTAATAAATGCATAAGCAATACTATAGTCACATATTAAAACTAGGGACCCGCCCCGGCTTCGCACGTGTGCAATTATACATGTAATAACCATAAAAACCTTTTCTTGAATCACTCTATCTATTAAAAAAACCACGTCAAAATCCGTTGCGTAGTTTTAAAGATTTAAGCATACATAGGGACGGACAGACGACAGTGACTTTGCTTTATACTATTATATTAAATTATTTAATTAATATTAATTAATTAATTAAAATAGTCATTTTAGTAGCTTGCAGTTTACACATGAATGACTGACAGACCACCTGACCATAATACAATATAAACCTATGTACAAATAGTATTGTTACTACAAAAACGTATTTTTGCCTCGAATATGCGCCAAAGAGGCCCGTGGTCCTTCTCGCTTGTGCTCTACCTTGCTCTAGTAAGGGGTTTACGTATCTTCAAGATCCGTTGGGGCCATACCGGCTCAGAGTCACCCAGGCCAGGATTGCCCACGGGGAGAAGCCACCCGGTAGTGAATAGGGGACCGCGTGTACCTCTATGACGCAAACTCAAATTCACGAACACAAACGATACCCAGACTCAAAGCAAATGCCTCTGGTTTACACAAAGACACTTGACCAACCCCGGAATCGAACCAGAGACACCTGATCCACACCATGTAACCTCTACACTAACAATGATAACTAATAGTAGTTATAAATATAAATAAATATAAATATCCTTGGACATTTCACACAACGCCATCTCGTCCCCAAGCTAAGCAACTTAATGCTTGTGTTATGGTAACGAGATGGATGATAAACTACTTATATAATTTTTTTTTTGTAAATACACACATATGAAATAACACCCAGACTCCGAGCCAGTGCCTCTGGTTTAGACAAATACACTTGCCCGACCCCGGAATCGAACCCGGGACCCATTGATCCAAAGGCGGCACATCTAACCACTAGACCAACGAGGCAGTCAGTCAGCTACTCTAAGCTATCGATATACGATTTAACCAGTAATGTCATGACACACAAGGTAAAGACAATTATCATTATTACATTATTTTAGCCGCCATTCTAACAAATAATGCAGTTCTCGTATCGGGCGGGCCCAGAATAGTGTCAATCAGAATATAAATAAAACTAGCGACCCGCCCCAGCTTTGCACGGGTGCAATTAAGCATGTATTATATATAAACCTTCCTTTTGTTTCACTCTATCTATTAAAAGAAACCGCTTCAAAATCCGTTTTGTAGTTTTAAAGATTTAAGCATACATAGGGACGGACAGACGACAGCAACTTTGTTTTATATTATGTAGTGATTACGGGCTGCAAGATAAGTAAATTAACTCGAAATGATAATAAATTAATTATCTAAATTAATTATTCTGTTCTAGCACACACAAACAATAATATGTTATTTCATTTTATCAATAAATTTATTGATTTGCAATTGTTATCAGCTTGCTATATAAATACACGTTGAATCCTTCAATATTCACTCAAACTCATTACTTAATAGATATACAAAGTCAGTTACTATATTTTTAAAGTCCTTTGTCAAAATGTATTGGAAACTAATATTATCTGTTGCCATATTTTTTTTCGCAATATCGATCGTCAAGTGTCGACCAACTGATTTGGTGTGAGCTATTTTTTATCGTTTCGTTTAGATTTAGAACACACAGTTACCCCATTTTATCGTGAGGTTGTGGTAAGCGAAGAAAATCTAGATATTAAACCCTGTGCCAACCCTCCATGTAGTTGGACAAGGCCTTATTCAGCAGTCGGTCATTAAGAATTAAGTAGTATTTTTAAACCACCCGAAGCGAAACTTACTAATTAATTTTTATGTATGTGTGTGTATTAACTGAAAAAGCATGCTATACAGAGTGGATATGACAGAGGGGCATTAAATTACACTACGTGTACTTTAAGACGTGATTAGTATGAATTCGAAACGGTACAAACAAAAATACACGTGATTTTTCATGGGGGGTGGGGTGGATCACCGAGGGGGAGGGAGGGGTTAAAAATGTTAAAAAAACATCACGTGATTAATGGACAGCCCCTAAGGTTAATAAACGATGCGTTAGGCATAAACATCTGTTAGGAAAGATACATCATGTTCAAATGAGGCAAAAATTTTAAAAATCATTTGCGGCTAAACTATTGCTCCAATTTAATTAATTTTTGTTACAGAGCCTGGAAATGATACCTAGTATAGGCAGTTAAAAAAAGCCCCTATGCCAACCCTGTATATGTGGTTACTTACTAAAACGATTTTTCCTAACTTAAGTAATTATTATGATTCCATGGCTGGGCTGGTTTACACAAGGATACTTCTTTGTGTAAACCAGAGGCGAGTTACTTGCGTGTCATTTGTCAAAATAAAACTCATTCAATCAAGTTGGCTCATTAAAGCTCTTTTGATAAGTCAAACAACAAAACAAAATGTATCATTTAGGGCCCCCGGCCAAGTCGCTGCACATTGGCCGCATAATGCGCGGATTGGTCGCGGCGGCCAATAGGCCGCGTATGTGACGCGATGTTTTTCGTTGGCCGCGCGACCAAAACTTGGCCGCGCGGCCTGGCCGCGTAATGCGCGCAGCTATATACATCGTAGAAGAATTAGTTGGCCGCAGCGACTTGGCCGCGCGGCATGGCCGCATAATGCGCGGAGGCCCTTAAAATTGAAAATTTACAGCCGGCAAGAAACTCTGTAGTTGCTCTTTTTAGATCGCTATTTATAGGTTCATGACAGATTTGTGAGAGCAAACTCGCGCAAAGGGCCAAACATCAGCAAGATCTTAGCCAACATTTTTTTTTATATCCTCGGACATTTTCACACAACGCTGTCTCGTCCCAAGCTAAGCAACTTAATGCTTGTGTTATGGTAACGAGATGGATGATAAACTACTTATATATTTTTTTTTGTAAATACATACATATTATAGATAACCTTCTAATGCCTGAGCCAACTGACCCCTAGCAACGGCACCTGTTTACAAGCATGGTGCCCGTGGCAGCTATCACCCTCCTCAGCCATATTGCAGCCGCCATACGACCTCCTAGCCTAGCCAAGTTCACCGTCGGTGGACGCGCATGTATGAAAAACTGGCGCAACTATGCCATCAAAACTAAACTAACTTATTTTAGCTGGCGGTGGACGTTCGGCTTTAAAGTGAGCATGATCACGAACAAAATGTTTGTAAAGTTTGGTGGCAGATCTAAAATATGCATTCCGAGCTCCTTCAAATAGGTTCCATTTTATTTTTTTACTACCCCCCCCCCCCCGCTTCGCACGGATACAATGATTAACCTCAAAATTTATCAGTGTTTCTCTACAATATTATGGATGTATTATACATATAAATTACTCTTGAATTACTCTATCTATTAAAAAAAAACCGCTTCAAAATCCGTTACGTAGTTTTAAAGATTTAAGCATACATAGGGACGGACAGACAACAGCGACTTTATTTTATACTATGTAGTGATATATAACGAAACCCCTGCACTAGGTATAAACTGTGTCGCGGGAGCAGTTTACAAACATATAATTCACGAACACAAATGACATCCAGACTCAGAGCAAGTCTCTGGTTTAGACGAAGACCCGACCTCGGAATCGAACCCCAGACCCCTTGATCCATATCTAACCCCTGGACCATCGAGGCACTTGTACGAGCCTTTCAAATAATCCTTGACTTTTCTGTTAATTTCAGGATCAGTGATAGACTCACACGAGAATTAGCAAAAACTGCAGCACGAGAAATAAAGAAGACAGGAAATATTAGCCGTTGGAAAGAAGACTGTGATGATTGGGTTGCTAGAACTATTAAGGAGCAGCCATTGACAGTATCTGAAAAGAACGTACTCCAAGCTATTTGTGATGAGATTAAAAAAATATAAAAGAAACTAGCTGACCCCGCGAACGTTGTTTTGCCATATATTTATATATCGCTATTAAATAATAGGGGTTGATCGTAGAGGGGTGACCATTTAGGACTGTACCTATGTATTTTTGTATGCTGTCCGAATCTCAGATCTACTCAATATGCACACAAAATTTAATCAGAATCGGTCAAGCCGTTTCGGAGGAGTTTAACTACAAACACCGCGACACCAGAATTATATATAATAGAAGATATTAGATATTGTGCAATATTAAAGACCTACTGTAAAAACAACACAAATAAATCTGTATGAAGTTTGTGGCAATATAAAAAAAACTGTTCGAACTGTTACACATTGAACATCAACACTATTGATAATAAATTTACTTTACCACACCTAAAGTAGATAAAACTTTTAGTAATACAATACTCAAAATTATGCTGATCGGGCAGACCTTGTCATGCATGATATTCGTTCACCGACTGCAGCGCCATCTGTCGGGCTGAAATCATCCTCGGTGCACCCAAACGCATACAAAAAAAAACATTCTAATCGGTCCAGCCGTTCAGGAGGAGTTCAGTGATATACACACGCAACGCGCGCAGGGTACAGCTAGTCCAAAACAAATTACGCATTTATTTACAAGGTAAATCAATTAACACAGAAATAATTGGAAGTGTCTTTGGAACAGAAATCGATTAAAACTTTCTCATTAGTTCAAAATGTAGCCTATTTGCTTCTGATTAAAGTAAATTTAACTCTCGATTATGGTGTGGCCACACCCGACCGAAGGGACGTTCGTAACTTATAAAACTAAGCTGGTGATAGTTTTTTATATGTAGATATGACCTGGCCACGGGTTGCTGCGGCTAAGGCTTTTGTTAGATACCTCGTTGGTCTAGTGGTTAGATGTGCCGCCTTTGGATCAACGGGTCCCGGGTTCGATTCCCGGGTCGGGCAAGTGTCTTTGTCTAAACCAGAGGCACTGGCTCGGAGTCTGGGTGTCATTTCTATCTATAATATGTATGTATTTACAAAAAAAAATGTATATAAGTAGTTTATCATCCATCTCGTTACCATAACACAAGCATTAAGTTGCTTAGCTTGGGACGAGATGGCGTTGTGTGAAATGTCCAAGGATATTTATTTATTTAACAGATAATTAGCAGACTGAGGCAGTAGGCTGGTCATATCTGTAGAAGAACCGACAACCGCCGTGGTAGACGAGTTCTTGAGTGGAGACCGCGAATCGGCAAGCGTAACGTGGGACGGCCCTCTGCAAGATGGAGCGACGATCTGCGAAAAGTTGCGGGCAGCAGCTGGATGACTGGATGATGAAGCTGATGATGACATTTAACATTAACATAACATTGATTTAACTTTTAACACAGCGCCATCTATTGAATACTTACTCCATCCAGTCAACAGATATTGCCATCTGTTAGAATCGTTTGAAGCTAACAATAGTGACTTTCAATTAATAGACAAACAAATAAGTTGCCATAAAATTATATTGCGACTATACATTCAGATAGAGCTAAACTTAAGTGGCTATGAGCAGGGCACATAGCTTGCAGGTCTGACGGCTGATGGGGTGGAAAAGTCCTCGACTGGCGACGGCGTTCCGCAAGGCACGATGCTGGACACAGTGGTTAAGGTCGCCGAAAAACGATGGATGCCACTCTGGACCAGCCTTCGTTTAAATCCTTGGGGAAGACCTATGCCAACAGTGGACGTCTTTTGGCTTAAATTATGATATTAAATAATGTATCTGCCTTTATCTTGGTTTCACGGCTAAGTATGGAATGCGGTACACATTTCTCTACGTCTTGGCCCATAAATGACCCACTGCTGACACTGGCCTCTTCCAACTACATAAAGGGTAATTAGCCTACTGTGTCACGCTAGGCAGACGGGTTGGCATAAGGTTTAAAATCAAGTTTTCCTTCTCTTACAGCTAGGTTATTGACCTTGTCATTTCCTTTTGTCGGCTAATACGCCACCCTCAGGAAGAATTGGGGTAATATACATAAATAAATATCATTGGACATTTCACACAACGCCATCTCGTCCCAAGCTAAGCAACTTAATGCTTGTGTTATGGTAACGAGATGGATGATAAACTACTTATATACATTTTTTTTTTGTAAATACCTACTATAGATAGAAAACACCCAGACCCGGAACAAATACTTGTAGGTCGTACAAATATTTCTTCCGTGCGGGGATCGAACCCGCGACATGCTTCTCATTAAACAGGTATGAACGGAGCATAATGTTTGCCATCTTAAATTGCCAAACGCCGAAGCGTAGATACTTTAATCTATTGATATCGCCAGAGCGCCAGGCCCCGAAAGGTACTGAACCCGTTTTGGATGTCAAAGGATAGATTAGAATCTTTGTGAACGTTGTTAGATACACGAGTAGAACTAGAAAATGGTGTAACCGCGTTTTCGATACCACTAATGAGTATTACCACTAATGAGTTAGATCGGTGTAGCTTAGTAGTATTAGTGGATATGGGTAATTTCACTTTAATTACATTGTTGCCGCTAACGAAAACGTCCGTGTGTTGACGGATTCAGATGAAAGAAAGAAATAAACTTGATACGAAAACCTATGCCAACCTCTGCCCAGAGCGTGGCACATTGGAGGAGGCCCGACTCAGCAGTGGGTCGTTTATGGGCTGATTAGTACTAGCAATAGTAGTTACGCATAACTTGATAATTTATAAACCAAATTGGAAGACGCTTTTTTGTCCGAATGGTATAATTCTAGTCTGGGTTGGATTCATACAAATATTCTTGAAACATTTTAGTAGTTTTGGTTTTTTCGGTGTGATGGACCTGGCTTGTTTTCTGTACTAATCGATGTACTTGCATCATCATCATTCATCATTTCAGCCAAAAGACGTCCACTGCTGGACATAGGCCTCCCCCAAGGGTACTTGCATACAATATTAAAATCTGCCACACCGCGCCAGGCGACGGAGCGCGGGGCAGTTTGTGAAGCGCCTTACAGTAATTTATTGAATGCTACGATTTTTAGTAATGCTTTTTGTAAACAAACCCATTGATTTGAAAAAAGCAACTACAGAGTTTCTTGCCGGCTCTTCTCTGTAGAGCAGCATTCCGAACCGGTGGTAGTTTCAGCATGAATGTCGGTGGACATAAGGGTTGTGGAAGATCAAGAGAGATGGATGGATTGTAAGCATGAGAAATTGTGTATGAAAGTGTGACTGTAGATATGACGACTGATAGGTGTGTATGGAGACTGCCACCTGGCGTGGGACAGGGGTCGTAAGATGATGATAATGGTAACTGTAAATATGACGATTTATAAGAGTTTTGTGATAAAACCTACGTAAGTAAAGTTAATTTTGAGTTTGAGTTTTGAGTGCATCTTCCCTGTTTTATTTTCTGCATCACCCAATGGTTGACTCGTAGTAAATGCCACATGGCGTTAAGTTCGCCTGTGTAGTGTTGCCTATATAAATTACTAGCTGCGCCCCGCGGTTTCACCCGCGCTTACTTATTGTCGCACCGCGGGTGAAGCCGCGGGGCAAAGCTAGTCTAAAAAAGTAGCCTAAGTTACTCCTTATAAAATCAGCTACCTATCAGTGAAAGTCCCGTTTAAATCGGTCTAGCCGTTCCAGAGATTAGCTGCAACAAACAGACAGACAGACAGACAGAAAGACGGACAGACAGACAAAAATTTTAAAAAAAGTTATTTCGGTCTGTGTATGCACTGTGTATACATACTTACGGATTTAGTAAAAAGTGGTTATTTTATTATTACAAACAGACACTCCAATTTTATTTATTTGTATAGATGTATAGATTAAATACTACTACTCCGCCCATAAATACCCAATGCTGAGTCGGGCCTTCCCCCACCACAGGGAGGATAATTAGTAAAATCGCAGGGAATCTTAATCTCTCACATCTTACCGCAGAGTTCCGTTTCAAGTTTTCCTTCTCTTGTCGCTAGCTTTTTGCCCTTACTATTTTCTTTGCCAGCCTTTACGACACCCTCAGAATGAAATGGGGTGGCGACACCATACGGACTAAGTAGGATATAGATATAGTCAAAGCACCGCTGTGGAATAATAAATGTGTAATGGTTATTTTTATCTGAATGGGATGGGGTGGAAATATCATATACTAGTGACCCGTCCCGGCTTCGCACGGGTGTAATGTGAATTTAACGACCTACCAAATGATGTAAAAGATTGTGATAATATTAACAGATTTAAACTAAAACTAAGAAAGTACGTTTATGAAATGTAATCATACCGCATTTTAAATGCTAGCAATCACATACTCCCTTTAAATTTATTTTGTATAACTTCACCAACACGAATCGGAGGCAAAATGTGTTTATTTGGATATAGACAACTACTTTGTATCTCATTGTAAGTGAACTTGTATTGTTCATAAGAGAATAAATTCTTTAAACCGAATTCTAAATTTATCAGCGTTTCTCTACAATATTATGCATGAATTATACATATAAACCTTCCTCTTTAATCACTCTATCTATTAAAAAAAACACTTCAAAATCCATTGCGTATTTTTGAAGATTTAAGCATACATAGGGACGGACAGCCGACAGCGACTTTGTTTTATAATATGTAGTGATAGTGATAGTGATGTCACTACCCCATTCCATGTGGAGGATGTTGTAAGAGCCAACATGATAGGAAATTACGAGGCGTAAACGCTAGACGCAAGAGAAGAAAAACTTGAAATGAAACCCTATCTTACCCCTCTGGCAGCACGGTAGGTTCATTGCCCTCCATGTTTTTGGAGGAGGTCTGACTCACCTGTGGATCATGCGTGGATAGTAGTAATGGTTTAGTGTCGTTTTCGAAGTCTGTTCTAATTTTATGTTCAAAAGTTTTTGTTATTCTAACCTAAAATAACCGGGAAAGTTTACGCAAAATTATAAAAACATGAGCTACCGAAAGTAATTAATGCACCTCCGTAAAGCCTTTATTTCCCGGCGGGTACATCCGTCACTGTTTTCAGACTTCCCTCTTGTTCCTTGACTTCCAGCTTAATTACTTTATAATTAGTATTGTTTTGTTTGTGTGTTTGTTTCTGTAGCACAGCGGTGTGGTAATGGGTCCTTTATAACGTTTCTTCCAAACGTTGTGCCGAGTTGTTTTAGAATTATCAATATTTACCAACCTAAAAACAAATGAAATTCTACAGAGTTTCTTCTTTTCTGTAGAGCTGCATTCCAGGCCTGTGGTAAATGGTAAATTTTAAAGTAGAATGTTAAATTTTTAAAGTTAAATGGTAAATTTTTGAAGATAAATGGTAAATGTTTTTTTTGTGTATTGACAATTTGATTCAATATTTTTTCTCATTTACTAGAATTAAAACGGGGTGATTTCAATCTGCCGTCCGTAACTCATCTCACTAGTCGGACCACCGTATAGCGACTGCCATAGATGTTAATATAGCAGCGGAGACGGACGATAACAGTGAAGTTCTTTGGTTGAAATGATGATGACAATAAAAATAAAATAAATAACAAAAGCTGACTCCCAAAATAACCTCTCAAAAATAAATGACAATATGTAGTACTCCATCATTCGGCCCACGTTTCATATACTTATTTTGACGAAAGTGTATTACATCCACGAAGAGCGGAATGACGAGCGACGCTGACAAACGCCAATACGTTTGTCGTCATACGTCAATAAGTTGCGACTGTCGACCCGTCATTGTCATTTACGTTACGGTCTCCGCATTTGACCCAATTTCGTGCATCGTTTTAAATTAAACCTGGACTAAACGCTCTCCGTGCGGTGATGGATTTAGAAAATAAATTTCAGCCCATAAATTACCCACTACTGAATTGCGCCACATCCAAATTAATTCAAATTCAATATTCAAATCATTTATTTTCCAATATTAATTTGGTACAAAAACATACAAATATTTTCACAATCTTTAGTTAATAACGATATTATAGTTTTAAAAGTAATACAAATACAAGTATAACATAACATAATTGTACGTTAGAGATTATGAGAGTGGCTAATTGTTCGAAGTTAGTATCCCCTACCCACCGCTAAGTTTATATACTGTGTTATATAGTGTGTGTAATAGAGGGAGATTAGCCGACTGTGCCACGCTGCCAAGATGAGTTGGCACAGAGTTTGTATCAAGTTTTCCTTCTCTTGGGGCTAGGTCATCTACCTCTTGCGTCACCCTCAGGGTGATGAGATCGTGGATGTTAATACTGTCACCACACAGTGCAAGAATATACAACACCAACCTATACCATCCTGAGGCGTGTAAAGGAACGCAAGACGCAGATGCTATGCCAACCCTTCATGCCAACGTCGCCGATTAAGCTAATTTCTCTGTTTGAATTTGGAGAAGGCCCTAATTAGTAGTGGGTCGTTTCGACAGTGAAAGTGCCGTTGTCAATTTTGACTCTATTGAATAATTTCAAATTTAATATTTCTTTAATGAAGTAACAGGTTTGGGGCCTCAATGTCAGTAAATTGTTATTAATTTAAATTATTCCTTATTAAATGTAATATATGGTGAATTTTAAATTATAAATGATAAATTTTAAATTATAAATGATAAATTTTAAATAGTAAATTTTAAATGGTAAATTTTATTTTATTGTTTGACTTATCAAAATAGCTCTAATCAGCCAACTTGATTAAATGAATTTTGAATCATATTTTTATTAAAAGAGTATCCAATCTCTTAACAGTAACGGGAATGACACCGATCTTCTAGGCTCGGACCCCAAGGGTGTTTTCAATATTATCATTGTCCCAGATCCTCTGAGAGGAGTTAGGGAGACATTTTCGCGGGTACCCCGTGGGCCTAGAAAAATATTTCTTCATCTCTCCTTTGAAAACAAAACCTATAATCTTATAAACAATCATAAGATTTACGCGTCAGGAGTTAGTCCGGGGTGCGTTTCGTTGGAAATTCTCGTAGGTACCGGCGTTGGGGATTAGCCGGGGTATGTGGGAACACAGCCCACCGTCCGCCCGTATAGTCTATCGCGAAGGTGTGACGCCCAAGTGCGCGGGGCGTCGCACAGGAGAGGTTGCCCGATGGGGCTACCGCCTGCGGACCACGGTAGAAACGAACGCGGTACCCGTGGTCCGACGTGATGGCGGGTGTCGGCGCACGGCGGGTTGTTTTAGTGGGTGAGGGCCCCACACTACCCCGTAGTCTCCCCGGACGCGGGATGTGCGGTCAGGCATTTTTCCACGCCAAACCAAAAAAAAAAGGTTATGTGGGAACACGGGGTGCGGAAAGACAGAATGTTGCGCCCCTACCTACCCTAAACCAACGGTGGTCCTTGACCCACTCTAGACATACAACCTAGGCTCTCGAGAAGAAAGAAATGGTACATACACTTTACCAACCCGTTAGGCCAGCGTGATACATACACGAATTTCCGTTTTGGGCCGTTTTGGGCTTAGCCAATCGTCGTCGTTACAGGCTATAAATGACCCACTACTGGGTCGGGCCTCCTCCAAATTCATGGAGGGAAATTAGCCTACTGTGCCACGCTGGCAAGACGGGTTGGCACTGGGTTACGAACCCTCTGAGTTTCTTGCCAACAGTATCATTTTTATGATTATTTTTTCATTGTAGTAATTTTGTTTAAAAAAAGGTAAACGGACTTGCAACGGATATACATATAAATATTTCCTTTTCATGTAATCTTACCATAAATTCATACCAAATAGACAATGTTACTTTTACGTTATATATCGTTCTTATTGTTAAGGTCATAAGGCACATTATCATTAGTCGCTTTAGTGCGAACTAAAATTGTCAATGTCATGTTGTAAATATTAGAAGTGCCAACTCTTTGCTGCGTTCCGTACGTATCTTATTTTTGGGAACTTATGGTTGAGTTAGGTTGAGGTTAAGGTTTTGATTGAAAATATAGTTTAATGAGGTAAAAAGGAATGCTGGATAGCTACCAGTTTGGAAGATTGTCGTTTCAGACCATAAATTACCTACTATTGCGTGAGGCCTCTTCCAATTTCATGGAGGGAGATTAGTCTGTAGCCCTTTGCGACTATTGCGCGAGTACCTAAAATGGCAATCTAAAAAGAGCAACTACAGAGTTTCTTGCCGGCTCTTCTCTGTACAGCTGCATTCCGAATCGGTGGTAGATGGTAAATAATTAATTTTCAATTTTAAGTAGTAAATTTTAAATTTTATTTTGTTGTTTGGCTTGTCAAATGAGCTCTATTGAGCCAACTTGATTAAATGAGTGTGATTTGATGTTTATACTACCAGGGTGGTCCTCCATGATTTGCCCTCCATGTAATTGGAGGAAGCCGGAGTCAGCAATGGTCATGTATAGATTTAAAAGACCAATACAAAATATGGAAATCATTTAAAAAAAAAAAAAATTCCATTTATCGGTTCAAAAGGGCGTGAAGTCATAAAACATTAATGATATCGATCTGTGTTGCGGGTTTGGTGTTATTCGAATCCACGTGAGGAATCGATATGTGGTAATCAATTAAGTTAATCGTCAATTTATCTGCGTAATATCTCGGTATCCAGTGGCCTAACAATTAATCGATTAAAAATCGAATGGGGTTGAGATCGTTATCTGTGACACTGTTTAGTATATTGTTCACATTTCGACTGTTCCGAAGAATAAAGACCTGTTCTGCAATACTCCAACAATTGAAACCATTTTCAACTTTATATTATTCGCTTCGCAACGAGTGCAATTATTATGCATGTATTATACCTAAAAACCTTCCTCTTGAATCACTCTTCCATAAAAAAACCGCTTCTGAATCCGTTGCGTAGTTTTAAAGATTTAAGCATACATAGGGACGGACGACAGACGACAGCGACTTTGTTTTATACTAGGTAGTGATGATATATGAAGAATAGAGTTCAAAATGGTTTCAAATCAGTATTTCAGATAGGTCTTTATTCTTCGGAACAGTCGATTTAAGTTCAACAAATTACTTGCATGGATATCATATTTATAGCATGAAATATGTAATAATAGTTGGAGAGGGTGATGACAAATTTAGGAAAATTGGTGACACTTTGTATTCTAATTTCGTCACCACACGGATCAATACAATTTTAAGTATGTAATACTTAAATCAATATAGGGTTAGGTATCTAGGACGGATAAACAATCACATATTAACATTTTATAATATTACTTTGAATTTTCCACACCGCTCCTTCTTTATTTCCACTTTCCGACTCGCACTGTGCAAAAGTACAATAACTGTAAAGTACAGAATTTATTGGCGGTTCCTTTTATTTCTTTTAACTCCCCGTATTTGTTACATTTTTAGAGTTGGGTTGCACCAATGATTTTAACCCGTGATTAACGTTTCTGTCAATATTAACTGCCACAAATTAAAAAGTAAGATTGAAAATTGCGTTTATGTAAGTATAACTTTTCGATTTAGCAGCTCATTCCATAAATAGCCCGGTTATGGGTATACCTCAATCACTCTGAAGAATTATTATTGGCGTTTTTACTGTATCACCTAAGTCAGCTTATTAGTTGGCATTGCTTTACTGCTCATAAATGACCCACTGCTGTGTCGGGCCTCCTCCAACATTACATGAAAGTTAATTAGCCTGCTGTGCCACGCTGGACAAACGGGTTGGCATAGGGTTTCGTATAAAGTTTCCGACTCTTGCGGGTAGGTTTTTGCGTTGTCATTTCCCTTTCTCGACTCTTATAACCTCAGGATGAAATGGGGTAGTGAATTGATATTCAGAGAGTACAACACTTCTCTTTCTAGTATATATAAATGACATGCCGAGAGCCATAAATAATCACATTATATTGTTTGCTGACGACAGTACGATAATACTTGACAAAGAAATTGAAATATTAAATAGTCTGAAAACCATCATAAACTGGTTGCAATCAAATAACCTACTATTAAACCGAGACAAGACGAAAATAATGAATTTTAAACAAATGGGAAATAATGCTTTGATGTCGAAAATTACTCACGAAGGAAGCGAAATAAAACAAACAAACATAACCAAATTTTTGGGTTTACAAATTGAAAGCAATATGAAATGGCAGTCTCACCTGAAATATGTTCGTGATAGAGTTAATAGCTTTTCATTTGCCCTACGACAACTAAGTAAAGTAGCAAACCGTCAAACAGTTCTTGTTTCATATCATGGCCAGCCTGCGGCTGTACTTAGATACGGATTGATATTCTGGGGTAATGCTTGCAACATAATTACAGTATTCAGGGCACAAAAAAGTTGTGTACGATCTATTTGCAATCTAAAAAGGACTGAGAGCTGTAGAGAATATTTTCGCGAATTAGACATACTTACATTGACATCGATGTACATTTACGAACTGTGTCTATTTATACGCCGCAATGCGAATTTATTTGAACAAGTAACTAGTTTAAGAAGAAACAATCAATTAATTCAAACCCCATCTAAAACGACGCTTTATTATAATAGTTTTTTTGTACAAGCGCCTAAAATATATAACAAATTACCTCCGGAAATAAGGCAGATTGGGGATTTTGAGCTTTTCAAGAAAAAACTGCGGCGTTATCTAATTGATAAAGCTTATTATTGCTTGGATGAATACTACAGCACTTGATACTCAGGTTGCACTTTGTGCGTTTAGGTAATTATTTACTGATGCGTTAATATATACCTTGGTACCTTATTTGACTTGACTTTGTAATTTAAATATTGTATTTACGGCTTTGACTGGCTAATAATGATTATAGCCGAACTATTAATCATCTGACTGACAATTTTGTGTGACATTTAAAAATTTAATGTTTAAATAAGTTATTGCATCTCTGACATTAATCTTGAATGTATAAGAATGATTATAATTATTATTATTATTTTGCTAATTATTACTTCTATTATTATTATTGATATATTTGTATGCCATTTACTGGCCGAACATAGTGATTCTAACGTGATGTGTTAACACAACAACGTATATACCTATGTTTCACAAATAAATACATTTGAATTTGAATTTGAATATTTCATCTAGAGCATTACGCTACCGTAGTCATCAAGTTTTCCGGTCGGTTGACCGCAATCAATAAAATTCTCATATAGTCACTTCACTTCACTTCTTGCTTAATGGCTTGCCAAAGTCAATAAGTCATGTCTATTTTAACTATTTATTACCCGCGACTTTAATTGTGGAAATCTAGTTACTGAGATTACTGAGAGAGTCCTGAAAAGCGAAGGAGGACGTCGATAACAGAATCCTAAGTCCTAAGCTACTCCTTGTTACATCAGCTATCTGCACGAGAAAGTCCTGTCAAAATCGGCTATTTCAGAGATTAGCCTAAACAAACAGACAGACATACAGTTAAAACAAACAAAAAATGTTGCTTTGTTATTTAAGTCGTGTATACATCGAAATGTAATTAGTAAATTTGTTTTTTTTTAACATTACAAACGGACACTCCAATTTTATTTGTTTCTACAGGATGTATAGATTTGTCACATGACGGGCGTTCCATTTATTCGTTAAATGTCTACTTACAACAACTCATAATTTCAGCTCATAAATGACGGATTTAGAATGCACAATGTCACCAACCCACACTATCTTGAGGGTGTTGTAAGAGGTGACTAAAGGATCGTAAGAGGCAGATCACCAAGCCGTATGAGAAGGAAAACTTGATACAAATCCTGTGCCAACCCGTCTTGCCAGCGTGGCCTGATTTTTTCCCTCCATGAATTTGGAGGAAGCTGACTCAGTAGCAGGTCATTTATTGGCTGAAAAGAACGAACGAACTTAGTTGGACCACCTCCAACTTCTTGGAGGGAAATTAGCCTTGTATGCCAATGGCAATGGCAAATGGTATGGAAATAAACCTGATTACAAGTTTTCCTTCTTTTGGGGCTAGGTAATTCCTCTTGCGTTCCTTTAGCCGCCTCTTAGGGGTCACAGCATCACCACCTCACAAGGTGGAATAGGGTGGTGACATTTGGGTTTTCTAAATCCGTCACCACACGGACAAAAATTACATTTAAATAACTAATTCAGATTTGCAATTAACTTATGTTAATCTCGTAAGGTTTTCGATTCGTAAACAACGGAAACAATATTTTTGAAGACCGTCATAGTTCATATTGTTAACTACTTCTAAATTAACTTGAAATATAGTCTATGTTTTAATACATTTGGGAAACGAATTAAACAGTAAATATTATTTTCCATAACGGTTTTTTTTTGTAATAATAAACATTTAATTCTCATTTTACTGTCCAATTTATGTTCTAACCTGGTTAACTATCGTTTAATTATACGTTATTATTGTGTAACTGTACCGCGTTGTCAAGTTGTTTCAATTCAACACTGCAACAAGACTGCCTCGTTGGTCTAGTGGTTAAATGTGCCGCCTTTGGATCAACGGGTCCCGGGTTCGATTCCCGGGTCGGGCAAGTGTCTTTGTCTAAACCAGAGGCACTGGCTCGGAGTCTGGGTGTCATTTCTATCTATAATATGTATGTATTTACAAAAAATAAAAAGTATATAAGTAGTTTATCATCCATCTCGTTACCATAACACAAGCATTAAGTTGCTTAGCTTGGGACGAGATGGCGTTGTGTGAAATGTCCAAGGATATTTATTTATTTATTAATTAAAGTTAAGTTTAATGAGGCATTTATTCTTTAGGACAGATATAATAATAACCAGGGTCTTGATCCCGGCTTCGCACGGGTGCTATGTGACCCGCAGTTTTGTCCTACCGCGGGTGACGCCGCGGAGCGAAGCTAGTAAAAAAAAAGTAGCCTAAGGAGTACCTTATATCATCAGCTACCTATCAGTGAAAGTTCCGTCAAAATCGGTCCATCCGTTCTAGAGATTAGCCGGAACAAACAGACAGACAGACAGAGAAACAGACAGACAGACAATATTTTTTTTTAAATAATTTGGTTTATCTACTGTGTACATACATACGCATTTAGTAAAAAGTGGTTATTTCATTATTACAACACACACTCCAATTTTATTTATCCGATATCCTTTTTTTCTGGGCTTAAAACAAGGGTATTTCAACGATCTAATTTCCAGGCATTTATATTCCTTTATCCAAAAGGTTCCATAAATCATGATCTATTTCACAGGACCACTTGTCCGCCTGCCCAAGGTGGGTAAACGATTGATTGCCGAATCTCAGCGCAGGGTAATTCCCCGTAAAAATACCCATGAAAAAGCCATAAAGTGAGGGAAGAGCATAAATTGTTTGAGACGGATTGGAACACGTTGCATTATTTCGGATTAAGGCTTTATTTCGTCGAGGAGTTGGAGATTAGAGAATTGGCATGTGATGACGGATGTAGAATACACAGTGGCACCAACTTGTTCCATCCTGAGGGTGACGTAAGAGGTGACTAAAGAAACTCGTCAGGTAGACTACTCCTCAGTCCATAAATAACCCACTACTGAGTCGGGCCAGCACAGGGTCTCGTTTCAAATTGTTCATCTCATGCGGCCAGGTTTTCGGCCTTATCATTCCCTTTTGTCAGCACTTACGACACCCTCAGGACGAAATGGGGGGTAATCTAAATAAATATCCTTGGACATTTCACATAACGCCATCTCGTCCCAAGCTAAGCAACTTAATGCTTGTGTTATGGTTACGAGATGGATGATAAACTACTTATATACTCTTTTTTTTTGTAAATACATACATATTATAGATAGAAAACACCCAGACCCGGAACAAATACTTGTAGGTCATACAAATATTTCTTCCGTGCGGGGATCGAACCCGCGACATGCTGCGCAGCAGTCGATCGCTCAACCACTGCGCCAACCGTGTCAGTTAGTGGCGTAACAAAGCGTTAAGGTACAGTTACTACTACTCAGCCCATATATGACCCAGTGCTGAGTCGGGCCTCCTTCACTTACAGGGAGGGTAAATTAGCCTACTATGCCACAATGGCCAGTCGGGTTGGCACAGGGTTTGGTATCATGCGGCGGAGCGGGTCAGGGAGGAGGACGTCCTGGCCGACCCGCGCCGCAGACGGAGGCCGGGGAGGAGGAGGCGACTGTACGCCTACCTCCTTCCCCCGCCAAAGAGGCCGGTGGTGGGTCGGGGGACCCGCCACCGACGAAAGCCAAGATGGCTGAGGGCGTCCCAGTGTACCGGGACGCCCTCTCTGATAGTCGCTTGCACCTCGTCGGGGCGTCAACGTTGACTGCACTTACGCGAACCGTTGGCGCCCCAAGCGTGCCGTGTGAGGGTATACCGCTGGGGTTTTAGTGGGTATACGGGTTCTGCCCCGGGAGTCCCACATAATCACCGACCTCTCCCCCGGGGGGCGGTGATATGCGTAAAGCATTTCCCCAGCGACATCAAAAAAAATGGTTTGGTATCAAGTTATCCCTATTTTGCGGCTACATTATCGGCCTTGACATTTCCTTTTGTCGCCTCTTACACCCTTAAACTGGAATGGGGTAGTGACACTTTGTATTCTAAATCCGTCACCACAGGGACAAAAATACTTCACAAAAGTCCGTGCAAGAGATATGGATGTTGGCTAGTGGAGCACTCCAGGGAATAAATGTCACACAACTCAGATGGAGGCTTATGTGCTTCGCTTTGACAAGTTGCTTATGACAAATGTTGGATAAAGTTATGGAAGACTGAAGACTGTGTGGTGAACGAATTAGATAAGGCAACAAGAGAAGTAAGAGAGATAGGGAACAGCGAATCTTCCGTGGACATTTGATTGGCCCTGTCATGGCCTTTTTCTTGCGTAAACGTGTTTCTCACATCTCCTGGACTTGCTCTCACTATGCTTTGTTGTTAACCAGAACAATAATAAAAAAAAACTACTACAGTGTTTCTTGCCGGCTCTTCTGTGAAAAGCAGCTTTCCGAACCGGTGGTGGTTTCAGCATGAATGTGGGTGGACGCAAGGGTTGTGGGCGATCAAAAGAGATGGATGGATTTACAATGAAGAATTGTGTATGCAAGGTGTGACGACTGATAGGTGAGTATGGAGACTACCACCTAACGTGGGACAGGGGCCATAAGATGATAATGGTAATTTTAAATATGACGATTTAAAAGAGTTGATCTAGTGGTTAGATGTGCCGCCTTTGGATCAACGGGTCTCGGGTTCGATTCCGAGGTCGGACAAGTGTCTTTGCCTAAACCAGAGGCACTGGCTCGGAGTCTGGGTGTCATTTCTATCTATAATATGTATGTATTTACAAAAAAAAAAAGTATATACGTAGTTTATCATCCATCTCGTTACTATAACACAAGCATTAAGTTGCTTAGCTTGGGACGAGATGGCGTTGTGTGAAATGTCCAAGGATATATTTATCCAAGGACAAATATAGTATCAATATATTATCAGTAAAATATAGTATCAATATATTAGACAATATATTATCCAAGGATAGTTTTGTGATAAAACCTACGTAAATAAAGTTCATTTTGAGTTTGAGTTTGAGACACAGTCGGGACCCACGATGCGGCGCGAGACGGTCGGGGGATGTTTAGTGGATATGGGGACGACATATTACTGATTGGTGGACTAGAGTCCCCCACACTGGTGCTCCTTAAGTCAGTGTGAATAGTCCAAAAAAAGTTTTTAGACCGCACAAACAGGGCATCGCGTATCAAGTTACCTAACTGGCTTTAGTGAGGTTAGCGGAGCATGTTCCCCTATTGGAGAGTGAAACCTGTGGCCCTATTTCGGGCAGTTGAGGGTAGCCGGCCGTGTTGTGACGAATTTAGACTACATGATATCACCACCCCATTACTGAAGGTATCGTAAGAGCCGACGAAAGGAAATAACAAGGGCGAAAACGTTTTTTTTTTCTTTTTCGCCCGGCGTAAAATCCTTTATGGACTTCCTCGCCGGCCACGGGGATGGCCAGCGAGGGGCGTGTGGGACTCTCCGTTGCTTATGTGGCGAGGCATCCCCGTGCCCCGCCCCGGGATCTCCTGTGTTTCGCCGTGTGCGTGGACGTTGTCACCTAAGGGCGAAAATCTAGCAACAAGAGAAGAAAACTTGATATGGAATCTCATGCTAACCCGCCTGGCCAGCGTGTCACAGTAAGTTAATTACGCTACCTATGATGGGAGGAGGTCCGACCCAGCAGTGGGTCATGTTTGAGCTGAATAATAGAATTAAAAAGTCGGTAACTTGGGTCACATTGTGCTCCGGAGGCCTACCATTGCTCACTGTCACCGAAGCCATGATTCGAATGGCGAATA
Source organism: Clostera curtula (assembly GCA_905475355.2). NCBI lineage: Eukaryota > Metazoa > Arthropoda > Insecta > Lepidoptera > Notodontidae > Clostera > Clostera curtula. The sequence goes on from FR997822.1 coordinate 5,022,450, forward strand.
ATCTTCGAGAATCTTCGCAAGTATCGTTTAGTATTCTCTTGTGGGATGGTGGTGGCCGATTAAGGGTTTATTGTTCAGTTTTGCCTTGACACAATACCCAAGGGACTTAAACTTAATACTACTCAGCAATCGTCACAAGACGAACCATATTGAAATTTGAGAAAAACTTATGCTTTTTTATATTTTACTTAACCTGCACGTCAGTAACTAAAATTAATTGGGGGCGGAATCTGAGTGGTTTAGAATACATGGTGTCACTACCCCATTCTACCCTGAGGGTGACAAATAGCCGACAGAAAAAAAATGACAAGGCAGCAAAATTTGATGTGTATTCCTATGCCAATCCGTCAACCCAGACTAAATTCTCTCCCGTGATTGGGGGAGCCCGACTTAGCAGTGCAACGTGTATGGGTTGAGTATTATTCTGGAACGTGGAAGATCTTCCCCAGTTGGGTATTTATCGAGTACTTCTTGACACATTCTAAAGATGATAGAGATAGATAGATTTTGATGTCAATCCCATTTCATCCTAAGAGTTGACAATAGGACATTACAAGACGAAAACCCGGCTGGCAAAAGAAAAAAAAACCTGATACTAAGCCCTGTACCATGTAGTTGGAGGAGGCCCGACCCAGCAGTGGGTCATATGGGCTATGAAGTAGTAGCAGCCATCTAGTCTTATTTAACATGAATAGAATAGAAAAATGCTTTATTGTAACCAATTATGGCGTTCACAATCGATATATTTTTTTACAAGCGATTTCAATACGAGACTATCTTTGCGTGGAATGAACGCAAGGGTTGTGGGAGATCAAAAGAGATGGATGGATTGTAAGAATGAGGAATTGTGTGTGAAAGGCGTGACTGTAGATATGACGACTGATAGGTGTGTATGGAGACTACCACCTAGCGTGGGACAGGGGCCTGATGATAATGGTAATTATAAATATGACGATTTATAAAAGTTTTGTGATAAAACCTATATAAATAAAGCTCCTTTCGAGTTTGGGTTATGCAGTTAGCGTATTTTATTTTAGGACCAGATTTCAAGAAAAAATATTGGTTTCCCCATTTTTCAAGCCGATATCACTGCGAACGTTAAAACCACAAAAAAGTCCTAAACGAAAAGGAAAGACCCATAAATAAATCAACTCCCAAACGTATTTGAATTTATTGACAGAAATATCCTGCGTAAACATACTTTTATTTCGGCATCTCGCGAAATTCTCTTCAGATAAAGTCTGACGCATACTGAACTACAATACCAAATTCTGGAAAAAATGCGTAATGGGTCACGATAACTTATAACCAAGACTTATCGAATCAAATCAGAAATTAAATAAATAAATAAATAAATATCCTTGGACATTTCACACAACGCCATCTCGTCCCAAGCTAAGCAACTTAATGCTTGTGTTATGGTAACGAGATGGATGATAAACTACTTATATACATTTTTTTTTTTGTAAATACATACATATTATAGATAGAAATGACACCCAGACTCCGAGCCAGTGCCTCTGGTTTAGACAAAGACACTGGCCCGACCCCGGAATCGAACCTGGGACCCGTTGATCACAGCACACAGTTTCGTATCAAGTTCAGTGCAATTACTCTTATCGGTAGATCACCTAGCCGAAAGACAAGGAAAACTTGATACAAACCCTGTGCCAACCCGTCTTGCCAGCGTAGCACAGTAGGCTAATATCCCTCCATGTGTTTGGAGGAGGCCCGACTCTGTAGTGGGTCATTTTATCGGCTCTTACGGCAGCCTCCGGATGGAATAGGGTGGTGTCACTGTGTATTCCATTTTATACCGGTTAGAGTTAAACTGGTAATAGGTTGTTAGTACCCTCCTTTAAAAGCTATTATTATATGTCTTCCTTCTTAAAATCTATACATCTATACAAATAAATAAAATTGGAGTGTCTGTTTGTAATAATATAATAACCACTTTTTACTCAATTCGTAAGTATGTATACACAGTACATAGACCAAAACAACATTTTTTTTAAATTTTGTCTGTCTGACTGTTTGTTCCGGCTAATCTCTGGAACGGCTGCACCGATTTTGACGGGACTTTCACTGATAGGTAGCTGATGATGTAACTTTGGCTTTTTTGGACAAGCTTCCCCCTTGGCTTCACCCGCGGTACGACAATAACCGCGGGTAACACCGCGGGGTTCAGCTAGTCTAATATATAAAATACTCGTGTCACGGTGTTTATTAGTGAACTCCTCCGAAATGGCTAGACTGATTTTCGTGAAATTTTGTGTGCATATCGGTTAGGTCTGCGAATCGGACATCATCTATTTTTCATCCCCCTACATGTTAACGGCGGTCCTACCCAAATTTTTTTATTTATTCCAAAAAATATTTTTTATTTTTTTATGATACAATGTACAAAAATACAGACAGTCCTAAATTTTATGGCCACATCATGCGCCGCCCTATGGACTACGTTGGTCGGAGATGCATGAATATGGCTGTCCTTAGGGCTAGGTCCCGTGGTCTCCCTCGCAAGCGCTGGATGGACGTCGTCTATTCCGACATGAGAGCCAATGGCCTAACTGAAAAGGACGTTGACGGGCGAAGTGGAGGAAGCTCAGTTGGAAGGCGGACCCTGGCAATAGCCGGGATTAACGCCAGACAGAAGAAGAAGAAGAAGAAGACATACAGGCCTAAGTTTTCACCTCTCTTTCTTCTTTAATAGCGATATTTCGACTGTTCCGAAGAATAAAGATCTATCTGCAATACTGCTATGAAACCATTTTGAACTCTATTCTTCATATATATATTCATACAAAGTTCAAAATGGTCTCAAAGCATTATTGCAGATAGGTTTTTATTCTTCGGAACATTCGATTTATATGGAAAAATAACGTTTGCCGGGACAGCTAGTAATAGGTTTATTTTTCTGCCGCACTGAGCGTGTAGCTTTAAAAAATGAAATCGAAGCGTATTTACGGCTTTGTCTATGTTAGCGTTTTTGCGAAAACTATGGGCACGATAAACACGTAGACACATTTAGAGTACGCTCCGCAAGCGTTGAGATAGCGTAGCGGTTTGCAGTACGTAGCAAATAGATCATGTTTTGTTATGGGTATATTACAATAGAGAATTTGATACCATGTTTCTTTGTCATCATCAACATTATTTTAGCCGTAAACGACTCACTACTGAGTCGGGCCTCCTCCAAGTTCATGGAGGGAATTTATCTTTCTATGCCACGCTGGCAAGACGAGTTGGCGCATGGGTTGTATCTTCTTTACATAGTATAAAACAAAGTCGCTGTTTCTGTCCGTCCCTATGTATGCTTAAATCTTTAAAACTACGCAACGGATTTTGATACGGTTTTTTTTAATAGATAGAGTGATTCAAGAGGAAGGTTTATATGTATAACCCACACCCGCTTTGCACGGGCGAAGCCGGGGCGGGCCACTAGTTAAGTATATTATGGGATCAGCCTCTTAGGTTCCATTAGCCACCTCTTATGACACCCTCAGGATGGTATGGGTTGGTGACATTTTGTATTCATAATCCATCGCCTTATGGACAATACTTCGTTAAAGAGCATCCAATCTGCAGAAGGACGGGACTGCAAGTCCCAACATCAGCACATGACTGCCTCTTTGGTCTAGGGGTTGGATGTGGCGCCTTTGAAGGGTCTCGGGTTCGATTCCGGGGTCGGGCAAGTGTCTGTGTCTAAACCAGAGGCACTTGCTCTGAGTCTGGTTGTCATTTTTGTTCATTAATGTCATGTTTGTAAACTGCCCCCGCGATACAGGTCACATCTAGTGTAGGGGTTTGGTAATTAATAAAAATCTTTACAGCAACCTACAATTGATCTTCGCTTAGAAAGCATCCTTATTTAAAAACTAGCTGACCCGGCGAACTTTGTTCCGCATTTTAAATATTTAAAACAAATAGAAACTTGGACATAGGATACCTGAGATTTTTATCCCGTCCGTATAAAACCTACTTTAACAAAACGCAACTGACAGCGAAACGTTATGTTGTCTATAGTTTAATATGGTCGAAAATTTGACAATTAGAAATTTTGAATTCGACTTGTTTATATTGTTGTAATTCACATAATATCTTTATAACTTGTAGCCTATGTGTTATTTTGATGTATTAGCTATATTATTGTAAAGTTTCATTAAAATCCATTCAGTAGTTTTTACGTGAAAGAGTAACAAACATCCATCCATCCATCCATCCAGCCATACTTACAAACTTTCACGTTTATAATATTAGTAAGATAGCTAAATAAAGCTGTAGATAGATAGACGTAAATTCTGACGTGAATATAAGCCGGATTAGTGTTAAATCACGATCAAAATGGCTCGGAGATATAAGGGCAAGTCCAGATGGGATACATCTGCCGCGCCTTTTAGCATTAAGATATTTACGTATGAACGGTCAATTGAACGTACAAAAAAGGTTATGGAATATTATGTGCCTTCATGCGTGTTAATATCTATCTATCAGCCACAGAAGTCCACTGCTGAACATAGGCGTCCCCCATAGATTTCCACAATGTACGATCTCGTGCAGACCGCGTCGACCGACTCCCAGCGACCTTCACAAGGTCGTCCGTCTACCTAGTCGGGGGTTTTCCCACGCTTTTCTTTCCCAGGACTTTTAGCAGGACTATCGCCTGATGTGGCAGAAAAGTCCTCGAGCGGCGACCGCGTTCCGGAAATCTAAGTGCTGGTAGGCTTTCCACACGGTGGACCCACGACCTGTTTAAGGTCGCCGGAAAGCGATGGGTGCCAGCGGTTCAGGACCGGCCTTCGTGGAAATCCTTGGGGGAGGCCTATGTCCAGCAGTGGATGTTGGCTAAAATGGCGATGATGATGATGATGATGACTGAATATTCCCTTGAAGCGTTCACTTTTGCGTTCAAGAAGGTAAAGTGATAATAATATTAGATTAGATATGCTCTATTATCTGCTATTAGATTAGACAACGTTTATATGTGTGAGTGAATCATTTCATATTCATAATAATCTGGTCTGCACGCATACTACTTCGCAGCCCATTGATGCCCCACTGCTCACGTGAGCCTCTTCCCATTACAAGGAGGGTAATTAGCCTACTGTGCCACGCTGGCCAGACGGGTTGGCGCAAGTTTTCCTTCCCTTGTGACTAGCCTTGTAATTTCCTTTTGCCGGCTCTTACGACACCTCCAGTTTGGAATGGGATGGTGACACTATCTATTCTAAATCCATCTCCACATGGAGACTTTCGATACCCTTGACACATTCTTGCAAAGTTAATCTACCGGAAACATTATACTGTAATCTTAGTGAAATACTGATAGACTCTCCAGGTTTCTACTCCAATTTAATTGATGATGGCAATTGATTATTTATTTCGGCGTTGTAAGAAACATGAATAAGGTACTCGAGACATTAATTAGTAGATGTTTCGATTGATTACAAGGACCTTCTCGAATTAGCATCTCGATTCTTAGAATCGAGTAATATTACTCGAGAGTTTAATCTTCAAATTTGTGTGGAATTATTTTAATTAAAATTTAAGTATTATTTTATTGGTAAGTTAATTTTGTGAACATTGTGAAAGCCCATGGCTTTTGATTAAATTATTTTTATAAAAGAATACTCTACTTAGGTACGTATCTTCTGAAAATAAATAGGTAATTTCGACGGGTGCAAAGTAAAAAGAGATATCTGTAAAATAGCTAATTTACAGGAGAGCGAAAAGATCTAAGAAGTGTGTTTTTTTTATTAATTAATCGCTTATTAGATCTTTACACCCTCACTTGTTTAAATAACTTTTTATCTCGATAATTTATTGTTATTTAATCAAATTTTGCAGTTGTTCGCATCTACATTGTATTTTATATAAGTCAACTGCCAGTTCGTTGTATACACGAGGGACTTTAAAATTCGTGTGCATTTGCATTAATTTACTGTATTACTCTAATACTACCTAACGTTAATCACTATGACTATCACTACATAGTATAAAACAAAGTCGTTGTCGTCCCTATGTATGCTTAAATCTTTAAAACTACGCAACGGATTTTGAAGCTGTTTCTTTTAACAGATAGAGTGAATCAAGAGGAAGGTTTATATGTATAATACATCTTACTAATATTATAAACGTGAAAGTTTGTAAGTATGGATGGATGGATGGATGGATAGATGGATGAATGGATGGATGGATGGATGTTTGTTACTCTTTCACGTAAAAACTACTGAATGGATTTTAATGAAACTTTACAATAATATAGCTTATATATCAGAATAACACATAGGCTACAAGTTATAAAGATATTATGTGAATTACAACAATATGAACAAGTCGAATTCAAAATGTGTAATTGTCAAATTTTCGACCATATTAAACTATAGACAACATAACGTTTCGCTGTCAGTTGCGTTTTGTTAAAGTAGGTTTTATACGGACGGGATAAAAATTTCAGGTATCCTATGTCCAACTTTCTTTTTGTTTTAAATATATATAATGCGGAACAAAGTTCGCCGGGTCAGCTAGTCTATTATATTGTAGAGAAACACTGAAAAATTCAGAGGTTCATCATTGCAACCGTGCGAGGCCGGGGCGGGTTGCTATTTAATTAATAAATAGATCTATTACAGAACAAGCGCGTGTCAACTGACAGATGCCCTAATGTGTATGCACGGAGAAAGACCCGCGGCCCCATATCAATGCGTCCATCGTTACTTGGTCTTATTACCTTCGTAGTTTTTGAAAGAACATACGTAGCTGGCTTTGTAAACGTACGAAAATTTATTAAAATAGAATAGAAAAATACTTTATTGTATAAACCAACTAGCTGACCCGACAGACGTTGTCCTGTCTGAACTATGAATATTGAATTCGAATTGGAATAATTAATAATAAATTAATATACCGCCTTTTCTTATCGATTCCAATCCCTTATTTAATGTAATTAAAAAAGAAAAAAAGTAATTATGCCAAAAATAGCGAACCGTCGGGACGAACGTCAAATGTTTGACAGGTAACAGTTTGTATGGGAAAATAAAATTGTTGTTTTTATTATTTTACTTACAATATCAATGTTTTCTCTAGACTCTTAAACCTTCCCTGGACTCACACGAATATTTCAAGACCAAAATTAGCCAAATCGCTCCCGCCGTTTTCGAGTTTTAGAGAGACTAACGAACAGCTATTCATTTTTATATATAGAGATTATGGCGTTCACAATCGTCATCGGATACATCACTAATACATATTATAAAACAAAGTCGCTGTCGTTTGTCCGTCCCTATGTATGCCTAAATCTTTAAAACTACGCAACCGATTTTGAAGCGGTTTTTTTTAAGAGATAGTGATTCAAGAGGAATGTTTATATGTATATTACATCCATAATATTGTAGAGAAACACTGATAAATTTAAAAGTTCATCATTGCACCCGTGCGAAGCCGGGGCGGGTCGCTAGTCACTTATAAAATACTACTACCAGGTCAGAACGCGGCACCAACCGAGAAGACCTGGCGGAAGAAACTCGGTGGGCTTGTCTCTTTTTTTAAACGCCATATTACAATAACCGTTCTCTTATAACTAGTTTCGTTTGGTTCCGAAAGGCGCTCAACTGAAATATGCATTTTATAATAAAACAAGAATAATTAAAAATGAAATTACAAGTCTTGAATCCAGTGAGCCGACCAACCCCAAACAGCGGCACCTGTTCACAAGCATAACGCGTGTGGCAGCCATCGATCTCCTCAACCATATCAAAGGGAAGTGTTCGACCCGCCAGATGTCGCTACCACTGTTCAAAGTATTTTAGTGAGCACTAGTGGCCCGCCCCGGCTTCGCCCGTGCAAAGCGGGGGTGGGTTATACATAAAAACCTTCCCCTTGAATCACTCTATCTATTAAAAAAAACCGCTTCAAAATCCGTTGCGTAGTTTTAAAGATTTATGCACACATAGGGACGGACAGAAGAATGCGACTTTGTTTTATACTATGTAGTGATGACAACTCACAGGATTAACGCACAATAATAAATGAGGTTAGGCAAATAAATGAGGAATGGTAAATGAGGATGGCAATAAAGGCCAGGAACAACAAGGCGATCGAAAACCTTGATCAGCAGAATATATCACGGACACGGAATATAATTTAAATATCAAGACCAAACAGCTATTACCAAACATAAGCTAAGGAAGCACCTACTGAGAGTAGGTTAAATGAAACACCAATGCCCCAGGTGCCAAGGCGCTGGGTACGACAGACGAAAGGAAAAAAAAGAAGAGCAAATAATTACCATTCATTGCTAAAAAGGACACGGACTACAAGTCTGTGGTGTTGTCACAAAATAACTAAAAAAAAAAGAGGTTAAACTCGAATATTCATTTCCAGTAAGCCAGTAAATAATGCAAAAGAAAAGTAATATTTTAAAGGATTGTTTTATTAAAAAGATTGTACAATAAAATAAAAATCATAATATTGTCGATAACTTTATTTACGAGTACTTTGCGCCCGTCGATTTACAATAGATGGTGGTAATCTTGATCGTTACGATACTCGGATGGTCGTTAATCTGCTATTGCTTCCAAAATTTGGAGCCGCGTCCATAAAACTGATCTCTACGACATATCTGGTCGAAATCACTTATATGACAACCCTAGGTGCTATTTTCTTTTTTATCAGGAGAACGGCTGCCATTACAGGATCTTTAAAAAATATATCTATGCGACCCTTTAAGCGAGGTTCAACCGTATAACATTGGGAGTTAGGTGTAGTTTTCCTTGCAGCAGTACTCGTAAGTGATACCAGCCTTCTGGTCCGCAGTTTCTGTGAGGGAAATTGATTTATTTATTCTTGTCGCAATGTTTCATAGTTTCGGTACACAATTACGGTAGGTTGGGTTTATGTTGGAGCGGTATTAGGGTACTGCACAAACATGCACCAGCATATAAGGATTGATTACATGGATGGATTTAGTATACATAGTGTCACAACCTCATTCCGTCATGAGGTTGTCGTAAACGACTACCCGCTAAAACCCCAGCTGTACACCCTCACACGACACGCTTGGGAGCGCCACAGGTTCGCGTAAACGCATTCCACTGTGACGCCCCGACGTGGTGCGAGCGACTAACGCCCTCAGACATTGAGGCCTTCATCGGTGGCGGGTCCCTCAACGCACCACCGGCTTCTAAGGCAAGGGTAGAAGGGGGGCGTAACGTCATGTCCCTCCCCCTGGCCTCTGTCCGATCCATCCGAAGCCATAGAGCTCCGAGTGGAGGTTTTTTTTTTAACATGGGGGAAACATTTTATAGCTTACTAGCGACCCGCCCCGGCTTCGCACGGGTGTAATGATGAAACTCTACAATTATCAGTGTTTCTCTACAATATTATGGATGTAATATACATTAAAAACCTTCCTCTTGAATCACTCTATCTATTAAAAGAAACCGCTTCAAAATCCGTTGCGTAGTTTTAAAGATTTAAGCATACATAGGGACGGACAGACGACAGCGACTTTGTTTTATACTACACTAGAGGCCCGCCCCGGCTTCGCCCGTGCAAAGCGGGGGTGGGTTATACATATAAACCTTCCCCTTGAATCACTCTATCTATTAAAAAAAACCGCTTCAAAATCCGTTGCATAGTATTAAAGATTTATGCATACATAGGGACGGACAGAAGAATGCGACTTTGTTTTATACTATGTAGTGATATATACCTATGTAGTGATATGGGAGTCCCGGCCGCGTGAAGGTGATAAGATACGGCCGGTTTACCCACTGAAACCTACCACGTTGCGTTCTTACCTGAGCCGTAAATGCTTTCGGGAAACTACCTATACGTCTTGTTCGGCATTGGATTGGGGGAGTCTGATGCTCTACCCTCAGTTGTTTGATCTTATTGACTCCACTCTATTAGCAGAGTCATTTCCTTGAACCTAGTTGGAAAAGCGGCAGGTGTCCCCTCCTGCGTGCCTTAGCCCTGATCAAGTGGATTCTCTCAGTCCTTATTTAATCCTGTGCTCCAGTGGCTCAATGTGCGCTGGCTCTAAGTCTCACGCGCCACTCACCAGTCTTCCCCGCGCTGGTGCGGTTGCTACATCAAGGATTTTAGCCCGGGTAAAAATAGGCTACCTCCATTTATACAAATCTTGTGTGCGTACTGTACGGAACCATTGCCTCATGGGCAGACTATATGTTCGCCATTTTTATCAGTTTCCTTATGGAAAATGCTGAGAGGGGTTTCCAAGATCAATTATACATCAGGGACTGAAGTATTGTTGTCAAAAATATGATCATCATAATAATCATCATCAGATACTTTGGCTTCAGTATATACTAATACTACTCAGCCCATAAATGACCGTGGGTTTTATTGGCGTATGATTGTCCGTGTGGTGACGTATTTAGAAGACACAATGTCACCAACCCACACTATTCTGAGGGTGTCGTAAGACTAAAAGAGCACAAGAGGTAGATCACCTAGCCTTAAGAGAAGCACAGTAGGTTAATTTCCCTCCAACCAGTTGGAGGAGGTCCGACTTAGTAGTGGTTAACGACAACGATTAAACCAACATAAACTATGTAATACCGCCATCTATGTACAAATACAAATAGTAAAAGGACCGTAAATGTATTTTGAACAAACACCAACAATTTGTTTTCAAACGATGGAGCCCCAATTTAAATGTAAATGTATTTTGTATGCATTGTAGGCCGGGAGCTAGTAACCAATTTCATTGCATACAAATCTTCTCGCCTTCTCGCTCTATCCCACTTTAACACGGGGGATCAAAACTACTCCTCGTTTCAGCCCATTACTGACCCACTACTGAGTCGGGCCTCCTCCAAATTCATGGAAGGAAATTAGCCTACTGTGACACGCTGGCGACACGGGTTGGCACAGGGTCTGTATCAAGTTTTCCTTCTCTTGCGGCTAAATGATGCTCTTCTGAATGAATGCTCTTCCGTTCCCTTAGTCACCTCTTACGACACCCTCGGGATGATACGGGGTAGGCATTTATGCGCTGAACTACTATTCAGCCAAGTTGAGTCACATCCAGTCGCATGGAGGGTCAGTAGCTTACTGTGCCACGTTGGCTAGACGGGTTGGAACAGGGTTTCATATCAAGTTTCTCTTCTCTTGATTCTTGAATATCAACCTTATTATTTCCTTCTGTCGGTCCATATGGTAGTGACATGATGTATTCTAAATCCGTCACCACAAGACTATACATTGCCAAAGTATAGAGCATGACAGGCCATATTCACTAAATTCTCATTGACCTTTATGACGTCACCACAAAGTCGGGTGGCATTTCATATTAATTTCTACTATGGCACACCGAACAAATGGGTTGGCTTTTTATTCAGGTTTTCTTCTCTTAAATCTTGTTTTCTGCCTATATCAAAGGAAATAAATAGAAAATTCTACCTATTCAGTAGCTTATTTAGTTAACAGTCTCTCATCGTGGAATTAGTTGCAGTCACTGTGATACATTTTCAAACTACCATCAGTATTACCAAGCAACTAAAATTTAAAAATACTTTATATTCTGAAACCAGCTGTGTTGAAAATGATGTCTTAGTTTTTCGTGCTTTTTATAAATACATTGAAATTAAATACATTATAACGGATTTCCACAGACATAGAAACTTTTATTAATTAAAAAAAATTGGCGCTAGATTTAACTGTTTCTTTTTACTTTTGAATATATCTATTATCTAGTCTCTCCAATGACGACGACTGCTGTAAAGCTTTCGAATCGTCGGGGATTAAATAATGTTGTTTAAAACAAAATATAAGTTTTTTTTTATTTCAAATGTTCAAATTTGATTACGCATACTGAGTGATCAAAGCTAATTAGTCGCTTCTCTTCGACCATAAAAAGCGGCGATCATTCGACTGGTCGAATCAATTATTTTTTCCATTGTAAGCCTGTGATTGGCAGTCTGCGTTCGCAACGCTCAAAATGGAGTGAAAACGGTCGCTTTAATGAGTTTTTTTAAGTTATTTTGCTCTCCAAAAATTCTGTTCAGTTCAAACGAAACATCGTTCAATTAGTATTGTTGGTCTATTAGGTGAAGTACTTTTTGCTAGCGCAGTAAGTTCCGTGTGGTGACGGATTTAGAATACATATTGTCACCACCCCATTCCATCCAGAGGGTGTCGAACGAGCTGACAAAAGGATATGACAATGTTACGTGTTCCAGTATACTATTCCCTACACAAAGTGTAAGTCCAAGTTACTACTACTACAACCCATAAATGACCCACTGCCTATTGCCTATTGTGCCCCGCTGGCCCGATGGGTTGGTACACGGTAGCACGGTAGCAACGTATGCGGTACTCGTGGTCCGCGAGTGAGGGCGGGTGTCGGCGCACGGCTGGTTGATTTAGGTGAGGGCCCCACACTACCCCGTAGTCTAGTCACCCCGGACGCGGGATGTGCGGTCCGGCATTTTTTCCCGCCAAACAAAAAAAAGGGTTTGTATCGAGTTTTCTTTCTCCATCTCATGTGAACCAGAGAGAGATTTCATCCATTGGGTACATTGGGTCCGCCAACACCCGGTATTTTTAAAATGCCGATCCTTAAGGTGAGGTAGAATGACTTTGACGTAGAAAAAGTTTTTCTTGCACCTTTATGAGCTTGGAGGGTTGTATTGATGATTTTGATGATTCATCATCATCATCATCATTTCAGCCCAAAGACGTCCACTGCTGGACATAGGCCTCCCCCAAGGATCTCCACAAAGGCCGGTCCTGGGCCGCCCGCATCCACTGCTTTCCGGCGACCTTAACCAGGTCGTCGGTCCACCGTGTGGGAGGCCTACCAGCACTGCGCCTTCCGGAACGCGGTCGCCACTCGAGGACTTTTCTGCCCCATCGGGCGTCGGTCCTGCGAGCTATGTGCCCTGCCCACTGCCACTTAAGTTTGGCAATCCGGTGGGCTATGTCGGTGACTTTTGATGATTATAATTCTATAACTACATACGTCTTACAGGCGCGAATAACATTTTAATCAACATACAACCTAGCACTGACCTGCAAATTGCAAAAAACGTAAGAAAATTTGAATTTCGCGGGCTACCCTGGGGCAATCACCTTAACCGCAGATAAACAAAAAAGCTTACATTGCCCACAATTAAATAGGAAAACCTCATCTACGATATCCCCGTCCAGATTGACAGTCCCACAATGAGACTAGCTTAATCGGAGCAATAAATTACCCTTATCTGGCTCAGACAATTCCCTTTTAGATTTTGCGTCTTTAGTAAATACCGCAAGGTTTCTGAACTGTACGATTTTCGCTTGTTGACTTTTCCAATATTTTTTTGGGTGACACCAAACTCAAACTCAAATCATTTATTTCAATTGAACCTTTTTACAGGTAAATAAATAAATATCCTTGGACATTTCACACAACGCCATCTGAAAGAAAGAAAGAAAGAAAAATAATTTATTCGGCGCAATTTTAAATTTATTTATTTGGACAATGTAACAGAAAATAATCACAAAAATAATAAAATATAAGCATGTGGGTGCATGGGCTAGATTAAATTCCAAAAGGCATTGACACATCATTATAAAACATAATATAAGTTAAAATTAATTAAAGTAAAAGCTTCCTAGCTAACAGTTTAGTTTTCATCAAATTCAGAAAGGTATTGACATAATATCATTGTAAAACCTAATAAAAGTTATAGTTAATAAAAGTAGCTAACAGGTCTGTAAATTAAATACTAACTATAATTACTTAAACTCTAATCTAGATTGCGCCGAAACGGCGCTGGTTCAGCATAAGCCAGACGGGGTGCCTGGCGCTGATTTTCAACCAGACCTCTAAATGCCGAGCGGATGGAAAACCAGTTTCCAAAATTAAAAATTAACTAAATATATGATATTACTTGACAAAAGATACCTTAAGTAACACTAATTCGTACACATCCAAACATAATAAACTTGATTTTTAATAAATAAAACATATGAAACATACAAATAGGGTTGCCAACTATACTGTTTTAAACAGTATTATAGTACTGTTTTTCAGTAAATTATACTTTTACTGTTGAACAAAAATAAATTGTACAAAATACTGTTTTTAGCATCAAAATGCAATACATTATAACATCCTTTTTTTTTGTAGGTACTAGAATACACCCAGACCCGCAGTGGTTGACCGATCGACAGCTGCGCAGCAAGTCGCGGGTTCGATCCCCGCACGGAAGAAATATTTGTACGACCTACAAGTATTTGTTCCGGGTCTGGGTGTTTTCTAATTAGAATATGTACGTATATACAAAAAAATAAATGTATTTAAGTAGTTTATCATCCATCTCGTTACCATAACACAAGCATTAAGTTGCTTTGCTTGGGACGAGATGGCATAGTGTGAAATGTCCAAGGATATTTATTTATTTTTAAATACTTGTAGGTCGTACAAATATTTCTTCCGTGCGGGAATCGAACCCGCAAGATGCTGCGCAGCAGTCGATCGCTCAACCACTGCACCAAACGTGTCGTCCATTGTGTCTAGGTGTTTTTGAAAGGTCGAAAGTGAAGTTAGGAAGCAAGTTGCTTATTCCAGCTATGGAGAAGAACAGGCAAGAAACTCCATGGACACTCTTTTTATCATATTTTCTGTTACAAACATCTGATTCGGTTACATTGATTTCGTGTTTAATTATAGTAAGCTAAGATATGAGGACAATGTAACATATTGCACAACAGAAGTGTCCAAGAGATCAATACAGATCCATGTATGTGACTAGCAGTTAAGAGATGACCGGCCCCAACTGGCGGCACCCGATCACGAGCATGACATACTCTCAACTGCTTCACTATCACTATCACTACATAGTATAAAACAAAGTCGCTGTCGTCTGTCCGTCCCTATGTATGCTTAAATCTTTAAAACTACGCAACGGATTTTGCTGCGATTTTTTTTAATAGACAGAGTGATTCGAGAGGAAGGTTTATATGTATTAGTCATGCATAATATTGTAGAGAAACACTGATAAATTTAGATGTCATCATTGCATCCGCGAAGCCGGTGCGGGTCGCTAGTGTTTTATATGTTAAGTTAAACTTCTAAACAATTATACAAAATAAAATGATGAAATTGTTTCTCTAAGTAATATGTATATGTATAACCTAGTATTATATAAAATCTTTACCTAAGGAAATCATTGTACATATGTGATAATTATTGTAAATTTAATTTTTGAATAAATAATTTGATTCGATTTGATTTGAATAGACGATGCTGACAAAAAATCAACAAATAAAACCGGTAATGTAAAAATCAACAAAAAAACAGGTCTACGAAGTGGGCTGTGGTAAATGAGCTTCCATTTTCCAGAAGAGATACTAGTCTCCTATGCAAATGTCTACGTGTGGGGACGGGGCAGAATATGAAGCTTCCCACCGCACGCTGGGAAAAAACGCGTGTTGTAAAAGTCAACAAAACCCAGCACACTTGGAGGTAGCATTTAATGGTCCGCCCGGCTAGCTACCACCCTCACATCTAAGTCAAAGCCAAGCAGTTTTACTGTGCTTCATCGGGTGTATTTGAGAGCCAGTGCCCGACAGGGCATTTCCTTGAATTGCCTGCTCCTTCTAAAACCCTGTGGCATTCAAGTCACATAAAAAAAAATCGTCCAGATTGACAGTCCCACACTAAGACTAGCTTAATCTTTTTTTATTTTTTTTTATGTAAGAGCATGCAGATCGCTGCATTCCGCCTGATGTTAAGTGGAAATGCCGTCCAGAAGTGGGGATACCTAGTGCTAAACTGTAAGTATAGCATTAGCCATCCTCACCCTGCCGGCCCGCAAGATGCCTCTTCACGCTTCGTTTGAAAGACCCCATATTGTAGGTAGGTGGAAATACGTGCGCAGGGAGGGAGTTCCATGCTTTTAGTTACATTTGCGTTGAAAACCTGCTTATTTTTTTATTTCACTACAATCGTTCCATTCGTTGAGAGTTACGGTGAGACCAACAGACATATTAATCTTATTATTTTAATCGGGAGTCAAAATACGCGTCCAAAATGAGAATTTTATGTGCCACTCAGGTTAAATTGACCGACAAATAACAAAAGAGTGTAAAGCTTTGAGGGCGATCTTTCTTCTTGCTTCGAAACCGCTCTCCTATTGAGCGTGTCCGAGATAAAAAAAACGTGTCCTTTCATGAAAATCTTTCAAGCGACTTTTATAATCATTATTTTTCACTATGGAGATTGTATAATGAATTACCTTTGACGGAGTTTTCACTGGGTTTTCTTTTTATATTATAAATTTTCACCTGTTTTAATATTTTATGGCTTTCCGAGACAGCTGTCTTACTCGCAGAGTTACAAGTTTGAGCACATAGGCATTGGATTTGTAAAAACTCTAATCAATCAAGGTGGGATATCTTACTGCTAAAATAAAATAAAAAACCGGTTTTTAGGTTCTTTGTCAAATTGAGAGACCTAGAATCAAAATTGCAACGAAGCCTTTTTTATTATAAATATTTTTTTAAAATACACATGTGATGTAGTCCATGTCGTGACGGATTTAGAATACACAATGTCACCAACCCAAACTATGCTAAGGGGGTCGTAAGAGGCGACTAAAGGAACGCAAGAGGCAGTTCACCTAGCTGCACAGGGGCGGATCTACCTAAGGGCGTTTTGGGCGGTAGCCCAGGGCCCCGGCCCCCCTGCTCCTTCTGCGAGGACGTCATCTGGTAGTAGAAGGCCGCGGAGCGGGTCAGAGAGGAGGATGTCCTGGCTGACCCGCGCCGCAGACGGAGGCCGCGTAGGAGGAGGCGACTGTACGCCCACCTCCTTCCCCCGCCATGGAGGCCGGTGGTGGGTCGGGGGACCCGCCACCGACGAAAGCCTCGATGACTGAGGGCGTCCCCTTGTACCGGGACGCCCTCTCTGATAGTCGCTTGCCCGCGTAGCGGCCTCGTCGGGGTGTCAACGTGGACTGCGCTTGCGCGAACCGGTGGCGCGCCCCAAGGGTGCCGTGTGAGGGTATACCGCTGGGGTTTTAGTAGGTATACGGGTTCTGTCCCGGGAGTCCCACATAATCACCGACCTCTCCCCGGGGGACGGTGGTATGCATGTCCCCAGCGACAACAAAAACAAAAAAGGGCCCCGCCCCCCAGCCCCTTGTTGATGTTTTCCGAAATTCCTATACCATCTTAGAGATTTTTTTAACTTTGCCAATCATCAAACAAACCAAATTATTTCATTGCCCTATTTCTTCTTAAAGGTACCTACAACATCACTATCGAAAACAGTATATTGACAAAAAAAATCAGTAATTTGGTAGGCCCCTAAGTTTTTTCAGCCCAGCGCCCCACTAATTCACGATCCGCCCATGTAGCTTCAAGAGATGGAAATCATGTTGTAGATTTAGCATGCATTCAACATGATGGGATGGGATGGTGACACTATGTATTCTAAACCCGACACATCACGGTTAAACATGCATTAGTCACGCCAAAACAAAGCCTATTTCAAGCAGAATGCTATAAATCGTTAGAAATCAACCCTTGTTTATTTCTATGCAAATTCAACCTTTGTTATCGGGTCCAAACAACGAATCTCCCAATCCCATGAAAATATCAACCATAACCCAAAGAGATAAGTTTTATTCTCCTCTGTAAACAATCTATCGTTCTCGAGTGCGATATGAAAGCTTAGCATTCCTTTCGCTTTTGTTTATTTTACGCGAAAGTGGCTCTTATTTTATGTCGGATTAGGATGTTAAATGCCTCGCAGGAGATAAGAGAGTTACGGCTCAATTTTCACCTATAAAAATATTGACAACGCAAGGATTTTCTGAGATTTGTGTGTCCATATTTTTGTCTTTGTTGCATTATTTTTCTTTTTTCTCGCTTTCCATTCGTAATCCGTTTTACGCTGCTTAGGACAGCAAAAAAATAAAATAATGAAATGGAAATAATAACATGAAACGCTAAGACAATTTTATCCTCTTATTTAGGAATTAAAAGTTGTTAAAATTAAAAGCAGTGGTTGAGCGATCGACTGCTGCGCAGCATGTCGCGGGTTCGATCCACGCACGGAAGAAATATTTGTACGACCTACAAGTATTTGTTCCGGGTCTGGGTGTTTTCTATCTATAATATGTATGTTATTACAAAAAAAAAATTATATAAGTAGTTTATCATCCATCTCGTTACCATAACACAAGCATTAAGTTGCTTAGCTTGGGACGAGATGGCGTTTTGTGAAATGTCCAAGGATATTTATTTATGTTAATTCTAAAGGATCTTCACAAGATTCTATTAAGTGGGAGAAATGGGAAAGCACCTCCATCTTAAACTACTACTATTCAGCCCATAAATGACCCACTGCAGAGTCGGGTTTCCACCCATCACAGGGAGGGTAATTAGCCTACAGTGCCATGCTGCCCAGACGGGTTGGCACAGGGTTTCGTTTCAAGATTTCCTTCTGTTGTGTCTAGTTTTAAGGCATTGTCATTTTCTTTTGTCGGCTCTTACCACACCCTCAGAATGGATGACCCGCTGCTGAGTCAGGCCTCCCCCAAATACATGGACGGCAATAAAGGTATTATTCCGAACTACGCTGCACGCAGCAGCGCTGCCGCAGTAGTGTTGTCTCGGCACTACTGGTCCCCATACAATCTCTATAAGCTTATATGAGATTGCATTCCGAGCTAGGCAGCAATGTCGCGGCAGCACTGCTGCGCGTCAGTGCCGCGACAGACCAACAGTGACGCGTCTACCGCCGCAGCAAAGGTATCTACGTTGACGACGAACAGAGCGACACTGCCGCCTTGCTCGAGCACTGCTGGGCAGCACCTTAGTGACAGCACTACTGCTTGTTGCAGAGTTCGGAATCACACCTTTAGCCTACTGTGCCACGCTCGTCAGTCGGGTCAAGATTTGGGTTGGTGACATTGTGTATTATAAATCCGTCACCAAACGGAAAATAAAGGGTTTAATAGAAAAATCGTTTCGACTATTAGCATAATGGAAATTTACATTTTCGTCGGTGATTATCAAAAGAAAATCTCCTAAGTATTTCCCTGACGATCAAACAAGCCGATCTTTTTTAATTAAACGTCTCCGTTGATTGGTGTTTTAATCTCAACGCTGTAATAATGGATTCATTAATTTACATAGAAAAGAACTAAGCTTTATTTCAAGGAGTTGATTGTGTTGGTGAGTCCTTGTCAGGGTCACAAGCCTATTCCGTCCTGAAAGTGTCGTACGTAGCGGCCAAGTCACCTGCGGGTTGGATGATGAATTTGGGTGATTGAGGCACGCTGGACACTTGTTCCTTGCTTTTTTTCTGCTACTAATAGTATTCAGCCCATAAATGACCCACAGTTGAGTCGGGCCTCCTCCAATTAAATGGAGGGGAATTAGCCTACTGTACCACGCTAAATAAATAAATATCCTTGGACATTTCACACAACGCCATCTCGTCCCAAGCTAAGCAACTTAATGCTTGTGTTATGGTAACAAGATGGATGATAAACTACTTATATATATATTTTTTTTGTAAATACATACATATTATAGATAGAAATGACACCCAGACTCCGAGCCAGTGCCTCTGGTTTAGACAAAGACACTCGCCCGACCACGGAATCGAACCCGAGACCCGTTGATCCAAAGGCGGCACATCTAACCACTAGACCAACGAGGCCAGACGAGTGGTCACAGTATTTCATATCAAGTTTTCCTTCTCTTGCGTCTAGGTTTTCAGCATTGTCATTTCATTCCGTCAGCTCTTACGACACCTTCAGGAAAGAATGGGGTGATGACACTGTGTATTCTAAATCCCTTATAACATGGATAATACTACTCAGCCCATAAATGACCCAATGCCGAGTCGGTCCTCCTTCAAATAAAAGTAGGGTAATTAGCCTACTGTACCACGCTGGACAATCGGATTGAAACAGGGTTTCTTAGCAAGTTTTCCTTTTCTTGCAGCTAGGATTACGGCCTTTCCTTTGGACTCTTACGATACCCTCAGGGTGGAATGCGGTGGTGACAAGTGTTCTAAATCCTTCACCACACCGACAATAATTGACATACTATAGGTACTATGGGCGAGTGTCTTTGTCTAAACCAGAGGCACTGGCTCGGAGTCTGGGTGTCATTTCTATCTATAATAGGTATGTATGTATTTACAAAAAAAAATGTATATAAGTAGTTTATCATCCATCTCGTTACCATAACACAAGCATTAAGTTGCTTAGCTTGGGACGAGTTGGCGTTGTGGGAAATGTCCAAGGATATTTATATATTTATACTCAATCTCAAAAGTAACTTTATTTACTTAGATTTCATCACATAACTCTTATAAATCGTCATATTTACGAATAGCATTATCATCTTACGGCCCCTGTCCCACGCTTCCTCATCGTCATCATCAGTTCAGCGAAAAGAGGTCCACTGCTGGACATGGGCCTCCCCCAAGGATCTCCACAAATGCCGGTCCTGGGCCGCCCGCATCCATTGCTTTCGGGCGACCTTAACCAGGTTGTCGGTCCACCGTGTGGAAGGCTTACCAGCAATGCCACCTTATTGGCAAAAAAACATATCTGGCATTAAGATGATGACGTAACACATCGCATCTAACGCGGAAGGGCGAAATAAAATTAGTGGGTTGATTGGACCGTGCCGCTTTTCCGCTCCGCTTTTACCGGAAAAGGATAATATTGTCCTTTCTCTGTAGTTCCCGGGGCTATCCGGGATGAAGGTCGACACACAAAAAGGGTTTCACGTGGCTAAAGGGCTTTAGCAGCTTTAAGAAGCTGGTGTCAATATCACACAATACGCTTTTTTTTTGTCCCGGCGTAAAATATTTTATGGACTATCACTGCCAGCCTGGGGATGGCCAGCAGGAGTTATGTGGGGGTCCCCTCCGCCTGTGAAGAGACTAAGGTATACCTACTAAAAGTCCCCGGGATCTACCGTCCCGCGCTTGCTGCCCCATGGGCCTTGATTATATAGTTATACACGGGCCTTAAATTTAATTGAATTCCAAGTTTTCTGGCATTCCGAACCGGTTGTCTGCTCTTACGACACTCTTAGGAAGGAAAGGGGTGATGACACTATGTATTCTAAATCCTTCCTAACACGGACAATACTACTCCTCCCATATATGACCCACTGCCGAGACGGGCCTCCTTCAACTACATAGAGGGCAATTAGCCTACTGTGCCACGCTGGCCAGACGGGTTGGCACACCATGCAATTGGGGGAGGCCTCAGCAGTGGATCATCATCATTTCAGCCAAAAGACGTCCACTGCTGGACACTGCCCCTAAGGATCTCCACAATGGCCGGTCCTGGGCCGCCCGCATCTACTGCTTTCCGGCGACCTTAACCAGGTCGTCGGTCCACCGTGTGGGAGGCCTACCAGCACTGCGCCTTCCGGAACGCGTTCGCCACTTGAGGACTCTTCTGCCCCATCGTGCGTCGGTCCTGTGAGCTATGTGCCCTGCCCACTGTCACTTAAGTTTGGCAATCCGGTGGGCTATGTCGGTGACCCTGGTTTTCATGCGTATCTCCTCGTTTCTGATTCGATCTCGCAGGGAAACTCCGAGCATAGCCCTCTCCATTGCCCTTTGGGTGACTTTGAGCCTTCTGATCAAGCCCGTAGTGAGCGACCACGTCTCTGTTCCATATGTCATCACTGGCAACACACATCGGTTGAAGACAGTGGATCATGTGTGGGCTGAATAGTAGTAGTTACCAGGTATGTGTGGTGATGGATTTAGAATACGCCGTGTCACCACTCCATCCTGAGGATGTAGTAAGAGCCGACAAGAGAAAATGAGCCGACAAGAGAAAATGAGCCGACAAGAGAAAATGAGCCGACAAGAGAAAATGAGCCGACAAGAGAAAATTTTATACAAGTCCATGTGTCAGCACGTCTAGCCAGCGTGGCACAGAAAGCTAATAAACCTTCCATGAAATTGGAGGAGGCCCGACTCAGCAGTGGTCAGGTCATCAGGGTATCACTTGGGAGGCCATTCAACACTGGTTCGGCAGTTTGCCGTTGCTCTTCGCGTTTACTGCAAATATTTTCTCATTCCATCGTTTTTCAGTGGTTCTAGTTAACGTTTTCGAGTGCGGTTACAACAGTATAAATCAGCCTGTTACGTCTTTCAACTCATTGTGCTAAAAACCTCATTTCCACCGACCATAATTAAGTAACAAAAGCTAAGTAATTATGCAAGGAACGAAACAATCTACTAGGCGTAGTCAGGGATGTAGAGATTATGGATGTGACAAGGAGTGTTCAATCAATTAAATAAAAAAAAACACTCCTAGGAAAAAATAAAATTTTATATGTTTTCGGGTGGTGACGTATGGTTGAACATTGTATCACTGCCTCATTCCATCCTGTGCGTTGTAAAGGCCGACAGAAAGAAATGTCAAGACCGAAAACCTAGCCACAAAAGAAATAAAACTTGATACGAAACCCTGTGCACTGTACCCCCCATGTAACTGGAGGAGGCCTGATTCAGCAGTGGGCCATTTATGGGCTGATTTGTAGCTTAAGTTGACAATAAACGAAGCCCCTGCCCTGAATCATGAAGGCAGTTTACAAACATGAAATTCACGAACACAAATGACACCCAGACTCAAAGCAAAAGTGCCTCTGGTTTACATAAAGACATTTGGCCCCGGAATCGAAAATGCTCATTCTACTCATATACCAACAAGGCAGTCAAGATCGCACTTTGGCGGCATAGTAGGAATCCCAATGCCGGTTGCCACCAGCGACAAACCATGAGGTGAGAAGTATGCTGAACCACCACTATAGTTGTATAAAAAAAAATGTTTGAGACATGGATTCTTCCATTTTGATATGGAGTTCCATTTTCTTTAGATCCGTGTCATCGCTATATCGCTAGTGACATCGTCGGGCGCGGGTTAATTCCATTAAAAGATTAACAAACCGCAGGAGCGTAGTGAGATCAGCTTATGCGTAGCACATGCACATGAGAGGCAGCGGAGTTTAGAGCGGGATTTTTTTAATAGCGAATGCGGAGTTAGTCTAGCTATTTAGATAGAATGGTCCAGGCAATCGAGGATCACGGTCGGTTTTAGTGGGTAGTAGGTTAGTGGGTGTGAAATTTACCATCTCTCATCATCATTTCAGCCGAAAGACGTCCACTGCTGGACATAGGCCTCCCCCAAGGATTTCCACAGAGGCCGGTCCTGGGCCGCCAAGGTACATCGTTTTCCAGCGACCTTAACCAGGTCATCGGTCCCCCGTGTGGGAGGCCTACCAGCACTGCGCTTTCCGGAACGCGGTCACCACTCATGGACTTTTCTGCCCCATCGGTCGTCGATCCTGCGCGCTATGTGCCCTGCCCACTGCCACTTAAGTTTGGCAAAACAAATTTTGACTGAAATGATGATGATGTAATTGATTACTGTTACAGCACAAACAAAAAGTTGGTGAATTTGTGGAAAGACTGGCCGTCTTTGAATCCAGGCCGGAAACGCACATGCGACTCCTACAGTTTCTTGCCGGCTCTTCTCTTTCGAGCTGCACAGCGAACCGGTGTGAGATGGTAAATTCAAAATAACATCCCCGCACGGAAGAAATATTTGTACGACCTACAAGTATTTGTTCCGGGTCTGGGTGTTTTCTATCTATAATATGTATGTATTTACAAAAAAATGTATATGTAGTTTATCATCCATCTCGTTACCATAACACAAGCATTAAGTGGCTTAGCTTGGGACGAGATGGCGTTATTTTTTACATGATGACAACTTGATGAAATAACATTTGAATTTGATTTTGATATAAAAAGTCATGGTCAAAGTCTAAGCTCAAAGGTACAAAGCGTTATAAACCACGAGCGCATCCGCGGTCTGAAGATAGTTATAGATTTATTCTACACTAAACTAGTATACTTTATACTATAACTATTTACATAAGCGTTAATTTTATTAGCAGATCAACTAACCACAGGGGCTTACTAAGAACACTTAGGACTATTACCATAGACATAAAAGGCAGCGACGCGGATAGCGATTTCAGAAAAAAATATAAATTTAATAGATACAGGGCTACTGATATCATATAGGACTGCAACTATAGACATAAGAGCGAGCGATTTTAGGGAAAAAAATATAGTATTTTCGTATATTTGGGGCTACTGAGATAATTTAGGATTATACCATAGACATAAGAGCGAGAGAGACTGATAGCGATTTTAGGAAAAAGTATAGGAATTTAGGCCTCTACCATAGACATAAGAGAAAGCGACGCGGATAGCTATTATAGAAAAAAAATAAAGAGACATTTCGTAGATACGGGGCTACTGAGATCAATTAGGCCAATCAATACCATAGACATAAGAGAAAGCGATCTGGATAGCGATTATAAAAAAAAATGAAGAGACATTTCGTAGATACGGGGCTACTGAGATAATTTTAGACTATACCATAGACGTAAGAAAGAGTAACGCGGATAGCAATTTTAGGAAAATAAAAAAGATACATTTACTAGATAGAGGGGTATTAAGATGATTTAGGACTTAGTTACAAATACTGTGCCAATCTGTCTGGCCAGCGTCGCACAGTAGGCTAATTTCCCTCCTTGCATTTGGAGGAAGCCCGACTCAGTAGTGGGACTAAGTATCGTTGACTGACCTTTCATGGCCTTAGATTATATATATATATATATATATATATATATATATATATAAATGTAAATAAATATGTTCTCTGTTGCATCTTATCTACTGTATCTATATTTATTTATATTTATATTATGACGATTAACCCCTGGTCAAAAAGGGGTGTAATAAATATGTTCTCTGTTGCATATTATCTACTGTATGAAGGAAGTTTAGGGGTTTTCTTTAAACGTCTAACTACATATCTAAAAAGACATAAAGGTGATATACATCAAAATTAAATCAAGTAATAAAAAAGGGACTTTATCAAAACTATAAATTTCACAAAGAATTACACTCGCTTTTGTCACAGTCGGGTAAGAATCCAGAACAATATGAACACATAAGGAGCGGATAACAGCATCAATAGATAAGCGATCGACAACCATTTGTCGTCGCTAATAACGCCGCTCTCTTCGATCCGACATTGACAAATGACGCGCCAAAGGTTGAGGCGTCAGCAAGTCTACAGTTTTTTATTTATTGTGTGCGTGGGGCGAGTTTGTTTCGGGAGACCTTAACTTATTCTGTACTAAGGTATTAAAGTTAGCTATCGGAAACAAAATGTGATACCTTGGAATTCATCATAAGTTTTTGTTATCACTGCTGGGCATAGGTGTCCCCCAAGGATTTCTACTAAGGCCAGTTCTGCGGCCTTTTTCGGCGCCTTAACCAAGTCATCGGTCAACACTTCTATGATCAACCGATGAATATTCTGCCCCATCGGGCATCGCTATGTGCCCTGCCCACTGCTACTTAAGTATGGCAATCCTGTGGGCTATGTCGGTAACTCTAGTTCGCCTGCGTATCTCCTCATTTCATGTAAGTGAAACATATGTCATCACTGGCAACACACGTTGATCAAAGAGTTTTGTCTTCGAACACTGCGGTATTGTAGACGAAAATATCTTTGGCAGCTTCTCCTCCAATCACATATATGGAAATTAGCCTTCTGTGCCAAGCTGGCCAGACGGATTGGCACAGGGTTTCGTATCAAGGTTTCCTTCGCATGTGGCTATCTTGTTGGCCTTGCCGGTTTCTTAAGTCGGCTGTTACTGACACACTTAGAATGGAATTGGGTGGTGACACTTACTACATACTTCTCAGTCTCCTTTAATGACATGAAGGGTCATTTCCTACTGTGCCACACTGGCCAGACGGGTTTCGTATCAAGTTTTCCTTCTCTTGCAGCTAGGTTTTCGGTCATATAATTTGCTTTTGTCGGCTCTCAAGACACACCGGATGGAATGGTGTTGTGACACTATATATTCTAAATCCATCACAATGTTCTGTAATATTTAATTATAAGCGTACCTAGCTGCAAATCATAGACCTAGGTAGGTACATAAGGACTGGCATATACGCATGAATAAAATATCCCAGGGTAGCCCGCGAAATTCAAATTTTCTTACGTTTTTTTGCAATTTGCAGGTCAGTGCTAGGTTGTATGTTGATTCTAATGTTGTTCGCGGCTGTAAGACGTATGTAGTTATAGAATTATATTAATCAAAATCATCAATACAACCCTCCAAGCTCATAAAGGTGCAAGAAAACCTTTTCAAGCTCAAAGTCATTCTTGCACCTTTATGAGCTTGGAGGGTTGTATTGATGAATTTGATGATTGTAACTCTGTATCTACATACGTCTTACAGCCGCGAATCAAATATTCATCATCATACAACCTAGCACTGGCCTGCAAATTGCAAAAAACGTAAGAAAATTTGAATTTCGCGGGCTACCCTGGGACTTTCACCTTAAATAATAAAAACAAAAAAACATCACCACACAGAGAAAACGAACTAGTAAACCAATGTTTTTGTTAACAAAAAAGTGTTTTTTTTTTGTAGAAACAGTTTTTTTTTCAATCAGTATCTTTATCGCACTGCCTCACCTACACCCGTTTGCTACCCCAGCATACAAAAGTTAATTGATCCAATGGCCCATATTTCATACAATGTACCCGAAATATATCGCCGCTCACCTTTGTGGTGGCTCGGCATCATGTACTCCATTGTCATTCAAAATAAATGAACCTGCTATTCATATGGGTGCCCAATTCATAATAGATAAAGCGAATGGGCGTTCACACGGCGCAACAAAAACCCTTAAGCCATTCCAAGTACTTAACAACTTAACTGTCCAATGAGTCACAATATACATCTGGAGGATGAACTTTAGAAATAAGTTCAGGAGTGACTCATATGTTGATGCAATTTGGGGCTGTATTTTTGTTGTAAACTTGGCATATCACTATCACTACATAGTATAAAACAAAGTCGCTGTCGTCTGTCCGTCCCTATCAACCTGTATGCATCAACATATGAGTCACTCCTGAACTTATTTCTAACTAGCGACCCGCCCCGGCTTCGCCTGGGTGCAATGATTAATATCTAAAATTATGAGTGTTTCTCTACAATATTATGCACATAAACCTTCCTCTCGAATCACTCTATATTTTACAAAAAAACGCTTCAAAATCCGTTGCGTAGTTTTAAAGATTTAAGCATACATAGGGACGGACAGACGACAGCGACTTTGTTTTATACTATGTAGTGATAGTGATTATTGGTCTAAAGATGAATAAAACTTTAGGCATCAGACCTGCCAGCTCAGGAGCATTGAAAAACTAGAAAAAAATACGCGATTTTTTCGTGAAATTCTGTATAAAGTACCAAGTTAAAAAAAATATTACAGCTTTTCAAAATATTCTCCTACAAACCTCATGCACATTAAAGCAGCTTTCAAAACAAACCGTATTTTGCGGGATGTCCCAAAAAAACCGTCATTTGTTTTTTTTATAAAAATAAAATATCCATCCCTGCACGAGGTATAACATGTATCGCGGGGGATGTTTATAAACATGTAATTCACAAACACAAGTGATACCCAGGCTCAGAGCAAGTGTCTCTAGTTTAAACAAAGACACTTGCCCGACCCGGAATCGAACCGGAGACCCATAATCTAAAGGCGGCACATCCAATCCCTAGACCAAAACAAGGCAGTCATATTGAACCAGCTTTCAAAACAAACCGTATCTTGCGGCATGTCCCAAAACAATTGTCGAAATTCTTCGGCGGGTTTGTTCGCAGTGAAGAAAAAAGAATACAGAATGAATGAAATAGGGGGTGTGTGTGTGTGAGTGCGCGCGCGTGCGGGTCTGTGTGTGTGTGCTCGTATAGGCGTGTGTTTGTTAAATTAAAATTCTATAATTTTCATATATTTATATAAAATTACATATAAAAAAATATCAAAAAAAAAGACTGATGTTTGTTAAAGGATAAAATGTTGCACTGTTACATATCAACACGAAGAAATCAGGAAATGGTATTAAAACAAACAGGCGACTAAAGGTGCCTAAACTACTTAACTGACTAAACCTAATGCCCCGTCCATACGCTTGCTGTTTGCCACAAACACCAAACACAACAAACAAAGTCCCAAACATCAGCCACAATCACCAAACACAAGCAGTCGTCCTCACACTTGGCGAACATTGGACGATGAGCTTGTAGCAGCTTTCGAATCGACGCTTGTTGTTTTTTTAAGTGTCTCCTGAATGAAGCCATTAATTTTTATTCATCAACACACTGAGGCCCGTACCTTACAGGATGCGTGGACCCCACGCATCCTGTACCTTCTGCCTATTTTTGTGGTAAGGGTCTTTTGCGTTCCAGCTGCATGGCTCATTTTGATATGCTTCTAAAAAACAAATAGTTGTCTTCCGACCAATCACACATGATTAGGTACGCGCGAAAACCTATTTTAGTTAAGTATTTTGCTCCAAAAACGATTTATCGACGCGGTCCGTGCGACGTACACCGCTCTTAAGCTCGCGCGCAATACTGATATGTTTTCAAGCGTGTGGAGCCATCGCAAACTGTTTGCCAAACAGCCTTTGATCTGTGAAGAAAAACCGACACCGATGCCAATCAGTGGCGAACACAAACAAAAACAGGCACATGTACACAAACACCCATCCACATGTTCGTGTTTGTTGTTTGCTATTGTTTGCCAAGCTAAAGCGGGTATGGACCCTGCATGAGAAGTTGATACGAAACCATGAGCGTAGTATACTCTGTGAAGTATAAAAAAATCATCTAAATTTGTTTAGAAGTCATCAAGTAATTGCACAGAATTGAGAACCTCTTGCTTCTCTTTTTTTGAAGTTATACTAAGTCAAGGTTTCACTTTGTTAAGGTCGCCGGAAAGCAATGGATGCGGGCGGCCCAGGCCGGCCTTTGTGGAGATCCTTGGGGGAGGCCTATGTCCAGCAGTGGAAGTCTTTTGGCTGAAATAATGATGATAAAGATATCAAGACAATCCATTCCAACAAACCAAGGGTTCTTAACTAAATAATTAGCAGGCAACCGATTTTGAATGTAACAAAATAATTCACACAACGGACAACGGTCCATGCTATCATAATTGGTAACCTATTAACGGCCAATTAATAAATTGGGCGTACTGTATATCTACAAAGGGTTTGGTAACCCATTTGACTGTACACGGATATAGAGAAACATGATGTACGAGTACTATACGATTAGTATTAATATCTCTCGATGGAGCGAGTGTTCTTAGATATGTTTGATGAAAATCGGTGGAGCCGTTTAAAAGTTATGGGGATAAAAGTGGGGAAGAATAACCGAATGTCTGCAAATATAACCGAGTGGAGTCTCAAATGAAAGCGCATCACGTGCACATTACAAAATAATATGTTCCACGAAAATCGGTTGAGCCCTGAAAAAACTCTGGGGGAAAATACCCAATATCTGCAAATATATGTGGTGGGAAGAAAATGAGGATGCGACAAGAATCTATTTGTATTAACAACTTAACAAAATATACGAGTACATTATAATAAATTTTATATTAAGTGTGTACCTATAAAAAGTATAAAATAAAAATTAAATTAAACATTAAAAAAACCCCGTCGCAATAACCCTTTAAAAAGTAAAAAATAAAATATACATCGCGTTGGGGGACCAGGGGTCAGGTAATAAATAAGTAAGAGCGGTCGCCCAACGCGATGTATTTTTTTTATTTTTTACTTTTTAAAGGGTTATTGTGTCGGGAGTTTTTTTATTTTTAATTAAATTTTTTTCGCCTGATTTGTTTCGCCTGACTTGACACTTATTGTTATATTTTGGACAATTCACACAATATCTTTATAAATTGTAGAATATGTGTATTCTGATGAAGCTATATTAGTGTAAAGTTTCATTAAAATCCATTCAGTAGTCTATACGTGAAAGAGTAACAAACATCCATCCAGCCATGCATGCTTACAAACTTTCGCGTTCATAATATTAGTAGGATAATACGAAATTAAGTTATCAGTTCAATACCAAAGAAAGTCCTTCAGCGCCTATATTTTACTCTTAATTAAGAACAGTCATTAATTGATGATGGCTGTCAATGTCAGTCTGATGTCAGGTCTGGTTTGCACTAATACACTTGTCTGGCCCCGGAATGGTACTGGGGACCCCGTGATCCAACCCTTAGATAAACAAGGTAGTTTGCCTATTTAAAATAAATAAAATAAATAATAAATAAATCGTTTATTTTCATCAAAGTAGTTACATCGACTGTAGGTATACATTAAAATAAAACTTAGAAATAGTCTGCGATAATGCCATACTATGTATAAATACGTTATGTCACTTCCAGTAATTGTATGATCTATTTCAGTTTTAATAATTCCGTTTGTAGCGCCGGCTATCGTTTGTGTGTCGTCCTTAATTGAGGCTGTGGACGCGTTCCACCTAGCTGACCGGACCGAATATAAACTGGGAATTTGCATATACCATATGACTAATAAATTTGGAGTAATACTATAATGTCCGTCCGTGTAGAATACATAATGTCACCACCCCATACCATACTGAGAGTGTTGTAAGCGGACAAAAGGAAATGACAAGGCCGAAAATCTAGCTAAGGGAGAAGAAACCCTTGGCACGAAACCATGACCTATGTATATATTAGTATCCGTTGTAGCCGCAGTTAAAAATTGTATTTTTTAAGTAAATTATTTGGGAGGAGCAATGTATGATAAAACCTACGTAAATAAAGTTTCTTTTGAGTTTGAGATACTCGTGATTTTTTATTTGTTTGTAAATATTGCCATAGGTTTTTCTGTTGTGTGTGTCTTCGTGCGTCTCGGAGGGATAGAGCAATCATAAGATAAAGAAAGAAAGAATATAAGATGCATGTAATTATGTCTTCGTTTATGTGTCGAATTTTTACAGAAATGACGTGTGCGTGTTACTTGGTCGGCGAATAAAAACCGAGTGATTCAATTTTAATCTATACGCTCGCGTCTGATTGGTGCCCACCATACGTCATCGACCAATCATGAAAGAAGTCCACAGATAACGAATTTGGTGTTTGAACACATGGTGTGATAAAAACCGTAGTAGTTGAGGTTCGTACACGAGTCGCGTCGCCGACATTCGACCCGCGACTCGCTTTGCATAGCGGTAGTCGCTTGACGACTAAAATCGTTGAGTATCGGGGATTTGCGTAGTCATGTGTACGTTTTTGGATTTTGAAGTACCAGTGAGCATCGTCGTTCTAATGAACCTAATTTTTAAACTCGAGGCGTTCAGTATTATTTGTATTAAACTCGCTACTGCAAAGCACACTAATCGATTCGTAACGTAATCGCCCCGCCTCGGGACAAGCTCACATACCCGTACGGCGCGTGGTCAACCAGCGGTCCCCGCGCTTAAGTTGAATGTTCCAGGGTAGCCCGCGAAATTCAAATTTTCTTACGGTTTTGACGGTAATGACTTTGACGTTGAAAAAGTTTTTCTTGCACCTTTATGAGCTTGGAGGGTTGTTTTGATGAGTTTGATGATTATAACTCTGTAACTACATACGTCTTACAGCCGCGAATCAAATGTTCATCATCATACAACCTAGCACTGACCTGAAAATTGCAAAAAACGTAAGAAAATTTGAATTTCGCGGGCTACCCTGGAACCTTAAGGCTCGCCGTACACGCGCTTACGGTTCTCCGCCGCCGCGTTTGCGCGACATAACATATTCGTAACATTATCTTACGGGCCATCCGTAAGCGCGGCGTCGACTAGCCGTAGCAGAAGCGACGTATTGGTTACGCTTTGGTTACGTGCTTACGTTAGGCTGACGCCTGTTTGACGTCGAGGCGAAAGGCGATACGGTGCCGATCCCTTTCCGAGTTGATATGTCTGCTACGTCCTTAAGTCAGCGCCACAGCGGTATAAAAAGATTGGTCAACAGTGCCAAATAAGCCAAAAGCTGTAAAATTCCAGCGTCTGCCATAAACTCCCTTAAAATAATTGTA
The DNA here is from genome assembly GCA_905475355.2 of Clostera curtula. Classification (NCBI taxonomy): domain Eukaryota; kingdom Metazoa; phylum Arthropoda; class Insecta; order Lepidoptera; family Notodontidae; genus Clostera; species Clostera curtula. The sequence goes on from FR997822.1 coordinate 5,054,471, forward strand.
CATAACGACTTCACAGGCAGCACGGCGAATGTAATTAGCAAACTTTCCCCTTATTTTCAGAATTCCGCAAGCTGGGATCTTACCAAAGGGTGAATTACATCCCGGTGAGAGCTAAGTCGTAGTGGGAGATAAGTGCTTGTGGGAAAATAGGTATAAATGAGAGAAATGCTACTGGGTGGAAAGCTATCGGTGAGATTCTTATTGAATTTATTTAAGGGCTTCATTGTGCCTATTTTAACATAACTAATAACTTTACTTAAGTAACTTAATAACAATCGTGTGGTGACGAATTAAGAATACGTGATGTCACCACCCCATTCCGTCCTGAGCGCGTCCAAAGAGTCAACAGAAGGAAACGACCCCATTGGAAGGCGTTATCCCTCCTTTTATGGCTAGCTTAGATTGTTTTATATAAAAACAAGACTGGGTGTGATATGCAAATATGAAAGTCATGGTCACAAATAACACCCAGACTGAGTGCACGTCCTTCTGATTTACACAAAGAGACTTACTCGGAATTGAACCGGGAGCCAGTGGCACAGAGGCACATCTGACCTGTAGGCCACCAGGCATTCGGGCGTCTTGTCCAAGTATCATAAAAATATTTCATACGGAACACATGAAAACATTTTCCCATTCTCCCGTTCCCGTTTTTAATTTGCACAAAGCGTTTTTTACTCCCAAAAGACTGTTAGCCGGATGAGTCCTTTGTACTATCCCGATGGAATATATAATTTGATGATTTGGAATTAGAAAGGGCGATGAATGCTATTACAAACGCTCCCCTTAAGCATATTTGGAGTAAGAGTTCTGTTAAGACGTAATACAGTATTTTGAACAATAGATGTCGCTAGCATAGAGTTAGCCGGCGATATGGTTACTTCCATGTAATTAAGTATAGAGAAAAGTATAGTTTTTGTTAATTGAGACACAACCAAGGCTGTAATAGCAACTATCACCTAATATATCATAGGATTTCGTGTACTCCAGGGGTGGAACGACCCCAACAAGCACTCTTCAATAAATGAGTTTTTACCGCACCGAGTGTTATCATTGAGGACCTTTGGACCAATCTTGTTCAAGTTCTCTGATTATCCCGTATGGTGGCGGATTTAGAATACATATTTTCACCACCCCATTACCATCCTGAGGGTGTCATAAGAGGCGATTAAAGGGAGTGAGTTGCTGATAGAGATGGGTCGTACTAGGTAAATCTGATACTAGATCCACCTGTTCCTAATCTCAAGAAATACCTAATCCAAATACCTAATCCACACAATCTTCCTAATCTCATTCACAACCAATACTTAGCAAGCAATCTCAATCTGCCTATTTCTAATCTCAAGTTCCGAGTTCGTTATTAGGATTTGATTAATGTCATCGTTGGATAATTATTTGAATGATTAGGATTGGACATTTAGCAAACTGTGAAGTTTTGTTTGTGAGATTTTTGAATTAACACAGTTTAATAGACCAATAAATTACCTTAATTGTACATTAATACAATTAGTATTCAATTGGTATCTTCGCTTTTCATACTTATATCTTTTTGTATTGAAAATCTTCCATTGTGTTAAAAATTTGGGTTTTTTTAAATTTAGAATAGGAAATGTCTGCACTTACAGTAACTCTTATTAAATGAAATAGAATAATTTAATCACAATTAGGCTAGTCTCGAGATGTATTATTTACGAGTGTATTAGTAAAATCCCTAATTTGATCTTCTTTCTCTTAACTGTTGTGTGACCATGCTCTCCCGCGCAAATCTGATAAACAAAATGCCACGCGCTGCGAGTGAGCAAGAAAGAAGGATCAATATGGTATCCATTGTATAGCGCTGTCTCGCTTTATACGGCTCTAGATGTGTAGTGGGATTGAAACATACGTTGCAACGTGTAAGTGAGTGAGATAGCGCAAGAACAGATGGGAGCGAATGCTGAACATTCGATTTTATGTTTTAAGAATACGAAGATTAGGTGGAACAGGTGGATTATACACATTGACGAAATGGGATTAGGTGCTACCTAATCTCGTAAAATACCTAATACTCGGATCTGTTCTAATAAATCCGACTCATCTCTAGTTGCTGAAAACATAGCCGAAAGAGAAGGAAATCTTGATAGGAAACACAGGGCCAGCCCATTTAGTTTTTTTTTTAAATCGTAACGTGAAATCACTATCACTACATAGTATAAAACAAAGTCGCTGTCGTATGTCCGTCCCTATGTATGCTTAAATCTTTAAAACTACGCAACGGATTTTGAAGCGGTTTTTTAATAGATAGAGTGATTCAAGAGGAAGGTTTATATGTATAATACATGCATAACATTGTAGAGAAACACTGATAAATTTAGATGTTCATCATTGCACCCGTGCGAAGCTGGGGCGGGTCGCTAGTTCACCAATAAAATTGACACCCAGACTCAGAGCAAGTGCCTCTGGGTTACACAAAGACACTTGCCTTTCCCCGGAATGGAACCCGGGACCCTGCGATCCAAAGGCAGCGTATCCAGGCCAACCTCCAGCAAGGCAGTTACTTGGCCACAGTAGGCTAATTACCCTCTCTGTGATGGGAGAAGGCCCGACTCAGCAGTGGGTCATTTATGGGATGAGTAGTAGTTTAAATATATCCGGATTTAGAATACTCCCACAAAATCCTGACGGTGTCATAAGAGTTGACTAAAGGACTTCCTTAAGGTCCTTTAGACAACTCTTTAGCAAGAGAAGGAAAACTTGAAAAAAAAACCCTGTGCCAACCCGTTTTGTCAGCGTGACACAGTGGAATTACTTCCCTCCATAAATTTGGAGAAGGCCCGACTCAGTATAGTGTCATTTGTGGGCCAAATAGTAGTAACTAGTAGGTGTGCCAATAGTAATAAATAATAAGTAAATATCCTTGGACATTTCACACAACGCCACCTCGTCCCAAGCTAAGCAACTTAATGCTTGTGTTATGGTAACGAGATGGATGATAAACTACTTATACACATTTTTTTTTGTAATAATATACATATTATAGATAGAAAACACCCAGACCCGGAACAAATACTTGTAGGTCGTGCAAATATTTCTTCCGTGCGGGGATGGAACCCGCGACATGCGCAGCAATCGATCGCTCAACCACTGCGCCAACCGCGTCGTATAATAACTACGTACGTACGTAACTACGTACGTACGTAACTACGTACGTACGTAACTACGTACTCTTAAATACTAGTAACTAGTAGGTGTACCAATAGTAATACGGTTACCAGAATTAGCAGGGCTGGATTCAGGGGTCCAGAGGCCTCGGGGCAACAAATGAGTCGAGGCCCCCTTGCCCCAAATAAATTTACAAATAAAATGAACAATTTTTTTCAGTCGAGTTTTTCAATAAATAATTTATTGTGAAACCAAGTAGGGGGGGGGGGGCGAGTGAGCGGATAATTAAGATTAAAATAATCTAATAATCATGTATGTATAAAGTACTTTAGGCTGTAGGTAAAGGTAAAAGCGAAAAAAAAATCAAAGGAAAAGATTACTAAGTTTACTAGTTGAAATTTGAAAGATTTCTTTTTTCCGAAGTCTCTATTGTGGAGGCCCCGGGGCTTTCGCCCCGGTTGCCCCACCCTAAATCCGGCCCTGAGAATTAGTGGCAACTTGATGTAAATACTTACTATTGTGTGCGATTTATTAAGCGGGCGAGACTATTAAAGCTCCAATTGGTCGTACAAGAATAATCTCTTGTTGAAGGTAAACTTCTTATGGCGCGTTAGGGAAAATGATGAGAGTAAATTTTTACGATACGCGCGCACACCGTCACTAAAATCCGACACCCTGTAATTAGCAATAGGACATCTACGTATGTTTGACACGACTGACGTACGACTGACAACTGTATTCACGATATTTATTTATTCAAGTGTATCAAAACCTACCGTGTTTTGTATTACTCCGTATAAAATTTAAACAAATATACTTAAGGTGGATGCTCCAGGGTAGCCCACGAAATTCAAATTTTCTTACGTTTTTTTGCAATATGCCGGGCAGTGCTAGGTTGTATGATGATGAACATTTGCTTCGCGGCGTAAGACGTATGTAGTTACAGAGTTATAATCATCAAACTCATCAATACAACCCTCCAAGCCATACAACCTAGCACTGACCTGCAAATTGCAAAAAACGTAAGAAAATTTGAATTTCGCGGGCTACCCTGGAACCATCCACCTTAAATATCTATTTTCTCAAATAATATTATAATAATTTACCGTATGATAATAATTGATTTATTATATTACTTTGAGTACGTTTGTAGAATTTGGGGTTAGTTGACGGTATGTTTTAATGACGTAATAATATTCATTTTTCGAAAGGTCGTAGGCAGCAGCTGGATGCGTGAAGCAGAAGACAGGGCGCTATGGCGCTCTTTAGGAGAGGCCTATGTCCAGCAGTGGACTAGTGAGGGCTGATGATAAAGATGTATGATTGTGACATTGAAATAAACTTTTTTCTATAAGAAAAAAAGAAATATAACACACTTTTTTGTTATATTCATCGTCTCAAACCCCTTCCAAAGAGTTCCATTTTAGTGTGGAAATAAAAAAAATCAAATGTCACTGAGACATTTCTGATTAGGCCTCGGTTCAAGTTCAAAGCCCGTGACATCCGGACACTAACTTTTAAGTTACATCGTAATTAAAATTTGGGTTCCTTGTTATCTTAAACTCTATATAACGTCACTTGCTTTAACGTGAAACTCACCATCATTTTAATCCTTCTAATTAAAAGAGCAACCATGGAGTTTCTTGTTGGCTCTTCTCTGTGGAATGGCATTCCGAACCGGTGGTAAAAACAAAATGATTAAATTCTTTTTAAATTTTAATTTTTGTAAGCATTCGCAAGAATGTATTTGAATAAAAAACATTCTGATTTTCTAAAGCGTCGAAATCACTTGGTTAGTTTAGCTGGCCTTCCATAATAATAATTACCCTTTTTTGTAATTGGAGGAGGCCCGACTTAGCAGTGGGTCTTATATGGGCTGATTAGTAGTAGGTAGTATGTGTCATTCATTACCCAATTCCATCCATTCATCATTGTTACATCCCTCCATGTAATACGCGAAGACATGGCTGGGTGATTTTTCTGAAATGATGACGTCTTTATTTACTACATTTCCACATTTTAACGTCAAAAAAACGCTGTCGCAAATTTCGTAGTAAACATTAATAAAAAATGAAACACGCCCATGATGGAAAGAAATGAAATTTAAAAAAGTACAGAACCATAACATTTAAAAAAAGTGTCAATGTCGTTCATCATTCCTTTTTATTACCGAGAAGACAATTGTCGCTTGGGTGTTAAGCGGAGCGTGCACTGAACAAAAATGCTTATAAAAAATGGGTCAAGATAGTTTAGACCATGTTTTGAATGGTCCCGTAGGCAAGTTCCATAAATGGAAATTATCAAATCTATTTTGTATGTGTGGTGCTAGTTAAAGTTGCATCACACAAACAAATTATAAACAAAATATTTCATTTTGACACATATGATTTTGACAGGTTTCATTTTGACAGTTTTGCTTATATGAGATTACATTCCGAGCCAGGCAGCAATGTACCGGTTGTATGGGAACCAGTTGTGCCGCAACAGCACTGCTGCGGGCAGCGTAGTTCGGAATCATAGCTTTATGTCGATCACATAAATTGACATGTGTCAAATCGATCATGCTTTTTTTTATTTTTTTTTATCTGGGACTTGAATGCCTTTGACCCTAGGCTTGCGTGATGGAAAGCTACGCCAGGGTCTAAGATGGAGCAGGCAATTCAAGGAATTGCCCTGTCGGGCACCGGCTCTCACATACACACGACGGAACACAGTAAAACTGCTTGGCGTCGGACTTAAATGTGAGGGTGGTAGCCAGCCGGGCGGACCGTTCGATCCTACCACCAAGCGTGCTGGATTTTGTACCGGGTATTATATTATTTCAAACTTCTTTTCCTCCTTCTCTTATTCCGCATGGCGGCTTGTAAGAGCCGACAAAAGGGAAAGATAAGGGAAAGAAGCCGCAAGTGAAAGAAAACTTTATACGAAACCCTATGCCAACCCGTCTGGCGAGTGTGGCTTAGTAGGCTAATTGGAGGGTTCAATGTAGTTGGAGGGGACCTTTTTTTTTCCCGGGGTGCTCCTTAATCGTGTACTTTGTTTGTGGCGGTATGGGTACCTTGCTAAAAAGCTCTATCCTTGCCGCCACAGACTGGAGGTTGTTCCTCCTCCGAACTCGCATAACCTTTTCGGCGAACTTTGCCACCGAGGTCCATGATCTGTCGCTCACCACCATTCTCCCGACCAGGGTGGGTAGCGGCAGATCTCAAAAGCGGGGCACACCTCCAGTGTGTGCCGCGCGTCGTCGTTTTCGTGCCCGCAGTGATGGCACTCTCTCGTAGGTTCCCGACCTGTCTTGTCGTGCAGGTACCGTCCGAAACAACCATGATTGGACAGCACCTGCGTCAGGTGGAACGAGAGAGTGAGTAGTATAATAAACAATCACTATCACTACTCACTACATATTATACAACAAAGTCGCTGTGGTCTGTCCGTCACTATGTATGCTTAAATCTTTAAAACTACGCAACGGTTTTTGAAGCATTTTTTTAATAGACATAGACATAATATTTATTTTGGCAAGAAACATACAAAAGTAATAAAACTAGGTACTAAACTAATTCTATGGAAAGCCTTCCTGCCACAATCCGTCCCAAACTCAGCACGATGCTGGTTGCAAGCAACCAACGCTGGTCTTCCGTTAGGGGCGGCGGGTGACGTCACACATGGACATACTTAAGTAACAAATTTACCTACGTAATGATATATACAAACTATTTTACTACAAACTATTAATGATTTATATAAAGAGAAAAAATAAATTTTTAAATAGATAAAGTGATTCAAGAGGAAGGTTTTTAAATATAATACATGCATAATTGCACCCGTGCGAAGCCGGAGCGGGTCGCTAGTAAAAAATATTATATGTTTTTTTTTAATCAAACGCACCCCTAAAACGGCCGACAAATGCATTAAAAAGATAAGAACTTGCCTTGGTGTCAATTATTTGGTCATCTAAACCTTTTTTTTTAATTGCGTAGAAAACTATGTAAGATATTTTTTTTTAAATAGTAGAATCTGCACCTTTGCTACCTTTATAGCAATACTGTTAATTTACCCATAAATGACCCGTTGCTGATTCTGCCCTCCTCCCATTATATGGAGGGTAATTAGCCTACTGTGCCCCGCTGGCCAGATGGGTTGGCACAGGGTTTTGTTCAAATGCCGCAACAGGACGCGAGTTGGAGCACCCCGGGGAGGTTTAGTGGGTAGGCCCCCACTATGGGGGAGAGTCCCACACTCCCCTCGCTGTCCATCCCCGTGGCCGGCGAGGAAGGCCATAAAGGATTTTACCCCGGGCGAACAAAAAATAAAAAAAAGGGTTTTGTTCAAGTTTTCTTTCTCTTGCGGCTACGTTTTTGGCCTTGTTTTTGTCGGCTCTTACGACACCCTCAGGATGGAATGGGATGGTGACCGGTTAGATCGGCCCTCCCCGGCTGATGTGGATAGTCCATCAAAGATTTTACCCCCGAATGGTAAGACCCGACAAATGGAAATGCCTGCAGAAGAGAAGGTAAACTTGATAACAAAAACCTTTTTTTTTTTTTTGTTTTCGCTGGGGTAATGCTTTATGCATACCACCGCACCCCGGGGGAAAGGTCGGTGATTATGTGGGACTTCTACAAGGGTCGTCTACCCAAGAGTCGTTTACCCACTAAAACCCCAGCAGCATACCCTCACACGACGCGCTTGGGGCGCCACAAGTTCGCGTAAACGCATTCTACTGTGACGCCCCGGCGTGGTGCCCGCAACGCGGGCAAGCGACTATCAGAGAGGGCGTCCCGGTACACTGGGACGCCCTCAGCCATCGAGGCTTTCGTCGGTGGTGGCTCCCCCGAACCACCACCGGCCTCCTAGGCGAGGGCAGAAGGGGCCCGCACCGTCACGAACCCCCCTCCACCCCCGCCTATTGATACCAAACCCTGTGCCATCCCGTCTTGCCACAGTAGGCTAATGACCCTCCATGTAACTGGAGGAGGCCCGGCTCAGTAGTGGTTCATTTATGGACTCAAAGGAATCTCGAGTTACGGATAAAAAGGCACTCCATCAAGTTGACTTTTTGTATGGTTGTTAGCAAACAAACGTGTGGCGACGCGACTCTGGCGCGGGCATCGCCCCGCACTTCACACCGTGTCGTCGCCCGGACTCGCCATCGACCGCGAACGCCGGCCGCGGCGTCAGCCGCCCGCGCAGTGATCTCGACGCTCCGTGGCGAACGCACGTCGATCGCTCCCGTCCGTCCGAACTACGTAGCCGCGCGATCGTAATACGCGTTTACATTGTTGCATGTCATTTGCGAGGTCCTATCTCTGATGTTGTTAATTCTAATGTAACATTTTGATATTATACTGTTAACTAACAGCTTGATATTTTCTTAATAAGCCACGCATTGGATCAACTTCTACAGTATCAACATGTGGCGACGCGACTCTGGCGCGGGCATCGCCCCGCACTTCACACCGTGTCGTCGCCCGGACTCGCCATCGACCGCGAACGCCGGCCGCGGCGTCAGCCGCCCGCGCAGTGATCTCGACGCTCCGTGGCGAACGCACGTCGATCGCTCCCGTCCGTCCGAACTACGTAGCCGCGCGATCGTAATACGCGTTTACATTGTTGCATGTCATTTGCGAGGTCCTATCTCTGATGTTGTTAATTCTAATGTAACATTTTGATATTATACTGTTAACTAACAGCTTGATATTTTCTTAATAAGCCACGCATTGGATCAACTTCTACAGTGGTGACCCCGACGTGATACTGTAGAAGTTGATCCAATGCGTGGCTTATCTTCAGCATTACACCTCGTTAAGAAAACGGACGACGGATGGAGGCCTTGTGGTGATTACCGAGCTTTGAATGCCAGAACAATACCTGACCGCTACCCCATTCGTCACATCCATGATTTCTCCTACCAACTTTCTGGATGCTGTGTGTTCTCCACCATCGATTTAATAAAAGCTTACAATCAGATTAGGGTCTACCCCCTCGATATTCCGAAAACAGCCATTACCACCCCATTCGGGTTATTTGAATTCCCGTACATGACGTTTGGTCTACGAAATGCTGCCCAAACTTTTCAGAGATTTATGGACGAAGTGTTGTTAGGCTTAAACTATTGCTATGGGTATATTGATGACATCCTGGTGTACTCCTCATCAATAGAAGAACACAGAGATCATTTGAGACAACTTTTCAATCGACTGAAGAAGTACGGTATCCTGATAAACACTACCAAATGCGTATTTGGTCAACCAGAGGTGAAATTCCTTGGATACAGTGTTTCTGCTCATGGTACCAAGCCCTTGGAGAAAAAGGTAGAGGCAATTCAACAGTTTCCTGTACCCAAAACTGTCAAGGAACTACGACGCTTCTTGGGAATGCTAAATTTCTACCGCCGTTTTATCCCAAATGCAGCACAAATTCAAGCTCCATTGCATGTTGCACTAGCAGGGGAAAAAGTCAAAGGATCTCATCCAGTTAATATGACCACCGAACGTCTTAAAGCTTTTGAGGACTGCAAGACGTCACTTTCCAAGGCCACACTTTTAGCTCATCCGGATTACGAAGCAGAACTGGCAATTGTCACAGATGCTTCCGATTCGAGCATTGGCGCCGTGCTTCAACAGAAAAAAGGGAAACATTGGCAACCATTGGCTTTCTATTCCCAGAAATTAAACACTGCTCAAAGAAAGTATAGCCCGTATGACCGAGAATTACTGGCGATATACGAAGCTATAAAGTATTTTCGTCATATGGTCGAGGCACGAACATTTGCAGTATTCACGGATCACAAACCTCTGACTTTCGCATTCTCCATCAATAAAGATAAATGCACTCCACGCCAGTTCCGATACCTGGATTTCATTTCACAATTCACCACGGATTTACGATATATACCAGGCCCAGATAACGTGGTCGCAGACGCCCTGTCTCGCGTATCGGAGATATCTCCTGCAATTGACTACGAAACCCTTGCAAAAACTCAAGATCAAGATCTTGAACTGCAAGGCCTTCTTCATTCTGGTTCCAGTCTGAAACTTCAGAAGATCAAGACATCTCAATACAGCTCACCGATTTATTGCGATGTTTCAATGCAGCCTCCTCGACCCTACGTCACTCCACAGTTGAGAAAACAAGTCTTCGATTCAATGCATAACTTCAGCCACCCTGGAGGTGCAGCCACTATTCGACTGGTTACACAAAGATTTGTTTGGCCAGGGATTCGAAAACAGTGTCGAGAGTGGGTTCGGCAATGCTTAGATTGCCAAAAATCTAAAATTAACAGACATACCGTCTCTCCACTTTCCTCATACCTGGTTCCTTCTTCGAGATTCGCCCATATTAATCTCGACTTAATTGGTCCCCTCCCCCATTCGTCTGATTTCAGGTATTGCCTCACGATCATCGACAGGTTCACGAGATGGCCTGAAGCAATCCCGATCAAAGACACCACGGCGGAGACCTGTGCCGCAGCCCTCGTGTCTGGCTGGATTTCCCGATACGGCTGCCCCGCTCGAGTGACGACAGATCGTGGCCGCCAATTTGAGTGCCACCTCTTCAAGGCCCTCACTGCCTTGATTGGTGCGCGCCACTTGCGTACAACTGCCTACCACCCTGCCGCCAATGGGATCATTGAGCGTATGCATCGTCAGCTAAAAGCTGCTATAATGTGCCATTCAACCTCAAAATGGACTGAAGCTCTTCCCCTTGTTCTATTAGGAATGCGTAGCGCCTGGAAGGAGGATTTGAAATGTTCTCCGGCTGAGCTGGTCTACGGCGAGCCTCTCTGCTTGCCTGGACAGTTCCTCTCACCGTCAGACGAAAATATAGAAACTGACGTCACCCAGTATGCCTGCCGCCTACGCACACATATGAAGAAGCTTTCACCTAAACCAACCAGTTGGCATTCGCAAGCACCATTCTACTTTCCACGAGATCTCAATTCTTCATCTCATGTGTTTGTACGTCAAGATCGCATTCGAGTTTCACTAGAACCACCATACTCTGGACCATTTAAGGTGCTCAACAGGACACCAAAATTTTTCACCCTAGATATTTCTGGAAAGAAGATCAATATATCCGTAGACAGGTTGAAGCCGGCGTATATTGCAAAGGAAGAGATCGTCCCAAATTCTACAGACCCAGTTTTGAACCAGTCCACTATTAGTCCAGAGACGAGAAGAACGAAGAGTGGACGAGTAGTCAAATGGCCAGACTTTTATCGACCATAACTAACGGTCTGGCGGGGGGAACATGTGGCGACGCGACTCTGGCGCGGGCATCGCCCCGCACTTCACACCGTGTCGTCGCCCGGACTCGCCATCGACCGCGAACGCCGGCCGCGGCGTCAGCCGCCCGCGCAGTGATCTCGACGCTCCGTGGCGAACGCACGTCGATCGCTCCCGTCCGTCCGAACTACGTAGCCGCGCGATCGTAATACGCGTTTACATTGTTGCATGTCATTTGCGAGGTCCTATCTCTGATGTTGTTAATTCTAATGTAACATTTTGATATTATACTGTTAACTAACAGCTTGATATTTTCTTAATAAGCCACGCATTGGATCAACTTCTACAAACGCACTATTTACTTAAAACCCGTATTTCGGCTGTTACGGGTACTAGACAAGCTATAACAAATTGTCAACTCACAACTTAGTTTGGGGAGCACTCCACGTAAAGATGCGGTCACACAGAGAGAGTTTTAACCGGTTGGGGACGGGGCAGAATATTACATTTTTTTTTTTTTTTATTACTATATGTCCGGCGGTTGACCTCTATCTCACCTGATGGTAAGTGACGATGAGGCCGACGGTGTAACCCGCTGGGACAGTAAGAGCCTATATCCCCACCGCACGCTGGGAAAAAACGCGTGTTGTAAAAGTCAACAAAACCCATCACGCTTGGTGGTAAGATCTAATGGTCCGCCCGGCTAGCTACCAATCTCATATCTAAGTCAAGCAGTTTTACTGTGTTTCGTCGTATATATGTGAGAACCGGTGCCCGACAGGGCATTTCCTTGAATTGCCTGCTCCATCTTAGACCCTGGCGTTGCTTTCCATCACGCAAGCCTAGGGTCAAAGACATTCAAGTCGGTGATAAAAAAAAGAACTATATGTCACTTTGAAATTATACACGGCTTTATCGCGTATATATTACATTGTATATTACGTATATTTTATATGTATATTGACTGCTGCAAAGCATTCGAAACGTCGGGAATAAAATAATGCAATATACACGCGATAAATCCGTTAAAAAGTGTTTAATTTCAATGTGTAATAATCGCGAAAACCTAAGAAATCATTACATGTCACTTTTATGGTGGCGATGAAGGTTGTGTCTTTGGTGTTTTAGGTGGCGTCGAGTACCAAATACCATCATTACTGCTCTGCTGCTCAGCCCATAAATAACCCACTACTAAGTCGGGCCTCCTCCAAATTCATGGAGGAAAGACACTGGAGGGTAATAAGCCTACTGTGCCACGCTGACCAAACGGGTTGGTACAGGGTTTCCCGCGACATACGGGATCTGTGAAGATGCAACGTCCTGCTCGGGTGCTCACGGCAGGACGTCGAGTGCTCGTAGGAGCCGGGGTAGAGGAGGTGGGCCTCCTGTCTGCGGCGGCGTGGTCCTGAGTACAGATCCCACAATGCCGCAACAAGGACGCGAGTAGGGAGCACCCCGGGGATGTTTTAGTGGGTAGGCCCCCACTTTGGGGGAGATTCCCACACACCCCCCCGTGGCCGACGGGGATAGTCCATAAAGGATTTTTACCCCGGGCGAACAAAAAAAAAAAAGGGTTTCCCGCTAGATTTCAGCCTCGCCATATCCTTTTGTCGCCTCTTACGACACCCTCAGGATGGTAATGGGGTGGTGACACTATGTATTCTAAATACGTCACCACAAGGATATGTAGTATAAGTATTATAATATAACTATAACATAGTAAAAGTTTAAAATTTTAAATACAAAAAAAAACTTTTTTTGGTATCTAACCTAACGGTTAGAGTCTTCTAAAGATACCAGCTTTAGTTGGCCTCTGAACCATAAACACAAACAGCAAACAAAAAATGACCTTCGAGCGTTACATTCTCTTTTTGAAATGTATGATAATTTTCGACAACATAAATACATCCCGTATGGTCTAGTGGCTAGGATACCTGGCTTTCACCCAGGAGGCTCGGGTTCGATTCCCGGTACGGGAAACCTTTTTGTACATTTTTATATAAAATTTATGAGCTGAGATTAGAGCCGAGAGAGAAGAGCCGACAAAAAGAAATGACAAGGCCTTACTGGCCTTGTCATTTCTTTTTGTCGGCTCTTACAACACCCTCAGCATATGGGGTGGTGACACTATGTATTCTAAATCCGTCACCAAACGGACAGGTTCCCAAAACTGTCAAAATTGGCAACTAAGGGCTTTTACAACAATTAGAGAATTTTGACTCTTTTGAATTAGCAAGTATGGCGCCCTGTTTAAGGTCGCCCTGGCCCAGGCCGCGTCTCAGGAACGGGCGTTGTAGAAATCATTGTGTAACAGAATATTTCTTTTGGAGAAAACAATGAGTTGAAATATGAAAAAGAAAATAAAGAGTGGTCATTGTGAAACCTTCCTTACACCCGAAATCTGAGTGCAAAGTTTATAACAAAGTACCAAACAATATTAGCGAGGTTTTTTCTTTTTTATTGACCCCTATATGGGGGTCACATAGTTATTTGTTTTTGCCCTTGGAAGGGCAAAAGTGCCTTGCCGAGTGTGTGGGAAGAATACAGATTTGTGTTTTAAAATCGGGACTACTTGTGGAATGTTTCAGTATAACCGAAACTCTACATCCATTGCTGCCTTGTAGACTAGGGGACTAAGTCCCTGGTTCGATTCCAGAGTCGGGTAAGAAGTATATTTGTGTTATCCAGAGGCACTTGCTCTGAGTCAGGGTGTCATGTGTGTCGTGAATTTCATGTTTGTGGCCTCACGGCCTCCGCACTACAGACAATAAAAAGTGCGGCTTATTCGATTTAAAAAAAAATCAAATAACGAATAGATGGATTATATGACACTAGCGACCCGCCCCGGCTTCGCACGGGTGCAATGATGAACATCTTAATTTATGCATGTAATAAACATATAAACCTTTCTCTTGAATCACTCTATCTATTAAAAAACCCGCTTCAAAATTCGTTGCGTAGTTTTAAAGATTTAAGCATACATAGGGACGGACAGACGACCGCGACTTTGTTTTATACTATGTAGTGATAGTGATGATGATAGTGATGATGTTAGTGATAGTGATGATGATGATAAATACTTTTTGTAATTTTGATCACAAGTACGTGTATACATCCAAATGAACTTAGTAAAAAAGCGGTTATTATAATATTACAAACAGACACTCCAATTTAATTTATTAATACTATGGTTACAGAAATTACCGTTGCTTTTTACTGACGAATTTCTCAATTAATTTATGCCCGGGTAAGTTCCTTTGAGCGGCAAATTATAACGAAACCTGTCTAGACATAAAAGAGTTTCAATAAATAAAAACTTTATATAGTTTAGAGACGAGTAATTCAGCGGACATTATCGTCAATCAACTGGTTAACTTTTTTAGACAAAAAAAAGAAACAATTTTTTTTTGTTGAGAGCCTTCTCAAATTAATATATATAGTTGGAAGTTACATTACTTTTAAAATTGGATTATTTACTCTTTGAAAATATGAAGTGATTACTAAAATTCTTGAGTTACTTTTTTTTTTCAATTTGTTAACTACTACTATGGACTATGGTCTGAAAATAAAGATTATTATTATTTATTATCATGTCTCTTTATTTCTTATTTTTACATATATTTTTAAAAAATACAAAATGTTTTAAAAAAATATACATAAAAATAGAGAAAAAACGTCGAAAACGAGGTCGAAGACCTAAGCTACCGACGGTTCAGGGCTCCAGAGAGAGGAACCTCCTCACGATCCTTGCCGAGTCCAGTATGACAGCCTTTTGAATCAGGCCCTTAATCCAGCAACCCAGCGAGAGTTTCTTGAGGTGTTGGTCGAAACTCTTCGCAATAAGACCGTTTACTGAAACAACTATCGGCACAATGATTGTTGAATCAACATGCCACATTGCGGTAACCTCGTGAGCCAAATCGAGATACTTGGTGAGTTTCTCTTTTTCGGCTTTAACGAGGTTCTCGTCATGCGGGATAGTGACGTCAACAAGCATTGCCCGGCTCGCCAATCGGTCAATTATCACTATATCAGGCTTATTAGCGAGAATAGTCCTGTCAGTGATAATCGATCGATCCCAGTAGAGCGTGACATGACCATTGTCGAGAACTGGCGCAGGCTGGTATTGGTAGTAGGGCACTTCAGTATCCACAAGACTATATTTAAGGGCAAGTTGTTGATGGACTATCTTGGCCACTTGGTTGTGTCTGTGCAAGTATTCTCCGTTAGCAAGACGAGAACAGCCAGAGACAATATGCCTAATGGACTCTCCTGGACGATGACAGGCTCGACAGATGTCGGCAGTCCCATCCTTTAGGATATGTCTCCGGTAGTTATTCGTCATGATAACTTCGTCCATAATTGCACATGCAAACCCTTCAGTCTCCCCGAAGAGATTACTGAAGTGTAGCCAAGCCACAGAAGCGAGTTGGTCTACGTCCGGCCCAGTGAGAGCCTTGTAGAACCTTCCGTGTAACTCCTTGCTTTTCCATATAGTCGTGCGGTCCGAAATGCTTAACACCTGGGGCTTGCGCCAATTCTGTTTTGCCAAGGATAAAGGTGTGAAGGAATTGTCAACATTGGCCATATCTCGGTGCACATCCTCGGTTGACTGTAGGAAGTATTCCCGCAGATTGCATACCTCGCGGTTATGTAGGGTTTTGACGTTTAAAAAACCACGTCCCCCACATTTCCGTGGGATATACAACCTCATAACAGACGAACGGGGGTGGTGCATTCGATATAAGGTCAATTGTCGACGAACCTTTCTATCCAAGGCGTCTAACTCAGACTGAGTCCACCTTAGAATGCCAAACGAGTAAGCAAGTGCAGGCATAACCCAACCATTGACAGCGCGCGCCTTATTACCTCCAGACAGAAGACTTTTCAGTACTTTTGTAAGGAGGCTGAAGAAACATGTTGTCAATGCCTGTTTTATCTCCTTGTCAGCTATACCTAGTCCTTCTGCCATTCCAAGGTACCTATAGGTTTCCGACTCCGAGAGACATCTGAATGACATATTTTCAGAGAGTTGTAATTCTTCCGAAGTTACAACTCTGCCCCTCTGTACATGAATGGCCGCACATTTGTCGACACCAAACTCCATTTTAATATCATTACTAAAGTTTTCTGTGATCTTTAATAATGATACTAAATCAGATTTCTTTGGTGCATACAATTTGAGGTCATCCATGTATAAAAGATGTGATATGACTTCACCATCTCTGCGGAGTCGGTAGCCTATCTTTGAATCCATTAGTAGCGTGCTTAATGGATTATTATTATTATTATTAATTATCTTGGTTTAGTCTTGCTTAACGCTGTAAACGTTATGATTCCAGCTAAAAGTATTTCAGGGTTATTTTAATATCTTTGCTCTTCTTAAAAGTTCGTTAAAGCCGAAAAAGAGAAACTTACAAAGTATATCGATTTGACTCACGAGGTTACCGCAATGTGGCATGTTGATTGAACAATAATTGCGCCGATAGTCGTTTCAGTAAAAAGTCTTATCGCGAAGAGTTTCGCCCATCATCTCAAGAAACTCTCGCTGAGTTAAGGGCCTCATACAAAAGACTGTTATCCTGGATTCGGCTAGGGTCGTGAGGAGGTTTCTCTCTCTGAAGCCCTGACATGGAACCCTCGGTAGCTTAGGACATCGACCTCGATGTCGACGGGTTTTCTATTATCTTTTGTATAAAATAAAAAAATAAATGTTTGTCTGTATGTCCTATAAAGAATCGTAAACTATGCATTAGACCATGTAATGATCTTCAGCAAAGTATTGTGCATGAGCACAGGAAGGTTTCTAAACAAACAAAAAACTGAAAATTTGTGTAATGGCTTACTTCAAATTTATTTTGGTTAGTGGCGTAGCAATGCTACACGCATAAAGCTATTTTTATAAACTAAATATGCTTTTTTTAAACATTTTAACTGCCTCGTTGGTCTAGGGGTTGGCACCTTTGGATCACGGGGACCCGGGTTCGGTTCCGGGGTCGGCAAGTGTATTTATTTAAAATAGAGGCACTTGCTGGGTCTGGGTTTCAATTGTGTTCGTGAATTAGATGCTTGTAAACTGCCCTCGTGATACAGGTTTTTTCTTTTAATGTAAAAAAAATTTGATGAGAAAAAATACATAGATTTAAAACACGGCAAAACGCTGGCCGGCTTCTATTCTAAAATAATTTGTCCAATTAAACTAAATTTTTTACATACAACGGGGTCGTATAATGAAGAGTCGTAATTTGGGAATTAAAAATTCAATACTAATAACGGGAATTATTAAATAGTTTACACTCTAGCAATATCCGGTAGCGTCAAAGTAATTGGAAGGTGTGCACTCGCTTTAATAATGCTATGACTATGGAACCACAGTCAATGTTACAAAGTCGGTATTAACACTTTGTGGGGGACTTGATGATAATAACAAATAATAGTTTAGTTTATTCAACATACCTCACATTTGTTTATTCCGGTCCACACACATTAACACACAATATTATAAACAAACACATTCACAATCGACTAGCAAATTAGCAGAAATAAGAACAGATAGAGACGTAAAGGAGAACAGGCAAAAATCATTCTATTATTATCATTAATATTTGTTTTTTAAAAAGAGTATTCTACAAATTAAGCACGTAAATAATAAATATTTTCATTCTGAATAAATATTTTTCATTTCACATCTGAACAGAGTAAACATACTGTTTTTTTTTATATTTCCTGTAACACAACTACATAATATTTCGATAAATTATTATCAGCCTTCTTGAATTTTTTACGCTTAGAACGTGTCTAATTAAATTTATCTCTTAGTGTTTTGTTTATTGAATCAGATTTGTGGTCAAGTGGTTTTATAAATAACTTTTTAAGACTACACACAGGTTTTTTAATGCCCAACGAAAAGAGGGGTGTTTATAATAAGTTTGACCTGACTGTGTGTTTGTCTGGGCCATCATCGCCTAAACGAATGGACAGATACTAATACAGTTTCTGTTTTTAAATAGTCTCTCTAGCGATTTAAGTTTATGTATTTTGGTCATACATAATGTACTCCAAAGTGTTTCTTGCGGCTATCAGCTGACATGTCTGTTTGTAAGCTCTTGACACCCTCATGATATAATAGGGTGGTGACACAATGTATGTGGAGAGGGTCATGCACGGAGTTTCCCTGCGAGATCGAATCAGAAATGAGGAGATACGTTGGAATACCTGGGTCACTGACATAGCCCACCGGATTGCCAAACTTAAGTGGCAGTGGGTAGGGC
This sequence comes from Clostera curtula, assembly GCA_905475355.2. Taxonomy (NCBI): domain Eukaryota; kingdom Metazoa; phylum Arthropoda; class Insecta; order Lepidoptera; family Notodontidae; genus Clostera; species Clostera curtula. The sequence continues at coordinate 5,073,111 of FR997822.1, forward strand.
ATATAGCTCGCAGGACCGACGCCCGATGGGGCAGAAAAGTCCTCGAGTGGCGACCGCGTTCCGGAAGGTGCAATGCTGGTAGACCAGACCTCCCACACGGTGGACCGACGACCTGGTTAAGATCGCTGGAAAGCAATGGATGCGGACGGCTCAGGGCCGGCCTTTGTGGAGATTCTTGGGGGAGGCCTATGTCCAGCAGTGGACGTCTTTAGGCTGAAATGATGATGATGAATGATAACACAATGTATTCTACATCCGTCAACACACTGTAACGAGACGAATGTGATGAGGCGATATGCCAAATTTCCCTCACTAGGGCAAATTTTGTTGAAGTTCTTTGGTGAAGATACCACGGATAGACCCTGTGGTCTACGCGAGCGAAGTATTAGTAGTGTAAACAAGACCAATGATTTTAAAAAACCAACTACAGTAAAAAAAAGACTGATTTAAAAACTACAGAGTTTCCTGCCGGCTCTTCTCTGTAGAGCAGCATTCCGAACCGGTGGTAGTTTCAGCATGAATGTGGGCAAACGCAAGAGTTGTGGGAGATCAAAAGAGATGGATGGATTTTAAGAATGAGGAATTGTGTATGAAAGGTGTGACTGTAGATATGACGACTGATAGGCGTGTATGGAGACTACCACCTAGCGTGGGACAAGGATCGTAGATGATAATGGTAAGTTTAAATATGAAGAGTTTTGTGATAAAACCTACGTAAATAAAGTTCCGTTTGAGTTTGAGAAGTTAGTCATGATGATGATTGGTGCTACTTCAATTAAATTAAGAAAATTCTCTGTAAATGAACTCGCACCAAACGTTGCCTACCAGTTTTAATTAGTACATATTGACTAATCCATTAAACAGCGATAGTTTACTAATTAACTATATCGGCGTCTCTTTGATGTCTTTAACGTGGCGAGGAGGAGAGAATACTGAATGCACTTAACTCTAATCAGTCGGTAAACGCAGTTTAGATTGTTGTTTTAGACTATACAAATTAAGTCCATTATAACAACGATCTACCCTTGTGGTGACGGATTTAGGATAGTATAGTGTTACCACCCCATTTCATACTGAGGGTGCCTCGTTGGTCTAGTGGTTAGATGTGCCGCCTTTGGATCAACGGGTCCCGGGTTCGATTCCGGGGTCGAGCAAGTGTCTTTGTCTAAACCAGAGGCACTGGCTCGGAGTCTGGGTGTCATTTCTATCTATAATATGTATGTATTTACAAAAAAAAATGTATATAAGTAGTTTATCATCCATCTCGTTACCATAACACAAGCATTAAGCTGCTTAGCTTGGGACGAGATGGCGTTGTGTGAAATGTCCAAGGATATGTATTTATTTATTATTATCCAAGGATATATATTGGAACGTAAGAGGCAAATCACCGATCCCAAGAGAAGGAAAATTTGACACAAACCCTGTGCCAACCCGTCTGGCCAGCGTGGCACAGACCTGATCACCAACCGCTGGAGAATGTTGATTGGGGAATGTCCTCCACCTAACAGAACACTGCAACCAAGTATCATCCTTGGGAGTTGTCCTTGTGATGAAGGATTTAGAAACATAGTGTCAACACCTCATTCTATCCTGAGGGTGTCGTAAGAGCCGACGAAAGATAATGACAAGGCCACCTTGTCGCAAGAGAAGGAAAACTTGACACAAACCCTGTGCCAACCCGTCTGGCCAGCGTGGCACAGTAGGCTAATTACCCTCCATGTAACTGATGGAGGCCCGACTCAGCAGTGGGTCTTTAACGGGCTGAGAAATAAGAAAAAAAACATGTAATATATCAATTTCTTTATGGCTCCCTCATAAACTAAGCTCGGAGTTTCGTTTCGAATATGTTATGCCGCCATTATGAATTTATTATGATAATATTTTTACGACAATACAATCGTACGGAAGCCATAATCCGATTTTATGTGAGTGTTTGGGGAAATAATGTTCTAAGGCACTTTTAATTTGTATTTCGGTGTTTTTATATGTTCGTTCGTGTGGTGACGGATTTAGAATACATTGTGTCACCACCCTATTTCATCATAAGGGTGTCAAAGGGTGTCGTAAGTCGGAAATTACAAGGCTGAAAACCTGGCCACAGGAGAAAGAAAATTTGAAACGAAACCCTTTTTGTATTTTTTGTTTCGCTGGGGAAATTCTTTATGCATACCGCCCTCCCTCGGAGGTGTGGTTCTGTGATTTTAAGGGACTCATGGAATCTACTCGTCTACCCATTAAACCCCAGCGGTACACCCTCACATGAGGCTTGGGGCGCCACAGGTTCACGTAAGCGCATCGTACTGTGACGGCCCGACGAGGTGGGCAAGCGACTGTCAGAGGGCCTCCCAGGCAACTGGGAACCGCGCTCAGTCAGTGAGGCTTTCTTCGGGGTGGGTCATGGGCATGTGGCGGGCGTAGAGTTGCCTCCTCACCGGCCTCCGCCTGCGACATTACTTGTGCATTCCACATTATATACTACTACTACTCGGCCAACTGGTCGAGCCTCCTCCGGTTACATGTAGGCTAATTGGCCTACTGTGCCACGCTGGCCAGACGGGTTGGCATGGTATATGGTGAACGTCATCTATTATACAATTTGGGGACTCGACCTTAGCTTTCCCGACTCGACTTTCATTTATTTAGGGACTAGCGGACCCGACAGACTTCGTTCTGTCAAAAAGATAGCGGTATGAAGGTTCGAGCACATTATTGTAGGGCTGCAGCGAGCTGGGGCGGAGCGCAAAAATCCGCTCAGATCGCTTTAATACAATTTGTAAGAATTATCGAACACTGTGTCGGGCCGCAGCGGTTCGCATTATTGCGACGCCGATTTGCGTCCGTGCGATGCGGCCCGTCCCGCTCTGTTGCGCCCCGTCAATATGTGCTATATAGCAAGCGGATTTATATATTTCCCTGTTCCTGTGGTGTGCAGATAAATGAATAAAGAACTCAAAATCCGTCAATGCACTGCGACCCGGCCCGTCACTAATGTGCTAGGTACGCCTTTTTCGCTGCGCTGCGGCGCGCTCCGCCCCGCTGCGGCCCGATATAATGAGCTTGAACCTTTAAAGTGCAAATTGACACTTTGACATTAGGAACACACCTACATTGCTTAGACAACAGTGAGTGGTTGTCATTTAATATGAACTTTATACAATAGCAATAAAGCTCAAATTATCTCTAAATTTTAGTTAGAAAACGTTTGTATGGGAAAATGAAAAAGGCTGTTTTTATGGGGTTTCCGGCAATTATTCGAAATTTTCTCGCTGTAAAACCATCCTTGAACTACAACGAACATTTAAAAAAAAGTATTGGCCAAATTGGTCCAGGCGTTGTTGAGTTATGCGGTTACCAACACATTTTGCGATTCATTTTTATATTATAGAAGAAGAAGATATGTGATCACGAAACTCTTATAAATAATCATATTTAAAACTTTTGGAGCTACCAGCATGCTACATACTTTACACAATTTACCTGAAAAATCTGACCTATCAACATCAATAAATCTCCCCAACAAATGCTAGAATTACCAAAAAGGTCTACATCGCGGTAATTAAGTTTACAGTGCACACGGTTAAGAAATCACCGACTGCAATCATCTGGGGATAGGCGACGCGCCTCTCTACCAGACATAGCGCCTCGTCTGACTGGATGATCATCTCTTTGCGCCTTAACTACAATCATAATATTTTGGCCCTTGTCCCACACTAGGTGGTAGTCTCCATACACTGTATCAGCGTCATACAGTCATGTCTTTAATATAAATTTTCTCTTGCACACTTCTAGTTCTATCTCACTTCACGCTATTTTGGGGTATATTTTTTTTAATCTATACTAATATATAAAGCTGCAGAGTTTGTTTGTTTGTTTGAACGCGCTAATCTCAGGAACTCCTGGACCAATTTCAAAAAATCTTTCAGTGTTAGATAGTCCATTTATCGAGGAAGGTTATAGGCTATATTTTATTTTCAAAAGAATTAGGGATCCGTATGAAAATTGCGATTTTGTCTAACGATCATAGTTTAGTCACAATAACCGATTTTATGTTCATAAAAAATACGGGTTCGAAGCCCACGCGGGCGAAGCCGCGCGCAAAAGCTAGTTTTACATAAAGAGCAAACTGTCAACTTTAATCTATCAACCGGACAGTTAATAACAATCCTCGCCGTACAGCGAGGCAATGTCTACAGCATTGTGGGGACCCTCCCCAAGGGAAGTACTCTGTATTATAGATTTAATTTTTTACAACAATAGGTAGGTACTTAAGTATTTCTGGAACAAGCAACTAGCTTCCTAACTTCACTTTCAACGTTTCAAATCATCATCATCATTTCAGCCAAAAGACGTCCACTGCTGGACATAGGCCTCCCCCAAGGATTTCCACAAAGGCCGGTCCTGGGCCGCGCGCATCCACTGCTTTCCGGCGATCTTAACCAGGTCGTCGGTCCACCGTGTGGGAGGCCTACCAGCACTGCGCCTTCCGGAACGCGGTCGCCACTCGCGGACTTTTCTGCCCCATCGGACGTCGGTCCTGCGAGCTATGTGCCCTGCCCACTGCCACTTAAGTTTGGCAATCCGGTGGGCTATGTCGGTGACCCTGGTTTTCCTGCGTATCTCCTCATTTCTGATTCGATCTCGCAGGGAAACTCCGAGCATAGCCCTCTCCATTGCCCTTTGGGTGACTTTGAGCCTTCTGATGGAGCCCATAGTGAGCGACCACGTCTCTGTTCCATATGTTCGTATGTAACGTTTCAAAAGCTTAGTTAAACCTGTAAATAGGTTCAATTGAAATAAATGATTTGAGTTGAGTTCTATTTTAAGTTTTTTAAGTTTTCTATTTAAGTAAGATTTATGTAGGTTGTTCTTAGTCATTTGTGTTTTTATGTATTTTAATGTTGTTATTTTATGGTAGTCCGCCTCAAAGTATTAGAAGTCCATTTTGACAATCGTACATAAAGATAGTGATCAATATGGGTTTCGGTTCCCATAGTAACGGATCCCCGTGTATTACACGTAATATAATAAACCTTGATTAGACACCTACCGTGCTCCGCTTATACAGGGTGTTTCTAGTTTGATTACTTTTCCAATTGACCTCTTGTTGTATACCGGTTGATGTAGTGGGGTTTTTTACAAACATTCAAAGAATTATTGAACATCACATGCGTAACTTTTTGGAACAAGCTACTAGATTCCTAACTTCACTTTTGACCTTTCAAAAACACCTGTAAATAGATTCAATTGAAATAAATGATTTGAAGTTTGAGTTTGTAACAAAAAGATACCAAACCACGGAAATATTTGTACATTATTGGAAAGTCTGTCTTTTCATATTCACACACTCAAGTGTATTTCGGGCATATTTTGTTGTACTCTGAGAGAATTCACAAGGGTTGCCATGTTTGTAATTTATTAATCATGTTTATGATGGATTTATTGGACTATTAGACTATCGTATTAGGTTAGTTCGTACCTATAATGATGAATCTACGAATTCTATGATGATCTAAGTAAATATTGTACTGAAAGATGTTAATTTAATTTCAATAAAATATTAGAATAGTTAACTTGACATATTCTTTTTGTTCTCTCACAAAATTGATATATTCCTTAAAGTTTTTTTTTGTATAGTTGTCCAGAAAATGTCTCTTCGCCAGATTCCTTTAGTATAAAAAACTGACAGGCCGGATTTTCTTTAAAAAATCGAAATATCCCTGACCTACCGAATATTATTAAACGAATGTTATTTTCAAACGTTAAAAATCTTCACTAAATGTATGAATAATAATAATGCCTTCTTATGTAAAAAGGTTTTATATTATAAAACATTATGTATGTTGGAAAACACAATAAAAAACAATAAAGAATATAAAAATACAAATACTAATAACATGTTTAAAAGTTTAACAATAAAATTACAGAGCTACAAAAACCATGCTAATAAAACAAGCCTAGTCTAGTCTAAATAGTTTTAAGTCTACAAATTAACACTAAGATTTTGTCAACACGCTGTACGCGTAGAAATAGATTCATTAGATGTCCGATACACACCTGCGGCCGTCAACCAATAGGTGGCTCGTTACTCTGCAGCCAGTTTATCTGATGTAGCTACAATTTAGCTACAACATAAAATGTGGTAAGGTAAGGTTGTCGCTTTTATCGACTAGTGTGTCAACCGCGTGGAAATGGCATTTATTTTTTCTAAATAAATGTGGAAATCCTTGGGGGAGGCCTATGTCCAGCAGTGGACGTCTTTTGGCTGAAACGATGATGATGATGAAATAAAAAAATAGCCTATAACCTTCCTCGATAAATGGACTGAAATCGGACCAGTGGTTCATGAGATTAGGGCGTTCAAACAAACAAACTCTTATAATATATTTTATAATATTATTATAGACTAGCTGACCCGGCGAACTTTGTTCCGCATTATATTTATTTAAAACAAATAGAAAGTTGGACATAGGATACCTGAGATTTTTATCCCGTCCGTATAAAACCTACTTTAACAAAACGCAACTGACAGCGAAACGTTATGTTGTCTATAGTTTAATATGGTCGAAAATTTGACAATTAGAAATTTTGAATTCGACTTGTTTATATTGTTGTAATTCACATAATATCTTTATAACTTGTAGCCTATGTGTTATTCTGATGTATAAGCTATATTATTGTAAAGTTTCATTAAAATCCATTCAGTAGTTTTTACGTGAAAGAGTAACAAACAAGATACTAATGATACTGACTACTTACTTACTCCGCAGCCCATAAATTACCCACTGCTCAGTCAGGCCTCCTCCAACTACATGGAGGGTAATTAGCCTACTGTGCCACGTTGGCAAAGGTTTTCGTATCAAGTTTTCCCTCTCTTACGGCTAGGTTTTCGGCCTTGTCGACTCTTACGACACCCTTAGGATGAAATGGGATGGTGAGACATTGTATTCTAAATCCATCAACACACGGAGAATATAATATTTTCCCCGTGTGGAGACGGGGCAGAATATAAAACTTCCCCACCGCACACAGGTTGTAAAAGTCAACAAAATCCAGCCCGCTTGGTGGTACCACCCTCACATCAGCAGTAGTTTTACTGTGTTTCGTCGTAGATATGTGAGAGCCGGTGCCTGACAGGGCATTTCCTTGAATTTCTTGCTTCATCTTAGACCATGGCGTTGCTTTCCTTCACGCAATCCTAGGATCATAGGAATTCAAGTCACTGATAAAAAAAAAGAACTACTTGTACTTCCAGGTATACAAAGGATGGAGATATCTGTGAACACACTAAGTGTAAATAACAGCCGAACATCGAGTCTCGTTCTTCTTGAAGTCGCATTAAAACATCAGCCCGTTGTATTTTAAAAACAAAACGAAACTTGTTTCTACTAACATAATATTCACGTATACAAATGACACCCAGACTCAGAGCAAATGTCTCTGGCTTAGACAAAGACACTTGCCCGGCCCTGGAATCAAACCCAGGACCCCGAGATCCAAAGGCGACGCATCCAACCCCTAGTCCAACAAGGCAGTCATTTTAAACTCAAGTATTCTTTGTACCTGCGGAACGTTGCCGTTCTTATTTCGCAGTGTAAAAATGCCTCGTGGAAATACAAAATAAGCTTATCAAAAATTCATTGCAGTAGAGAACCAAGTTGCCGCTAGACAAGCTAATAAGGTAAACAAGGAATGCTGCAGATTTTAGCCATGAAATAGTAATGCGAGCGGTGTATACTTTGCAACATTTCAAAAGGTATTTTAAGGTAGGTAATAGGTATTTTGCTCTTGGCATTCTCAATTCCATCTGGTGACGAATTTAGAATACATTGTGTCACCACCCTGGTTCATCCTGAGGATGTTGTAAGAGTCACATTTTTTATCCTATTTCTCCTATAGTCTTCAGTATTTTCTTCTTTCTTTCAGTAACTTTTCCGGTAGGATTTCTAACAATGATAATAATTTTACAAAATTATTAAATTTTGTTTTTATTGGCTTAACCTTTTCTGTAACCACGATAAAACCGTTAAAAGTGTTGGTTTCAAAATGCTTATTTGTCAACATCGCGGTCGGGAGCCTTTAGTATTATTTAATTTATGTTTTAAATTTATTTATCATCACATGTATCAAATGTATATTTTTACTATTCTATAGAGGACATTTCGAATTCAATTCATTTCAGAATTTACAAATAGTCATTGTGTAGTCATTGTATGCCTTTTTGAGCGAATAAAAACATTTTTTTTTTTAGTTTGTATAGTCGTTATTCACATATTGTTTACACAATATTCATAAAAAAGGAAACATTTTTGTAAATATTATATAAAAAATACCTGACCACTAGGTCTCAAGCCATCTAGTGGTCAATGCTGCAAAGAGAGAAACCGCTTAACAATACGCACCGTCTCAAGCAAAACTGCCTTTTGTATCAGAGGCTTAACCCAACCGGAATTGAAAGTTGATTTAGATGTTCATCAAAACTTTTCGATATCAAACCATGAACTGATAAAACGATCGGAATGATACTGTTTGACTCAACATTCCACATGGAGTCACCTCATTGGCCAGATCTAAATCTCTATATATAAAAATGAATAGCTGTTCGTTAGTCTCGCTAAAACTCGAAAACGGCTGGAGCGATTTGGCTAATTTTGGTCTTGAAATATTCGTGTGAGTCCAGGGAAGGTTTAAGAGTCTAGAGAAAACATTGATATTGTAAGTAAAATAATAAAAACAACAATATTATTTTCCCATGCAAACTGATACCTGTCAAACAGCTATTATTTTTGGCTGCTATTTTTGGCATAATTACTTTTTTTCTTTTTTAATTACATTAAATAAGGGATTGGAATCGATAAGAAAAGGCGGTATATTAATTTATTATTAATTATTCCAATTCGAATTCAATATTCATAGAGTAAACAGGACAACGTCTGTCGGGTCAGCTAGTATTTAATATTTTTTTCTTTTTCCGCCTTCACGAGGTTCTCATCACGTGGAATGGTGATGAATCGTTATTATTTCTGTATGTCCTTTAGAAACACATTTTTTATTTGTAAGTAATTAAGATCCTGCCCTCGTCGCACGACTAAAGCCCCTAAAAATATTGGGGGATCAGCCCTAGAAAGAGGGATTTCACGAAAAAGTTGTATGATATTTTTTTTCACATTAATTTACGTGTGTAAACGTTTTTGTAAGAGCATGTAAACAATTCACTATGCAGCTGTAACACGGTCGCTGCACAGAGTGTGGTGCGAGATAAAAGTATGTGTAAAGTGGTAGCTTAAAAAAAAATACTACTAAGCTCATACATGACCCACCGCTGTGTCGGCCTTCCTCCACTTAGATGGAGGGTAATTAGCCTACTGTGGTACGCTGGCTAGACGGGTTTCGTATCAAATTTTCCTTGTCTTGCGTCTAGGTTCCGGCCTAGATTTTGACTCATTGTCAAAATTCAAGAGACTAGTCAAAGATCACTATCTCGCAAACACGAATTAATCCTTTATTTAATATTATTATTAAATATGTATGTTTATATATATAAGTATGTGTGTGCATATATATATTTGTGTATGTATATGTATGTCTATATATGAATAATTCATTTATAGTAATTATTATCATTTTTTATTTTTATCTTTATTTGTTTTTGTTTTACTTAAGATTATACTGAAACGTCCCACAATATTTATATATAGATATAGATAACTCTCCTTGATGCCATGTGGGTTGCCTGGAAGGGATTGCTCTTTAGCGATAAGGCCGCCTATTGTACAAGTGACTTAAAAATGTATACTATCGTAAGTTGTTACTGTTGTGTTTAATGTACAATAAAGAGTTATCTATCTATCTATCTATCAACTTCTGTCGGCTCTTACGACACCCTCGGAATTCCATGGGGTGGTGACACCATGTATTTTTTTCTAAATCATATGGACAAAGTATTTCTTATACGATTTACACTCAGCTTATAAATTACCCACTGTTGAGTCGGGCCTCTTCCCATCACAGGGAGAGTCATTACCCTACTGTGCCACGCTGGCCATACGGGCTAGCACAAAATCAAAATGTTTTATATTCGAATAAATACTTGCGAATGCTTTCAAACAGACAAAAGATGTAACACAAAAATTAAAACTTTAAAGAAAATTAAAAGTAATTAATCGTTTAGTTTTTACCACCAATTGTGAATGCCATTCCACAGAGAAGAGCCGGCAAGAAACTCCATGGTCGCTCTTTTAAATAAAAAGTTTACAATGATGGTGGTACAAACAAGTCTGACAGATTAGTGAACACAGGGTTTCGTATCAAGTTTTCCTTCTCTTGCATGTATATTCCGGCCTAAATTGGCCTTGTCATTTCCTTCTGTCGAGACGACACCCTCAGAATGCAATGGGGTGGTTACACGATGTATTCTAAAGATTTTGATCAACGGGTCCCGGGTTCGATTCCCTTTGTTTAAACCAGAGGCACTTGCTCGGAGTCTGGGTTTTATTTGTGTTCGTGTATTACATGTTTGTAAACTGCCCCAGCGATACAGGTTATCGTTTTCTTTTAAAAAGAAAAAGAAAAAAGATACGGACAAAGTATTTCTCATAACTTGGACCAAACTTCAGCAGTGACACAACGATAGAAAGTCAACACTGTAACTGCCCACTGGGGAGTTGGCACAGTGACGTTGCAATTTGAATTCTACCGCGTAGACCCCTAAAACATTCTGCATCGTCTTTAATGCCTGTACTCGATGTTTACCGTGTGGTGACGGACTTAGAATTAATTGTGTCACCACCCCATTACATCCTAAGGGTGTCATAAGAGGCAGATCACCTCGTCCCAAGAGAAGGAAAACTTGACACAAACCCTTTTTATTTTTTACGTCAGAGATCCTCATGGATACCCGACCGTTGGGGACTGGCCGGGGTATGTGGGACTCCGGGGCGCGTAGAGATGGTGAATTGCGCCCCGACCTACCCACTAAAACCGACTGCCCAAACCAGGGCCACGAGATTCACTCCCATTACGGGAGCATGTTCCCCTTTTTTTTTTTTATTTTTCGCCCTGGGTAAAATCCTTTATGGACTTCCTCGCCGGCCACGGGGATGGCCAGCGAGGGGAGTGTGGGACTCTCCCCCATAGTGGGGGCCTTCCCACTAAACCTCCCCGGGGTGCTCCAACTCGCGTCCTCCTCCCCGGGGTGCCCAAACCAGGGCCACGAGATTCACTCCCATTACGGGAGCATGCTCCCCTGTGCCAACCCGTCTAGCCAGCGTGGCACAGTAGGTTAATTATCCTCCGTGTGATTGCATACATCGTGTGACTGCAGGAGGGAAATTAGTCCACTGTGCCAAGCGGTTTTATTTCAAGGTTGCGGCTAGGTATTCCGCCGTGTAATTCTCTTTAGTCGGCTCTTACGACACCCTGTGTGTGGAATAGGGTGGTGACACTGTGCATTCTAAATCCATCCAACCTTAAGTTAATAACTCCACTATTTTTGTCAGGGGTTAAGAAATATTTCCATGGACGAGTGTGTCATCAAAAATTCTTTTGGTATTCAACATCTGCATATAGATAATTGCACCTGCTAGACTACACTATCTCAATATACTATTCTGTAAGACTTGACAAGCTAAATCCGGGACCAACCAAGACGAGAGTAGTGACGCTACAAGTTACGTCTCCTCACTTAATTCGAGAAATTGCAAAACCTAGACACGAAATACGTCGTCGGTGCAAGACTATTTAACCCGAAGGACGCGCCATACGATTAAGGCATTTTAGAGGTTTTTTAGGTACCTACTTCTGAATTGGTTCTGCTCCAATTTTATGAAGAGAGAATTCCAATTTTTGAAAGTAAACAATAAAATAACAGAACGTTGTTTATGACATATGGCACGAAAAACTGATAAACCATCGCGATTATACTACTAATACTCAGCCCATAAAACCACTATTGTGTCGGGACTCCTCCCATTATATGGACAACACGGTTGGCGCAGTGGTTGAGCGATCGACTGCTGCGCAGCATGTCTCGGGTTCGATTCCCGCACGGAAGAAATATTTGTACGACCTACAAGTAGTTGTTCCGGGTCTGGGTGTTTTCTATCTATAATGTGTATGTATTTACAAAAAAAAATGTATATAAGTAGTTTATGATCCATCTCGTTACCTTATGGTTATAAGCATTAAGTTGCTTAGCTTGGGACGAGATGGCGTTGTGTGAAATGTCCAAGGATATTTATTTATTTATGGAGGGGTACTGCCCGGCTAGATGGGTTGGCACAGGGTTGCATTTCAAGTTTTTTTTCTCCTGCGGCCAAGTTTCGTTCGTGGCGGCTCTTACTTCTAATATTTCGTAACCAAACGGATAAGCCATGATGAAATATTTTTTTTAGCTGAAATTTGCCGGTCAGCTGCAGCAAAGGTTATCAGTTTTCATATTTTTTTATTACTGCCAAGATTATTCTTACGACAGACACCCTATTAGAAAAATAAATAGATTATGTCTTTTAGTTACTTGGTCCATGTAGTAGATCTAGATGCAAATAATGGCGCGTCGTCTGTCCCTATTTTGCATTACTGGTGACTCGTTTCATTACTTGTACAGCAAGATATTCTGAGCCATTTTTTAAATAACTAACCTGGGAATGAAGGTTTCTCACCATCAAATTAGCTTCTACGCTTTTTATTTTAAAGTTCAAACTCAAAATGAGCTTTATTTACCTACATAGGTTTTATCAAAAACTATCATAAACCATCTTAGTTAAAATTACCAAAATCATCTCATGGCTCTTGTCCCACGCTAGGTGTCAGTCTCCATAGACACCTATCAGTCGTCACATCTACATACACGCCTTTGATACAGAGCTCCTGGTTTATAGTTTGTTCTTATCTGAGGCCTCCCCCAAGGATTCCCACAAAGGCCGGTCTTGGGCCGCCCGCATCCATCGTTTTCCGGCGACCTTAGCCAGGTCGTCGGTCCACCGTGTGGGAGGCCACTCGACAACTTTTCTGCCCCAGCGGGCGTCGGTCCTGTGCGCTATGTGCCCTGCCCACTGCCACTTAAGTTTGGCAATCCAATAATAAATCCTGTATCTGTAACTGAAGCCATTTTAAAAACCCAATTGCCCAGTTTCTGGCCTGTTCGTCTCTATAGAGCATGGTGCCAAACAGGTCATCACTATCACTTCACTATCACTACATAGTATAAAACAAAGTCGCTATCGTCTGTCCGTCCCTATGTATGCTCAAATCCTTAAAACCGCGCAACGGATTTTGAAGCAATATTTTTTAATAGATAGAGTGATTCAAGAGGAAGTTTTATATGTATACATACATCCATAGTACAGTAGAGAGACACTAATAAATTTAGAGGTTCATTGCACCCGTGCGGAGTCGGGGCGGGTCGCTAGTAAATGATTAATGTATTTCTGACGAGTCAAAATAGCATAAAGAGCATGGTTAAATGATTCTTTTTAATGTGTAATGCATAAAATAATATCATAGATGTTCCATAAACTCAGTTACACAATTTCGCAGATATGCTCGCTAAAGGCTTGATCTTGCCAAAATAGTCAAGTAATTGAAATTTTACCTCGATATCGTCGTTTCAGCCTGTAAATGACCCACCACTGAGCCGGCCTCCTCTAAATTCATGGAGGGAAATTAGCCTACTGTGCCACGCAGGAAAGACTGGCACAGGGTATCAAGTTCCCTTAGTCGCCTCTTACGACACCCTCAGGATGGTTGGTTGGTGTCCGTCACGACATGGAACCTCTATACACTTCTACTACTATTCAGCCCATAAATGACCCACTAATAAGTCGGACCTCCTCCATTTAATAAATAAATAAATATCTTTGGACATTTCACACAACGCCATCTCGTCCCAAGCTAAGCAACTTAATGCTTGTGTTATGGTAACGAGATGGATGATAAACTACTTATATACATATTTTTTTTTGTAAATACATACATATTATAGATAGAAATGACACCCAGACTCCGAGCCAGTGCCTCTGGTTTAGACAAAGACACTTGCCCGACCCCGGAATCGAACCCGGGACCCGTTGATCCAAAGGCGGCACATCTAACCATTAGACCAACGAGGACACATTAGACTCGTTATACCTACTGAAAATGTTACCTCTCGTCAGCAGCTATAAATCCGTCAAGTCAGCTTGGTTGGCAAGGCGCCAGGGCTGCCAACTTTTAGCGTCAGTTAATCTAACACAAGAGACTGTTGGCGGCAATTCAAGATTCTTTTTTCAAAATTGGACGCTGGCACGGGAAGAACGAAACATGTTAATTGCAGCGTTCCGATTGGCGCTTTCGTGTCAACGCTAATTAAAAGCGGCCAGTTATTTTGCATTCTAAATTTGAATTATAATTTTTTTAGTTTGACGGATTCCGAAGGCGTCACCTGCCATTTTGATACTGAGGGTTTGAAATGGATAGCCTTGTTGGTCTATGTATGTGGCTTTGCATCAACGATACCGGACTCGATTCCGTAGTCGGTCAATTGTTTTTGTGTCAATCAGAAATAGCAGATCTGCTCCTGGTAGTCGTTGTTTAAAAAAGGAAAAACAGTATTTTTTTAAACATATCGATTCGATCCCCGCACGGATGAAATATTTGTACGACCTACAAGTATTTGTTCCGGGTCTGGGTTTTTTCTATCTATAATATGTATGTATTTAAAAAAAATGTATATAAGTAGTTTATCATCCATCTCGTTACCATAACACAAGCATTAAGTTGCTTAGCTTGGGACGAGATGGCGTTGTGTGAAATGTCCAAGGAAATTTATTAATAGTCATCGTCATTTAGAATACAGTGTCACCACCTCATTCCACCCTGAGGGTTGCGTTAGAACTGACAAGGCCCAGCCGCTAGAGAAGGAAAACTTGAAATGAAACCTTTTGCCAACCCGTTTGGCCAGCGTGGCACAGTAGGCTAATGATCCTCCATGTAACTGGAGGACGCCCGATACAGCAGTAGGTAATTTATAGGCTCCGTAGTAGGTTTTCGGCGTGTAGGCTTTAAGACACCCTCAGGATGGATTGGGGTGGAAGGATGGAATGGGGTGATGACACAATGTATTCTAAATCCGGCACCACTCGAACAAAATATGGTATGCTCCACTAGAATCCGTCTACCAAAAAAAATCCCACCAGAAAGCCACTCAACTAAAATTCTCCTTTACCTTTCAACCACAGGTCGAAAAGATAAATTATTCAAAATTCTTAACGTATAACGGCTTCAATCTTTTTTACAATTCCTAAATCTTTTATCTTCCACAGTGTGAGATGATTTCTCTAGGGATTCTAACTTACACCGATTTGACCGCAGTTCCCGATGAATTTTTGATTACGGTAAAAGAACTAGGTATAGTCACAGTAAATGTTTGGCCGACCAGTAGGCTAATTCCGCATTTTTTAGGTATGATCAACATCCATCAATTTCGTCTGCGATGGTATGGCCACATCATGCGCCACCCTATGGAGTGCGTTGGTCGGAAAGTGTTCTGTGGTGCTATGCCAAGTGTTCTAGGCATGGCACCACAGAAGTAGGGGTAGTGCATCTTCCGTGGAGACACTGTCAGGACGCACGAGGCAAGTGGCGTGGGACGATGCACCGGGTGATTGTTTAGTGGATATGGGCACGCCGGTTTTTTTATTACAAAACTAAACCCCGGTGGCTAGTTAGAAGCTGTATCGCGGTCGCAGTTCATAAACATGTAGTTCACAACTACAAAATTACACCTAGATTCAGAGCAAGTGCCTCTGGTTTAGACAAATACACTTAGAACCTGGGACCCGTTGATCAAAAGGCGGCACATCTAACCCCCCGACCAACGAGGCAGTCACCGATTGGAGGACTAGAAGACCAGGCTGGTGTAAATAGTCCACAGAGGATTATAGCCCCGTAAAAAAGCGGCTCCAGTTCGTTGAAGCCAGAGACACATCCAACGCGAATTTAGGCGGTTAGGAGTACTGATTGCTCCCGCATGGCTGCCTGCTACACGCACACATAAAAGACGGGAGCCCAGTGATGGTTTCAGTCATCATCATCATCATCATCATCATTTAGCTCATAAAACTTCCACCAAATTCATGTAGGGAAATCAGCCTGTGCCAGCAAGACGAGTTCGTATCAAGTTTCCCTTCTCTTGCGGCTAGCTGATCTGCCTCTTGGGGTCATACAGTCACCTATTACGACACCCTCAGGATGGTGTGGGTTGGTGAAATTGTGTATACTAAATCAGTCACCATACAGACTAGCATTGATTGAAACGTTATAAATTGTTTATACATATTTGTTGTTTTTTTCTGACTGCCTCGTTGGTCTAGTGGTTAAATGTGCCGTCTTTGGATCAACAGGTCCCGGGTTCGATTCCGGGGTCGGGCAAGTATCTTTGTCTAAACCAAAGGCACTGGCTCGGAGTCTGGGTGTCATTTCTATCTATAATATGTATGTATTTACAAAAAAAAATGTATATAAGTAGATTATCATCCATCTCGTTACCATAACACAAGCATTAAGTTTCTTAGCTTGGGACGAGATGCGTTGTGTGAAATGTCCAAGGATATTTATTATTATTTATTTGTGAGTTAGTATAAATAGAACTTGCTTGTGTGTGTGTAAATTTGTTTACTGTCAATAACAAGTTGTCGTACTGCTTCTATTGTACATTTTATTAACACATATGCGTGCTGTTCTTTTTATTTTTTAAGTAGTATTTTCGTTCGGGGTGAAGTATACATATTTAACAAAAGGGGGAATGATTGAATACATTACATATTTATTAGGCTGTAAAACGAACGGTCCGTCGGATTGACGGTAGTGGTGAATAAAGTAGTAGTGTGATTTGTCCGTGTCGTGACGGTTTTAGAATACATTGTGTCACCACCCCATTCCATACTCAGAGTGTCGTAAGAGCCGACTTAATATAATCGCATGGCAGAAAACCTAGCTGAAAGAGAAGGAAAACTTATAACAAAAGAGTGCCAATCCATCTGGTCATCGTGGCACAGTAGGCTAATTTCCAGAGGAGGCTCGACTCGATAGTGCGTAAGTAGCCTACTGGCCCGCACTGGCCAGACGGGTTGGCACAGCTTTCCTTCTCTTGCGGTTAGATTTTCGTCCATGTCATTTCCTATTGTCAACTCTTACACCTCCATGAAATGGGGTGGTGACACAATGTATTCTAAATCCGTCACCACATCGAGAAATACTACTACTAGTCGTCTCTGCTGAGTCAGGCTTCCTCCAATTTATTTTTTATTTATTTATTTACACTTCTGCACAAGTAATGTACAAAGGCGGACTTAATGCCTTAGGCATTTTCTGCCAGTCTACCTTGGGTGGTGCAGAGACAAAGAGTGGTAGGTGTAAAAAATTATAATATATGTCGTGGATAACGATATCGTTTTATTAAGTTTCTCAATTGATTGTTGACACAGTAGTGCGGCAAACGCGGTGACGTCAGTTGTTTTGCAATGGCGGCACGTGGACAGAGTCGTAATGGAAAGTGAGGTTGGCTCGATCAGTCAGTCGACGTTGGGACACGGACCGAGACACTTCTCCGTTGCGAACCTGTCGGTTTGTCTATCTAAGTGTGTTAACTGAACATTGTTATTGATACTGTGGTTAATATTGTGAATTATAAAGTTACAAGTAATAAACCTCGTACCAAGTCAAGATGATGACGACTCTATCAGTCAGCCGTCGCTATCTCCGACATCAGAAGTGGGATGTAACTCATTCAGCCCACGTGGAGAAAACAGTGTAGTGATAATGTGTGTGCTTCTGTACGCGATGGAAATAACCGATAATGGCGATTCATTGTCACTATAAAGGAGACATTAAGCTACATGAAGATTGTTCTAAACTGAAGATCACAAGCTGCAGTCATAGTGCGGCGATTAACCAAGTGGGGATCACTTGCTATCATTGTGATGGACAAGGACACTATGGGTCTAACTGCCCTGAGCGGAGCAGCAGGAAGGCGAGCAACAGTACTGCGGTCAGCCAGGTCAAAGAATAGTGAGTGGATCTGTAGTAAGCGCACCAGCTGCAATTTTACGTCACTCCGGTGAGCAGTTTCCATTTTATTACTCGGGTATATTGTATGGTATACGACTTTACGATAGTGTGGCTTTGACCGGTGTAAGAAAATATTATTTGAAATTCTTTTACATGTTTACCTGTTAATTACTTGCGATACGAAGTTTAGATTGCTGTGCTTGTTTAGCTTGACAGTTCATCGGTCTAGCGTCATATTTTCGGCAGGTTATATCAGTTTTCCAAGATTATGGCACCATTATATGCCTTGATTTGCATCGGTGAGGTAGATTGAGAGCATAAACATAAGGCGATAGGACAGCAGATCCAGACTTCAGGCGATCGAAGTTTCAGTCGGCAACGGTGAAATTTCACAACTGCGGTAAAATAGGTCACCGACCGTCCGATTGCCGTTCCAAAGGCGAGGTGAAAGGCAAGGCAGCCAGTGCTGTCACTTCGGCGTCAAGCTCTGCGGGACCGAGGCCGCGGTCGGACTTAATCTGTTTCAGGTGCGGCACCACCGGACATTTGGCAACGAAGTGTCCACGTGGCAACAGCGGAGGAGCTGGCGCGGCAGTAGGCGCAAGCAGTTCGGAGCAGCGCCTGCAGCAGCGGCGAGTAACGAGAGGCATGTGGAAGTTTGCTAAGTTCACCGTTGCAATGCATTGGAAGCTCCGCGCTTCGTGTAACGCTGTTATAGTGCATTGGAAGCTCCGCGCTTCGTGTAACGCTGTTATAGTGCATTGGAAGCTCCGCGCTTCGTGTAACGCTGTTATAATGCATTGGAAGCTCCGCGCTTCGTGTAACGCTGTTATAGTGCATTGGAAGCTCCGCGCTTCGTGTAACGCTGTTATAGTGCATTGGAAGCTCCGCGCTTCGTGTAACGCTGTTATAGTGCATTGGAAGCTCCGCGCTTCGTGTAACGCTGTTATAATGCATTGGAAGCTCCGCGCTTCGTGTAACGCTGTTATAGTGCATTGGAAGCTCCGCGCTTCGTGTAACGCTGTTAAAGTGCATTGGAAGCTCCGCGCTTCGTGTAACACTGCTATAGTGTATTGGAAGCTCCGCGCTTCACGTAGCTCCGTTGCTGTACGTCGGAACTCCGTGTTTTGTGTAGCCCGTACTGTTACGTCGGGAGCTACGCGCTTCGCGTACAGTTGACCATTGAAAGCTTGGCGCTTTGTGACTCGGGGCACCGCGATAACCGTACGAGTTTTTCCTTTTATTACGTTTCACACACAACGACAATGAAAGACGCGCGAGAACGCGCTGACTGTCAGGATGGTCGTGTGGCGTATTGAGTTAACGTTTTAGTACTACTAGCGCCATCTATGCCGCCTCCGTGGCATTACTCGCGGATGGCGCTGCGCATAGATTCTGAAGAGCTGTGACATATCGAACGAAGGAACGAGTAAATGGATGGTTTCGCTCGCGAATGAAGTGAGTCAGTGGTTCGGTCATCGCAGGAGTGGATGAATGTTCTATTCATTCTGCCCTGGAACACCGACAGCACCGCACGTGTGCATCTTAGGTGGGCCTTGGTGCAGGCCTTTGATTTTCAAATCAGTTATCGTGAGGGACGTCGTATGGCTCGAGCTCGTAAGATCATCTGTTACCACTCGACATTTCCAACATGCGCTCAGGTGTCCTACATCGCAAGGTACAGAGAAATAATCGGACCCGGTGTCTTCCAATTGTTCCCCGGGCCTTCCGCTGGTCAGTAATTAACCACGTGCACGAATCACGTATGCACCTTGAATTTAAGAAGACTCTTGAAAGGGTTGATCACTATTGGTTCGAGCACATGGCTAAGTGCGTTCGGGACTTCATCCAATTCCTAACATAAGTATCCCGTGGCATACTGTGCACGTTGACTTAACTGGCAAATTAAGTGGAAAAAGCGATTGCAAGGAGTACGTCATAGTTTTAATTGATGCGGTCACAAAATTTGTTCCCTTATATCATACCCTGAGAATAGATTTGGCTAGAACAATTAAATCCCTTAAATCAAGCGTCTTTAGTTGGAGCTCCAGTTAGTTATTGCAGATCTGGGACGATGCTTTGCCAACAAAGAATTCAAAGTTTTTTTGTCAGTTTCACGGTGTTTCTTTACGTTTGATAGCTAGTCAAGTCGCGCTAATTGCCAAGTAGAAAGAACAATGAGCGCGTTAAAAAGTATGCTGACCGCGGTAGAAGCGTCTGATAGGTCCCGGCATGAAGCGTTAGAAGACGTGCAATTAGTTTTGAATTCCTCTGTCCACCGTGTAATACAAGCGAGTCCACTCGAGTTTCTGATAGGACGTTTAGCTAGACCATTTAACCTATTAACTTTGAATGATTCCGGACCGGCAGTAGACATTAGTAAGACAAGAGAGCAAGCGGCCACGTACATAGAAAAGAGTGCCAGTTACGAAAAAGTAAAATTTGATAAAACTACAAGTTAAAGTGGTAAAGTTTGATGTTGGTAATTTAGTTTAAATTCAGAACGAAGAGAAACCCAACTAAATTAGACACGAAATACAAGGGACCTTTAAAAAAAAAATGTGGAGTTACTTGATGGTGATCGTTATTTGCTGAAATCTTTGACCGGTAATAGAACATAAAAATACGCTCACGACTGTATAAGGAGGATTCCTCTAAGCAGTGTGTCCGTTGAGTTAAATTTGTCTGATGAAGATGGTGAGGAGGATGCCTCCAACAGTAAATAAGAACACATACCTTGGCTAGGTCGCACTACACGCACTAGTCTGTAGTCGTAACTGCAACTCTCAGAGTTGTACAGAGCGCGATGGGCAGCTAGTGGTGTGGCGGGGACCCGGGTTTCGAGAGAGACTATTTGTATGGTCCTGTGTGGCCTGGGAGTCGTGGACTCCAGTTAAAGTGTTGGTCGTATCGCTTGGAGCGATGTCGATATGGGTGACACGTGAATTGTCACTAGCTGCTGGGACAGCTGGGCCATGTGTTGTGTACTTATTGTCTTAAACTTACTGTTTTAAAGTATCAGTATTGAGATTTAAAGATTATGGGCTTAGAGGAACCTTTCGTGTTAAAGTTGTTGAAATTATTTGTATGCTAACGTGATCTCTGTTAACTTTATTCGTAAGATACGATTACGGACCATTACCATCAGGTTGGCCGAACGTGAAAATGTGCCTCAGTTGGTTATTTTGTTACAAGTACACACGAGGACGTGTGCTTCGTCAGAATGGCCGTGTCGTGGATAACGATATCGTTTTATTAAGTTTCTCAATTGATTGTTGACACAGTAGTGCGGCAAACGCGGTGACGTCAGTTGTTTTGCAATGGCGGCACGTGGACAGAGTCGTAATGGAAAGTGAGGTTGGCTCGATCAGTCAGTCGACGTTGGGACACGGACCGAGACACTTCTCCGTTGCGAACCTGTCGGTTTGTCTATCTAAGTGTGTTAACTGAACATTGTTATTGATACTGTGGTTAATATTGTGAATTATAAAGTTACAAGTAATAAACCTCGTACCAAGTCAAGATGATGACGACTCTATCAGTCAGCCGTCGCTATCTCCGACATATATATATTATATATATACACACTACATGCATACACTACATACAAATACTACATACATACATACACTATATGTATTAAACATATACATACAGTGATTCATCACTTCCACTTTCACTTCCAATTTCATGCCTAGTGGTTAGATGTGCCGCCTTTGGATCAACGGGTCCCGGGTTCGATTCCGGGGTCGGGCAAGTGTCTTTGTCTATACCAGAGGCACTGGCTCGGAGTCTGTGTGTCATTTCTATCTCTAATAAGTATGTATTTACAAACAAACATTTATATAAGTAGTTTATCATCCATCTCGTTACCATAACACAAGCATTAAGTTGCTTAGCTTGGGACGATATGGCGTTGTGTGAAATGTCCAAGGATATTTATTATTTATTATTATTATTTTACTGTGCCACGCTGGCCAGACCGGTTGCTACAGTCTTTGGTATCAAGTTTTCCTTCTCTTGCGGTCAAATTTTCAGTCTTCTCATTTTATATTGTCAACTCTTACACCTCAATGGTGGTGACACTGTATACTCTAAATCCGTCACCACACCGAGACATACTACAAGATCACCAATACATAAAATGTTTGTGCTTACCTACCTGTTTAAAGTCGGCGTGAAGTTATTTTTTAATAATATCTAATGGTTATGTGTGTCGGGCTAGCGATTTTCACCGCAGTAAATTACATAATGCTATTACCTATTTGATGCGGTTGCGATCACATTTTTTGATGTACGGCATCGAGAAACGTGGATACGTCATCATCATCATCATTTCAGCCAAAAGACGTCTACTGCTGGACACAGGCCTCCCCCAAGGATCTTCACGAAGGCCGCTCCTAGGCCGCACGTAGTCATCGTTTTACGGCGATCTTAGCCAGGTCATCGGTCCATCGTGTGGGAGGCCTACCAGCACTGCGCTTTCCGGAAGCGGTATCATAAAATGTCATACATCTGCAGTTGCCTAGCTACCCACCGCTCCTGTTTGTGGTGGAGGCTCCGCATTCATCCGCATTATCACCGACATTATCACCCCACCTCCTGGCCGCGGCAGTTTAAGG
Organism: Clostera curtula; assembly: GCA_905475355.2. Classification (NCBI taxonomy): domain Eukaryota; kingdom Metazoa; phylum Arthropoda; class Insecta; order Lepidoptera; family Notodontidae; genus Clostera; species Clostera curtula. The sequence goes on from FR997822.1 coordinate 5,095,778, forward strand.
CTCCTTCAGCTCTGAGGACAGTAGAGTCCTTGAATCCAAACACACCACGACAATGTGAGCCTATCTTTGTCTATCCTCTCCCTAACATTGAGCTGGTATGGCCCAACAGAAACTTAAAACACGCAAGACCATAGCAAGGCGGACTTTCTGCCTCCCGTACCGAGATCGGCCATGACAACAGAGACATCTACGATTGAATTAAGTTACCACAATTACCTCTGCGGTCGCGTCAAAACTATTGTGAGAAATATATATTACATTCCTATAATAGAAAATACGAGTATAAGCTCCAGAAAATACGAGGCTATGCCCGGAGTTTCCTAGCGAGATCGAATCAGAAAATAAGGAGATACGCAGGCAAACCAGAGTTACTGTCAGAGCCCAGAGGATTGCCAAACTTAAGTGGCAGTGGGCAGGGCAGATGGTTAGTAGGACCTACGCCTAGTAAGTCCTCGAGTGGCGACGGGCGTTCCGGAAAGTGCAGTGCTGGTAGGCCTTTTTTTGTTGTCACTGGGGAAATGCTTTATGCACACGACCGCCCCCAGGGGGAGAAGTCGGTGATTATGTGGGACTCCCGGGACAGAACCCGTATACCCACTAAAACCCGCGGTATACCCTCACACGGCACGCTTGGGGCGCCACAGGTTCTCGCAAGCGCAGTCTACTGTGACGCCCCGAAGAGGTGCCCGCTACGCGGGCAAGCGACGATCAGTCATCGACGCTTTCGTTGGTGGCGGATCCCCTGACCCACCACCGGCCATTATGGCGGGGGAAGGAGGTGGGCGTATAGTCGCCACCTCCTCCCCGGCCTCCGTCTGCGGCGCGGGCCAGCCCGGACATCCTCCTCCCTGACGCCTCCTTCTGCGAGATGATGTCCTCGCTGAAGGAAGCAGTGCTGGTAGGCCTTTTTTTGTTGTCACTGGGGAAATGCTTTATGCACACGACCGCCCCCAGGGGGAGAAGTCGGTGATTATGTGGGACTCCCGGGACAGAACCCGTATACCCACTAAAACCCGCGGTATACCCTCACACGGCACGCTTGGGGCGCCACAGGTTCTCGCAAGCGCAGTCTACTGTGACGCCCCGAAGAGGTGCCCGCTACGCGGGCAAGCGACGATCAGTCATCGACGCTTTCGTTGGTGGCGGATCCCCTGACCCACCACCGGCCATTATGGCGGGGGAAGGAGGTGGGCGTATAGTCGCCACCTCCTCCCCGGCCTCCGTCTGCGGCGCGGGCCAGCCCGGACATCCTCCTCCCTGACGCCTCCTTCTGCGAGATGATGTCCTCGCTGAAGGAAGCAGTGCTGGTAGGCCTTTTTTTGTTGTCACTGGGGAAATGCTTTATGCACACGACCGCCCCCAGGGGGAGAAGTCGGTGATTATGTGGGACTCCCGGGACAGAACCCGTATACCCACTAAAACCCGCGGTATACCCTCACACGGCACGCTTGGGGCGCCACAGGTTCTCGCAAGCGCAGTCTACTGTGACGCCCCGAAGAGGTGCCCGCTACGCGGGCAAGCGACGATCAGTCATCGACGCTTTCGTTGGTGGCGGATCCCCTGACCCACCACCGGCCATTATGGCGGGGGAAGGAGGTGGGCGTATAGTCGCCACCTCCTCCCCGGCCTCCGTCTGCGGCGCGGGCCAGCCAGGACATCCTCCTCCCTGACGCCTCCTTCTGCGAGATGATGTCCTCGCTGAAGGAAGCAGTGCTGGTAGGCCTCCCACATGGTGTACGGATGACCTGGTTAAGGTCGCCGGAAAGCGATGGATGCGATTGTCCAGCTGTGGACGTCTTTAGGCTGAAATAATGAAAAAAAATATCTATGATAGTAAGTAACTATCTCTGTTGAGATGGAATATTCAGTTTCACCAAACACTTCCATCATAAGGGTGTCATACGAGAAAGGAACTTTTAAAGAATTTTTAATGAATAATTAATTTGCCGACGATTCGATGCCGGGGCCGAGCGAGTGTTTTGACTGGGTGTCATTTGTGTTCGTGAATTTCATGTTTGTAGACTATCTCAGCGATACAGAAAAAACCTGACTTGCAAGTAATAACGGGAAGAACTATGTTAGTTGCCTAGTCATTGTATCTATAATACGTCTCAAAACGGACACCATACTTAGATACATCTCAATAAAATCGTACACCACGAAAAGATCAATACAGTGAGCTTACGAAAGCGCTACTGCCAAAAGCTTCCGAAGTTGATCCAGCCGTTTCAAAGATAATACCGTAAAATTCCACTAAAATTCAAGCGTATTGAGAATTTCGATGGATACCCAAATCTTGTGAAACCCTCTGTATACAGGGAGCCTATTACACCGTAGCGAGCCATATGTCATATCGTCAGGTATTTTTGGTCGCCCATACCGCAGAGTCTGAAGACGAAAGTATTCAACCAGTGCGTCCTACCCGTAATAACCTACGGTGCTGAAACGTGGACACTGACGGTGCGGCTAGTCCATCAGCTAAAAGTCGCTAAACTTCGGTTCTATGCAACTGGATGCATAGAACCGAAGACCGGGGCGAGCAATAGGGGAGGCTATGTCCAGCAGTGGACTGAAATAGGCTGATGATGATGAGGAGCCATATGAAAAAATTAATTTATTTATTTCATCATCATCATCATTTCAGCCAAAAGACGTCCACTGCTGGACATAGGCCTCCCCCAAAGATTTCCACAAAGGCCGGTCCTGGGCCGCCCGCATCCATCGTTTTCCGGCGACCTTAACCAGGTCATCGGTCCACCGTGTGGGAGGCCTACCAGCACTGCGCTTTCCGGAACGCGATCGCCACTCGAGGACTTTTCTGCCCCATCGGGCGCCGGTCCTGCGAGCTATGTGCCCTGCCCACTGCCACTTAAGTTTGGCAATCCGGTGGGCTATGTCGGTTACCCTGTTTTTCCTGCGTATCTCCTCATTTCTGATTCGATCTCGCAGGGAAATCCGAGCATAGCCCTCTCCATTGCCCTTTGGGTGACTTTGAGCCTTCTGATGGAGCCCATTTATTAACCCCCGACGCAAAAAGAGGGGTGTTATAAGTTTGACGTGTCTGTCTGTCTGTCGGTCTGTCTGTCGGTCTGTCTGTCTGTCTGTGGCACCGTAGCTCGCGAACGGATGAAGCGATTTCAATATAGTTCTTTTTGTATGAAAGGTGAGTTACGGGCGAGTGTTCTTAGACATGTTTGATGAAAATCGGTTGAGCTGTTTAAAAGTTATGAGGGGTGAAAGTGGGGAAGAATAACCGAATGTCTGCAAATATAATCGAGTGGAGTCTCAAATGAAAGCGCATCACGTGCAATTTAACAAAATCTACATTATAATAAGTGTACCTATAAAAAGTATAAAATAAAAATTAAATTAAAAATTAAAAATACCCCCGACACAATAACCTTTAAAAAGTAAAAAATAAATACATCGCGTTGGGGGACCAGGGGTCAGGTAATAAATAAGTGGGAGCGGTATTTTAATTTTTAATTTAATTTTTTTTATTTACTACTACATAAAACTACAATGAAAAAACACGCAACTTATTCTTTTTTAAATATCCTAACAGCTGCCTCTGCCAGTGCTAATCTACTACTCGGCCCAAACAAGGCCCACTGTTGAGTCAGACCTCCTCCAGTTACATGGAGTGCTACTACAGTTACCTACTGTGTCACCCTGACGTACCAGCTGCTATTCTACCGTCAATGACATAAGAAAATAACAACTGGTAGTCTACTATTAATGTACGACCTTTTGTACGTCCTACAAGTTTTTGTTCCGGGTCTGGGTGTTATCTATATATAATATGTATGGATTTACAAAAAAAAAATTATATAAGTAGTTTATCATCCATATCATTACCATAACAGAAGCATTAAGTTGCTTAACTTGGGACGAGATGGCGTTGTGTTAAATGTCCAAGGATATTTATTTATTTATATTTAATGATTTACTCTCACCATCCATGTGGTGACGGATGTAGAATATACAGTGTCGCCACCCCATTTAATCCTGGGCGTGTCGTAAGTGTCGACAAAAGAAAATGATACGGCTGGAAACTTGATACGAAACCTGGCCTGTCTGTCTCGCCAGCGTGGCGTATTATACTTATTACCCTCCATGTAATTGGAGGAAGCCCTACTGAACAGTGGGTCATTTATAATTTCGTAAACATTTAATGAATGAAGCGTTGACGAAATCATCACCTATCTAATTAAAAGAAATAACATATATATGTCGGAGATAGCGACGGCTGAGCGACAGAGTCGTCATCATCCCGACTTGGTACGAGGTTTATTACTTGTAACTTTATAATTAACAATATTAACCACAGTATCAATAACAATGTTCAGTTAACACACTTAGATAGACAAACCGACAGGTTCGCAACGGAGAAGTGTCTCGGTCCGTGTCCCAACGTCGACTGACTGATCGAGCCAACCTCACTTTCCATTACGACTCTGTCCACGTGCCGCCATTGCAAAACAACTGACGTCACCGCGTTTGCCGCACTACTGTGTCAACAATCAATTGAGAAACTTAATAAAACGATATCGTTATCCACGACACGGCCATTCTGACGAAGCACACGTCCTCGTGTGTACTTGTAACAAAATAACCAACTGAGGCACATTTTCACGTTCGGCCAACCTGATGGTAATGGTCCGTAATCGTATCTTACGAATAAAGTTAACAGAGATCACGTTAGCATACAAATAATTTCAACAACTTTAACACGAAAGGTTCCTCTAAGCCCATAATCTTTAAATCTCAATACTGATACTTTAAAACAGTAAGTTTAAGACAATAAGTACACAACACATGGCCCAGCTGTCCCAGCAGCTAGTGACAATTCACGTGTCACCCATATCGACATCGCTCCAAGCGATACGACCAACACTTTAACTGGAGTCCACGACTCCCAGGCCACACAGGACCATACAAATAGTCTCTCTCGAAACCCGGGTCCCCGCCACACCACTAGCTGCCCATCGCGCTCTGTACAACTCTGAGAGTTGCAGTTACGACTACAGACTAGTGCGTGTAGTGCGACCTAGCCAAGGTATGTGTTCTTATTTACTGTTGGAGGCATCCTCCTCACCATCTTCATCAGACAAATTTAACTCAACGGACACACTGCTTAGAGGAATCCTCCTTATACAGTCGTGAGCGTATTTTTATGTTCTATTACCGGTCAAAGATTTCAGCAAATAACGATCACCATCAAGTAACTCCACATTTTTTTAAAGGTCCCTTGTATTTCGCGTCTAATTTAGTTTGGTTTCTCTTCGTTCTGAATTTAAACTAAATTACCAACATCAAACTTTACCACTTTAACTTGTAGTTTTATCAAATTTTACTTTTTCGTAACTGGCACTCTTTTCTATGTACGTGGTTAATTACTGACCAGCGGAAGGCCCGGGGAACAATTGGAAGACACCGGGTCCGATTATTTCTCTGTACCTTGCGATGTAGGACACCTGAGCGCATGTTGGAAATGTCGAGTGGTAACAGATGATCTTACGAGCTCGAGCCATACGACGTCCCTCACGATAACTGATTTGAAAATCAAAGGCCTGCACCAAGGCCCACCTAAGATGCACACGTGCGGTGCTGTCGGTGTTCCAGGGCAGAATGAATAGAACATTCATCCACTCCTGCGATGACCGAACCACTGACTCACTTCATTCGCGAGCGAAACCATCCATTTACTCGTTCCTTCGTTCGATACGTCACAGCTCTTCAAAATCTATGCGCAGCGCCATCCGCGAGTAATGCCACGGAGGCGGCATAGATGGCGCTAGTAGTACTAAAACGTTAACTCAATACGCCACACGACCATCCTGACAGTCAGCGCGTTCTCGCGCGTCTTTCATTGTCGTTGTGTGTGAAACGTAATAAAAGGAAAAACTCGTACGGTTATCGCGGTGCCCCGAGTCACAAAGCGCCAAGCTTTCAATGGTCAACTGTACGCGAAGCGCGTAGCTCCCGACGTAACAGTACGGGCTACACAAAACACGGAGTTCCGACGTACAGCAACGGAGCTACTTGAAGCGCGGAGCTTCCAATACACTATAGCAGTGTTACACGAAGCGCGGAGCTTCCAATGCACTTTAACAGCGTTACACGAAGCGCGGAGCTTCCAATGCACTATAACAGCGTTACACGAAGCGCGGAGCTTCCAATGCATTATAACAGCGTTACACGAAGCGCGGAGCTTCCAATGCACTATAACAGCGTTACACGAAGCGCGGAGCTTCCAATGCACTATAACAGCGTTACACGAAGCGCGGAGCTTCCAATGCATTATAACAGCGTTACACGAAGCGCGGAGCTTCCAATGCACTATAACAGCGTTACACGAAGCGCGGAGCTTCCAATGCACTATAACAGCGTTACACGAAGCGCGGAGCTTCCAATGCATTGCAACGGTGAACTTAGCAAACTTCCACATGCCTCTCGTTACTCGCCGCTGCTGCAGGCGCTGCTCCGAACTGCTTGCGCCTACTGCCGCGCCAGCTCCTCCGCTGTTGCCACGTGGACACTTCGTTGCCAAATGTCCGGTGGTGCCGCACCTGAAACAGATTAAGTCCGACCGCGGCCTCGGTCCCGCAGAGCTTGACGCCGAAGTGACAGCACTGGCTGCCTTGCCTTTCACCTCGCCTTTGGAACGGCAATCGGACGGTCGGTGACCTATTTTACCGCAGTTGTGAAATTTCACCGTTGCCGACTGAAACTTCGATTGCCTGAAGTCTGGATCTGCTGTCCTATCGCCTTATGTTTATGCTCTCAATCTACCTCACCGATGCAAATCAAGGCATATAATGGTGCCATAATCTTGGAAAACTGATATAACCTGCCGAAAATATGACGCTAGACTGATGAACTGTCAAGCTAAACAAGCACAGCAATCTAAACTTCGTATCGCAAGTAATTAACAGGTAAACATGTAAAAGAATTTCAAATAATATTTTCTTACACCGGTCAAAGCCACACTATCGTAAAGTCGTATACCATACAATATACCCGAGTAATAAAATGGAAACTGCTCACCGGAGTGACGTAAAATTGCAGCTGGTGCGCTTACTACAGATCCACTCACTATTCTTTGACCTGGCTGACCGCAGTACTGTTGCTCGCCTTCCTGCTGCTCCGCTCAGGGCAGTTAGACCCATAGTGTCCTTGTCCATCACAATGAAAGCAAGTGATCCCCACTTAGTTAATCGCCGCACTATGACTGCAGCTTGTGATCTTCAGTTTAGAACAATCTTCATGTAGCTTAATGTCTCCTTTATAGTGACAATGAATCGCCATTATCGGTTATTTCCATCGCGTACAGAAGCACACACATTACCACTACACTGTTTTCTCCACGTGGGCTGAATGAGTTACATCCCACTTCTGATGTCGGAGATAGCGACGGCTGAGCGACAGAGTCGTCATCATCCCGACTTGGTACGAGGTTTATTACTTGTAACTTTATAATTAACAATATTAACCACAGTATCAATAACAATGTTCAGTTAACACACTTAGATAGACAAACCGACAGGTTCGCAACGGAGAAGTGTCTCGGTCCGTGTCCCAACGTCGACTGACTGATCGAGCCAACCTCACTTTCCATTACGACTCTGTCCACGTGCCGCCATTGCAAAACAACTGACGTCACCGCGTTTGCCGCACTACTGTGTCAACAATCAATTGAGAAACTTAATAAAACGATATCGTTATCCACGACATATATATTAGTTTATGTATAGCATTTAATTTAGGTATAATGTATTTATTTTATGTATTTTATTTAATGGATATATTATTTGGGTATTTATTTACACACTTAGATATTCTAATAATATTTATTCTTGTGGTTACTTGTTTTTTTTAATTGCATTGTCTTTTCTATTTGCGCCTACCATGTTGTTCTCTGCATCACCCAAAGGTTGACTAGAAACAATGCCTAAGGCATTAAAGTCCGCCTATGTTCAACATAATAAATAAATAAATATCCTTGGACATTTCAAACAACGCCATCTCGTCCCAAGCTAAGCAACTTAATGCTTGTGTTATGGTAACGAGATGGATGATAAACTACTTATATACTTTTTTTTTTTGTAAATACATACATATTATAGATAGAAATGACACCCAGACTCCGAGCCAGTGCCTCTGCTTTAGACAAAGACACTCGCCCGACCCCGGATCCGAACCCGAGACCCGTTGATCCAAAGGCGGCACATCTAACCACTAGACCAACGTGGCAGTCATAATGTTACATGAAGAATAAATAAATAAATTTATTGGCTGAGAAGTAGTTGTATCAGTAGTAGTCCATTACAGTTCCATGGCGTGGGCTGATTCCCCTCCATATAACTGGAGGAGGCTAGACTTAACAGTTACCAATGGGCCGAATAGTAGAATATCAGGTCTTCGGAGTCAGGACTCGCTTCCTGTAAATACTGGGAGTTACCCAAATTAGGTTAGCCCTGTGTCCCAATGAAACTTTGTTGTCGCTGGGGAAATGCTTTATGCATTTCACCGCCCCCCGGGGAGAGGTCGGTGATTATGTGGGACTCCCGGGACAGAACCCGTATACCCACTAAAACCCCAGCGGTTGGGGCGCGAGACAAGGCGACGACGAACACAATATTTTTTTTGCGGTGTGATATACTCCCTTTATAATTGATTTTGTTCAAATCATTCCAGCACTGTACTCAAGTGAATCTACAGGATGTGTTGCGATCGCTATGAATGAATGGATTTATTTATTTATTTGCTTTGATATTGGGTGTAACAAAAACCGTATACGGGAAAAACCGCTCTCTTTTTTTAAATTTAATTGACACTTTATCAGTGTGGTGATAGATTTAGAATACATAGTGTCACCATCTCATTCCATCCTGAGGTTAAGATCCGGGAAAAGGAAATGAAAAGGCCGAAATCCTATCCTGTTTTTTAGATCATTTTCCGTCCTCACAAGGACTTCTTAAACACTTTCCCAAACTACCAAAAAATGTAAAACACCATGCACCACGACGGTATCGAACCCCAATCGAAAATCCAAATACCAATACCTGATAACCCTTGAAACGATACACGCCACTATCCACCAGCCTAAAATGATCTCACTAAACCTTTAACGGAAACCCTCGTGCTTCCAATTCGGAATAGTTTTGAGAGGCAGGGGGGCCGAACTAAGCTGGTGGTGTGATATAGCAAAAACCATTCATTTACCACCTGAATTTCGGCCAGCGCTTTTTATCGTATACCAGGGTTGCCAACTGAGATAATATCTCCATTAAGGAGTACATAAGTTGTAAGTGTTTTTGGCTAATATTTTTTCTATTTCCTTACATTTTAGTAAGAACAATAAAGGTATTTTTTTTTAGTTACGTTATTTATATTAATGACCACATACGTGAAGTACAAATCGAAAAATTTTAACTTTAAAAGAGGCGTGTACGAAAAATATCTCAAATATTTTGTACATATTAAAAATACGGAGTATTGAACAAATGTCGGTTTTTGGGTCGTGTCGGGCTAAATGGGACTCTAGGTCGCGGGATGATGGAAATTAGCGCCCCGACCTTCCCATTTAAATCAAAAGTGTTCCTTGATGCCCTATCCTTGATCACATGCTTCGCGAGCCTGGGGTCTTGGCACGCCCTGCCAGTGGAGCACCATGCTTTAAATGCTTAGCATTATTCTGTTCTATTCTATTCTAATGTTCATTTCCTAATGTTGTGCATGTGTAAATCTCTATATCGCGATGTAGGTAGTGAAGCTTACTTACTTCTCAGCCCATGATTGAGCCACTGCTGAGTCAGGCCTCCTCCGGTTACATGGAAAGTAATTAGCGAAGCTTGTATAAGCAATATTTATTGAAGCTATTAGTTCTTACTTTTGAGTAAATACAACGACTCGAACTTTAGGGAGAAATATGTTTAAGAGTTGGCAACATTATCGTGTTCAGTTTTGCGTGGAAGTAAGTGTAATAGATTTCCTTTTTTATCGTGACTATTGAATTGAATTGGAATGTTCGGTTTTTCGGTCGATATTTTTGGTTTCACCGGACAATGCTTTTGTCTAAATTTTTCTTCTGATAGCACAGTTTCGGTAAAAACAACGTGAAGCACGCGTTTGCAGCAATGACAATAAGTAACTGTTGATCAGTTTGGCTTAAGGCGAAAGGTACAGAAATGTCAAATTTTTTTTTTTACAATAGTCAAGATTCGAGAAAAGTCAAGAAAGATTTGTCAAGTTCACATTCGTGTTGTATATTTTTTATTCGGTATACATGTTTTGTTAAAGAATCTTTGTAGAGTATGGAGGATTTAGAATACATATTGTCACCACCCCATCCTACCCTGAGGGTGTCGTAAGAGCCGAACATTGAGAGTAAATAGCCTACTGTGCCACGCTGGCCAAATAGCTTGGCAAAGGGTTTAGTTTCAAGATTTTTTTCTCTTGCCGCTAGGGTTTCAGCTTTGTACTTTTTTGTGAGCATTCTATCCAAACTATTCTAAATGTATCAATACGCGAACTAATTGCTTCTTATAAAAGGTCCTTAACTGAAGCCATACAAATTTTGTGGATGAATATACGCCTTAAAGGTAAAACGGATTAAATTTTGGCCAGACAAATTAACAAATTATTTATTCCATTCCGAATTCGAATCCCGTACCCCTCTTGTTTATTCATAACTATAGTGAGTTTATTATGTATGTCCATGAGCTTAAAGGTTTATTTAAATAAGCATTTAAACTTCTTTTATTGGATTTAGAATACATAGTGTCACCAACCCATTCAATCTTAAGGTGGATGCTCCAGGTAGCCCGCGAAATTCAAATTTTCTTACGCTTTTTGCAATTTGCAGGGCAGTGCTAGGTTGTATGATGATGAACATTTGATTCGCGGCTGTAAGACGTATGTAGTTACAGAGTTATAATCATCAAACTCATCAATACAACCCTCCAAGCTCATAAAGGTGCAAGAATGACTTTGACATTGAATGAGTTTGGAGGGTTGTATTGATGATTTTGATGATTATAATTCTATAACTACATACGTCTTACAGCCGCGAATATCCTCGCATAATCGCACCGCTGTTGGCTGTGGCCACGCGGTAACACAGTATGATAATTTCCCTCAATGAATTTGGAGGTAGCCCGACCCAGTAGTGGGTAATTTATGGGCTGCAATGAGGTGAGATACAATTAAACATTCGACCGTTCATAACAACAGTTCCGAACGCTACCTCTGCTGAGAAGAACGGGCAAGAAACTCAGAGGCTTGTTATTTTTTTTCTTGCGGTACAATTTCTTTTAAGTACAATAACATAAATAACCCAAAGAATAAGCATCGTCTCTTCTGTTAGATGGGTGTCCATATGTAACATCTGACCTCCGTGCATCAAAATACAAAGGTCCTAAATCCATCACCATAAACACACACATTTGATACTTGCTCCACCAAAATAGAGACAACATTCCTATGTGTACATTTCATCACGGTACCTCTAAAACCGCACTTCAAATGAATAACACAATAATAATTAATTCATGTTACCACCGCTCTTAACCGTGCGCGGCTTTGCTTGGGTAGCTTAAGCTCATCCGTTTTTCATTCCCGCAGCACATTAATATTTTACGTAGGTTAAGTTCTGTGTAATTCTTGATGTGTGAAACAATTGATAAGGCATTTGTAAAATAGATATAAATAAATAAATATCCTTGGACATTTCACACAACGCCATCTCGTCCCAAGCTAAGCAACTTAATGCTTGTGTTATGGTAACGAGATGGATGATAAACTACTTGTATACATTTTTTTGCTGTAAATACATACATATTATTGATATTCTCAACCCCATTCTCAACCCTTCATTCAAAGAAAACCCCCAAATCAATTTGTTTCTATTTCCAATTGAAATTCACATTGCATAATTTGTATTGGGTTAGATGAGCCGCCTTTGGATTTGAGAAATATGTGGTTCGTTCGTTGCAGCCCATAAATGACCCACTACTGGGACGGACCTCCTCCAAATTCATGGCGGGAAATTAGCCTACTGTGCCACGCTGGCAAGACGGGCTGGTTTGAATCCAGTTTTCCTTCTCGTGTTGCTAGGTGATCTGCCTCTTGCGTTCTTTTAGTCGCCTCTTACGACACCTTAAAGATGGTATGGGTTGGTGACATTAAGTATTCTAAATCTGTATCTTGGCAGTTAGCTAATTACCCTCCATGTAATGGGAGGAGGACCGATTCAGCAGTGGGTTTCTATAAGCTAGTGCCGCCTTTGGATCAACGGGTCCCGGGTTAATTCCGGGGTCGGGCAAGTGTCTTTGTCTAAACCAAAGGCACTGGCTCGGAGCCTGGGTGTCATTTCTATTTATAATATGTATGTATTTACAAAAAAAAAAATGTATATAAGTAGTTTATCATCCATCTCGTTACCATAACACAAGCATTAAGTTGCTTAGCTTGGGACGAGATGGCGTTGTGTGAAATGTCCAAGGATATTTATTTATTTATTTATTAATATGTTTATGCCACATCCATTGTTCTATTTGTAAGAACAGATCTTTGCAAACATAAGGGTTGAATAAACATAAATTCTTGGTATATGAAACATACTGTTTTTAGTCATGCAAAGTGGAATAGGAGCGTTGAGAGATTAATAAATAGTTCCGTAGTAAATTAAAATATTATCATCATCATTTCAGCCAAGACATCCACTGCTGGACATAAGCCTCTGTCAATGATTTCCACGAAGACTAATTCTGAGCCGCCTACATCCATTATTTATCCGCCGCCCTTAACCTTAAGAGTAATTAGCCTACTCTGCCACGCTGGCCAAACGGGTTAGCACAGGGCTAAGATCAAGATTTCCTTCTCTTTCGGCTATGTCATTTCCAAGTGTCAACTCTTACGACACCCTTAGGATGAAATGGGGTGGAGATACAATGTATTCTAAATCCACACTGAGAGAGAGAGATATAAGCTAACATAAAAATATAAATGTGTTTAGATATGAATTTATAACGAGCTACTAAAGTTTCCAAATAGTTCGTAGGTACGAAGCGGACTTTTTCCGACATGCCTTATTATTGAACTCGATCGGAACTCTTAGTGCTAAGTGATTGGTAAGTTAAACGTTTCGAGTTGGCTAGTTCTTTTGTTCCTAATACGGCAATGTTAACTCGAGCTTTGCTGAAAATTATCTATTTATATAAATTATCAAATAATAGAAAAAAAATCTTCGACTGTTAAGTATGAAATTACTACTGCTTCAGACGGCCCTACAGAGAAGGATCTGCAAAATTCTGTGGTGGCTTGTTGCTAACAAATGAGTAATTTAAGTAACAAATATATACAGTAACTAATATGAGATAATGCACGTCAAATAAATACTTATCCTACTAAAAGAAACAATTAAAATTTTAAGAATAAAGTTTAAGTATTCAGTCCTATCAAAATGCAAACTTTTGTTCTAGTTTAAGTAACGACTACTACCTGCGCTCAAAATGATCTACGTCTGTACCAATATTGCTTGTAATCATTAATTGTACACGTATCAATTAGTTGAAAAATTAACTACGAAACTCAGTAGGCTCTTCTCTGTACATCATCATCAGCCCACATTAGTCCACTGCTGGACATAGGCCTCCCCTAAAGAGCGCCATAGCGCCCTGTCCTCGGCTTGACGCATCCAGCCGCTGCCCGCAGCCTTTCGCAGATCGTCGCTCCATCTAGCAGAGGGTCGTCCTACACTACGCTTGCCTATTCGCGGTCTCCACTCAAGAACTCGTCTACCCCAGCGGTTGTCGGTTCTTCTACAGATATGACCAGCCCACTGCCACTTCAGTCTGCTAATTCGCTGAGCTATGTCGGTGACTTTGGTTCTCTGTCGGATAATCTCGTTACGGAGCCTATCTTTCAGAGAAACTCCCAACATAGCTCTCTCCATAGCACGCTGAGCGACTTTAAACTGGTGGACTAGTCTCACCGTGAGTGTCCACGTCTCGGCGCCGTAGGTCATGACGGGTAGGACGCACTGATCGAAAACTTTCGTTTTCAAGCTCTGCGGGATGGGCGACGAGAAGACTCGACGAAGTTTTCCAAATGCTGCCCAGCCCAGCTGGATTCTCCTCTTGGCCTCCCTATCGAAGCTGTTCCTACCTAATTGCAAAATTTGCCCGAGGTATATATATTCTGGAACAGCTTCAACAAGATGACCATTTACGACGATAGGTCTCGGATGAATGTGGTCATTCATCATGATTTTGGTTTTATCCAAATTCATGCCGAGACCCACCCGTCGCGAGGCTGATGCTAAGCTGGGCAGCATCTGTTGTAGCTCCTCCAGCGACTCCGCCATTAGGACTATGTCATCTGCAAATCTCAAGTGTGAGATGTACTGGCCATTTATGTTAATACCCTTATCTTTCCAGTCCAGCGTCTTAAACACATCCTCCAAAGCGCTTGCGAACAGTTTCGGGGATATTACATCCCCCTGTCACACTCCGCGGCAAAGTTGGATGAGTTTAGTACGCTGGTCCTGTACTTGGACACACATAGAGGCCTCATCGTACAGACATCTCAACACTTGGATGTAACGATAGTCCACTTCGCATCGCTGAAGGGATTCAAGAACAGCCCAGGCTTCGACGGAGTCAAAAGCTTTCTCATAGTCCACAAAAGCTAGACACAGGGGCCGATTATACTCTTCGGACTTCTGTATAATTTGCCTCACTGTGTGGATGTGGTCTATGGTGCTATAACCCCTACGAAACCCGGCCTGTTCCGGAGGCTGAAATTCATCGAGTCTTATGGCGAGACGGTTCGCCATGACTCTTGAAAACAACTTATAGACGTGGCTCAGGAGTGAGATGGGCCTGTAATTTTTAAGAAGTGTGGTATCACCTTTCTTAAAAAACAGTACCACCAAACTCCTGCTCCACGCCTTAGGAGTTCTCCCGCAGTGAATGACGGAGTTAAAGAGTCTTTGCAGTTCCTGTATGACAGGAATCCCTCCTGTCTTCAGAAGTTCTGAAGTAACTCCGTCTTCACCGGGGGCCTTTCCATTTCTAAGTTGTTTAAGAGCCAGCACGATTTCGTCTTGGCTGATATCGGGCAGTTCGTCGGTATAGTGGCGGACCAGGGTGGCTCTTTGATCCTGGATAGAACTTTCAGGGCGAGTGGCATGTGCAGCATAAAGCCGGCCATAGAAGTCTTCGATCTCGGCAAGAATCTCCGGCTTAGACAAAACGGTTCTGCCATCGCGTGTTGTGAGCTTCGTCAGGTGGCTCCTCCCAAGCTGCTTAATGAACACCTTGGACCCTCGGTTTCGCTCAATTGCCTCTAATATGAGGCGGGTATTGGAGCTCCGAAGGTCACGCCGTGTCATTTTAGCAATTTGTCGGTTGAGATTTGCCCTGTCTGACGAAGTGGCATGTGTAGTTTCCCGTCTTTTTGTCATAAGCCGCAGAGTCTCGTCCGAGAGTTTGGACTTCGTACCTTTACGCTGCGTTCTACAAAATTTGATGCCCTCACCCCTTAGTGTATCTAAGATTTTTTGTAGGGTCTCGTCGACGTCATCGGTAGGCTCTATGGCAGCAAATCTAGCGCCCAGTATGTCCTGGAACGCTTCGGTTTCCGCCATGGTTTGGAATGGGTTCGGTCGGAGCGTGGACTTCATCAGACGGTTTCTTTCGAGCTTTAAGTCGATATTCAGAGAGCCTCGGACAAGTCGGTGATCAGAGCCTGTATTAAATCGGTTGATCACCGAGACGTCTCTGAATATGTGCTTCTTGTCCGTCATGATGAAGTCGATCTCGTTTTTGGTCACAGTATCGGGACTTTGCCAAGTCCACTTCCTGTGGGGCTTCTTCTTAAAGAAAGAGTTCATTAAGTAGAGCCCCTCTTTCTCTAGGAAGTCGACAAGCATTTGCCCCCTGTGATTCCTACTTCCATAACCATGGGGTCCCACTCGGGATTCACCGCCAATCTGAGCACCTACCTTGCCGTTAAACACTGTTCTCTGTACAGCAGAATTTTATTCCGAACCAGTAGTAGCTACGCACTTGACATATTATTTGTGTTCAGATCTATTTTATCAAAGTGAATTTTATTAGATTTGATGTCTTACGCTTTCCTTATTTGATTAAGTATATTTTTACGGCGTATTTTACAAAACAAAAAATGTCTTTCTACAAATTTTTAACTGTATCAACATTCATCATGAATCATGCATAATATTTTAACCAGTAGAGTATTCGTCGCTTTACCTATTAATAATTCAAATAAAAGTAACAGCTGCGAGTTTACCTGATGACGGATTGGGAATGGCTCTCGATTCAAGTTGGTTCGTTATCGGCGCCCGACTCTGCAGGTACTTACTTAAGTGACGGTTTCACTGCTTAATTTGAGTTTCTTTGCGGAGTTGATCTCGCAAAGATTTATGTTAGTTGGAAAAAAATATTGGGCCAAAATTTAAGTGCGGTACGTACCTGTAAGTAGAGCATTTTAAAAAGTTCACTTGAAGCTGTTAAATCCATGCGATCTGCTTGTTTTTAACCCCCGACGCAAAAAGAGGGGTGTTATAAGTTTCACGTGTCTGTCTGTCTGTCGGTCTGTCTGTCTGTCTGTCTGTCTGTCTGTATGTGGCACCGTAGCTCGCGAACGGATGAAGCGATTTCAATATAGTTTTTTTTGTATGACAGGTGAGTTACGGGCGAGTGTTCTTAGACATGTTTGATGAAAATCGGTTGAGTCGTTTAAAAGTTATGGGGGGTGAAAGTGGGGAAGAATAACTGAAAGTCTGCAAATATAATCGAGTGGGGTCTCAAATGAAAGCGCATCACGTGCAGATTACAAAATAATATGTTCCATGAAAATAAGCTGACAACTTATACATCTACATCATAATAAGCGTGTACCTATAAAAAGCAGAAAATAAAAATTAAATTAAAAATTTAAATATACCCCCGACACAATTACCTAAGTTCCCTGTAAAAAGTAGAAAATAAAAAAAATAAATTAAAAATTTAAATAAACCCCCGACACAACAACCTTTAAAAAGTAAAAAATAAAAATAAATACTTCGCGTTGGGGGACCACTCCCACTTATTTATTACCTGACCCCTGGTCCCCCAACGCGAAGTATTTATTTTTATTTTTTACTTTTTAAAGGTTGTTGTGTCGGGGGTTTATTTAAATTTTTAATTTAATTTTTTGTTAAATGTTCTTTTTTATACAGCCTGTTTTTATAATCCACTAGCGACCCGCCCCGACTTCGCACGGGTGCAATGATGAACCTCTAAATTTATCAGTGTTTCTCTACAATATTATGGATGTATTATACCTATAAACCTTCCTCTTGAATCACTCTATCCATTAAACGAAACCGCTTCAAAATCCGTTGCGTAGTTTTAAAGATTCAAGCATACTTAAGGACGGACAGACTACAGCGACTTTGTTTTAAAATATGTAGTGATAGTGATAGAGATAAACTCTAAGGTACGAATGAGACACGAAACCAACTCAAAATGAACTTTATTGATATAAGTTGTATAACAAAACTCTTATAAATCGTCATATTTAGTGTTACCAAGATGATCTTACGGCCATTGTACTACACTAGGTGGTGGAGACTTCTGGAGACTGCCTTTCTTCCTTCCAAGGATGCCCTCCGATGGTTGTAACCGTTCGGGACGCCACAGTATATTGCCTCCTCGCGAACCTGTGGCGACAAACAAGACGTGTGAGGGTATACTGTCCCCATTTGTGTTCGTGAATTACATGTTTGGAAATTGCTCCCGCGATACATGTTAAACCTAGTGCAGGGGCTTCGTTGTTAAACAAATATATTAAATATTAAAACCCATTTTTCCAAATTGAAGTCAACACTTATTGGTAAAAAAAGAATTTCCAAATGCGATAGAATATAAAAAGGAATGTAGAACGAATTCCTTTTTTAAAATCACATAAAAATAAAACCACTTTCTCAACAAAATGGCGGCCGATTCGTTCCCCTTAACAAAATGGCGGCCGATTCGTTCTGAAACATGTACTATACAGTTCTAGAACATTCCCGAGATAACAAACATGGTCCACAAAAAGGATCATAAAACGGCCATAAAGCCCGTCAAAGCCGACCACCATTCGTCCTTTTAACGGAAGTATACGTTGACCCTTTAAAACCAGTTAAAAACGACCTGTAACAGACTGACCGCTGTAAAAGTGCCCTTAGGGGTACACCAGACAATATTCTGAGCAACGACCGTTTACGATTCTTTTTTAAACTGCTCTAGATATAACCTGTATCGCTGGGGCAGTTACAAACATGTAATTCACGAACACAAATGACACCCAGACTCCGAGCGAGTGCCTCTGGTTTTTTTTTTTTACTATGCTCTACCTCTTATTATGATCAGAGCCTATTTTTACCACATTCATACAAGTTCTCGCTATCATGCCTCTCGCACTTTCTTTCTACATACTATAGTATCTTTCTTTCATTCCGGGGGTTCTAAACCCATGCTATTCCTTTTTTATTTTGTGCCTATTTTTCCTATTCCTATTCTTAAACTATGTATTCCTTATTTCTTTATTTCCTCCTTTGGCCTTTTTATTACTCCTTTAGTTCCTTTGTTCCTTTCCTGCCCGTAGGATTTAATAAAATAAACACATATTTATTTGTTTGTTTTCTTAATTTTACAATTTTCATTCTTTTACTACTTATTACTATTACATTGTTCGCTTGTTCTTAATCTATTCTTAATCTAATTCCTAATAAATGTTATGTACTATTTTATCTATATATGTTATATACTATATTATCAGAGTGCATCTGGTTAAGACAAAGACACTTGCCCGACCCCGGAATCGAACTCGAGACCCGTTGATCTAAAGGCGGCACATGTTACCCTCAATAAATGGCGACCTAAAAAAAAGCAGCTACAGAATTTCTGTCTCTGTACAGCTGTGCTGTTGTTCCGAACCAGTGGTAGTGTTCAATTTTAAATGATAAATTTTATTTTAGTGTTTGTCTGCCAAGACAGCTCTAATGAGCCAATTTGATTACTACTACTACAACTATTTAGCCTACATTTGATTTGTAATAGACAACGACATATAATGGCGCAGAACTTACAAGAGTTATTTAAACTTATTAATGTACGTAGGCTCGCAGGACCGACGCCCGATGGGGCAAAAAAGTCCTCGAGTGGCGACCGCGTTCCGGAAGGCGCAGTGCTGGTAGGCCTCCCACACGGTGGACCGACGACCTGGTTAAGGTCGCCGGAAAGCAGTGGATGCGGGCGGCCCAGGACCGGCCTTTGTGGAGATCCTTGGGGGAGGCCTATGTCCAGCAGTGGACGTCTTTTGGCTGAAATGATGAATGTATTGCGTCATGGCGTAACAAATTTCATAATTCGTTTACATATCACTTGTGTTTTAGCTAGTTATTAATGGGTAAACAAGCTAATCTTTATGCGATTGAAATTCTATCGTCGAATATTATGTAAAACTCTCATAAAATAAGAGCGCCCGCTGTAAATATCACTACATAGTATAAAACAAAGTCGCATTCTTCTGTCCGTCCCTATGTATGCATAAATCTTTAAAACTACGCAACGGATTTTGAAGCGGTTTTTTTTAATAGATAGAGTGATTCAAGGGGAAGGTTTATATGTATAACCCACCCCCGCTTTGCACGGGCGAAGCCGGAGCGGGCCACTAGTAAGATTAATAAAAAAAAAACCAAAAATGAAAAAAATAAAACCCACTACTGAGTGGGGTCTCCTCCAGTTACGTAGGTTAATTGGCCTACTGTGCCAAGCTGGCCAGACGTGTTGGCATAGGGTCGCGTATCAAATTTTCAGCAGTCATTTCCTTGTTTACGACGCCCTTAGGAAGGAATGGGGTGGTGACACTATGAATTCTAAATCCGCTCCACATAAACGCTATACTTAGTTACAATTTCATCGTTACAGTCCATGAATGGCCCACTACTGAGTCGGGCCTCCTCCAAATTCATGGAGGGAAATTAGCATAATGTGCCACGCTGGGAAGACTGGTTGGCACAAGGTTTGTATCAAGTTTTACTTCTCTTGCGGCTAGGTGATGGTGAGTCTGTGTGGTGATGGATTTATAATATGCAGTGTCACCAACCCATACCACCCCGAGGGTGTCGTAAGAGGCGACTAAGGGAACCAAAGAGTTACAATTTAATCAAGTTAAAATGACTATACAATTATACATATAAGTCTATACAATAATGTACGTCTGTGAATGCCTTTACAAGAAACCTTTTCTTATCCAAGTTATTTCCATTCGATTTCCCCGAGACAGAATTTGGCTTCTTAAGGTCATTGAATGAGAGTAAAAGAATTCAATTTATCTGAGGGCACGACGCTTTTACAAAATTTGCATGTCTAAATAATGAATGTTAAGTATCGGATTGAAAGGTTTTGCTTAGGTATTCCGAACACTGGGTTTACGTTTGCGTAATTCCATCATCATCATCTTACTTCAAGTCACAGCTGGACTGCCACGTCAGCCCTCGGGTTGGCGGTCAACCTGGTCTGGTGCACCGCAGCGGTTTAGGGCTCGCAGGGCAACTCTGAGGACAGAGGAGTCCCCGCAGCCCAAACTCGCCACGATACCGTATGCTGCTCTTTGTCTGGCCTCTCCCCGTGGGCCCGCCCGGCATGAGTGACCCTGAGCTGGTAAGATGTGCCGCCTTTGGATCAACGGGTCCCGGGTTTGATTCCGGGGTCGGGCAAGTGTCTTTGTCTAAACCAGAGGCACTGGCTCGGAGTCTGGGTGTCATTTCTATCTATAATATGTATGTATTTACAAAAAAAAATGTATATAAGTAGTTTATCATCCATCTCGTTACCATAACACAAGCATTAAGTTGCTTAGCTTGGGACGAGATGGCGTTGTGTGAAATGTCTAAGGATATATTTATATTTATGGATCATGAAGGTACACAAGCCCACGGTAAGGTAACAGTACATTCGAGGGGATTGGTCCGAGATCTCCCGCATCCCCAGTTAGACGCATTCAGCGGTAGTCCACATCTTTTTGAAGATCTTAGTTCCATCTCTAATATACAGTCTATCTCAGGTGAGATATTCGTGCATAGGTATATACTTTTATACCTACTACTCATACATGACCCACTGCCGCGTCGGGCGTGCTTCAGTTACTTGGACAGTAATTAGCCTACTATACCACGCAAGCCAGATGGGTTGGAACGGGTTTCATATCAAGTTGTCCTTCTCTTGCAGCTAAGTTAGCGGCATTCTCTTCTCTTCTCTTCCCTGCAATATGGTTGAGGAGGGCGATGGTTGCCGCATGCGTCATGCTTGTGAACAGGTGCCGTTGCTGGGGGTCGGTTAACTTGGGCATTACAAGGTTACTATTGTCAACTATATTTGGCTGATGTTTGGCCCTTTGGAACTATTGCGTGAGTTTGCTCTCACAAATCTGTCTTATAACCAGTCTTGTACCCAAATGGCGATCTAAAAAGAGCAACTACAGAGTTTCTTACCGGCTCTTCTCTGTAGAGGTGCATTCCGAACCGGTGGTAGATGGTAAATAATTAATTTTAAATGGTAAATTTTAAATTTTATTTTTTGTTTGACCTGTCAAAAGAGCTCTAATGAGCCAACTTGATTAAATGACTTTTGATTTTGATTTTTTTTTTATTGTCCGACATGAGCCGACGAAAGGATATAACAATACCGATAACTTAGACCAATACTTGAATGACGACTCTGGGAACGATATTTACTTATTAATTTATCTAACTTAAATCTACCATAACAGGATTGTCCATATTGCGTTAGAAAAGCTAAAACCTTAACATTGTTATTACATTCATAATATCAAATGTTTTGCCCTTGTGAGGTCGTTCAATGAGCAAGCAAACAAATTTACCACCTCTGCTACCATGTTGAACGTGACATGTCGAGGACTAGCCTCCTGCGGTATCAATCCATCATTAAACTATTGATACGGCAGGAGAAACAAAAGATCCCACAAGACCGAAGTGTACTTGAGTATTGTACAAGTAAGTCTTGTACAAACAGAATAACCCTGCCGGTCCCCAACAGTTGGTTATCATATTATTGGTATAACATGAATAGAATAGAATAACCTTTATTCTGAGAAAACTGCAGACAACACAGAACATAAGGAAATACAAATATATAGATACATGTTAGTTACATTAAATTCTTAAAGCTAATAAGTATTTCACATGAGGATCTCAGACATAAAAAAAAGAATTGCTATAGATTACTCGTGTGGTGACGGATGTAGAATACACAGTATCACCAACCCCTTTCCTCCCTGAGGGTGTCGTACGAGCCGACAAAAGTAAATGACAAGGCTGAAAACCTAGGCGCAGGAGAAGGAAAACTTGATATGAAACCATCTGGCCAGCGTGGCACAGTAGGCTAATTACCCTCCTTGTGCCCAAATCCGACCCATAAATGACCCACCATTGATGGGCTGAGTATAAATTATAATAAAAAGTCCTCGAGTGGCGACCGCGTTCCGGAAGGCACAGCTGGTAGGCCACAGTGTGGGGGACCGACGACCTGGTTAAGGTCACCAGAAAGCAGTGGATACGGGCGGCCCAGGACCGGCCTTTGTGGAGATCATTGGGGGAGGCCTATGTCCAGCAGTGGACGTCTTTTGGCTGTAATGATGATGATGATAAAATTATAATTACTCTAAGTGAGCCACAAATTAAGGAATAGTATCAAAACCGTTAATACTCGTCTAAGATACTTAGTCAATAACTTAAAGTTCCTTAAAATTGGATCATTTGAAGCTTAGGCTTGTTGCTCTGACTCACAAACTTACAAAGACTGTTATCATTAAAATTCTCTCTCAAACTCCAACTCTCACAATTTCTCCTTTATTTGTCTTTGCAGAGAAAACATTTGATCTCTCTCTTAACGTTTTAAGTAAATTTCAATAGATGTAAGGTATCTTCACATTGCCGTCGATGTTAAACACAAAAAATTTCACATTCATTACAAATATGTACAAAAGAACATTCCAAGCGGACTGGATACGTCCAGTCCACTTGGCATCGCATCAGATCTGCTGGGCGCAGCGTGTTGGAGCAGTATCAAATTAAAAAATTCTCTCATGCACATCATACATTTTATAACCTCAACATTTGCAAGAATTAAAAAAATATATATGGTATCTACTACTCAGCCCACAGATGACCCACTGCTGAGTCGGGCCTCCCCCAGTTACATGGAGGGTAATTCTTAAGGTAAACTTGACATCGATAAGTTTCTGCAAACTAAGCATGTATTGCTTGATAAATTGTTCATATAAATCTCTTAGGATTATTATTGAACTATGTAGATCTTCAAATAATAGATTTTTTTTTATTATTTATCACTATCACTACATAGTTTAAAACAAAGTCGCTGTCGTCTGTCCGTCCCTAAGTATGCTTATATCTTTAAAACTACGCAACGGATTTTGATGCGATTTTCTTTAATAGTTAGAGTGATTCAAGAGGAAAGTTTATAAGTATAATACATGCATATTTTTGTAGAGAAACATTGATAAATTTAGATGTTCATCATTGCACCCGTGCGAAGCCGGAGCGGGTCGCTAGTTTATAATAAAATCGATTTGTATTTAATCGATTGTTTTTCTTCATTGAATCTATTGCTGACAGTGTGAGCTTACCTTTAGGTTCTTTTGAGCCATTGTCTTGTGCATTTTTTTCCAGGAGAATTTTTCATAACCTACTTATCTAACGCTTTTATCCCATCACAGCAGATCAAATACACAGGATAATAAAATGGTATAACGAATTCACTTTTACGTAAAAATTGTTTTGGCATTTCATTAATTGCTTTGTCTTTGTGGTGACGGATTTAGAATACATAGTGTCACCATCCCATTATATCCTTAGTGTTATCCTTAGACAGATAACCTCGCCACAAGAGAAGGAAAACTTGATACAAAACCTTGTGCCAACCAATTGGGCCAGCGTGACACAGTAGACTAATGAACCTCCATGTAACTGGGGGAGGCTTGACTCAGCAGTGGGTCATCTATAGGCTGAGTAGTAGTATTAATAGCTTAATTTTAGAAGAAACGCAGTTTTTAACAAACATCTAAGTAGATACGAATTTAGACTTAAAATTGGTACCATTTTGATATTACGAACTGTCATGGCAATTTTAGTTTTATTATCTTTATTAATCATATTTTACAAAAAAAAAAAACTTAATAATAAAAAAACTAGCCGGGGCGACCCGCCCCGGCTTCGCACGGGATATTATGGATGTATATACATATAAAACTTCCTCTTGAATCACACTATCTATTAAAAAAACCGCTTAAATATCCGTTGCGTAGTTTTAAAGATTTAATATGTATATTAAGCATACATAGGGACGGACAGACGACAGCGATTTTGTTTTATACTATGTAGTGATTAAAAACTCAATAGTTAATCATCATCATCATCATTTTCAGCCAAAGGACGTCCACTGCTGGACATAAGCCTCCCCCAAGGATTTCCACAAAGGCCGGTCCTGGGCCGCCCGCATCCACTGCTTTCCGGCGATCTTAACCAGGTCGTCGGTCCACCGTGTGGGAGGCCTACCAGCACTGCGCCTTCCGGAACGCGGTCGCCACTCGAGGACTTTTCTGCCCCATCGGGCGTCGGTCCTGCGAGCTATGTGCCCTGCCCACTGCCACTTAATAACATTAATTCAAGAAGATATTATGTAATATCGCGTTAAAAAATGGCAAGCCCACTGAGTTTCTTCCACCAGATCTTCTCGGTTGGTACCGCGTTCCAATCTGGTAATAGTTAAAAACGACGCCATAGTTTGTTTTTACATTAACGCATGTAACTATTATATAATTATATTTATGTATTAAGTATCCGTATTCCACATTAGTACACAATTTTGTTTTTTTTTTGTTTGTTTGGTTTATTTTGTTTTACTAAGTATTTTACTACCTATAGTTTGCTTAAGTTACCGTTCCATTATACAAGCTTGTTGTGGCACCTTAAATTATTGTGCATTTACCCTATATGATTAAGATCTATCTTTTTGTTAATAATAATGTAACAATTACTGGTTGTCCTAAATTAATATTGAATTGTAATTATTAGCTTTTTTAAATTTATATCTGTGTTTACGTTTTGTGATTAAAAGTTGGATACTCCCTCATACTGCAAAATAGAAAAAAAAACTATATTATTTAACCGCTCCTTTCGGTAAGCTCTATGCCTTCGAATAGAAAACTGTTTATTTAAAAAAGGATTTTAATGACAACGCTCATTTTGAACAGCCGCCACTTTTTGCCACTCAAGAACCCCATTCGAAATTTGAAAAAGACCACTAGTCATTTGAAATTCGAATGCGCTCCTTGTCATTTGCCGCGCACCCTCCGTGGAGTTAGCACGTTTTAATGAAGTGATGTCCAGATGGTGTCTAGAAGTAAGGAATTTAAATTAATCTGTCCCCTTTTTCATTAAGACTTTTTGTCTCCTTAACTCTCATTTCAACTGTTTCCTTTTCTCCGTCCCCGAGATAAAGCCGTTTCATTATCGTTCGACCTTTCTTAAGGGCCATTTACATGGAGACACCTATTTGCCTAAAAAGTACAATTTATCGACAGTATGAAAAAATGTATGATGTTTTTCTATCTACTAGAGTGGCGGACTACCGCAGCCTACGTTTGTATGATCAGGCTTTCTCCAGTTTAGCTCTGGTGACCTTTTTGCGATATCCGTGTAGTAACGGATTTAGAATAGATAGTATCATTATCATTATCCTGTCCTTGGGGCTAGGTCACGTGGTCGCCCTCGCAAGCGCTGGCTGGACGTCTTCAAATCCGACATGATAGGCAATGATCTAACGGAAATGTTGAAGGTCGGGAAAAGTGGAGGAAGCTCAGTCGGAAGGCAGACCCTGGTAATAGCCGGGATTAACGCCAGGCAGAAGAAGAAGAAGTGTCATCACCTCATTCCATCCTGAGGGTGCCGTCGATAATAGGAAATAACAAGATTACTAACCTAGCCGCAAGTGAAGGAAAACTTGATGAAACCCTTTGCCTACCTATCTGGCCAGCGTGGCACAGCAGGCTAATTACCCGCGCAACTGTCACCACTGCACAGTTAAGGGGAATCCCCCCTGGCATGCACCAGGGGTACGGAATGATAGTAACCCCCAATCGGGCGATAAACTTTCTTCTTGTGAATGGACCTTTATATTATCGTGGGAGTTTTTCATAGCAATAATTAAGGGCTCGATGTTGCGAACTAAGAGTGAAGTTTATCTGTGAAAGATTTATGTTTCGGAGCTTGGGGCTCTATTAATCTATGCCGGCTACCAAGGAGCACGTGGGGAACGTGGGGAGCGCATCCCGGAGTCCTGAAGTGGGGAACAGTCGAGGAACGCTGTTGGTTGGGTAGATTAGGTCGGCCATCTGTCCGCACTTTTTCCGCCCTAGTGTAAGTTTAAGTAGTAAATTATACAGCGTGATTCATCGATTAATGAGAACTTGCATGTTGTTCGTTTAGAATCGGTAACGTTGGTACAGTTGCTAAAATATACAGGGTGGTCAAAAAGTCGTGGATCAAACGAAACCAGCGGTTAGATGGGGCCATCAGCAGCAAAAAATTGTTCTACGAGAGGTCCTTAGGGTCAACCCCTGCAGAGTTACAATAGATTTTGTGTTTATATGAGAAATTGTCTTTTTTTTACTAAAACTTGATAAAATTCGAAAAAATCTACACCCTGTATCTTTTTTATAATTTTCACTAGATTGGTACTGATGAGTCCTTTCGTTAGACATGCTATTTATGGTAGTTTATTGGGTGTGTTGAAGATAATATTAAGTTTTACGAAAGCAATAATTCTTAAATCAAAACTTGTTACTTACTTCGGACCCCACTGTGAAAAAAAAATACTCTACAGAAAAGTGCCACTGTATCACAATTTTTGGCGCATTTAATAGGGATTCTAAAAAGGTATTACATATGGCTATGCGTGGCTTCGATATCTTCCAAGGACGATCTTTCGTAGCAAGGCCAGAGTTAATTCATACATAAAACTCGGTTAGGCCTACTAACCTAACCTTACCTAAGCGTGATCGTTTTCCGAACTACAGGGTCTTTATCGTCGTTTCAGCCCATAAATGACCCACTACTGAGTCGGGCCTCCTCTAAGTTCATGTTGGGAGATTAGCCTACTGTGCCACGCAGCCAAGACGGGTTGACACAGGGTTTCTTCAAGTTTTCCTTCTGTTGCGGCTAGGTGATCTGCCTAATGCGTTCTTTTAGTCGCCTCTTACGACACCTTCAATATGGTATGGGTTGGTGACATTGTTTATTCTTTATCGTCTTCGTTTCCGCCCATAAATGACCCACTACTTTGTCGGGCCTACTCACAATTCATGGAAGGACATTAGCCTACTGTGCCACGCTGGCAAAACGGGTTGGCACAGGGTTTGCTGACCCGGTAAGACTCCCTCCAAGTGCGAATTATGTACGCACATAAAGAATATAATTCTAATAAATTTTCCGTGTGGTGTCACCAGCCCATACCATATTGAGGGTGTCGTAAGAAGCGACTAAAAGAACGCATTATGCAGATCACCTAGCCGCAACAGAAGGAAAACTTGAAGCAAACCCTGTGTCAACCCGTCTTGGCTGCGTGGCACAGTAGGCTAATCTCCCAACATGAACTTAGAGGAGGCCCGACTCAGTAGTGGGTCATTTATGGGCTGAAACGACGATAAAGACCCTGTAGTCCGGAAAACAATCACGCTTAGGTAAGGTTAGGTTAGTAGGCCTAACCAGTTTTATGTATGAATTAACTCTGGCCTTGCTACGAAAGATCGTCCTTGATAGATATCGAAGCCACGCATAGCCATGTGTAATACCTTTTTAGAATCCCTATTAAATGCGCCAAAAATTGTGATACAGTGGCACTTTTCTGTAGAGTATTTTTTTTTCACAGTGGGGTCCGAAGTAAGTAACAAGTTTTGATTTAAGAATTATGTCTTTCGGAAAACTTAATGTTATCTTTACCACACCCAATAAACTACCATAAATAGCATGTCTGACGAAAGGGCTCATCAGTACCAATCTATTGAAAATTTTAATAAAGATACAGGGTGTAGATTTTGTGGATTTTTATCAAGTTTTAGTAAAAAAAGGACAATATCTCATAAAAACACAAAATCAATTAAAACTCTGCAGGGGTTGACCTTAGGGACCTCCCGTAGAACAATTTTTTGCTGCTGATAACCCCATCTAACCGCTGGTTGCGTTTGATCCACGACTTTTTGACCACCCTGTATATAATTTTTGTCACGTTCGTTTAAGCTGCGCAGAATAGATCGTGTGTAGCAAATAATAACGCACAAGACAGTCTCTCTATCTTTTCGCGTGTCTTTAAGGGTCAAAAGGAGTGTGTAAATGATTACTGAAAGGCTAATACCCAAATTACGATTGATGATTAACACTGTGTATATTTTTACTGCTTATACTTGCTGAATAGTCAGCCAATGAATTACCAACAGCTGAATCGGGCCTCCTCCAATTACGTGGAGGGTCATCAACCAACTGTACCACGCTGGCCAGAGGGGTTGGCACAAGCTTTCCGTTTCTTGTAGCTAGGTTATCGGCCTTGTCATTTACTTTTGTCGGTTCTTACGACACCCTCGGGATGAAATGGCGTGGTGACACTACGTATTCTAAATCGGACACCACATGCACTACTATGTAGTATTTTCGGAAATATTTTTGGAGACTCCGAGGTTTGTACTATACAATCGATCACGCTGTATACAATGTTCACCAAAAGCCCAAACACACTCCAACAAAAGATATTCCAACTTCATTCAGTGCGAGATAATATCAATAAAAACCGAAGGGTGCTCGTAAAATTTAAATGGAGTTTTAAAAAGTGCTACGAAAACGCTTAGTTCATCCGATCTGTATTTGTTTATTGTGGAAAAGGTACAGTCGAGCACATAATACTATCACGATTTGTAAAATGCTTTCGGTGCGGTGACGGCTTTAGAATACACAGTGTCACCACTACATTCCATACTGAGGGTGCGTGCGTAGACGCCACCGAAAAAAATACAAGGGCAAATACTTGATGCGAAACCCAGTACTGACCCGACAGGCTATCCTAGCACTGTAGGCTAATTACCCTTCATGTAATGGAAGAGCCTTACACAGCAGTGGGTCAACTATGGGCTGACCCACCCCTTAGACCAGCAAGGCACTTATTTCAAACTACTGAACCGATTTCGATAAAAAGAAGATGAACTCAAACTCAAAAGGAACTTTATTTACGTAGGATTCATCACAAAACTCTGATAAATCGTCATATTTATAAACACCATTATCTTACGGCCCCTGTCCCACACTAGGTGGTAGTCTCCACATACATCTATCAGTCGTCATACCTACATTCACACCTTTCACACACAACTTCTCACTCCTACGTTCTACAATCCCTGCGTTCACTCACATTCATGCCGAAACTACCACCGGTTCGGAAGGCTGCTCTACAGAGAAGAGCTGGCAAGAAACTCTGTAGTTTTTTTTTAATTATTGGTTTGGTTTACAAAAAACACTAAACAGCATAGTGAGAGCAAGTTCGCAAGATGAGAGAAATACGCTACACGTTTACGCAATGAATGACGAATAGACCTTGACAGGGCCAATCAAAAAACAAATCCGCGAATAAAGGTCTCCATTACGTCCTTTTTATTAAGCAATAAACATAATAAAAATCTTCAAAATCAAAGCAAAATCTTATTGCCTGAGCTATGCGGTAAAATGCTTACAAAAACATACAGACACATTCAGAATCTCCTCTTTTGAAGTCGGTTATCAAGGTATCCGTTAATAATGTAACTACATAGTATGGTACACAATTACACATATTTCGTTTTTGATGGTGATTGTACTATGAAATGGCTTCGGGCCCGGAATATCCGAAATTTGTTGACTACGATCTGCGTTTTGTTGATGTCATAGCATGTTTTATGGTTGTACAGTATATTCAAAGGTGAGTACATAAAAAAGTATTGATTGTCCGCGTAACAGATTTGGAACACACAATCATCATCATCATACAACTTGTGGATAGCCGTGCAAGAGTAACCATTAATAAGTATATAGATAGGTAGGTAGACAGCCACATTTTTTCTATCAGTTTATGGACAAATGTAATGTTGTACAATAACCATACTACACATCAGAATAACCCATAGACTATCATCGCTATCATTACATATTACAAAACAAAGTCGCTGTCGTCTGTCCGTCCCTATGTATGCTTAAATCTTTAAAAATACGCAACGGGATTTGAAGGGTTTTTTTATAGATAGAGTGATTCAAGAGGAATGTTTATTTGCATAATACATCCATCATTGCACCCGTGCGTAGCCGGGGCGGGTCGCTAGTAATTTATAAATATATGTGGTGAATTATTCAAAATATAACGATAAGTATTAAATAAGTAGGAAAAGATCGGACAAATCTAATAGATTTAGATTACTTTCCATCAACATTATCACAATTTACCGCGAGGCGCAGCTTAAGTTTTAACATAAGTATAACGTTGTGGTTTCTAAGGTTTTCACGAATATTACACATTGAAATTAGAACCTTTTTAACGTTATTTAGTTCCCGACGTTTCGAATTGAATAATGTAATATACGTTATCGAAATAAATAATGTAATATATGTTTAACAACGTAACATATTACGCGATAAATCCGTTGAAAAGTATTTAATTTCAATTAAGTATAACGTTGCCTAAGTAAATTACAATATGACAATTTTATCTGACACACGTGCAGTGTCAGAAAAAGTATATTTGCTGAAACGGAATCCTCTAGAAATGATCATAGCTGGCAACGGCCGGGCTAAAATATTAGATATGCCAAAGTAATGTTAGCAACTACTTCTTTTGGCGGTGTTCCGTATCTTGTTCCAATATGTTACACATTTCTTGCATTAATATAGATCATTGCATTAATATCTACTAAGAGTATTTTCAAATACATCAGATTCACAAAACGTGTTGTCACCACCCTATTCCATTCCGAGGGCGTCGTCGTATTATCAAATCCGTCAGATTCACAATACGTAGTGTCTCCATCCTATTCTATCCCGAGGGTGTCTTCAAAATCGACAACGCTGAAAACCTAGCTGCAAGACAAGGAAAACTTGTCACTAAACCGCTTGCCAACCCGTCTGACCAGCGTGGTCTAGTAGGCTAATGACCGTAGGTCTACTCAACAGCTGGTCATCTATGGGCTAACTAGTAGTACAAGGTACTGTCCACCAGCCAACACTATCCTGAGAATGTCGTAAGAAAAAAGGAATGCAAGAGAAGGAAAACTTCATACAAACCCTGTGCCGACCCGTCTTGCCAGCGTGGCACAGTGGGCTAATTTCCCTCCATGAATTTGGAGGAGGTCTAAAGAGCTACCTTGTTAGAAGTTTGGCAACGTCTCAAAAGTGAGGAGTTGCAGTAAAGATGAATATTGTAGGCCTCAATTAATTATGATTGATGATTATGTTCGAAATGTCCACCAGCCAACACTATCCTGAGAATGTCGTAAGAAAAAAGGAATGCAAGAGAAGGAAAACTTCATACAAACCCTGTGCCGACCCGTCTTGCCAGCGTGGCACAGTGGGCTAATTTCCCTCCATGAATTTGGAGGAGGTCTAAAGAGCTACCTTATTTTAAAATATATCTCATGTGTTTGTTTGTCATTGTATTTTTTTTGTCTTGTGCCACAATAAAGAATATGTCTATGTCTATGTCTATGTCTAAAATGATGTATTATTCTAGAACTTTCTGTAATATTTTTCCATATTTGGCGTGTGGTAGCTCTTTCTCTTCCCTGCAATATGTTTGAGGTGGGTAATAACTGCCACATACGTCATGCTTGTGAACAGGTGCCGTTGCTGAGGGTCAGTTGGCTCAGGCATTAAAAGGCTACTATTACGACTGTTGCGAGAGTTTGCTCTCACAAATATATCTTCTCCCGGTCTTGTACCTAAAAATTACTATCTAAAAAAGCAAATACTGAGTTTCTTGCCTGCTCTTCTATGTAGAAATTTAAAATATAGAATTTTATTTTATGTTTGACTTGTCAAAAGAGCTCTAATTAGTTAACTTGATTAAACGAGTTTGGATTTTACAGAAAAAACAAAGTTGTATAGATATTCTGACAAAGATTTACAACCGTTTGTGCGTGGTCCGTACGGGCCCCCAACAAGGCATAAGGCATACTATATCGTGGTTTGTTTCCCTTTTATCTTCCGATGTTCCGTGCAATCCTCGTAAACTTCTTTTTATGTGCAAATGTGTTTTCGCATAAAGATTGTACGTGATATTTTTGACAAGCGCCCCCTTATGGGCCTTTCCTTTGAATTAAATGTTGAATGTGAATTATGATCGAGATATCTCATCTCAATAATTCACGTGCGAGTTCAGAATAAGGCCCTTAGGCAAACAAATATTTTTAATATTATAGTCAAAGATCTGCCCGTGTGGTGACGGATTTAGAATGCATAGTGTCACCAACCCATTCCATCCTGAGGGTGTTTGTAAGAGCCGTCAAAAGGAAATAACATTGCCAGAAAACTAGCTTCAAGAGAGGGAAAACTTGATATGAGACCCTGTGCCAACCCGACTGGCTAGCGAGGCATAGTAGGCTAATTAAGTAACCCCCCCCCCCCTGTAATGGAAGTAGATTGGATACATAGAAGATGCATAGTGATTAGAATTTTTTGATGCTTAGTTTTACTGTAAATATGTACCTACATAGTTTTAGTTTATTTTATTGTTATTTTTTAAGTAGTTAGATTTCTCTTAATTTTTTTTTATATGATATGTTACACTCATAATATTGATGAATAAACATAGTGATTAATTGATGAATGATATTGCGATGAAGATTAGATTGCGATTAGAGGAGGCCTTTATCGGAAGACAGGTTGTACCAAAATAACTACCGTTTGCCGATGTTAAATAATATTTAACAATAGCTACAATATTAATAGTAAATTATTTTATATAATAATAGTTAGATAGTTTATATAATAACTATACCAAGTATAGTTAAGTAAGTCACAGGCACATAAATAATTTCATGTTTAAAAATAAGAACAACAATAAAAATTAATTTAAAAATTAAAAAAAAAACCCCGACACAATAACGTTTAAAAAGTAAAAAATAAATACATCGCGTTGGGGGACCGCTCCCACTTATTTATTACCTGACCCCTTTTTTTTAAGTGGGGGAAACCTTTTATAGGTCCCCAGCCAGGGGACGGGGCTGGGGTATGAGGGAATCCCGACAGCGGTAAGATGGTGAGTTGTGGTCGGTGTACCCACTAAAACCTCCACTGTTTGTCCAGTCAAGAGCCGAATCACCAGCGGGAAGCTTCTATCCCTCTCACGAAGTGATGGCTGGGCGAGGGGAGGTCAGAACTCGCCCGTGTCTTGGCTGTTTGTGGCGCTTAACATTCGGTTATTCTTCCCCACTTTCACCCGTCATAACTTTTAAACAGCTCAAGCGATTTTCATCACAACATGTCAAAGAACACTTGCCCGTAACTCACCTTTCATAAAAAAAAACTGTATTGAAATCACTTCATCCGTTCGCGAGCTACGGTGCCACAGACAGACAGACACGTCAAACTTATAACACCCCTCTTTTTGCGTCGGGGGTTAATAAAGGCTTTTTCATTTTCATATCATTTCATTGCGATGAAGTGTTTGCATATTGAAGCCACTCCAAGTAAGCCTTTTAAAGTCTACTTCGCAATTTGCCATGTTGGCCTAGGAGTTGGACGCCTTTGTGTCACAGGTCACCGGTACGATTTCCGGGTCGGGCAATTTTTTTTTATGTAAAGCAGGCATGTTTTTTCATCATCATCATCATCAGCCCACATTAGTCCACTGCTGGACATAGGCCTCCCCTAAAGAGCGCCATAGCGCCCTGTCTTCAGCTTGACGCATCCAGCTGCTGCCCGCAACCTTTCGCAGATCGTCGCTCCATCTAGCAGAGGGCCGTCCCACACTACGCTTGCCGATTCGCGGTCTCCACTCAAGAACTCGTCTACCCCAGCGGTTGTCGGTTCTTCTACAAATATGACCAGCCCACTGCCACTTCAGTCTGCTAATTCTCTGAGCTATGTCGGTGACATTGGTTCTCTGTCGGATAAACTCATTACGGAGCCTATCTTTCAGAGAAACATGTTTTTTATATGTATTTAATTTTCAATAAGCCTGCTGTGCCACGCTGGCAAGACGGGTTGGTATCAGATAGCCCACCGTCCGCCGGTATAGCCTACCGCGAAGGTGTGACGTCCAAGTGCGCGGGACGTCGCACGGGAGAGGGCGCCCGAAGGGGCTGCCGCCTGCGGACCACGGTAGCAACGTACGCGGTACCCGTGGTCCGCGCGTGAGGGCGGGTGTCGGCGCACGGCGGGTTATTTTAGTGGGTGAGGGCCCCACACTACCCCGTAGTCTCCCCGGACGCGGGATGTGCGGTCAGGCATTTTTTTCCCGCCAAAACAAAAAAAAAACAAAAAAAAAAGGTTTTGTATCAAGTTTTCTTGTGGCTAAGTGATCTGCCTCTTACGTTCTCTACACCCTTAGCATGATAAATGTTGGTGCTATTGCATAAATAAATAAATATCCTTGGACATTTCACACAACGCCATCTCGTCCCAAGCTAAGCAACTTAATGCTTGTGTTATGGTAACGAGATGGATGATAAACTACTTATATACATTTTTTTTGTAAATACATACATATTATAGATAGAAAACACCTAGACCCGGAACAAATACTTGTAGGTCGTACAAATAATTCTTCCGTGCGGGGATCGAACCCGCGACACTTGCCCGACCCGGGAATCGAACCCGGGTCCCGCTGATCCAAAGGCGGCGAATGACCCACTGCTGAGTCGGGCCTCCTCCAACTACATGGAGGGTAGGGAGGCCTACTGTGCCACGCCGGCCAGACGGGTTGGCACAGGGTTTCGTGTCAAGTTTTTCTTCTTTTACAGCTATGTTATCGGCCTCATCATTTCCCTCTGTCGACTCTTATGACACTGTAATAAATCGATTCAATTAGTTCAGGCAAATATGAACCTTTGGGTAATGATATTGGAATGTCGTTTAGCACTACAATCCATTACCAAGCGTAAACAAAGTAACGGTGGAATACTAATTGTTGGTTCTATGACCCGTTTACACTGATGAGATCTAAAGTTACCTACTCATATAACAAAATCTATCTCTATCTGAAAATGCCTAAGGCATTAAGTCCGCCTTTGTACATTACTGTGCAATAAGTATAAATAAATAAATAATAAATAAATAAATATCCTTGGACATTTCACACAACGCCATCTCTTCCCAAGCTAAGCAACTTAATGCTTGTGTTATGGTAATGAGATGGATGATAAACTACTTATATACATTTTTTTTTTGTAAATACATACATATTATAGATAGAAAACACCCAGACCCGGAACAAATACTTGTAGGTCGTACAAATATTTCTTCCGTGCGGGGATCGAACCCGCGACATGCTGTGCAGCAGTCGATCGCTCAACCACTGCGCTAACCGTGTCATATAAAACTCAAAGGTGACCGACTGACTGACTGACTGACATAGTGATCTATCAACGCACAGCCCAAACCACTGGACGGATCGGGCTGTAATTTGGCATGCAGGTAGATGTTAGGCATCCGCTAAGAAAGGATTTTGATAAATTCTACCCCCAAGGGGATAAAATTGGGGATGAAAGTTTGTATGAAAATTTGTCAATTTTAAACAGATCGGGCTGAAATTTGGCATGCAGGTAGATGTTATGACGTAGGCATCCGCTAAGAAAGGATTTTGATAAATTCTACCCCCAAGGGGATAAAATAGGGGATGAAAGTTTGTATGAAACTTTGTCAATTTTAAACCGATCGGGCTGAAATTTGGCATGCAGGTAGATGTTATGACGTAGGCATCCGCTAAGAAAGGATTTTGATAAATTCTACCCCCAAGGGGATAAAATAGGGGATGAAAGTTTGTATGAAACTTTGTCAATTTTAAACCGATCGGGCTGAAATTTGGCATGCAGGTAGATGTTATGACGTAGGCAGGCATCCGCTAAGAAAGGATTTTGATAAATTCCTGCTGCAAAAACTACAACTAATTTTCGATTCCGGGGTCGGGCAAGTGTCTTTGTCTAAACCAGAGGCACTGGCTCGGAGTCTGGGTCCTGGGTGTCATTTCTATCTATAATATATATGTATTTACAAAAAAAAAAAAAATGTATAGAAGTAGTTTATCATCCATCTCGTTACCATAACACAAGCATTAAGTTGCTTAGCTTGGAACGAGATGGCGTTGTGTGAAATGTCCAAGGATATTTATTTATTTATTTATATCAAAAGATTTTTCGTTTATCTTTTTCACTTTGTCTATGTTGCTGTGAGAGTACTACTACTCAGTTCATGACCCACTGCTGAGTCGGGCCTCCTCCATTTACATGGAGGGTAATTAGCCTACTGTGCCAAGCTGCTGTGACGCATTGCAACATGGCTTCGTATCAAGTATTCCTTCTTTTGTTTAGCTAGGTCGATAAGCTAGCCTTGTCACCTTTTGTCGGCTCTTAACACACCCATAATACAAAAAAAAAAAAAAATAATAAACTCCCGACACAATAACCTTTAAAAAGTAAAAAATAAAAATAAATACTTCGCGTTGGGGGACCACTCCCACTTATTTATTACCTGACCCCTGGTCCCCCAACGCGAAGTATTTATTTTTATTTTTTACTTTTTAAAAGTTATTGTGTCGGGGGTTTATTTAAATTTTTAATTTAATTTTTATTTTATACCTTTTATAGGTACATACTTATTATAATGTAGATTTTGTTAAATTGCACGTGATGCGCTTTCATTTGAGACCCCACTCGATTATATTTGCAGACATTCGGTTATTCTTCCCCACTTTCACCCCTCATAACTTTTAAACAGCTCACCCGATTTTCATCAAACATGTCTAAGAACACTCGCCCGTAACTCACCTTTCATACAAAAAAAACTTTATTGAAATCGCTTCATCCGTTCGCGAGCTACGGTGCCACAGACAGACAGACAGACAGACACGTGAAACTTATAACACCCCTCTTTTTGCGTCGGGGGTTAAAAATAGAATTATTTTGTATTGCTTTATCGGTGATCGGGTACTTAAACTCAAACTCAAAAGGAACTTTATTTACGTAGGTTTCATCACAAAACTCTTATAAATAGTCATATTTATAAATACCATTATCATCTTACGGCCCATGTCCCACACTAGGTGGTAGTCTCCACACACACCTCTCAGTCGTCAT
Source organism: Clostera curtula (assembly GCA_905475355.2). Lineage (NCBI taxonomy): Eukaryota > Metazoa > Arthropoda > Insecta > Lepidoptera > Notodontidae > Clostera > Clostera curtula. The sequence goes on from FR997822.1 coordinate 5,133,236, forward strand.
ACCTACATTCACACCTTTCACACACAACTCTTCACTACTACAATCCCTCCGTCTCCCCTGATCGCTCACAATCCCTGTGTACACTCACATTCAAGCCGAAACTAACACCGGTTCGGATGGCTGCTCTACAGAGAAGAGCCGGCAAGAAACTCTGTAGTTGCTACTGCACTGGTTTGTGAGTTGTCATCCCCACTAAAATACTCTCAGCAGCGGTAGCGACATGTGACGGGTCGGTCACTTCCCTTTAATACGGTTGAGGAGTCCGATGGCTGTCACATGCGTTATACTTGTGAACAGGTGCTGCTGTTTGGGGTTGGTTGGCTCACTAAACCAAGGAAGTTTGATTGTATTTTATTAAAGTTTATCTTGTATGGTTTCAATATTCACGTTTCAGCTGACGCCTTCCAGATCCAATAGAACAGTTTGTTTTATGGAATTTGTTGGGTAAATATACATATATAACATTATTAAATAGGACCGCAAAGTAATAAAAAAAAAGAATACCAAGCCCTCTGAGTTTCTTGCCAGTTCTTCTCAGCCGTCGTCGCGTTCCGAACTCGTGGTAAAATAAAATGTATTAATTTGCTTTGTATATGTCAACGGAAAACAACAAGAACCGGAAATTTATAAATTTCCTAGGAAATTTATAAACGTCCGTAGGATTCCAAACGAGAGATAAATTGTATAACTTTACGCCCACATTTTCGGAAATTTATAAACTTACGACGTCTCGTCGTAAATTTATAAACTAACGGATACCCATTCGTAAGATTCTAAACGGTTCGACCAATCACAGTAGAGGTTTTAATTTTACGCTTCTACAAGATACGGCAAATAACACACTGTTCTCTGATTGGTCGATGTTGATAGTGGCATGCTTGTGTACATAGACATAGGTACAATTAGACTTGCCAAACTATAAATTTATCAGTATGTAACAGTATTTTTACTTTAAAATTAGGTAAGTACCTATAATACAGGGTTACTGTTTTACATAATAAGCTAATGACCCCTACGTCACTCTATCAAAATAAAACAAAAGAAATAGAGTGATGCGAAGTAAAAAAAAAAAACAATCATAAAACAATAAAGCCGGCCTTCTGCGAAAAAAAAAAACAAACATTATAAAGGTTAATTTAAAAAAAAACGTGAATTGCGATCGCGATTGGCGAATTTCCAAACAGACGCTAAGTAATAAAAAAAATGCTTAACAAATTAAACATAATAAAATAAGTATTTAACTTAAAAAACCCCTGACATCGGACTGCATTATGGCTGAGTACACACTCAATGTTCACTACATTGAGAGTCTACTCAGCCATAAATGTCAGTTACCTAACTTTTTTATATCTGTTTCATTGATACCCTTACAATGAGTCCAAACACGATACATCTACTGTAATTTGGTAAGGAGTTGGGTATCCTATAGATTCCTGATGATGCAGCAGTATCAGGTCTAGGTTACCACAAGTAGACAATATCGAACAATGGCGGCGGAGAGGACAGAGAAGGAACACGTGACTTATTCAACCAATCAGAGCGCCCATGGCGTTTGGTTATTGCTACTTATTATTTTACGCGTGAGTTCAGTAAGTTTATAAATTTCCGAAAATGTGGGCGTAAAATAATACAATTTATCTCTTGTTTGGAATCCTACGGACGTTTATAAATTTCCTAGGAAATTTATAAATTTCCGGATCTTGTTGTTTTCCGTTGACATATACATTTTATTAATAAGTTTACAATTTGTAAGTGTATATCCAATGCAAAATAAATGATTTGACATTTGAATGGGTCACAATGTATTATTAATCCGTCACCAGACGGATGTGGAACTTATAACACCTCTCTTCTTGCCAGCAGTAAAAAAAACACAATTGTTCAAGTAAATGTAAATGGTTCACCCAATCGATACTTCAATCGCATTGATAAAACAAATTGCGGCAGTCGATTACTGAGACAATTAGTTTTATTGGAAAAAGTAATCGATTGGTGCGACTGTTCATACCGAGACAATAATCGATCACTCGTTTTATCGAGTCATTTCAATAATGGAATGTCATTTTTCGTTACAATACTTTGTTATTGAATTAGCAGATTTTATCAAATTTATTTCAATATAACTACATAATGTGTATTTTATAAAGGAGTTTGTAGTAATTTATCTGAGCGGTAGCAACTTTAAAATATACTATGTCACCAGCCCATTCCATCCTGAAGGGCGTCTTAAGAGTCTACTAAAGAACTATTAGTCTCGAGAGAAGGATCACTTGATACAAACCACGTGTGGCACAGTAGACATGCTATAACGCACAAACTATAGTAATAATCAAAAGCATTAAGAAAACAATGTCGTTTAAAAATAATTTTTGGTTTTTATGAAAGAAGTAGGTAATTCATCGGAAACGCTTATTTTACTTATATCAAGGTACATATTCACAAAGGAAATGGAATAAATTAAATATTTTACATGCCAATTAAAAGTAGATAGGGATATTATTTACGTAGGAAATTTTATTAGGTATATTTTCCTCGATTGTGATATAAGTCATATCACAAACAATTTGTGTTATTCCAAAAAAATGGTGTGTTGTGCTCTAACGCATTATAATGTAGTCCCCAAGTATGACGTGTGAGGGTATACCGCTGGGGTTTTAATGGCTACACGAGTAGTTTCCGGAGTCCCACATAATCGCCTATTTTCCCTCCAAGATCATGGAGGCCCGACTCAGCAGTTGGTAATTAATGGGTTGAAACGACTACCCTCCAAATGGAATAACTTGGTGAGGTGACAGATTTAGATTATACATAGTCACCAACCCATACCATACTGAGGGTGTCTTAAGAGGTCGCCTCTTAAAGGAGCGCTCAGAATGAAATGGGGTGGTGCCACTACATATTCTACATCACGCACGTATCCATAAGTACTATAAGTAATGGTGGTGACAGATTAAAATACATAGTCACCACACCGCCCCACCCTCAGGAAAAGTCGATATCTAGCCGCAAGAGAAGGAAAACTTGTTACAAAAGCTTGTGCCAACCCATTTGGCCAGCATGGCACAGTAGGCTAACCCTCCATGTAACTGAAGGAGGCCTGCCTCAGCAGTGGGTAATATATAAATAAACAACTGTTAGATGTGCCGCCTTTGGATCAACGGGTCCCGGGTTCGATTCCGGGGTCGGGCAAGTGTCTTTGTCTTAACCAGAGGCACTGGCTCGGAGTCTGGGTGTCATTTCTATCTATAATATGTATGTATTTACAAAAAAAAACTGTATATAAGTAGTTTATCATCCATCTCGTTACCATAACACAAGCATTAAGTTGCTTAGCTTGGGACGAGATGGCGTTGTGTGAAATGTCCAAGGATATTAAATAAATAAATATTTTAATGCTTGTGTTATGGTAACGAGATGGATGATAAACTACTTACATACATTTTTTTTTGTAAATACATTCATACTTAATGTAGATAGAAAAAAACACCCAGACCAAAATACTTATAATAGTACCAAATAATAGTACCAAAATACAAATACTTGTAGGTCGTACAAATATTTCTTTCGTGCGGGGATCGAACCCGCGACATGTTGCGCAGCAGTCGATCGCTCAACCACTGCGCCAACCGTGTCAAAACTACTAATAATACAGGAATTAACCCAATATTATATTTAGTCCAAGAGAAATTCTCACGACGCCTAACTAAGTCAACTCGATCTAGTAAATAAGCCCTTATTAGCATAATTATAATGCTAGTGCAACGTAGTAGTCTTTCTAACAATTTAATAACCCGTTTCCTTAACTAGTTTAAACTAGAATTTATCTGGAAAAGCTAGCCGAGATAAGCTGGTTAATTAAAATAGATCATGGTATATACTTTAAGTACAATGCTCGGAGGCCTCAATAGAGTTTCTCAACAAGTGGGTCTAGAGATGAACATGGATAAGACGAAAGTCATGTCAAATGTCCATGTTGCACCGTACCCGATTGTTGTTAGGAATTCTCTCCTCGAAGTTGTTGACGAGTACGTATACCTGGGACAATTAGTCCGATTAGGTAAGTCCAACTTCGAGAAAGAGGTCACTCGTCGAATCCAACTCGGCTGGGCAGCGTTCAGGAAGCTACGTCATATCTTCTCATCCAATATTCCTCAGTGCCTGAAGACAAAAGTCTTCGAACAGTGCGTGTTGCCAGCGATGACATACGGATCAGAGACGTGGGCGTTCACAATGGGACTTATTAGGCGCCTGAGAGTCACCCAACGTGCAATGGAAAGAGCTATGCTCGGAGTTACTCTACGTGATAGAATCAGAAATGAGGAAATCCGTAGAAGAACTAGAGTGACCGACGTAGCTAAAAGGATTGCACAGTTGAAGTGGCAATGGGCAGGCCACGTGGCCCGAAGAACAGATGGCCGCTGGGGCATAAAAGTCTTGGAGTGGCGTCCACGTATGGGAAAGAGGAGCGTGGGAAGACCCCCAACTAGGTGGACGGACGACCTTGTAAAGGTCGCTGGGAGTCGGTGGATGCGGTCTGCACGAGATCGCACATTGTGGAAATCTATGGGGGAGGCCTATGTTCAGCAGTGGACTTCTGTGGCTGATAGATAGATAGATATGGTATATACTGTACTAGCGATCCGCGCCGGCTTCGCACGGGTGCAATTATGCATGTATTATACATATAAACCTTCCTATTGAATCACTCTATCTATTAACTGTGACCTGTGACTTTGAGGGAATTACTCCCAAAGTCAAAACCCATTCAAACTCAAACTCAAAAGTAACTTTATTTGTGTGGGACTTTCACAAAACTCTTACAAATCGTCAGGACTAAAGGAGAAAACACATTAGTACAATACGTAGCGTATTTCATAATAAAAAACCGCTTCAAAATCTGTTGCGTAGTTTTAAAGAATTAAGCATACATAGGGACGGACAGATGACAGTGACTTTGTTTTATATTAGGTAGTGATAGTGATATAATATAATACTTATTGTAACCAACCCATATCATCTTTTAGGGTGTCGTATGAAGCGACTAAAATAACGCAAGAGGCAAATCACCTAGCACCAAGAGAAGGAAAAATTGATACAAACACTGTGCCAACCGGTCTTGCCAGTGTGGCACAGTAGGCTAATTTCCTTCCATGAATTTGGAGGAGGCCTGACCCAGTAGTGGGTCATTTATGGGCATTAACGACGACGATATTCATGATTATCATTATAATTGACTGCCTGTTGGTCTAGGGGTTGGAACGACTCCCCCTCGACTGTGCTGCCACCTTGCCGTGGTGAGGGGGCTTGAGTGCCTCAATGATCCGTGGGGCCATACCGGCCAGGGCCTCCCATGCCGGGCGGGCCCACGGGGAGAGGTGAGACGAAGAGCGGCAAGAGCCCTAAAGTTTCCCTGCGGTGCACCAATGTCCTCGGGGCGGCAATCAACTTGCTTGGTCGCTAAGCCGAGGGCCGGCTTCCTTCTGCAAGGCCGTTATAATAATAATAATAATAAATAATAAATATCCTTGGACATTTCACACAACGCCATCTCGTCCCAAGCTAAGCAACTTATGGCTTGTGTTATGGTAACGAGATGGATGATAAACTACTTATATACAATTTTTTTCGTAAATACATACATATTATAGATAGAAATGACACCCAGACTCCGAGCCAGTGACAAAGACACTTGCCCGACCCCGGAATCGAACCCGGGACCCGTTGATCCAAAGGCGGCACATCTGACCACTAGAAATGATCACAGAAAGGGGCGGTGGGATGGTTCGCAAAGGAGAGAGGACGTGACGTTACGCCCTCTCCACCCTCGCCGAGGTCGGTGGTGGCTCGGGGGACGTGTGAGGCTATACCGCTAGGATTTTAATGGGGTGGCAGCGGCATTTCCCCATCGAAACCAAAAAAAAGAGACCGGGTATCCGTGATCCCAAGGCGACACATCCACCCTCTAGACCAACGAGGCAGCCTTTGGGTGACTTAATTTAGCCTTTTTATGACGTCGACACCTATCTTCTACCTTCTACCATCATGACCCTTTTTTGAAGAGGAGACCGTGGACAGACATTTTTGGCTACGGAGATCCGTGTGGTGACGGATTTAGAATACATCGTACCACCATCCGATTCCACCCTGAGGGTGTCGTAAGCACCGACAAAAGGAAATGACAAGGTCGAAAACCTAGACCCAGAAGGAATTCTTGAAACCGTATGCCAACCTGTCTGGCCAGCGTGGCACAGTAGGCTTATTACCCTCCACATAATTAGAGGAGGATTTATTTGCTGAGATGTAGAATAGAACCACGAAACCAGACTAGTACAAGCTCCTACCACAGGACCCAATCGATTGTGAATCGATGTGAGTTCTTGATGATGATGATGATGACATCAGTAGAGGAATTTAGACTGCCTCGTTGGTCTAGTGGTCAGATGTGCCGCCTTTGGATCAACGGGTCCCGGGTTCGATTCCGGGGTCGGGCCAGTGTCTTTGTCTAAACCAGATGCACTGGCTCGGAGTCTGGGTGTCATTTCTACCTATAATATGTATGTATTTACAAAAAAAAAATGTATATACGAGTAAGTAGTTTATCATCCATCTCCTTACCATAACACAAGCATTAAGTTGCTTAACTTGGGACGAGATGGCGTTGTGTGAAATGTCCAAGGATATTTATTTATATTTATTTATTTAATTATAAGACACTGCAAACACAAAATATCCCATAGCGTCGAAATCTGTTTGGGACCAATGCAACCCCTCGATAAGATAAGATAAGCTACACGATCGAGGAATACCCCGGGGTGGAATGGGTAGGCGAACACATTACTTTATCTTCAGTGAGGGTCATTACATAAAGTACTGACTTTATTATTCAAGAGACTGAAACTCATCCACTCCACATTCGTATTTTAGAAAAAAGCTAGAAACACCGCCATACGCTTAAAATTGTAACGTTTAAAATTTGGCTCACCTAACTGAAACAAAAAGCATGTGGGACAAGTTGGTTTGTGTTCTTATATTGCGAGTTCCGTACAATTTATCAGGAACATTGTGTGTGTGGAGACTACCACCTAGTGTGGGACAGGGGCCGTAAGATGATAATAATATTTACAAATATGACGATTTATAAGTGTTTTGTGATGAAACCTACGTAAATAAAGTTCCTTTTGAGTTTGAGTTTGAACATCCGAAATTGCCCATGTGGTGTCGGATTTAGAATGCATAGTCGTCCCGAGACGACGGACACTGCAAAGTGTCTGAAACATTGGGAATAAAATAAAATAAAACGATCAGAACCGTGAAGATATAATTTCCTGCAATGCATAGTGTCACCACCCCATTCAATCCTGAGGGTGTAGTAAGAGCAGACCAAAGAAAATGACAAGGACGATAACGTAGCCGCAAGAAAAGGAAAACTTGTTATGAAACCATGTGTCAAACCGTCTGGCCAGCAGGGTACAGTAGGATCATTACCCTCTATGTGACTGGAGGAGGCCCAACTCAATAGTGGGTCATCTATGGGCTAAATAGTAGTAGTATTAGGAACTTGAATTAGCCGGGAGTGTTAAGACGTAGCAAACATTAATTTTAGATTGACGACACGGTTGGCGCAGTGGTTGAGCGATCGACTGCTGCGCAGCATGTCACGGGTTCGATTCCCGCACGGAAGAAATATTTGTAAGACCTACAAGTATTTGTTCCAGGTTTGGGTGTTTTCTATCTATAATTTGTATGTATTTACAAAAAGAAAAGTATTTAAGTAGTTTATCATCCATCTCGTTACCATTACACAAGCATTAAGTTGCTTAGCTTGGGGACGAGATGGCGTTGTGTGAAATGTCCAAGGATATATATTTTTTCTTTTTTCTTTAGAATTTATTTATTATTTTTTATTTATTTATTACTAGCGACCCGCCCCGGCTTCGCACGGGTGCAATATTGACATATAAACCTTCCTCTTGAATCACTATATCTATAAAAAAAACCGCTTCAAAATCCGTTGCGTAGTTTTGAAGATTTAAGCATACATAGGGACGGACAGACTACAGCGACTTTGTTTTATACTATGTAGTGATAGTGATTATTCAAGATTCATGAAGAACATTGGCATTATCTTGAGGGTAGTCGTAGAAGAACGCAATGGGTCCCGGGTTCGATTCCGGGGTTAGGCAAGTGTCTTTGTCTAAACCAGAGGCACTTGCCCGGAGTCTGGGTGTCATTTATGTTCGTGAATTACATGTTTGTAAACTACCCCAGCGATACAGGTTATACCTAGTGCAGGGGTTCTGTTTAATTTAAAAAAAAAACGTGTGCTAATCCATCTTGCCAGCGTGGCACAATAGGCTAATTTCCCTCAATGGATTTGGAGGCGGCCCGACACTGTAGTGTGTCATTTATGGGCTGAAACGACGAACGACGACTAACTTTAGAACCAGTTTTTTAGTAAGGTGGATTTTGGAAAATTTTGATTTACTTCAAGCTTACAAACTCTCGATTTGTATAATTTATCGAAATCTTTGGTTTGGATTGGTTTTCATCATCATCATCATTTAAGTCAAAAGACGTCCACTGCTGGACATAGGCCTCCCCAAGGATCTCCACATATGCCGGTCCTGGTCCGCAGATTTTATACTCATGTTTTTTTAACCCATGGAACCCTAAAACTGTGCAGCATAAATTACTGGCCGAAGGCAGAGTGCTTTTTTAATCTACTACACTAGTTTTGAAACATTTTTAGCTCCGGTTACATTTGAATATCGAATAGAAAAGGCGAATCAAATTTTGAGCTTTGGCGGGAATATCAAAACGGTTTTTGTGACCACAGACAATTTAATATGGCGGTTGTATATGAAGCTGAGTGGGACTATACAAAGCGCGGCTTTGCTTACTTGGATTTCGAGTCAGGTTTCGTCTCGAGCATTTAGTCTCTTCTCACTGATATTGTAGCTTGATGATCAGCATACTCGTATTGTCATAGGTTTAAGAGTGATTGTATCGTTACTTCGAAGAACATGCACAGATTCTCTAACGGCTTTTTTTTCACCTCAAGTAATTAAATACTTGTTTTCATTTAATGACTATTAGGGAATAATTGTTCCCAAAGTTAGTTTTTGGATTAAACTATTTTCATTCGATTTCGAAAAGGAGGAGATCCTATTTTTAATTTTACTATTTTTTTACAATGAAACTCCGTCATACGTATACCGAAAAACAAACGATTCGTATTTTTTCAAGCCTGATCTCGTATATTTTTTATCTAAATTGGTTTTGTCATTCAGCCCATAATAAACACACTGCTAAGTCAGGCCTCCTCCAAATGCATGGAGGGCAATTAGTCTACTGCACCACACTGGCAAGGCAAGTTGACACAGATTTAGTATCAAGTTTTCCTTTTCTTGCGGCTAAGTTATCGCCCGTGTCATTTCCTTTTGTCCATTTCATATTCCATCCTGAGGTTATAGACACTCAGGATGGAATGGGGTGGTGACGCTATGTATTCGAAATTCGACACCACATGAAAAGCATTCAAATGTTTGTATATTGGTTATACATATATGGCTTTTTTCAAATGAGATGTCTAAATTTACCCTGTGAATCGAAAACATAATATTTCTACTCCGAAGTTTTCCAATTTCCTCAATGTATTTTTAATACCGTATGGATAAAAGTAAGTTTAATATCATAAGTAACTTTGGAAACTCTACGAAATGTTCTTTAGTTTATTTTTGGAAGGGCGCAGCTATAGAGGCTGTTACAGTAATCCTATAGCAATACGAATACTACTATAGCCCATAAATGACCCACTACTGAGTTGGGCCTCCTCCCATTCCAAGGAACCACTTGACCCACTTTGGGAACTAAGGCCATAGACCAACAAGGCTTAGAAATACTTCTTATGGAACATCAGAATAGAAATATCATTCGTATACTCCGTTCGGTCTGGTCATTTCCGCTTGGTGATGGAATTTGAATACATAGTGTCACCACCCCATTTCAACCTGAGAGTGTCGTAAGAGCCGAAAAGAGGAAATAACAAGGCCGATTACCTAGCCGTAAACGAGGGAATCGTCCTTTCAGCCCATAAATGACCCACTATTGAGTCAGGCCTCCTCTAAATTCTTAGAGGGAAATTAGCCTACTGTGCCACGCTGGCAAGGGAGTTTTTATCAAGTTTTCCTTCTCTTGCGGCTAGGTGATCTGCCTCCTGCGTTCTTTTAGTCGCCTCTTATGACACCCTCAAGATGGAATGGGGAGGTGCCACTATGTATTCTAAATCTGTCACCACACTGAGGGTGATATAAAAACGAAATATAAAATATGTTGTGATATAAATATAACCTATTTGTAACTTCATGTTTCTATACTAGATACTTATAATTTATATTTTCTGTTTCTTTTAGTCCATAATCTTCTGATTATGTGAATAAATATCGAGCCTTCATTTCTTTCAAGAATAAAAGACGGTCGCGTCAAACGGAATTTCTGTAGCATTCTAAATAATTCCGTCTGAAGTCCCCTTACCTTTTACATCGCAAAGTTCGCAAATTTGATTTCACAAACTCGAGGAGGAAAAGAAACACTCACGTAGGCCAAAGTTTCGTTTTATTTAGAAAAGTAATTTATACAATTTTACTAATATACAAGTTTCAATACTCTATCTAACTTCATCTTTATCACTCACAAAAGATTTTGGGTTTTCACATACGCCTCAATTCTCAGATACCCCTTCTCCAAATGATGACATACGAGGTGCTATCCCCGCTTCTGTCTGCATCTAAAAATGGGGGCAAATGAGAATGGCGCATCTAAAAACGGGGGCATGTGAGAATAACCCAACTTTTACTCTAACTCTAAATTAGTTTACAAAGTCGAAAGCTTTACAATTTTATGTTTTAATAGTTATTATATAATTTTCATAACAAATATTTTTTCACTCACGTTGTAATAGCGACTATTTACAAAACATTTTAATCTATGTATCACAGAAAAAATAATTATATACCTAGCGTAATAAAGTATCAACCACACCTGATCGTACGGTATACGTTAAGTAGAATTATAAAAATATTTACCATTATTTGTACCCTACTATCGTCAGTCTACTGCAATAATCTGCATAAACTATTCAATAAATGATGTAAATAATTATTAACAGGCTGTCTAATGACCAATTTCTGAATAAAGTTGATAGTAATATGTAATATTTAGTAATAATTAACATTTAAATTTATTTTTTAAATTAAATTTGATTGATTAAGAATTTGTATTTCCCGGCATAATATAAACGTAATGTAAACGTTACCAGGTGTGGTCGACGCATGTACAATAGTTTTACTTTATGAGGAATAATCGACATAAACTATCCTACACACAAACATTTTAAGTATTACCTCGGAGTTGCAAGTGCTACCTTAGAGTTGCAAGTGCTACCTTAGAGTTGCAAGTGCTATCTTAGAGTTGCAAGTGCTACCTTAGAGTTGCAAGTGTTACCCCAGAGTTGCAAGTATTACCTCAGAGTTGCAAGTGTGTAAGCATTAGTTAAAATATATAATCTATTAATAGGACTATTTTTAGACTTAATGAACGATAAATCAATATTTCATGTAGTTATAAAGTAGGGCGAAAAGTTATTATACCAAATTTAGTGAAAATACGATAATAACATTTTATTCATGAAATAATAAAACTAAGCTTACTGACTTACCACTTACTAATAAATTAGCTAATGCCTGATAAATTCCATTAATACTTGAAGCAAATGTAGAAAAAAAAAATGATCGTTTTAACATTTCAATAAAATATTTCATTGCTATCATAATTTACCCAAAACATGAAAAATACAAATAAATTATATTAAAAGTCTATAAAAGTGTGCTATATGCAAAAATATTTCAGTAAGCAATTCAAGTGACGTCACACTATACAGGGTGTATCAAAACGAGTATATTCATACGAGCTGTAAGCTAACTTAGCAAGCGGAGTAAGTTTGTGCTGAAAGTGGTTTCCGCCCGTGAGTAATTAACCTCACCAGCCCACTTTAGTCCACTGCTGGACATGACTTCCCCTCCAAAGGCTCCTCTCCCTCCAAAGAGCACCATAGCGACCTATCCTCAGCTTCGATCCAGCAGTGGGCGTAATGTAAGGTCCGTACAATACGCTGTTTCAAGTAAATAACTCCCAGAAGAACCAGGACACTTTAATATCCCAACCAATATTTCATCCCAAAGCGAGTTCGATCGAAAATGAGCCAAATAGTTATAGTGAATTGAGTTTAATATTTGTTTTAATATTTTTCGAGTTTTTTTTTTACCATGACCTGGTGACCAATATAAAAAAAAACAACTTGCTTTGTCGGTAGTAGTAATAATAATACAAGGCAATAATTTCGATACGCTTAAACCCATTTCGTTATACCCCGTATAGAAATACATACATTATCTATATTGATAACTAATTATTAATATATGTTTGTATATTTTTTAACGAGGTGACATCATAATCAAAATTATAGTGTGTTGTGTAGGTAAGTCTAATCAGTCTTGAATTGAAATTTGAAATGTCTTTATTCTATATTTTTGAGCATAATGTAATCGGCTTTTATTATTTTACAATTTTAACAATGACGACCGAATTTAAATGTACTATTCAATATATTTACATTGGACGTATTTTGTTAAAAAATATATGAAATTCCGTGTTAAAATTCCACGGATTTAGAATAAATAATGTCACCACACCATTCTATCCTGAGGGTGTTGTAAGAGCCGACAAAAATAAATTACAAGGCCGATAACCTAGCCGTAAGTGAAGGAAAACTTGATACGAAACCATGCGCCAACCTATCTGGCCATGGTGGCACAGCAGGCTAATTATCCTCCATGTAATTGGAAGAGGCCTGCTCCAGCAGTGGGTATGATTTATGGGCAGTATATAAGGGCTGAATAGTAGTTCTAATAGAATATAATTTTAATATATATAAAATAAAAAAAAACTAAATACGCACTTTTCTTTAACTTATACTGTATTCTTAGTTTTGACAAAATACGACCATTGTTCGTTAATAGAATTGACAAAATGATGGAAGAGCGTTTAAAATATATTTGTTTTGTAATGTCTAATTACGCATTGTACAGATATGTAAGATTTCACAAAAATGGCACACATTGTATACAAATTAAAGCTTAAAAGTACAACTATGTATAAGTATTATATTACACTGAATAAAAAAAATAGTATATAAAGTATACACTGATATGTAATTTACGAAAACAAAATATCAGAAGTGACTTTACATCATCTCATTATATATTACTATTATAAAATAATATGATTTTTTTTTAAATACTATTGGGTCACATTATAGAACAAAATAAAATATAACTAAAACTGTTTTGTTCTAGAACTCATACAGATTTACCCATTAGATATTAGTGGTGGTAATAGTTTTATTTGGTATATAAATTTAATAAAATGGTAATAAAATAAATTACCCATAGAAGTGTTTCGTTTCTATTTCACATTTACTACAATATTTTTGAAATACACATTTATATTACTACTTTAAAAATACAAATTGAAAGCAAATAAGTATTTTAATACAAAAACAAGACTGACACAATCATTCCTAGTAAATAACCATTGAACATTTCTATTTCAACAACAGTAAATTATATTTTTTATATACATAAATTTTATTTATATACATATTAATAATAGTAACAAGAACAGTCTCAATAGGACTACATACCGAAATTGACAAGATTTTATATCGAATTCATACCTAATTTTAAGGGAAATGGGACTTTGTTACATAATAATATATAACGATCAGTATTGAAAACTGAAAATCTCTTTACTTAAGATCGCGCATGTTGTAGGCTGAAACAAATTCCTAATAGGCATTAGTAAAGAGACAATTTATGTTCAATTCCAAAAATACTATTATTCATTGTTCACATTAAACAGTGTCGCCTCTCCATTTCATCCTGAGGGTGCCATAAGGGCCGTCAAAAGAAAGTGTTAATACCGAAAACGTAGTCCGACTTGATATTGCCACAGTAGACTAATTGGAGGAGGTCTGACTCAGCCTTGGGGTATTTATGGGGTGAGAAGACTTTTAAATCCGTGAGTGTTTAAACTATTTACTTCTTTCTACAAAAAAAAAGACCGGGATCTAACATTCGAGGTGTGATGCCGCGATATCAACGCAAACTAATACCTTAATCATTTCAGCCAAAATACGTCCACTGCTGGACATAGGCCTTCCCCGAGAATTTCCACTAAGGCCGGTAGTGGGCCACTCGTATCCCTTGCTTTCCGTCGACCTTAACCAGGCCTACCAGCACTGAGTTATGTGCCCTGCCCATTGCCACATAAGGTCGGAAATCCTGTAGGCTATGTATCTCTTCATTTCTGATTCGATCTCGCAGGGGAACTCCGAGCATAGCCCTTTACATTGCCCTTTGGGTGACTGAGCTTTTTGATGGAGCTCATAGTGAGCGACACGTCCCGGTACCATATGTTTACAAACTCTAGCCCATAGCTGACCCAATGTCGGGTCGGGCCTCCTCCAATTACATGGAGGGTAATTAGCCTACTGTCCCACGCTGGCCAGACGGGTTGACACAGGGTTTTGTATCAAGTTTTCCTTCTAGGTTTTCGGCCTGGTAATTTCCTATCATTGACTCTTACGACACCCTCAGGATGAAATGGGGTGGTGACACTATGTACTCTTAATCCGTTACCACACGGAGAGCAAACTAACAAATATCGCAATGAAGTTATTTTGATATTATGCATTGACATATCCATGTCAGTGCATAATATTGTCAAGGCCTATGTCCAGCAGTGGACTAATGTGGGCTGATGATGATGAATGATGAATATCCATGTTAATAAACAGCAATATTTTCAAGTATCAAGACTTTGTAACATCCCACAGCTCGTTAATTGAATGCTATAAAAATCATATACTCCGTACTAGCAATAAAGTGCTACTTTACCATTTCCCATTTCACTACTAAATAAACATAACACACGCAATACCTTATAACTTTGACCTTACATTACGAAAGGCCCGGAACGATCAATCACGAATTACCCTAATTCGGCTTTGACAAGAGTTTTACGACGATTTTACGACCTATTTACTTAAACCGAACACTAACCGTCTAATTTATGATTACTGTAATTTTATACAACCTGTATACTATCCCTGTCTCTATCATTTCTTATTAAAGAAAGGAATAGCTATAGGTGCTTGTAATAAATAAAATTAATAAAGGTACATCACTAGCATTTACAATTTACGACTAATGAGTTCACAGTATTTTATTCAGACAATTTTCTATCTAAGTTTCGAGTATACTTTAGTTGTTACAATTTACATTGTTTAAGATATGCTTGTATAATTATAATGGGTTGGCAGATGGGTAATTACTAATCGATGGGACCATATCCGTTCGGCGAAACAATTTCAAACTTAGATTTAGGGTCAGTTCACATCTGACGGAAAATGCGTCGCGTAACGCCAAAACAGACAAATGTACGTTAAAACATTCAACCTTTCACACCTAACCGATGATGCGATAGTGCGTCGAGCGTACAGCGTCTGTTCCGTTTCCGTCAACGCATTGTCGGTCGACGAAAGAGTGGCAATTTTCGTATCATTTTTAGTTATGTAACATTTCATGAGTTCTTCAAAAGATAATATGTCAGATGTGAACCGACCCTAAATCACAGAATGACCATTGTCTATAACCAAGCGAACCGAAGTTTCGAATAAATACTGCAAAGTCTACATAATATAATCGACACGTATATTACAAAAATTTAATTGATAACATTTCCCTTAATTTGACAGTAAAGTTTATTATCACGAGAAAATATACTTAAAATTATTAGAAATATCTTAAAGCAATTTCGTACGAGACATAATGCGCAGTAAAAATGTATCGAAAGTCTTTGTAGAAAAATTTGTTCAATAGCTTAACCTTACACATGCGTGGCTAATGGTGTCTGATGGCCATTACCTGAAACAAAAAAGGTTAATGATTTACCTGCCTTAAGGTGAATGTTCCAGGGTAGCCCGCGAAATTCAAATTTTCTTACGTATTTTGCAAGAAAGTGTGCAAGAAAGTGCAAGAAAAACTTTTTCAAGCTTATAGTCATTCTTGCACCTTTATGAGCTTGGAGGGTTGTATTAATGAGTTTGATGATTATAATTCTATAACTACATACGTCTTACAGCCGCGAATAACATTTTAATCAACATACAACCTAGCACTGACCTGCAAATTGCTAAAAACGTACGAAAATTTGAAATTCGCGGGCTACCTTGGAACATTCACCTTAACTGCGAGAGAACCACGTTGCCATTGTCCCAGGTTTAATGGGGTAAGCTACCAGTCCACCCCTATTTAGCTTATTTCCAGTATTTACACCATCATCATCATCAGCCCACATTAGTTCACTGCTGGACATAGGCCATAGCGCCCTGTTTTCGGTTTGACGCATCCAGCTGCTGCCCGCAACCTTTCGCAGATCGTCGCTCCATCTAGTAGAGGGTTGTCCTACACTACGCTGGCCGATTCGCGGTCTCCAGTATTTACAGGAAGAGGTTATATTAAATTAAATTCACGAACACAAATGACGCCCAGACTCAGAGAAAGTGCCTCTGTTTTACACAAATACACTTGTCTGTCTCTTTGTTTCGGCTAATCTCTGACTGGACCCATTTTTACGGGGCTTTCACTGGCAGAAAGCTGATGTGTCAAGGAGTAACTTAGGCTACTTTTATTGATATCCCTCGCTTTTCAAGAGGTCATTGCTACTAAACTTAGTAGCAAGACGAAGCCACAGGTAACAGCTAATGTCTCCCCGTGGAGATACAGTCAGGGCCCACGGGACAGCAAGCGCGGGACGGTACACCCCGGGGACGTTAAGTGAGTTCTGTGGGGAGCCTCCGTTTCCCCACAGAGGTGGATGGGACTCCCATACACCCCCTGCTGGTCATCCCCAGGCTGGCGGGGGTCCATAAAGGATATTACCCCGGGTCAAAAAAAGGTAACATCTAGTGTTAGATATTAGGTGCATTCGAATATGTTACGTACCACCTTTACACTTTAGTTCTATTTTGGAAGTATCATGATCATTTATTCTAGTAAGCTGGCTAGGGTGTCCATACATTTTCAGGACTTACCTTTTTTAGTAACAGTCGCATTACTTAATGTCCTAGTTGATGGTGCGAGTATATAATGGGCGCTTGGTGATTGTGGCGTTGCAGACGACGTGGTCACGCCAGCCTGGACAAAAAAGTATATTATTATACTACTTACTATACTACTATATTGTGACATGTGACGGTTCTGATCTTGTTTTTTTTATTTAAACCTCAGCATTTCAGACACTGCCGTGTCTGTGGTCGCGGGAGAACACACGATTGGAACCGTTATGACATCATTTCGCTATGTGCAAGGATCATGAAAACCTAGGGCATCATTATGAAATCATTTCATTAAATCAAGTTGGCTCATGACATGCCTTTTTTCCGGGCGCGGCCCTCTGTGTCCCGAAGAATGCTCTCCTATCAAGGCGTGAATCCCGTGGCCCTGGTTCGGATAGTTGATGATCGCCGTCAGTTTTAGTGGTTACGTCGGGGCGCAGTTTACTATCTCTACGCGCCCCGGAGTCCCACATAACCCAGCCAGCCCCAACAGCCATACATTCAAAAGGATCCCCGAAGTAAAAATAAAAATCATGACAGATCGGCAAACTGGCTTACAATTCTCGACACAGAGGATGACTAAAAACTTCGTAGTTGTTTACTAAAGCCACATTTTTATGCACAAGTTTGTGAGAGCAATTTCATTATCAAGTTTTTATTAGTGATTGAGTTTATAAAAATAAACATAAATATACAAACCATTGGTTGTGTGCTGTCCGTGGACATCGTAGATGTAGTTATGGGACTTGTGGCACAGGGTGGCGATGCCAGGCTGGTTGGCGACGTAATCGAATGTGATGACGTACCTGATAAACGATGTTTATGATAGCTCATATTAACTGGTCACCCTAGCTTGGTAGGAATGTACTAAAGCGGGAATTGATAGTAGATGTTTCTTCATCATCATCATAATTTCAGCCATAACACGTCCACTGCTGGACATAGGCCTCCCCCAAGGATTTCCACGAAGGCCGCTCGCATACATCGCTTTCGGGCGACCTTAACCAGGTTGTCAGTATACCGGAAATTACAGTGCTGGTAAGCCTACCATTACCAGCACTGCAATTTCCGGTCGCCACATGAGGACTTTTTGATATATTTCTTATTTTCTTTAAATTATCAAGACATTCACTACGGTGAGTTACATAAAATAGATATATCATGTTTTTGGGCATTATCTGATGAAATCATAAAGAAATATTCAGGCAAAACCAGCAATAAGATTACTTTCCATTATCATCATAATTTCACTCAAAACAAATGCCATTGGCATTCCACAAAGGTCTCCCGCTTCCATTAGATTCCGGAGACCTTAACCAGGTCGTCGATCTAGCATATGGAAGGCGCTTTCAGATACGTGGTCTAAAGATTTAACTGTATCTCTCTACTCACCTGACGGTAGAATCACAGAGTTCCTAACTGAAGAGTACGGGGGCGGTGCGGGCGTGGAGGCTGGCTTGGCCGTGTTAACTGTGTTGGCGAAACCCAGACCAGTACCAGCACGCAGATGTGGGTTGCCATACGTGGCTGCGTAGCGGACATCTATTCCATGGATTATCCCACCATTGGGTACCCTGTTGACTGTACAAAATAAAATAATTTTACTAAGTAACTAGGTAACGATGTTTTGCTCGCCTAGTCCAGACCTAAAACTCTGAAGTTGATGATATAAAAACAGTTGCCTCGTTGGTCTAGGAGTTAGATATGCCGCCTTTGGGTCTACAGGTCCCGGGTTCGATTCGGTCGGGCAAATGTCTTTGCCTAAACCAGAGGCACTTGCACTTGCTTGTAAACTGCCCCCGCGATACAGGTTATACCTAGTGCAGGGGTTTCGTTAAAAAAAAATGTTGAAGGAAACAATTATTTAAATATTTTTTATGAAATCTTTTGCTCGTTTCGAATCTTCCGAAGCTGGAACAACCCAGTCTTAGTATACTTAAAATTTAAAAAAATAAGACTAGATTAAAATTAATCACTTTTAAATTATAAATAAACTTAACTAATGTAAATTACTCTCGATAATAAGTCCGATTTAGAATACATAGTGTCACCACCCCATTCTATCCTGAGGGTGTCGTAAGAGGGCACAAAAGGAAATGACAAGGCCGAAAACCTGGCCGCAGGAGAGGGAAAACTTGAAAACAAAATCCAGTGCCAAACGTCTAGCCAGCGTGGTTTTTCCCCTTCCTGGGAGGAGGCACGACTCGGCGGTGGGTCATCTATGGTCTGAGTAGTAGAAGGATATGCGATAAATTTGTTAAAAAGTGATATATTTCAATATTTTTTTTACGCCTTAGTGGCGTTGCGTGGCTTGGTTTACATTCGTCTATGGATGTTCCGCAAGACCCTTGCCAGCGTGGCACAGTCAGCTAACTTCCCTCCCATGAATTTGGAGGAGGCCCAACACAGTAAAGATGTTGCCGAGATATTATAAAAAAAAAAAAAAACCTTGGACATTTAACACAACGCCATCTCGTCCCAAGCTAAGCAACTTAATGCTTGTGTTATGGTAACGAGATGGATGATAAACTACTTATATACATTTTTTTTTTGTAAATACATACATACATATTATACATAGAAATGACACCCAGACTCCGAGCCAGTGCCTCTGGTTTAGACAAAGACACTTGCCCGACCCCGGAATCGAACCCGGGACCCGTTGATCCAAAGGCGGCACATCTAACCACAAGACCAACGAGGCAGTTATAGTATAGTCTAAATACACAATACCATTTTACTTCGGTTCCCACAACAAGGAAATATGAATATCGGTGGAATGATAATTATTTTCCCTTTTTAGGTCAACAAAGTATGTTTTTAATAAGGCCATTTCGGCATCGGGTCCTCCCAGGGGGCAGAACGCGAAACTCGAAACGCTTAATTTCCTAAACAGAATTCCTTACATTAAAATATGGAGGCATTTCTTTTTATTAAATATCGCTGAAGAATACAATTCGTAAAGGTGCGGACGGATATCAAATCTATTATTTGATATCCGCGTTTCGAATATTCGAGAGATAAACAAAAATGTTTATACCGAGAACCGTAACACTATCTGTATACTACTACTACTACGCAGCCCATAAATGACCCACTGCTGAGTCGGACCTCCTCCCATCACAGGGAGGGTAATTATCCTACTGTGCCACCTTATTTATTATCCTACGGTGGGCATAGGCATATGCATATGAAATCCTATGCATATCCATAGGATTTCAATTCAAATAAGCCTTTGATTTTTATTTTATATATTACTAGTGGCCCGCCCCGGCTTCGCCCGTGCAAAGCGGGGGTAGGTTATAAATATAAACCTTCCCCTTGAATCACGCTATCTATTAAAAAAAACCGCTTCAAAATCCGTTGCGTAGCTTTAAAGATTTATGCATACATAGGGACGGACAGAAGAATGCGACTTTGTTTTATACTATGTAGTGATAGTGATGATAGTGATAGGGCTATCATTGTTCAAGATACATCATTACAAAACGCCGTATGTTTTTATGTTAAAAAATAGCTAAAATGTACATTTTTTTAATAGTTTTCTATTTTCTTATACCATTTTGTTATCGCGATGAACGCCATAATGTTCGCGTAACAAACGAACACGGTATTAAAATATCAGTATGCACCCTTAAATTGTTTTGTGCAGAAACATCAATGCCATTTTATTAAAGATCTCTCCGAAGAAATATTGTTATACATTCTCGAAGTACAAGCAATAAAAGAAAAACGAAATGTACTAAGTGAGAAATAATTAATATTAATGGATTTTATATGAAATTTCTTTACTTAAGAGATTTGTAATTTTAATATGGTAATGTTATTATTGTACTTTCTTCAGTCAAATCGGTTAGAATGGTATCTTACCCTAGTGGTTCTGCGTGGTGAAAGATGTAAAAAACATAGTGTCGTCAACTCATTCCATCCTGAGGGTGTCGTAAGAGCCGACGAAAGGAAATGATACGGTCGAAATCCTAGCCGCAATAGAAGGAATTCTTGTTACGAAACCCTGTGCCAGCCCGTCTGGCCAGGGTAGCACAGTAGCAGTGGGGCGGATCGCAAGGGAGGGAGCTCCGGGTGACCCGCGCCGCGGACGGAGGCGGGGTGGAGCGGGGTTTGTGACGGTGCGGGCCCCTTCTGCCCTCGCCTAGGAGGCCGGTGGTGGTTCGGGGGAGCCACCACCGACGAAAGCCTCGATGACTGAGAGCGTCCCAGTGTACCGGGACGCCCTCTCTGATAGTCGCTTGCCCGCGTTGCGGGCACCACGACGGGGCGTCACAGTAGAATGCGTTTACGCGAACTTGTGGCGCCCCAAGCGCGTCGTGTGAGGGTATGCCGCTGGGGTTTTAGTGGGTAAACGACGCTTGGGTAGACGACCCTTGTCGGAGTCCCACATAATCACCGACCTTTCCCCCGGGGTGCGGTGGTATGCATAAAGCATTTCCCCAGCGAAAACAAAAAAAAAAAAGGGTAGCACAGTAGGCTAATTACCATCCATTTATTTGGATAAGACTCGACAAAGCATTGGGTTATGTATGGTCTGGTAAATCTTTTTTATTTATCGTAGTAAATATTGGTTCTTTTCAAATCGAGTAGTGGTACTGGGTTGGGTCTGCCCCAAATCCATGGAGGGAAATTAGCCTATTGTGCCACGCTGGCAAGACGGGTTGGCACAGGGTTTGTATCAGGTGACGAAATGGGGTCGAAGGTTGAGACACAGTCAGGACCCACGGGGCAGCAATAGGCGTGACGGTACACCCCGGGGACGTTTAGTGGGTATGCCTTCGCCCCCCCACAGGGGCGGAAGAGACTCCCACACACCCCCGCCGGCCATCCCCACGCCGGCGGGTACAGTCCATAAAGGGTTTGTATCAGCGTCCCGAGGAGACGCCGTCCACGCACACGGCGAAACATAGGAGATTCCGGGGCGGGGTACGGGGATGCCTCGCCCCACAGGGGACCTGAGGGGAAGCGACGTCCTGCCGGGTTCTCACGGCAGGACGTCGAGTGCTCGTAAGGAGCCTGAGGAGAGGAGGAGGGCCTCCTCGTCTGCGGCGGCGTGGTTCTGCAATGCCGCAACAGGACGCGAATTGGAGCACCCCGGGGAGGTTTAGTGGGTAGGCCCCACTATGGGGGAGAGTCCCACACTCCCCTCGCTGGCCATCCCCTCGGCCGGCGAGGAAGGAAAATTTACCAGTCACTATAGTCATATAATAAAAAATAATTGCTGTTCGTTAGTCTCGCTAAAACTCGAGAACGGCTGGACCGATTTGGCTAATTTTGGTCTTGAAATATTCGTGAAAGTCTAAATAGGTTTAAATAGGTGATATTTGATTCTGAGGCGGTACAAATTTTGCCGTTTCAGCTAGTACCTATTGTATAAGTTACTTATATTACACTTACTTTCAGTGGTGGGTAGACCCAAATTATTCAATGCGTTACTGCTATCCTGTCTCTTAGTAACTCTTTGTAAGGAGTTGTTCTGGGAGCCGTTCCCAGGGTTATGTTGTACTGTTGATGGAGTATCTACACTCCTGGGTAGACTGCCATTGACAGACCTGCAAGAAAGGAATAATAAAGTAGACTTAAAAGGGTCACTATACTTCGTTCGCGTTTAAAATGCAATTTCCCATCATTGTCGATGTAACGTTATGTAAGTCACGTTCAAAGTGACTGGTTCAAGGCATATTTTCGGAAGCATTTATTTAAGATAAATAACTAGCGACCCGCTCCGGCTTCGCACGGGTGCAATGATGAACCTCTAAATTGTTCAGTATTTCTCTACAATACTATGAATTTATTATACATTTAAACCTTCCTCCTGAATCACTCTATCTATTAAAAAAGCGCTTCAAAATCCGTTGCGTAGTTTTAAAGATTTAAGCATACATAGGGACGGACAGACGACAGCGACTTTGTTTTAAACTATGTAGTGAAGTGTTACAAATGAAACCTTTACTTACTGCGTTCTTAATGTAAACTAACTATAGTCTTGAAAACAAGACCTTTGTAAAAGTTTTTTCTATAACGGTCCATCTATAACATCAACATCCTTTCGTGACGATATAAAAATAGAAAAAAAATGCTATATCTACCGTAGCTCTTTATCACGTGACCAGATCAATTTGAGCTGATTTATTTTTCTTTTTGCATAATGTTATTATGCATAAACTTATTAGCCTATGCAAAACATCTTAACTATTTTTTAATTCACTATATTCTATTCATTAGGAGAAAGGTTTTTGCAGTGTCTGACGTTCGCACTTTACAATAAATAACGCTGTATATATTTTTATTCTTTATATTCCACACTTAAAAAGCATAAATTAAATAAAAAACGGTCATTGTTGTGCAAACCGATTATGAAATTAATGTTTAAAAATCAAAGGTTCAAACTCACCTATTCGGCGTCAGTTTATCGTTGCTCATAGTTGGTGATTGAACCCTTAAAGATCCAGGGGTATAATCATGCCCATAATGCACGTATGTCTGATAACCGTTGTTAAAGCCGTTTGCCTAAAAATAATACCGTAACTTATTACTTTTGCCTTAAATCTAAGTTCAAGTTACAAAAACAATACTCGCTATAACTGTTGAGACTAATCATCATCACCTACAATTATTTCAACTCATATATTACCCCCTAATGAGTCGGGTCTCCTCTAAATTATAATTAGAAAACACAATTTCACCATCCCATGATGGTGTCATCATGACGGTGTCGTTATGCCGGCTCTACACTCACGCGTGACGTTGCGCCGAGAATTCACGCCGTGATCCACGTGTTCGCGACTATGATGGACGACGACGCGATTTATAAAGCAAATCCTTTAAAGCGGGCCAAAAAAACGACACTGATCGGGGAACGGTACGAAGCGCGAACGAGAAGGCTGTCGCGGCAGTTCGCTGCGCGAGTGTAGAGCTGGCTTAAGAGGCGATTTGGCGCAAGCGCAAGAGTGATTTGGCGCAAGCGCAAGAGAAGTAAAACTGATACGAAATATGTCAATCATCTTTTCTACATAAAATCTCATCGCTGCTCATATAAGGCCTTAAAAATAAAAATAAACTGTTTACCATACGCGTATATTTCTACTCTACTTACTACTTCTTCTCAGCCCGTAGATGACCCACTGCTGAGTCGGGCCTCCTCCAAATTCATGAAGGTAAATAATAATTAGCCTACTGTGCCATGCTGGTTAAATGGGTGCGTATCAAGTTTTCTCTAACGGCTAAATTATCTATCAGCTTTCTCATTTCCTTTTGTCGGCTCCTATGACACCCTCAGGATGGTGTGGGTTGGTGACATTGTGTATTCTAAATTCCTCACCACGTGTTCATAATGAGCAATTATGAATGAAAAACTGTTTAACGTATCTTACCTTATAACAGTCAGCGTATGTATGATCGGTGTAATCATTGCTATACCGATAAGCTTGGTAAGAGTTGGCCTGGTTTATAGACGACAAGGGCACCGAACCCGCTAGGGGTATGCCACTGCCCAGCTTGGCGTTTGAGCATAAAGTGCTATCCGATCCTGTGTTCGAGTAATCCTAAAAATAAAAATAAAATTGCAAAATGTATCACAAAATTATCTTCATCAGACTACCAATGCTTTTATGCTTTTATGAACACCGACTACCGCAATCCATATAGCTGTTAGTTCTCACGTTGAGCATCAAATTCAAAAGCAACATAACTCTTTTAAATTGTTATGTTTAATACTGTCAAATAATAGACAAATGATTTGCAATAAAATAATATTGCGCCTATAAATTGAGATGTACCATCCTATCTTTCAAGTTGGATTAAACTGCACACGGTGTGCAAATTTGATTAAAATCGGTTAAGTAGTTTAGTAGTCGCATCGTGGGCAAACAACGTGAACCTCAAAAATTGAGATAGAAACCCTTAGAAGTAACCAGAAACATGGAACCAATCACATCGTAACCGCGCCGATCTGATACAATTGTAGAATACAAAAACTGACACAAGAACAACTTACAATTTCGCAACTTCCATTAGCCTGCCTCAACTCCAGCTTCAAATCGCTGATGTTTGAATTCCTGTCGTTCTCCTTGAACAAGTCTTCTGTTGTTACCGTAACATCTGGTTTCTCAGCTACCTGCGTTTGCTTGTTTTTCCTCTGTTTTCTCTGGCACAATATCACTAACATGATCACTGCTGCCACCATTATGGTTCCAGAAGTTACGCCAAACAGTATAAGGAGCAATGGAAACGTTTCTAAAACAAAAAGTATTAGCGTTAAGATATCTATCAATCTAAATTTTATAATATTATACCCTGTTCATGATAGCGAGCTAATATAGCAGTCTTTCTGTCGTACTTTTATAAGCAAATGAAAAGGACAAAAAAGGCTGTGGCCCTCTAATTGAACCTCACTTTAAGCCTCGGCTTTTATGCAGTCGCTCGGAATATATTTATTTTCATATTCCCTAATGATTTTTAGTGTGGTTTGTTATATTGCAGTAAAAAGGACCAATTCAAATTTAGTTAATTCATTGAAACTTAATAATTTAAAGTTAAATTTTATACAAGTTGCTTAACATTTGCTTTTCATGTAACGAAAAGGGCTTCGTCCTTATTTTCTTGATCGGTGAATTTGCCATTAAAGTTTAACAAAAATCAGTCCACAATATTAGCAGAGTCGCAGATGTTCCAGTAAACAAGCCGATTCGCACATAAAACGGGACACCATATAGAAAACAAAAACAGTTGAAGGGTTACCTCGTCCGCACCGTACAAGAGACAGAATGTTAACTGAAGTTTGGCCGCCATGTAAACTCACCCGGTGCGCATGAGTCGCCCTTGTCTCTGACCAATGATTCGATCTCTAATATTTCTGGTGTTAGCTCGCTAACGTGAACAGGAGTAATAGTCTCTTTCAGTATTAGAATACACAATGTCACCAACCCATACCGTTAGGAAGCTGTCGTGCAGAGGGGACTAAAGGAACGCAAGAGACAGATAACAAACTAGCATAAATAAGTCTGTAGAATATTTTTCAGATATAATTTAAAAAATAATACTCAGAGTTATGAAAAAAAAATATGTCTGAGAAGCTTACTCTAGGTATGTGTCTGAAGCCCTATGGCGGCTGCTTTATTACTACTACTATTCAGCCAATAAATGACAGTGCTGTGTCGGGCCCCCTCCCATCACAGGGAGCCTACTGTTCCACGCTGGCCATACGGGTTGGCACAGGGTTTCGTTTCAAGTTTTCCTTCTCTTGCGGCTAGGTTCTCGACTTTTTAATACGCTTTTATTAGCTTCGCTTGTATGTATGTATGTAACGGAATCTTTGAACATGATTTTGATCCAGTTAAAAACGTCTGATTAACACGAAATTTGGCATACTTATTAAGGACCGATGACAATTTAATAGTTTAAACATTTTGACCCGTTATCATTAATAGAATAATAATAATAACGGTGATCAAGGTGGAACACCGCTCTTCGATGCAATAGCTAATAGAGATGTAACTAAAGATTATAAAGCTATTGCTATATTTATTGATTATTTAGCAATAGCTTTATGATATTTTAACTAAAAAATAGTTTAAAAAAGTCTAAAAAAATACGCTTTTATAGAAAATCGAACTTCGTATAACCCTTTTAATAATATCTGTTCATAAAATATTTAGAACTATTGATACCATGCACCCCACGCTTTTACAATAAAATCATTTTTTCTGACACTATTATTAATTCAAATTTATTTTCTTTTTTTTTAGTTCGATTTTCTACAACAGCGTATTTTTAAAATTTTTTTTTTAGAACTATTGTTTTTCATTTCCTTTTGTCGGCTCTTACGACACCCTCAGACTGAAATGGGGTGGTGACACTGTGTATTCTAAATCCGTTACCACACGGATAAGAACGTTACTAGTCCTAAATATAGGACGCATTGAATATTCTTTTAAATGACCCAATAAAAAACGATCGATCACTATCAATTTCAACGAAAAGATTGAACAAAGACCTATTCTGACGTACATTGAACGCTTTTAGAGATTCCTTGTAAAATATTGTTAAGAAGGAACCGTGATGGATGGAGTACACTTTGGGGTTATAAAGTTAAAATGGCGATACATTTGGTGTAATGTGGTCGTTTTGGCCACAATGGCTATGCGACGATAATGGCGAGGCCATTTTGAAAGACAGGTTAAGAAAGGGGGGATTTTTATAAAGGTAATGTAGACGAAATAGCAGAGGTGGGTGTGAAGAGATTATATAAATGATGTGACAATTTATTTTCCAGCAGATTTTGTCCGTTATTTAGACCAAGTCCGTGCGGTGACGGAATTAGAATACATAGTTTCACCACCCCATTCCATCCTGAGGGTGTTCTAAGAGCCGACAAAAGGAAATGATAAGGCCGAAAACCTAGCCACAAGAGAACGAAACCCGTACCAACTCACAGCAAGGCTAATTATCCATAATGTAGTTGACTTAATTCTCAGCCCATCTATGACCCACTGCTGGGTCGGGCCTCCTCCAGTTACATGGGGGGATACTATGCCACGCTGGCCAGACGGGTTGGCACGGGTTTCGTATCAAGTTTTCCTTCTCGTGCGTCTAGATCTTCGGCCTATCATTGCTTTTTTTTTGGCTCTTACGACACCCTCAGGATGGAATAGGGTGCTAACACTGTGTCTTCTAAATCTATCACCATGCGGAATATATTTTGGGATATTTTTCTTTTTCAACGAAACCCCTTGACTATCCCTCTGGTTTGCACAAAGACATACACTGGAATCAAATCGGAAACCCGTGATCTAAAGGCGGCACATCTAACGCTTACATTATGAAGGCAGTCATATAACATACATGAATGATGCCAAGTGGCGAGGGCTTTAGAATACATAGTGTCACCACCCCATTCCGTCCTGAGAGCGTCGTATTTAGTTCGGGCGAGTCTACAAAAGGAAATGATAAGGCCGAAAACGTGGCCGCAAAAGAAGAAATATTTGAAACGAAACCCGTGCCAACCCGTCTGGCCAGCGTGACGCAGTAGGCTTATTACCCCCCATGTAATTGGAGGAGGCCCGACGGAGGAGTGGGACACATATGGGCTGAATAGTAGTAGAATAAAGATACTATTGAGTTTTCGAGTTTCATTGAATACAGACATAAAACCTTAAATGTTTTTATCAAGTAAGGTCGTAAACGAAATGTCGTAAACTTTAACTCGTAAAATACTTAATAAAAAACAATGAGAATAATGGCAGTTCTCATCATGTTTAAAGACCGACTTTTAAAACCGAGAAAAACACAAGATTTTTGCTCCGTTGCTCGACTAAATGAGTTGTTAATCCAGAAGCTTAATTGACCTATTTTTGTGTAATTACTTTTATTTATGCTATGGCCGATGTAACGTTTTTATGGATAATCTAGAGTGCAATATAAGGTTAACATAAGGATCTTGGAACTGAATAAATTGATACAAAATAAACCTGTTATCTTTTTTTAACGTTCCCCCGTACTGGGTATAACCTGCATGGCGGGAACAGCTTACAAACATTTAAATCACGGAAACAAATGACACCCAGACTAAGAGCGCCTCTGGATTAGACAAAGACACATGCCCAACCCGGAAATTGAAACCGGGACCCGTTGATCCAAAGGGTGCCGCCTTTATCAAATCTAACCAATTTACATATATGACAGAAAAAATTTAGTTAACATGATTAGATTAAGTAAATCCGTGTGGTAATACAAAATATCACCACACCATTCCATCCTGAGGGTGTTAAAAAAAGATAATGTCAGGGCTGGTAAGAACCTAGCAAGAGAACCTTTTTTTTGTTGTCGCTGGGGAAATGCTTTATGTATACCACCATATTATGTGGGACTCCGACAAGGGTCGTCTACCCAAGAGTCATCTACCCACTAAAAACCCAGCGGTATACCCTCACACGACTCACTTCGGGCGCCACAAGTTCGCGTAAACGCAGTTTACTGTGACGCCCCGGCGTGGTGCCAGCTGCGCGGGCAAGCGACTGTCAGAGAGGGTGTCCCGGTACACTGGGACGCCCTCAGTCATCGAGGCTTTTGTCGGTGGCGGTTCCCCCGAACCACCACCGGCCTCTTAGGTGAGGGCAGAAGGCGCCCGCACCGTCACGAGCCCCCTTCCACCCCTGTAGCAAGAGAACCTGTGTCAACCTGTGGCAGTGGCACAAAAGGCTTATTACTCTCCATGTCACGGTTAGACTAGTCCACCAGTGTAAAGTCGCTCAGCGTGCTATGGAGCGAGCTATGCTTGGGGTTTCTCTGAAGGATAGGCTTCGTAATGAGATTATCCGACAGAGAACCTAAGTCAGAGAATGAGCAGACTGAAGTGGCAGTGGGCTGGTCACATCCGTAGAAGAACCGACAACCGCTGGGGTAGACGAGTTCTTGAGTGGAGACCACGAATCAGCAAGCGTAGTGTAGGACGGCCAGCTGCTAGATGGGGCGACGATCTGCGAAAGGCTGCGGGCAGTAGCTGGATGCGTCAAGCTGAAGACAGGGCGCTATGGCGCTCTTTAGGGGAGGCCTATGTCCAGCAGTGGACTAATGTGGGCTAATGATGATGATGATGTAACCAGAGGAGGCTCAATCTGGCACAAATGTGGGTACTCTATGGGTAGTAGTAATATCTATATTAATAATCAAGTGTGCCTTTGGATCATGGGTCCGCGGTTCCATTCCTGTGTCGAGCTTTGTGTAAACCAGAAGCAATTGCTCTGAGTTTGGGTGTCATTTATGTTCGTGAATTACATGTGTGTTAACAGCCCCGCAATACAGGTACCTAGTTCACGTATCGTATAAACACCGAAACCAAGCGTTACTGGCATTAAACTTTAAATGTATTAGTAAAAAGACCTAAGATACATAAATCATTAAACACTATAGAAACACTAAACTAACTGTAACTACAATTATTCTAAAACGATTGATATTGTAGCTGAAACTAAAATAATAAAAAAACAACTTAAAGTTACATTTTCAAAGCACGCCGCTATTAATCGACTTAATAGTGGCGAGCTTTGAAAATGTAACTTGCTTGTCTTTTCAGCCCATTAGTGACTCACTACTGAGTCCAAATTCATGGAGGGAAATAAGCTGACTGTGCCACGCTGGCAAAACGGGTTGGCATAGGGTTTGTATCAAGTTCCTTCTGCCCTCGCCTATGAGGCCGGTGGTGGTTCGGGGGAGCCGCCACCGACGAAAGCCTCGATGACTGAGTCCCAGTGTACCGGAACGCCCTCTCTGATAGTCGCTTGCCCCCGTTGCGGGCACCACGCCGGGGCGTCACAGTAGAATGCGTTTACGCGAACTTGTGGCGCCCCAAGCGCGTCGTGTGAGGGTATACCGCTGGGGTTTTAGTGGGTAAACGACTCTTGGGTAGACGACCCTTGTCGGAGTCCCACAAAATCACCGACCTCTCCCCCGGGGGGCGGTGGTATGCATAAAGCTTTTCCCCAGCGAAAACAAAAAAAAAAGGGTTTGTATCAAGTTGTCCTTCTCTTGGTGCTAGGTGATCTGCCTCTTGCGTTCTTTTAGACGCCTCTCACGATACCCTCAGGATTAAATGGGTTGGTGACATTGCGTTTTCTAAATTCGTCTCCATACGGACTGCTAAGTACGTATTAAGTGGCAAGATCAAATATAGGAC
Source organism: Clostera curtula (assembly GCA_905475355.2). Classification (NCBI taxonomy): domain Eukaryota; kingdom Metazoa; phylum Arthropoda; class Insecta; order Lepidoptera; family Notodontidae; genus Clostera; species Clostera curtula. Next base: position 5,164,153 of record FR997822.1, read on the forward strand.
TTACTGTTTGGCCTCAATATTATCTCCAGGGTATCGCTTCCGAAGTCATTGGACACATTGCATTTGTACACGCCAAAATGCTTAGAGAGACTCTCTCTGATAATAAGAGTAGAGTTGATAATTCCTCCTGCTTGAATATCTTCAAGAAATGCATAATCCTGGAACAAGAAATTATATTATCATCTATTCGCGATGTCCTTATAATCTACTGAATTATTATGCGAGTTTTCGCCCGTGTGAATGGAGCAGAATATAAATCGACTCTAGCGCAAAAATAGAACTGGTCTTAGATTGACTTACATAGCAAGCGCTACGAAAACGATTAACGATAGAACCAATAAATGATCTACAATATTAAAGCATGACCCTGTTAAAACATCATCATCATCATCATTTCAGCCAAAAGACGTCCACTGCTGGACATAGGCCTCCCCCAAGGATTTCCACAAAGGCCGGTCCTGGGCCGCCCGCATCCACTGCTTTCCGGCGATCTTAACCAGGTCGTCGGTCCACCGTGTGGGAGGCCTACCAGCACTGCGCCTTCCGGAACGCGGTCGCCACTCGAGGACTTTTCTGCCCCATCGGGCGTCGGTCCTGCGAGCTATGTGCCCTGCCCACTGCCACTTAAGTTTGGCAATCCGGTGGGCTATGTCGGTGACCCTGGTTTTCCTGCGTATCTCCTCATTTCTGATTCGATCTCGCAGGGAAACTCCGAGCATAGCCCTCTCCATTGCCCTTTGGGTGACTTTGAGCCTTCTGATGGAGCCCATAGTGAGCGACCACGTCTCTGTTCCATATGCCATCACTGGCAACACACATTGGTTGAAGACTTTTGTCTTCAGACACTGCGGTATTGTGGACGAGAAGATCTTTCGCAGCTTCCCGAACGCTGCCCAGCCGAGTTGGATCCGACGATTGACCTCTTTCTCGAAGCTGGACTTACCTAACTGGACAGTGTGTCCCAGGTAAATGTAATGGTCAACAACTTCGAGGGTAGAACCTCCGATGTTAACAGGAGTGGCTTGAACATGGATATTAGACATGATCTTCGTCTTCTCCATGTTCATCTTAAGGCCGACTCGTTCGGAGGCTCCACAGAGGCCATCGAGCATCGTAGTGAGGCCCTCCATGGTCTCAGCCATTACGACTATGTCGTCAGCGAATCGAAGGTGAGTGATGTACTCGCCGTTCACGTTAATGCCCAGCCCTTTCCAGTCCAGAACCTTGAAAACATCTTCCAGTGCAGCGGAGAACAGTTTCGGAGAGATAACGTCTCCCTGTCTAACACCTCGCTGCAACTGGATCGGTTTCGAGGTCTGGTCCTGGAGTCGGACTGACATGGTGGCGTTTTCATACAAGCACTTCAACACTTCGATGTACCGATAGTCGACTTGGCACCTCTGGAGAGCCTGCAATACTGCCCACGTCTCGATCGAATCGAAGGCTTTCTCGTAGTCCACGAACGCCAGACAAAGGGGCAGGTTATACTCCTCGGTCTTCTGTATAACCTGCCGTAGCGTTAAAATATGGTCTACGGTACTGAAGCCTTTTCGGAAACCGGCTTGTTCGGGAGGCTGGGAATCGTCAAGCCTGCACGCGAGTCGATTCGTGATGACCCTCGAGAACAACTTGTAGACATGGCTCAGAAGTGAGATGGGTCTGTAGTTCTTCAATAAGGTGTTATCTCCCTTCTTGAAGAACAGCACCACCACACTTCTGTTCCATGCCTTTGGCGTTCGTCCTTCGAGTATGACGGAATTGAATAACTTCTGAAGGGCCCTAAGGATCGGTTCTCCACCCGCCTTCAGAAGTTCTGCGGTAATTCCGTCATCACCCGCCGCCTTGTTGTTTTTAAGTTGCTCGAGAGCCATCCCGATCTCACACAGGCTGACGTCCGGTAGGTCTTCGGTGTAGTGCCGGGTTAATCTAGCTCGTGGGTCGTCTGCTAGATTTATGACGGGTTCCTGTGTAGACGTGTACAGTTGTCCATAGAAACTCTCGACCTCACCCAAAATCTCGGACTTCGACGTGACGATCCTGCCGTCATCAGTCTTCAGCCTGACGAGCTGGCTTTGCCCAATAGACAGATCCCTGGCAAAAACCTTGGAGCCCCTGTTGCGTTCAAAAGCCTCTTCAACACGATTCGTGTTGAATCGGCGTATATCACGCTTCAGGGACTTTGATATCTGTCTATTGAGCATCCGAAGCTGCGTCGCATCATCTGTAGACTGCAGAACCATTTTCCGTCGCTCGTCCATGAGATTTAGGGTGAGGTCCGAGAGCTTTTTGGCCGTTTTCAGGCGTTGGGTCTCACAGAACTTCGACCCAACTTTGCGGACAGTCTCCACGAACCCGTCATTATAATCGTCCACGTCAACGCCTAGGCTTATAAAGCGGTTTTGCAGTTCGGGCTGGAAGATTTCCGGGTTTTGAATTTGAACTGGCACGGGACGCAGCGTAGACCTCACCAGGCGCGACCTTTCGAGCTTGACGTCGATATTCAATGTGCCTCGTACTAAGCGGTGATCGCTTCCGGTTTTGACCATATTGATCACGGAGACATCATTGAATATGTGCTTTTCCGTCGACATGATGAAGTCTATCTCGTTTTTTGTGGTGCCATCCGGACTCAACCAGGTCCATTTCCTCTGTTCTGGTTTTTTGTAAAAGGAATTCATCATATAGAGTCCCTCCTTCTCCAGAAAACCAGCCAAAGTCTGGCCCCGTTGGTTCCGGTGTCCAAACCCAAATTGCCCCACTTGCAGCTCATCTCCGCTCCGCTTGCCCAGTTTCGCGTTAAAATCCCCCATGACAACGGTGTAGTGCGTTCTAGAGCCATGTATGGCCGAGGAAATGTCCTCATACATTGTCTCCACCGCTTCGTCGGGGTGTGCCGAGGTCGGTGCGTATACCTGTATGACCTTCAGCGAATAACGCTTGGTTATTCTGAGTATAAGGTACGCCACCCTGGTCGACACACTCTCGATTTTAACAACGTTGTTCACAAGGGACTTGTGGACAATAAACCCAACACCACCTTGGGACTGTTGGTCGCCCTCCCGGAAGTAGAGCAAGTTGCCGGATTTGAGGGTTATCGTGTCCTCTCCCTCTCTTCGGACTTCAGACAACCCCACTATATCCCATCGCAACTTGCTCAACTCTTCCTCGAGTTCTACGATCTTCTCGTCAGTCCGCAGTGTCCGTGTGTTGTATGTTGCCAGGTGCAGCCGTCGTTTTGTATGGTAGCCGGATCTCTGCCGGAGATTGTTCGCACCCCCTGCCCCACCGTTACCTTGCTACCGTGGCCGAAGGAATAGCGGGGCTGCCGGGGACTGGGGGCCGTTTTCCTATTTGTGTTCATTTCATGGGGGGGTTTGCCATAATCGCCACGCTTGGCAGGCGGGTTGGCGATCGCAGTACGGATGGTATGTTTTTGTACAGAACGTCGCTGCTGCCCAACGTCTGTTGTCCTTTAGTCGCCTTCTACGACACCCACGGGAAGATATGGGGTGGTAGTATTCTTACTCCGCTACCACACGGACCCTGTTAAATAAAACTATCAAATGCGAACCAAAATCTAAAATAACAATAAAAAAAATAGCTGTAAATAGTGTGCTTTGTTACTAGAATGAAGACATAAAATTCGGGACAATGTGCACATCTTCACTACATATTATAAAACAAAGTCGCATTCTTCTGTCCGTCCCTATGTATGCATAAATCTTTAAAACTACGCAACGGATTTTGAAGCGTTTTTTTTTAATAGATAGAGTGATTCAAGGGGAAGGTTTATATGTATAACCCACCCCCTCTTTGCACGGGCGAAGCCGGGGCGGGCCACTAGTTTATTATAAAATTATAATATTTTTTCGTAATTACTGAAGTAACAGAGCAATATGTTTCTAGAAAAAAATATTATAGTTCATAGTCTGGAATTAATAATTCAAAGCTTAATGGAAAATCAAGAAAACTGAAGACTATTATAGCAAGACACAGTATAAGTACATGGTAAACTATCTGAAGTCTTCAGTAGCGGTGGACGTTGTACAGGGTACCGTTCTCAGACCAATTATAATTTTAATATACCAGTCACTAATTGGTTTCATGACTTACAAGTACAATTATAACAATAAAGCACAGTTTCTTAAAATACCACAAGATCAGAAAATATACAGACCAGACTGTAGAACAATAAAAAAAAAACTGACCTGATCATGTATACTGTCGATCTCTTTTCCATCAAACGTCCAAATGATGTTATCTATTCTCGGCACGGCAAAGGCAGCACATTCAATCTTGACTGTATCTCCTTGTGACCCAAACTGTGTCTGATTTGACAGGATTTTTGGGGGACCTGGAAACAATGCTTCGCTATAAATTTTGCCTAAACATCCTTACTCCCTTCCGTATGCTTGATTTGCTGGGTCTGCCTATAGTGTCAAAGCCTGCTAGGATGACCCGGAACTACAGTACGGGTTTATTGGGTAGTCATGAAAGCTCATCATCTCGCTGCCCTAGTTCAATAGTGAGATATCTTAAAAAAAAATTGAGATAAGTTTTGTTTCATGTGAAAAATTTGCTCTTTATATTTTATATTTGTAGAATATTTATATATTTTATATTTGTAGAATGCAACCAAAGTGCCTAAATTTTAATGTCTCACTGAGACATTTAGGCATATTTTTACCGAACTTTAGTTCAAGATTTTAATAATATAATAATAATAATAATAATAACCATTTATTTGTGTTTGACATGAAGATTTCTACTTTTCTTTTATTTCTACACAGAGACTTTTCAAATATCCTTATAGGGAATTTCAAAACCACATTTCAATTAACAACGAGTGAATGAATTACAGTAAAATCATAAAAGTATGAATAACTCAAAACATACTTTGTTCAACAATATCTTACTGCTGGACTTTTTAACTTGAAAATTGTCATGGATACCCCACCCCTAAACGCCAGGTTATGTGGGACTCCGGGTGCACAAAGATGCACCCCAACCTACCCACTAAAACCAACTCCCTCAACTGCCCGAAATAGGGCCACAGTTTTCACTCCCCCAATAAGGGAGCATGCTCCACGACCCTGATGGGCCACCGCGCTGTTCCCGGTAGTTTAGTGGTTGTATCCTATTTTACCCAGTAGTGTTCGGATATGCGCAATTTATATAGACAAATTATTTAGCCGAAGTCCGGTTTATTACATTATTAATATATCTTTTATTTGTATTGGTCTTTGTATTTGTCTTTGTTTTATAATAATTCTATAATTATGTGGATTGTGTGTGTGTTTTTTTTTTCATTATTTTGTTAGAACACCACAGACTTGTAGTCCGTGTTCTTTTTAGCAATGAATGGTAATTATTTGCTCTTCTTTTTTTTTCCTTTCGTCTGTCGTACCCAGCGCCTTGGCACCTGGAACATTGGTGTTTCATTTAACCTATTCTCAGTAGGTGCTTCCTTAGCTTGTGTGTGGATTCAATAAATTTACTTTCTTTCTTAATCGCTCTCACATTAATCTAGGAAAATTCTTGACTATCTTTTTTGCAAACATGATATACACAAACACAAATAACTCCCGGACTCTTTACACAAAGACAATTGCCCAACCGTAATCGAACAAAAGACCTGTGATCTAAGGGCAAATTGTGGTTGGGATTGGTGGTTATGTGGGACTCCAGCACGTGGTGCGCCTCGGATACCATTAAAACCCCAGTTGTGGATCCTCCTGCATCATACTTAGGCTTCTCTGCACCCTTGAGCTTCACATACCAGCCAGCCAGACTCTCTCTCAAACTCACTGTTGAGTCGTCGTCGTCGTTTCAGCCCATTAATGACCCACTACTGAGTCGGGCCTCCCCCAATTTCATGGAGGGAAATTAGCCTAATGTGCCCGCTAAGGCAAAACAGGTCGGCACCGGGTTAGTATCAAGTTTTCCTTCTCTTGCGGCTAGGTGATTTGCCTCTACACGGAAAACCGTTGAGTAGTTATGTGCAAATAAATATTTTCCCACAAAAAAAGAAGGATAAAATGAGTATATCGACAGGCGTAGTAAAGAGTATAGCAATTATATTCTTAGTACTGGGTGCATAGATGACCCACCGCTGAGTCAGACCGGCTGAAAATTAAGTAATAGTTGTCAGACCACGACAGCAGCAAAGCTGTCGAAACGTTCGTAAATAAATAATGTAAATTATACGCGATAAATCCGTGAAAAACTATTTAATTTTCCGTACTATAATTTACTGACAGGTTTTGAAACACTTTGATAAATAGGTTTAGGGGCAGCTTTGTCTATTTCAAGGTTAGCGCCAATCAACCCTTCTGTAACCTAGTTTGACAAGAGGGAATTAGGGACGGCACATTTATGTACATTTACGTGTAGCAAAAACTATGTACACCTTTTTGCGATAATAATTTATGGAGGAGTATGTTTCTCTCACTTATAGTTTGTAAAGAAATGGAGGGCAGAATGCTGTTTTTTTTAAATCAGTTACGCAAAATACTTTAACACACACACTACCAAGTATTTTATATACACACGAATATATATAAAAATTTTGTTTATTGTTAACTACGCCCTGGCTTCGCACGGGTGCAATTATGCATGTATTGTACATATAAACCTTCCTCTTGAATCACTCTATGTATTATAAAAAACCGCTTCAAAATCCGTTGTGTAGTTATAAAGATTTAAGCATACATAGGGACGGACAGACGACAGCGACTTTGTTTTATACTATGTAGTGATAGTGATAGTGAAGTCTGTTGTCAATTTGAGAATAGAATCATTACACATACTACCACGTTCTTGACACAAAACACGAGGAAAATCCGGAACATGAAGAAAAACTTTAAAACCCAATTCAGGTTCCTACTAGGACAGCGCATTTAATGTTTTTTTTTTAAAACTCAACCCCTATATCAACACCTGTAACTTGATCGCAGAGGCAGTTAACAAACATGAAATTCACGAATAAAAATGACAACCAGACAGCCCTCAGGACTCTGAACAAGTGCCTCTGGTTTACACAAAAACACATGCCCCGCCCCGGATCGAAACCGGGACCCCGTGATCCACTAAAGGCGCATTCAACCGCTAGACCAACAGGGCAGTATGCGTAAATTCTTCGTAAAATCTTCGCAAACTCGAATGGTGAATTCTTCAATACCCAAAATATTATTTGGTCGAAACCATATCGGCGGCCAAAGTGACATTAGCGCCATCTATATTAAAACATGTGAACTATATATAATTATGTTCCTCTGGCTTTGTGGTAAATAATAAAATGTTTAAACTGTCAAGGGGCAACCCTACCGCTGACCCATATAACCAAACTTACTATTAAAATTACAAATTATATACTAGCTTACTTCAGGGTTGGCCTAGTTCCCTGCGTATCTAATTTTATGTCTGGGCTGCCCTGTGACTTTGAGGGAATTACTCCCAAAGTCAAAACCCATTCAAACTCAAACTCAAAAGTAACTTTATTTGTGTGGGACTTTCACAAAACTTTTACAAATCGTCAGGAATAAAGGAGAAAACACATTAGTACGTAGTAGTAGCGTATTTCATAATTAAAAACCGCTTCAAAATCCTTTGCGTAGTTTTAAAGATTTAAGCGCACATAGGGACGGACAGACGACAGCGACTTTGTTTTATACTATGTAGTGATAGTGATAATACATATGCATAATATTGTAGAGAAACACTGATAAATGTAGATGCTCAACATTGCACCCGTGCGTAGCCGGAGCGGGTCGCTAGTAATCAATAAAAATAACAGCAAAAGTCACGACACAGATGAGACAGCGAAATGAAAGCTGCTGCCAGGGTTATTCATGTTTTCATTTCCATTCCATGTTGTCTGACCTTTGAGGCCCTTACCATCGTTTCCATCAACATTTCTTAAACCCCCATATCTTTGAGGCTTATTTCAAGACCCACCACTGAGTGGGCCTCCACCATTAACGGCAAGGAAATTAGCCAACAGTACCGCGCAGGTCAGACGGGTTGGCACAGGGTTTTGTTTTAAGTTTTCTTTAGTGGCTAGGTTTTCTGCTATTATTTCCTATAATTGGCTCATACGACACCCTCAGGATGGAATAGGATGGTGACACTAAGTATGTGTTGTGACGGTGATTTAGAATCCACAATATCAACAACCCATACCTTCTTAAGGGTATCGTAATTGGCGACTAAAAAAACGCAAGAGCCAGATCACCTAGCCGAAAGATATGGAAAACTTTATACAAACCCGTCTTGCCAGCGAGGCACAATAGGCTAATTTCCCTCCATTAATTTGGAGGAGGCCCGACTCAGTAGTGGGTTATTTATAGGCTGAAACGACGAGGTGCTCCGATGACACAGACATACACACAAGCACGCCAAACTTACAGACTTTTTTGTTGAGGCTTAAACATTTTCATTAATTCTATTTCTCTGCTAAAGATTTCTTGGCATTTTACGTCAAAGCACCAATTTTATTCTGCTTTTACAAGCAAAACATAATTATTTTCCTTCAACAAATAATACAGTTACCATTTCATCCCCATCTGTATACCGTACAGTCATATAAAATAATTAATTAAAAGGGACGAGCTCATAGTAAGGTCTTTCATTAGAAATGTGCGCGCCATTCAAAGTAGCGAAGCTATAGTCCAACAGCTGCACACATTTTTGGAATGGTTTTCGTATATTACGAAAGTATATATATTTTAATAGAATATATTATTTAATCTTTGTCGTTGAGTGTAAACGTTTTGGTAAGTTAAATAAACACGTTCTAAGTAACATTTTTATAGCTGTATGTTCTTTGTTTTTGTCACATAAACCAGCAGCGCTGACGCATATATCTACTCCTAGCAAACCTTATAAGGCAGTCTGTCTGTATATTTTAGTCTGGGATGATCATTCCGAAAAATCGTAGCCCCAACGGCCGTGGGACCAACACACTGACATTTCAACTTTTCTGTCTAGGGCGATCTGCTATTTTAGTCCTAAGTATATTGAATTTAAAGACAGGGCGGAACCAGACAGGAGTCAACTGTCACTGTTACGTTCTAGAAGTAACCCGGTCTCGGGCCTACTGCAATTTAATTGAAGGATGCTGCGGAACGATGACACAGTATTTCTTGTCAAGATTTCTCTCTTTTAGTCACTTTCAAGAGACCCTAAGATAAAGATACGTAAGTGACTCTATTTTACCTAATTCTGCATAAATCCAAAAAAATAATAATAACCTAGATTATAAGGCTGTTCAAAAGGCTGTCATCCTGGATTCAGCAAGGATCGTGAGGAGGTTCCTCTCTCTAGAGCCCTAAACCGTCGGTAGCTCAGGTCATCGACCTCGGTTTCGACGATTTTTGTCTATTTTTATGTATATACTTTTAAAAACACTTTTTATTTTTTTAAATTATATGTAACATTAAGAAATGAAGAGACTTGAGAAGTAAAATATATGTATTTGAAAATAAATACTCTGTGACAATGCATTCGTCTCTTTGAGCTCTCGCACTATATGTAGAGACGTAGGGCGGAATTCATTTATATTTCATGGAAAAAAGCGTTCCTACTGTACTATGTTTGGTTTACTGTACATATAAAAATAGATCCCACAGGAGTAAGCCAATTAGATACCCGAAAATGTTTTCGAAATATAAAATATTACTAGCTGTCCCGGCAAACGTTGTTTTGCCAAATAATTAACCATCCCCCGCGCAACCCCCTTCCCCGCGCAACGTTTTTTATAATAGATAGAGTGATTCAAGAGGAAGGTTTATATGTATAATACATGCATAATATTGTAGGGAAACACTGATAAATTTAGATGGTCATCATTGCACATTGTCTAATAATTAATTCCACCCTGGCGACGAGCAGCGTCTAGTTACGAATATGATATTGGGATAAATCTCACCTTTGATAAACACAGCCGCCTCGGCCTCAATCTCTGGGTATCCATCTACACTGGCTTTGCATAGATACCGGCCTGAAGTATGCGTGTCCAAATTAAGCGTAAGATTTGGCGTTCTGCCAACGCGCTGAAACAAAATATTTTTTTAGTCGAGAGGATGCGACGAAGAAAGAAATATTTATTATTTTATTGTTTACTAGCCTATTTGTTATTGTCATACCGCGGGTGACGCTGCGGGGCGAAGTTAGTCAAAAAGGCCTAAGTTACTCCTTATATCATCAGCTACTTATCAGTGAAAGTCCAGTCAAAATCGGTCCAGCCATTCCAGAGATTAGCCGGAACAAACAGACAGACAAAAATTAAAATTAAATGTTGTTTTGGTCCATGTACTGTGTATACATACTAACGCATGGTAAAAAGTGGTTATTTTATTATTACAAACGGACACTCCAATTTTATTAATTAGTATAGATTCGGCAGATACAAGAAAAAGCAGACATCGTTACATCAATCCGTGTGGTGACTGTGTCACCACCCCATTCCATCATGAGGGTGTCGTAAAAGCCGACAAAAGGAAATGACAAGGCCGAAAACTTTGCCGCAAGAGAAGGAAATCTTGATACTAAACTCGTTGCCAAACAGTCTGGCCAGCGTGGCACAGTTGGCTAATGATCCTCCGTGTATTTGGAGGAGGTCCGACTCAGCAGTGGGTTATGTACGGGCTGATAACATAGTCAACTTAACTAGCACTATAACAGCAATACAATTGTTATGCCTTCTACGAGTAACAATGGTAAGGCGTGATTTTACCGAAAGGAAGTAGTTGAAAAACATACAGGTTTCTTATAATGACCCACTGTTCAGTCGGGCCTCCTCCAACTAAATGGAGGGTTATTAATTAGCCTACTGTGCCACGCTGGCCAGAAGAACCAATGGGAGACACATGAACCAATGAAACGGGTCCCGGGTTCGATTCCGGGCTCGGGCAAGTGTCTTTGTCTAAACCAGAGGCACTGGCTCGGAGTCAGGGTGTCATTTCTATCTATAATATGTATGTATTTACAAAAAAAAATGTATATAAGTAGTTTATCATCCATCTCGTTACCATAACACAAGCATTAAGTTGCTTAGCTTGGGACGAGATGGCGTTGTGTGAAATGCCCAAGGATATTTATATGTACAAGGTCCTTGTAATGTGGCGTTTAAAAAAAAGGCAAGCCCCCCGAGTTTCTTCCGCCAGGTCTTCTCGGTTGGTGCCGCGTTCCGACCTGGTAGTAGTGTTATAAAACTAATGTATCCGTTGACAATTACAAACGCCATAATCTCTATATACTCGTATAAAAATGAATTGCTGTTCGTTAGTCTCGCTAAAACTCGAGAACGGCTGGAGCGATTTGGCTAATTTTGGTCTTGAAATGTTCGTGGAAGTCCAGGGAAGGTTAAGGAATGAGAAAATATGGAAATATTGCAAGTAAAATAATAAAAACAACAAATTTTATTTCCCATACAAACTGTTACCTGTCAAACATTTGACGTTTGTCCCGAGCGACGGTTCGGTATTTTTGGCATAATTACTTTTTTTCTTTTTTAATTACATTAAATAAGGGATTGGAATCGATAAGAAAAGGCGGTATATTAATTTATTATTAATTCGATATTCAATATTCATAGTTCAGACAGGACAAGGTCTGTCGGGTCAGCTAGTTGGTTTATACAATAAAGCATTTTTATATTCTCCTAGCTGACCCGGCGAACTTTGTTCCGCGTTATATATACCTATTTAAAACAAAAAGAAAGTTGGACATAGGATACCTGAGATTTTTATCCCGTCCGTATAAAACCTACTTTAATAAAACGCAACTGACAGCGAAACGTTATGTTGTCTATAGTTTAATATGGTCGAAAATTTGACAATTAGAAATTTTGAATTCGACTTGTTTTTAATGTTGTAATTCACATAATATCTTTAAAACTTGTAGCCTATGTGTTATTCTGATGTATAAGCTATATTATTGTAAAGTTTCATTAAAATCCATTCAGTAGTTTTTACGTGAAAGAGTAACAAACATCCATCCATCCATCCATACTTACAAACTTTCACGTTTATAATATTAGTAAGATTCTTGTTAGCGACGATTGTTTTAATCTGTCTTTCATCGTGGTATTTTCTGTCCGCGTCGTGGTATTTTTTCCCGTGGTATTTTTCTAAGAGCCAATTAATAGATTGTTGTATTGTTAGCTGAGTCTCCTGCGCTCTGATTGGTCATGGGGCGAGGCGTTGCAGTTTCCCGAACGGCAGAATGACACGCGCTGACAACAGTGGTAGGTTTTAGTGGGTATACCGGCTCACCATCTCAACGCGATCGTGGACTCCCACATACCCCAGCCCCGTCCCAATTCGGCTGGGGACCTATAAAAGGTTTCCCCCACTATAAAAAAAAAAAAAAAAAAAAAAAAAAAGGGGGCGAGGCGTTTTTGCCGTTTGCAAATCTGTCTATAAAAGAGGCACATTTACTGAAGTCTGGCATTCCAAATTCAGCATTGTGAGAAGAGACATTAAGGATAACAAATAAGAAGAAACTCTGTAAAAAATCCGGCGTTATTATTTAATACTCCTGCCGCTACTGAAATCTCTCCAGGCAACATCCCGCCAGCGAACCTACTCCAAAAATTAAGCATCCGTCACAATTCTATTCAAGATTTCTTCTCTTGCTACGTTTGCCATGTAATTTCCTTAAGTCGGCTCTTACGACACCCTCAGAATAGAATGGGGTGGTGACATTAAGTATTCTAAACCCCACACGGACAAAGATCATCCAATAGACTAAACTATCTGTAACCCAGCAAAAAGTTCCAATACAAGGTTAGACCATATGAATTTCAAATGAGCCAAAATTACTTTACGAACTAAACGCTCAAAGAACATCAAAGGTTGTGTATTAATGAAAAATGTAGCCCATCTTGTTTGTGGGTGTTCCATAAAACATGGCTACATTAAAATTCAAGACAACACAACAACTTCCCGCAACTACAGATGGAACTATCTGGAACCTTATTGGGGAAAAGACAAGTGCGAGTCGGGGTCTTGGTATACGGGTCTTGCAAGAATAACATGTGCATCCCAGGTTTTGATTATTCACCTGGGGACCTATAAAAGGTTTCCCCCACTATAAAAAAAGGTAAAGTTATGTTTTAGTGGAAATCCCCAGGGTCACGGAGCATGCTCCCGCAATGAGAGTGAATCCCGTGGCCCTGGTTTGGGCAGTCTAGGATCGCCGTTGGTTTTAGCGGGTAGGTCGGGGCGCAATTTACCATCTATACGCGCCCCGGAGTCCCATAAACCCCGGCCAGTCCCCAACGGCCGGGTATCCATGAGAATCTCCGAGGTAAAAATTTTTTTTGTTGACATTTCGGAGACCATGTGGAGGGCAAAATAAAGGCCGGCAACGCACTTGCAAACCCTCTGGTGTTGTGCTCTGGGTCCATGGGCGGCGGTGATCACTTACCATCAGGTGACCCGCTTGCTAGTTTGCCTCCCTCTTTCATAAAAAAAAAAAATGACCCACATAATCGCCGCATAAATCATGTCCACAGCGAAACAAAAAAAAACGTTGCTCATGCCAAACATGCCAAGCCCGCAGACGTAGAGACGGTAAGGTGCCATGCTTTATGTGAAGGATGCTCCAGAATTGAGCCTGACAGATGGGGGTAGCAGTATCTCCCCCCAGCGCTCCCAAACCTAGTGGAGAAATCGGACGCACAGGGAAATAGCGCCGGACGAGATATAGACGGGGGTTTAGTGAGTATACCGAGGCACAACTCACTATCTTGACGCGCTTCAGAGTCCCACATACCCCGGCCGTGGCCCCAATACGTCTGGACACCCATAAAGGGTGTTGCTCAGTTTTTGCACAAAACCTTTGCGTATCTGAAGCAGTTTGTGAACGGTGTCCGCATATGCTTAGGTCGAGCCAGCACTTAGTTTGATTTCTGTACACTGATTAGTTGTGGTAGTAAATAAATATAATAAATATCCTTGGACATTTCACACAACGCCATCTCGTCCCAAGCTAAGCAACTTAATGCTTGTGTTATGGTAACGAGATGGATGATAAACTACTTATACATACATATTATAGATAGTAATGACACCCAGACTCCGAGCCAGTGCCTCTGGTTTACACATAGACACTTGCCCGACCCCGGAATCGAACCCGGGACCCGTTGATCCAAAGGCGGCACATCTAACCACTAGACCAACGAGGCAGTCGTAGTAGTAGTCGAACTACTACTACTATTATTCAACCCATAAATGACCCACTGCTAACACGGGCCTCCTCCATCTATAGGGAGGCAACTGGCCTACTATGCCATGCTGTCCAGACGGGTTGCCATAGGGTTACATGATCCCACAATGCCGCAACAGGACGCGAGTAGGGACTCCGGGGATGTTTAGTGGGTAGGCCCCCACTCTGGGGGAGAGTCCCACACGCCCCCCCTCGGCCATCCCCGTGGCTGACGCGGATAGTCCATAAAGGATTTTACCCCGGGCGAACAAAACAAAAAAAAAACTTAAGTTTTCCTTTTCTTGCGGCTAGGTTTTCAGCAGGTTGACACTGTCAGGATGGAATGGAGTGCTGACTGCCTCGTTGGTCTAGTGGTTAGATGTGCCGCCTTTGGATCAACGGGTCCCGGGTTCGATTCCGGGGTCGGGCAAGTGTCTTTGTCTAAACCAGAGGCACTGGCTCGGAGTCTGGGTGTCATTTCTATGTATAATATGTATGTATTTACAAAAAAAAATGTATGTAAGTAGTTTATCATCCATCTCGTTACCATAACACAAGCATTAAGTTGCTTAGCTTGGGACGAGAAGGCGTTGTGTGAAATGTCCAAGGATATTTATATTTATTATATTTATGTTTTCTAAATCCGTCACCACACTGAGAATAACTACGGAACACTAATGTTTTTTTCGTAAAGAAAAAGGTGAAGGAGTTCACAAAGTACGCAGCCCCAATACAAAGGTTAGGGCTATGCAATAATAATGTACAAAAAGGTATTTTTGTTTCAAACAACTACCAATTTATATTCCTCAGTTTGAAGTAAAGTGTTTCTTTAAATCATTCATTCATGTGGTCACGGATTTAGAATACATAGGGTCACCACCCTATTTCTTCCTGGGGGTATCGTAAGAGACTAATGGAACGTAAGAAACAGATCACCTTCTCCTAACAGTAGGAAATGTTGACACAAACCCTATGCACCCGACTGACTAGCGTGGCACAATAGGCTAATTACCCTCCATGTAATTGGAGGAGGCCTGACACAGTAGGGGGTCTACTCAGCCCATAGTAGTAGTACAACATTAATCTTGTAAGCTTTTCTAAGGTAACCACTACAACTAGCACGTATGGTGGTACCTTCCTTTTTTCATGGTAATTCCTCATGAAGACCCTCCTGTGGAAGAACTAGTTGGGTAATGTCTGGAAGTCCGGGATAGAGGAAGGTGATGAACTGGGCCTCGAAAACCACTACAACCCGGGGAGTTCCTCGACTATTAATGACCATCGTCATCATGATTTCAGCCAAAATACGTCCATTGCTGGACATTCAATAATTTCTCATCCCGCAAGGATTTCCACAAAGGCCATTTCATCGCCAGGTTGTTGGTTCACCGTGTGGGAGGCCAATAAGCACTACGCTCTCCGGAACAGGGTCGGGCGTCAGTGCCCTTTGAGCGAGTTATGTGGCCAAGCCATAGCCGCGTAAATTTGGCAATCCTGTGCGCTGTGTCGTAGGGAAACTCCGAGCATAGCCCTCTCCAATGGCCCTTTGCATAACTTTGACTTGAAGACATAAAAACTTGATACAAAACCCTGTGCCAATCCGTCTGGCCAGCGTGGCAAAGGCTAATTACCCTCCATGTATTTGGAGGAGGCCCAACTTAGCAGTAAGTCAGGCTGAGATCGTCTAGGGACGATCTACAGACCTAGGAACGAAATTGAACCTTAAAGCAAACAAAGAGAGCTACAAAAATGGTGGACAAAGAAAAAATCTTGATAAAAAAATGTCAACGCCATTAGTAACGCGCTAATGTTCAAACTTAGCATCGATAAGGCTGTAATTGCACTGGACCCAGATATGAACTTGGAAAAGTTTTTCGCTGTCACTAGCGAACGTAATTGGAGCATTAAGTTTTAAGTCCTCTTAATATTATAAACGCGAAAGTTTGAAAAATCATAATCAAAATCAAATTCATTTAATCAAGTCGGCTCAATAGAGACAAGTCAACAAAAAAAATACTTAAATATTTACCACTTAAAATTGAAATTTGATTATTTACCATCTACCAAAGATGACATTATGTCATCCATACATACATGTATTAGAAATCCGTCACCACATGGAGGAAATGTGGTGACGCATTTCGAATACTTTGTGTCACCAACACATTCCATCCTGAGGGTGTCGTAAGAGCTGACTAAAAGAAATGACAAGGCCGTAAACCGTGGCGCGACAGAAGAAACACTTGATAAGATATATTGAAACCTTATAAGTATCCTTATCTCCATGTGGTGACGGATTTAGAATACAAAAGGTCACCACCCCATTCCATGCTGAGGGTGTCCATAAGAGCCGACTATAGGAAACGACAAGGCCGACACCCCAGGCGCGAGACAAGATAAACTTGATACGGAACTCTGTGCCAACCCATCTGGCCAGCGTGGCACAGTACCCTCCGCGTAATTGGAGGAGGGTAATTAGTAATGGGCCGATTAGTAAGGATAGTCCCAGTTGATAGTCATTTTTTTTAATTTATATTCCACTAGCTTATGTCCAGTGTGAAAGTGCCCTTACAGTGACGCGGGTGTGTCCATTCATCGATTCACACAAACTTTTGTGTGTTTTACATAATTATTCATGAGGAAATCGATATTGGTGCGGCGCCCGAATTCCCTTGGCCACTTTTGGATATTAACGTGTTGTACATAATCGATATATGTTATCGATATTTCTGTTTTTAGTTTTCGAGGCGATTGGACAATTCATTCGCTTTTTGAATAATGTTCTAACGATACTTCTACATTTTTAAACGTTGGTAGTTGATTTTTCTTTTCATATTGCATAACTTTACTACCCTTTCTTAACTTCTTCCTAATAATGTCCATCTCAAAGTTGTCTGTAAGAAATCGCATTTAGCGATAAGACCGCCCCTTGTGCAAACTGTTGAATATATTGTGTTCGGTTTTTATTTCTTTTGTACAATAAGGAGTTTAACTATCTATCTATTTAACACTAGCTGACACGGCAGACTTCGTACTGCCTCAATCGATGAATAAAATACCTAAACTTTTGTTTAATATAAACTTAATACAAAAAAAAGGAATCGTCATGCGTCACGTCAAAAGAAAAGCAATTATTTTGTTTTTATTTAATTCCGAGCATTTCCATATTTTCTCATTTTAAACTCTCTTTTTATACCTTCCCTGGACTTTCACGAATATTTCAAGACCAAAATTAGCAAATCGGTCAAGCCGTTCTCGAGTTTTAGCGAGATTAACGAACAGCAATTCATTTTTATTTATGTCGCGGGTTCGATTCCCGGACGGAAGAAATATTTGTACGACCTACAAGTATTTGTTCCGGGTCTGGGTGTTTTCTATCTATAATATGTATTTATTTACAAAAAAAAATGTATATATGTAGTTTATCATCCATCTCGTTACTATAACACAAGCATTAAGTTGCTTAGCTTGGGACGAGATGGCGTTGTGTGAAATGTCCAAGGATTAGTTAGATAGATAACTCTAATGGCTTCTACTACTACTATTCAGCTGAGACAGGCCTACCCCAAAAAGAGGGAAATTAGTACCACGCTGGCAAGATGAGTTGGTACAGGGTTTCGTTTCAAGTTTTCCTTCTCGTACGGCTAGGTAATTACCCTCTTGCATTAATTTAGTCGGCTCTTACGATAACCTCAGGTGAGTGTGGGTTAGTGACATTATACATCCGAAATATCAAATGATGTATAAATAAATAAATAAAAATAAATATCCTTGGACATTTCACACAACGCCATCTCGTCCCAAGTTAAGCAACTTAATGCTTGTGTTATGGTAACGAGATGGATGATAAACTACTTAGATACATTTTTTTTTGTAAATACATACTTATAATAGATAGAAATGACACCCAGACTCCGAGCCAGTGCCTCTGGTTTAGACAAAGACACTTGCCCGAGCCCGGAATCGAACCCAGGACCCGTTGATCCAAAGGCGGCACATCAAACCACTAGACCAACGAGGTTACAGTATATTACAGTTACTCCATTGTATTCAAAAAAGTTCCGCTCACAAACAATGTTATGACTCGGAAATCGAATGTTGGACCACACAGAAACAACAAGCATGCAATGCGTAGGTGTCAATGTTTTCTGGTTGCGTGATATGTTTTTTTATTAGCTTCTATTTGTCCGTGTGGTGGCGGATTTGGGATACATAGTGTCACCAACCCATTCAATCCTGAGGGTGTCGTAAGTGCCAATAAAAAGTAATAGCAAGGAAACGAAACCTTGTTTAAATTGATCGTCTGGATGATCATTATTATCCCAAAAATTACCTATTGCCTCCTACTATCACAGGGAGGGTAAGCCTACTAAAGTGCCAGGTTTGGGGAGTAATAAGCCTGCCAGGTTGGCCAGACGGGTTGGCACAGGAATCCTATCAAGTTTCCCTTCTCTGGCAGCTAGATTTTGGGCATTGTCATTTCAGTTTGTCGGCTCTTCCGACAACCTCAAGATGGAATGGGGCGGTGAGAATGTGTAATGTTAATCTGCTACTACTGGATAGCGTGGCGTAATAGGTTGTTTACCCTCTCTGTAACTGAAGGAGGCTTGACTCAGCAGTGGGTCGTCTTTGGGCTACAGCCCATTAATGTCCCACTGCTGAGTCGGGCCTCCTCCAAATACATGGTGGGTAATTAACCTACTGTGCCACGCTGTCCAGACGGGTTGGCACCGGGTTCCCTATCAAATTTTCCTTCTCCTGTCTAACCTAGCCAGGTTAGGTGTTGTAATTTTTCGGCTCTTACGATCCCCTCAGGATAGAATGGGGTGGTGACACTATGTATTCTAAATCCGTCACTAAAATCAAAATCAAAAAGTTTTTTATTCGAATAAATTTAAAAAAGAAAAATTAAATTAATTACTCATTTAGTTTTTACCACCGGTTCGGAATGCCATTCCATGGAGAAGAGCCGGCAAGAAACTCCATGGTTGCTCTTTTAAATAAAAGGGTTACAATGATGGTGGTACAAACAAGTCTGACAGATTAGTGAAAGCAATAACACGCATAGCATTTAAGTAGCATAGTCAAAAATTAGAATAATATAAAAATCTGTGGAATTACTCAAATTACATAGTGCGTGCTGAAACTGCACTCACATACTGTTTACAAAAACTTTAATAATGTAATTGCTGAAAGACCAGAGCTAGACCATAACATAGCCGACGTTACTCCCATGTGTCACTATCTACTACTACAACTAAGACAAAGACTGGTAGACGACCTCAGTGCAATTCGGGAAATATCAATGTAAATACACTTTTTATAGCAACATGTATAACTGCAATATCCTCTAAGTTACATTCAGTTAAGTTTATGTTCGAATAAAATACTCACGATCATCTGGTCTTCTTCATGATGTAGCCATCTTATTTCCGGGGGCGGATATCCGTCGACGTCACAGCTTAGCGTCACCGAAGTTCCGACCTCAGCTTCCACGTCTTTAGGTAGGTTTTTGAATGTCGGCGCATCTGTTTTAAGACGTTTTGGTTGTAAGAAACTTTTTGGTGAGAAAATGTTAAGGAACTTTAACAAGATGATTTTATGCTATTGGATACCTGAACCAGGTTGTAGTCCGGCTCATCATCATTACAGCTAAAATACGCCTATTACTGGCCATAGGCCTCCCCTATGAATTTCCACGAAGGCTGTTCCTAAGCCACCCATCGTTTTTCAGGGACCTCAATCGAGTGGTTGGTCCACCGAGTGGTAGTTCTACCAGCACTGCGCATCATTCCAGAATGACGTTTTTGCCCCATCCAGTGTCGGTCCTGTGAGCTAACACCACTGCCATTTAAATCTTGTGGGCTATGTCGGTAACTCTGGTTCGCCTGCGTATCTCCTAATTTTGAATTCGATCTCGCAAGGAATCTCCGGCTTTGAGCATTGTGAAGGAGCCTATAGTGAGAGACCACGTCTCGGTACCATATGGTTTTTATTCTATTGGAAATGGTTATATAAATCCAGCAACTAAGCGAGGGTTGTTGAGATGTTGGTCGAAACTCTTCGCGATAAGACCGTATACTGAAACTACTATCAGCACAATGATTGTTGAATCAACATACCACATTGCGGTAACCTCGTGAACTAAATTGTAAGTATTATTGTTATTAGTAATCTTTATAAACTTACATGTAATTTCTAACGTCTCTATTTCTTCGCTGTTCCCGACGTCATTGTACACCACACACTTTACCGTAGCATCGTGGTATTTTCTCGTGATATTGTTGATTTTCTGTGGGCCACAATCACAAATTAATCATCAAGTTCCACTTGAAAGTCAGAACCACTTGTTCGGGAGGTTTTTACAAACATGTAATTCACGAACACAAATGACACCTAGACTCCGAGCCAGTGCACCTGGTTTACACAAACAATTTTCGGACCCCGAAATCGAAGGACCCATGATCCAATGACTTCGGAGGCCGAATAGTTGGACCAGTTATTGATTTTCACGGCACTGACTTCGAGTATCGACTACAATAAATTACCGTGTGGTGAAGGATTTAGAATACATATTGTCACCGCCGCGGTCCATCCTAAGGGTGTCGTAAGAGCTGACAAATGGAAATGGTAACGCCGAAAACCTAGCCGCAAGAAAAGGAACTCTTGATATGAAACCTTTTTTTTTTTTGTGTCAACCCGTCTAGCCAGCGTTGCACAGTAAGCTAATTACCCTCCATGTCATTGAAGGAGGCCCGACTCAGAAGTGGGTCATGTATGGGCTGTGTAGTAGTAGATGTAGGAATATCAGCCATGACCGTTGTCTTTAAGTGCCATAATGAAATTCTGGCTTACCAATTCTGTAGAGTTTCCCTCTATCTGCTTTTCGTTCAGGAACCACTTGTATGTCAAGTTTGACGGATTAGCATCGGCTCTGCATGCTATGGAAAAAAATATTTTGCATCAGTTGAGGCGTAAACAATATAACATTCCAATATAAGCCTATAGAATGTTGAAGCATAAACAATAAAACATTCCATTATGAGTCTTGAAAGTTGAAACATAAACAATAGAACATTCCAATATGCGTCTTTAAAGTTGAAGCTTAAACAATAGAACATTCCAATATGAGTCTTAAAGTTGGAGGATAAACAATATAACATTCCAATATGAATCCTAAAGCTGGAAAATAAACAATAGAACATTCCAATATGACTTTTTAAAGTTGAAGCATAAAGAATAGAACATTCCAATGTGACTCTTAAATTGTATTGTAAATTATTAAATCTTCTCTATAGTAGGGGCAAACATTTTATGTAATAAGTTATGTGATGGTTAAGTTTTACTCAAGTACGTATCCTTTGAAAATAACAACAGATATAGGCTTTAGCACGATATCTACGACCTTATTTTGTTTTATTGGAAAAGCTCTAAGATATCCGGCCGTTGGGGGCAGACCGGGTTATGTGGGACTCCGGGGCGATATGATGGTAATCGTCCAACCTACCCACTAAAACCGACGGCGATCCTCGACGTCCCGAATCAGGGAGACGGGATTCAACCCCCTACCCGACATTAGACCTACGATTTTGTAATACGTAGTACGTTTCCGTAGTCAATGCGTGGTTCCAGTGGTTTGCATTTACGTAGAATTACCCTCCGTGTAATAGGACGTTGTCCGAGAAAACAGTGGGCCATTTATGGGCTGAATAGTAGTGGTTTCTTGCCGGCTTTACTCTGTAAAGGAGTCTTCCGAACCAGTGGAGCCCATTTGAATAAATATATTAATTGTTTTTTTTTTTCAAAAATAAACCTTATATTATAAGCATTACATTATTTATTCATAAATTTCTTTAACTTACCAATAACTACATCTTCGCCTTCTGGTATCTTTCCATTGACGCCCGATTTTATGTACATTTTCACTTTCGGCGCGTATTTCACCTGTAGACAAAATAAGATAGTAAATACTCTTTTTTTGTTTTTCGTCGTATCGTATCGTAGGTATCGTATCGTATCTGTATCGTGGGGGCAGTTTACAAAATATATAATACAATAAATAGACAGATTATGTTTGTTTACTTAATAAAAAAATTTGCCCTTTTAGTATAAAGTTTGAAGTCCAGGAAGTTAAATTCAACCGGTGTTCTTTGATATTGTGTTAAAAAAATATCTTATTATAATATATTCAAACATTGTTAATTTATAAGAGGCGGTTTTATAGCTACTAGCGATTTCTTCCAGGCAGCCTTAACATTGTTACTAAATGCGTAAGTATGTATAGACAGTACATATACCAAACTAACATTTTATTCTTATTTTTGTCTGTCTGTCTGTCTGTTTGTTCCGGGTAATCTATGGAACGGCTGGACCGATTTTGACGGTACTTTCACTGATAGGTAGCTGATGATATAAGGAGTAACTTAGGCTACTTTCTTTGACTAGCTTCGCCCCGCGGGTAACATCACACCCGTGCGAAGCCGGGACGGGCCGCTAGTTACACATATATAAACGTTACTCTTGAATCACTCTATCTGTTAAAAAAAACCGCTTGAAAATCCGTTGCGTAGTTTTAAAGATTTTAGTATGTAGTGATGATAGTGATTTTGACGGCGGTTCACATTCTGTGCTGATGATTACTAATTAGTTCATGGAGAATAAAAACGTTTTATTTTTATTCTCCATGAACTAATCAGTAAGTTATATATTGGTTGTTATATCTCTGCCGACCTCATGAAACTTTATAGTCGTGATGATAATTTGTTTAAAACCCTTGCAATATGCTTGTGAGGTTCGTGAAAACATTGCATTTATGGCACTATATTGGAGGTAGCCACGCGATCATGCAATCTATTTCAAATATTCATTACACTGTGTACTTTTCATCTTGTTTGCATGATCGCTTGTTGTCTTTATAGCATAAAATATTGATTTCGTTGGAACTTCGCATGCACGGTTTCGGCTAGCCGAGTTTTGGGACGCCGGGGCGCGGTAACATGGAAATTTTACCACCAGAACCAACAGAGTTCCCCATCTTGTAATGGGGGGGAGGCTACCATAGCTACCATGCAAGGGGCCTGCATTGGAGCTTGGGGCTGCACTAAACCGGGCCGAGGTCTCCAGGCTCCCTGAGCATGCTCTCCTAATCGGGGAGTGAATCCCGTGGCCCTGGTCCGGACATTCGAGGATCACCGTCGGTTTTAGTGGGTAGGTCGGGGCGCAATTCACCGTCTCTACGCGCCCCGGAGTCCCACATAACCCGGCCAGGCCCAACGGCAGGGAGGGCAAAAAAAGAAAGAATTTCTCGTCTGTTTGAAACAGGGCCACAAGTTTCGCGACCCAGTGGGGGAACATGCTCAGTGACCCTGCCATTGTGAGCGATCAAGGGCGATGGAGGATGAGGATTTGTGAATGAAAGGTGTGAATGTAGGAATGACTCAGGAGTCCTACCTATCAGGATAGGTGTGTGTGGAGACTACCACTTAGTGTGGCACAGGGGCCGTGGTCTCTGCCTACCCCTACGGGAAAGAGGCGTGATTATATGTATGTATGTATGTGATGAAAACTACGCAAATAAAGTCCCCCCCCACTTATGAGACGTTGCACGTATTTATTTCTATCTACTACTACTACCAATCAGCCCATAAATGACCCACTACTGAATCTGGCCTCTTACCATTACATGAAGAGTAATCAGCCGACAGTGCCACGATGGCCAGACGGGTTGACAGATGGCTTAATGACAAATTTTCCTTCGTTTGCGGGTAGGCTATCGGCCTTGACATATCCTTTTGTCGGCTCTTACGACACCCTTAGGACTGAAAAGGGTGGTGACACTATGTATTCTAAATCCGTCACCACACTGACATCCTGCCTCGTTGGTCTAGTGGTTAGATGTGCTGCCTTTGGATCAACGGGTCTCGGGTTCGATTCCGGGGTCGGGCAAGTGTCTTTGTCTAAACCAGAGGCACTGGCTCGGAGTCTGGGTGTCATTTCTATCTATAATATGTATGTATTTACAAAAAAAAAATGTATCTAAGTAGTTTATCATCCATCTCGTTACCATAACACAAGCATTAAGTTGCTTAGCTTGGGACGAGATGGCTCTGTGTGAAATGTCCAAGGATATTTATTTATTTATTATTTATTTATCCTGTCTATCTTTTTATCTAAGGTAAGGCCCTCGCCCTCACCGCATCAAGATAGCAGCTCGGTTAAGGAGGTAGCTTAGAATACTCCAATGGGTATGTCCTTGCATTTTTTACTAATTAAGGTCGTTAACTTCCCAACCTATACCGTCTTGAGGGTGTAAGAGGCGACTAATAAAACGCAAGAGGCAGATAACTTGGCGAAAGAGAAGGAAAACTTGATACAAGCCCTGTGCCAACCCGTCTTGCCAGCATGGCACAGTAGGCTGATTTCCCTCCATGAATTTGGAGGAGGTCAGACTCAGTATTGGGTTATTTATAGGCATGAAATGACGAACGACGACTTTGCTTATACAAATTTTCGTGTGTCTGATCATTGTGTCTTAGTGGGTAAACCGGGGCGCAAATTTAGGTCGTCACCCCCTTTTTTGTGGGGGAAACTTTTTATAGCTGCCCGGCCAGATGAACCATTTCACGCCTCCAAGTCCCATAACCCGGTTGTGCTGTTGGGGTGGGTGTTCCACGAAAAAAACAGTATATAAGATATGGTAATTTCAGGTCGTATACTGATGTTATAAAACAATAAATTTCACTCTCATTCTATTCGACATACCATAAAATTATGTCACCCGTATACCACTTTACACCGACTATAAACATAATATACAGGTTGTTACAAAAATGATATAGCCATCCGAAATGAAATTATCGAATGAAGCAGTTCTAGTTTTATAATATAACTAGTGGCCCGCCCCGGCTTCGCCCGTGCAAAGCGGGGGTGGGTTATACATATAATAAACCTTCCCCTTGAATCACTCTATGTATTAAAAAAAACCGCTTCAAAATCCGTTGCGTAGTTTTAAAGATTTATGCATACATAGGGACGGACAGAAGAATGCGACTTTGTTTTATACTATGTAGTGATAGTGATAGTCATGCTATCTTGACAGATGAGTGAGAAACGAACGTTTTATAACCAATCAATTATTTGTCATTAATATTATCCTAAAATCTCAGGTCCACGATCTTCCTTGGGTTTTCTAACGTTTATTCTTGTGTAGTGTGGCGTCATGAGGAACGCAAGTGATGGAAAGCTTAATACAAACCCTGTGCCAGCCCGTCTTGTCAGCGTGACACAGTAGGCAAATTTCCCTCCATTAATTTGGTGTAGGCCCGACTCAGTAGCGGGTCATTATATATATATATATTTATATTATATATATATATATATATTTATAGGCTGAAATAGAGATGAGCGATATTAGTAAAATATCGATATTTAAATTAAATCGATAGCTTGATATCGATAATTCGATATTATCGGGCACAAAATATCGATATTTTATAATATCGATCGTAAACCATGGTGAGAATAAATGTATGTATGGCGGAATAAATGTTTTTTCTTTCTTTCTTCTTTCAGAAACTCACTGTGTTATAAAATTTTTGTGAGAAATAATGTACATCACATTTGTTTTCGTGGTTCACGTTAGAAGTTTAATCTCCAAATTATAATATATCCCACTCGAAAATATTGCACCTAAATTCTTTTAAAATAAGACATTTTTTATTAGAACTGAGCTGACTACTGACTGTATTGTTATAATTGACTGCCTCGTTGGTCTAGTGGTCAGACGTGCCGCCTTTGGATCAACGGGTCCCGGGTTCGATTCCGGGGTCGGGCCAGTGTCTTTATCTAAACCAGAGGCACTGGCTCGGAGTCTGGGTGTCATTTCTATCTATAATATGTATGTATTTACAAAAAAAAATGTATATAAGTAGTTTATCATCCATCTCGTTACCATAACACAAGCATTAAGTTGCTTAGCTTGGGACGAGATGGCGTTGTGTGAAATGTCCAAGGATATTTATTTTTATTTAATTGAATGAGTGAGAATTGACTGACTTTATTTTTATTTCATTATTTCATTTAATGAGAAGGTAAAATAGGGATGCTTCTGTGCTGAGTTTGCGCATAAAACATTATACGGTATCGATGTTTATGAATGAATACATGAAACTTTTTTTTTACAAATGCAAAAGAGTACTGATCGAAAATGTGATCGAGTTTCGATATTTCGAGAATAACCCGATATCATGTTCAAAATATCGATATGGCGATATTTCAAAGTTTCAATTAAATATCGAATTAAAAGAATTAAAATATCGATATTTTGGAGATCAATATCGATATTTTAACTATATCGATAAATATCGCACATCCCTAGGCTGAAATAATTGGTAAACAATGTGTTTTTGTTTGTCACGCAATTTTCCACACATCAATCTTAATACGTAAAACAAAAACATATAAGTAACTCTTTTTTACGAAATTACGGAGGAGTGTGAAATTTCCCACACTTATCTATACTAATATATAAAGCTGCAGAGTTTGTTTGTTTGTTTATTTGTTTGTTTGTTTGTTTGTTTGTTTGTTTGAACGCGCTAATCTCAGGAACTACTGGTCCGATTTCAAAAAATCTTTCAGTGTTAGATAGTCTATTTATCGACGAAGGTTATAGGCTATATTTTATTTTCAAAAGAATTAGGGATCCGTATGAAAATTGCGATTTTGTAAACCAAGGTGTAAAATTATTTATGCGTGAAAACCTATTTATGCGTGCGCTGCAAAAACTATTGACAATAGAACAAAATGATGTACTACGGGTTTGTAGGTCTTATATAGATCTACAAAAAAGTCTGCGAGAGCACATATCTAACTATCATAGTTTAGTCACAATAACCGATTTTATGTTCATAAAAAATATGCACGGGTTCGAAGCCCACGCGGGCGAAGCCGCGCGCAAAAGCTAGTTGTTTATAAAGAGAAGGAGTGCAGAAAGTATTTTTTTTATTTTCATATCTATACTAATATATAAAGCTGCAGAGTTTGTTTGTTTGTTTGAACGCGCTAATCTCAGGAACTACTGGTCCGATTTCAAAAAATCTTTCAGTGTTAGATAGTCCATTTATCGAGGAAGGTTATAGGCTATATTTTATTTTCAAAAGAATTAGGGATCCGTATGAAAATTGCGATTTTGTAAACCAAGGCGTAAAATCGAAAACCTATTTATGCGTGCGCCGCAAAAACTATTGACAATAGAACATAATGATGTACTACGGGTTTGTAGGTCTTATATAGATCTACAAAAAAGTCCGCGAGAGCACATATCTAACTATCATAGTTTAGTCACAATAACCGATTTTATGTTCATAAAAAATATGCACGGGTTCGGGTGCAAAAATAAGCCCACGCGGGCGAAGCCGCGCCCAAAAGCTAGTAAACAATAAAAAAACATACACTCACTACTATTTATATATCACTCACACGCGATACTCGTTTGTTTATTGTTGTAGTCTGTGGTCGGATTGAGAATAAAACTATAGATAAAGAACGTTATTTTACCATATAAATATCGCTTTTAAAAAATAGGGGTTGATCGTAGAGGGGTGAAAATTTAGAGTTGTATAAATTTTTGTACGCTGTATCAGAAAAAAAATAGGGGATAAAAATATATGTTTTCCCAATTCCCAGAACTACCAAATGTGTATATAAAATTTCATCAAATTCGGGCAAGCATTTCGGAGGAGTTCATTAACAAACATCGTGACATGATAATTTTATTTAATAGATAATTTAAATGAATTAAGGTAGAATTTCAACCGGTAGGCGACCGCTTCTTTATATCAATAGCGCTACCAATCCTACCGTAATGTATATAGGGGTTTTCTTGCTCTCTGTATAATAAACTCCAGAAAATATTACTTTCAATATTTATAAATACCATTAAATAACGACCATAACAAAATAACGTGTACAAATGGCAAACTTCTCAATATCAAAGCATTATCATGCCACATCCGATCGTAAAAAGTAATTGGGTTGCACGTAAAAAGGGTTTTTATTTTATGACCGACGAAAAAAATACATGATAAACAGACCTTTGTAACATGGAGTTACCCTCAATGGATGCGGTATAGAGGAACTTATGGAGCGTGGCTGATTGAACGTAGTGCCACCAGACGTGGTTAAGTGGGTCGTTTAGGCCTGTTGAGGTTTTTTGGAGACCATTTTCTTTTTCACATGATATCACGGTTTCGTTAAGCTCCATTTGGGTTCTAGGTAGTGAAGCTTCGCGAGATGAATGCATATTTTAGGATGCTTGTAAAGAATAAATGCTATGGTAAGTTAAGTAACTGAGACTCCATAAAAATGAAACACTATTATTTTTATATTGGTCTGTTATGACGTATATCCTTGCTAGTTTAAGTTGGTAGTCCGTAATAGCCGACAAATGGAAATGACAAGGCCCAAGCTAAGCAACTTAATGCTTGTGTTATGGTAACGAGATGGATGATAAACTACTTATATACATTTATTTTTTGTAAATACATACATATTATTAAGAGAAAACCCCCAGACCCGGAACAAATACTTGTAGGCCGTACAAATATTTCTTCCGTGCGGGGATCCAACCCGCGACATGCTGCGCAATAGTCGATCGCTCAACCACTGCGCCAACCAAAATTTGAACGCTGTGCCAACCCGTCTGGCCAGCGTAGTACAGTAGGCTAATTACCTTCCTGTGGAGATACAGTCCGAGACCACGGGGCAGCAAGCGATTGTGTGAGGTGTAGATAAGGTTACCGACCAACATGTGTCAGAGGTAAAGTAAATGCGAACGCACTATACTAAGATGACGTGTAATATCGTCTGTCAACACTCTCACGGCTCATACACAACCGAATATTACCAATACCAATCTAGCTTTGGCACATCTAGAAATATTTGAACTGGAACCCTAATATGCTCATCCAAAATAATTAAAAAATGTAACATAGTAGTTAGAATAAATTTAGTACGGAGCAAGAAGACCTAATGAAGACAATACGAAAAATGTCACAGTCATAGCTAAATTAAATGCGAACGCACTATAACTCAAACTCAAAAGAAACTTTGTTAACGTAGGTTGTATCACGAAACTCTTATAATATTTATAATTACCAATATTAACCTAACGGCCCTTGTCCCCGGTTGTGTGCATCCATCTCTTTTGATCTCCTACAACCCTTGCGTCCATCTACATTGATGCTGAAACTACCACGGGTTCAGAATGCTACTCTACAGAGAAATTCGGTAGTTGCTTTTGTCATATTATCGGTCTCGTTTACAATAAGCACTAAACAGATGGAGAGCAAGTTCGCAAGATGAGAGACACACGCTACATAGCTACTAAGAAGATACCACCGGCATATAATGATCACGTCTAATATCGTCAAGTAAAATTAGTGAGGACCAAGAAGACCTTATAAAAGCAACACAAAAATGGTAAATGTCATAACTAAAATTAATGCGAACGGACTAAAATAAGATCACGTCTAATATCGTCGAGTAAAATTAGTATGGACCGAGCAGACCTAATGAAAAACAACACAAAAGTGGTAAGTGTCATAAGTAAAATAAATGCGAACGGACTATAATAAGATCACGTCTAATATCGGCTGTCAAAACTTTCACAGCCGAATATTACCAAAACCAATCTAGCGTTGGCACATCTAGAAATATTTGAACCAGAACCCTAATATTCTCATCCGAAATAATAAAGGAACGTAACATATTAATATTAATACCATATCCAGCTGTTATCGTGCGTGGAATAGTAATTTCCTTATTCACTTCGGGACGACGATATTTTTACAGGCCATAACGGAAACTACGTCCGTATGGTGACGAATAAACAACGCCACCAACTAACACTATACTGAGGGTATCGTAGAATAGAAAAATGCTTTATTGTATAAACCAATTATGGCGTTCACAATCGTCAACGGATACATCATTTTTATAATACTATTGGGTGAATTTCCCAAATGACTTTTTTTTTTGTCTTCGGTGAAATTAGTATTGGAAAAAAAGAATATTGTTCTGAATTATTATTTTTTGTATTCAATAGGTTGTTATTGGGCTGTGGCAAAAATATGATTTGCATAGGACTATTACAAAAGGTAGAAAAAAAATTATAAACCTCAATTTTTTTCAAATCGGTGCTGTCCCTCTACTTTTTTTACAAACAAAACGGCTTATACACGAATAAAAATAAGTAAGATAAGTATATAACTTATTCTATTTCATAGAATATTAGTTTTGTTAATAATATATAGCATATTTTATTACATAATTAATGATTATTATTACTGAGAGGCACAAACGTACTTGTCTTGCAATATGATTTCATATCGGTGGACAAATGTAATTTAAACCTAACTTTACATCGACGAGTCCGAAAGCGTCTCAACCCCCATTTTAATTCTCTTGTTAGAGTATGCTATTGCGCAGTCAGGACGAATGCCTGTCAAATCGCTTTATATTCCCGCAAATAACGTAAGTTCGCCATTCCAGTTGCTCCCGGACAATTATTTTATACTATCGGTGGTTGCATTTTTTTAGTGTAATGAGTAGTTTTATTGTTGCTGTTTGGTTCTAACAGAGGAAGTAAGTGAATTAGCTTCATTGAGTATTATTGAATTTATCCTATATTTTATGCATTTTTTCTAATTTCCTAAAAAGTGTGTTATTTCTCACGTCGGTGTTCACATATCGGTGTAATCGGTGGGCTTTATTAGCACCGATGTGATAATTTACACCGAAATTATAAGAAAAAATCAATCGGT
Source organism: Clostera curtula (assembly GCA_905475355.2). Classification (NCBI taxonomy): domain Eukaryota; kingdom Metazoa; phylum Arthropoda; class Insecta; order Lepidoptera; family Notodontidae; genus Clostera; species Clostera curtula. The sequence continues at coordinate 5,195,184 of FR997822.1, forward strand.
GTCTTTTATCTAATAACGGTGTTTTGATTCATGATCAACGCACAGTTTTGTCACATCGGTGGCTTGCTTTATCATATCGGTAGATCCCGTGTCATTTCTTTAAGTATACAAAGAAACAATGGAACATACAAACATACATACTACCTACATAGACTGCTAAAATCATTACCACGATATCACTGGGTAGTAGAAGATGCATAAATGTATCATTAGGGGAGGTCTGTACTCGGTAACGTACGTCTATAGGCTGAGATGATGATGGTGAGGTGGAGCAATTGAACGCATTAAAGATTTTTCAAGAAAATATTTTCTAGTTAAAAACATATAAAGTACATAATAAATAGAAAACATCATATTAGCTTAATTTTGTTTAAGAATGCCAAGGCCAAAACTAAAAGAGGAGAAAAAAAGAGAGAGAGGTTACTGGAACGAATACGAAAAGCTAAAATAAACATTCTTTTTTAATTCTAACTACCCATAGTAAATATAATAAAAAGAAAATAAATACATATAGTAAAATAGTACCTATTTCAAAAAATATATTGATTGGATTTCTAAGAACTCGGTTCTCTTTGCATGTGATGTGAGTTCAGGTCTTCAGTTCTACGTCACCCTTGTAAAAATATATAGGCATCTACTAACTATTTACTTTTTATATTCAAAGGTGGATAGATTATCATATCGCTGGATATGTAAATCATTTCGGTGGATAAACTTATCATATCGGTGTACAGAAAAAATCATCGGTGGCGGTTTGTCATGTCGGTGGAAACCAGAATTCAAATTGAATTTTCTCCCTATTCTTAAATGATAAGTCGATGGTATTAAATTTGGAGATATTTGATGTCCTATAGATTACATAAAACCTGAAAAACATACAAAATATATTTAAATGAAAAAGTTCACCGATATGATAAAAAAAATGGCATTTGTTGAAATTGACCCTATTACCAGGTCGGAACGTTGGTTGAACGGAACGGTTGGTACCCAACCGAGAACACTTGGCGGAAGAAACTCAGTGGCCTTGTCTTATTTTTTAACGCCAGTTACATGGAGGGTAATTATCCTCCACAACGAACACTGCAAATTCATAAATCATTTAGTCGTGTGATTTTTGGCCATAGTCATAGGATGTTTGTACATCTTACGAAGTTCTCAAAATTATCTACCACTAGATACACGATCGTGTACGTGTGTAACGAACGTGATCACGTTCAATAATAAAGTTTTAATTACATGCCCTTAGACTATCTGCGATATTTTGTTTTTATTTTTGTCTGTCTGTTTGCCTGAACCGATTTTGACGGGACTTTCACGGATAGGTAGCTGATGATAAAAGGAGTAAATTTTAAAGGAGGCTACTTTTTTGGACTAGCTTAACCCCGCGGCGTCATCTGCGGCACTACAATATGTAAGCGCGGGTGAAACCGCCGGGCGCAGCTAGTTGCCAATAAAAAGTCAAGACTATCAATGTCAATTAATTGTAGGTTAGGTTCATTTATAATTTGTCATCTAAATATTGTGGCTGAAACGTTGGGATTTAAACGCATAATTTCCATAAATTAATCTTTAATTCAGAGACAGAGACGTGATCGCTCACTATGGGCTCCATCAGAAGGCTCAAAGTCACCCAAAGGGCGATGGAGAGGGCTATGCTCGGAGTTTGCCTGCGAGATCGAATCAGAAATGAGGAGATACGCAGGAAAACCAGGGTCACCGACATACCCCACTGGATTGCCAAACTTAAGTGGCAGTGAGCAGGGCACATAGCTCGCAGGACCGACGCCCGATGGAGCAGAAAAGTCCTCGAGTGGCGACCGCATTTCGGAAGGCGCAGTGCTGGTAAGCCTCCCACACGGTGGACCGATGACCTGGTTAAGGTCGCCGGAAAGCAGTGGATGTGGCCGAGGACCGGCCTTTGTCCTTGGGGGAGGCCTATGTCCAGCAGTGGACGTCTTTTGGCTGAAATGATGATGATGATGATGAATCTTTAATTCAAGATGCTCTTTTACTGAACACGCTGTATGATTACAAATTAGATATTCTTATTGATTCCATTTGCAAATAAATAAAGTTTACCCTAACACTCCAATGTAAATATTTACCACTCCTTACGCAACTGGGAAATAAATAAACCTTTTCTTGTTTACTTGGAGAATTTTCTTCGCACTGTACTTAGGGAAAGCCAACCTTCTGAAACCTTCAGGCAGGAACGCGACTCGAATTCATAATCCGCGATCGTATAACGCACTATTTTTCTTTTTCCTTGCTTTCCCCCAATTTAGTTTAGTCGACACCACTTTAACCACGTTTAGCTACTACTCGCCACTACTCAGCTCAAAGATGACCCACTCCTGAGTCGGACCTCCTCCAAATGCATGGAGCAAATAGTAGGCAAATGACCCTTTATGTATCTACCTGGAGGAGCCCTGACTCAAAAGTGGGTCATCCATCAACGGCGACACGGTTGGCGCAGTGGTTGAGCGATCGACTGCTGCACTGCATGTCGCGGGTTCGATTCCCGCACGGAAGAAATATTTGTACGACCTACAAGTATTTGTTCCGGGTCTGGGTGTTTATAACCCGGTGGCTATCTATAATATGTATGTATTTACAAAAAATAATGAATATAAGTAGTTTATCATCCATCTCGTTACCATAACACAATCATTAAGTTGCTTAGCTTGGGACGAGATGGCGTTGTGTGAAATCCCATAAATGACCCACTACTGAGTCGGGCCTCCTCCAAATTCATGGAGGGAAATTAGCCTACTGTGCCACGCTGGCAAGACGGGTTGGCACAGGGTTGGCATCACGTTTTCCTTCTCATAATGCTAGGTGATCTGCCTCTTACGCTCCTTTAGTCGCTTCTTACGACACCCTCAGGAAGTGTGGGTTGGTGAAATTGTTTATTCTAAATCCGTCACCACACGTTGACAATAGGAATTCACGCGATCGGTTGGTTTACTAGTGTCGTCCTGTTTATACGCCTAAAATAATTAGTTATGTCGTCGTTTAGTGCCGAACAAGCTATTCGTGAACTAGTTAAAACTGTGAACTTGCTTCAAACCAAAGTTTTATCCCTTGAAAAGGTTATTTGTGAGCAGAATAAGCTAATAAAAGTGTTTGTTAGTGACAAATTAGTGCCATTACAAACAAATTCTAACGACAGTGAAGGTAATTCATCATCGGTAAAGCCTATGCGTCCAATCCGCGAGGCTCATATTCGTGCAGTATCGGCCATCGCCGCCGGAGGACGGAAAGTGACTAAGAAACCGCCGGTCAGTTCAAGCGAGATAACAAGACCGAACACTCCGACGTCACCGGCCCCTACTACTTGCACACCGGCTAGTCCATCACTCGCTAATACTGCGTCTAGTGAGTTGCTTGTGAGTAGCGATAACGCCCAGTGTGAAACCGGCTGGACTGAAGTGACCAATCGTCCTAAACGACGAACGATCGAGAATGTTACTCGTGGTACGGCTACCCCTACTGCAACAACTCTGATGGCCGCCGAACGCAAAAGCTACCTACATTTATATTATGTCCAAGTAGGAACGACTGTTGACCAAGTTCTGCAATATCTGAGAACGATCTGTCCTGGCGATAATTGCGCGGCCGAAGCGCTAAAATCGCGGGGCGACTACGCTTCATTTAAATTGTCTGTGCCTGCAAAAAATCTGAGCAAATATATGTTACCCGATAATTGGGCTGTAGATGTTTGTATAAAGCCTTGGCGAAATGGATTTCGTCGACAAGCCGATCAAAAAACTCAAGCATAAGTATTATTCTGTTTTCTATCAAAACGTGAGAGGGCTTCGTTCAAAATTAGATAACTGCAAACTTGCACTTTTAAACGAGTCAGCTGATATTTTCTGTTTGACTGAAACGTTTTTGATAAGCAGCGTACACGACTCCGAGTTTTTTCCTGAAGGATACACGATTATACGTCAAGATCGAGTTGATGATGCAGGTTGGGGAGGCGTACTATTAGCAGCCCGAGCAGAGTACGAAATGAAGCGCATTAGCAATATTGATGGATACACGCGAGAAATAGAACTGGTTGCCGGTATAATGTCTTTAAAATTTTGCAAGCTTTTAATTTGTGTAGTTTATATTCCACCTAGCTCTAGCGATGACAAATACGTGAAGACATTTCTGGTAATAGAAAATTTGATTTCCAAATACTCCGAATTTCGTGCAATTATTATTGGTGACTTTAATTTAAATTCATGTAGTCAAAATGTTCAAATGGAATACGCCTACCTTATCTCATTTTGTAAACTTACTCAATATAATACCAATGAAAATGCATACGGAAGTATTTTAGATTTAGTGTTGAGCAATGTAAGCACTGAGTACATTCATATGTCGAAAGATGTCGAGCCGCTGGTACCACCAGACGCGTATCATCCACCGCTCGGTTTACGACTCGGGATCCCTCGACCAACTGCTAGGGCGCAACCGATGTCGCGTTATTTTACTGAACCACAAGATGATAACAGCTTGCCACCACAGTGGAACTTTAACAAGGCTGATCTGCATTTGTTTTATTCGTCTATCTCTGCTGTTGATTGGAGCCGCGTAACAAGTACCGAGAATGTCGATGATGCACTGCACGAATTTTACAATTCTATTTATGATTGCTGCCTTAACTCTAATGTACCCCAAAAACAATATCGTCGTTATACTAAATATCAATATCCGTCATGGTATACCTCAGACATTATTCAATGTATAAAATTAAAATATTTTAATCTAAAAAAATATAGGGCTACCAGTGCAGATTTTTATCAAGTAATGTTTAAATACTATCGACAGCATACAAAACAACTGCTTAAAGTAGCCTACAATTCGTTTATTAAACGAGCAGAGATGGATATAAGAAAGGATCCCAAAAACTTTTGGACATTTGTAAAAAATCAGCGTTTATCTGGTTCCTCATGTTCCGAATTCCAGTATGATGGTAAGGTTGTGACCAATTTAGACGCTGCAAACGCATTTGCATCTTACTTCAAGTCGGTGTTTTTAACAGAAAAACCCAGTTTATGCACTGACAATAGTGAAACAAGCGCTTCTAGTTTGTTATGTTCTTCGCGAATTGCGCTTGACTACATAACTCCCGAAGATTTACGGGTTGCTTTTAAAAAACTTAAGGCTCACTCATCGTGTGGGCCAGATAGTATCCCACCATTTATAATAAAAGACTGCAGGATGGTATTTCAGCAACCTATTCTATATTTGTTCAACTTAAGCCTTAAGACTGCTACTTTTCCTGCTCTGTGGAAGTTATCTCGTGTCACGCCAATACCCAAAGATGGCGCCAAGTCCCAAATAGTAAATTATAGACCTATAGCCGTTCTCTCAGCATTCGCCAAGTTATTTGAATCGATTTTAAATAAACATATTGCCAGTCAAATTAAACTACTATTATGTGATTCCCAGCATGGTTTTAGGGCTGGCAGATCAACTACAACAAATTTGATAAATTTTGTGGATTACACCACATATGAGATGGACCATAAGATACAAGTAGATGCTGCGTATTTTGATTTCAAAAAAGCATTTGACCGCGTCCATCACGATGTTCTTTTAAACAAATTTTCTCGAATAGGGTTCTCTCCTAATCTGTTGAAACTCTTTGCTAACTACTTTTTCAATCGTAAACAATATGTCCAGTTGTCAGGTTACCGTTCATTTCAATATGATACTTGCTCTGGGGTAAGCCAGGGTAGTAATTTAGGGCCGACACAGTTTTTAGTAATGATAAATGACTTGCCGGATGTTGTCAGGGTCGCGCGGTGTTTGTTGTTTGCGGATGATTTGAAACTGTATTTGGGTATAGGTTCTATGGAAGACTGTGTCGCGCTCCAGCGGGATATTCACAGTGTTGTTGAGTGGAGCGTGCGTAATTGTTTGGAGTTTAACACCTCGAAGTGCAAGACAATGACGTTTACGCGGTCTCAATCTCCTTATGTTTACACATACAAAGTTGACGAGGTCCCGCTGGCTCGTGTCACTGAAATACGAGACTTAGGTATCTTATTTGATAGTAAGTTAACAATGCATAACCATATTACAGCAATCTGTGCTAGGTCATATAAATTGTTGGGGTTCGTCATAAGACAATCCTCTCGATTTGAAAACAGGGATGCGATCGTTGCCCTGTATTTCGCTTTTGTTCGCAGCATTCTAGAGTACAACTCGATCATTTGGGACCCACACGAAGAGAAGTACAGTGTAATGATTGAAAGGGTTCAACGTAGATTTGCTAGATTTCTTTATAAAAAAATATTTGGATTCTATCCTTTCTTATATCCATCACTGTTTGTATATGGAATGGTAGGCTTAGACACACTGGAGTTGAGGCGCAAATCCAGTCTCCTACTTCACTACTATCAGCTACTTAACTCTGCGATTGACAACCCTGAAGCTCTCGCCCGCTGTTGCCTTTTCACGCCTAACCAGTACACACGGTTGCGCGCGCGTCGTCTGTTAGCAGCACCGCGGACGCGAACGTGTGCTTCAAAAAACGCACCCACATCTCGTGTGATCACGTTGCTCAACAATTTAGTTGCTTATCAGCCACATGTGGATATATTCCATAATACAGTTGGCGAATTTATAAGATACTGTATAGAATTTTATAAATAATATTAGTTAGTAGTGTAATTTAGCTTACTGTACGCATTGGGCAACTGTAAGTACAGCCAGCAACTATTGTGAATAAATAAATAAATAAATAAATGGAGGAGTATTAATAGTAGTATCTTTTAATGAAAAAGAAAACAAACACAATACTCCTTACTTTCCGTCCTCCATGCGACCCACATAGCTATTTATGTTTATACACTGGAAACGACACCACGTAACTCTGATCCAGTTCGTGTCCAGCCATTTTTATTACTACGTCCGTGGGGGAAATAAATCTTGGCGCCCAGTATGTTGCTAGTTTGTACGTTTCTTTTTTTCCAAACGAACCGGTTTGAACTGGTATAAACCGATTTATTGCTTTTCTAATTAAGTATATATTTCAGATTTATAGTCGAAATTCGGTCGCTGGATAATAAAAAGATAGAAAGGAAATATAGAAAAATTAAAGTTATTCAATAAATTGGGCCCCTGTGGTAGCTTATTAATGATTGTGTGTTTTTAGAATAGAATAGGGAAATGCTTTATTGTATAAACCAATAATGGCGTTCACAATCGTCAACGGATACTACTACCAGGTTGGAAAGCGGCACCAACTGAGAAGACCTGGCGGAAGAAAATCGGTTGGCATGTCTTCTTTTCTTAAACGCCACAATACAATGACCGTGTACATATAACTAGGGCCTCACTACGATGCTCGATGGCCTCTATCGAGCCTCCGAACGAGTCGGCCTTAAAATGAATATGCAGAAGACGAAGATCATGTCTAATATCCATGTTCAAGCCACTCCTGTTGAAATCGGAGGTTCTACCCTCGAAGTTGTTGACCACTACATTTACCTGGGACACACTGTCCAGTTAGGTAAGTCCAACTTCGAGAAAGAGGTCAATCGTCGGATCCAACTCGGCTGGGCAGCGTTTGGGAAGCTGCGAAAGAACTTCTCGTCCCCAATACCACAGTGTCTGAAGACAAAAGTCTTCAACCAATGTGTGTTGCCAGTGATGACTTATGGAACAGAGACGTGGTCGCCCACTATGGGCTCCATCAGAAGGCTCAAAGTCACCCATAGGGCAATGGAGAAGGCTATGCTCGGAGTTTCCCTGCGAGATCGAATCAGAAATGAGGAGATACGCAGGAAAACCAGGGTCCCCGACATAGCCCACAGGATTGCCAAACTTAAGTGGCAGTGAGCAGGGCACATAGCGCGCAGGACCGACGCCCGATGAGGCAGAAAAGTCCTGGAATGGCGACCGCGGTCCGGAAAGCGCAGTGCTGGTAGGCCTCCCACACGGTGGACCGATGACCTGGTTAAGGTCGCCGGAAAGCAGTGGATGCGGCCGGCCCAGGACCGGCCTTTGTGGAAATCTTTGGGGGAGACCTATGGCCAGCAGTGAACGTCTTTTGAATGAAATGAAAAAATGAATATAACTACTTTCGTTTGTTTTCGAAAGGCGCTCTACTGAAATATGAATTTTCTAACAAAAAAACTTATTAAAGATGTGTTTTACAGTGATTGTAATATTAGTATTAATTAATTAAGTAACCCTAAAAAAATCCGTGTGGTGACGGATTTAGAATATATAGTGTCACCACCCCATTCCATCATGAGGGTGTCGTAAGAGCCGACAAAAAGAAATGACACGGCTGAAAACCTAGCCGCAAGAGAGGGAAAACTTGATACGAAACCATGTGCCAACCCGTCTGCCCAGCATGGCACAGTAGGCTAATTCCCTCCCCTGTGATGAGAGGAGGCCCGACACAAAAGTGGGTCATTTATGGGATGAGTATTAGTAGTAGTATTAAGTAACAGTTAATGTTAATATCTACACTAATATATAAAGCTGCAGAGTTTGTTTGTTTGTTTGTTTGTTTGTTTGTTTGTTTGTTTGTTTGAACGCGCTAATCTCAGGAACTACTGGTCCGATTTCAAAAATTCTTTCAGTGTTAGATAGTCCATTTATCGAGGAAGGTTATAGGCTATATTTTATTTTCAAAAGAATTAGAGATCCGTATGAAAATTGCTATTTTGTAAACCAAGGTGTAAAATCGAAAACCTATTTATGCGTGCGCTGCAAAAACGATTGACAATAGAACAAAATGAAGTACTACGAGTTTGTAGGTCTTATTAAAATCTACAAAAAAGTCCGCGAGAGCATATATCTAACTATCATAGTTTAGTCACAATAACCACTTTTATATTCATAAAAATAAAATGCATAGAGATAAGCACGGGTTCGAAGTCCACGCGAGCGAAGCCGCGCCCAGAAGCTAGTTTTTAATATCGTTGGACATTTCACACAGCGCCATCTCGTCCCAAGCTAAGCAACTTAATGCTTGTGTTATGGTAACGAGATGGATGATAAACTACTTAAATACATTTTTTTTTGTAAATACATACATATTATAGATAGAAAACACCTAGACCCGGAACAAATACTTGTAGGTCGTACAAATATTTCTTCCGTGCGGGTAGTTGTAGACCCCACATCAAAGACAAAGCTTTTTATGGATGTGTGTGATGTGGGGGTGTTTTGTTTTATGAACTTACTTCAATTTGTATGCTCGCAGCGCGGTACGCCCGGTCCGCTGTGTTCTGCGCTTGACATGTGAATGTTTGGTTGTGATGCTCTTGCTTGGGCGTCATTTTGAGGATGGACCTGTGCAGAAAAAAAAATTAAGACTAGCTGTACCCAGGGCGGGTTGCTACGCCACTTACTAAAATGAATTACACAAATATTCTGAAACCTTCGTGGGCCATGCACAACACTTTGCTGAAGAGCATCACATGATCAAATGCATAGTTTACGATTCTCTAAAGGACATATAAAGGACAATTATCCATGTGGTGACGGAGCAAGAATACAAATCACTGCCCCTTCCTCCCTATGGGTGTCGTAAGAGGCGACTAATGGGAATACAGAGCTGGTAACTGCTCAACTGGTGGTAGGGTTTACCCGCCTGGTTTGTTACCACCGTATGCACGACGAAAAACTCGTGAAGTGGCTGCTTGTCAGCCGCGTTTCGAGATCAGCCGGCATACTACCAGCGCTTGAGGCAGCGTTGCTACGACTGACTGAGCCGTTAGGGGTGTCTGCCAAACTAATGTATGGGGAGAATTGCGTTGATCCGCCGGCCAGGGAGACCCGAAGAAACGGCTGTTCCGCTGGCCGCCCGTGGCACAGTACAGGGGCCCAACCGTGCTTAACCAGCTCGCGTTGGCTGCCCTATCATGTCACGCATAATCCCGGGGTGGACGGTCGTGCCGGTTGGTGACCGGAAGGTGGGGTCCCGGCTGCCACTTCTGGGGGGGTTCGGGGGCCCTTCCGTCCGGCGGTTCAGCACTTCTTCTCTCCGTACAACCCTTCGGTGAAACACCTTTCACACACACTTACACTCATACACATACACACACACACACACCCTTATAATTTGTTTATTTCAGTCGTGGCAAAGTTTTCCTCACTTCACGCTTCTCTTCGTTTTTCTCTTATAACATGGCAGCACAAACAATGAATATTGGTCATTCAGCGGTGCACAGCCCCACCAAATCATCGCTTTTTAAGGTGGAGTTCTGCAACATTCGCGGACTCCACGCCAACCTCGTCGCCGTCCACCAACACCTTGAGACAGCACGGCCAGCAATGTTGTTTCTTACGGAGACTCAAATACTCCGCCCTGCCGATGCAAGCTACCTTGACTATCCTGGCTACGTACTAGAAGAGTCCTTCAAAGCCAAGGCCGGGGTATGCTTGTATGTCAGGGCGGGTTTCTGTTGTCGACGTCTCCGCTGCTTGGAAGACCCTTCCTTCTCTATCCTTGGGGTTCACGTGGACTTGGGTCTTCAGAGTCGAGTGTACGTTGGCCTCTATAGATCCCATAGCGGCGATATGGAGACAACCCAACTTTTCAATCACCTTAGCCAAGTGGCAGATGCCGCGCAGGAGCAATTTCCGAACGCAGAATTGGTATTTTTAGGCGATTTCAACGCACACCATGATATGTGGCTGAAATCCCATAAAACAGACCATGCGGGAAAATCTGCTCATGCATTCGCTCTGACGCACGATCTGACGCAGCTGGTCGATAGGCCTACCAGAATCCCGGACATAGCCAGTCATGCGCCCTCTTTGCTGGACCTCCTACTAACAACACACCCGGCAGAATACCAGGTCGAGGTCCAGGCGCCCCTAGGTTCTTCCGATCACTGCCTAATATCCACCAAAGTCCCGTGGGCCAGCCCTCCACGACCAGTAGCAAGCACTCGTCGCATTTGGCACTATGGCTCTGCAGACTGGGATGGAATGCGTGACTACTTCGCTTCTGTCCCCTGGAAGCAACGCTGCTTCAGAGAGAGTGATCCGACATTATGCACCGCTGCCCTTACTGAGGAGATCAAGTTAGGTATGGAATACTACATTCCGTTCTCGGATATCATCAGTAAGGATAGACGTAACCTCTGGTTCAACCGCGAATGCGCTGATGCTGTTTCCACGAAACGGTTGGCCTATCGCGCTTGGATCAGAGGTCGTGCTAATGGCGACCCTGCTATAGACTCTCTGAAGGCAGCTTACAATAAAGCTTCCAAGTCCTGCAAAAAGGCCTACATTAGGGCGGATGCCCAGCGCATTGCGCGGATTGGCCAGGAATTGCTTTCGCACCCCACAGGTTCACGTAGCTTCTGGCGTTTGGCCAAAAACGTGCAGAGCAATTTCTGCCAACCTTCGCTACCACCTCTCAGGCGTCCAGACGGGTTACTGGCCCACAAGCCTCAGGAGAAGGCCGATCTTCTGGTGCAACTCTTTGCGGCTAACTCCCGAGTCGATGACTGTAATGCATCGCCACCAACGCTTCCTCACTGTGGCTTTTCAATGCCTGACCTAAAAATCAGGCAACGTGATGTACGCACTGCACTACAGTCACTTGATACACGGAAAGCTAGTGGGCCCGACGGAGTACCGCCTATAGTACTAAGGAGGTGCGCAGCTGAGTTGTCTCCTGTGCTCACGCGTCTTTTTCGGCTTTCCCTTAGCTTGGGAAGTGTCCCGGAATCTTGGAGGGAAGCCATTGTGCAGCCGATACCCAAAAAGGGAGATCGCGCCGACCCGGCCAACTACCGGCCAATAGCTATCACCTCAGTGATGTGCAAAACAATGGAACAAATAATAAATAATCAACTAATCCATTACCTAGAAGATCACCACGTAATAAACGATCGCCAATATGGCTTCAGGCCGAATCGGTCCACAGGTGATCTTCTAGCGTACATCACACATCTCTGGGGTGAGGCTATGGACAAGCGTGGCGAAACGCTAGCAATCAGCCTTGATATCGCCAAAGCTTTTGATAGCGTTTGGCACAAAAGCCTTCTTTCCAAGCTTCCGGCATATGGTCTGCCTGCTCAGCTCTGCACGTGGATTGCGAGCTTCCTCCACGGGCGTAGAATACGTGTTGTTTCGGATGGATGCTCATCGCAACTCCTACCAGTTAACGCTGGTGTACCTCAGGGTTCCGTGCTATCCCCCACCCTGTTTCTTCTGCATATCAATGACATGCTTCCATTAGGTAACATTCATTGCTATGCAGATGATAGTACAGTTCATGCGGGATACTTCGGACATCCGGGGGCAGGGCCAGTGGAGACTGCCGAAAAACGAGTCAATTTGGTGATTGAACTTAACCAGACGTTGAACCACATTACAGAATGGGGATCTAACAACCTGGTTGAGTTCAATGGCAAAAAAACTCAAACATGCGCGTTCTCCGCTAAAAAGTCACCATTTCTTCCTCTCCCGTCTCTTCTGGGCACGACACTTGCGTTGCAGAGTAACATCACCTTGCTTGGTATGGAAATCTGCTGCGACCTAAATCCTAAAAATTACATCGAGGCTGTGATCAAAACAGCCTCACGTAAACTCGGAGTCCTGAACAAGGTGCGGCGCTTTTTCTCGGCTGAGCAGCTGTACCTGTTGTATAAAACTCAGGTGCGGTCCTCCGCCGAGTATTGCTCACACCTCTGGGACGGCTCCGCTAAGTATCTACTTGAAGCTTTGGATCGGATGCAGCGCCGAGCAATTCGCATTATAGGTGATGAAAATGTAACCATGAATCTCGAGCCCTTAAAACTCCGTCGTAATATTGCTGCTCTGAGTGCATTCTACCGACTGTACCACGGGGAGTGCTCAGAAGAGCTTTTCTCCCTTATCCCTCCCTCCCCTTTCCTTTGCCGTAATACGCGTGCGGGCCTTCAGTGCCACCGTTACACCGTAGCCGCCATTCCATCGCGAACGAAGAAATTTAGCAACTCGTTCCTTTGTCGCACCCTAAAAGCATGGAACTCCCTCCCTGCGCACGTATTTCCACCTACCTACAATATGGGGTCTTTCAAACGAAGCGTGAAGAGGCATCTTGCGGGCCGGCAGGGTGGGGATGGCTAATGCTATACTTACAGTCTAGCACTAGGTATCCCCACTTCTGGACGGCATTTCCACTTAACATCAGGCGGAATGCAGTCATCTGCCTGCTCTTACATAAAAAAAAAAAAAAAAAAAAAAAAAAAAAAAAAAAAATCTAGAATACACAATGTCACCAACCCATGCCGTCTTTAGGGTGTCGTGACAGGCGACTAAAAGAACGCAAGAGGCAGTTCACCTAGCCCCAAGAGAAGGAAAACTGGATACAAACCATGTGCCAATCCGTCTTGCCAGCGAGGCACAGTAGGCTAATTTCCCTCCATGAATTTGGAGGAGGCCCGACCCAGTAGTGGTTCATTTATGGGCGGTAACGACGACGAAAGGTCATACAGACACACATTAATTGTTATATAGAAAAATAATACTAGCTGACCCGTAGTACACGTAGACCCGTAGTACCCGTAGACGTTTTGCAATTTATATAATTAACACCTCCTATCCGGATACGGGTGAAATTTGGTATAATCCGTTCTTACTGTCCTGTTATTCCGTGTGTTGACGGATTTAGAAAAGAGTCACATAGATTCACCACCCCATTCCATTCTGAGGTTGTCGTAAAAGTCGACAAAAGGATGCCGAAAACCTAGCCGCAAGAGAAGGAAAATCTTGAAACGAAATCCTGTGCCAATTCATCTGGCCAGCGTAGTACAGTAGGCAAATTTCCTGCCACGAAATTGGAGGAGGCCCGACTCAGTAGTGGGTATGTCGTCGAGTACGGGACATAACTTCTACTACTATTTCGACTAATCAACCCATAAATGACCCACTGCTAATGCGAAAATGTTTTAGGGCATACACAAATCCATTTCATGTGTTTTTTCCGTTTTACATTTCTCAAATTAGTTCTACAACATAAAGCGTCACATTTGTCTGGACATAGGTCTTTAACCGTATTATTTTATCTGTAAGATGTGAATAAATTATGCAAACTAGTTTATCCTTAACACGACACCGGAAATTTCAATGTATGCGTCAGTGATTAAAACCGTTATTAATGCTAAAAATAATTCTCAGAATTATTATGTACTTTTTTGTAGTGGGGGTAAAATCCTATAAGGATTATTTCCACCGGCCTGGTGAAAGGCCAGTGTGGGGGTAAAATCCTTTATGGATTATTTACTCCAGCCCGGGGAAGGGCCAGTGCGAGGCGTAAAATCCTATAGGGATATTTTCCACCGGCCTAGGAAAAGGCCAGTGTGGGGGTAAAATCCTTTATGGATTATTTCCACCGGCCTAGGAAAAGTCCAGTGTGGGGGGTAAAATCCTTTATGGATTATTTACTCCAGCCTGGGGAAGGGCCAGTGCGAGGCGTAAAATCCTTTATAGATTATTTCCACCGGCCTAGGAAAAGGCCAGTGTAGGGGGTAAATCCTTTATGGATTATTTACTCTAGCCTGGGGAAGGGCCAGTGCGAGGCGTAAAATCCTATAAGGATTATTTCCACCGGCCTAGGAAAAGGCCAGTGTGGGGGTAAAATCCTTTAACGATTATTTCCACCGGCCTAGGAAAAGGCCAGTGTGCGGGGTAAAATCCTTTATGGATTATTTACTCCAGCCTGGGGAAGGGCCAGTGCGAGGCGTAAAATCCTTTATGGATTATTTCCACCGGCCTAGGAAAAGGCCAGTGTGGGGGTAAAATCCTTTATGGATTATTCACACGAGAGTCCAGTGTGGGGTGTGTGGGGCTCTAAACATCCCCCCGGTATCCTTCCACTGCCACATAAGTTGGCAATCCCTTTGGCTATGTATCTCTGGTACTCCTGCGTATCTCCTCATTCCTGATTCGATCTCGCAGGGAAACTCCGAGCATATTCCTCTCTATTGCCCTTTCGGTGACTTTGAACTCAATTTTTTTGCAGTAGAAATGTCTCTCTTACCTGGCCGTGAATCTCTGCCCGTCAGCCATTGGTTCAACGCTGTACGTAACGCCTTGTGTTAAAACGCCAGCATTACTGTCAACCCACGTGATCTGTTAAAAAAACAATATTATTATTAAAAATATAGTATCGTAGTACGAGGCTTGTCTCTTATACAAGTTGTAACAGAAACTCTATAGCCATAAATAAATTATTGATAGTACTGTTGATACAGATACTGTGTGCAAAATAACAGGACACGCGTTTTTTTCTTGAAATATTTTTAAACGAAACTCCAGACCTAGACTATTATATAATACTCTTTATTGCACACCAATAATATAAAAAGTCAACATGGCAACAGAGACAAATATGACAAAGAAATGTACAATAGGCGGTCTTATCGCACTAGGCGATTTCTTCCAGACAACCTTTGGATGGATTGCTGTGAATGTTAAAACGACAGGTGGAGTGTCCAATAAACTATAGAAGTACGACAAATACATGTAGACGAGTGCATGAAAAATTAATACATTTAGAGCCTTATTCTAATACTTAAGTAACTTGTAATTCTAATACATACATATGTTTGTAAACTGTTCCCGCGATACAGGTCATTCCAGTATCGCGGTAACAGTTTACAAACATATAAATCACGAATACGATAATACCCAGACTCAGAGTAAGCGCCTCTGGTTTACACAAAGGCGTTTGCCCGACCTCGGAATCGAACAAGAGAGTCGTGATCCAAAGGCGGCACTAGACCAACAAGACAGACTTGATGGTGTCGGAAGTGTTCATCATCATAATCATCAGCCCACGTTAGTCCACTGCTGGACATAGTCCTGAAGGGCGCCATAGCGCCCTGTCTTCAGCTTGACGCATCCAGCTGCTGCCCGCAACCTTTCGCAGATCGTCGCTCCATCTAGTAGAGGGCCGTCCCACGCTACGCTTGCCGATTCGCGGTCTCCACTCAAGAACTCGTCTCAGCGGTTGTCTGTTCTTCTGCAGATATGACCAGCCCTCTGCCACTTCAGTCTGCTAATTCTCTAAACTATGTCGCTGACTTTGGTTATCTGTCGGATAGTCTCGTTACGGAACCTATCTTTCAGAGAAACCCCAAGCTTAGCTCGCTCCATATCACGCTGAGCGACTTTAAGCTGGTGGAAACGGAAGTGTTATAATTCGAGAAATTGTCACGGAAAACCCAATAAATTACGCAAAGAGTATTTAGTAGCAAATACATTAAGCTTATTAGATAACAATCGTATCGTGTCGTTTCAGCCCATAAATGACCCACTACTGAGTCGGGCCTCCTCCAAATTCATGGAGGGAAATTAGCCTACTGTGTCACGCTAGCAAGGCGGGTTGGCACAGGGTTTGTATCGAGTTTTCCTTCTCTTGCGGCTAGAGGATTTGCCGCTAGCGTTCCCATAGTCGCCTCTAACGACACCCTCGGGATGGTATGGGATAGCTAATTGGCTGATTTTGACTGAAACCCATGTTAGATAGTAAAATAATTGTTCAGAAAAATGTCAATGCCTTCACCTGGCTTCTTTAGGCCAATATCAGTCAATATTAATTATTCACCGAAATAAACGAGCCTCGGAACTGAAAACAAAACCCGTAATAAATGTTCTTTGACAATATTCCCGTGCTTGTCACCCCCGCTCCACAAACGTTAGTGATAATGTTAATTAATCAATGTCATTTCTTAAATGGAATTTCACGGGCTTGCCATAGCCACAGTAAATATTATTATATGCTAACGAAGTACTAATACTTTGTGTAAACATCCGATATGATTACACGCACAAATACAACGACACGCACACATGGGGCACATTGGCAAGGCAGCGCTATCTCGGGGCATGTAAACAACTGAATTATTTGTTTGTCTACTCTCTGGATTAATATGGTTTTAATTGTGCTTGGAAGCAGGTAGAATTACGCTAATAGACATTAATTACTAAGCGACTAAGAAATTCCATATATCATTTTATTTCTTTAAAAAAAATAAAAATTACAAAACTTGACACCCAGACTCAGAGCAAGTGCCTCTGATTTAGACAAAGACACTATGCTGACCCCAGAATCGAACTAGTAACCCGTTTGCTTGCTCAGTCCGCCAATGTGTAAATATCATCATCATCACCATCAGCCCACATTAGTCCACTGCTGGACATAGGCCTCCCCTAAAGAGCGCCATAGCGCCCTGTCTTCAGCTTGACGCATCCAGCTGCTGCCCGCTACCTTTCGCAGATCGTCGCTGCATCTAGCAGAGGGGCTTAAATGTGTAAATATGCATGAAGTTAAATAAATAAATGCACCCCACTGTGGAGGAGCGAAACCCGTGGTCCTGTTTCTGGCAGTTGAGTGTTTAGATGTCTAGTGGTTAGATGTGCCGCCTTTGGATCAACGGGACCCGGGTTCGATTCCGGGGTCGGGCAAGTGTCTTTGTGTAAACCAGAGGCACTGGCTCGGAGTCTGGGTGTCATTTCTAACTATAATAAGTATGTATTTACAAAAAAAAATGTATATAAGTAGTTTATCATCCATCTCGTTACCATAACACGAGATGGCGTTGTGTGAAATGTCCAAGGATATTTATTTATTTACTGTTGGTTTAAGTGGGTAGCTTAGGGCGCAATTACCATATTTTCGCGCCTCGGAGTCCCGCATAACCCGGCTGGCGTTTGGCGGTAGGGTATCCATGAGACTGTCCAACGTAAAAAAAAAATGCGAATTGAGATTCGATACTGTTTTAAGACTTTTACTGTGCCCCAACATAATAGCTATTCATATTCTTTTCATTTTTCTTAATTCGCCTACTTTTTCACGGCATTATAAATTTGAGCGCTTTATTTTTTTTTCGGCCTTACCTAAATCCTAGGTCATTAGAGCCCTTTTAGCTGTGATTATTGTCTCACGATTTTAGTTCTTGCACAATCATTACACGTAATTTAATCGTTATTAAGGTTTTATTCGCTCCAATTCTGCCTTGTTGGTGTTGGGTTTCTGCCTTAGGATCACATCATCGGTTCGATTCCGGGGTCGGGCAAGTGTCATTGTGTAAACCAGATACACTGGCTCGGAGTCTGGGTGTCATTTCTATATATAATATGTATGTATTTACAAAAAAAAATTGTATATATGTAGTTTATCATCCATCTCGTTACCATAACACAAGCATTAAATTGCTTAGCTTGGGACGAGATGGCGTTGTGTGAAATGTCCAAGGATATTTATTTTATTAATTCTGCCTTGTTGGTGTTGGGTTTCTGCGTTTGGATCACATCATCGATTCGATTCCGGGGTCGGGCAAGTGTCATTGTGTAAACCAGAGGCACTTGCTTTGAGCTTGGGTGTCATTTGTATTCTGCCCCCGCAATATAGGTTTGTACACAGGGTAGGGATTTCGTTATTATAAAAAAAAAACTATATTGGCACTACTATTAGCCCATAGATGAACCACTGCTGAGTCGAGCCTCTTCTCATCACAGGGAGGGTAATTAGCCTAGTGTGCCACGCTGGCCAGACGGGTCGGTACAGGGTTTCGTATCGAGATTTCCTTCTCTTGCGGCTAGGTTTTCAGCCTTGTGATTTCCTTTTGTCGGCTCTTACGACACCCTCAGGCCGAAATGGGGTGGCGACACTATGTATTCTAAATCCGTCACAACACGGATAGTTAGATCATATCATCATCAGTACATCACTATCACTACATAGTATAAAACAAAGTCGTTGTCGTCTGTCCGTCCCTATGTATGCTTAAATCTTTAAAACTACGCAACGGATTTTGAAGCTGCTTTTTTAATAGATAGAGTGATTCAAGAGGAAGGTTTGTATGTATAAAACATCCATAATATTGTAGAGAAACACTGATAAGTTTTAGAGATTCATCATTGCACCCGTGTGAAGCCGGGGCAGGTCGCTAGTATACGATAAATCATAGCCTATGTGTTATTCTGATATGTAAGCTATACTATTTGTAAAGTTTCATCAAAATCCCTTCTCCAGATTTTCCACGAAAGCATAAAAAACATACATTTTTACAAACTTTCGCGTTATAGTAGGATGAATGTTTCTTAATTCCATCTAAAGTATCACTTTCAATTTGATCCCAATCGCTAGTCTCTAAAGCGAGCCGTTCACTCGCCCGAACGGCTTAAACAGAATCATCTAGCGGCAAACAAACAAATTGACACGACGAGAAATAAATTGGATGGAATGAGAAATCTCTGTGGATTTGCCTGAAACTGTCGAAAAGTTCCCCGGAATTTCGTTCGTGTGAATTGACGGGATTAAACATTTAAGGGACTGCGATAATGAAACGATCTTTGCTCATCAAGGCTTGTATATTGTAACTCTTAAAATTAACAGACATAATAACTGTGCGATTTGAGATAATTTTAGTGCAATTGTTAACAATATACCCGTTGTTTGATAGTGATGTATTTTTGTTTAAACACATTCAGAGGGTGATTTAGTGTGGTGAGAGAGACATAGAATATATAAGGTCTACACTGCATTCCATCCAAGGAAAATAATAGATCATGTGTAACTTGTGCCGACGCCGTCGGCGAAATATAAGTCAATTTTTTTTCCTTTAATAAAAGATTAATTATTTTTTTAAGTTTCCCACGTTTTGAGGTAGTATTGTTTTTTTTTTTGCTTTTGACTTGCTTTATTTTAAGGTTTAGTTATATCATACCTATTTTTTTTATTGTATATTCTTTATTCATATTTCTTTTACATAATATTTATAAAAAAATAGAAATTTTTTTTTTTAAATATTATATAAAAAAAAAACATAAAAGCCCTAGGGGCGGAAATTATTTTTCAAGCCGCCTAGTGGTTAGTGCTGCAAAGAGAGTAACCGCCTAACAATGCGCGCCGTCTCAAGTAAAACTGCCTTTTGCATCAGGCGCTTCACCCAACCGGATATCGAGAGTTGATTGAGATGTCCATCAAAACTTTTCGATATCAAACCATGCACTGATATAACGATCGGAATAATACTGGTTGACTCAGCACTCCACATGGCGGTCACCTCATATGGGCCAGGTCTAAATATTTAATCATTTTTTCTTTTTCCGCCTTCACGAGGTTCTCGTCATGCGGAATGGTGATGTCAACCAGCCTTACGTGGCGTGTAGACCTATCTATTACAACGATGTCATCATACCTATTTTATTGTTATGCTATGTATGTTGCTTCGGGGTTGCCCCACGTATAAGGTTCACGCTGAAAATCAGTGTGCCCTATTGTGATCTTTGTCGCACACACAGCACAATATGCTGTGTGTGGACGTAACTCAGTTGTGCGGCGTGTTCTTTGCACAATAAAGAATTTCTCTCTCTCTCTCTCTCAAATGGTAAGCCTGAAAACCTTGCCGCATGAGAAGGAAACGTTGATACGTAACTCATCTTACCAGAGTGGTACAATATGCTATTTACCTCCATAAATTTGGAGGAGGCCCCACTCGGTAGTGGGCACAAATGAGCGGTCAATGTTTGAAATTTAAACAATACTAGTGATCAAAAATCTACCGTTTTTTATTTTTTTTATTTGACTTATACGATAAATCCGAGGGTATCAAATTCACATCTTTTATTTTGGTCACGATGGACACTTACAAATAGTCAACGTAATATGCATAACATATTATAAACATTCGACCATCTACCACCAGTTCGGAACGCGACCACTGCTGAGAAGAACTGGCAAGAAAGTCAGAGGGCTTGTATATTTTTTATTCTTGGCGGTCCTATTTTATGTATCTACAATAACACAAATAAAGAATATAGTATATTGACGCTAAATAGCTTCGTCGTTTACATAATCGGTAATGTGTAATACGCTTTTTGTAAAGTCTTGTCGTGGGCGTCTTTTTAAAGGCATTGCGAGGCAATTCTCTAACCTGCATGGGCATTTAACGTATAAGCGTATTTATGCTTGTGCGTGTCAAATACACTATGTATTTAATTAACAAAAAATATTATTATTCTGCACTCCTTCGCTATATAAACTAGAAGCCGGGGCGGGCCACTAGAGCCCGCCCCGGCTTCGCCCGTGCAAAGCGGGGGTGGGTTATACTTAAAAATCTTCCCCTTGAATCACTCTATCTATAAAAAAAAACCGCTTCGAAATCCGTTGCGTAGTTTTAAAGATTTATGCATACATAGGGACGGACAGAAGAATGCGACTTTGTTTTATACTATGATAAGTGTTGGAAAATTCAAACTCCTCCGACGGCGCAATATTCGTAAAAAGTGGTACAAAGTTTTTAATTCACGTAAATATTTTTGAAATAAACACCCAAACTTGCCATTGTAATATTAGTGTGATAATTTATACCGAAATCGTGTTCTAGTTTGTCGCACTTTGTTATTCAGCAGGGCAAATATCCCATCCATCTCAAGATGATCTGACATTCATGCATTAGAATTAGACTCATAAATAATACAGAACATATCCTTACCTCGGCTGGAGGCTTTCCGCCTACGGAGACGCACTCCAATTTGATGCTTCTGTCCTCTATCGTAGAGTAGAAATTGCCCTCCACGATCCTTGGAGGTTCTGGAGGTATGAGCACTGTGAGACGTGCATACCTCGACCTTATTGCCGTTTCGCCTGTCAAAAGAAACTTTGAATTAATTCTCATATACAAAAACAGTATACGTTTTGTATCTGACTGCCTCGCCACTAGCTTTAGTCCCGGGTTAGAATACGGGGCTGACACGTATAATACGTCTTTGTATAAATAGGGCTCCGAGTCTGGGTGTCATTAAATAAATATTGTATATTTTTATACACTGGGCCAGTAAATGACTAGTCCAAAATTCGGTTATAACTTGAATTTATTTAGGTGTTAACAGGGAGGTGGTCGTGAGCCAATTGAATGAGATTTGATTCTATACAATGCAGCTGGGGTAAAAATCTTCCACGGATTGCCTCTTCAATCATCGTTTTGCTTTGAATAATCTGTAAGGCGCTCCGCCGCAACATATTCCCCGCGGTTGAAAGCATCCGCTTTCAACACTTCAATTCTTCAGCAGTAGGCAGTGGGCACAGGCGAGTGAAAGGGCGCCGCACACAACCTCTTGATGTTTGCACTTCTGCAACTCGAGCCAAACCATCAGGCCCAGGAAATAGCCGAAGAACTCTCCCCAATCGCCAACATAATGGGGGCGTGTTGTCTTCCGCTAACAGCACCATAGTGCCAATTTCGAGCGTAGCCTCGCCTTTACGCCATTTCGTTCTCTGCTGCAGCTCGGACAAGTATTCCCGTTGCCATCTATTCCAAAAATGACGTCTTATGGTTTCCAATCGCTCATAGCGATTTTTGAGGGTTGTGACTCTTTCTTCATCTGTGTTGGGTGCAGGCATTGCGGTTAGTGGCCGACCAATGATGAAGTGTCCTGGGGACAAGGAGAGGAGGTCATCAGGCGAGGAAGAAAGGGGGCATAAGGGACGACTATTGAGAATCGCCTCTATTTGTGCAAACAAAGTTGTGATCTCCTCAAAAGTTAAGTGAGTGTTGCCGATAACTCTCTTTATGCAAAATTTCGCCGATTTGACCCCGGCCTCCCAAAGACCACCGAAATGGGGAGCGTAGCTTGGTATAAAATTGAATTTAATACCCTGATGACTTGCAAAATCAGTCAGGTGATCCTTGGCCTTATCTATAAAAATACCAATTTCCTTAGACGCGGCAACAAAATTGCGACCATTATCGCAAAAAATCTCTGCAGGCTTACCACGACGTGCAATAAAACGCCTCAGAGTCATTACAAATGCGTCCTTGGTTAAATCACTGACCGCTTCTAAATGAACACATTTGTACCGAAAACACACAAAGATACACATATAACATTTAATTAATTTTGATCCTCGTCCCCTTTTACTTAAAATCATAAATGGGCCTGCAAAGTCTAATCCTACTGTTAAATATGGAAAATCTGGATTTACTCGTGGGGATGGTAAGTTACCCATTTTAGGGCATAAGGTTTTGCCACGTAACCTTCTACACCGAACACAATTATTTACGGTGCGGCGGGCAAGCAACCTGCCATTCACTGGCCATACGGTTTCCCTAACCGTTGCTAGTAACAACTGCGGCCCCGCATGTAAGTTGGCAATATGCTCTTTGGCAAAATACAATTTGGTTAGCCTATGCGACGCGTGCAAAAGTATAGGATGCCGTTTTTCATAGCTACACGCAGATGCATCTATTCTACCACCAACACGAATCAATTTATCCTCGTCTATAAACGGAGACAGTGATAAAAATTTACTTTTAGCAGGCAACGGTTTATTTTTTATAAGTAAATCGTATTCCTCGAATGAATCTCGCTGCGCGATGCGACACAACGTATGAAAGGAAACTAATAGCTCCTCAGACGTAAACATGCCTACACGCTTATCATATGGATGACTCATGTTAAACAGGAATCTGCGCACATAAACAAGTGTGTGTAAAAGTTTGTTGAATGAGGAACAGTTTTCAAAGCTAATTAATGGATCGCTATTTACAACTACGCTATGCGACTTAACCTCAGGTAAATTTTCCATTCGATTTACGTTTATTACTGGCCAAACTGATTCATTTTGTAAGAGAAAGCTTGGGCCATTCCACCATATGGCTGTTAACAACAAATCTTTGGCATCTATTCCTCTAGAAATCAGATCAGCAGGGTTCATAGCCGTAGGAACGTAACGCCATGATGACGCCTGAGTTAATTCACCTATTTCACAAACACGATTGGCGACAAACATTTTTAACTTCGCCGGATCGGTATTTATCCAGCTTAAAACAACACTGGAATCGCACCAGTGGACTATTCTTCCCGGCCGGTGCCGGAGGGATTCCAAAACCAATTTACAAAGCCTGCTTGCCAATAATGCAGCCACCAATTCGAGACGAGGTACGGTAGACGGTCTTAGAGGCGCCAGTTTCGATTTAGCGCAGAGCAACCTAACCATGACGTCACCATTGCTATTTACCGACCTTAGGTATACACATGCACCCATTGCACTAAGAGAGGCATCACTGAAGGTGTGCAATTCTATTTGGTTAGGGTTGTCACACAAAGTTAATCTCGGGATTTGAAATGTATCTAAACAGAGCAAATTTCTTGCAAATTTGTTCCAGTCATTACGCAGTTCTTGGGTGACAGGCTCGTCCCAGTCTAACTTTAGCTGCCACATTTTTTGTAACATCATTTTAGCCTGAATTATTACCGGACTTAAAATACCTAAGGGATCGAAAATTTTAAAGGAGTTTGACATTACAAATCTTTTGGTTACGTCGGCCTCTTTATCTATACAAAAACCCTTCATTGGAAAATATAACGTGTCGCTAGACGGAGTCCATCCCAGACCAAGTGTATTGGAGGAGTCACTAAATGTTAAATTTTCTTCATTAAGATTGAGATTTTTAAATATCGATGGATTATTCGTTTTGAATTTTCTTAAATTAAAACAACCCTTATATAATGCGTTAGTGACACTTTGTTGTATGTAAATTAATTGCTTTTCATCATTTGCACCCGTGATTAGGTCATCAACATAAAAATCTTTCTGAATTATATTTTTAATTAAGTTGTCACTATGCTCTTCACCTAGTTGCCATAAACAGCGAGTACTTAAGTAGCTGGCGCTCGCGGTGCCGTATGACAACGTATTTAACTCTAATGTTTGAACAGACTGAGACTCATCTTCTCGCCATAAAATTCTCTGTAAGCTACGGTCTTCTTCATTTACGATTACTTGCCGATACATTTTCTCAATGTCGCCCGTCAAGAGATACTTATATTGTCTGGCTCGTATGAGAATTGCAAAAAGCGAATCTTGTAGGGTAGGACCCACCATCAAAATATCGTTTAACGAGTAGCCCGAAGTCGAAGCTGCCGACCCGTCAAACACTACCCGCAGCTTTGTGGATTCACTTTCCTGTTCAATCACGGCGTGGTGACACAAATGGTATGCTACAAGTGGCTTGTCGTTAACTAAAGATAAATGTCTTAACTCAAAGTATTCATTAATGAATTTAGTGTATTCAGCCTTTAGTGTCGTATTTTTTCTGAACCGTTTTTCTAAGCAAAGTAAGCGCCGTTTGGCTAGACTATAACTATCCCCTAGGCAATCCGGCGTGTCCCTTAAAGGTAGTTTCACACAAAACCTACCTGTAATTTCTCTACGAGTGTTGGCAATAAAATGCTGCTCACAAAATTTTTCGCCTTCGCTCATAATACGTTTTTCGGGAAGCTCTTCTATCTCCCAGAACTTGGCAAGTGACTTTTCTATGCCACACTGGCTCGCAAGAGAACTACAAAAAGCTTGTTTAATTTTAGTAGCATTGACATGCGGACCTATCGGACCAGCGACTATGTAGCCTAGCTTTGTGCTTCTTAAATTTGGATTTTTAAGACCGACGGACCGCTGCTCTGTATCTAAAATTTCCCAAAATAAGTCAGCTCCTATTATGATATCAACGGGACCTGGCTGATAAAAGTTTTCATCTGCAAGCACTATATTTTTAGGTAACTTTAGTGAATTTATATTAACCGTAGACTTTGGCATTTGTCCGGTCAGTTCCTTTAATACCAGACACGAACAACTAGTGTTATACTTCTCATCTAGAGAACTTAACTTAATGTTACAGCCCTTCGTCAATTTGGAAGCAACTGTATTTCCTATTCCTATGACCGTTAGACAGTCACTTGGGAATGTTTTTAAGGAAAGTATATTTTTTATTCTTTCGCTAATAAAAGTGGATTGACTTCCACAGTCAAGCAGTGCTCGAACCTTCACGCGCTGCTGAGACAGTGGATTCGAGACAATAACTTTCGCGGTTGACAACAACACTTGTGTTGAACTATGTTTTGAAAAGTTAACCATGGTTTCATTATTAGAATCCTTTTGCTCATCTAGCGTAGCGATATTATGATGTTCAGACGAGGCATCGGGGCGGTGCAGCAATGAGTGGTGCGTTTTGTTACACTCTCGGCACGGACCCATTCGACATGCACTCGAATGGTGACCCTGTCTAAGACAGTTGGAACACAACTTATATTTGTGTACATCCTTTAATCGTTCACCTACCGCCTTTGCTTTGAAGGTGGGACAATCGTAAATTCTATGATTTTCATTGCAAATAATGCATAAATAAACATTAGACACTTTAGTATTATTAAATTTGCTTGATTTAGTACTAACTGATAATGATCTGACAGGCATACTTTGATTATGTTTGCTAAGGGTATTAGGTGCACTATTGTTACGGACACTAGTTGACTGATTTTTTGGCAGTCCACTATCACGCTTATTGCGATTTAAAGACTCCAGCACATCTGCGCGGTCAACCAGAAATTTGTAAAATTGATCTAATGTAGGAGTTTCCTGTTCTAAATTATTTCGGTATTCCTCCCACTTAGTGAGGGTGTTAGCGTCCAACTTTGATGACGACATAAAAATTATAAGCACATCCCAGCTTTCTGTGGGTTGCCCTAGACTGGATAAAGCACGCAAATTTTTATTTAGGTGGTCAACTAGAAATCGCAATGACCCCTCTGATTCTCGTTGGATAGGCCTCACATTAAACAATGAACTTAAATGATGATTAATTAGCATTCGTTTATTGTTGTAGCGATTGCAAAGCAAGCTCCACGCTTCCGTATAATTAGCAGAAGATACCTCCAAGTTCGAGATTATTCTCGCGGCCTCACCCTCCAGGTAGGATCGTAGATAATGGAACTTGTGTATCGATGTCATATGTGCATCATTGTGTATCAAAGTCTCAAATGTGTCACGAAACTCTAACCAGCGAAAATATGCCCCATCAAATTTGGCTATTTGGAGTTGAGGCAACTTTAGACCAGGGAATTGATGGCTGGATGAAAAAAGATTTTCATGTGTAGAAGCGCGCCTTTGCTCGCTTTCTAATTGAGCGTATTCATCTAGAATATTTTTTGCAGTGGCGATATTTAAAATGATATCTCTATCGATATTGTCACGCTCATCAATTTCCTGGTCCAAATTAGTCTCATTTAGAACCTCAATCTCATTTTGCAAGTCATCTATTCTGACGGACAATGCCTCGAACTTTATTAATTTTAGTCTTAATTCTGTTAACTGTATACTGCTTAACTCGGTTACCTTAGAAACAATGTCTAAATAATTCTTAAATTTAGTGATTTGACCTTTGATAGACGCGCGTTTAGTCATCAACTCTCTTAAACGACCTTTGTCCGACACGTATTCGTTAGGCATTATGCGCAAGAAGATATAAAACTCAACAAGTCAACGAAAGCACTGAATGAATAGCTAATAGATATATTGTAGTTTTGAATAAATAACGAATGGCTCACGCTCCTCAGTTCAATGGTAGTTATCGGGCGTCCCTTAGCAAACCGGTTCTGCTCGGACAGCTGTTTGCATTCACGGCGATTAAACGACAATCTGAAATTATTACAACTTATGTTAGAATATGCCGTCAATTTACCAAGTAGAAGTTGTAGGAATGTAATTAGTAATTATTTTTACAACTACGTATCTTTAAGATCCTTTTTTTTAACTACCTGATAGTTAGGATTATAAATATAATTTAAAATTGGTTTTAAAACTTCTTTAAACTAAAATGTTCAATAAATATAGATATAAGCTTTATGATTTGAAAAGGTTCAGTTATATTTAAAAATCGACCACCCTACTCTACTGATTCTACTATTTTACCAAAGCCGCACCAATTGCACAATTACCTTTCTTTGCACTAATAGATTTGATTCTCTACAGGCTTGGGAATTTTGTTTAAGGATTTTAGTGAATAGGACAGTTAGGAAACACAGGACACTTATCTTAGCTCAGAAGTCTGATGCACGATGTGAGACTTTCGCCGACTCACTGCTCGTTACAGCTCAGGACTCGTTGATGATCCTGCTGGCTGCGCCTTATGGCCACACCTTCTAAGCTTCGACGCCTTTCTTCTCCTCTTCAAGCTGCCACTGGATCCTCCGTCACGACGGGGGTCCAATTTTCTCCAGATATTTTCAGTTTGATGTCCTTTCTTCTTTTCTTCTTTATTCAATCTTCCTTTTTTTTTATTATGTTCCCCTCATGGGCCACCAGCATGTATATTTTTATACACTGGGCCAGTAAATGACTAGTCCAAAATTCGGTTATAACTTGAATTTATTTAGGTGTTAACAGGGAGGTGGTCGTGAGCCAATTGAATGAGATTTGATTCTATACAATGCAGCTAGGGTAAAAATCTTCCACGGATTGCCTCTTCAATCATCGTTTTGCTTTGAATAATCTGTAAGGCGCTCCGCCGCAACAAATATAAATAAATATCCTTGGACATTTCACACAACGCCATCTCGTCCCAAGCTAAGCAACTTAATGCTTGTGTTATGGTAACGAGATGGATGATAAACTACTTATATACATTTTTTTTTGTAAATACATACATATTATAGATAGAAATGACACCCAGACTCCGAGCCAGTGCCTCTGGTTTAGACAAAGACACTTGCCCGACCCCGGAATCGAACCCGGGACCCGTTGATCCAAAGGCGGCATATCTAACCACTAGACCAACGAGGCAGTCTGCCTTGTTGGTCTAGGGGTTGGATGCGCCATCTTTGGATCATGTATTTGTGTAAACCAGAGACACTTGCTCTGAGTCTGGGTGTCATTTGTGATCGTAAGTTTCATGTTTGTAAACTGCCACCACGATACGGGTTATACCCAGTGCAGGGGTTAAAAAACCACGCAAGGTCCTAGAGGGAAGCGTTTCCAAGCGCTTTGGTCCAACATCTGAGGGTAGAGCAAGGCTCCCCTTGCTAAGCCACTGTCGAATGGATCGATTACGAAGTTTCCCAAACGACAGATGGCCTGCGCAGACAATTAGTGGTAGGTTTTAGTGGGTAAACCGTTCGCAATCACCATCCCATCGCGACCGGGACTCCCACATACCCCAGCCCCGTCCCTGGGCTGGAACCTATAAAAGGTTTCCCCCACTATTAAAAAAAGGGGTTAAAAAACCAAGCGTTTTAGCCTCCCCGTCCCCCGGCTGGGGATAAAACGTTACCCACACTATGAAAAATAAAATAAAAAAGGGGTTAAAAAAAACTAAAGATGCATATCACTTTCGTAGGTGCCGTGTTAATGCGGTCAATTCACAGTTCGGCGTTTCAGCCCATAAATGACCCATTAATGAGTCAGGCCTTCTCCAAATTCATAAAGGGAAATTAGCCTACTGTGCCACGCTGGCAAGACGGGTTGGCACAGGGTTTGTATCAAGTTTTCCTTCTCTTGCGGTTAGATGACCTGCCTCCTGCGTTATTTAAGTCACCTCTTACGACACCCTCAAGATGGTATGGGTTGGTGACATTATGTATTCTAAATCCATGAGTGAATCGCCGTGGGTTTTAGTGGGAGTGTCAAATGCAACCACTGTCTTCAAGCACCTTAGAGTGACTGCCTTGTTGGTCTAGGGGTTGGATGCGCCATCTTTGGATCACGGGGTCCCGGGTTCGATTCTGGGGCCGTTCAAGTGTATTTGTGTAAACCAGAGCCACTTGCTCTGAGTCTGGGTGTCATTTGTGTTCGTAAGTTTCATGTTTGTAAACTGTCCCCGCGTTATACCTAGTGCAGGTACGTAGATACGTTTAAAAATATCATAACCCAGCTTGTCCCTAGCGGCCGGTAATACAATTAAATAAACTTAGCCCCCTTACGCACTAGCGGTTGAACCGCGGAGGCGGCTTGCCGCATGTCAAGTTTAATATGCAACCACTAGCTGACCCGGCGAACTTTGTTCCGCATTATAAATATTTAAAACAAAAAGAAAGTTGGACATAGGATACCTGAGATTTTTATCCCGTCCGTATAAAACCTACTTTAACAAAACGCAACTGACAGCGAAACGTTATGTTGTCTTTAGTTTAATATGGCCGAAAATTTGACAATTAGAAATTTTGAATTCGACTTGTTTATATTGTTGTAATTCACATAATATCTTTATAACTTGTAGCCTATGTGTTATTCTGATGTATAAGCTATATTATTGTAAAGTTTCATTAAAATCCATTCAGTAGTTTTTACGTGAAAGAGTAACAAACATCCATCCATCCATCCATCCATCCATCCATACTTACAAACTTTCACGTTTATAATATTAGTAAGATGACGAAACTGCGTTAAGCGGTTGGACCACTCAAACGAACCGCCTAGGCGGTTGCATATTAAACTTAAAGCGGCTGGACGCGCGGCCAACCGCCTGCGCGGTTCAACCGCTAGTGCGTAAGGGGGCTTATAGAGACCAGTTATGAAAAACTGAAGCATGAGACGCGTGATATATAAAGAAGTAGGGCAAAATAACCGTGCGGTGACGGATTTAGAATACACAGCGTCACCATCATATTCCACCCCGAGGGTGTCGTAAAAGGATATTTCAAAGCCGAAAAGCTAGCCGATAGGCCATGTCATTTCCTTTCGTAGGCACTTACGACACCCTCAGGTCGGTATGGGGTGGCGACACTAGGAAACATTAGTTTTGAATGTCACAAGGACTTGAAGACGGATTATTAAAACACTTATTAATTTTGCGTCAAGAGTAGAAATTATTTAACATATTTCGCAGCATCATTCAAAATGGTAAAGGTATTTCGTTTTAAGCATAACAAATATAACAAAATTTAACTGTTTCAACTTATGTTTTAATGCGCACCAATTTGTAAAGGTTATTAGATACATTTAGTATGCCTAATTCTTATAATAAATGTTCAAAGGGTTAGCATTTCTAAGCTCTAATTTTCAACAAGACATAACAATTAAAGGATAGTATCCTTTAATGAAATAAATTGCTTGATGTAATGCTTTCTTAATTTAAGTCTCTATTTATTTTAACACTATTCAAGCTGGGGTAGACGAGTTCTTGAGTGGAGACCGCGAATCGGCAAGCGTAGTGTGGGACGGCCCTCTGATAGATGGAGCGACGATCTCGAAAGGTTGCGGGCAGCAGCTGGATGCGTCAAGCTGAAGACAGGGCGCTATGGCGCTCTTTATGGGAGGCCTATGTCCAGCAGTGGACTAATGTGGGCTGATGATGATGATGATGAAGCTCTAGGGGTTTGAGGTTCCACTTTTGGACCACGGGTTCCCGGTACGATGCCGGGGGCGTGCAAGTGTTTTTGTGTTAACCAGTCTAGATCAGAAACAGGGCCTTGGGTTTCACTCCCCAATGGGCATGCTCCGCGACCCGATGGGGCCTTGGCCCGGTTGTACAAGCGGGCTCCACATTTTGATGGGGAGCTCTAGACCCCAACCCAACGGGAGGAGTCCCCAGAGCCAAAACCCACCACGACTCCGCGTGCCGCTCTTCGTCTGGCCACACCCGTGGGCCCGCCCGGCGTCAGTGACTCTGAGCCGGTATGGCCCCAACGGATCCCAAAGGCACGCAAGCCCTCTCACTAGGTCTGCCGGGTATCCCTGAGGATTTCTGACGAATAAAAAGGCCAGGTACCCCGAAGAACCGACCACCATTGGGCCAAAAAAAAAGACCTGGAGTGGCGACCATGTTTAGAAAAACGAAGCGTGTGCGACCTTACAAAGGTTGCTGGTTGTAGGTGGTTATGACTTGCACAAGACCAATGATTGAATAAAATCAACAACAGAGTTTCTTGCCGGCTCTCTGTAGAGTACCATGGTGGTTTCAGCGTGAATGTGATTGGACGCAAGGGTTATGGGAGATCAAAAGAGATGGATGGATTGTAAGAATGAGGAATTGTGTATGAAAGGTGTGACTGTAGATATGACGACTGATAGGTGTGTATGGAGACTACCACCTACCACGGGACAGGGGTCGTAAGATTTAGATTAAAGAGTTTTGTGATAAAACCTACGTAAATAAAGATCGTTTTGAGTTTGATTTGTAACTAATAGATAACTTAATTCGATTCCGGGGTCGGGCAAGTGTCTTTGTCTAAACCAGAGGCACTGGCTCGGAGTCTGGATGTCATTTCTATTATAAAATGTATGTATTTACAAAAAAAAAATGTATATATGTAGTTTATCATCCATCTCGTTACCATAACACAAGCATTAAGTTGCTTAGCTTGGGACGAGATGGCGTTGTGTCAAATGGCCAAGGATATTTATATTTATTTATTAACTCAAAACGCAACTCAAAAATAACTTTATCCTACGCTAGGTACTCTCCATGCACACCCAGTCGTCATATCTACAGTCACACCTTTCATACACAATTCCTCATTCTTACAATCCATCCATCTCTTTTGATCTCTCACATCCCTTGCGTGTAGAATACAGGATGCAATATAAAGTTCAAGATTCATCATTTACATGAGAACTTACAAAACCAACTTGAAGTTATTATCAGACACCGACAACCGTGCGCTGAAATTGCACAAGTTCGCCGTGTGTAACTTAGAAAACTTGCTTGAGGACATTCAATAGGAAACTATTTGATGGCGGAGACTTTCATTGTCTTCCGACTTCTATTATCCTGCTAAGTGTTAAAACTCATGTGGTTGGTTGAACTGAATGAAAGTTTTGAATAGAATTTACCCCACAAATTCAAACGCATCCATTGCTAAGAAGAATTGACAAAAAATTCAGATACATTAGACACGTTAACGGATTTAGAATACACAATGTCACCACCCCATTCCATCCCGAAGATATCGTAAGAGTCGATTATAACTGAATAACACGGCAACAATTTTGCCGTATGGGAAGGTTTGGTGACGCTGGGGAAATGCTTTATGCATACCACCGTCCCTATGGGGTGGGGGTCAATGATTATACGGAAACTATTCATTTACCCACTAAAACCCCAGCGGTATACCCTCACACGAGACGCTCGAGGCGCCACAGGTTCGCGTAAACGCATTCCACTGTGACTTGATACGAAACCCTGTGCCAAACTGACTGGCTGGCGTGGCACAGTAGGCTAATTCTTCACCATGGGGGAGGCCCGACTCAGCAATAGGTTTTTTATGGGGTGAGAAGTGTGTAAGTAAGTAATATCTCGTTATATTTCAATATAAATTTCAACTACTTGATCATATAAATCTACTATTAGTACTTTTAGGTGCTCTGCCTTTTAAATTCTTTTAGTCGGCTCCTACGGCACCCTCAGGATGCAATGGGGTGGTGACACTTTGTATTCGAAATCCGTCACCACACAGATTTAATAACGCAATATTACTATTTACGAATGGCTAACGAAATAAATAATTGTTCAGTAAGTTTCAGAATTTAATATCTTAATTCTAGTAGATAGGATTATCTTTAACATAATGTATTTATTCAATTGAAGCAATCTTCAATTAATCTAAAGATCCCCACTTACTTAAACTTGTTATTAAGACACAGAATAACACTTAAATGTTGTTACTTGTTAATCAAACACAATCCTTTAATCAAATTACAACTTGATAACTGTTTTAAATTTCTTTGTACTTTGACACTTTAGGATTAAGATTTAAATTTGCGTGCGTTAATTTTATCACATATATGAGAATATCATAGATTTTTGGTTGAAATTTTAATAACAAAATTCATATTTGTCGCGTGTATTTCAAAATAAATTTAAAACTGTTTAATTTCATCAGGTCAGACATCATATTAAGGCCCTTGACACAAGCTAGGTGTTAGTCTCCATACACACCTATCAGTCATCATAATAGCTACATTCACGCCAATCACATGCCAATCACACACAATTCCTCATTCTTACAATCCATCCATGTCTTTGGATCTCTAACTACCCATGCGTCCACCCACATTCTGCTGAAGCAACCACAGGTTCGGAATTCTCTTTTTCAAATTATCGGTCTTGTTTACAATGTTTTATGTTCATCGGATTTCTTACTCGCGAAAGCTTCTTTTCTGCTTACCTTTAATCAGATCAATCCGTTTTCTTGATATCTTCTTTCATATGCATATCCTCATTCACACAAAAAATTTAATCATTAAAATCATATTTAAAAATATAATATAACGTTGAACCAAAAACTATATATTTATAATTATAATAAATGTTTAAAAGGAGTCCCTTTAGGCAAGGTTCCGAAGATACTGGCAGCGTTCCCCTTTTGAATAGCTAGACTGATTCTTTGTCCGAGGTAACTGCCAGCTACCTCAGACAAAGAAACTCCTGTGATGTCGACTAACCTTTTTGCTATTTCCTTAAAAATGCTTATAGCGCTAGAACCCCACGGACCAAGGGTAAACTATAAATAATATAATATATTCAAGGATATTTAAAATATGTATCCTCGAATGCCTTAATGTAAAACGCACCTTATCTTAAACCCTTTAAAGATATACCTGTACATAAAGTTAATGAAACACAGAAGCTAAATCTCGAAACAATAGCTGAATAGGCTGTAAGAGATAAGCTAGCAACGATGTTTCAAAGTGAATTTATCAAAGGATACCAACACGCAGTGCAAATTGATTTCATAAACCTTTTCGTTTGGTGCTCAACAGAACAGATCTTGGGGCTTAAGCAAAATGTTTGATATCAATTAACTTTGAAAATATTGATAACATTTAATTGACACGGGCTTAGAGCAACTTGTGATGTGAAATTTCAAAAGATTTGATAAATTAACCGAATTGAGAACCAAATTTAGCCGAAGGAAAATTACTAATGGAATTTCATTTGGAGATGCCAAATGTAAATGACAATCTTTACTTATTTACCTAAAATAAACATCTTATATTCCACTTTGCATGTGGTGACGGATTTAGAATACATAGTGTCACTAACCCATTCCATCCTGCGGGTGTCGTAAGTGACGACAAAAGAAAATTACAAAGCCGATAACCTAGCCGCAAGAGAAGGAAGACTTGATATGAACGAAACACTGTGCCAAACCGTCTGGCTAGCGTAGCACAGAAGGCTAATTACACTCCATGTAACTGGAGGAGGCCCGACTCAGCAGTGGCCCTACAAAGAAGAGTCTGTAGCTGCAAGAAACTCAGTAGTTCCTTTTTTTTTTCAAATTATCGGCCTTGCTTAAAATCTTTTATGTTTATCGCATTTCTTACTCTGCGAATGTTCTATCTCATCTGGTAAAAACGTCCGTCCGGGACGGCAACTACGTACCATCAGGCTATTAGGGAGGTATTATTGAGTGTCCCCGTACATTACATTTAGGTGCAGCATCTTGTAAAGACAGTGGAGGTTATCCACTATGCCTGTCACTCTCTTACCATAGAATCTAGACAGGACTTAGAATCTACTAAGTCCTTTCAGCAAACGTGACCAGAAGCCATGCCAAATTGACACCGCCGTACCCAGAGGCTATTTTATTTAGATCCCTTAGGGAAATTTTGATACGTTAAAAACTAGGGAAACTCCAACAGCATTTCCGAAGAAGCACATGAATATTCATGAAGGTATAACAATATTCCAAGCAGAATAAATTAAGGCTAATGCGAAAAATAAAGAGTGGCGCAATGATAAAGATCTCGGTGGCCACAAATGCAAATTAGGCGTTATGAAAAATTACAAAGTAAAAGCAATGGTACGCTTAGGGTATAGGGCGAATTAAATACAAATGGAGGCAGGCCGCAGAACCAAAATTTACATGAGGTTTTAGAAGATATCTGTGGGAAACGCGTTTGGTCAGCGTGACACAGTATAGCCTACTGTTACCCTCCATGTAACTAGATAAGGTCCGGCTCAGCAGTGGGTCATCTCGACTGGGTTTTCGGCTTGTTACTCAAACTCAAAAGGAACTTTATTTACGTAGGTTTCATCACAAAACGCTTATAAATCGTCATATTTATAAATACCATTATCATCTTACAGCCCCTGTCCCACACTAGCGGTAGTCTCCACACACACCTATCAGTATCATACCTACATTCACACCTTTCATACACAATTCCTCACTCCTACAATCCCTCCATCTCCCTTGATCACTCACATTCATGCTGAAACTACCACCGGTTATTTCCTTTTATCACTATACCCTCACGATGGAATGGGGTGGTGATCTATGTATTTATGTGTAACTAAATGATTAATCGATGTAATGTTTCTTTTTAAATTTGAATTTTTGTTTTATAATGTTTGACTATTTGAAAGCATTCGCAAGAATTTATTCGAATAAAAACATTTTGAATTTGTATTTAATCCAGGCTACCTGTCAGTGAAAGTCCTAGATTAAATGATATTGATTAAATGTAATCATCAAAATTTTGTACCAAAGTTAACCAAACAGCCCAGACAATACCCTGACTATGAAATATGTTGATGACACGAGTAACTCAAATTTATCAAGCTGCAATTGACTCTCACCAAAATCAATTTTGGCTTCAATATTTATACAGCTTGTTTGAACAGTACTGAACTGTAATTTAGTATAATTACCATTGATTCATTGTTTCAAAATTATACGCCGGAGTATCGTGGGACCGATGGCTTCTTCAAACAAATTACAGGTTCGATTTTAAGTACGTTCTGGGTAATCATTTTTGGTGTTGGTATTTCTTGTTTATAACGCGTTTTGGAATTAAGTAGCTCCAGGTTTTGGTATACTGTAATAATGTACATTAACTATATTGGATACTTGTTTTAAAGAGTTTTTAATTGCTTATGTGTTGTTGTCTCATGTCTGTTTTTAGTCGCGGAACATGTTCTTCCATTGGAGGGCGCGGTCTTTAATCGGGCAGTCGAGGAACACCGTTGGTTTTATTTGGTAGGTCGGGTCGGTAATTACCATATTCCGCGCCCCGGAATCCCCAACGGCCGGGTAGCCAACAAAAAAATAGTCGATACTCTTGAATGCGGAGAGAATTTTTAGCCGAGTCCCTCTTATTTTACGTACCGCAGGGAACGGCACTGGGCGAAGCTAGTCTAATAAAAGTAGCCTAAGTCACTCCTTATATCATCAGCTACCTATCAGTGAAAGTCCTAGATTAAATGATATTGATTAAATGTAATCATCAAAATGACTGCCTCGTTGGTCTAGTGGTTAGATGTGCCGCCTTTGGATCAACGGGTCCCGGGTTCGATTCCGGGGTCGGGCAAGTGTCTTTGTCTAAACCAGAGGCACTGGCTCGGAGTCTGGGTGTCATTTCTATCTATAATATGTATGTATTTACAAAAAAAATATGTATATAAGTAGTTTATCATCCATCTCGTTACCATAACACAAGCATTAAGTTGCTTAGCTTGGGACGAGATGGCGTTGTGTGAAATGTCCAAGGATATTTTATTTTTTATTATTATAAAATGTGTACCAAAGTTAACCAAAAGCAGTGCACCCCAGTCCACTTCTGTGTGACCTTGACCACGTCATCGGTCCACCATAGAGGACCTACTACCAATGTGCTTTCTCCGGGCACCACTCGAGGAACTTTTTGACTCCTCTGCCACTGCCCACTGCTACTACAGTTTAGAATTTTTGTGGGCTATGCCGGTAGCTCTGGTTTGCCCACGCATCGCTTAATTTCTGATTGGATCTCGTAGTAAGCTCCGAAGCCTTTTACAAAGCGCCTACTGAACGACAACGTATCTGTACTTTAAATCTTTAAGTTTCCCGAACGTGGATAAGTTCAAATATTTGACATGAAATTTTTCTTCCATA
This sequence comes from Clostera curtula, assembly GCA_905475355.2. Taxonomy (NCBI): domain Eukaryota; kingdom Metazoa; phylum Arthropoda; class Insecta; order Lepidoptera; family Notodontidae; genus Clostera; species Clostera curtula. Next base: position 5,232,798 of record FR997822.1, read on the forward strand.
TGGTGACGGATTTAGAATTCGGCATGACACTATCCTGAGGGTGTCATAAGGTGACGGAAAGGAGCGCAAGAGAAGGAAAACACAGAGGTATTGTTGGTGAGAAGCCTTTCGCAGCTTCCCCAACGTGGTGGGTAGGTTCAAATATTTGACATGAAATTTTTCTTCCGTAGGGTGAGGGATTTATAATACCCAATGTCACCAACCAATAACATCCTGTGGGTGTCATAAGACGTACAATAAGCACACAAAATGGAGTTAAGAGAACAGCAGAACCTACCTCTAGGGCCAGTGCTGACTTGGCATTGGTACTTGGCGTCGTCATCCAGGGTGACGTCTCGGATATCCAGGGAGTAATCACCTGCGAAAAATAGAAAATATCATTCCAGCCCATAAAATAATCATCAGTACATAGATCCATGAGGACATCTCCGTGTGGTGGCGGATTTAGAATACATAGTGTACTCCTGCACACGTATACCCACCCACCTACAATATAGGGTCTTACAAACGAAGCGTGAAGAGGCAACTTGCAGGCCGGCAGGGCGAGGATGGTTAGTGCTATACTTACAGTTTAGCACTAGGTACCCCACTTCGAGACTGCATTTCCACTTAACATCAGGCGGAATGCAGGCATCTGCCTGATCTTACATTAAAAAACAATCTATAATCTATACCACCACATGAAACCCCTGTGGTGACGGATTTAGAATACAAAATGTCACCAACCCATACCACCCTGAGGGTGTCGTAAGAGGCGACTAAAGGAACGCAAGTGAGAACACCTAGCCGCAAAAGAAGAAAACCATGAAACAGACCCTTTTTTTTTTTTTTTATTCGCCCGGGGTAAAATTTATGGACTTCCTCGCCGGCTACGGGGATGGCCAGCGAGGGGAGTGTGGGACTCTCCCCCATAGTGGGGGCCTACCCACTAAACCTCCCCGGGGTGCTCCAACTCGCGTCCTGTTGCGGCATTGTGGGATCTGATGCGGAACCACGCCGCCGCATGAAACAGACCCTGTGCCAACCCGTCTTGCCATCGTGGCACAGTAGGCTATTTTCCCTCCGTGAACTTTGAGGAGAGCCGACTCAATAGTGGGTCATCTATGGGCTGATTAGTAGTAGTAGTAAAGATAGAAACTAGTCATGCGATCACTTAATAATTCATAGTAAGCGCGCCTAGTTACCAGGAATTTCATTAGTGATGATAGAAAATGAGTCACTACCATTAATATTACTCTACGAGTATGTAACGCGAAGACAAATTATGTCTCATCATTACCTCGTCATGTGACGTATAGGTTGCAAGGTTATTTTAGCCCATAAATGACCCACTACTGAGTCGGGCCTCCTCCAAGTTCACGGAGGGAAATTCACGCTGGTTTGTTTCAAGCAGCCAAGAATAGGAAAACCTTTACAACCGGAGAGCACAGACAGAAGAGGGGAGATGGAGGGATTGTAGGAGTGAAGAGTTGTGTGTGAAAGGTGTGAATGTATGTATGACGACTGATAGGTGTGTGTGGAGACTACCACCTAGTGTGGGACAGGGGTCGTAAGATGATAATGGTGTTTATAAATATGACGATTTATAAGAGTTTTGTGATGAAACCTACGTAAATAAAGTTCCTTTTGAGTTTGAGTTTGAAGAAACCAAGCTGGTGTCACCGAGAGCAAAGGTTCAGCTTGTATTGGGACTGGATTTAGTTAGAGGTGGGACAGCCGGTACTTAATTGGTTAGACCAGTTGTTTCATTTTGATTACCCTCCAGTTAGTAGTAGTAGTTAGTTTGCTTCAAGTTTTCTTTCTCTTCCGGCTAGGTGATATGCCTCTTGCGCCTCTTATGACACCCTCAGAATGGTATGGGTTGGTGACATTTTGTATTCTAAATCCGTCACCATGGTCCATGTGGTGTTATAGACTACATAATTTCTCCAACCTATTCCATCCTCAAAATGTTTTAAGAGTCAACGTCCATACCACTCAATACACCGGTCCTCACCCTATCACCGAATAATAAATAAATATCCTTGGACATTTCACACAACGCCATCTCGTCCCAAGCTAAGCAACTTAATGCTTGTGTTATGGTAACGAGATGGATTATAAACAACTTAAATACATTTTTTTTTGTAAATACATACATATTATAGATAGAAATGACACCCAGACTCCGAGCCAGTGCCTCTGATTTAGACAAAGACACTTGCCCGACCCCGGAATCGAACCCGGGACCCGTTGATCCAGAGGCGGCACATCTAACCACTAGACCAACGAGGCAATCAAGTTAACTTCCATACCACTCAATACACCGGTCCTCACTCTATCACCGAAGTTAAGTAGTAGTAAAAAAGTCTTGGGTATTGTCCTAATTAATGTACCTATACATGGAGGGTGAATAACCTACTGTGCCAGGCTGGCCAGACGGGTTGGCACAGGGATTTAAGTTCTCCTTCTATTACGGATAGGTTTTCAGCCTTGTCATTTCGTTTTGTCAGCTCTCAGGATGAAATACGTTGGTGACACTATGTGCTCTAAATCCACACGGATTAGAAGACCAGAAAACGTGCTCTTCTCTATCACTATCACTACATAGTATAAAACAAAGTCGCTGTCGTCTGTCCGTCCCTATGTATGCTTAAATCTTTAAAACTACGCAACGGATTTTGAAGCGGTTTTTTTATAAATAGAGTGATTCAAAGTGAAGGTTAATATGTATAATACATCCATAATATACACTGGGCTGCAAAACTAAGTATCACTTTAAAATTAAGTACACAAGATATACTTTCGAAACAAAAATTACTCGAAAATAATTTTGAAAAGTTTGCTATAGTTACATAGAAAGCGATAACATTTGCTATTAAGGTGGATGCTCCAGGGTAGCCCGCGAAATTCAAATTTTCTTACGTTTTTTGCAATTTGCAGGTCAGTGCTAGGTTGTATGTTGATTAAAATGTTATTCGCGGCTGTAAGACGTATGTAGTTATAGAATTATAATCATCAATACAACCCTCCAAGCTCATAAAGGTGCAAGAAAAACTTTTTCAACGTCAAAGTCATTCTTGCACCTTTATGAGCTTGGAGGGTTGTATTGATGAGTTTGATGATTATAACTCTGTAACTACATACGTCTTACAGCCGCTAATCAAATGTTCATCATCATACAACCTAGCACCGCCCTGCAAATTGCAAAAAACGTAAGAAAATTTGAATTTCGCGGGCTACCCTGGAGCATCAACCTTAAACATTTTTATTTCAAATCTCTAACTTCTATAGTTGAGAAAAATTGATTATATTAGAAGTGTAGTACTTAGTATTGCAAGTCAGTGTCGTAGAGAAACACTGATAAATTTAGAGGTCCATCATTGCACCCGTGCGAAACCGGGTCGGGTCGCCAGTAAATTATAAAATCTAAAATTATAATATCCATATTTTTGTTAGGGTCAAAAACACAAAACATCACAGCCGCACATTCAAAATGGCACTTTCAGATTTTCAGCACAGCTCAACTCTGAGAGACAGATGTTAAACATTATCAGGGGTCAGTTTTTGCTCATCAAACGAGACCCTTGTATGAGTTACGTCATCGCTAAGGGCATGTTTACACTGACAAAAACGCTAAGCCTGTATATAATGTCCAAGTTAATTAGGTTAAGAGCTGGGGAAATGATGCAATGAAAAAATATGATCTCGTAAAAGGACTGTCCATCATACACATACATTTAGTATTTACTAGCGACCCACCCCAGCTTCGCAAGGGTGCAATGATTAACCTCTAAATTTATCAGTGTTTCTCTACAATATTATGCATGTATTATACTTATAAACATTCCTCTTGAATCACTCTATCTATTAAAAAAACCGCTTCAAAACCCGTTGCGTAGTTTTAAAGATTTCAGCATACTCGTACATAGGGACGGACCGACGACAGCGACTTTGTTTTATAATAAGTGATAGTGATGATAGTGATAGTGATGATGATAGTGATAGTGATACTACTTTTTGTATTAGAACACATAGTAATCATCATCATCATCATTTCAGCTAAAAGACGTCCACTGCTGGACATAGGCCTCCCCAAAGGATCTCCACAAAGCCGGTCCTAGGCGGCCCGTATTCATAGCAAGCATACCAGGACTGCGCTTTCCGGAATGCGGTCGCCACTCGAGGACTTTTCTGCCCCATCGGGCGTCGGTCCTGCGAGCTATATGCCCTGCCCACTGCCACTTAAGTTTGGCAATCCGGTGGGCTATGCCAGTGACCCTGGTTTTCCTGCGTGTCTCCTCATTTCTGATTCGATCTCGCAGGGAAACTGCGAGCATAGCTCTCGCCATTGCCCTTTGGGTGACATTGAGCCTTCTGATGGAGCCCATAGAGACCACGTCTCTGTTCCATATGTCATCACTGACAACACACATTCGTCAGACTTTTAGAATATATAGTGTCACTACCCAATACCATCGTGAGGTAGCTACAAGAGAAGGAAAACTGGAAATGAAACCCTGTGTCCACCCGTTCGACCAGCGCAGCAGAGTAGGGTAATTTCCCTCCCTCCCAGCAGTGGGTCATCTATGGGCTGATTAGTAGTTGTATAGAAGTAGTAGTAAATAAAAAGTAGTAGATATACATAAAAACGCAATTAGTTCAGTAACACGGATACAATGTAGTTGAAATTAAACACTTTATAACGGATTTATCGCGTGTAACTTTATTTAATTCCCGACGTTTCGAATGCTTTGCAGCAGTCGTGGTCGCGGGAGAGACTAGATGACAGTTGTCTTCAAAAGTACAAAGAAACAGTTAAAATCTACCGCCTATAATTTTGTTTTATTGATAACGTTCCCTGTGCACGCAGAAATCGCTCACGGTGTCCAGAGGTCTTGCAGATGAGTGTTTTGCTTGAGATTTGATCAATTTAATGACTGGATCCCAGGCAGGTGGTACTTGCCAACCATCCTCTCTATTGAAATTTGGATGTTTTTTAATGTCAATAGCCTCGCGGATCATTCTTGGAATGTAATGATTTTCCTTGGCAAGGATTTGAGGTCTATCAAAGTGAATGTAGTGGTTGGTCTTGTTGAATGTGTGCTCACAAACTATACACGCGATAAATCCGTTAAAAAGTGTTTAATTTCAATGTGAAATAATCGCGAAAACCTAAGAAATCATTACAATATAGTTCTGAGATAAGAACAGTATGGCTAATTTTATAAAATATTGAATACACTTACAATTACTAATCCTCAAACGACTGCTACTAATATTATACTGCTGGTCAGCCCATAAATGACCTACTGCTGAGACGGGCTTCCTCCAAAGACATGGAGGATAGTTAGCCTACTGGCGACGCTGACCAGACGGGTCGACGGTTGGTCGGCCTTCTTTTGTGACAAGCTTTTCTACCTTTTCGGTACTTACGGCACCCTGAGGATGGAATGGGGTGATGACACTAGGTATTCTAAATCTGTCACCACCCAAATCCTTAAACGAAACCGCAGAATGTGAAGCATTATATGCGTATTATTACATAAACCTTATCTAATCTCGGCAACCAAAATATTTGCTACCCATGTATTTTAGTGTTACTAACCAAATTATTCGCTTGAATGGAAGACGGTTGCTTTATCAAAATAGTAAAGATACCCGTAAGATAAGAAAATAACATAGATATAAATAAATATCCTTGGACATTTCACACAACGCCATCTCGTCCCAAGCTAAGCAACTTAATGCTTGTGTTATGGTAACGAGATGGATGATAAACTACTTCTATACTAACTCTTTGTTTTTGTAAATACATACAAATTATAAATAGAAAATACCCAGACCCGGAACAAATACTTGTAGGTCGTACAAATATTTCTTCCGTGCGGAATTCGAACCCGCGACATACTGCGCAGCAGTCGATCGCTCAACCACTGCGCCAACCGTGTAATCTATGTAAAATTGTCACGTGAAAAAAAGACAAGCTTTGTTGAGAGAATTATTGGGGTATAATTTGTATAATATATACTAGCTGACACCGCAAACGTTATACATCGTTATTAAAAATAGGGATTGATCGTAGAGGGGTGAAAACGTGGGGTTGTATATACATTATTTTGAATGCTGTATCATACAAAAAAGGCCAAGAAAGTAAAAAATAAAATTAGGGATCTCATATAGGGGGATGAAAAATAAATGTTGTCCGATTTGCAGACCTACCACATGTGTATATAAAATTTCATCGAAATCGGTCGAGCCATTTCGGAGGGTTTTAATAAACATTAATAGATAGAGAGTTTCAAGAGGAAGGTTTATAAATGCATAATATTATAGAGAAACACTGATAAATGTTGACGTTCATCATTGCACAAGTGTGAAGCTGGGGCAGGACGCTAGGCGAAAATAAAGTAAAATAAAATAAGCTATATTATGATATAATTTTATGGTCTTGGTCCGTGGGGTCCTAGCGCTATAAGCCTTTTTAAGGAAATAGCAAAAAGGTTAGTCGACATCACAGGAGACCGAAGAGCTGGTAGCTACCTCGGACAAAGAATCAGTCTAGCGATTCAAAGGGGGAACGCTGCCAGTATCTTCGGAACCTTGCCTAAAGGGACTCCTTTAAATAATTATATATTTTAGTATTTAAGTTTTAGGTTAATTGGTATTTTTAGTCTTGTTTTATTACTTAAGTTAGTGTTTTGTAAGTACATATTACTTAAGTTATTTTATGGTCTATGAGTTTCAATACGTCAATGTTTTAGTTTACAACGTCTAAGTTATGAAGGCAACGTCTTAACAATTTCCAGAGGCGGGTTATTTAGATGTATAATAGTATCGGATGTGGAAATTTGTTGAAGGTATGTAATGGATTAAGTTTTTTTTTTTAATATGTCTCTAATCATCATCATCATCATATCAGCGAAAAGACGTCCACTGCTGGACATAGGCCTCCCCCAAGGATCTCCACAAAGGCCTGTCCTAAGGTGCCCGCATTTACTGCTTTCCGGCGACCTTAACCAGGTCGTCGGTCCACAGGCCTCCCTGTACTGCGCACAGTACAGCACTGCGCCTTCCAGAACGCGGTCGCCACTCGAGGACTTTTCTGCCCCATCGGGCGTCGGTCCTGCAAGCTATGTGCCCTGCCCACTGCCACTTAAGTTTAGCAATCCAGTGGGCTATGCCAGTGACCCTGGTTTAAGTATATCTGTACTAATATATAAAGCTGCAGAGTTTGTTTGTTTGTTTGTATGTTTGTTTGTTTGTTTGTTTGAACGCGCTAATCTCAGGAACTACTGGTCCGATTTCAAAAAATCTTTCAGTGTTAGATAGTCCATTTATCGAGGAAGGTTATAGGCTATATTTTATTTTCATAAGAATTAGGGATCCGTATGAAAATTGCGATTTTGTAAACCAAGGTGTAAAATCGAAAACCTATTTATGCGTGCGCTGCAAAAACTATTGACAATAGAACAAAATGATGTACTACGGGTTTGTAGGTCTTATAAAGATCTACAAAAAAGTTCGCGAGAGCACATATCTAGCTATCATAGTTTAGTCACAATAACCGCTTTTATGTTCATAAAAATATGCACAGAGATAAGCACGGGTTTGAAGCCCACGCGGGCGAAGCCGCGCACAAAAGCTAGTATAAATATATAGGGTAACTTTGATATAACTGGTATTTGCCGGCGTTACTCAAATTTATTTATTAAATTAATCACTGGACGGCAAATCCCATTATAAACAAATAAAAAAAAGGAGTTTCAATGAGTTACTGGATTAAGAGCCTCATACAAAAAGCTGACATCCTAGATTTCTCTCTAGAGTCCTGAGCCGTCGGTAGCTTAGGTCATCGACCCCGTCTTCAACGAATTGTGTCTACTATGCTATTACTACTCAGCCCACAAACGACCCACTGCTAGGTTGGGCCTCCTCCAAATACAGGGAGGGCCTACTGTGCCACGCTGGCCAGACGGGTTGGCACAGGGTTTCGTTTCAAGTTTTCCTTTTCTGATAGGCAGGTTTTGGGCCTTGTCCTTTTGTCTTCATTTCTCGACTCTTACGACACCCTCAGGATGGAATAGAGTGGTGACACCAAGTATTCTAAATCCTTCACCACACTGACTACTTTTGTGTAACATGTCAAGATACAAAATTATTTAATCTAGGAAAAAAGATATAGAAATATAAGTTGCGTACTGTTAAAAAATGCATGTGATCACGATATAAATTACGCAAGTACCAAATTAAGAATAAACTTTTTTTTGGGTAAAAGCAAGTTTTTTTTTAACTTAATCACTGCTAACCTACTAGCCTGTGTCACGGGGGCAGTTTACAAACATGAAATTCACGAACACAAATGATACCCAGACTCAAAGCAAGTGCCTCTGGTTTACAAGACACTTGCCCGGCCACGGAATCGAACCCGGGACCCCGTGATCCAAGGGCAGCACATCGAACCCCTAGGTCAACGAGACAGTCCTCCCATCCAGCATTCAGCCAGACATCGTCGTTTCAGCCTTAAATGACCCACTACTGGGTCGGGCCTCCTCCAAATTAATGGAGGGAAACTAACCTACTGCGCCGCGCTGGCAAGACTGGTTGACACAGGTTTGTATCAAGTTTTCCTTCTCTTGGGGCTAGGTGATCTGCCTCTTGCGTTCTTTTAGTCGCCTCTTACGACACCCTAAAGATAGTATGGGTTGGTGACATTGTGTATTCTAAATCCGTCACCACACGGACAGCCAGACATAACATATTGAAATGATTTAGTCTTACGCACCTTCTTCGTCGCTTCCAATCATCTTGTATCTGTCATATCCACTCAGCTCCCTGTGTAGGCCTAACCCAAAATCGTCCTTTGTCCATTGTAACTGACCCGCTTTGTTCTCCACCCGGCATGGCAGTGTCACTCTTGACCCTACCACTGCAGTCTGTAAAAAAAATAAGCAATGACCAAATAGACAATGGATGTGTCACTAATTGTGCAACCTTCGCCTATAGCAAAAAAATGTGTGTGTACGTGTGTGTGTGTGTGTGTGTGCGTGCGTGTGTGTATGTGTGTGTGTGCGTGCGAATGTATGTGTGTTTGTGAGCGAGAGACATAGAGAATTTGAGTATTCTTAGGGATACTAGCAGTAAAACCTCTACGTAGTTCTTTGGATAGAGATTACCACCTAGCGTGGGACAAGGGCCGAAAGATCTTAAAGATCATTTCAATTTTATACAATTTATAACAGTTTTATGATAAACGCTACGTAAATAAAGTAGTTTTAGGTTTGATTTTATTTTAAAAAGTAACTACATATAAAAATAATAAATAATAATAAATATCCTTGGACATTTCACACAACGCCATCTCGTCCCAAGCTAAGCAACTTAATGCTTGTGTTATGGTAACGAGATGGATGATAAACTACTTATATACATTTTTTTTTTGTAAATACATACATATTATAGATAGAAATGACACCCAGACTCCGAGCCAGTTGCCTCTGGTTTAGACAAAGACACTTGCCCGACCCCGGAATCGAACCCGGGACCCGTTGCTCCAAAGGCGGCACATCTAACCACTAGACCAACGAGGCAGTCAAAATATAAGGAATTTTTCACAAAAATACCTATTTTGAAATAAATGTATGTTACGTAAAGGGTAGAAATACACCTTATGTCGGCTCTACACTCACGCGTGACGTCGCGCCGAGAATTCACGCCGTGAATAAACGCCGTGATCCGCGTGTTTCCGACTATGATGGACGACGGCGCGATTTGTAAAGCAAATCCTTTGAAGCGGGCCAAAAAACCGACACTGATCGGGGAACGGTGCGAAGCGCGAACGCAAAGGCGTGAACAACATCTACACTCGTGATTCGCAGTTGTCGCGGGCTTTCGCGGCCGTTCGCGGCGCCGAGTGTAGAGCGGGCTTTACATTGCAAGGAATGGTCTAAATCGGTTGATAAATCCCAGAGTAATGCGGTATCAAACATTTTAATGAACACACAACGTGACTGATTGATCCTTTGAAGTCCGTTAAAATTCCAAGGACAGCAAAAAAAGAATTTTGTTTTAAAAAATCTAACCGGCGTTAAATAGTTACATATTTAAAAAAATATGAATCTCAATAAGAGTGTCTATGTGTGTGTCACTAATTTTGAACGATGGGGGGGGGGGGGGGGTTATAATATTAAATCTGTCTCAAAAAGGTATATTCTGACGGATTTACAATACATTGTTTCACCACCCCATTCCTTCCTGAGGGTGTCACACGGAAACGTCAAGGCCGAAAACCTAGTTGCACGAGAAGGAAATCTTGATACGAAAGCCTATGCCAACCCGTCTGGCAGGCTTGGCACAGTTAGCTAACTGCCCTCCATGTATTAGGAGGGCCTGATTCAGCATTGGGTCATTATTAGGCTAAAATGTAATTTGTCATTGAAAACAAAGCAATACCTAAAACACTCTTCTTTTTGTTTATGTTTAATAACTAAGTGTCAGTTGACCGTATATTCAGACCGCATGTAAACCATAGACAAGGATGTAATTGGTGGACCGGAAATGACCCAAACATCAACGACGGAAGTGACGCCCCCACATTTGTCAAATGAACACGACCTGGCGCCATAGACGACATACGATTATAACATCGTATTATATTCGGAAATAATTTATGTAAAACAACTCTAACAAGAAAACCGTGTAATAATAATAAAATTCTATTTTCAGAATCTGATCCATATTTTAGAGTTGTTATTTTACCTATGTTGAGCCGGGCCTCCTCCAAGAAGGGAAAAAGCCCACATGAAGCTTGCTGAGTTGCTAGACTAGGGAGCCAATAAAAAGGCGCGCGTGTGTGTGTCAAATCTAATATATAAAATTCTCGTGTCACAGTTTTAGATGCCAAACTCCTCCGAAACGGCTTGACCGATTTTGATGAATTTTGTGAGCATATTGGGTAGGTAGGAGAATAGGACAACATCTATTGTTCATCCCCCTAAATTTAAAGGGGGGGGGGGTCGAAAAAAAATAATTGTTTATTTTTTAGAGAATTTTTTTTTATTTTATTTTTTTAAGATTCAGCATAAAAAAATACAAACAACCCTAAATTACCACCCCTCTACGATCAACCCCTATTTAATTACATGGCAAAACAACGTTTGCGATAGGAGATGTTCACGATATCTCTGGAACCATAAGACCTAGAAAGTTGCGCGGGGGTTGCGCGGGGTGGGGGTTGCACGGGGTGGGGGTTGCGCGGGGAATGGTTAATTATTTGGCAAACAACGTTTGCCGGGACAGCTAGTACTATATATTTCTTTTTAGATAAATTTTACTTCGCTGTCAATTTGTTTTGTTTTGTAATATTATTAATTTCTAATGTTCGAATAATCTCCTTTTCATATATCATAATTTTTATAATTCTTAAAAAATAGTTAGTTGTATAACAACTTTGTTTTATTATTATTATTAATTTATGTTCGTAGATCTCTGTATTTAATTTCTGTTATATTTGTGTCAATGATGTGGTTTCCTATAATTAGAGAAGCAAAATAATTTGTATCGAATCATCTCGTTTAAGTGAAAAAGTAAATAAATAAATGGTAGTGTGTATAATGTTTTTTTTATTGATGTAATGTATTTTTAAGCACAAGATTTAAAAACTATTAGTATTCCACTCCGTCACCGCAATTAGCCGATTTGGCTAATGTTGGTCTTGAAATATTCGTGGAAGTCCAGGGAAGGTTCAAACGTGAGAAAATATGAATTATTATTTTTAATTTTTGTTCCAATTAAGCTTCGCACATATTTTAATAAAGTTGAAACATTCTGGAATTATCATTCAGGATTTTATTTATTAATTCTGAGGCAGTACGAAGTTTACTGGGTCAGCTATAGTAGATCTATAACTGACATTCATTGGCCTGTCATCCATAATAGTGTAGTGAAATAATAACGAACGTCGTGTCGTGTCGATAAATAAATAGATTCATACCTGATCCTGCGGCTCCATCGCAAACTTCTGCTCCTGGTATCCCCCACACAACCCCACACTAAACACTACCACTAACACAGCACAACACTGAGTCCGCAATAACAAGAACAAAGGTGTTACACCCCTGCTTGTCACCCTAAAGTTCATCATAACTAGCTTATAGGAAATATCCGTCTTTCATAACAAGGTACACCCCTATTTATATGATCACATTTTTAGTATCTCAACTTCCCCTGTGTTCTAAATTTGAACTCGTAACTAAACAAGAGAATTCCATGGTTTATTTTTAGTCACTTTTTTAGTTTGATTTATTGTTCTTCCACTTTTGAAAGCTGGCGACGATGTAGCTTATCTGGAACAAAATGGGTGAGGTTTAATAAAAAGGTTGGTGATTGACTTAGAGGGAAGTTGGTGAGACTTTAGACAAACTTAAATGGTTCGTGTGCTGACAGGGCGAGAATATATGGTGACTAAATACATTGTAAAGGCGTGTTCGGCGCGTAAGAGAACAAGACAGAAAAAACTAGGCGCACATTAGGCTTTTTTCCGCCCCGTGGGACGGTGCACTGGGGGGATATTTAGTGGGATAGGGACGGCGTTCATATCACTGATTAAATTAAATTAAATTATTATTAAATATTCTTGGACATTTCACACAACGCCATCTCGTCCCAAGCTAAGCAACTTAATGCTTGTGTTACGGTAACGAGATGGATGATAAACTACTTATATACATTTTTTTTTGTAAATACATACATATTATAGATAGAAATGACACTCAGACTCCGAGCCAGTGCCTCTGGTTTAGACAAAGACACTTGCCCGACCCCGCAATCGAACCCGGGACCCGTGGATCCAAAGACGGCACATCTAACCACTAGACCAACCAGGCAGATTGGCGAAATACTACACACCCCACCCCACCATGCCAGTGTGAATAGTCCACAAAGGATTATAGGCCTCCTCCAACCTCATAGAGGGAATTCAGCCTACTGTGCCAAGCTGCCCAGACAGGCTGGCACAGGGTTGGTATCAAGCTTTTCGTTTGTTGCATTCTATAATGGCCACTAACGACAACCTCAGGATGGAATGTGGTAATGACACTATTTATTCTAAAATCCGTCACCACACGGACTTGAAACCCTGTGCCAGCCCGTCTGGGCAGCTTGGCACAGTAGGCTAATTACCCTCCCCATGATGGGAGAAGGCCCGACCCAGCAGTGGGCCTGAACTGAGTAGTACTATAGTGTATTTCGTTCTGAGAAGTCATTAGACCCATCAAATCGGATTTAATCTGTTTTAAAAAAAATAACGTTTCCGTTACCGATATCAACCTAATTAGTAAAGACCGGTAACGTTAAAGGAAACAACGAAAGGTTATTTTCACCTATCAATGTCGTTTAATTTTATTACTGATAAGTAAATTACTATATTGGGCAGATAATACACCCGTTTCTGTCTTTGATCTATTTTTTAATCTTTACCTTTGGTCAGGGGTAACAAAACTGTGGCACTGCACTAGGTATAACCTGTATCGCGGGCAGTTTACAATCGTGTAATTAGCTGGGTCCACACCGGACGACCCGCTTTGCAGATGCACATTAGGATCGCGCTCCTGCCGCGCGCGATCGGAGCGCGATGGATCGTCCGGTGTGAACCCAGCTATTCACGAACACAAATGACACCCACACTCAGAGCAAGAGCCTCTGATTTATAGTATAAAGACACTTGCCCGACCCCGGAATCGAATCCGGGACCCGTTGATCCAAAGGCGGCACATCTTACCCCTAGACCAACGAGGCAGTCAAATTGCTTCACTCACTATTGAATAACATTCCGCGTGGTGTCGGATATAGAATACAAAATATCACAAACCCATACCATCCTAAGGGTGTCGTAACAGGCGTCTATAGGAACGCAAGAGGCAGTTTATTATGCCACGCTGGCCAGACGGGTTGGCACAGCGTTTCGTATGAAGTTCACCTTCTCTAACAGATATGTTATCGAGCTTGTCATTTACATTTGTCAGCTCTTACGACAGCGCCAGGATGGAATGGGGTGGTGACACACAAATTGCGGAGTTACGGAAGTTACACACAAATGGTTAGGTTACGTTTTATAAGTTCAACTTCACTATCACTACATATTATAAAACAAAGTCGCTGTCTTCTGTCCGTCCCTATGTATGTTTTTTTAATAGATCGATTTTTTAGATAGAGAAGTTTTTTTAATAGATAGAGCGAGCAAGAGAAAAAAAAATGACAAGCCCTCTGAGTTTCTTGCCAGTTCTTCTCAGCAGTGGTCGCGTTCCGAACTGGTGGTAGACGGTCGAATTTTTTTATTGTATAATATGACAATGTGTTGACTATTTGTAAGTGTCCATCGTGATCCACACAAAATAAATGATTTGAATTTGAATTTGAATTCAAGAGCAAGGTTTATATGTCATAATTACACCCGTGCGAACCCGGAGCGGGTCGCTAGTTTAAAATAAAGTTGTAGAAGGTTTATAATCCCTGGATATAAGTTAATCCCACGCGTAACACGAACACGTGGCACGCACGTTTTAAGTACTATTTGAGTAGCCGAGATAAAGATTCCAAATTTGAATCTGTATATTTTTATTTTATTCTAATTGATCGTATATTGTGTTGAAGTTTAACTGCCAGTTACTTCCGAGATGTTCGATAAAAGCCATTTACGACTTTATTGCACTAAAAAGTAAATATGAGTTTAGTAAGTTTACAGCCAGATATCAATATTTAATGCTTTATTGTAACTTAAGTAGTTTAGACGCAAAGGGATAACATCCATCCAGACGAGGTGTTATGTCTGGCTAGGGGTCGCAGCGCCTATCCCCCGATAGTTGTAGTTGGGAATTTCTTAACTGTACGAATTGCTGAGGAAATTTCGCTATCGCGGTGTAGGACTTTTTGGTAATTCTCGCATTTGTAGGCGATATTTCTTGAGGCAATTAGTTCAGATTTTTCGAGAAAACTGTGTAAAGTATGTAGCATTCCGTCGCTACAGTCGGATTGTCAAAAAGCAACTAAAGTTTAAGGTACGGAAAACGCGGAAAATGCGGGTGGCTCAGGACCAGCCGGATTTCCACGACGGCCAGTCCAGAGGTGAAAAGCTTGTCATAAAACTTTTAATTTATGATTTTCATCCTTTACCACGTGGGCACACTGTTATTAAAAAATAAATTTCAAATTCAGAAATCGAAACTCACCACAACACGTGAACAGAGATCACTGAACATTTAACAAAAAATGTTTTTCTTTTTTTAAGTATTGGATCACAATACGACCGTTCAACTCGCGACTCGTGACTGGCCGGACGAAACACATTTCACTGTTCCGTCGGGTATTTTTAACCTACCCCCTCGTCGGTTCTCGAACTGAGTCACTGAGGGTTTGAACGCAAAGTAAATACAGAGAGAACATGTAAATACAGTTCACCGCGGGTTGGGGTTTACTATATATATTTTACTTTCATCATTTCAGCCCTTAAACAACCCACAGTCGGACTTCCTCTAAATTTATCGAGGAAAATTAGCCTACTATGCCACGCTGGGTAGACGGGTTGGCACAGACGGGTTACCTGCTCTTGTCGCTAGTCTCGCCTCTTAAGACCTCAGGATGATACCATCCTGGTTGGTGACATTTTGTATCCTGAATCAAAATATCATGCTCATAGTTAGGTATCTTTAGGAAACATTAATACCAATACCTCGTTGGATGTGCCGCCTTTGTATCGACAGATCTTTGGTTCGATTCTGGGATCGGGCAAATGTCTTTGTCTAAACCACTAAGGCACTTGCTCTGAATCTGGATGTCAGTTGTATTCGTGAATTACATGTTTGTAAACTACGATCCAGGTTACATCGAGTGCAGGTTTTTTTTTTAAATAATCTGCCTAAATGCAAAGATAACTACTACTCAGACCATATATGACCGACTGCTGAGTCAGCCTCCTCAAGTTACATGGACAATTCACCTATTATTGATGCCAAGACGAGTTGGCACAGGGTTTCGTGTCAAGTTCCCCTTCTCTTGCGGCTAGCCTATAGGCATTGTCATTTCCTTTTGTAGGCTCTTACGACACCCTCAGGATGGAATGGGGTGGTGACACTATGTATTATAAATCAATAACATCAATGAAAATAAAAATATATTATGTATACAACAAAAACGATATATGTATCTATCAGCACAATATGTCAGATAAATTTTGAGATGTTTTTACAAATTTCAACTATGTTTTTTTATTACATTTTTTAAACATGTTGATTAATAAGAGTTTTGAGATAAAACCTACGTGAATAAAATTTCTTTTGAATTTGAATTTGACAAGTGCGTTCTCTGTACTAATGGTGAGCAGTAAGCAATCCATGTTGATTTCCAGAGGAGTAATTAATTAATGGTATCTGTTGTTCTTATGCTAAGAATAATATTGATCATGAATTCCGGCTTTCGAGTGCACGTGGTACTAAAGGGGTATTTAAAGGTTTCAGTGCATTTATTTTCTCTATACATTTTTTTATACAGGGCGTCCCAAAAAAATGTGTCAATCGGAAGTCTAGAGATAGAGCACTCCTTGAGATACCCGAATCACCCCCATGGATGTTATGCGATTTTTCATAGATTCCGGGTTATGTTTTTTGTGAAATTTCGACCCATAAAACTTAATTTAGTTTTTTTTAAGTACTCTTTAATTTTTTTCTTTCTCTGACAGTATAATCTTGAATTGTACTTTTAAGCATAAAGTAATCAGCTTCGTATCTTTGACCTAAATTATGAAAACATTTAAAATTCAGAGAAAAATCATAACACTAAACTATGAAAAATCGCAAAACAGGGTGATTCGGGTACCTCAAAGGGTGCTCTATCTCTGGACATCCGCTTGACACAATGTTTTTGGGACACCCTGTATTTAAAAATGACTGTTTGTCTGTATGTCCTTCATCGAATTGTAAACTATGCATTTGATCATGTGATGATCTTCAGCAGTGTTGTGCATGAGCCCACGAAGGTTTCTGAACAAAAAAACATGTGGAATGTCTTTCCTTCAAATTTACATTGGTACAGCTATTATAGTTCCAATTTAAGACTGACTGAATATGTAACAAATAAATGTAATCGATTACATTTATCACTAAACTACAACTCGGCCCGTAGATGACCCACTGCTGAATCATGCTTTTTTTAATAGTGAGGGAGTCATTTTATAGGTTCCGACAGGGGGGGGGGGGCGGCGCTGGGATATGTGGGAGATTCCACAGGCGCGAGAATATAGTCTAGTGCGCCCGGGTTATCCACTAAAATCTGCATCTATTCCGGTCTCGAGCCAAACCACTTATTATTTTTTTAACAGTAACATGTATGCCTTTGACCCTAGGCTTGCATGGAAAGGAAATCAACGCCAGAGTCTAAGATGGAACATGCAATTCAAGGAAATACCCTGTTGGGCACCGGCTCTCACACACACACGACGAAACACAGGAAAACTGCTAAGCACCGGACTTAGATGTGAGGGTGGTAGCTAGCCAGGCGGACCTTTCGATCCTACCACCAAGCGTGCTGGGTTTTGTTGACTTACAACACGCGTTATTTCCCAGCGTGCGGTGGGGAAGTGTAATATTCTGCCCCGTCTCCACACGGGGATCACCTGGGGGGACTGGACCAGCCTATTGACCCACGCTGACCAGACATTGAAAGATAGACATATTGCTAGCAGCACGTATCTTTAGCGCTGAGCAAGCGATGAATCTCTTTCTCGCATAGGGCAAGGGTGAGGTGAGTGAGAGAGAGGTACCCCTCGCTCAGCGCTAAAGATACGATATGCCGCTACCTATACCAGACATTAAAAGAGTCCATGGACTGGAATAGCGATGATGATGACCATGATGGTGATAAAAATGTTGATGATTATGATGTTTAAAAACTTAATCCCTGCAGAAGTAACCTATATCGTGGGCAGTTTACGAACATGAAATTCGCGAACACACTTATCAGCCAGACTCAGAAGAAGTGGTTTAGACTTTAGACAAATACACTTGCCCGACCGAGTTTTCCACATTGTTAAATACCACGCGGACAATGTCGCTGGGAACAGGTAGTCAATATCTATACTAATATTATGAGCCGTTGGTCGTTGGTCTATGCGTTGGATATGCCGCCTTTGGATCACGGGGTCCCGGGTTCGATTCCGGGGCCGGGTAAGTGTCTTTGTGTAAACCAGATGCACTTGCTCTGAGTCTGGGTGTCATTTGTGTTCGTGAATTTCATGTTTGTAAACAGCCCCCGCGATACAGAGAGCAGAGGGTTCGTTTAAAAAAAAGTGGAAAATTTTTTATGTAAGTATGCTTGTAACGAATTGGCTCAAAAAGTACTGGACCGATTAAAAAAAATCTTTCATCATTTGAAATACCACTGGTTATTTTAATTACAAGAAAAAAATAAAGAAAAGTCCACCCGTGCGAAGCCGGGACGGGCTGCTAGTCTATAATAAGATACAACATCAATGTATTCATTTTCTCTTTAAAGCTAACCTTAAACACACGATCAAATAACATTAGGCTTAAAAGCCGCCATTCTGACGCCTATAATATCAATTTAAATTAAAATAACTTCACCAGAATCGAATATCTAACAGAGTATTAAACGCATTTTGGAAATTGTAACGATCCCAAAGCACATATAAATGCGTATTAGGTTGAGTGAACGGGAAAATTATTACGGCTTGGAAATCTTTAAATAGACAATGCTTTGCATTAATTGAATTCATACATTCTAATTTCGGTAGTAAAGAAAAATGTAGCGTCCAACAAAAAGGATATACGTGTTAAGTAGTCTCAATTGGTTTTTCAATTTAATTTAATTATTTTTTAATATTATTTAATTTGGAACGGGTATATGCCAAAAAAATACAAACAGATGTTATAATAGCCTATGTGTTATTCTGAAGGCTATCTTATATTATTGTAAAGTTTCATCAAATCCATTAATAAACTACCACCGGTTCGGAGTGCTGCTCTATAGAGAAGAGCCGGCAAGAAAATCGCGAAAATGCTGCGTTGGATCCCCTCCGCGCTTCCGAGGTTACATCTGGTAGTTGAACAAATCAAGTTAGACTGATGACAATCCTAATGAATATGGTAACAAGAAATATATTTCCTAAAAAAAACTGCACTTGGTATAGCCTGTATTGCGGTGATTGTTCACTACTACTCAGCCCGTAGGTGACCCACTACTGAGTCGAGCCTCCTCCAGATAGATGGAGGGTAAATACTATTTACCCGTCTGGACAGCGTGACACATTAGGATATTTACTAAATAGCCTTATGTGTTACGCTAACCAGACGGGTTGGCACAGGGTTGCAGTATCTAGTTTTCCTTCTCTTGTGGCTAGGTTATACCTTTTATCGGCTCTTAAACCCCCTAAGGTTGGAATAGGGTGGTGACACTATTTATTCTAAATCTGTCACTGTTTACAAACATGTAATCCACGAACAAAAATGACACCTAGGCTCAGAGAAAGTACTTCTGGTTTACACCAAGACACTTGCCTCTCCCAGGAATCGAACCAGGGATCTGTGATCAGAACTATCGAAACTTTTGACAAGTAACCCCTTTTTGTTACATCCTGTAAAACGGATTCCGAAGAACTTGAGACAATCGATTCAAACATCACTCGAGTGGCCGCCATTTTAGTTTACGTATTTAGAAATGATTCTAAATTTAAATGCTTACTCGCCATTGGCTGTCCGGAAATGGAGTGCATTCTGTGTACCGATACGAGTTCGGATGGCATCGAATTCTTTTTTTAAATTTGGACAAAAGTTTACTTTACTTCTGTTTGTCCGTTGATTGTTTTTTTGTTCTCTTTTAAATTGAAAAAGCTTATTTTGATTATTCTTGTTGTTTGTTTTTTTTTCGTTCGAATCTTGTTTGTTGTCACAAAAAAATAAATAGTCTGTTTTTTTCACACCAAATTCATCATTTATATTAGCTGCCTTAGAGTATTAAAGTTGCTTTACAATTTTCTATTTGTGGTTTATACTAAACTGGCACGGAACCCATACTTCAGAAATGTTTTAAACTCTGTCGCTGAGCAGTTAAGGTCAGTACTCGTCTGTTTGTTAGTACTACTACTCAGCACATAATTAACCACGACTGAGTGGAGCCTCCTCCAATCATAAAATTCAAATTCAAATTCAAATTCAAATTCAAATCATTTATTTTGTGTGGGTCACGATGGACACTTACAAATAGTCAACACATTGTCATATTATACAATAAAAAAAACGACCGTCTACCACCAGTTCGGAACGCGACCACTGCTGAGAAGAACTGGCAAGAAACTCAGAGGGCTTGTCATTTTTTTTTTCATTGCGGTCCTATTTGACTAGTAACATAAATAAAGAACATAAAAAATACACTGACACTGAACAGCCTAGTCCCAAGCAGCTGGGTCGTTTAAATAATCAGCAATGCGGTAATATGCTTTTTTGAAAAGTTTTGTCTTAACAGTCTTTTTAAAGGCATTGCGAGGCAATTCTCTAAACTGCATGGGCAATTTGTTATAAAAGTGTATACATTGACCCATGAATGAGTTACTTATTCTGCGGAGACGAGTACAATGGATAGCAAGATTATTCTTGTTTCGTGTATTAATATTATGTATATCACAGTTTTTTCCAAAGTTATTAATATTTTTATGTACATACATCAAATTTTCAAATATATATTGAGATGGCACAGTTAGAATATTTATTTCCTTGAATGTATCTCTGAGAGAACTTCTAGGAGCAAGGTTGTATATAGCCCTTACAGCCCTTTTCTGTAATATAAATATGCTATTAAGGTCTGCACCGCATCCCCAGAGAAGTATCCCGTAAGTCATGATACTGTGGAAGTAACTGAAATAAACTATTCTAGCCGTATCAACATCTGTCAAAAGTCTAATTTTTTTAACAGCAAAAGCCGCCGAGCTAAGTCTATTACATAGCTTTTCTATATGTGAGCCCCATTGTAGTTTATTATCAATGGTTATACCTAAAAATACGGTTGACTCAATCGGTTCCAAAATTGTTCCATTCAGTTGTACATTGGTCGGATTCTGAACAACATTGGGCAGTGAAAATTTGATGCATTTAGTTTTCTTTTCATTTAAAAGCAAGTTATTCATACTAAACCAATGGACAACCGAAGAAAGTGTATTGTTCACTTCGTCAAAATTTTGTAGCTGTCGTTTAATTTTAAACAACAAAGAAGTATCATCCGCGAACAGTACAATACCGTGGTTATTTCTCACATAATAAGGTAGGTCATTAATGTAAACGAGGAACAAAAAAGGACCAAGAATCGAACCTTGGGGCACACCAATAGTGACCATGGATCCTTGTGATTGTATGCCATTGACATCAACCCTCTGAATTCTATTACTAAGGTATGATTTCAGTAGGCTGAGGGCTTGTTTGCGGATACCGTAATGGTGTAACTTCCTGATGAGGATTTCATGATGAACACAATCGAAAGCTTTAGACAAATCACAAAATACGCCGAGTGCATCATGTGAATCCTCCCAAGCCTCAAATACGTACTTCAATAGTTGAATTCCAGCGTCAGTAGTAGAACAATTTCTCGTAAAACCGAACTGGTTGGGATGTAACAAATTGCAACTATTGAAGTGCGTTAGTAGTTGTAATAAAACAATTTTTTCAAAAATTTTGCTAAGCGATGGTAGTACTGAGATAGGTCGAAAATTAGCGGGATCTGAAGTACTACCTGATTTAAATAAGGCTACTATTTTACTGTGCTTCATGAGATCAGGAAATTTACCATGTGCGACACAATCATTGAAAATACCTGCTAAGGCCGGTGCGATTACCTTAATTACAGGTGAAATGGTTTTAACGGACATTCCCCACAGGTCTGCAGTACTTTTCATGTTAAGAGTATTAAAAGCGCTAATAATATCTTTGTTGTTGATCCGAGTAAATTCAAAGATTGTGTTACACTTATTGAGACTGTCTTTCAATAGTAACTCAGCGGATGAAGGAGAGGACTGTAGCGATTCTGTAGTTTTAATGGGAATGTTTGTGAAGAACTGTTCAAATTCAGTCGCAACTTCTAAATCCGCTTTAATGTCCCGATTATCAACCTTTAGGTGATAATCAATATGATGATTCGTATTTTTACCGCTTTCACTATTTATAATATGCCACGTTGTTTTAATTTTGTTCTCTGCATGAATTATCTTATTTTTCAAGTACAATGCTTTTGCAGTCGAACAAGTTCTCTTAAATACTTTGGAATAATTTTTCACATATTCGTGAAATGATGGATCACAATTATACAACTTTTCACCATATAAGTCAAACAGCTTATTTCTACTTTTATAGATACCAGCAGTTGCCCATTCACAAAATGTTGCCCTGTTATTTATTGATAGTAGTTTTGGTTTGAAGATCTTGTTAAACTCCCTACTGATCAGATGGAATAATGAATTATAAAGATGGTTGGGATCATTGTGACTAGGCAGCCCCGGTAAACTTTCAGCAATATTAGATTTAAACTGCTCAAGGCGGCTTGCATTAATAGGAATGAAACTGACATTTCTCTTATTACCGTTTTTAGGATGTCTACTAAATGATGCTATTTGAGCACAGTGATCTGAATCAAGGACGTTTGAGATTCTGCTCTGAATTGGTTTGATGGATGTAAATATGTTGTCAATACAGGTGGCGCTTGTAGCAGTCATCCTAGTCGGTTCAGAGAAGACATTGTACAAGTTGTAACACTTTAGCAAGGAGATAAATTTGGATGTTACAGTTGATTTTTCTAGTATATTTATATTAAAGTCTCCACAGACTATAATCGTTTTGTTACAGCGAGATACTATAAACAAAGCATCTTCCATTATGCTTGCAAAATCATCGTATACCGCGCATGGGGGCCTGTACACACTCAAAACAATAAGCTGCTCAGTCTCAATACAAGCAATCTCAATGACTCGTTCAACAGAGAGGTTGACAACATCCTTACGCTCCTTAAATTTATATTTATTACTAATTAAGATAAGCGAACCACCACGTAAAATATTTACTCTGCTGAACGAGCTTGCAACCTGGTGGTTAGAAAAATTGAACATGAATTGGGTGTTTTTCAACCAGTGCTCAGTAATACAAAGAATATCGATATTATTACAATTCATGTACAATTCTATTTCTAATTCCTTGCCTAACATTCCTTGTATATTTTGATGCACCAGGGTAAATAATTTATCTATGCTACAATAATCATTATTATCATAATAATTAACATTCTTGCAAGAGTTTGTCTCTATTGTCGTATGTCGTAATTTAAATAATTGCTATTTATAATGTCAATTTTTGAGGCACCATCAACTTCATTGATGGATTTGTCAATTGACTCAATAGAGTCAAAAGCTTTAGTAGCCAAGTTCTTGGCTGACATATCAAAAAAATAAGCTAGCGATATTGCTATCTGTCGTTTGTAAAATATGGATAGGTAATACCTATCTTTTGTCAAACAATATGGTTTTCCTATCAAATTATTTAAATCTATTACATGAAACTTGTCTTTAGAAACCATATTCTGTTGGCATGTCACATTATGCAAATTTAAGTTAAACTTATACCTAGTATCATTTTCTAGCTGTGGCAAACTACTGCTAAGGTAAGGAAGTGTAAACATTACAATCTTCTGTACATTCTTCAGATTTGCCAATAAATCACAGTAATGTGAGAGATCCCGTTTGTTTACATTTCCTCTGTTTCCCAAAAAAAGTATCAATATGGAATCTTGATCAAACTTACTATCTAAAACTTTATTGATTATCTGTTCATAAGATAGTCCAGGCAAACAATTATTTTCTATGGAATATCCCTGCACACAATTTATTAGAAGTGAGGCCATACCCTTTCCAATTTCATCACTAAACATTACAATTTTGTTTTGTATACTACCACACAGATTAGCAGAGACGTGGCTCTCAAGCAGTAAGCAAGAATTTGTCTCATGAACAGGTGTAGGTGCAGCAGATGGACGGTCCTGTGAAGGACTGGGAAAGCTAGGAGTGTCCTTAGGGTTTTTGTGAACTAATTCGTTCATAGCTAGCACATACTCCCTCATTTGAGCTTGAGAACTATCATACCTCTTAGTCATTAAATTTAGTTTTTCTTGTAAATGTTGTAAATCTATCTGCATACTTAGAGTATCATTCTTATATTTGTCCCTTGAATTATTTAATTTTAAAGAATAAATTTCTAACATATTAATTAACCTTAATCTTTCCTTATTTAGTTTAACATTTTTAATGAAAAATTTCTGTTTTTTTACAAGTTTTTTAGTTTTCTGAATATACCTGTTGATTTTAATATATTTTTTTAATTTAGTTTTACTACAGTTAACCAGCCTAATCCCTGTATTATAAGATTGGTCACAGGTCAAGTCTATAATTGGTATATTTGGATTTTGGTTGGTTGAGACAGTAACCAAGCTTGGGGCTTTGACCACCAGCTCATCAAACAGACTTTGATTCTGTACGGCTGTAATATCAAGTTTACAAGCCTCATACTCTGATATTTGTTTGCTTGCCTCATACAATTCACGTTCCAAACAGTTAATGCGTTTTAATGCTGTTTCATACTCTGAACTACATGTATGAAACCCGTCAACAATGAGCTGGAGTTCATCCCGGGCCTTAACTGTATCACAATATTCTGTATACATACTAGACATCTCCGTTTTTAATTTTTGATTATTACTAATAAGGTTTAACATTTCCTGTTCATTATCATCGCGCTCGCGCATCAGCTGATCGCATAACTCCTTGGCCATCTTTAGTTCGCTCAAAGTTAATTGCAACTTAGTGTCCTGTTGACGGGCGTGAGCGGCGCGGGTCGTCATGTTTATATGAAAACGATAAAATAAAGTAACTCAATAAGTTATGCGGCTGTGTCGAAAATTCGAGGTTTAGTATGTGTTTTGTGACGTAAAGGCTGTGGAGTGTAAATAGTGTCACTAAGTTGGAAACAGTGTAAAACAAAATGCAATTGATGTTATTTTGCAGTAAAAATTACATACAATACCTCGGATAGGATGACAATTCACAATGCCGGTATGTCACAAAAACTTTGTTTACCAAATTCTCACTATTTTACCGTGTATAACTACTTATTATAACAATTTTCACAGGTCTTTTTATTTATTTAGTGATTTAAGTGGAAATATGACCTATTTTTCTTAGAAATAAATTTAAAAATATAGGGATAAAATACAAACAGTGCTAACAGTAAGGGTTGCCACAGCAAAAAAGATGCACAGCATATGGAGGGTAATTAGCCTACTGTGCCATGCTGGCCAGACGGGCTAGGACAAGGTTTCGTATCAAGTTTTCCTTATCTTATAGCTAGGTTTTTTGGCCTCATGATTTCCGTCTGAAGGCTTGTGGCGGAATGACTACTTTATGTTAATTTATAATATATTTTTTATTAAATTAATTTAAATAGTTTATAAGTAGTTGTCTGTTTTGTTCGTATTTCCTATGTTAAATCATTTTTATTTATTTCACCTGTTAATATTTTTATGAACACTTTGTCCGGCCTATTTTCTTTAATATAGATAACACAGCGTTGCGTGCCTGAGCTGCGCGTCAAGCTTCTATCGATCGCGCAGGCGCGGGCTCGCGGCGCTGTGACGTCACGCACCAACCGTTGATTGAATAGTTTTTAAAAAGATTCTTTTTCGCGCGCTTCTCGCTGACTGTTCAAATTTTGTTTTACATTTTAAATTACTTTGGTGTTTACAAGTTTTATATTTCTTACATATTGTTTTCT
The DNA here is from genome assembly GCA_905475355.2 of Clostera curtula. Classification (NCBI taxonomy): domain Eukaryota; kingdom Metazoa; phylum Arthropoda; class Insecta; order Lepidoptera; family Notodontidae; genus Clostera; species Clostera curtula. The sequence goes on from FR997822.1 coordinate 5,258,636, forward strand.
GTTCTCTATTCTATACATTGTGCCATCGTTTCTCCTTCTTTTTGTTTAATAACTATTTTAATATTTTATGTGTGCAAAGTGTGTCGTGTAATATATGAGAGTGACTTTACCAACAACCAGTGTTTTTATTCGGAACTTTATCTACTCCGCGACCGACACACCGCCACATAATTGGTGACCTCTCCTGAGCACAATACCGATGGCTAGCTAACGTAAACCGAAATCAAGAACCGATGATGGATACCTATACCTACGCCGCCGCAGCAGCATATCGGCAGCCTTCTGCCGACGGCCCAACCCTGCGTGCCTCATCTGCAGCGACGTCTGACGTCATCCCCGTAACCGATGAAGTTGTGAGTGACGTTGCGTTGGCTGCATTGACCAGGCAAATGGCCCTTCTCCTAATGCAGATGGAGGAAGCATCACGCTCCGGTACCTGGCCCAACTCGGGCACCCATCATCGCAACAGCAGCAGCGATCGCCGGTCTTCCAGTGGCAGTTCCCGCCAATCTACCGGCGGCAGTTCCCGCCATTCTACCGGCAGCAGTTCCCGCCGCACCAGCAGTGCCAGCACCCGCTCCAGTGCCAGTGCCACACGCTATGCGCAGTGCTGGTATCATAACAAGTATGGTGACAAAGCGCGTAAGTGTATAAAGCCTTGTGAAGTGTCGGGAAATGTGCGCGGCAGTCGGCTATAGCGACAACCGATTGCCTAAACCATGTAAATACCGGTCGCTTGTTCGTTGCGGACTCTAGGTCTAAGATACAGTTTTTGGTCGACACTGGTAGCGACCTCTGTGTCATTCCACGCACCGCCTTACCAGGACAGCGACAGAAAACCTCATACCAACTTTGTGCAGCAAACGGCACACCAATAAATACTTACGGTTACGCAAACTTAACTCTCAATATAGGTTTGCGCCGCGACTTCACTTGGCAATTTATTGTTGCGGATGTTACTAAGGCAATAATCGGTGTCGATTTTTTATCGTTTTATAATATTGTTGTTGATTGCAGGAACCAACGCCTCATCGACAATAATACTACGCTTTCGACCCCGGCTTCGCCTGTCAAATCGTCCGATATTGTTTCTTCGGTGAAGGTAATTATTGGTGACACTACATACCACGACATACTACGGGAATTTCCCGACATCACTCGTCCACCTGGTATACACAAGCCACCTGCACATAACACGGTACATCACATTGAAACTACACCAGGCCCGCCCGTCTCTTGCACACCACGTAGGCTGGCTCCAGACAAACTGAAGATTGCCAAGGTCGAATTTGAGGCCATGTTGAAGAATGGTACAGCCAGGCCTTCTCAGTCACCATGGTCGTCTCCATTGCACCTTGCTCCTAAGAAGGAAAATGGATGGCGCCCCTGCGGTGACTATCGCATGCTTAATGCTCGTACTATACCTGACAAATACCCGATTCGACACATTCATGACTTTTCACATAATTTATCTGGTTGCTCTGTCTTCTCCACCATTGATCTTGTCAAAGCTTTCAATCAGATTCCAGTAAGCCCTGACGATATTCCCAAGACCGCCATTACGACACCCTTTGGACTATACGAATTTCCATACATGACTTTTGGACTTCGTAATGCCGGTCAGACTTTTCAACGTTTTGTAGACGAAATGCTACGGGGACTTGACTTTACCTACGCGTTCATCGACGATTTTCTACTGTATTCAAAAGACGAAGCGACTCATAAAGACCATTTACGACAGCTCTTCACTCGACTACAGGAGTACGGTATGGTTATCAATACCAGCAAGTGCGTTTTCGGTGTCAAGGAAGTAACTTTCCTTGGCTACCGCATTTCATCTGAGGGCACTAAACCCTTGCCCGAAAAGGTTGAGGCCATTCAAGACTTCCCGACTCCCAAGACTGTACGTGAGCTTCGACGATTTTTAGGCATGATCAACTTTTTCAGACGCTTCATTCCAGATGCTGCTAAACACCAGGCTCCGTTACATGCTTTACTGACTGGTTCTGTCAAAGGTTCACATCCTGTGCATTTTACGCCCAATGAGACGGAAGCTTTTAATGCATGCAAACAAAGTCTCTGCAACGCTGCATTACTCGCTCACCCAGACTGCAATGCTACCCTTGCATTGGTGACAGACGCTTCCGACACTGCAATAGGCGCAGTTTTACAACAACGCAGATCTGGAGACTCCTGGGAACCTCTAGCATTCTATTCACGCAAGTTGAGTCCCGCTCAACAAAAGTATTCGCCTTATGACAGGGAACTCCTTGCCATCTATGAGGCGATCAAACATTTTAGGCATATGGTCGAAGCGCGAAGTTTTACAGTTTATACCGATCATAAACCAATTTGTTTCGCTTTCCATTCGCGGAAAGACAATTGCTCACCTAGACAGTTCCGACATCTTGACTTCATCTCCCAATTTACCACGGACATTAGGCACATCTCAGGTAAGGACAACGTTGTTGCAGACAGTCTTTCGAGGATCGAGGAAGTTACCCAGCCAATAGACTGGGCAGTTTTAGCTGAGTCGCAGAAACACGACTCCGAACTCAAGACACTACTGCGCAGCAACACATCAATGTGCCTAAAAAAAGTTAAGATGCCGGGAACTGACATTGAGATTTATTGCGACACGAAAACAGACACTATACGACCATATGTCCCAAATGTTCTCCGCTACCAAATTTTCGATACTCTCCACTCTCTTAGTCACCCTGGTTCAAATGCAACTGCTCTACTTGTCGCAGAAAGATATGTTTGGCCAGGTGTAAGGAAAGATTGCAAAGAGTGGACTCGAAATTGCTCGGCTTGCCAGCGGTCTAAAGTCACCCGCCACGTTTCTACACCGCTCGGGAATTTTAAACCACCCAAAGCTCGTTTTCAATTCATCCACATCGACATTATAGGACCCTTGCCACTGTCACAAGGATTTCGGTACTGTCTCACGGCAATCGATAGATTTACTCGTTGGCCTGAGGCAATACCCCTACCTGACATTACCGCAGAGACAGTGGCGAAAGCCCTGTTGCATGGATGGATTGCAAGATTCGGATGTCCGACTGACATTGTGACAGATCGTGGTGCGCAATTCGAGTCGGCTCTTTTCAAACACCTTGCATCCTTGGTCGGTTTTAAACACAGGCGAACTACTGCTTATCATCCTGCGTGCAATGGGATGATAGAACGGTTCCACAGGCAGCTTAAATCTGCCATAGTGTGTCACGACAATATTAATTGGACAGAGACGCTTCCACTCGTCTTATTGGGCATAAGAAACACGTTCAAGGATGACCTGAAGGCTACACCAGCAGAACTGCTGTACGGTGAAACCCTCAGACTTCCCGGTGACTTTTTCCACCCAGACTCACAGACGACTTTCGACATGACCGACTATATTTCACGGTTACGATCTTTTGCCAGACGACTTCAGCCTTCTCCAGCTTCACGTCACAGCAATAAACCAGTTTTCATTTTTAAAGACTTACACTCATCGACTCACGTTTATCTTAGAGACGACAAAATAGCCTCAAGTCTTAAACCTGCGTACACTGGACCATATGAGGTCCTCGAACGAGGAGACAAAGTTTTCAAACTCCTTATCAACGGCAACTCAGTCACAGTATCAGTAGACCGTCTGAAACCAGCCTATATACTGGATGACTCACATAGCCACACAAACACAAGTACGCATACAAACACTCCAACAGTACTCAACAACACACATACTCCCAAAAGCATACTCACACGCAGACAACACTACCATTCCACCACCAAGTTACCCGAAACCCCAAGAAGCAGTATCAAGACGACGCGGTCAGGTCGAAGAGTACGTTTCCCAGACCATTATTCACCTGAGTAACATTCGCCCATGTCGGTCTCTGGTAGGGGGTGTTGTGGCGGAATGACTACTTTATGTTAATTTATAATATAATTTTTATTAAATTAATTTAAATAGTTTATAAGTAGTCTAAGTCTGTTTTGTTCGTATTTCCTATGTTAAATCATTTTTATTTATTTCACCTGTTAATATTTTTATGAACACTTTGTCCGGCCTATTTTCTTTAATATAGATAACACAGCGTTGCGTGCCTGAGCTGCGCGTCAAGCTTCTATCGATCGCGCAGGCGCGGGCTCGCGGCGCTGTGACGTCACGCACCAACCGTTGATTGAATAGTTTTTAAAAAGATTCTTTTTCGCGCGCTTCTCGCTGACTGTTCAAATTTTGTTTTACATTTTAAATTACTTTGGTGTTTACAAGTTTTATATTTCTTACATATTGTTTTCTGTTCTCTATTCTATACATTGTGCCATCGTTTCTCCTTCTTTTTGTTTAATAACTATTTTAATATTTTATGTGTGCAAAGTGTGTCGTGTAATATATGAGAGTGACTTTACCAACAACCAGTGTTTTTATTCGGAACTTTATCTACTCCGCGACCGACACACCGCCACAGGCTCTTACAACAAACACCCTCAGGATGAAATAGTACCGCTTTTTTTTAGTTTATCTTATTAATTTGTAACATGTCTTTTGTACCGCTCAGATGTGAGAACAAAATAAACACGTTTCTTTCTTTCTCTTTTTTTCTATGTGGGTATGTTTCATAGTATATGTATAATACACTTTTTTAATTTTCATCTGCTTGTGTTTCACTACCACTATCACTATCACTACATATTATAAAACAAAGTCGCTGTCGTCTGTCCGTCCCTATGTATGCTTAAATCTTCAAAACTACGCAACGGATTTTGAAGCGTTTTTTTTTATAGATAGAGTAATTCAAGAGGAAGGTTTATATGTCAATATTGCACCCGTGCGAAGCCGGGGCGGGTCGCTAGTTTTTAATAAATTTAGGATATATTACTAGTTTAATAACCAAATTATATTAGTTTTCAACGAATAATACTAAATCAAGATTTGTTCATCCGTTCCAGAGCGATTTTCAGCCAAAAGACGTCCACGGCTGGACACAGGCCTCCCCCAAGGATTTCCACGAAGGCCTGCCCTGAGCCGCCTGCATCAATCGCTTTCCGGCGACCTTAACCAGGTCGTTAGTCTACCGTGTGGGAGGCCTACCAGCACTGCGCTTTCGGGCACGCAGTCACCACTCGAGGACTTTTCTGCCTCATCGGCCGTCAGTCCAGCTATTGCCACTTAAGTTTGACAATCCTGTAGGCTACGTCGGTAACTCCGGTTCTTCTGCATATTATCTCCATATTTCTGATTCGATCTTGCATTCAAATACGTAAAACACATAATACAACCTTAATTCGTCGGACATATAATATTTTGGACAACGGTAGGCAGTTATTATTTTAGTCCATATTTAACTTGTAAGCATACTGACTGGGCGTAGACAACCTTGGGAACCATATTATTATCACCAAAAAAAACGTTAATTATACGGTATTGAACGAGCGAACGGATACCGTTCATTTTTATCAGTATTTATATCAGGACAACACGCAATTCGAATGGAGAGAAATGTTCAGATACAGATTCTGAACCGGTGGTAGATTCAGTGTGAATGTGGAAAGGTTGTGGCAGATGCAAGGATTGTGTGAATGAGGCAATTTGTATGAAAGATGTGAATGTAGATGTAGCGACCAGCATGCTACATACATTACACAATTTGACTGCCTCGTTGATCTAGGATAGGTAGTTTTAGTTTTGGGTTCGATTCCGGGGTCGGGCAAGTGTCTTTGTCTAAACCAGATGCACTTGCTCCGAGTCTGGGTGTCATTTGCGTTCGTGAATTACATGTTTGTAAACTACCCCCACGATACATGTTATACCTAGTGCAGGGGTTTCGTTTGTAACAAAAAAAATACCCGATAAATCAGAACTTAAGACATCAAGAAAATATCGCGTAATGCGAGAATTATCACAAACCTACACCGCGATAGCGAAGTTTCAGGAGCAATTCGCACAGTTAAGAATACTCTGACTACATCTATCGGGGTTTAGGCGCTGCGACCCCTAGCCAGACATACCATCTCGCGTGGATGATCAACTCTCTACGCCTAAATAGATATGACGACCGAAACTTACATTGCTATCTGTCGTCATATCTATTTAGGCATTATTTTGCATTTGGCATTATTATCTATTTAGGCATTAAAATACAGAATGCATAAGTTATTGTAAACTCTGTGAACCGAACAATAAGGCAATGTGGCAGGTAACAGCTTGTCACTACCACTACATAGTATAAAACAAAGTCGCATTCTTCTGTCCGTCCCTATGTATGCATAAATCTTTAAAACTACGCAACGGATTTTGAAGCAGTTTTTTTTAATAGATAGAGTGATTCAAGGGGAAGGTTTATATGCATAACCCACCCCCGCTTTGCACGGGCGAAGCCGGGGCGGGCCACTAGTTTTCAATAAATTTGAATAGGGTACTATATAATTTACGTCTAGCAGATAAGCCGTACCGGTTTGAAGCGTACTATTAAAATTGGAAACCATTGTTATAGTAATCATCTCATTACAGAGAAAGGTAAACATGCTCTTCGGAAATGGTTCAGCGTGATGTGGAACACGACAAATTAATTATGAGAACAAGCTTAAATGGCAATTTTAATGTTAGTATTAATAATAAATATCCTTGAACATTTCACACAACGCCATCTCGTCCCAAGCTAAGCAACTTAATGCTTGTGTTATGGTAACGAGATGGATGATAAACTACTTACATACATTTTTTTTTGTAAATACACTCATATTATAGATAGAAAACACCCAGACCCGGAACAAATACTTGTAGGTCGTACAAATATGTCTTCCGTGCGGGGATCGAACCCGCGACATGTTGCGCAGCAGTCGATCGCTCAATCACTGCGCTAACCGTGTCGTATTACTCGTGTGGTAACGGATTTAGAATACACAATGTCACCAGCCCATGCTCCTGCGGGTGTCGTAAGAGGCGACCGAAGGATCGTAAGAGGCAGTTCACCTAGCCGTATGAGAAGGATAACTTGATACAAAACCTGTGCCAACCCGTCTTGCCAGTGTGGCACAGTAGGCTAATAACCCTCCATGAATATGGAGGAGGCCCGACTCAGTAGTGGGTCATTTATGGGCTGAAACGATTACTCAGACCGTAAATGGCCCACTGTTGAGTCGAACCTCCTCCAGTTACATGGGTCTACAGACAGGTGGTCACAGAGTATTAAGATTTTCTTCTCTTGTCGGCTCTTACAACACCGAATGGGGTGGTGACACTAATCACTATTCTAAGTGCTATGTATTCTATGACTGCCTCGTTGGTCTAGAGGTTAGGTGTACCGCCTTTGGATCAACGGGTCCCGTCTTCGATTCCGGGGTCGGTCAAGTTTCTTTATTTAAACCAGAGGCACTTGGTCTGAGTCTGGGTGTCATTTGTGTTCGTGAATTACATGTTTGTAAACTGCCCCCGCGATGCAGGTTATAGCCAGTGCAGGGCTTTCGTTTTTTTTTAAAGTCCATCATCGCACGGGCAACGGTTGGCGCAGTGGTTGAGCGATCGACTGCTGTGCAGCATGTCGCGGGTTTGATCCCCGCACGGAAGTAATATTTGTACGACCTACAAGTATTTGTTCCGGGTCTGGATGTTTTCTATCTATATTAAGTATGTATTTACAAAAAAAATGTAAATAAGTAGTTTATCATCCATCTCGTTACCATAACACAAGCATTAAGTTGCTTAGCTTGGGACGAGATGGCGTTGTGTGAAATGTCCAAGGATATTTATTTATTTATTTACTTTGGTGACATTACGTATTTTAACCCACAAATCGCCCTTAATAGCCAAGTGCATTGCCACCTCAAAATAAGGTCAAACAAAAATATTATACAAACAACACGACAGTGTGTCCGCAGGCTTTAGAATTTTTTACCGTTTTCAATCCTTCTGGGAACGGATGTATTGGGCATCCGTTTAATCGGAAAGCAACTGGCTATCACCTGATAAAAAATAAACAAATAAAATAAACCATAATCCCATAACGTTAAGGTTGAAAACGCGATCCAAAGTTTTAAAATTTGTATTGAGGTTAAAGCCGAAAGTACCATCAAATTTGGACTCTAACAGTATCGCGTTAAGGCTTAAATAGTACTCGTTTTGTTGAGATAATGCCGAGGGCTCACGCGTAACGTGGCCAAGTTAACGACTCGTATGTTTGTGTAAAAAAAATCAATATTTTATTTTTATTTTAATCCTTTATCCTGTTTCGAACATCTCAAAGCAGTTTGCAAAAAAATGATTGTGTTTTAAATGTATATTTCATTTCCATACGAAATACGAACATTTTAAAAAAATATATAAAAAAATATTATATTTTTATAAATCGAAGACTCATGTATCATAGTCATCATCATCATCATCATTTCAGCCAAAACACGTCCATTACTGGACATAGGCCTCCCCCAAAGATTTCCACAAAGGCCGGTCCTGGGCCGCCCGCGTCCATCGTTTTCCGGCGACCTTAACCAGGTCATCGGTCCACCGTGTGGGAGGCCTACCAGCACTGCGCTTTCCGGAACGCGGTCGCCATTCCAGGACTTTTCTGCCCCTTCGGGCGTCGGTCCTGCGCGCTATGTGCCCTGCCCACTGCCACTTAAGTTTGGCAATCCAGTGTGTATCAAAGTCTATGCAGAAAAAAGTGGCGATATAAAATTATAATATAGACTTTCTCGATAATATAGCCTTGTGGTGACGGATTTAAAATACATAGTTTCACCACCCCATTCCATCCTGAGGGTGTCGTAAGAATCGACAAAAGGAAATTGCAAGGTCGATAACCTAGCCACAAGAGAAGGAAAAATTGATATGAAACGCTTTTATTTTTGTTTGGCGGGAAAAATGCCATCCCCCGTCCGGGGAGACTACGGGGTAGTGTGGGGCCCTCACCCATTAAAACCCTCCATGTAATTCGAGGAAGCCCAACTCAGCATTGCAGACACGGTTAGCGCAGTGGTTGAGCTATCAACTGCTGCGCAGCATGTCGCGGGTTGGATTCCCCGCACGGAAGAAATATTTGTACGACCTACAAGTATTTGTTCCGGGTCTGGGTGTTTTTTATCTATAATATGCATGTATTTACAAAAAAAAATAGTATATAAGTAGTTTATCAACCATCTCGTTACCATAACACAAGCATTAAGTTGCTTAGCTTGGGACGAGATGAGATGGCTCAGTGGCTCAGATGCCAGTGGTAAGCGCTCATACACACGAACGTCATGTTGCCAACGGCAGTTGACGTCAGCCAACTGCAGCAGACTTCAGCCTTCGAACGGCTGCAGTTGTCTGTGCCGTTGACAACATGCCGTTCGTGTGTATGAGCGCTAAATGTATGTTGACGTTGTAAATTATATATTGAGATAGATTTTGAATTTGTTAGGGACATTTGCATACACACAAATCTCTCATCGGCCAAGTAAAAAGATGTAAGAATGACACTAATACCAAAAATGACAGAGGTACTGTTCAGACGTGATGGACCGCCTGTCAAGTCTGCACCCTATTTAAAAAAAGTCATGGGTTTAAACTTCAATACAAAAAAAATCCCTCCATTCAATACCAAATTAACACGAATCACAACCCTTTACAAGCAAAAAGGTCTTGACGAAAAACGCTAACCCTTAAAACCGGGTTTCACGTCACGGGCCTTTCTAATCGATTGAAATCGATTGATTTACCCGAATCGGTTCCACTCGAACTGACTATGCAATATTTACTTAGTGACCAGGAATAAATGGCTTACGTAAATCGGAATGAGTCTCGTCCCTAATTGAAGTGAAAGAGTTCGCAACTACAAGCATCAACTTCTTTTTCAACCCTCCTCCAATATAATGGGAATAAAAATATATTTGGACATTTCACACAACGCCATCTCGTCCCAAGCTAAGCAACGTAATGCTTATGTTATGGTAACGAGATGGATGATAAACTACTTATATACCCTTTTTTTTATGTAAATACATACATATTATAGATAGAAAACACCCAGACCCAGAACAAATACTTGTAGGTCGTACAAATATTTCTTCCGTGCGGGGAATCCAACCCGCGACATGCTGCGCAGCAGTCGATAGCTGAACGACTGCGCCAACCGTGTCGTCAAAAAAATTAAAAAATTAACCCAGTATTATATTGGTCTAGGCGTTAGATGTACTGCCTTTGGATCACGGTTCGGTTCCGGGGTCGGGCAAGTAGCTCTGTATGGGTGACTTTTGTATTCGTGAATTCCACGTTTGTAAACTGCCTGCGATACAGGCTAGTGCAGGGGTTTCGTTTTAACAAAGCATAGAAAGAAAATTATGTATGTACAGCCGATAGTTGTCTATTTAGACTACCACCTAGCGTGGGACAAGGCCGAATGATGATATTGGTAATCACTATCACTACATAGTATAAAACAAAGTCGCTGTCGTCTGTCCGTCCCTATGTATGCTTAAATCTTTAAAACTACGCAACGGATTTTGAAGCGGTTGGTTTTAATAGATAGAGTGATACAAGAGGAAGGTTTTTAAGTATAATACATGCATAACTACACCCGTCCGAAGCCGGGACGGGTCGCTAGTTTTAAATATGACGATTTAGAAAAGATTTGTAATTAAGCTACGTAAATAAAGTACCTTTTGAGTTTGAGTGAAGGACTTAACTTCTTCCATTTACGATGATGATAATAAATATTAAGCTTCCTATGTTCACATGTGAAATCGCCACACAAAAAGCTCTCCGGAAAATCGTTCCCTCCAAGGGATGACCTCTAAACTTTTTTAAGGGTTGGTTAGTAGGCTTTGTATTATTCATAGCTGACCTCGTCATGAATATTTTTGCGGAAATTCTGATGTAAATATGTTTAAACGTGCTCTTGTTTTTTTCTCTTAAACTATGTTTTACTGAACGCCAACGATCTGCAAGTTAAACAAAGTCTGGCTGGATGTTGATTAGTGTGTAATATCTAACATAGTTCATGCTTAGGCTCGACGTTAAGCCATTCTAACAATTATCGCAGACGTTGCACATAGTCATCAACATTAGCCCTAAACAGCGCGACCTAGAGCGTCTTTAAGGTGTGATTCCGAACTAGGAAACAAGCAGCAGTGCTGTTGCCGCAGTGCTGCCACTTAGGTGCTGCCCAGCAGTGCTCGAGCAAGGCGGCAGTGACGCTCTGTTCGTGGTCAACATTCTCGTAGGTAGTCTTGCTGCGGCGGCAGACGCATCACTGACGCCCAGCAGTGCTGCTGCGACATTTCTGCCCAGCTCGGAATGTAATCTCATATAAGCTTATAGAGATTGTATGGGGACCAGTAGAACCTTTAGCTTGATCGCATCCAGCTGCTGCCCGCTACCTTTCGCAGATTGTCGCTCCATCTAGCAGAGGGCCGTCCCACATTACGCTTGCTGATTCACGATCTCTACTCAAGAACTCGTCTACCCCAGCGGTGTCGGTCTTTCTAGAGATACAACCACTGCCACTTCAGACTGCTTATTCTAAACTATTATTTATTTTTATTTTTTTAGTTGAAATATCATAAAGCTATTGCTAAATAATCACTAAAAAATATAGCAATAGCTTTATGATATTTACATCTCTTTTAGCTATTGCATCGAAGAGCGGTGTTCCACCTTGATCGCCGTTATTATTATTATCCTAGTAAGGATAACGGGTCAAAATGTTTAAAATATTAAATTGTCATCGGCCCTTAATAAGTATGCCAAATTTTAAGTTAATCCGACGTTTTGAAGTGGGTCAAAATCATGTTCAAAGTTTCCGTTACATACATACATGCATACGTCTGAAGCTAATAAAAGCGTATTAAAAAAGGCGATAATATAATGACTCTCTCTCAGAATAGAAACAGATCTTCTTTTCTGAAAGATAAGAATTTAATTTGAACCACAGCATCATTTTATTTATATTATCAATAAAAAGAAACATAAGCAGCAATCTTACTAGTAAAAATATATAATAAAAAGCATTACAAATATCTGTAATCAAAACATCTAAAGAACGTTATTAATTTTCCAAATGAAATGGTTTTCAACTCACAACCAAACCTGTCCTAAGGGCTTATTCACCCGGCCTATTTTAACCGTTCGGCGATGCACGTTTTGCGAACGCGCGTTGCAATGTCGGATTGGTATTTCTTTCGACAATTCTTACAACAAGATAAACCGAAGGACTACAGGTTCTACATGAGAGCTTTGGAGGGCGGACGACAATCTTTTCAATTAAATTTTGGTATTTAGTCGAATCACTCCAAAATTATAACTTATTCCTTGATGTAGATATGTATGCGTGTGGGACAAGGGCTGAAAGATAGTGATAATAGTTATAAATATGGTGATATTTTATAAAAAAAAATTACATTTTTGTCATGTAATTCACACATACATTTATTAATTTTACAGGGATTTATAAATAATCAGGCTCATTATTATAGCACCCATGGAAGACCCACTACTGAGTCGGGTCTTCTTCAGTTACATGGAGAGAAATTGGCCTAGTGTGCCTGGGCAATTTCTAATACGAAACCACATGGAGTCGCCATGTGTTTTCGTATTATGATTTCCTTCTTTTGTGACTAGGTTTTCAATCTTGGTTTTTCTTTAGTCGCCTCTTACGAAACCTGCAGGATGGGCCAATCCCATGTACTTTGTATTCTCAACCCGACACTTCACGGTTAAACATGCATTAGTTAGCCAAAATTAAAGCCAAAACAAAGCCTATTTTAAGCAGAATGCTATAAATCGCTAGAAATCAACCGGTTTATACCGGTCCCAAATAACACCATTTTTTTTCAAAGAAAATATCAACCCTGACTCAAAGGGATAAGTTTTATTCTTCTCTATTAACAATCTGTCGTTCTAGAGTTGTTTTGCTTTTTTTATTTTACCACATGTTACTATTATGTGAAAACAAAGTAAACGACAAGCAAAAATTTTGTTTAAAATTCATCAGCAAGCGTGAACGTTGCGAGTCAGTGAGTTAAAAATACGCCATGTGCATAGGCCCTTATGTACTCCGATTTTAATTGCTCAGCGCCTATATTCCCACCGTTGGGAACGATGTGGCCACCGGATTATCAATAAATAAAAACGTGAAATGATTTAATGAACTATCATCAGTGCTCATCATTTTTCTGCCACCGATACGGCTCTATCGTTTCATAATATTTTGACAGAAAGTGGTCGCGTTTTGTGTAAGAGCCATGAACTGTTTTGGGACTGAAGCGTGACCTCATATTTATATAAAATTTATTTGATGTTAAAATCTTCCATACGCGTACGGTTATCTTTTGTTTTTTTGACTTGTCAACAGTGCTGTAATGACAGTGCTGAAATTAAGAAAACAATAAGAAATAATAAATGGTAAGCATCATTCACTAAATGCCTTCTTTGGTGTAAAGATTAAGAATATTTGGAAATTTTTCAACTTGTGACGATAAATTAATGAAGTATTTTAGTAGAATTTTGAGAGATTGATTAAAAACAATAGTGTCGGCACCCCATTCCGTACTAAGGGCGTTGCATAAGCCGACAAAAGGAAACAACAAGGCCGAACACCTAGCCGCAACAGAAGAAAAACTGCCGTGTAATCTGTCTAGCCGGCGTGGCACAGTAGGCTAATTCCTCTTCATGTAATGTGAGGACGCCCGACTTATAAGTGGATTATTAAGGGCCTTCACCAACGGCGACTTTTTGTAGCGATGCCTAGTCGCATTTGCAACGCGCTACAGTAGCGATGCCGACACGCGACTTCTTGCGTGTCAACTCTGGTTTTACAATGGAAAGCATCACAGTTTTTTGGTATTTAATGTTGTTACATGATGTCCACAAAGTAATTTCGACAGAAGCGCGACAGCATCGCGACCCCGTGGTCGAGGGAACACAGTTAGCGACCGTTTCGCGACTGTATCGATGCGGACACGTGACGGCATCGCTACAAAAAGTCGCCGTGGGCGAGGGCTCTTAAGGGCTCATTTAGTAGTAGCAGTATTTGATTTGAAACTCACTAGCTCTTGGACTATAATGAAGTAATGACAGCTCTAGCCTGACGACTGGAAGGTATTCCAATTAATATGTTAATTGATAAACAAAAAATACTCGTCAATACGCGTACTACCAATACACACATGTAATAAGACACAAAAACAATTAAATAACTTGTTTTGACATTTAGACGGTAACAGAGGATGTTATTTGAAATAAATAAAGAAAAATAATAGCCTTTTTGCCCAGATAGCCTTTTTACGTTGGAATTGGTAGCTTGGGTTATGTGGGACTCCAGGGTGGGGAAATATGGATGTTAGCACCCGGACTTGCCCAAGTAAAACCAACAACCGGATAAAATATGATTATGGTTCCCTCCGATTATGATGGGGGCTGTAATGCCTTCCTCTTTTGCAGACTACCCCAGGTCTAACGCCCGCAGGCCCACTTACGGCGGGTGGAGCTCAACCTGTCAACCCGCCTGTCCAGCGTGGCACAGTAGGCATTACCCTCCATATATGTAGAGAGGACTCAGCAGTGGGTCATAGGCCGATAAGAAAGAAGAAGAATAAGAAGAAGTTGAAGTACTGCAACAGGGTCCGCTTGTAGACTGATTATGGCCGAGCCGCAGCAGATGAAAAAGAAATACGAAACCCTATGCCAATCCGTCTGGCCACAGATTCATCAGAGTGCATTCAAATTATCGCCCATTAGTCTCGAGAAAGTGGTCAGTGAAAGCGAAGTGAATTAATTTTTGATACATGTAAATTCACATGACAAATCAATGTGTATAGTTTAACTAGTTTAAAAGAACTTCCAAAGGAGGAAACCTATAACTATCATCACTATCACTACATATTATAAAAGGCGCTGTCGTCTGTCCGTCCCTATGTACGCTGAAATCTTTAAAAATACGCAACTATCACTATCACTACATATTATAAAACAAAGTTGCTGTCGTCTGTCCGTCCTTATGTATGCTGAAATCTTTAAAAATACGCAATGGGTGTTGAAGCGTTCGGTTTTTTAACACGTTCATTGCATTACGAGATCTATCAGATCTCCTGCAGGACTTTTGTATTGTGCGTCGACTATAATCGTGTTGTTTCACTCCTTGCGGGAGGCTCTAACGTGTAAAGTTCTTTAGGTATGAGTAAGGCAAATATACATATTTGCTTCCTACATAAAGGGGAGTTTAAGGACATAAAAAACATTTTTAGAGATGGATTAGGTCCCTAACGCACAGTAGTATAATTGTTTTCATTCCTTGCGTTAGGAGACATGTTGATACTCGTGGAATCGTACGCCTCGTAGACGCAAGGGTGGGAGGGTGGACAGTGCGGCCGCTGCGTGCCTCATTTTAGTGTTGTCCTAGCATCGACGTTGCAAGCAGCGCGCTAAACTTACTATTGCACAAATTACCATTTTTAATACAACTCATGTGACAAGAAGCGTGCATAAAACCTGCACGTTTGTTGTGACGTGACATCTAATAGAACGCAGATACACTAGTCCATCCACATCTTAATTTGCACTAAACATAACGGTTTAGGTTCAACAAAAATACACATAAGACACTTGTATAACTTTAGAAAAACTAATACAATTAGATTCCAATGCATTTGCTGACATCTGGTTACATCCTGTTTATTTATATACCATCATCATCATCATCATTTCAGCCAAAAGACGTCCACTGCTGGACATAGGCCTCCCCCAAGGATCTCCACAAAGGCCAGTCCTGGGCCTTTATACCATGTTTTAATGAAAAACACTTTGCATAGTTTATGAATAAACTTCTTTAATAAAACTTTGCAATATATAACTGAGATATTATTTTATTCCCATCACTACTTACAACGCATATTGAACTATCTTCGGTTGCGGTACGAGATACAATCGATACCTAATTTTCTTTTGGTATTTGTAGTATAATCTTAAGTCATAACTGCGTGTGAACCTAGGAAAATTTGGAGCAATAGGCTCTCTTGACCTACAAAAACTTCAATATATATATCTTGGGGTTTTTGGGAAGATATAAATTATTTGCAAAACTGTCTTTTTAGGAGACTGATTAGGTCTCCAACGCACTAAATGATATGTTAGTTGCGAGATATTTTAGGTCTCCAAAGCACCAGCTGAAAGTTCTTTGAAAATGATGGCGCAGTGAACGTGTTAATAAATAGAGTGACTCAAAGTTTATATGTATAATTGTAGAGAATATTATAGAGAAAATATTATAGAGAAACACTGATAAATTTAGATGTTCATCATTGCACCTGTGCGAAGCCGGGGTGGGTTGCTAGTAATATAATAGCGATCTGATGACTTTTTAGTAAATAAATAGTGTTGCCAAGCCAGATCTTACGAAACTATTGTCTAAAAACACGAATACAGTGTTGTTTAATTAAAACATCGGAGATTCTATTCTAAGTTAAGTTGTTAACCAACTTCGATAGGTAAGTCCAACTTCGAGAAAGAGGACAATCGTCGGATTCAACTAGGCTGGGCAGCATTTGGAAGCTGCGAAAGATCTTTTCATCCAAAATACTACAGTGGTTGACGACAAAAGTCTTTGATCAATGTGTGTTGCCAGTGATAAAATATGGAAAAGATACGTGGTCGCTCACTATGGGCTCCATCAGAAGGCTCAAAGTCACCCAAAGGGCAATGGAGACGGCTATGCTCAAAGTTTCCCTGCGAGATCGAATCAGAAATTAGGAGATACGCAAGCAACCTGTATCGAATGTTCAGGCCTAACGGTGGACATTCGTGGAAGAGATGACGATGATTAACATTTCCGAGCATCAATAAAACAACAGATAAAAGAAAACACTTCTGACAGGTTTGTCGTCCTCGTTTTGGTGATCGAGTCAAAATTAGATTTATTTTTGACGAGCGTGTCGAATCGTTTATGTCAAACGGTAATTTGTTTACAAAACTATTGCTTGCTAAACGAATGCTTAATCCGATTGCCCGACACAATTAACTTGTTTCTGATAATTTTACGCGTTAAGTTACATCGGCGACTAAATAAAAAGATGTCAAAACTCAGACTTAGTTTAGACATTGCTTTATTGGGCTAAAGTCTACGAGTTTCTAAAGAAATGTTTAATTTGATTCACTTGTCTATTAAAAATGAAAGGTCTCAGCCAGAAGGCGTCCACTGCTGGACATAGACCTACCCCGAAGATTTCTGCGAAGGCTGGTCTTGGGCCACACGCAGCCATCGTTTTCAGAAGCCAGGTCGTCGGTCCACCATGTAGGAGGCCTACCTGCAAGCGGTTCCGGATCGCGGTTGCCACTCGGGGACTTTTTGCTCCATCGGGCGTCAGTCCTGCATGCCCTGCCCATTGCCACTTAAGTTTGGAAATCGTTTACGTTTACTTAGTACCTATATATATATACACTAATATAGAAACCTTCTGGGACGACATCTAGATGTTAAACGTGGTAGAATAAATTATGTAAATATCTTAGTAGTAAAAATGTAAACAGGAGTAAGACTTTTCCGTCACTTTTTTAAGATGTGTATCTGGACATCTTAAAATAAACGAGTGGTGACGTATAGGGGTCAATATAGTTGCCCACCAGTTCGGAACGCGACCACAGCTGAGAATAACTGGCAAGAATCTTAGAGGGCTAGTCTTTTTTTTTAATACCTGGTTGTCCTATTTAACAGTAAAATGAGTCATGTACATTTTGTTGCATGCAGTAAATAAATGTTTTGGCTACCGTATGACTTGGCCAGATTAATCAAACCAAATACGCGCTTTAAGTAATCGCCTATTAAATTTAGTATATTAAGAATGTTCTAAGTCAAACAGTAAATTTAAATTAACGAACTGTTTATCAATTCTCCAGAAAAGTATTCCATAACCTGTTTGCGTTCATTCCGATTAAAACTGCTTCATTATATATAACTGTGCACCAAAAGCGGTAATACTGGTTGTTTTAATTTTTTATGTAGGAAACGAATTAATTGATGATGCTAATTAAATTAATCTAGACATCCTTTACAAAGGTATTATCAGGGTCAGATTACGAAGGGAGAGTCACTGACCCTTTGTTACACTTGGGACAAGATTAATCCATCTTCAAGCGCTTTTCGTCGTTTTTTTTTAATGACTGCAGGTCTACAAATATTACATAAATCCGTCGCCACACGGAAAACCAATATATTTCGATGCACTTTAAATTAATACGGTCATTTAAATCGCTCCCAATCTCCTGTAATAACGCTCAGGAAATGACAATGCATCAGCTGAGAAACTATTTTATGGATTTCCTTTTCCTCAATTATCTCGAATGCAAATAGTATTTGTTGGTTCAAAGTGTGTTTAACTTTTTATAAATACTTTATTCCGTAAAAGGAATGTTGTTTACACGAATATTATTGCCGTTTTAAAAAAAAATGTATCGCTGTGGCAGTTTACAAACATGTAATTCACGAACATAAATGACTCAAACTCAAATTCAAATCATTTATTTCAAGTAAACCTATTTACGGGTGCATTTTTAATGTCAAAAGTGAAGTTAGGAATCTAATTGCTTGTTCCAAAAAGTAGATCCTATGGAGAAGAACAGGCAAGAAACTCCATGGACACTCTTTTTATCAATCATATGGTCTGTTACAAACATCTGATTGGGTTACATTGATTTCGTGTTTAATTATAGTAAGCTAAAATGTGAGGACAATGTAACATATTGCACAACAGAAGTGTCCAGGAGATCAGTACAAAGCTATGTAGGTATGTAAGTAGCAGTTAAGGGACTGGCCCCAACTGGCGGCACCCGATCACGAGCATGACGCATTTGTCACCCATCCCCCAGCTCAACCATATTTTAGGAAACCGAATGATATCCAGACTCATAGCAAGTAACGAGGTAGTCACTTCCAGCGCACTAGCTTGGGTTGCAGATATAAATCAGCGTAAGGTACTTGTGACATTCCGTTACCGCATGAACAACACTTTTTAAAATACAGTTTTATTGTTATTCCCATGTATGAGCTGTATTATTGTAAAGTTTCATTAAATCACAGCGTGGAATTTAACCGTGTACCACGCAATTTTCATTTGCTCTCTATCCCTATTTATATGCATCGTAAACATAACATTTACAATACATTTATAATTTCTAATCAGAATTTCATTTAAAAAATGTCACGAGCGATATCATAATACATTCCACCTACGACACAATGGAATAAAATAAATCTTCTTGATTATTTTGGGTTAATCCAACGAATAAAGTTATAACTTTAAGCGACGATAAATCATTAAGTATATTGGAAAAAAGAAATATTTAATCTGATTTGCATATATTACATGTGTTTTTGCGAAACTTATACAAGGTGAAACAAAAACTGACATATACAAGGTGAAACAAAAACTCACATATACAAGGTGAAACAAAAATTCACATATACACGGTGCAAGAAGCCTTATTGGTCAAGGAGTTAGATGTGCTGCCATTGGATCATGGGTCCCCGCTTCGATTCCGGGATCGGGCAAGGTGTCTTTGTGTTCGTGAAATACTTGTTTGTAAACTGCCCCCGCGATGCTTAACAACTAGTGTAGAGGTTTGGTTTTAAAAAAGCATTGTTGGGGCATAGATCTAAATAAATAGAAGCTGTATTTAAAATGGATATCTGTAATGATTTCTTAGTTTTTCACGATTATTAAACATTGAAATTAAACACTTTTTAACGAATTTATCGCGTGTATATATACATTATTTAATTCCCGACGAAACGTCGGAACGTCGGGAATTAAATAATGTAATATACACGCGATAAATCCGTTAAAAAGTGTTTAATTTCAATAGATTTCTGTAGTATCACGCTAAATAATATAATTGTTGATTTGGTGACGGATTTAGAATAAATACTGTCACCACCCTGTTCCATACTAAGGGTGTCGTAAGAGCCGACAAAAGGAAATGAAAAGGCCGAAACCCTAGCCGCAAGAGAAGGAAAACTTGAAACGTAATCCTGTGCCACGCCAGACTGGGTTAATTACCCTCCCTGTGGCTGGAGGAGGCTGGACTCAACAGTGGGTCATTTATGGTCTGAGTAGTAGTAACCTACCAGGAGTTAGATACATACTTCAATGTAATTAAATATAAATAATAAATAAATATCCTTGGACATTTCACACATTGCCATCTCGTCCCAAGCTAAGCAACTTAATGCTTGTGTTATGGTAACGAGATGGATGATAAACTACTTAAATATTTTTTTTTTTGTAAATACATACATATTATAGATAGAAATGACACCCAGAGTCCGAGCCAGTGCCTCTGATTTTGATTTGAGACAAAGACACTTGCCCGACCCCGGAATCGAACCCGGGACCCGTTGATCCAAAGGCGGCACATCTAACCACTACACACACGTTGATTGCAAACCTGTTTATTTACATAATTGGTAATTACTACTACCTAATTACAAAATCGAACGATACATATAATTTATATCATCAAGCAATGGTTATTGAATAAAGTGTTCTGTAACCTTCGACAAAAAAGATTACAAGCTTGACTTTTTTTTTCTTTTATGGCGAAAAGCAACGCCTGGTTCCAAGATGGAGCAGGCAATTAAAGCAGGCAAAAAAAAAATGCCCTGTCGGGCACTGGCTCTCACGTACACACGACGGAACACGGTAAAATTGCTTGGCGCCGGAGTTAGATGTGAGGGTGGTAGCTAGCCGATCATTAGATACTACCACCACGGATGCTGAGTTTTGTTGACATTTACAACACGCGACTCTTCCCAGTGTGCGGGCGTGCGGGAAGAGTACCTAATATTTTGTCCCATCCCCACACGGGTTATTGTCTTAGTAGTGTCATTTTGATAATAATTGGAAGGATATAAATGACACCAACCCATACCATTCTGAGGGTGTCGTAAGAGGCGTCAAAGGAACGCAAGAGGTAGGTTACCGTTTTTTTGTTGTAGCTGGGGAAATGCTTTATGCATACCACCGCCCCCCGGGGAAGAGGTCTGTGATTATGTGGGACTCCGACAAGGGTCGTCTACCCAAGAGTCGTCTACCCACTAAAACCCCAGCAGTATACCCTCACACGGCGCGCTTGGGGCGCCACAAGTTCGCGTAAACGCAGTCTACTGTGACGCCCCGGCGTGGTGCCCGCAACGCGGACAAACGACTGTCAGAGCGAAACGAAACGAAAGCCTCAGTCATCGAGGCTTTCGTCGGTGGCGGTTCCCCCGACCCACCACCGGCCTCTCAGGCGAGGGCAGAAGGGGTTCGCATCGTACAGAGATTCACCACCCCATTCCGTCCTGAAGGTGTCGTAAGAGCCGATAAAAGGACTAAGGCCATAACCTAACCGTAAAAGAAGGATAACTTGATGCGAAACCCTGTGCAAACCCGTCTGGCCAGCGTGGCACAGTAGGCTAATTATCTTCCCTATGATGGGACCTGCGACACCCGACAGTGGGTCATATAGGTCGTATAGGCTGAATATTAGTAATATTATTTGTAGTGACCAAAACCATAACAAGCTCTCTAAATCCATTGACACCGCCTAATCAAAATGGCAGCCGACATTTTACGATGCCTAAGGGTCAGCGCCGACCTGCGGAGTGGCGGCGAAGAGACTAATTCAGTAACAATTTAAATTCAACCTAAAATGCTTCAGAATAAGACGCTCGCCGCGCTTTATGTTGTCGCCGTCATTGTATTTCGTTGTACCAAATACAGTTTAAAGTTATTTATTTATTCCAACATAAATATTCACATATTCAGAAAAATAAATCCAACAAATAACATTTCAAAACATAAAAAATAATGAACTAAATGACTAACATAAATTAAATAACTACAATTATAACAATGTAATTTGCGCTAGATCGCTGTCGGGTAAGGTGCTAAGAAGGCTAGTAGCATTGCCACGCTGAAAATTGTTTATATAACTTATCATATAAACAAGCAGTTGAGAGTATGTCATGCTCGCTTAAAGGTCATGCTGGTGGTGTCGTGTGTGTCGGGTCCTTCGGTTCCCTAAAATATGGTTGAGCTGGGGGATGGGTGGCATATGCGTCATGCTCGTGATCGGGTGCCGCCAGTTGGGGCCGGTCATCCCTTAACTGCTATTGACATACCTACATAGCTTTATATTGATCTCCTGGACACTTCAATTTGTTACATTGTCCTCACATCTTAGCTTACTATAAATAAACACGAAATCAATGTAACCCAATCAGATGCTGTAACAGAAATTATGATAAAAAGAGTGTCCATGGAGTTTCTTGCCTGTTCTTCTCCATAGGATCTACTTTTTGGAACATGCAACTAGATTCCTAACTTCACTTTTGACTTTTCAAAAACACCAGTAAATAGGTTCAATTGAAATAAATTATTTGAATTTGAGTTTGAACAGCAATGCTAATTCGCTGAGCGAAGTAATTCCTTCTGATCACCGGTTAAAGTTAGGAGATAAATACAGTTATATTCAGAAGCGTTTTAGGTTGAATTTAAATTGTTACTGAATTAGTCTCTTTGCCGCCACTCCGCAGGTCGGCGCTGACCTTAAGCGAAACAACTTTACGATTTAGTCGCACGAATATAGTATCAAGCGTAATTTTTAATGTCTAATTAAGTATTAATATGTTCGGGATCAATTCTTAGGACGATTTATTATCGTATAATAAAATATTCAAGTCTGTTTTTAAGTGGTGAGTTTTTGTGTAATTATCGCCCAAATAAAAATTATACTAGTTTCATATGTCTCGTAATCACCATTTTTGTATTGAAACGATTATTAAATTTTATGTTCTGAACATTTTAAGCAAGTGATTTTCTGTTGAGATTGCCTTTAAAGGTTTGTGTTCAAACCACTGTATTTAAATATAAGGCGAGATTATTTTTTATTAATTTTAAATGTAACAATATTTTTAAACACTAATGAGTTAATAATACTATATACGTGCTAGCCGCTGCCCGCGACTTCACTCGCCTAGAACTGGATTGGTGTAAACAAGAAAATATGGAAGGAGTAAATATCAAACTGCTTAAGGAAAACGATGGATGCGGGCGGCCTAGAACCGACCTTTGTGGAAATCCTTGGGGGAGTCCAGCAGTGGACATCTTTTAGCTGATATGATGATGAAGATCAAATTTAAAATTACCAATATCATCTTTCGGGAGGCCTGACCCAGCAATGGGTCATTTATGGGCTGAATAGTGCAGGTAAGTTTTTTTTTATAAAAGGGGCTGTCTATTAATCACGTGAGGTTCCTAATTGCCCGGCAAAAAAACGAAATATCACAAGGTGGAGGGGGGTATAGTAAGATATCACGTGTACTTTTTGTTGACCTTCGAGTGTAAGATTCTTTGCAGGTACCTACTATAAAATACACATGATTTTTAATGGGGGGGTGGAGGGTAGTCTTAAACCTCACCACGTACCACCAAGGGGGGGGGGAAGGGTTAAAAATGTAAAAAAAACATAACATGATTAAAGGATTCTTACTGAAAACTAAATGCCTTGAAACCAGATAGCCCCTAAATGAGTCAGGCCTCCACCCATCTCAGGGAGGGAAAATACTGTGCCACGCTGGCAAGACAGGTGACAGATAATGACATTGGCAAACATTCAAAACACAACCAATCCAATGGACATGCACCTTTATTGTAAAACCCTTAAACATACGCTATCACCACTATGTACACTTAACAGCCTAATTAATAACACCAAGTCAACAAAATCTATAAGTTAATTAATTAGATGTTAAACAAAAATATCTCAAGCATTTAACGGTTTCGCGCAATATTTTCCAAGCGGCATCGGAAAGTTTAATTAAAATACCGTTGAAAAATTAATTATCATCATCATCATAAATTCATCCCACAAAATGCCATTGCCGAGTCGGGCCTCCTCCAATTACACCGATCCCTCCATGTCATTAGTTTACTACTAGCACACAGCACACACAGGGGGTGTATGGGAGTACTGATATGGAGTGGGTCTTTTTAAAAAAAGATTTAAAATGTTAAAAAAAAACATTACGAGAATAATGAACAGCCCCTAGCCGTAGGAGAAGGAAAACTTGAAACGAAACCCTGTGCCAACCCGTCTGGCCAACGTGGCACAGTAGGCTAATTAACCTCCATGTAATGGGAGTGGGTCCACCTCAGCAGTGGGTCATTTATGGGCTGAGTAGTAGATATGTGTAGAAACCGGTTAGTTACAAATTGTATTAAACATATTTATAGAAGGTGCCATATAACGTTTAAGTGGGCAATAAAAATACGGCAGCTACCGACGATTCTCATCAAGCTCGCAATCCCCAGATATCCAAAGGCCATTAACGAGTGAGCGAGTTATACATTTATAGGCTTGATATGTGGTGACGCATTTAGAATACCTATGTTTTCTAAATCCGTCACCACACCATTCCATCCTGGGGAAAAGAAAATGACAAGGCCGATAACCTAGCCACAAGAGAAGGAAAATTTAAAACATAACCCTGTGCTAAACCGTCTGGCCAGCGTGTCATAGTAGGCTAATTACCCTCCAGGTAATTTGGGGGAGGGCGACTTAGCAGTGGGTCATGTATGGGTTGACTAGTTGTGTTGGCGACGTCACCTCATACATTTTTAAGCGTCATCATCATCATCATCATGTCAGCCAAAAGACGTCCACTGCTGGACATTTTTAAGCGTATTTTTTTTTAATTCCTTTATATAACGGCACTAGGTACAACTAACTGCATAGCAGTGAGGGTGTCGTAAGAAACGACAAAAGGAAATGACAAGGCCGAAAAACTAGTCGCAAGAGAAGGACAACTTGGTATTCAAGGCCCAAAGGGATGATCATCCCGCCACACGAGGTGGTATGTCTGGCTAGGGGTTGCAGCGCTTAACTGTGCGAATTGCTCTTGAAATTTCGCTATCGCGGTGTAGGACTTTTTGTTAATTCTCGCATTTGTAGGCGATATTTTTTTAATGTAATTAGTTCCGATTTTTCGGGTAAATTGTGTAAAGTATGTAGCATGTTGGACGCTACAGTATGGAAGCCTTTTTTTTTCTTGTTTTCGCTGGGGAAATGCTTTATGCATACCACCGCCCCCCGGGGGAGAGGTCAGTGATTATGTGGGACTCCGACAAGGGTCGTCTACCCACTAAAACCCCAGCGGTATACCCTCACACGGCGCGCTTGGGGCGCCACAAGTTCGCGTAAACGCAGTCTACTGTGACGCCCCGGGTTGTGATTCTAACCTGTGCCAACCCGTCTTGCCAGCGTGGCACAGTAGGCTAATAACCTTCCGTGTAATGTGTTTTTTGGCTTCTGCGTTCAGCACTTAATTTCCCCCGGGTGCACCGTCCCGCGCCTAATGCCCAGTCGTGTTGTACGGGGATCTCACAACACCCTATGGTTGGAACGGTTGATGACATTAAGTTTCATAAAGTACCTATTCCTCATCATCATCATTTCAGCCAAAAGACGTCCACTACTGGACATAGGCCTCCCCAAGGATTTCCACAAAGGCCAGTCCTGGGCTGCCCGCATCCATCGTTTTCCAGCGACTTAAACCAGGTCATCGGTCCACCGTATGGGAGGCCTACCTGCACTGCGCTTTCCGGACTTTTCTGCCCCATCGGGCGTCGGTCCTGCGCGCTATGTGCCCTGCCCACTGCCACCTAAGTTTGGGCTATGTCGGTGACCCTGGTACTCCTGCGTATCTCCTCATTTCTGATTCGATCTCACAGGGAAACTCCGAGCATAGCCCTCTCCATTGCCCTTTGGGTGACTTTGAGCCTTCTGATGGAGCCCATAGTGAGCGACCACGACTCTGTGCCTTAAGTCATCACTGACAAGAAAGTAGGTACTTATTAATAAATAACAATATGGTAGAAAGCAGGACAGCAGCTGGATCCGTTAAGCTGAAGCCAGGGCGCTATGGCGCTCTTTAGGGGAGGTCTATGTCCAGCAGTGGACTAATGTGGGCTGATGATGATAATCATGATAATGATGGTAGAAAGCTAACCTCACTCAAGACATAATTAGAAACCAATTTCATTAGACAATTGGGAACAATTAATCGAATTCAATTGTATTCTCTATTAGATTGGAATGTAATTGATATGGAACTAAGCGATCATTAACCTAGACGGTCGAGTCCATTACTGTTGTTCAATAAGGTTGGTTTTTTTTTGGTATATTTTTTTTATACTTGAATAGGATTAAATTAGAAAGGTATAATGAAGAAACAGTTCTAGGGCCAGAAGATAAGTTTGAATTTACTAAGGACTAGTTCTTAGTGAGAGTTTGGACAATTTGTGAAAATTTCGAAAGAAAATTTTTAAAATTTTAAAAATGTTTTTAGTTATCACCAAAACACTATGATAGGTATTTTAAAAGGAAGGTTTGCAATAAATCACCAAAATAAAACTAATTGAAAAACAACTATTTATGTATATATAGTATACATAAATAGTATATCTTAATATATATACCTCGTTGGTCTAGTGGTCAGGTGTGCCGCCTTTGGATCAACGGGTCCCGGGTTCGATTCCGGGGTCGGGCCAGTGTCTTTGTCTAAACCAGAGGCACTGGCTCGGAGTCTGGGTGTCATTTCTATCTATAATATGTATGTATTTACAAAAAAAAAATGTATTTAAGTAGTTTATCATCCATCTCGTTACCATAACACAAGCATTAAGTTGCTTAACTTGGGACGAGATGGCGTTGTGTGAAATGTCCAAGGATATTTATTATTATTATTTATTATTTCTTGTGTGCGTGTGTATGTGACTGAACTCCTCCTAAACGGCTGGACCGATTTGAATGAAATGTTTTGTATGCGTTTGGGTGGCACCGAGGATGGTTTAGATTCACAAATCAGCCCGACAGATGGCGCTGCAGTCGGTAAACAAATATCATGCAGGACAACGTCTGCCCGGTCAGCTAGTATAGTATACATTTACACGTAGTATACATATTGTCTATGGCGCTCTTTAGGGGAGGCCTATGTCCAGCAGTGGACTAATGTGGTCTGATGATGATACATAGTGTCATCAACCCATTCCATTCTGAG
Organism: Clostera curtula; assembly: GCA_905475355.2. Classification (NCBI taxonomy): domain Eukaryota; kingdom Metazoa; phylum Arthropoda; class Insecta; order Lepidoptera; family Notodontidae; genus Clostera; species Clostera curtula. The sequence continues at coordinate 5,285,692 of FR997822.1, forward strand.
GGGCTCGTAAAAGCTGAAATAAGTAAATGACTTTTAAAAAGGTTGAATGACCTTTGGTGGTAATATTTTTTTATTTCGTAAGAGAAACTATCAGGATAACGATAGCAGAGGTATAATAATTCCCTCGGGGATTCCTGCTAGGAGCGTATATCCTCCATTCATTACTGCGAGCTCTTTTCTATCCACATAGATAGCTATATCGATAGCGCGATGTAGAATTAAAAAAAATACTACTATGACTACAATTCCACTGTTTAACCGGGCCTCCTCTAGTTACAAAGAGGGTAATAAGGCTTAGAATACATAGTGTCACCACCCCATTCTATCCTCAGGGTGTCGTAGGAGCCGACAAAAGGAGAAAACCTAGCCGTGATAGAAGGAAAACTTGATACGAAACCCTGTGCCAACTCATCTGGTCAGCGTGGCACAGTAGGCTTTTTACCCTTCATGTAACTGGAGGAGGACCGACTCAACAGTGGGTCATCTATGGGCTGAGTAGTAATAAGCCTACTATACCACGATAGCCAGATGGGTTGGCACAGGGTTTCGTATCAAGTTTTCCTTCTCTTGCGGCTAGGTTAGGGTTTCGTCAAGTTTACCATCTGCGTCGGTTAAGTTATCCACCTTATCATTTCCTTTTGCCGGCTCGCACGACTCCCTTAGGTTGGAAAGGGGTGGTGGTGTTACTGTGTATATTTTCCTATTTTGAAGTATGTCAAAATACATACTTCAAAAGATTTTTTTATTCTATTTTTATCGCAACATTTTGGCAGTTTACATACATGAAATTCACGAACACAAATGACACCCAGACTCAGAGAAAGTGCCTCTGGTTTACACAGAGACGATTGCCCGACCCCGGAATGGAACCGGGGACCCATGATACAACTAACAGGCAGACCTTAGACAAAACTATTTCACTATTTATCAGTTTGATATTCAGCTGTTAGTGGCGGCATTCACTAACAATAGGTTTCCACTATCATTAATTAACATCGTAATTTAAACCACCACAAAGTTTCCGCTTTTGATATTCAGTACATTAATATTTCACCCAATTATGTGTACAATTATATAGGGTTCAACAGAAATTATGTAGATATGCTGCTGACCGATTTAGAATACGAAGAGTACTCTATTGCCACTTTTGTACAGATTTATGGTCGCTCACTATGGGCCCCATTAGAAGGCTCAAAGTCACCCAAAGGGCAATGGAGAGGACTATGCTCGGAGTTTCCCTGTGAGATCGAATCAGAAATGAGCAGATACGCCGCAAACCAGGGTCACCGAAAAAGCCCACAGGATTGCCAAACTTAAGTGGCAGTGGGCAGGGCACATAGCGCGCAGGACCGACGCCCTGTGGGGCAGAAAATTCCTCGAGTGGCGAGCGCGTTCCGGAAAGCGCAGTGCTGGTAGGCCTCCCACACGGTGGACCGATGACCTGGTTAAGTTCACCAGAAAACGGTGGATGCGGGTGGCCCAGAACCGGCCTTTGTGGAAATTCTTGGGGAAGGCCTATGTCCAGCGCTGGACGTCTTTTGGCGGAAATGATGATGATGATGTCTTTACCACTGTTTATTACCATAGATGACTGTTATCCTTAACTTTTATAGAGCACGAGAGTTGGATATTGTAATATTGTTCCTATGTACAGAAATATTGCATTCCAGGCTATATTGAATACCAAATTGCGTCGATCTTTTAAAACCCGCTGTATCGGCAAGGGTCAGCGAATCACCCACAATCTCTCCGACCAGAACTTTTTTTCCAGATTGATTTGTGGGAGGACCCTCGTCTTAAGATACGGGAAAATCCACGATGCTCGTTTGTCTTGCACTTGTTATCACTTACACCGTATATAATGCGCAGATATAGTCGTTAATTAAATTTAAATTGGTTGCAGTGAGTAACGCTGCATGCAACGCCACTGTCGAAAGAAGCAAGGATACTGTACGAAATGGTTGCAGATAAATATATCCTTGGACATTTCACACAACGCCATCTCGTCCCAAGCTAAGCAACTTAATGCTTGTGTTATGGTAACAAGATGGATGATAAACTACTTATATACATTTTTTTTTGTAAATACTTACATATTATAGATAGAAATGACACCCAGACTCCGAGCCAGTGCCTCTGGTTTAGACAAAGACACTTGCCCGACCCCGGAATCGAACCCGGGACCCGTTGATCCAAAGGCGGCACATCTAACCAACATAGCGGGACGTTTGTTACTTAGCCAGTAATTCATTAGTAATAGTGCGGTACTTTTGTTAAAATATAGGGGTGACGTCATCACTATGTGACGAAATCCTTCAATAAAGATTAAAAAAACAACGCTGCATGCTACCTGCCAGCGATCGTAAAGTTACAGTGACAATTCACTATTGTAGAAGGCGCTGTCGTCTGCCGAGCGGGTCAACCTATCACAGGGCGCGTGTCAAAGCCGGTAGCGACGGACCAAAGAAAATTTGAGTGTCTGTTTGTAATAATAAAATAACCACTTTTTAATAAATGCGTAATAATGTATGTATACACAGTGACGGATTTAGAATACACAGCGTCACCAACCCATACCACCTTGAGGGTGTCGTAAGAGGCGACTAAAAGAATGCTAGAGGCAGATCACCTAGCCGCAATAGAAGGAAAACTTGATACAAACCCTGTGCCAACCCGTCTTGCCAGCGTGGCACAGTAGGATAATTTCCCTCCATGAATTTGGAGGAGGCCCGACTCAGTAGTTGGTCATTTATGGGCTGAAACGACACAGTACATAGAGCAAATTTTTTTTATAATATTCTTGTCGGTCAGTCTGTTTCGGCTAATCTCTGCAACGGCTGGACCGATTTTGACGGGACTTTCACTGACAGGTAGCTGATGATATAAGGAGTAACTTCTTTTTAGATTAACTTCATCCCGCGTCTTTCGCTGCGGTACGTCAATAATAGCGGGTAACATCGCGGGACTCAGCTAGTTCCGAATAAGAATCGACTCTACTGTGTGATACGTTTCCTTTTTATAATAAAATGGTTATACATTTTGCAAGCAATCATTGTGATGATACGGAACACCTTTGTAAATAAATTTAAAAAAAAAACTAAGAATCTAGAATTCCTTACCTTATAAAAAAGTGGCAACTTTTGAAATTGGAAAAAAATAAATTGTAAATTTGCACAACGTGAAAAAACCTATTAATTTTGTACACTAATACGGCGTGGTATGTGCAAATACTTTTTTAATTTACCTTACACTTGACACTTGCTTGACTAGATAGTATTTTTTAGAGATCCGCGGTAAAATCCAACTAATATTATGAACGCGAGTAAGAATGTCAAACTCAAACTCAAAAGGAACTTTTTTAATACAGTTGCTCAAAAAGCGTTCGGGAAGTGGGCTATTACACACTCGTGCTTTTTTTTACCTTGCCCGCACTCGTGCGTTCTCTTTCCCAACTGTCAAATAAAGTCTATTTAAAAAAAAACCAACTATGAAGTTTTTACTAAAAAAAAATCATAGAAGTTTTTATGATTCATGCAAATACGTATAGTTCTAAAAAGAAACTACTTACTAATTCGTTTCAATATGAGATTTAATTATTTGATTGAATGAGTTAGGTTAGGTTTTATTTCATTTCATCTCATTAAATTTCATTTTCATTTAATATCATTAAAAAAAGTCTACTGAAGACTTGACTGTATTGGCATAGTTCCTTTTGCCTACCAGATCACCTAGCCCCAAGAGAAGGAATACTTGATACCAACCCAGTGCCAACCCGTCTTGCCAGCGTGGCACATTCGGCTAATTTCCCTCCATGAATTTGGTGGAGCCCCGACTTGGTAGTGGGTCATTCATGGGCTGAAACACACAAGGAACAAAAACAATATAACATTATTTCTACGGAACCTTGCAATAATTTCCAATCTTACTTGTCCATTCTTTAGATAAAGTGACGAATCATAAACGAGTTTCACGAGCATTGAATGTATCGTGCGGTTAATTTTAGTTTTTGCAATAATGTGGCGTAAAGTTTCATGGGTGTTCTTTGTTTGGGCTCACTTAAAAACCATTATCTTTCTAGGTATTTTTATATACGATGCCCCTTTTTTATAGTGGGGGAAACCTTTTATAGGTCCCCAGGCGGAGGGAGGACGCTGGGGTATGTGGGAGTCCTGGTCGCGTGAAGATGGTGAGTTACGAATTGATTTACCCACTAAAACTTACCACTATGTGTCTGCGCGGGCCGTCTGTCATTCGAGAAACTCCGTAGACTCAATTCAAAATCAAAATCCAAATGTTTTTTATTCTATTAAATTCTTGCGAATGCTTTCAAATAGTCAAAGATTACGATAGAAAATTTAAAAAAGAAAAATTAAATTAATTACTCATTTAGTTTACACCACCGGTTCGGAATGCCATTCCATAGAGAAGAGCCGGCAAGATCCATGGTTGCTCTTTTAAAAGGGTTACAATGATGGTGGTACAAACAAGTCTGACAGATTAGTGAAAGCAATAACACGCATCAACATGTAGCATAGTCAAAAATTAGAATAATATAAACATCTGTAAAATTACTCAAATTACATAGTGAAACTGCACGCACATACTGTTTACAAAAACTTCACTAATGTAATGGCTGAAAGATAATTTAATTTAAATATCTAATATAATTTAAATATCAAAACCAAACAGCTATTACCAAACTTAAGCTAAGGAAGCACCTACTGAGAGTAGGTTAAATGAAACACCAATGTCCCAGGTGCCGAGGCGCAGGGTACGACAGACGAAAGAAAAAAAAAGAGTAAATAACTACCATTCATTGCTAAAAAGAACACGGACTACAAGTCTGTGGTGTACTAGCAGAATAAATAAAAAAAAAAAAAATGGCTGAAAGACCAGAGCTAGACCTTAACATAGCCGACATTTGACAGTGGCTTAGAGAGGAGCTGAGCTCTACCCTCAGATATACGATAACCCTGCTCTAGGTATAACCTGAATTGCGGGGACAGTGTACAAACCTGAAATTCACGAACACAAATTCAAACTCAAACTCAAAAGGAACTTTATTTACGTAGGTTTCATCACAAAACTCTTATAAATCGTCATATTTACAAACACCATTATCATCTTACGGCCCCTGTCCCACACTAGGTGGTAGTCTCCACACACACCTATCAGTCGTCATACCTACATTCACACCTTTCACACACTACTCCTCATTCATGCAATCCCTCCATCTCCCCTGATCGCTCACAATCCCTATGTTCACTCACATTCATGCCCAAACTACCACCCGTTCGGAAGGCTGCTCTACAGAGAAGAGCCGGCAAGAAACTCTGTAGTTGCTTTTTTTAAAATTATTGTTCCCCAATTATTGTTAATGACACCCAGACTCGGAGCAAGTGCCTCTAGTTTACACAAAAACACTTGCCCGACCCCGGAATCAAACCAGGGACCCGTGATGAGCCACTTCTGAGTCGGGCTTCCTCCCATCGTAGGGAGGGTAATAAGCCTACTGTACCACGCTGGCCAGACGGGTTGGCACAGGGTTTCGTATCAAGTTTTCTTTCCCTTGTGGCTAGGTTTGCGGCCTTATCATTTCCTTTTATCAGCTCTTACGACACCCTAAGGGTGAAATGGGGTGGTGACACGCACGATGTTTTATAAATCCGTCAAGCATGCATAGACGTTACCATATTATTCTTAATCTGGAAAATGTTACGTCGCGTAGGTGCTTACCTGCAAACAAAAACGGTCTTAAAAAATAGAGTATTATAAAAGTCCTGTCTCTTTCACTACTTGGGTTGTAGGGGAGGGATTGTAGGAGTGAGGAGTTGTGTATGAAAGGTGTGAATGTAGGTATGACGATGATATGTGTGTGTGGAAACTACCACCGAGTGTGGGACAAGGGCCGTAAGATTATAATGGTAATTATAAATATGACGATTTATTCGAGTTTTGTGATGAAACCTAAGTAAATAAATATCCGTTTGAGTTTGTATGATTCACTTCCTCGTTTTTTGTCAGTATGCAAGTGACAAACACACAGACCTCTGTCTACGGCATAACCGCTGCTAAACGAATTGAGCTCTTACGGCACCCTCAGGTTGGAATGAGGTGGTGACTACTAATATTATAAATGTGAAAGTTTGTAACAACGTATGGATGTTTGTTACTGTTTCACGCAAAAACTAGTGAATAGGTTTTAATGAAACTTTACTTACATCAGAATAACACATAGGCTTTAATTTATAAAGATATAATGTGCATTATTATACATACGATATGTGATACCACATTATGTCTAACTATAACAGATTTTTGTATTATTGTTATATACCCGTGCGAAACCGGGGCGGGTCGCTAGTCTATAATATGCAATTGATTTTCAATCTTTAATATACCAGGTATTTGATAGCAATGGTTTCACTTTAGCAATCTAAATAACGTTTCCTTCTTCAATACCTGGTATATTAGGTTCAACCGTTTTTTGCCAAATTTTTTGTTAAGAAATGGTTGTTACCAAAAACTGATTGAAAATTGATGGATACTTCTCATACGTTCAGTTACGTGAATACATTAAAGTGGTGTACGGAAAAACCAAACTTAATTTATGTTACACTGTTAATAATTTAAGTTATATTGTAAGGCTCCCGTGTATTGCTCAATAAATAAATAAATTTAAAATATTGAATTTTTATCTTGTTTTTTTTTTAATACAACTAACTGTACCCTGAGCGCGTTGCTACGCCACTAACTAACATAAATTTGAAGGAAAGACATAACTCATATTTGACTGCCTCGTTGGTCTAGTGGTTAGATGTGCCGTCTTTGGATCAACAGGTCCTGGGTTCGATTCCGGGGTCGGGCAAGTGTCTTTGTCTAAACCAGAGGCACTGGCTCGGAGTCTGGGTGTCATTTCTATCTATAACATGTATGTATTTACAAAAAAAATGTATATAAGTAGTTTATCATCCATCTCGTTACCATAACACAAACATTAAGTTGCTTAGCTTGGGACGAGATGGCGTTGTGTGAAATGTCCAAGGATATTATTTATTTACTAATTTTTTTTTTCTTTTTGTTCTGAGGCCTTCTTGGGCACATGCATAACACTTTGCTGAAGATCATCACATAATCAAATGTATAGTTTACGATTCTACAAATGACATGCAGACAAACATTAATCATCACTACATAGTATAAACCAAAGTCGCTGTCGTCTGTCCGTCCCTATGTATGCTTAAATCTTTAAAACTACGCAATAGATTTTGACGCGGTTTATTTTATTAGATAGAGTGATTTATTAGATAGGGTGACTGAGGGCACAGCACAAGGTTCTGTCATAGGCCCGTTACATTACCTCACTTATGTTAACAGCTTAGCAAACAATATTAAAAAATGTGAAATCTATCAATTCGCCGATGACACATGTCTGGTAGCCGTTGGTCGTAGTGTGGGTGAAGCTTTGGAATTGCTACAACACGATTTTGATATGCTAACTAAATGGTCACATGATAACGGTTTAGTATTAAACGCAAATAAAACTAAATTAATGTATATCAGTTCCAATCAGAACAGAAGCGTCACAACACCCATACTAAAAGCTTTGTGTCATGAATGCCTGCACAATACCAACAATACAATGAAGCCCATATCTTGTCTATGTAAGATCATAGAAGTCGTCGAAAAACACACCTATCTAGGACTGACAATAGACAACCGACTCTGCTGGAAAGAGCATATTAATAACGTAAGCAATAAATTAAGAATTATTTTGGCCAAATTTTCTATAATTAAATATAAACTACCGTACCGAACACTTTTACTACTTTACCAATCACTAGCAGAGTCTGTAATATCCTATGGTCTATCTAGTTATGGTAGAACATATAAAACCCACCTTGACCAAATATATTCACTTCAATTACGAATTTTAAAAACCCTTGTTCCAAATAATATTAAAAAGAAATATGAAAATAACTACCACCATTTATTCAATATTTGCGACATCATTCCGATACATGATAAGGTCAATATGACACTTCTAAAAGAAGAATTCTTCAATTCCAACTTAAAGCAAACAAAAATACCGAGTCGCAATCAAAGAAGCACTCGTACAATCACTAGCGGAAAACTAATTCTACCAAAATACAGAAATTTATATGGAAAAAGAACATTGATATATCTCATACCCTGGCTCATTAATCAACTACCAACTTCATTAAAAGACAAAATTTAAAAGACAAACAAACATTAAAAATACTCTAAAGAAATATTATTTACAAAAAAATCGTACTTCATAATTAATCAGCTTAACATGCAACATATGTCCACATTTAGGAGCAACCTGTATTCTTTTTATTACACTTAAATTCGCTCGACTTTTATCGAAACGAGATCGAAACTAATATACTACCCACCACTATTATAATATTTTGTAATTCTATTAAGTTTTTAAGTACCTTCATATTGTAAGAAAACTATTTTGTGACTACTTTGTGAGAAGATGTAGTTTTTAAACGATGATACTAGCGCACAGAAAAGCTCGAATGAGTTTATGTTGCGCTATTCCACTCAATGTAACAATATAATGTATTTGCTACGAATAAATAAATAAAAAAAAAAAAAAAAAAAAATTAAGAGGAAGGTTTTTTTGTATAATACATGCATCATTGCACCCTTGCGAAGCCGGGGCGGGTCGCTAGTCACTATCACTACATATTATAAAACAAAGTCGCTATCGTCTGTCCATCCCTATGTATGCTTAAATCTTTAAAACTACGAAACGGATTCTGAAGCGGTTTCTTTAAGTAGATAGAGTGATTCAAGAGGAAGGTTTTTAAGTATAATAAATTCATAATATTGTATAGAAACACTGATAAATTTAGAGATTCATCATTGCACCCGTGCGAAGCCGGGGCGGGTCGCTAGTTTTATTTAAAATATTGCAATAGAATACTTCATTAAATTTAGAGCAAAAGGATTGAAAATATGCATGAAAAGCATACATGCATGCCATGCAGACAAATGCCCATAAAATAATATATTTTTTTTAAATACGAGCTTATCCTGGATTAATAGTTTTTTTAAATGTCTGATGTAAGATTATCAGAATGTTCCGATTATGTATACAGGCCGTGACAAAATGGAATACAGTATAAATACTTTCTCATCTTTATTCCAATGTGCTTTGGGGTTAGCACAGTATAATCTGGTTTGGTCAATTACCAGTATTTATTAGCTAGGATTTGCCAAACTAAGTGGCAGTAGGCAGGGAACATGGCTCGCAGGATTAGGGTTGCCAACTTTTTTTACAAGAAATAAAGTAAATTCAGCACTATGAAGAATATTAAACAATATTTTAGAAAAAAATATAGTATTTTATTTATTTATACTCGCTACTCGCACAACTTACTAATTTAATATATTTTTTAAAAACTTTATACGCCTCACCACAATTAAAACTGAAAATAAAATAAATGAGGAGCTCATTTTTTATTTAATTAATAGATGCTCTATTTCTACTCTCCCGCCTCTTAGCATGCATTACTGAAAAAAAATTGTGAGCGTCTAAGTATAACGCATAGTAATGCGTTTGCATTTTGATGCTGAAAACAGTATATTGTATACTTTATTTTTGTTAAAATTAAACGTATAATTTAGTGAAAAACAGTATAATACTGTTCAAAACAGTATAGTTGGCAACCCTACGCAGGACCGACGCCCGGTTGGCAGAAAAGTCCTCGAGTGGCGCCCGCTTTCTGGAAATCGCAGTGCTGGTAGGCCTCCCACACGGTGGACCGATGACCGATGACGCCTGGTTTGCCTGCGTAGTTCCTCATTTAGGATTCAATCTTGCAGGGAAACTCCGAGCATGGCCCTCTCCATTGCCCTTTGGGTAACTTTGAGCCTTCTGATGGAGCCCATAGTGAGCGACCACGACTCTGTGCCTTAAGCCATATGTGTTTGAAGACAAAAGTCTTCAACCTGTAGATTAAACGTTCACTATACAGGGATAATGAGACCCGCTACTGTACAATCAGATATGAACATTAAGTTGAAGAATCGAGTAAAAACACCTATCTAAATTTATAATCTTGAACGATGAGTTAATACGGTTGGTAATTACCTAATAAATCTCCCAAAAGATCTTTCTTTCTTCTAATGAGCCCCATTAGATTTAAGTCGGGGTTAAGCGCAGATATTTATCGAGTACTACATCCCTGATCCCAATCTGAAAGCTATGTGTGGTCGACGATTTGTTGAAAGCACATTTGAATTATGGTGTTTATGTTCCGTGAAGTCTGGATGACTCAGTGTGGTGACGGATTGACGACACGGTTGAGCGATCGGCTGCTGCGCAGCATGTCGCGGGTTCGATCCCCGCACGGAAGTAATATTTGTACGACCTACAAGTATTTGTTCCGGGTCTGGGTGTTTTCTATCTATAATATGTATAATGTATTTACAAAAAAAAAATGTATTTAAGTAGTTTATCATCCATCTCGTTACCATAACACAAACATTAAGTTGCTAAGCTTGGGACGAGATGGCGTTGTGTGAAATGTCAAAAAAAAACATAGTGTCACCCCATTCCATCCTGAGGGTGTCGGAAGAGGAAACTAAGAGGTGTCGTAAGGAGGCACCGGCCCTTACACACACACAATGAAACACAGCATAACTGCTTTGCGCCGGACTTATGTGGGATGTGGGGGTGGTAGCTAAACGGGTCCAGATCCTACCACTACTTCTACTACTCAGCCCATAAATAACCCACTCCTGAGTCGGGCCTCCTCCAATTATGTGGAGGGTAATTAGCCAACGCGCCGCGCTGGCTTTCTCTTGCGGCTAGGTGATCTGCATCTCGCGTTCTTTTAGTCTCCCCTTACGGCACCCTAAATATGGTATAGGTTGGTGACATTGTGTATTGTAAATCCGTCACCACACGGAAGAGGTAACAAATGCACAAATTTATTGAATTACACAATGACATATCACAACCCGACACTGTGTATTGTTTGACTGCCTCGTTGGTCTAGTGGTTAGATGTGCTTCCTTTGGATCAACGGGTCCCGGGTTCGATTCCCGGGTCGGGCAAGTGTCTTTGTCTAAACCAGAGGCACTGGCTCGGAGTCTGGGTGTCATTTCTATCTATAATATGTATGTATTTACAAAAAAAAAATGTATATAAGTAGTTTATCATCCATTTCGTTACCATAACACAAGCATTAAGTTGCTTAGCTTGGGACGAGATGGCGTTGTGTGAAATGTCCAAGGATATTTATATATTATATATATCGCTCAAAAAAATTGTTTACCCAGATACTCTTTTGGGTTTATATAAAGAACATACTCACAGGTGTCCAGCATGTTAAGTGTACATAAATAAATATGGCAGCCAAGTTTAAAATAACAACACGGGCCTCTGGAGTAGCGACTTCGTACTTGAGAATGATTACGTGTACATTTCAAGTGTAGTATATTTATTAAAAAAACTTTCCTTTATCTCATAATGAGGTGCCTCTGGAGTGGAAATAGTACTCTAAATGGTATGTGTGCATTTTTTTGTATATACGGTGGACTGATGACTGGCTTTTGGTCGTGGGTTCATACACGTCCATTAACCCGGCTTCTGGGAGAGTAGAGTTATCTTCTCTGCGCTCCACTTAAGCAATTCCTGTCTGGCGCGTCCACGTCGCGGGGGTGGGCATCTTACACTTCAGTAGGCCGGAGTGTGTAGATGGCGGAGTTCAGCAGGGACCCAGTTTTGCGGGGTATATCGCGGAACCCGTGCCCAGGGTTACGGGTGAAGACCTCAACGGTGGGGAAGAGCGGAGACAACAGTTGTCGGTACGGTCCAACCAGCGGAGGAGGCGAGCCACAGGGGCGTTGTACCTGGATCCTGGTGGAGGGCAGCGGTACCCACCAGTACTGTGGTGAAGCGCAAGAACCATATGTTCTGAATTGGTTCACTAACAGATTTCTACGGACACTGAGTCCCTAGAACCGCGATGTAGAAAGCAACGGGATACTACTACATTATTTATTCCCACGAGAGTTGAAGGATGAAAATGCAACACAACAGGAAAGTATGTTTGCCTGGCGACCCGCGTAGCGACCGGCGCTCTGAGTTTTCCGGGACTCACAGTGTAAAATTGGATACCGGCCGAGGGAATGTAGGCAACCAGGCACCCCTTGGAAAGCATGCGACTGGAAGAAAACAATTCCAATTGCGCAAGAACACCCGTATAGGCACTTGGAACGTACGAGGACTCCTTGATGAGGGTAAATTACACATCTTGGATTACGAGCTCCAGCGATGCAACACCACCATTGCCGGTCTAAGCGAGACTCACTGGAAAAGTAGTGGCCACCGGGACTTGGATAAACATACCATCTATTACTCAGGAGATGATTCCAGTAGCTACGCTGGAGTGGCCATTGTAATTCCCAAACAATGGACTAAAGCGGTCTTAGGCTATAACCCTGTCAGCAATAGAATTATAACGATGAAGCTCGGTGCATCTCCCACCCCGCTGAATATTATACAGGTGTATGCGCCCACTAGCGCAGCGAAAGATGAAGACGTAGAACGATTCTACAATGACATTGAATCTTCAATAGCATCAATACCAAATAGAGAACTACTGATAGTACTTGGCGATTTTAACGCAAAAGTGGGTGACACACGAATGGATGTGGGTTTGCGGAATATTGTAGGTAGCTATGGTCTCGGCCAAAGGAATTTTAGAGGAGAGAGATTACTCCAGTTCGCAGCCGATAACAATCTCACCATTATGAATACAGTATTCCAGCAACACAGCAGACGACTGTACACTTGGACGTCCCCTGATGGAAAATATCGGAATCAGATTGACTATATACTTATACGATCTAGATGGCGAAGTTCAATTACGAATGCACACACATTGCCCGGAGCCGACTGTCAATCTGACCACCAACTTCTCGTATGCAACCTCAAACTCAAGTTACGCAACTCCATACCTCGTAAAACTAGCAAGAGGCTAGAAGTAGTGGATCACACGTCCTTCAGGAAACAACTGGCAGCCGATAACAGTACATGGAGGTCACTAGCTCTTGATGATGACCCCGACTCACTCTGGCAGTCTGCAAAAGAGCACATAAAAAAGATTGTACGCTCTTCACAGCCTACTCGACCTAAAGGTAAACACCAACATTGGATGTCAGATGATACCTGGTGTCTAGTAGAGCACCGTCGTGAGATGAAAGCCAGGGGGGCATCTGTCCGGGAATTGAATTTGATGGGTGCACGGATCCAATCTTCTACTCGCAGAGATCGTAATAGCCATCTCAAAAACATCTGCCTAGAGTTGGAAAAAAACGCAGAGCGCCACGAAACTAAAGATTTATTTAAGAAGATTCGAACCATAACTCGTCAATTCAAGCCGAAGACCTGGGCTATCGAGGATCTAAATGGAGTGACTGTAACTGAAATCAAGGATATTGTGGGTGTGTGGAAAGAATATTGCGAGGAACTTTTTACCGATAGCATCATGACACCATCGTGTAACACTAGTATACTTTCACAGAATGCTATGGAACCATCAATCCTGAAAAGTGAAGTTCGATCCGCAATTCATCACCTGAAGGGGAATAAAGCTGTAGGAGCTGACGCGATTCCAATAGAGATCTTTAAAGCAATGGGCGAACACGGGGTTGATATGTTGCAAGTGATCTGCAATCGCGTCTGGGAGACAGAAAAGTGGCCTCGAGACTGGGCACACTCTATATTCATACCACTGCACAAGAAGGGATCAACGAAGAAATGTAGCAACTACAGGCTTATAGCCCTTATTACACACGCCAGCAAAGTACTCCTTCATGTCTTGAATACCAGACTGCAAGCTTTTCTGAATCCCGAAATAGCCATTGAGCAAGCGGGATTTGTCAAAGGACGAGGAACAAGAGAGCAGATCCTAATACTTCGACAGATAATCGAAAAGTCTAGAGAGTTTAACATCCCGCTCTATATCTGCTTTGTCGACTTTCGCAAGGCCTTCGATACCGTGAAATGGCATTTGTTATGGGACGTACTCACACAAATGGGTGTACCTATCCACTTAGTCCGTCTCATACGCCGACTTTACGAGGACGGAACTGCGACTGTCAGGATAGACGACGTTGACTCGGAAAGCTTCCATACACACGCTGGTGTTCGACAGGGGTGCATACTCTCTCCACTCCTGTTCAACATCTATACGGAGTGTATTATGAGAATCGTTCTGGAACAATGGGACAAAGGCATATCAGTGACAAGACCAAGATGATGATAGTGGACCGAGCTGAACTTAACCACCCTGAAATATCCATGATTGGCAACTGTGAAGTTGTCCAATCATATGTGTACCTCGGTTCCACTCTCACAAACACTGGAGGATGTGAAGACGAGATTCGAAGGAGATGTGCAATAACACGATCTGCCGTTGACAAGCTGAAAAGAGTTTGGTGCAACCGTAATATCACCAAAGCCACGAAAGTCCGCCTAATGAGAAGCTTAGTCTTCCCCATATTTCTATATGGTGCAGAAACGTGGACGGTTCGCCTAAAAGACCGACGCAAAATCGACGCACTCGAGATGTGGTGCTGGCGGCGACTGCTGCAAATCCCTTGGACAGCGTTTAGAACTAACGTCTCGATCCTGGAGGAACTAAAAATCAAGCAAAGATTATCGTCGACTGTGCAAATGCGAATCCTCAAGTATTTCGGACACGTTGTTCGAAACGAAAACTCCATGGAGCGGCTCGTTGTCCGGGGGCATGTGGAGGGCAAGCGATCACGTGGTCGATCACCTACGCGTTGGACAGACCTCATTAAGGCTGCGACTCAAACGACTATAGTCCAAAGTTCCCGAGACGCTGAAGACCGTAACAAGTGGAGACGCATCGCGGGGGCTGCCGTGGCCAGTGAAAATGCAGCATCATCAACCACGACCACTCCGTCAGGAGTGAACGACTAAGGAGGAGGATGACTGGTTAAGGTCGCCGAAAAACGATGGATGCGGATGGCCCAGGACTGTCTTTTGTGGAGATCTTTGGGGGAGGCTTATGCCCAGCAGTGGACGTTTTCGGCTAAAATTATGATGATGTTGAGGTGTTGGTATGTGCGAAAATAATTAACTTGTAGGTTAAGACACATGTCACTCTAGCTGGCGTTAGAAAGTTGAGACACCTCGTCCTCACAGCCAAGTCATAAGATAATAACGACCTTGCACTTTAAGGTGATGGATTTAGAATACATGGTGTCTCCAATCCATTCCATACTGGGCGAGGGTGCCGTAAGAATTAAAAAGAAATGACAATGCCGATAAACTAGCCACTAGATAACGATAACTGGACACGAAACCCTGTTCTCACTACACTGCCAATTGGAACGTTTAGATAGTTACCCATAAGGCAGAAGACAAGAGCAGAACATCGGGGTGCCCTGCGTCCCATATTCCCCTGCTAGTCCCAAACAGCCGGGGATCCATGACAAATTCCAACAAAAAAAATAGGTAGGCTGCATATTCGTTGCAAATCCTATAATAAACAAAGTTTCTTACTTAGGTTGGCTTCATGTTGTAAGTTTTAACGTACTTTGGACTGAACTGGTAGCTAAATGACGGGTTGCCGTTGCAAAACATTACGGCTATAAACTCTGCGAGAATCCCTTAATCAAGAATCGACCTTAACTCAAAGGAACAGAGCTTTGTTTCAATTACATCACCCGAGGCTTTTCCGACGGTTTCTGAACAGACAAAACAGACGTCAGCCACGCGACCGCTTCAAATTGCCCGAAAGTTATCCTGAACTTTATGTCTTTGGGATAAGTTCTGGATTCGGGTGGAGGGTAAATTATTACTTTGGACGTTGTCATTCTGAGTTAGCACCGCCACGCGTAAAGTACTTGCGGGGACTCGTTCCTGTTTTTATTTTCTTTACTTTTTTCCTTGTCGTTGCGTTCCCTTTGACGCAAAGTTTAAATATATATTTTTGGGTTTTTGAAATTTGAATTGAATTTATTTAAAAAACAAACATGTTCTTTTCAAATAAAGTGTATTTTCCCCGATGGCTCTAAAAAATAATACAGAATGTTCCAGAATTTGTGGTCCAAAAATGCATACCTTTATGGTAATCATCAATCAATATATATATAACTAGCGACCCACCCCGGCTTCGCTTGGGTGCAATTATGCATGTATTATATATATAAACCTTCCTCTTGAATCACTCTATCTATTAAAACAAAACGCGTCAAAATCCGTTGCGTAGTTTTAAAGATTTAAGCATACATAGGGACGGACAGACGACAGCGACTTTGTTTTATACTATGTAGTGATTTACGTCAACAATTGTAGCAGCTAGTGAGAATCCTTGGTATATACTACTACTCAGCTCTTAAATAACCCACTGCTGATGCGGGACTCCTCTCATTACATAGAGGGCCTACTGTGCCAGCATGGACGGGTTGATAAAGGGTTTCGTTTTTCTTTCTCTTGCCGCTAGGTATTCGGCCTTGTCATTTCCTTTTGTCGGCTCTTACGAGACCCTCAGGATGGAATGAAGTGCTGAATCTGTGTATTCTAAACCCGGATAAATCAAACCGACCAATATTTAAAGCTAAGAAAATGCGACCTTATTATTTTTCACGTTAGTGTGTTTTACATTTATAAATATGGCGTTGTCGAAATCAAATAGTTAGATGGTATGCATATTGAAACCAAAAGAAATATAATTCATATGTCAGATGAGTCTGATAATTATGATCTCATTCGTACCATAGACTGATGATTATTTAATAAAACAAGTTGTATACTTAAATGACATTAGACATTTCAGACGAAAGAAATACTTTTTGGTAATGAAATTCTTATTAATTCATCATCATTTTAACCTATAACTAACCCACTATTGGGCAAGGCCTCCTCCAAATGTATGGCAGGAAATTAGCCCAATGCGCCATGGTAAGACGGATTGGCACTGGGTTTGTACCCAGATCCGAGAGAGGAAGTGGTGGTGGTGTTTTGTTTTTTTTATTTGGTCACTACCCGTTACATTTAGTAGAATCACATATTGTGTACATGTAAATAAATATGCTTGTGTTTCTTTTGTTTGAATTCATTAGGCATGTAGTATGTAGCAGAACGAGGCGTTAGACTGGCAACTATACAAAATAAATAAACTTTCTTTACGTCCACTGTATAGACAAATGTCAGAAGTACGACTGCCACTGAAAGTGTGCATTAATTTTTACAACATGAACACAGATTAAAATTCATAAAGCTTAATTTAACAAATTTATTTTAGTCTGCGATGGCGGCCACATGTATCATGCTTGTAATCAGGTCTCATAGCTAAAATATTGCTTACACTCACGGGTTTAAGCTATGAGGCCTTTTGTGACAATTGCGCAAGCTTGCTCTTTCAAATCAACTATATAAAATCCTTCTGTGTATCTAAAAAGGGGAATTTAAAAAAAAACTACATAGGTTCTTCCCGGTTCTTATCTGTAGTGCTTTCCGTACCGATATTAAACGGCAAATGATAAATTGATATCGATGTGGCAAAAGAGACGTGGCGTATAAATGGAGTTTGATTTGATTTACATTGTTTATTCAGTTTTACTACTAACGCCATTACACACTGCTGAGTCATGCCTCCGCCAGTTAAATGGAGGGTAATTAGCCTACTGTGCCACGCCAGCCAGACTGGTTGGCACCGAGTTTCGTATCAAGTTTTCCGTCTCTGGCAGCTAGGTTTCGACCTTGACATTTTTCTATGTCGGCTTTACGATACCGTCAGTATGGAATGGGGTCAGAATATATAAACCTTCCCCACGGCACGCTGGGAAAAAACGTGTACAAGTCAACCCAGCACGCTTGGATCTAATCTAATCGTCCGCCTGGCTGGCTACTACCCTCAGATCTAAGTCCCTTCACCAATCAGTTTTACTGAGTTCCGTCGTGTGTATGTGAGACCCGGTGCCCGACAAGACATTTCCTGGAATTCCCTGTCCCGACCCTGGTTCCCATCACGCAAGCCTGGGGTAAAGGCATTCAAGTAATTGGTAAAAAAAGATATAAAAGCAACCATTACCCTTAAAATTCATAATCACTTTATTCTAATAGATTTGAATACAGATTCTTCTAAATCATCGGATGTAAGGATTGCATGTTAGCTTCAGTATCCAGAATGGTGCTCTATAAATAAAAACTGAATATTGAAAACAAACGCTACAGTTTCTTTACAACTGATCCCATTTGAGAATGAATGATAAAATACAGAGAATAAGATCTACGCTATACATACATAGACTGGTCTTCGAAATAACTCAAGGGAGTTAAACTTCTTGTATTATTTTGTAGAGTGGCTACTTCGCGACAGGTGCGTACAGCGGATACTCGACCGGTTGTTAGGAGCCAGTTCTGGACCAAAGATACCACAGCCGCCTCTGACAGTCTGATTTTCTAATTTGATTATTTTGTATTATGACTCCTTTAATTTTTCATAAGATGGGCAGAGAGGCTTGATTTCGGTGTCTTACTTGAACTACGAACAGGTTGAACTAAAAATAAAAAAAATAGCCAAGAATTGAAGGCAAACATCCGACTTCAAAACTTTTTTTATTGGTAAACTCTATTTTGAGTTTTGTAGTGGTAGGATTTAAAACTATATAAAGGCTTTTTAACGGACACTAATAATATAATAGACGCTTTATAATGTAATAATGTGCCTAATAACCAATTTAAGTCTGACATAAATAATTAGAGGAGCAATTAAACCAAGGCTGTGTCCACTAACATTTTGTCCTATTGTCTCATTCATCATCATCATTTCAGCCCTAAAATGTCCCACTTCTGAGCCTCCTCCAATTACATGGAGGTCAATTAGCCTACTGTGCCACGCTGGCCAAACGGGTTGGCACAGGTTTACTTATCAAGTTTTACATCTCTTGTGGCTAGGTTATCGGCCTTGTCGTTTCCTTTCGTCGGCTCTTACGACACCCTCAGGATGGAAAGGGGTGGTTACACTATGTATTCTTAATCCGTCACCAAGAATCTGTCACAAAGCCTATGCTCATATGTAATCGAAATTACACACATTTTGAAAATCTTAATAAGGTCAATAATTTAAAATTTTATTTATTTACCTAATTTATATCGCCTTCCACCAGATTGCCGGTCCACCGTGTAGGAGGCCAATGGCACATAAAAAGCCAGTATTTATTTGGACTTTCATCAATACTCCAAATTTTATTTACAAGTCGGCTTTCTTGGCACGCTCATATAAAACATTAACTGCATTTTACGCGCCGATCCTAAAACAAATTACATATATACGGCACTACTCAAGATCTTATACATTTCCGGTATTTAAGCCGAACTCGTAAAGAAACATTTAATTTGCTATCAATAAAATACTATGACATTCAATAACCGTCTTTATGGCCGATCGCAATAAAGCTCCACAATCGAAAAATTCGATCGTCTTTGTCGCAAAAAGTGAACATAAATTTTGTTTTATGTATTTTCTGTACAATTTATACTCTAAAGGATGGAACAAAAAGGGTGTACATATATTAGGAGAATCGACAATAGTGTTCATAGAGAGCATCATCATTTCAGCCAAAAGACGTCCACTGCTGGACATAGGCCTCCCCCAAGGATTTTCACAAAGTCCATAACTGGGCCGCCCGCGTCCATTGTTATTCACCGACCTTACCCAGATCATCGGGCCACAGGGTGGGAGGCCTACCAGCACTGTGCTTTCCGGAACGCGGTTGCTACTCGAAGTTTTTCTTACTCACTGCCACTTAAGTTTACCAATCCTTTGGGCTAAGAGGGTAACTCTGGTTTGCCTGCGTATCTCCTTATCTCTGATACTGTATACCAAATAATTCTGGAATCTATTGTTCTTAAAATATCGGTCAAAATCTGGTGATGAAATGTGTTGTAATTAGAAAAGTGTGCATAGGGAGCCGAAGAAACGGCTTGGAGGATAAGTTACATGGCAAATTTGTGATTTTAACATCAAAACGTATAATTAAGCGCAGAATATTCAAGAAACATTGTTGAGCACTGATTACTAAGCGTGTAAGACAATAATCAGGATTCCTAGGTGGCTCATTGCAGCTTAAACCATTTGACAGATGACGTTCTCAGTAACAGAACTGAAATATCACACACAGCTCATAGTACAACTAAATGTTAGATACTATACGTCCGTCACCAATGACAAGGCCAATAAAAATTAAATTAAAAATTTAAATAAACCCCCGACACAATGACCTAAGTAACCTATAAAAAGTAAAAAATAAAAAAATAAATCGCGTTGGGGGACCGCTCCTATTTAATTATTACCTGAAACCCTGGTCCCTGGTTACTTAGGTCATTGTGTCGGGGGTTTATTTAAATTTTTAATTTAGTTTTTATTTTCTGCTTTTTATAGGTACACGCTTATTATGATGTTTGTAATGTGCACTTGATGCGCTTTCATTTGAGACCACACTCGATTATATTTACAGACTTTCGGTTATTCTTTCCCACTTTCACCCCTCATAACTTTTAAACGACTCAACCGATTTTCATCAAACATATCTAAGAACACTCGCCCGTAACTCACCTGTCATAGAAAAAAAAAAAACTGTATTGAAATCGCTTCATCAGTTCGCGAGCTACGGTGCCACAGACAGACAGACACGTGAAACTTATAACACCCCTCGTTTTGCGTCGGGGGTTAAAAACCTAGCTACAAGAGAAGGAAATCTTGATACGATATCCTGTACCAATCTATCTAGCCAGCGTGGGTAATTACCCTACTCATCAGTGGGCCATCTATGAGTAGTAGTAGTGAAACTACTACTACTTAACCCACAAATGACCCACTGCTGAGTAAGGCCTCCTCCCACTACAGGGCCATTAGGCCAGTGGCACGCTGGCCAAACGGATCGCACAGGTTTTCATTTCAAGTTTTCCTTCTCTTGCCGTTAGGTTATCGGCCTTGTCATTTCCTTTTGTCAACTCTTACGACACCCTCCGGATGGAATGGGGTGGTGACACTGTGTATTCCAAATCCGTCACCACACGGACTGTGGTAGAAAAACGCCAACTTAGATAATCACTACATAGTATAAAACAAAGTCGCTGTCGTCTGTCCGTCCCTATGTACGCCTAAATCTTTAAAACTACGCAACCGATTTCGAAGCGGTTTTTTGTAATAGATAGAGTGATTCAAGAGGAAGGTTTATAATATGTATAATACATGCATAATTGGACCCGTGCGAAGCCGGGGCGGGTCGCTAGTAACAAAATAAACTATTTGTACACAGAAATATTATTCCGGAAGAATGTACACTTCGGATGTGTGTATATAGGATTTATATCACGCCCAGTAGTATGGGTAATATATTTTAAAAGCGGTTAAGTTATAAATCTTTTATATGAGCACTTCAAGTCGATATTTTTCTTTTAAACTATCCGAAGCAATATTGCGAAGCCATTTCGTATTTTTATGGAAATGGTGGATTTAAGATGAGAATACATTACATAAGACCAGCTTCTGACCACGGCTTCCAGCGTTTGGATTTCGAACCTAAACTAAACCTAAGGATTAAAAGATAATTAAACAAATTGCGGTATTAAGTGATGGATTTAGAATACCTAGTTCCACCCAGAGGGTACCGTAAGAGCCGATAAAAGAAAATAACAAGGCCGATAACCTAGCCGAAAGAGAAGGAAAACAGTAATTTCTGGGCTAAGTTGTAGTAGTATAATAAAACTAATCCTTATTACATGAAGTAGAAGGTCGTCAAAATCGGTTCAACCGATTGGGTGGGATATTACCCGAAATAAATTACTTATTCATTGGTAATCATCACTACATAGTATAAAACAAAGTTGCATTCTTTTGTCCGTCCCTATGTATGCATAAATCTTTAAAACTACGCAACGGATTTTGAAGCGGTTTTTTTTAATAGATAGAGTAATTCAAGAGGAAGGTTTATAGGTATAATATAATTGCACCCGTGCGAAGCCGGGGCGGGTCGCGAGTATATTATATTAAATTCTTGTGTCACAGTTTTAGTGTTTATACTCCTCCGAAACGGCTTTACCGATTTTGAGGAAATTTCATATTTATATTCAGTAGGTATGAGAATAGGTTTATAACAATTTTTTTCACCCCTAAGTGTTAATGGTGGTTCACGACAAAAAAAATTTTTTTATTTATTGGACAATTTTTTTATGATACAATATACGAAAATACATATAATCAAAGACCAACCCATATTTATGTTTAATAGTATTGTTTATAGTATAAGTATGTACTAAATGCTTAGTAAAAACAGTAGGTACCATCACTTTTCCTTCATCGGATTGGAGGAGGCAGTGAGTTATTTATGGAGCGAAAGCTTAATTTTTTTAACCCCCGACGCAAATAGAGGGGTGTTATAAGTTTGACGTGTCTGTCTGTCTGTGGCTCCGTAGCTCGCGAACGGATGAAGCGATTTCAATACAGTATTTTTTTTTGTATGAAAGGTGAGTTACGGGCTAGTGTTCTTAGATATGTTTAATGAAAATCGGTTAAGCCGTTTAAAAGTTATGGGGTTCACCCCCAGTGGGGAAGATTAACAGAATGTCTGCAAATATGATCGAGTGGGGTCTCAAAAATCTACATTATAATAAGTGTGTACCTATAAAATGCATAAACTAAAAATTAAATTAAAAATAATTTAAATAAACCCCCGACTCAATAACCTATTTCCCTTTAAAAAGTAAAAAATAAAAAAAATACATCGCGTTGGGGGACCAGGGGTCAGGTAATAAATACGTAGGAGCGGAGAATTAATTTTTTTTTGTCATCATTGTATTTGAATCATTCATCAATAAGCTGGCTTGTTCAAAAGTATCAAGATCATTTCATTGAACCTTATCTGTTGGATTTCCCGTTTTAACGCGAATATTATCTTAGGGTTTAATTCGGTCAATAATTTATCCAATTTTACAGCAAATCAGCTCCTTTGAATGCTTTATTAGCCTGTAAAGATTTATTTTGCCGATAGTGACAAATTGTCAGCGAAGTTTAGGATAAACGACGCCAATTTAAATGAGATTTCAAATTGTTTTTAATACAAAATGAATTTAGAGGAATGTCCAGATTTACCGCGTTGGTGGCACTCCCGTTAGAAGTTACTACTACTCAGCCCATCAATGACCCACTGCTGAGTCGGACCTCCTCCCATCACAGAGAGGGAAAATAGCCTACTGTATGCATATATGACGTTTGGGGCGCCACAGGTTCGCGCGAACTTATTCAATTGTGGTGCCTTGCTGAGACGGCGACCCTTCAGCGGGACATACAAGGAGTTACAGTCTAGATAATGGAAATTAGCTTATGTTCGCTACAATTATTATTATTTTTTCCTTTTGTAATCTTCACGTCTATTTTTGTTTTAAAATTAATATTACTGTCCTGTATGATCCTGTATCTTGCACTTCTTGTATGTATTCTGCTGAATAAATGTGTGTTCTTCTTCTTCTTCTTCTTCCTTTCCTTAAAATACATAGTGTCACCACCCCATTCTATCCAGGGGGAGTCGTAAGACCCAGAGCAAAAGGAAGCCAGAAACATAGCCACAAGTTAAGGAAAATTTTGTATGTAACTTTTTTTTTTTTATTTTTATTTTTTTTTTGTTCGCCCCGGTTAATATTCTTGGCCGGCCACGGGGATGGCCAGCGAGGGGAGTGTGGGACTCTCCCCCATAGTGGGGGCCTACCCACTAAACCTCCCCGGGGTGCTCCAACTCGCGTCCTGTTGCGGCATTGTGGCAATGCAGAACCACGCCGCCGCAGACGAGGAGGCCCTCCTCCTCTCCTCAGGCTCCTTACGCGCCAACCTGTCTGGCTAACGCGGCACAGTAGTCTAATAACCCACCATGTTTTTTTTTACTGGAGTAAGCCCGGCCTAGTTGTGGGTCATTTATTTATGGATTGAGTTGTTGTAGTAGTATTTCTATACTGCCTCGTTGGTCTAGTGGTTAGATGTGCCGCCTTTGGATCAACGGGTCCCGGGTTCGATTCCGGGGTCGGGCAAGTGTCTTTGTCTAAATCAGAGGCACTGGCTCGGAGTCTGGGTGTCATTTCTATCTATTATATGTATGTATTTACAAAAAAATATATATCTAAGTAGTTTATCATCCATCTCGTTACCATAACACAAGCATTAAGTTGCTTAACTTGGGACGAGATGGCGTTGTGTGAAATGTCCAAGGATATTTATTTATTATTATATTTATACAATTTACGTGAGTTCCCAAAAACACTATAGTTCACAAGCCAGTAAACAAATAAAGAAAGATTCTCAAAAGATATCGCACAGTTCGGAATAAAATTATCATTATTCGACAATAATGTATTCACAATAAATTGATACTTAACGCAATAAATTATTCCGAAGCGTGAATTTTCTTGTCAATAATGATTTGTCGTTGTTGTATTCAATACTAGTTACTGTTATCGGATTCACATGCAGGGCCTTTCGAAATTTCATCCAAGTGTCAAACTTCTGCCGACAAAAGTAAACTTCATCTTTAAAGTTTTATAATTTCCTTTACCAAATCAATGGAAATTTAGTATACGAGTGAAAGCGTAGTATATAAATAGATAAATTTAAATGATTCCTACCTGAGGATGCTATAAGATCCGGCAAAAGGAAAATACAAAGCCAAATAAACTACCCGCAAGAGAATAAAATAAATAAATAGATAAATATCCTTGGACATTTCACACAACGCCATGTCGTCCCAAGCTAAGCAACTTAATGCTTGTGTTATGGTAACGAGATTGATGATAAACTACTTATATACATTTTTTTTTGTAAATACATGCATATTATACATAGAAATGACATTCAGACTCCGAGCCAGTGCCTCTGGTTTAGACAAAGACACTTGCCCGACCCCGGAATCGAACCCGGGACCCGTTGATCCAAAGGCGGCACATCTAACCACTAGACCAACGAGGCAGTCAAGAAGGAAGTTGCGAGATCGAATCAGAAAAGAGGAGATACGCAGGCGAACCAGAGTTACCGACAAATCACACAGGATTGCCAAACTCAAGTGGCAATGAGCAGGGCACATAATGATTTCTTAGGTTTTCGCGATTATTACACATTGAAATTAAACACTTTTTAACGGATTTATCGCGTGTACACGCGATAAATCCGTTAAAAAGTGTTTAATTTCAAGCAGGGCACATAGCTTGCAGGACTGACCCCCGATGGGGTAGAAAAGTGCTTAAGTGGCTGCCGCTTCCGGAAAGCGCAGTGCTGGTAGGCAACCTACACGGTGGATCGAAGACCTGATTAAGGTCGCCGGAAAGCGTTGGATGCTGGCGGCTTAAATCCTTGGGCGAGGCCTATGCAGTCTTCCTAACCTACAGAGCAAGTGATTTTCCCTTCATGGAGGTTAATTAGCCTATTTGGCACAGGGTTTCGTATCAAGCTTTCCTTCTCTTACGTCTAGGTTTTCAGGCTTTTCACTCTCTTTTGTAGACTCTTGCGACACCTTCATGATCAAAGGAGTATACAATAAAAATATAAATATAAAAAGAGTTCGTAGGAAACATATTTTCTTTCTTTACAAAATGACACCATAATATATATTTTGAAATCACTTAAACGTTGCATAGCTCTCACTTAAAGGGAAAACCTAACTTGACTGCTAAGTTCACAAACACGACGTTTCTAACTGGTTTATCTAGAACATATTACAACTAAGTGCATTTAATGGAGCACGGTAGCGCGCGCCAAGTGTAATAATTTCTCGCACCTTCTTGTTAACCACTTTCTACGTGATTGGTTACACGTATTTATATTTGGCTCAAAATTTAGGTCTACGCTAACCGCAGTATCCGTTACTCGATTTTGGTTAAGTGATTATGTATAACGATTATTACTGATATATTTTCGCTGGTACATTGCTGTTCTGTAAATTGTATTTTGTTTTATTATTGTAATTTTACAGTTTAAAATAAGGTAATGAATGGATTTAGTTTCGAAGCCACATTAGAAATGATTGCAATAAAATTATGTTTGTATGTTATGTCTTCTGTTTAGTGACTGATTAAGAATATTGAGTGTCACCACCCCATTCCATCCAGGGTGTCGTAAGAGCCATCAAATTGAATTGATAAGGCTGCAAATAAAGCCGCAAGGGAAGGAAAACATGAAACGAAACCCCGTGCCAACCTGTCTGGCCAGCGTGGCACAGTTACCCATTACCCTCCATGTAGTTGGAGGAGGCTAGACTCAGTACTGGTTCTTTTATGGGCTGATTGGTAGTAAAAGTATGTATGTTGATTATATTACAGGTATTAACAACATAATTGATCAACATTAAAAGAATAATTGATTTTAAAACCATTTTTCTATTTACTGTATATTGAAATTTATGGATTACCATATAAGTCATCATCAGCACCATTTCCGCCCATAAATATCCCACTACTGAGCCGAGCCTCTTCCAAATTCGTAGAGGAAAATAAACGTACTCATAGTGAGATACACTGGCAAGTGTGGGCACAGGTTTTGTATCAATTACTTCGTGGCTAGGTGGTCTACTTCTTGCGTTGCTTAGTCCGCTCTTACGATACCCTCTGGGTGATTTGGGTTGGTAACATTGTATTCTAAATCCATCACCCCACGGGTAACAGTTCATCATCATCATCATTAACATTTAAAAATATTCAATTTTTGTTTTAAATCATTTAAATCTTTGAGCCCACACAACAATTACCGTTTGTTATATTCATTATTTTGTCGTCGTTTATAATCAGTGAGATTGCACAAATTGAACATTAAGAATGATGTTCAACAAATTCATTAGTCAATCACACGTTAATCATTTTATTCCTTATACAGGCAAATACTCAATAGCTATTTGTATCAAATCAATCAAGATAAATTGACACCTAAATTGTTCAACCAATTGTATTATAGAAATCAACACCCACGCCATACAATATAAAAACATGGGCCGCTCCCAAAATCGTTAGCCGGTAACTAATTCCATATATGAATTTTAAAATGCAACAGAATATACATTCAATAAATTGATTCGTATAATATTTCAAATAAAATCGCACCAAAAGTTGCATGTCATGAAATGTGAACATTAAAATATATTTTATTTTAGCTTGGCGAATTGTTTTAATATTAATATTTCATTTTTCATTTAAGTGTAATGGATTTATACTTTAATTATATAAAATCATTAAAATAATACAGTTAAATATAACTGGCTTATTAGTATAAGCCTGGTCATTCAAAGAGAAAACTCTGCCAGTATTATAGGCACATTACCACATCGGCACAATACATTAAATTAGATTTATTTTCTTTTAATCTTAAATATTAAAATAAATATTTGTCTGTATGTCCTTTATACAATTGTAAACTAGGCATTTTAATTTGGTATCAAGTTTTCCTTCTCTTGCGGCCAGGTTTTTGGCCTGAGGTTGGAATGAGGTGGTGACACTATGTGTCCTAAATCGTACACCACACAAAGAATATATATCTTCACTTATATATAAAAATGAATTGCTGTTCATTAGGCTCGCTAAAGCTTAAGAACGGCTGGACCGATTTGGCAAATTTTGGTCTAGGGACGATTTAAAAGGAGAAACACTCTGGAATTATCATTCAGGTATTTGTTGATTCTGAGGCGGTACGAAGATTGCCGGGTCAGCTAATACTTAATAATTTTAAAATGGGTTTTATAAACATCATTATTATTATTTTACACGATACAACAAATGTTGTATGGTGACTATTGCCTAACAGAGACAACGAACTTATGGAGTCATGGTAACGTGACGGATGTGACCCAAAACATTCAATGGGGTAGCGTGGGCGAACGAGATTGCCGAGTGATGTGTAACGGTTGGAAGTTCCGCAACAAGATATTGTATGAATAACAAACACTTGAGTTTGTGAGTGGAGACCGCGAATAGGCAAGCGTAGTGTAGGACGACCCTCTGCTAGATGGAGCGACGATCTGCGAAAGGCTGCGGGCAGCGGCTGGGTGCGTCAAGCCGAGGACAGGGCGCTATGGCGCTCTTTAGGGGAGGCCTATGTCCAGCAGTGGACTAATGTGGGCTGATGATGATGATGAACAAACACTTATGGGACTTGAGAGAAGCTCAAAGGTAAAATTGAACACAGATATATGTAAAGCTTAGATGACGTTAAGTAACCCCATTCCATCCTGAGGGTGTCACACAATATCACCAACCCATACTATATTTAGGGTGTCGTAAGAGGCGACTAAACGCAAGGGGCACATCACCTAGCCCCAAAAGAAGGAAAACTTGATACAAACCCTGTGCCGGGTTGGCACAGGGTTTGTATCAAAGTTTCCTTTCTCCTTCTTGCCAGCGTAGCACAGTAGGCTAATTACCCTCCATATAACTGGAGGAGGCCCGACTCAGCAGTGGGTCATCTTTGGGCTGAGTAGTAGTAGGAAGTTATGTTAAGCGTCAGGGGTCACAATTGCCCCCTCGACTGTCCTGCCACCTTGCCGTGGGAGCAACTAGGAGTCGGGAAGGTAATCTTCGGATAACCAATGGCTTTCTGTAGCAGAGATGAAAATGTGTCTCACCTAAGAGTACCTATAGGGACACAACAGGAGAAGAACACGAGTAGAGACTCTCTGTTTTACATCAAAAGTCCTAGAGGGAAGCGTACAGCGCTTTGGAAACATCTGAAGGTAGAGCTCAGCTCCCCTCTCTAACTGACTGTGGAGTCTGCGGAGTTTCGCGAATGACACGCAGACACTTAATGGTAGGTTTTAGTGGGTAAACCGGTTCGCAACTCACAATCTCCACGCGACCGGGACTCCCACATAACCCAGCCTTGTCCCTCCGGCTGGGGACCTAAAAAAGATTTCCCAAACTCTATATAAAAGGTTCGTGGTCGAGTCGAAGACCAAGTCAAATGGGGCAGTGGGGAACTCTTGGGCCCACAGCTCTCCACTGCGAAGAGACGTCTGGGTTTTTAGTGGGTAGGCAGTGCGCACGATCATCTGTGCGCCCTGGAGTCACCACATGTCCCGGTCGCCTTCCATCTTAGACCGTGAACCCGTAAAAATGGTGTTCCGTGAACCCATAAAAAAAACAGGTTTATGATATCCCGTGTACACAAAGTCGCGACCCGCGAGGCAGGCGGATATGGAGACGCCGTACATGTTACTGATCGGCGGATCAGAGTCCCATATACCCCACACTGTCCTCTCCCCGGGCCTTAGTGCATAGTCATGATAACCCACGCAAAAAAGTTAAGTCATGAATTACCTGTGAAGAGGTATCCCTGAAGCCTCTAAGTTCTTTGAAAGAAGCAGCCTATTGTACTAAAATTACTAACGGCTAAGTTAGCTTATTTTCGCGCTCTTTTAGTAGCTCAATGACGACCTCAAAATGGTATAGGTGAACGACAGCTATAGACAGATACCCTGCCAGTCAAACTAAATTAAGCTCTAAGCATTGTTAAACTAAAGCTCTGATTTCAGCAACAACAATCACATTTCTAAAAACAAAACTTGATTCCACCGTGCGACCAAAATTCATACAAAACGTAACAATTTCAAATTACAACACAGATAATGAAGAACATAAATTAAAGTTGTTCGATTTCGTACTTTATCAAAGTTGGTTAAAGTCGATAATTGTCGCAACATTGTTCGAGACGTGACCGATAAGCTTTATTCTCAAGTTTCATTATAAAAGTCATGTATTTCTGATAACTGTGAACACTTAAGTAAGCTAAACCGTTTTAGTCTACTTCACACAATGGGTGGTAAAGTTCTTAGTTCGTACATTGCTACACGCTGCATATGGCACATCGGAAAACTGAAGTGAGAATTTATATTTGATTTACAATCTTCTAAACGGAAATCTTATCAATATAACAACTAGAAAATAACCATGATTTATTGTAACTAGCGGCTTGCCCCGGCTTCGCACGAATATTAAGCAAAAACTGGCAAAAATAGGTACTGCAGGATATCTCCTAAATACCCAATGTTGAAAAAACCGTTTTACTTTTCAATTATTTATATTGCGCCAATATTGGTAACTTACTCCGTAATACGGAACTTTCTTTTTTAATTTTTTTTTGTAGTTTGTATAAAAATATCATAATTATATCAATAAAAAAACTAAGTACGCATTTAATTATCATCATTTGCATAAAGTAATAAAATAAATTGCAAGACTTAAAACATAAAATACATTTACATGTTAATATGTAAAAAAATCAAACTACAATCAAACAAATTACAACTACCTGTGTTTTACCTACCATATTGTTTGTCAGGACTTGTAATTCAGTTTCCCAGTACAATAGAAGTTGCGACTACATCGCTTTATCGATTAAGATGTTGATATGATTTATGCCACTATAATGGCGGTTGTAAAACCATAAAGTATTAATAACTTTATACGAGTTCAAGAGTGGATGTTTTTCCTAGTATGAAATGCGACGATAATCATTAGATTGTAGATATTAGACGTCACAGGTTTGATTCCAGTCTCGAGCAAATGTATTGTCGGAGAAAAAAGGTTGAGTGTATGTTTTTTTAATGTAATATTCATCATGTTCATTGATGACTTCATCACTTTGTCAAAATATTTTGATAATTCGCACTATTCCTGGAACAAAGAAGTATTTCAGGAGCTTCAGAAAAGGTCGTATAGTTTTAATTAGGAGTTCTAGCACTATGTTTCATACATAAAATCTTAGGTCACAGTTGCCTTCACCCACACCCTGTTTTTTTTAATTTAGGAACAGCATAATGTCCTGAAAGATGAACTAAAAATACTGTTACTTCTGTATTCCACAAAACACAAAGAATATTTTGGAGGGGTCCAATCTTGCTTTTCCGCGATGTATTTTCAATTAAATATATCGTAAAATAAAGAAGTAACTGCAACTACACTTTCCGCATTGTGAAGTTTTGTTGGGCGAAATGTATTTAACAATAATTACACACAAACTGTCATCTAAAAGTTTCGTAGAAGAAATTAGTAATTAGAATTACTATTTACATTTTTACGCTTTACAATCACTACATAGTATAAAACAAAGTCGCTGTCATCTGTCCGTCCATATTATGTATGCTTAAATCTTTAAAGCTATGCAACGGATTTTGAAGCGGTTTTTTAATAGATAGACTGATTGAAGTGGAAGGTTTATAATATGTATAATACATGCATAATATTGTAGAGAAACACTGATAAATTTAGATGTTCATCATTGCACCCATGCGAAGCCGGGGCGGGTCGCTAGTAATTGTATAAAAGCAAATATGCATATCTCTATTTTATGCTGGAATTTTATGTTTTCTAAGGTCGCAAAATTTTAGCATTTTTGCATTTATTCTTGTATTCGTGTCGATAGCTTCACGAGATTTTAACAGAAGGTGTAAACCATGATGCTCGCTTTATGCACGCAATAAAACATTTTGTGGTGAGATGTAATAATAATGATTTACATACACATTTAATAAAAAGAACCAATATGGAAAAACGTGGTGAAGCTATGAATTTAAAATCGATCCCACGGACAAATAAAAACTCTTAAGCCTCCACAAAGAAGTGGATAGTAACACCAACCTAAATTCCATTTACTATTCAGTCTGTAAAAGTTTTACTTACTCCAAATGCCCAACTTTCCTTTTAAAAAGACCCAAAACTACTAACTTAACACTCACGGCGGCGTACCATTAAAACTCGAAGTTTTAATAAATAAACGTAACGTCCAACTGATCTTGATCGTTTGTCAGTTGGGGGAAAGTTTGCGGAAACTATTGACAAGTGGACCAAATCAATTTGGTCAATATATTTTTAATGTCACTTGCTGCTGCCGCGGCAGTGCTCGCGTGGACTGTAATTGGTGCATGGTCGTTGTATTATTTTTTTATTTATGTCTACATACAGGTTTACAGTTTTTTTTAGTATAAAGATTTTTATATTTATAGTATAGAGTTATATAGTTTCACTAGTGACCCGCCCCGGCTTCGCACGGGTGGAACTGTGCATCCAAAAACCTTCCTCTTGAATCTATCTATCTATTAAAAAAATCCGCTTTAAAATCCGTTGCGTAGTTTTAAAGATTTAAGCATACACATGGACGGACAGAGACAGCGACTTTGTTTTATACTATGTAGTGAGTGTATATGTCGTGATAAAGCAACAAGAAATCCAACCTCTTTAATATATGAGTCTCATACTTTTTCTACTAAATCCATAGATGACCCACTGTTGAGTCGGGCTTTCTCCAGGTTCATGGAGGGCAATTAGCCGACTGTGCCATGTTGGATCGACGGGTTGGCACAGGGTTTCGTAGTAAGTTTTCCGTCTCTTGCGGCCTTGACAGCTCCTTTTGTCTGCTCTGATGACATCCTCAGGATGGAATGAGGTAGAGACACTACATATACTTGACTGCCTCGTTGGTCTAGTGGTTAGATGTGCCGCCTTTGGATCAACGGGTCCCGGGTTCGATTCCCGGGTCGGGCAAGTGACTTTGTCTAAACCAGAGGCACTGGCTCGGAGTCTGGGTGTCATTTCTATCTATAAAATGTATGTTTTTACAAAAAAAAAATGTATGTAAGTAGTTTATCATCCATCTCGTTTCCATAACACAAGCATTAAGTTGCTTAGCTTGAGACGAGATGGCGTTGTGTGAAATGTCCAAGGTCCAAGGATATTTATTTATTAATGGGGTGGTGACAATATTAAAAAAAAAAAAAAAAAAAATCACGGATACACCACCCCGTATAAATACTAGTAAACTTGCCAAATCACATAAGATTTATAACCACAATTGTATTTATTAAACGAACTTCTGCTTTATTATAATAACCCTTTATGCAGGGGCGTTTTAAAAACATGGAATTCATAAGTTCGCTTTTTAAATACACATACTAAAGCAGGCCAAAGCTAATCAAAATCTGTAAAGCCATTACGGCGTTACGGTAAAACAAATAGTCATTGAGGGTAGCCTACATTCCAATAGTAGCACTCTGTACTATTCATCTCGGTCGTGAGTTTTTGTCGGGCCACGGAATAATTGACCAACAGATGCTGTGCTACCGTCATTTTTTTTCTTTGCCTCACAGTCGATCTCGTTTTTGGTAGAACTCTGTTACAGCGCGGACACTACTTACCAGAATTATTTGAAACGGAATTAATTTTGCCCTATTTGCCGTTTGCATTTGTAACCCTACTAAAATTTAAAAAAACGAATGCTTGTAAAAATGTATGGATGGATTTTGGTTACTCTTTCACCTAAAAACTTTACAATAATATAGCTTATAAATCAGAATAACACATAGGGTCGGGGATAGTGCAAATCCACGGAACTACCATTGGATAATTCCGCGTATCTGACAAATGTAGCCAATTTGAAATGTCGCACAAAATGCACGCAATATCCTAATTTTTTATAAGACTTTAATATATTTCTACTTTTAACAATAAATAGAACACATAAACTATTACTCTCTCTGTAAAAATGATGTCAATAGCCGTTGAAATAACAAAAAATATAAACTTAAAACCATCTCCTGTAAACCTACAAGCTGTGCAGATACGCACACTTTACGTATGGTAGATTCGCGGATTTGCACTATCCCCGACGATAGGCGAATTTTATTTAAAAAAAATTGTAACTATATTGTGTAATTTTTCCAAAATATAACAATGAGCATCAACTAACTAGTTTTTTTTCCGAAAATATTAATTCTATCACCTCGCGGGTAAAACTGCGGGGCGCAGATAGTATAAAATAATAATATGTTTTTTGCCAACCCGTCTGGCTAGCGTGGCACGGTAGGCTTATCACGCTCCATTTAATTAGAGGAGCAACAGTGGGTCATCTATGGGCTGAGTATTAGTAGGTAAATTTAATAAATTAAAAAATAATGTTATCGTTGTTCGGGAGTGTCCATTCAGTACACAGCAGTAATCGCCTCCTAAGCCACTGTAATAAAAAGACTCATTCTATAACGCGTATGGAATATCGTGATATTTTGATTAGATAGTAGTAATTTTGTAATTTTTTGAATCGAGTATTAGTGGCGGTGTAATTTGGTGTTTTCGGTTTTATTAGCGTATTCTGATTTCCTGTAATTTAGTGTGTAGCCCGCCTTAGTTGATGTATTAAGGCGGCCAAGCACAGCAGATGGGAGAGGTGACTTTTAAAATACAATGTGTCACCAAGACAAAACATATAAACTGTATCGTAAGGGCAGTTTACAATCATTTAATTTACGAACACAACACACCAGACTCAGACCAAGTACCTCTGGTTTACACAAAGTCACCAACGTCTAGACCAACGAGGCAGTCGATCTAGGGGTTGAATGTGGGATGAAGGGATCACTTAGATTATATTAATAATCATCATCATTAATGATCCACTACGCAGCCAGGCTACCTTGTCATTTCCATTTGTCTGGATTAGTCCTTTGGATTAGTTTAGACTGGTTAGATTTAATCAATTAATATTATTTTGTACAAGTTCTAAACATTGAAGGCCTAATTTATAACAGCTGTCATTT
The DNA here is from genome assembly GCA_905475355.2 of Clostera curtula. Lineage (NCBI taxonomy): Eukaryota > Metazoa > Arthropoda > Insecta > Lepidoptera > Notodontidae > Clostera > Clostera curtula. Next base: position 5,320,324 of record FR997822.1, read on the forward strand.
AATCGAGCTATAAAAGATATAATGATTGTCATTGGACAGCCAAACGAAAGGGACAGCGACATTTTATAATAAACGCTATAATATTGCTGTCCTTTTCATAGCTGTTGCTTGTTTTCTGATTATATTGAGTTATTGATTGATAGCTTTTGAATAAGTCCTTTATTCCTTTCCGTAAAAGCCTTTGACATCTTTATTAGTTCATTAGTATTAGTTGTAAAAAAAACCTTAGTAAAATATAATTGAATTATTAAATACCGGATTGCGTAACTTAGGGAGTTGGAGCTTCAAATTAATTCTTTATCAATAACTATCGGCGTCTATAAATCTCGCGATGCTCCAAAGATTGTATTTGAAAGCCTTGTTATTTTGCTTTTGAGATTTAGTCAAAGATACAGTAGTGATGTTCGAAATGTTACGAATATAATATTTTACACAATTTTTTTGTAATATTGTATAGTCTTAAGCTGGAAAACTCAGTGAAAGCATCATGTAAAGAGAAAACAAAGATTGAATGGTGAACATTTAATACTATCGATTATTTTATCCTGTTGCTACAGTAACACCGCCAACCCATTACAAAACCTTTTTCAAGTTGTTTTTTTTAATTTATTCAAATTCTAGACACATATACAAAGGATCACTTTTATGTACTGTCAAACGTCAAAGTCAAATCATTTATTTTGCATAGGACACAATGGACACCTACAAATTGTCAACATATTAATAACATGTATACAAAGCAAAGTAATATATTTTAGTTTACCACCAGTTCGGAACGCAACCACTGCTGAGAAGAACTGGCAAACTTACAGGGCTTGTCATTCTTTTTTTATTACTTTGAGATCCTATTTAATAATGCAATATATGTATAACCAACAAATAACAGTACTAAAAAGAGACGAGGATTTAGAATAAATTAATACGTTTAAGCAGCTGTATACCTGAAAAGGATCATAGGACATTTTTAGCGTAGGGCCAAATCCTTTATGGACTATTTTACACAGACGTAAAGCTCATGGGGCCTAGCCAATTGGCTTTCGAAACGTATTTTGTGGGAGAATATAAAGGATTGACATTGAGAAAAAAAAACAAATCTCATACATTTGTTTTTTTTCTATTACTAAAAAACACATTACACGCAGCGCAGGATAGTTCACTGAATCTCACATCACTGAGGGGATTATTTCTTGGTTTCACTGGGTATATTATAATTGCCTTGCCCTTCGAGGGTGTGGTTCAGGAGCCAGAACACTCGACTACGCATTAAACCCTCAATATCATTATACGTCTCTCTATATTAATACGTCTCCTTTGGGACGCCACAGTTTTGCGAAGCCTAGTTCTACTCTGTCCTTCCACGGGCTGTCCATCAAGGATTTTACCCTGACATAAAGGTGGAAGCCAGTCATCCAATATTATATATTGTTTATTTCTACCATATATTATTTTATTTATTTCTATTTTTAGTTCTTTTATTATTATGTTTTGACTATTGAAAAATATTCGTAATAAATTATTTGAATATAAAAAACATTTTGACTTTGATTTTATACATCGACTTCGACATTACGTCAACTCCACAAAAGTGTGTCGGCCTCCCGGCCTAAATAAGTACTTTTGTTTCACCCGCCTATTATCGTACTGAAATGAATAGCCCATAAATTATTCGGCCACATAAAACACTAATTGTCGGCGACGGCGAAGGTCGCCAGAAATGAGCTCTATTTCACCTCTAATTCCATTCTTTGCGCCAAGTTAGCACCTAAATTACTGGTAACTCGTAAACTCTTGGTAGTAAAAACATAATCATCATTTCAGTCATTGTAGGATAATAAAATGCTGTGCCAATCCGTTTGGCCAGTGTGGCATAGTAGACTAATTACTACTACTACTCAACCCATGAATGACTTACTGCTGGACCGACTGTGCCACGCTGGCAAGACGGGTTGGCACATGGTTTGTATCAACTTTTCCTTCTCTTTCGGCTAGGTGATCTGCCTCTTGCGTTCATTTAGTCACCTCTTACGACACCCTTAAGAAGGTATGGGTTGGTGACATTGTGTATTCTAAATCCGTCACCACACGGACAGTCAGACAGACGGTCAGCCATTGTAGGATAATAAAATGTGCCAACAGCTGGGCTGGCACAATAGGTTAATTACTACTACTCAACCCATAAATGACTCACTGGCTTCCTCCCATCACAGGCAGGGTAATAAGCCTACTGTGTCACGCTGGCCAGGCAGGCTGGCACAGGGTTTCGTATCAATTTTTCCTTCTCTTGTGACTAGGTTTTCGGCCTTGTCTTTTCCTTCTGTCAGCTCGTAAGCCCTCAGGATGAAATGGGGTAGTGACACTGTTTCCTAAATCCTAAATCACCAATAGTAGGCTAATTGCCATTTACGTAATTGGAGGAGGCCCGACTCAGCACTGGGTGAATAATAACGATATCTGTCCGTGCGGTGATGAATTTATTTATGGAACATTATAGTATCACCATCCCATTCCATCCTGAGGGTCTCATAAGAGCCGATAAAAGGAAATGACAAGGCTGAAAAGCTATTCGCAAGAGAAGGAACTCAAGAAGCGAACTCTATGCCAACTTGTCTGGCCAGTGTGGTACTCTAGTCCAAGTTATTTAATTTAATAAAACACTAGCTATGTGATAGTAGAGGGAGTTACTTAGTAACAAAACGGCTTCGGTTCGAGGGAATTGCAAACATTATGATTCCTTTTTATTTCCAAGAATGTGAAAATAGAGACAGAATTACTGTTTACGTAAAAGTAATGATTCTTGGTATTGCTAATGATACAACTAATCTTAATGAAATATTAATATGTGGACACTATTATTGTGTTCTAATTAATGCCACAAAAGGCTCCATCAGAAGGCTCAAAGTCACCCAAAGGGCAATGGACAGGGCTATACTTGGAGTTTCAGAAATGAGGAGATGGCAGGGAAACCTGGGTCATCGACATAGCCCACAGGATTGCCAAACTTAAGTGGCAGTGGGCAGGGCACATAGCGCGCAGGACCGACGCCCGATGGGACAGAAAAGTCCTTGAGTGGCGACCGCGTCCCGGAAAGCGCAGTGCTAGTAGGCCTCCCACACGGTGGACCGACGACCTGGTTAAGGTCGCCGGAAATCCGTGGATGCGGGCGGCCCAGGATCGGCCTTTGTGGAGATCCTTTGTGGACATAGTCCAGCAGTGGACGTCTTTTGGCTGAAATGATGATGATGATGATTAATTAATGCCATATGGTGACGGATCCCGAGGGTGTCGCAAGCGACATAAGGAACTGACGAGGCTGAGGGATTCCCTCCATGGATTCGGAGGAGGCCCAACTCAGCAGCCAGCGGGTACGCGCATCTGAGTCTTGCTCTTGAATTTAAAAAAAACCAAATCCCTGCTCTACGTATAACCTGTATCCTCTGGTGTGTCTCTGGTTTAAACAACGACACTTGTCCGACTTTGGAATCGAACCCGGACTCGTTGATCCAAAGGCGGGACATCTAACCCCTAGATCAACGAGGCAGCCGTTTTTAGCGTGGTTCTAAAGACTCGTCTAGTCTTTCTACGACTGCTGCAAAGCATTCGAAACGTCAGGAATTAAAATATAGATTAGAAGAAAATTTAAATTAATTTTTTTTTGCGGATTTATCACGTGTTTATTAGATTATTTAATTCCCGATATTTCGAGTGGTTTGCAGCGGCCGCGGTGACGGGGCAGACTAGATAACAGTTGTCTTCAAAAGTAGAAAGAAATCGCTCACGGTGTCTAGAGGTCTTGCAGACGAGTGTAGAGCTTGAGATTTGATCAATTTCATGACTGGATCCCAAGCAGGTGGTACCTGCCAAACATCCTCTCTATTGAAATTATGTTTTTTTTAAATCTAATAAGTTTATTTTTGGAAAGTAATTATTTTTCTTGGCAATGTGTATTAATAGCAAAAACCTAAGAAATCATTATGGTAAGTTGTTTTCCAACCGTTACTAGTTGGGGAAGCATACAATAAAAACAACAACATATGCTCGTCTTCCCACGCTACATCGAGGCAAAAGGTGAACTGCGATAATGTATGTAGGTTGAACGAACAACGTGTTATTTGGTGAACTATGGCAATTTAATGAGCGAACTACACTGGTTTGAGCTCTTTGAGAAATGTAATGATGTCCCTACATAAAACACTTCTTTATATATAACTAGCGACCCGCCCCGGCTTCGCACGGGTGCAATGATGCATGTATTACATAAAAACCTTCCTCTTGAATCACTCTATCTATTAAAAAAAAACCGCGTCAAAATCCGTTGCGTAGTTTTAAAGATTTAAGCATACATAGGGACGGACAGACGACAGCGACTTTGTTTTATACTATGTAGTGACTAGCGGCCCGTCCCGGCTTCGCACGGGTGCGATGTTACCCGCAGGTGACGCTGCGGGCTGAAGCTAGTCAAAAAAAAGTAGCCTAAGTTACTCCTTATATCATCAGCTACCTATCAGTGAAAGTCCCGTGAAAATCAGTCCAGTCGTTCCAGAGATTAGCCGGAACAAACAGACAGACAGACAGACAAAAAATTAAAAAAAAATGTTTTGGTCTATGTACTGTGTATACATACTTACGCATTTAGTAAAAAGTGGTTATTTTTTTATTACAAACAGACACTCCAATTTTATTTATTTGTATGTATGTATATATGTATTTATAGATTGAAGGACATCAACTGTGTGGTGACGGATTTAGAATACATAGTGTCACCAATCCATTCTATACTGAGTGTGTCTTAAGAGACGACAAAGGGAAATGAGAAGACCGATAACCTGGCCGTAAGAAAAGGATTTTTTTTAAACATAACTCACGCAGTAGGTTAACCTGTGTCGCGGGGGCGGTTTATAAACATGAAATTCACGAACACAAATGACACCCAGGCCCGGAGCAAGTGCCTCTGGTTTACACAAAGACACTTGCCCGGCCCCGGAATCGAACTCTTGTGCCCTGTGCCCTGTGTTTGTGGGTGTATTTGTCACAAATAATAATTAATGATTTTCTGTAATTATGCCCCTGCTTGTAAGAATGTATGGATGTATGTGTGTTTGAATGGATTTTGATGAAACTTTACAATAATATGGCTGACACATCATAATAACACATTAGGCTATAATTTATAAAGATTTGATGTAAATTATTAATAAATATAAAGATAAGTTTGGCGCAGTGGTTGAGCGATCGACTGCTGCGCAGTATGTCGCGGGTTCGATCCCCGCACGGAAGAAATATTTGTACGACCTACAAGTATTTGTTCCGGATCTGGGTGTTTTCTATCTATAATAATAAATAAATAAATATCCTTGGACTATGTTGGCATTAAGTTGCTTAGCTTGGGACGAGATGGCGTTGTGTGAAATGTCCAAGGATATTTATTTATTTATTATTATTAAGTGTCAGGTAAGTAGAAAAGAAATGTGACGAAAAAATTATCACAATTTTCCATTACCACGCGGGTGAAACCGCGGCGGGAAGCTATTTTTTTTTATTCTGTTCTATTCTAATCAACATCAAAAACAGATAGGAATAAATCAACCTCGAACCATGGGCTTATTAGATTCAGTAACTCAGCCACTCGAATCGACCCAAAGTATTTTTCCATACAAATCGTGCATGTGGTTTTTTTTAAATAGTTTTTTTGCGATATGTTGCAAACCTGACTTTTTTATCATAGGTAATAAATAAAATTGTTTTCACTCAAAGGTTACACAAATTTTCCAAAAATAAAATTCTATTTATTTAGGACGGACTAGGTAAATTCTAACTTTTCTTCTGGCCCTACTTTTTACTATTAATAACAGAGCATGTTTTTTCCAATACGTTTAATAAATAACGGAGTTATTTGGTATCAAACATTCATATAGTGGCAATTTAGCAACGGCCCGAGACAACTGTTACTTTTATCACTTGCAGAAATTTGGAAAATTCTGGAATAGTTAGAAGTGCCATTGAGTTCTCTGTCTACATAGAATTGGTACTACAGAACGCGCACCCACCTTGTCAGCTTTAGTAAAACAACGTTTTTATATTGTTTACAACATAAATAATTTTAAGATCTCTCAGCGCATATATAGACCTTTTTTTTTCGTTAGAAATCCTCATGGATACCCGCAAAACGCGAGCCGGGTTATGTGGGATTCCGGAGCGCGTAAAGATGTTAATTAGCACATTATAGAGCCCTGCTGAAACTACGGCGACAGGCCGTCTAATTTCTGAGATTTGAATCAACACAGGATTTGAATGAAAATTCACGGGAAGGAATTGTGTCTTTGAGAATCTAAAGAGTCTTTTATCCGAAACTTGATCAAACTAGAAAAGGATACTCGATAAATTATTATTTTTTTTATTTATAACTGGCCAGCGTGGCACTGAAGACCAATAGCTGACGGCAAACAAATATATTTATTCCTCATTCACGACTACATATAGATATTCTCATCTTTACATAGTATAAAACAAAGTCGCTGTCGTCTGTCCGTCCCTACGTTTGCTTAAATCTTTAAAACTACGCAACGGATTTTGATACGGTTTTTTTTAATAGATAGTGATTCAAGAGGAAGGTTTTTATGTATAACCCAAACCCGCTTTACACGGGCGAAGCCGGGGCGGGCCACTAGTTAAATATAATTTATTTTGTCATGCCATATTTTTTTATGTAGCAACAAATTTTTTTTTTAAATAAAGATACCTACTACAGACATATCCGTTTTCCATTTCGAGTCAAGTTGACCAATCTTCATAATGTGATATTTTTAATATAAAAGATTTGACAAACATGGTGGGATCAAAAATATCGTTTACCTATGCAAAGAAAAAAATACTGCATTAAGCAGCCTTTATTAAAACCCTAATAAAAAAAAACTTGTTACAACCCCAAAATCATCACAATAACATTCCCTACGCACAATAAAATATAACGCCAAGACGCTTATTGAAATTACTAAACCATGTCACGCAAAAAAATCCATTTCATTAAACACTAACCTTGATAGAAGCAAAACAAAACGTTCAACATAAATCCAGGAAACTGTCACATTAAAAATCCAACATCCACTAAAAATCACCTTATCAACTGTCAAATAAATATTAATATCCAAGCCAATCAAATTTCACTACAACTTTTGTTTTTTTTTTTCACAATCACCCACAGGTTAAACACGTGAAATTGTTTTTTTTTTCGCATAGAAAATGTTCGATATTTGAAATGCCGCGTACCGAGCCTTTTGCCGCGAAACGCACTGACGAGGTTTGCGCGTAGCTGGTGACTGAGGGTTGTAGTAAGCTCGCTGGCCCGGCCAGGCTATTTGTCATAGAGTATAATAACACACAGAGGTGACGATATCAGAGTTAATTCCCGGAAAATTCTTAGTTGGTTTCGTTGTTTAGTTATGTTATTTGGTAGCAATCTATTATATATCTATCAAAAAAAATAATATAAAACTGGAAACCTTAATAAAATAATAATTATATTTTTTTATGAACATAAATAAACAATATTAAAAAGAAAATCCTGATGGTAGACCAAGTATGATTAAAACAAAATGAAACAAGATGAGTATTGGTTTTGTTTTTTAAATTAAAATATATTTTTTAATTGTAATTTATAAATCAGTTATTATTTTACATTTACGAAAGTTTACACAGAGCAACAGGATTGTCACAAATAAATCTTAATACTATTTGGATGTTTTTTTATAATTATACAAAATTCTTTAATATTATATTGTTTTGTCTTTAAATCAAGGACTTGTGTAATATAATTTGTGAATCAAAATCCTTTTTAAAGTCATAATACGCTCTACCGCTCCATTAAGTATCTTTGACGCAGTCGTGGAGGATTCTATCAAACTTTACCAATTTTCCCATCTACGAATTTCCACAGTAACATAATCTTTGACTCGACAACGACCTTAATCTGAAATCCCTTTTCAACTCCTCGTGCGTCTCATTATTGATCTCTTTCACTCCTCACTACCGGTGCAATAATACGTCTGACTCTCTCTTGTGAAGCCTACCTGTATGACTCTGTCTCTTTCCCCCACCACTGCAGAGCCTCAAAAACGAGGTAGACCCGCCGTACTATCACCGCGCGCGTTCCGAATAAGAAATTTTTCCTTACATTGGCCACAGAATAAATTAATCCAGTTCATTAGGGTGGTCGTACTGTAAAATTTGAGCTCAAATTGTGCCATTCAAGTTGAAGATGTGTAACATACAAATCATTGTACTTTTTTTATCTTTTTTTTTCGTTTTTTTTTGTATATTCAGGGAACAGCTGTTAAATAATATATAGCTAGCCGACAAAGCTCGAGTATGAGTACTTAGTATTGAACTAGTATTATATTTGATTGAAACTATTACGCGGAATCGTTATTTTTATCGCGCATGATATGATTGTAATCGCTGTTTAAACGATGAACGAAATGTTGTCTAATTCAAATGTTTAGTGACAATAATATTTTTATTAGTTGGATTTATTTGATAGTTATAGTTGAGGAGGTCGTTGGCTAGCAGACTCAACCTCTGGGTGTACTAGAAGTTGGATGGATGTCCATCGTGTCCAACATTTCTGTGTATTGTTTTTTTACTGAAAACGAAACCCTCTCACTAGTTATAACCTGTATCGCGGGGGCAGTTTGCAAACATGAAAGTCACGAACACAAATGACACCGAGACTCAGAGCAAGTACTGCTGGTTTTTGACAAAGATACTTGCCCGACCCTGGAATCGAACCAGGGACCCGTTGATCCAAAGGCGGCACTTGTACCACTTATCGTAGTCATGATGGTACGCAGTCAATGCACTGAAAATTGACAGATGACCTAACAATAAAATTAATGCTAGTACCACTTTTTATTTGTTTTCCCTATTTTTTTAGTTTTAAGTCTTGCATTGTATTTTCATTACCCTATTTACGAGTATGTGTGAATACATTTAAAAATTAAAAGAATTATCAGTATAATAATTTATGCGTGTGGTGACAGATTAAGAATATGTTTATCACCACCCCATTCCATTCTAGGGGTGTCGTAAGGGCCGACGAAAAGAAATGACAAGGCTGAAAACCTACCCGCAAGAAAGGGAAAACTTGATAAGAAACCCTGTGCCAAACTGTATGGCCAGCGTGGCACAGTAGGCTGATTACCCTCCATGTGATAGGAGGAGGCCCGACTCAGCAGTGGGTCATTTATAAGCTGAGCAATAGTCAAATGATGGCCGTGGCGATCCGAATTGGGAAAAGGTGAAGAAGACAGTTAAATTCCGTAATAGTCTAAGATGTTTTTCTATTTTCCATAGCCCGGCCAGCATATTGTGTGTGTCCTTGGAGTTTCTTGCCTGTTCTTTTCCATAGGATCTACTTTTTTGAACTAGGTCTAGTGGTTAGATGTGCCTTTGGATCAACGGGTCCCGGGTTCGATTCCGGGATCGGGCGAGTGTCTTTGCCTAAACCAGAGGCACTGGCTCGGAGTCTGGGTGTCATTTCTATCTATAATATATATGTATTTACAAAAAAAAAGTATATAAGTAGTTTATCATCCATCTCGTTACCATAACACAAGCATTAAGTTGCTTAGCTTGGGACGAGATGGCGTTGTGTGAAATGTCCAAGGATGTCCAAGGATATTTACTTTTGACTTTTCAAAAACACCAGTAAATAGGTTCAATTGAAATATATGATTTGAGTTTCAGTTATTTTCAGGCAACCCTTTTTTTATTAATTTAACATACTAAATCTTACTAATATTATAAACGTGAAAGTTTGTAAGTATGGATGGATGGATGGATGGATGTTTGTTACTCTTTCACGTAAAAACTACTGAATGGATTTTAAAGAAACTTTACAATAATATAGCTTATACATCAGAATAACACATAGGCTACAAGTTATAAAGATATTATCTGAATTACAACAATATAAACAAGTCGAATTCAAAATTTCTAATTGTCAAATTTTCGACCATATTAAACTATAGACAACATAACGTTTCGCTGTCAGTTGCGTTTTGTTAAAGTAGGTTTTATACAGACGGGTTAAAAATCTCAGGTATCCTATGTCCAACTTTCTTTTTGTTTTAAATATATATAATGCGGAACAAAGTTCGCCGGGTCAGATAGTTTCTAATAAAATAATTTTCATCCACATCATCATCATCAGCCCACATTAGTCCACTGCTGGACATAGGCTTCCCCTAAAGAGCGCCATAGCGCCCTGTCCTCGGCTTGACGCATCCAGCAGCTCGCAGCAAATATCATATTGGATGAAAATTATTTTATTAGACATTTAATTCGATATCGGTGTCCTATACTAGAATAGCTAAAGCGGGATCCTTTACTATAATGAATATCTGTGTTTTTATGATTCCTACCTACACATCTATACTAATCTATACTAATATATAAATCTATACTAATATATAAAGCTGCAGAGTTTGTTTGTTTGTGTGTTTGTTTGTTTGTGTGTTTGTTTGTTTGTTTGTTTGAACGCGCTAATCTCAGGAACTACTGGTCCGATTTCAAAAAATCTTTCAGTGTTATATAGTCCATTTATCGAGGAAGGTTATAGGCTATATTTTATTTTCAAAAGAATTAGGGATCCGTATGAAAATTGCGATTTTGTAAACCAAGGTGTAATATCGAAAACCTATTTATGCGTGCGCTGCAAAAACTATTGACAATAGAACAAAATGATGTACTACGGGTTTGTAGGTCTTATAAAGATCTACAAAAATGTCCGCGAGAGCACATATCTAACTATCATAGTTTAGTCACAATAACCGATTTTAGTTTTATAAAAAACTAGCTTTTGCGCGCGGCTTCGCCCGCGTGGTCTTCGAACTCGTGCATATTTTTTATGAACATAAAATCGGTTATTGTTATATATTAAAATCGGGCCAGTAGTTCCTGAGATTAGCGCGTTCAAACAAACAAACAAACAAACAAACAAACTCTGCAGCTTTATATATTAGTATAGATATGCATATGCATAAAAATATGCCCACGCGGGCGAAGCCGCGCACAAAAGCTAGTTCGTTATATAACCTTCTTTTGTTTTGAGTAATATAATCTCAAGGAAAACAATTCGTCTCTCTTTATACTTCGTTTCATGTGTCATTAACTTTTTGTGTTCCCCAATATTTTTTTCTTAGTCTGCCTTTTATGCGGTCGGACTGTCGTTTTTAATTGTTTTCCTTTTTTAAATTCATGTTCTATATTTTTTTAAGGTCTGTATTCTTGTGATTCTTATTAGATACATTTTTACTAAATGATATCCATATTAATAATATTCTACGCTATGTTCGGCGTGTGACTTGATTTCACCCTCGGCGTTGTATGCGTGAACTTCAGTTTGCTAATAAACACGGCCAGCTCCAGCATGCAGTTCTAAATACTGACAAAAAACTAGCCTTTTGTGACTAAAGCGAGGGGTGATTCTCACAAATCTGTCTTAGTAGTCTTTGAATAAAAAATGGCGATTTAAAAAAGCAGCTTCAGGTTCTCTTATCGGCTCTTCTCTGCAGAGCAGCCTTCCGAAACGGTGATAAATGGCAAATAGAGGCCAACTTAGATAATTTTGTCGTTTTGTTTTGGCTTTATCTCCAATCGTACGTTTTTTTAAAATAATAATCATAAAACACATTTTATAGAACTGTTTAAATAAGCTTAAGGTCCAGCCATCCAAGTCTCCAAGTATATTTGCTGATCCGTTTCTCGATTATTTAAGGTACAGTGTCGACAGAGCTCCCTCGGAAAACGTTCTCACGTTTATACTAAAGCGCGTCGTCCACGCAGAGAGAATAGAGCTAGACAACTAATCTAATCTATTCACTAATTTACTGTTGTAAGAGTCTCTGAAGATCACTTTTTAAAAAATCAATTTTTATTACTTAGAAAATAAAGTATATTATTCTTGAATTAAATTGAGACAATATTGAGATTTTGAGAACAAGTATTTGGAACCGAGGTAGAAATGAGACTGAGCTAGTTCATTAGTGCTCCAAAAGGTAATAGTGAAATGCTGATGCAGCAGCAAACGCTGCAGCTTGACTGCCTCGTTGGTCTAGTGGTTAGATGTGCCGCCTTTGGATCAACGGGTCCCGGGTTCGATTCCGGGGTCGGGCAAGTGTCTTTGTCTAAACCAGAGGCACTTGCTTGGAGTCTGGGTGTCATTTCTATCTATAATATGTATGTATTTACAAAAAGTTTATCATCCATCTCGTTACCATAACACAAGCATTAAGTTGCTTAGCTTGGGACGAGATGGCGTTGTGTGAAATGTCCAAGGATATTTATTTTATTATTATTTATTATCAAATTGGATATTAGGGGTCCATATATAACAGTACACGTAGCCGAAAGTACCCGAACCTGTCTACGTAGACTGTAGTGACACATTGGCTAGGGTAGTCTCGCTAATGTGTACACGTCGTAGATTGCATTAGGACAGTCGCTCTCGACCCTTGTCGAAGTACCACATAATCACCGACCTCTCCCCCGTGTGGCGGTGGTATGCTTAAAGCATTTCCCCAGCGAAACCAAAAAAAGGACAGTAGCTCTTTATTTTTTTATTTTAATCTATCGTGGAATCTATCTAATCTATCGATGAATCATATCAACTTGTAGACTTAAGCGCCTCGCTTAAGTCTACAAGTTGATATGATTCATCATTATAATTCCAGCTCATTAATGATCCACTGCAGAGTCACTTTTGAGTTCTTGGAGGGAAATTACCCTTTTTTTTTAACGTGGGGGAAACCTTTTATAGGTCCCCAGACGGTGGGACGAGGCTGGGGTATGTGGGAGTCCCCGGTCGCGAGAAGATGGTGAGTTGCGACCGTACGGGTAGTTACATACCTTACCGTTGTAGGGAAATTACCCTATCCAGCATTGGGTCATTTAAGGGCTAAGGAGTAGAAGACAGCATGTCTCTTGTTTTTTTTAATATACGTAACACTTTTTTTTTGTAGCGGGGGAGACCTTTTACAGGTCCCTAGTGCAGGGACGGGTCTGGGGTATGTGGGAGTCCCGGTCGCGATGAGTTGGAGATTGCGAACGGTTTACCCACTAAAACCTACCACTAATTGTCTGCGTGGGCCATCTGTCGTTTGGGAAAAATATACGAAACACCGGCTTTATGTATATCATGTATCGCGGGGCTGTTTACAAACATGTAATTCACGAACACAAATGACACCCAGACTCAGAGCAATTTTTTTTTTATCAGTGACTTGCCTTTGACCCTAGGCTTGGATTTTGATGGAAAGCTACGCCAGGGTCTAAGATGGAGCAGGCAATTCAAGGAATTGCCCTGTCGGGCACCGGCTCTCACATACACACGATGGAACACAGTAAAACTGCTTGGCGTCGGACTTAAATGTGAGGGTGGAAGCCAGCCAGGCGGACCGTTCGATCCTACCACCAAGCGTGCTGGGTTTTGTTGACTTTTACAACACGCGTGATTTCCCAGCGTGCGGTGGGGAAGTTTTATATTCTGACCCGTCCCCACACGGGATAAAAAGGTTTAGACAAAGACACTTGCCGGACCCCGGAATCGAGCCCGGGACCCGTTGATCCATAGGCGTCAAGAATTATTAACTGAAAGATGTACTAGCGAAAACCGTCGCTTTCCGAGTCAACAAGCCAACCAGTTTGGCTGCATGCGTTATGCAGAAAAACCTAGTAGTGCGGTGTAGCACCTATCTATCCAGTTTTCCCATCCACGCGTCGGTTTCTTGTCTCTTTCACTCATATAATTTCCAAAGTAACTCGTCTCTTTCCCGCGCCACGCTTATGACAACATTGGAATGCAGTTTTGTTTCAAAGGATAAAAATAATTTCCAGTGACTTCGAGTACACAAACCTAATTGATACTTTCTGCAGTCCTCATTTACTTTCAATGTAAAAACTCGCCTCAGACAGTAAATTTGTGAACTTAATTGCTATAGTATAATATAATATGAAATGAACGTTTGTAAAGATCGCAAAGTAGATAAGTAGTGACAAATACCGTCTTGAGGGTGTCGTAGGAGGCGACGAAAAGAACACAAGAGGCAGATCACCTAGCCCCAAGGGGAGGAAAACTTGATACAAACCCTGTGCCAACCCGGCTTGCCAGCGTGGCACAGTAGGCTAATTCCCTTCATGAATTTGGAGGAGGCCCGACCCAGTAGTGGTTCATTTATGGCCTGAAACTACGAATAAAGTTGAGTGTCCGTGTGTTGACGGATTCGGGATACATAGTGTCACCACCCCATTCCATCCTGTGAGTGTCGTAAGAGCCGACAAAAGACAAGGCCGAAAACCTAGCCGCAAGAGTAGAAAAACTTGATACGAACCCGTCTGGCCAGCGTGGCACAGTAGTCTTATTACCCTCCATGTATTTGGAGGAGGCCCGACTCAGCGGTGGGTCATTTATGGGCTGTATAGTAGTAGTAATCTGTGAAATAAGGAAAAATAACAACTGTAAATTAGCACTAATTCTCGGGTTTTTTTTAGTTCTTTTAATATCTCACTAGCGACCCGTCCCGGCTTCGCACGGGTGCAATGATGAACATCTAAATTTCTCTACAATATTATGCATTTATTATACATATAAACCTTCCTCTTGAATCACTCTATCTATTACACAAAATCGCATCAAAATCCGTTGCGTAGTTTTAAAGATTTAAGCATACATAGGGACGGACAGACGACAGCGACTTTGTTTTATACTATGTAGTGGTACGGCGTTTAAAGAGAAAATAAACTTTCTTAAAATATATAATTTATCTAATTAGTGAAAATTATTAAGTTAAATTTGTGTAAAACGAAAGATTTACGGCAATTAACTTCACTTTATAATTTTAGTGTAATTATCTCGAAAAGTGTCTTGAAAAGACTAGGTGGACGGACGACCTTGTATAGGTCGCTGGGCGTCGGTGGATGCGGTCTGTACGAGATTGTATGATGTGGAGATATATGGGGAAGCTTGTGTTCAACAGTCAGTGGCTGATACCTTTTTCAGTGAAGTAAGCGCTAGTAATATAGTTCAATGGAAGTAAGTGTTTTTGTGTTACCCGTGTGGTAAACATCCTGAAAATTTTGATTGCCCCGTTGGTCTAGTGGTTAGTTGTGCCGCCTTTGGATCAACGGGTCCCAGGTTCGATTCCGGGGTCGGGCAAGTGTCTTTGTCTAAACCAGAGGCACTGGCTCGGAGTCTGGGTGTCATTTCTATCTATAATATGTATGTATTTACAAAAAAAAATGTATATTTTATTAGTTTATCATCCATCTCGTTACCATAACACAAGCATATTAAGTTGCTTAGCTTCGGACGAGATGCCGTTGTGTGAAATGACCAAGGATATTTATTTTATTTTAACACCACCCTATTTCATCCTGAGGGTGTCGTAAGAGGCACTAATGGACACTAATGGTAAGTCTTACGTTCCAGATCACCTCGTGCCAAAAGAAGGAAAACTTGACACAAACCCTGAGCCCTAAGAGCTGAGCTGAGTCGAACATCTTAGCCGAAAGAGAAGCAGTCCTTTTTTTGCCGAGGGGGGGCGTGTGTGACTCTCCCCCAGAGTGGGGGCCTACCCACTAAATATCCCGGGGTGCTCCAACTCGCGTCCTGTTGCGGCATTGAAGAGAAGCAGTCCTGTGCCAACTCGTCTGACCAGCGTAACACAGGAGGCCCATTACCCTCTATGTAACTGGAGGAGGCCTGACTCAGCAGTGGGTCATCATGTGGGCCGATATGATGATGTCATCATTGATATTTCTTATCTCATAATGATGTTTGTATGACAGAAACGCTACAAAGAAGAAAATAAACATTAAATCAAATTAAACTCATCGCTTTATGTCGTAGTACATATTTATGTTTGATCATAAAAACCTTGCGACAATTTTTCTATGAAAACATACAATTAGCAGATACATGGAAAAGTATGAATAAAAAAGTACATTTGAATTTATATCGTGATTATTAAGATCTCACACACTTGCGACCGTAAATTTTATATTGCCTTTGATGTCAATATATGTACTTTTAATTTTACTATCTCAAACTCAAAAGGAACTTTATTTTATCACCAAAATCTTAAAAATCGTATTAATTAAAATTACAAATATCATCTTACGGCTCCTGTCTCACTCTCGGTGGTAGTCTCCATACACACCTATCAGTCTCCTTAACTGAATTCCCAACTTTCAAACACATTTCCTCATTCTTACAATCCATCCATGTATTTTGCGGGGGATGTTTATAGTGTAAATGTATATGTTTAATGTCTAGTTTTATACATAGTTTAAAAAAAACTTACTTTTAACCTACTCTATACATTTTACTGCCAGTAAATAACAGATATGACTAGAAGGGTTATTTTGATAATATCCTGAAAAGCACCCAACGCTTTTTTTACAATAAATAAATTTTTTCGGACACTATTTTTAATTCAAATTTATTAAAATTTATTTTAAATTTTTAGTTCGATTTTCTATAAAAACGTATTTTTTTGTTTATTTTTTTTAAGTACTTTTTATTTATTTTTTAGTTGAAATATCATAAATCTATTGCTAAATAATCACTAAAAAATAAAGCTTCACGATACTTACATCTCTATTAGCTATTGCATCGAAGAGCGGTGTTCCACCTTGATCACCGTTATTATTATTATCCTAGTAAGGATAACGGGTCAAAATGTTGAATTGTCATCGGTCCTTAATAAGTATGCCAAATTTCGTGATAATCCGACGTTTTTAACTGGGTCAAAATCATGTTCAAAGATTCCGTTAAGTACATACATACATGCAAGCGAAGCTAATAAAAGCGTATTGAAAAGCAGACAACTTATCGGCAAGAGAAAGAAAACTTGATACAAACCCTGTGCCAACTCGTCTGACCAGAGTGGCAAAGAAGGCTAATTTCTCTTCATGGCTTAGCAGTGGAACATTTCCGGGCTGCAATATAATAATTATTGCCAATAAGCCTGGTAAAGTTTTTATAGACTATCTGCGCCCTATAATCACACCCACGTGGCGTTGGAAATTTGTGGTAATGATGATAGAAATTACACGAAGGGCAATTAGACTACTGTACCACGCTGGCCAGACGGGTTAGCTCAGGGTCTTGTATCATCCCCTCGACCGTGCTGCCACCTTGTTGTGATGAGGGGGCTTGCGTGCCTTTAGGATCCGTTGGGGCCATACCGGCTCAGGGTCACCCATGCCGGGCGGGCCCACGGGGAGAGGACAGACTAAGAGCGGCACACGGAGTCGTGGTGGGTTTTGGCTCTGGGGACTCCTCTGTCCTCAGAGTTGCCACGAAAGACTAACCTGCCGCGAGATACGGCTTGGTGATGCAGTGAAAAAAAAGGGTCTTGTATCAAAATCTCCGTCTCTTCTTCTTCCCTCTCTTGTTATCGGCCTTGTCATTTCCTTTTGCCACACCCTTATGATGGAATGGGGTGGTGATACAATGTATTTTAAATCTGTCCTTCTACCTATCCGCTCAAATCGCAACAAAAACACGAGCCCCCAAAATTGTGGTCTGGAATTCCGAATATCAGCGTACCCAGTGATTTGTCGGATCGCTATCAACGCGCGGTTGGCGATCTATCGTCTGAAACCCCTTTCTAAAATAATGACCATGCGTCGCGCGGTGCGACATGTGTACGTTCTGTTTTATTGCGTCATTGCGACGCGTTGCCATACGTCAGAAGGATACAGCTTTAGCACTGGGTCATTTCCTGATTGGAGTAGACTGGTAGTAGACTAAGTGTGGAGGAGAGGAGTGGAAAGTCAAACTCAAACTCAAAAGAAACTTTATTTCATCGTCATCGTTACAACCCATGAATGACCCACTACTGAGTCGGGCCTCCTCCAAATTCATGGAGGGAAATTAGCCTACTATGCAACGCTGGCAAGACGGGTTGGCACAAGGATTTTAACAAGTTTTCCTTCTCTTGTGTAGCCTCTTACGACACCCTCAGGATGGCATGGGTTGGTGACACTGCCTAATCAAAATCCGTCACCACACGGAGAACTTTATTTACGTAGGTATTATCACAAAGCTTTTATAAAACGTCATATCGTCGCTTTCAAACCAAAATCTGCTATGTGCAAAAACTCTATTTTGAATTAACGAGTAAAAACATTTACGTATAATTTTTTTTATGAAGGTGAACTCCAAATAATATTGTCTTTGTAGTTGAAACATACTCCTAGGCAGTCCTTTGACGTGTTAGCTTATCTTTACATACATATTTTAAAGTAAAAAGTGCATAATTACAGTGTGTAAGTAAAATTCTTTTAATAATAATAATAATAACCATTTATTTGTTCAATCATGTGTGTACATGCACTTAGGCATGTAATATCTTACAATTATAATATTGTTCTTAATTACATGATTGCCATATACTTATGGCGTACAAATTATGTTTAAATTTAAATTTATAAAATGCCATAACACAGTTTAGCAATTGGGTGAAATAAATTAAAAACATCAAAACTAAATAGAAAAAGAAACTTAAATACTAAAATTAAATAAGTGGGAATTAACAAATACATTGTTTTTAAATTAACATCATGGGCAGATCGTGTCCTCAATAAATTCAGCAACGCTGTAATAAGTTTTATTTACCAGGAAGTTCTTAGCCCTTTTCTTAAAACTACCTATGTCCAAACCATGCCAACTTTTTGGTATTTTGTTATAAATTATCGGAGCCATGCAGAAGACACTTTTGCGCATAAGTGCAGTTTTTGCGCTATGCAAACAAAGTTCCATATGGATCCTTCTGTTTCTTGGGACTATGTCCGCCATGCGACGGAATAAGTTGGGATTTGACTTTACGAACACCAGTATTTCTAAAATATATAGAGAAGGTACCGTTAATATTTTGTGTTTTTTAAAATATGGTACGCAACTGTCGGTCGGGTGTAGTCTAAACATACTCCTAAGGCATCGTTTTTGGGCTTTAAATATAATATCCTTGTTGGTTGAATTACCCCAGAAGATTATTCCGTATCTGAGAATGGACTCAACTAATCCATAGTATACTGTTAGAAGAGCATCTGCATTAAGCACTTTAGAAATACTATACAGTGCATAAGCACTTTTAGACACTCTTTCGTTTAAATTATGTGTATGTGGTTTCCAGTTTAAATTGCGATCTATAATAAGTCCTAAAAATTTAGTGGATTCTACTGACTCAATTTTATTCCCGTTATGGTTAACATCAATATTTAATGTGTGTGGGCGTTGACTAAAATGTACAACTAATGTTTTTTTAAGATTAATTATTAAATTATTTTCATCTAGCCATTCTGTTATTTTAGTAAGTGTGTCATTTATATCGTTTTTATATATTTTCTTATCACTGCACGGTATGATAACGGTACTGTCATCAGCAAATAGTATCATAGGATATTTATTCGAGCTAGGTAAGTCGTTTATATATATTGTAAATAAAAGAGGTCCCAATACACTTCCCTGTGGGACACCATATGTCGTTTTACGTTCATTGGATGTGTGTGTTTCTTCTAGTTTTGAATTAGTACTTATTCGGTTAATCTGTGTAATTTGTTTCCTGTTTTCTAGATATGACTTAAACAAATTCGAAAGATTTCCCCTGACGCCATATTTATCAAGTTTTTTTAAAAGTATGTCATGATGTACATAATCAAAGGCTCGTGTCATGTCGCAGAAAATAGCACAGACTGGATTATTTTTATCCATATTAGTCATGACAATTTCTAAAAACTCAAAAATAGCCATATTAATTGTTTTATTTTGTCTAAAACCTTTTTGTTCTTTGCACAGAATGTTTTTTTTCTCCATATATGTATTGAGCTCCATATAGAAATATTTCTCAAAGACTTTAGAGAAGACGGGAATCAATGATATAGGTCTATAGCATTCCAATGACGTTCGGTCTAATTTTTTAAAAAGTGGTTTTACTACTGCTACTTTCAGTGAGTCTGGAAAAACACCCTTATTGATACTTAGATTAATTATGTGGCTTAGGGGTCCACAAATTTCGTGAGCTACTGATTTGACTACTTTAGTAGAGATTCCGTCTAACCCTACACTTCCTGTGTTTTTTAGTGACATGATGATTTTAAGTATATCTTGTGGCAAACTAGGTACCATAAACATAGATTCCCTTCTACTTATTATATGACATTTTTTTAGTTTACTATCAGTCATAGGGTCAATACTATCAACAAAATAGTTATTAAACGCATTAGCAATAACTTTGGGGTCAGTTTCTATTCTACTGTCTACTTTAAGTTTGCTAATATGATTTATCGGCTTACTCACAGATGTGTTTATTAGCTGCCAAGTGGCTTTGGATTTGTTTTTAGATGATTTTATTTTATGACTATTCTGCGCCTTTTGTGTTAAATTTATAATTTTACGGAATAACTTAGAATAATTTTTGAATAGACTTTTATTTTGTAATGTAGGTTTCCTTCTGTATTCCCACAATAATTTACGTTTCTTTTTGCTACATATCTTAATGCCCTGTGATATCCATTTTTGTTTGTTTTGTGTGTTGATCATTAAATGTTTTTCAGGAAAGCACTGTAAATATAAAAAAGAGAAAAGATTCATAAACTTGTTATACGCCAAATTCGGGTCATAACATTCATATACGTCTGAAAAGGATAAGCTACTTATATAACTTTTAAACTTACTAATATTATCTGTTGTGTATGCCCGTCCTATTTTTCGCCATCTACCAATAACATCCTCTTTATTTATTGGACATTTGAGTAACTGGGCTGTATGGTCTGAAAGCGCGAGTTCTAATATTGCAACTTTACATGATTTACTGAAGTTATGTGCAAAGTTGTCAATGCATGTTCCACTCTTGAGTCGAGTTGGCTCACGTACAGCTAACTGTAAGTTGAAATTCGATAATACACTTCCGAATTCCATTGACTGCTTGGTTTTCTTCAAAGTATCTATATTAAAGTCTCCAGCTAATATTATGTTTTTATAACATGTTTTCCCTAAATCTCGTAATATCAGTTCTAATACATCAATACATTGTGAAAAATTATTTACATTTGGAACTCTATAAATGCACACTACTACAATCTTAAACTTTGTTAGCTCAATGGCACAGCATTCGATAACCCCAGTTTGAGACATCTTTGCTATTTTTGGTAGTTCTCTGTAATGTAGTACGTCCTTGAGAAGTATGCAAGATCCTCCTCGCTTACTATCTTTTCGGCTAAAACTTGATGCTAAATGATAGTTAGGTATGTTAACAAATTTTTCATAGCCATGTGCCATGAAGTGTTCCGTAACACATAAAACATCTACATGAACGTTTTTTTCAGCAAGCTCACACAGATTAACTGTAAGAAAGTCAGATTTCGAAAGTAAGCCTGCAATGTTTTGGTGCATAATACATAGGTTATTAGTTTCGAAAAAAGGTTGATAAGCTATTAATGTGTTTATCATCATTACATCCAGTATCACCGGTCTTCGTTTTTAAGATATCATCGGTTAAATAACGCAGATCCTTAAATATGGTCCGTATTCCAGCATTATTAACTGCTCCAGAGTATATATTAAACATATTATCGTCACATTTCATAAATGCACATAGCAGATTTTGGTTTGACAACGACGATATTCAAAATTACCAATATAATATTAGTTAGTACACCAAACACAAAACTTAGAATATAATTTGAAATGATAATAAATAAAATAAAAAATACAGATAATAATATATGTGTGAATGTAAAAAACAAAAGTCTTTTCTTTATCACTACATAGTATAAAACAAAGTCGCATTTTTCTGTCCGTCCCTATGTATGCATAAATCTTTAAAACTACGCAACGGATTTCGAAGCGGTTTTATTTAATAGATAGAGTAATTCAAGAGGAACTTTTATAGGTATAATATAATTGCACCCGTGCGAAGCCGGGGCGGGTCGCTAGTATAATAATAAAAATAAATTATAATAAAATAACAAATATATTTTACTAGCTGCGCTCCGCGGTTTTATCCGCGTGGCGATGGATTATTTTTTTCACGTCAGATTTTCTTTCTACTTATTTGACACTTATTGTTATATTTTGGTAAAATTGACACAATATGTTTTTTAGTCGTCTCTTACGACACCCTAAAGAACGCAAGAGGCAGATCACCAAACCTCAAGAGAAGGAAAACTTGATACAAACCCTGTGCCAACCCGTCTTGGCAGCGTGGCACAGTAGGCTAATTTCCACCATGAATTTGGAGGAGGCCCGACCCAGTAATGGGTAATTTATGGGCTGTAACGAACGAAAACACAATATGTTTTTATATTGTAGCATAAGTGTTATTCTGATGTTTATGCTATATTATTGTAAAGTTTCATTAAAATCCATTCAGTAGTTTTTACGTGAAAGAGTTACAAACATCCATCTATCCAACCATCATTTCGCGTTTAGAATATTAGTAGGATATTAAATGTGTATAAATCGCATGAGTCAGAAAACATTTGGTTGAGCTATCGACTGCTGCGCAGCATGTCGCGGGTTCGATTCCCGCACGGAAGAAATATTTGTACGACCTACAAGTATTTGTTCCGGGTCTGGGTGTTTTCTATCGATAATATGTACGTATTTACAAAAAAAATGTATATAAGTAGTTTATCATCCATCTCGTTACCATAACACAAGCATTAAGTTGCTTAGCTTGGGACGAGATGGCGTTGAGTGCAATGTCCAAGGATATTTATTTATTTATATTAAAACAGTTTTGGCGACGAAACAATTGAAAGAAAAACATATTTATTCAGATTTTGTTATATGCAAGCCCTCGTAGGCAGCAACATCATCATCATCATCATTTCAGTCGAAAGACGTCCACTGCTGAACATAGACCTCCCCCAAGGCTTTCCACAAAGGCCGGTCCTGGGCCACCCCCATCGTTTTCCAGCGACCTTAACCAGGTCATCAGTCCACCGTATGGGAGGCCTACAAGCACTGCGCTTTCCGGAACCCGGTCGCCACTCGAGGACTTTTCTGCCCCATCGGGCGTCGGACCTTCGCGCTATGTGCCCTGTCTACTGCCACTTAAGTTTGGCAAACCTATGGGCTATGTCGGTGACTCTGGTTTGCCTGCGTATCTCCTCATTCCTGATTCGATCTCGCAGAGAAACTCCGAGCATGTCCCTCTCCATTGCCCTTTCGGTGCACTTTGAGCCTTCTGATGGAGCCCAGAGTGCGCGACCACCACTCTGTGCCATATGTCACAGAGCAGCACAGCTATAGTTATTTATTTTTTCTTCAAACTCAACTCAAACTCAAATCATTTATTTCAATTGAACCTATTTACTGGTGTTTTTGAAAAGTCAAAAGTGTAGTTAGGAATCTAGTTGCATGTTCCACGAAGTAGATCCTATAAATAAATTAAATAAATAAATAAATACACATCCTTGGACATTTCACACAACGCCATCTCGTCCCAAGCTAAGCAACTTAATGCTTGTGTTATTGTAACGAGATGGATGATAAACTACTTATATACATTTTTTCTTTTTTTGTAAATACATACATATTATAGATAGAAATGACACCCAGACTCCGAGCCAGTGCCTCTGGTTTAGACAAAGACACTCGCCCGACCCCGGAATCGAACCCGGGACCCGTTGATCCAAAGGCGGCACATTTAACCACTAGACCAACGAGGCAAGAAACTCCATGGACACTCATGTAACATTATGTTAAACATAGGCGGACTTTAATGCCTTAGGCATTCATTCTAGTCAACCTTTGGATGATGCAGAGAACAACAAGGTAGGCGCAAATAAAAAAGACAATTAAAAAAAAATAACCACAAGAATAAATATTATTAGAATATCTAAGTGTGTAAATAAATAACCAAATAATATATACTTTAAATAAAATACATATTTCTTTTAATTAGATAGATGATGACTTTTAGACAAAAGGTAGTTCAGACAAGCAACATAGATAACTAGCAATCAAAACATACACTACTTTAGAATCCCTTCTAAAAGTGAATGGATAAATTCCCAGAGCCTCGCCTATACGGTCCTTCTGTACGTCTGCCCTGATATGGCAAATGCGTCATTATTGTGCAACAACTGCCTTTGACCTATGTGCAATGCCTGGTATATTATTGGCCCAGTCTATTTATATTTTTTAAGACGAATCTGGACCTGTTTAAGGCCAAAGTGAATTAACTCTATCTAGCCAAACGTGTACCATCCTAAGTCTCATCATAGCCTTACATTAAGCGAGATTCAGGTCAAAGATAAGTAAGTAAAAAAAATACTCCTACTTATTTATTACCTGACCCCTGGTCCCCCAACGCGATGTATTTTTTTTATTTTTTACTTTTTAAAGGCTAATTAGGTCATTGTGTCGGGGGTTTATTAAAATTTTTAATTTAATTTTTATTTTCTTCTTTTTATAGGTACACGCTTATTATGATGTCGTCGTTTCAGCCCATGAATGACCCACTACTGAGTCGGGCCTCCTCCAAATTCATGGAGGGAAATTAGCCTACTGTGCCACGCTGGCAAGACGGGTTGGCACAGGGTTTGTATCAAGTTTTCCTTCTCTTGTGATTATGATGTAGATGTTGTTAATACAGTAATAGTTAATAGTACCACACTCTCGCAGAAGACCGACTTTTGAGTAGTTGCTTGTAGTTTTTCAGGGCTCAACTGATTTTCATGGAACATATTATTTTGTAATGTGAACGTGATGCGCTTTCATTTGAGACCCCACTCGATTATATTGGCAGACATTCGATAAATCTTCCCCACTTTCACCCCCATAACTTTTAAACGACTCAACCGATTTTCATCAAACATGTCTAGGAACACTCGCCCATAACTCACCTGTCATACAAAAAAAAAAACTGTATTGAAATCGCTTCATCCGTTCGCGAGCTACGGTTCCACAGACAGACAGACACGTCAAACTTATAACATCCCTCTTTTGCGTCGGGGGTTAAAAAAAGGAGTAATAAGGAACGTACTAATTTCCTTCCATGAAATTAGAGGAGGCCCGTTTCAGTTTACGCAGCATGCTCCCGCAATGTTAGCTAGCAAGGCGGATCATTAGATACTACCACCAAGTGTGCTGGGTTTTGTTGACTTTTACAACACGCGTTATTTGCGCGTGCGGATCGCCGTCGGTTTTATTCTTGGGTAGGTCGGGGCGCAATTTACTTAGTCCGGCCAGTCCCCAACAGCCGCATCCAAGAGCTGTATCCGAGAAATTTAGGAGTTACGTGTAGTCCGGTCTAATTCAAAAAGCGTAATATCAAGTTAATGACTATCTATCAGATAGTGACGCATGGGAGTAACGTCGGCTGTGTTATGGTCTAGCTCTGATCTTTCAGCCATTTTATAAGTGAAGTTTTGTAAACAGTATGTGAGTGCAGATTCAGCACGCACCATGTAATTTGTGTAATTTCACTGATTTTTATTTTCTATTTTTTTAATATGCTGTTTGTACCACCATAATTGTAACCCTTTTATTTAAAAGAGCAACCATGGAGTTTCTTGCCGGCTCTTCTCTATGGAATGGCATTCCGAACCGGTGGTAAAAATCAAATGATATATATATTTTTTAATTTTAATTTATTGTTTTTTTTTACTATTTGAAAGCATTCGCAAGAATTTATTCGAATAAAAAACATTTTGATTTTGATTTTCAAGGATCTCTGACGAAAAAAACCCTTAGTTCCAGTGTGTCATTTATGGCCTAAACATAGATTGTTTTGACAGGTTGAAGCATCTACGTGAGTACTTAGCTAGTCAAATCTAAGACTGTTAATCACTATATAATTTCCGGCTGACCGTTCTAGTTTAAAGCTGCACACTTTATTGAAGCTTGTGAAGTTATAAAATAATAATGGCCACTCTGTTATTGCGCTTTGTATAAGGCTACTTCGCAGCTTTTACGAGCGGCGTAGTAGAATCTATTTTTATGTACCACACACTACACCTTTATTATACGAATAAAGATATATAGGGTGTAACAAAACCACTATAACCATAACGAACGATTCGATAACTCAGACTCAAACTCAAAAGGAACTTTATTTACGTAGTTTTATCACAACACTTATAAATCGTCATATTTAAAATTATCAATATCATCTTAATTCATGACCCGCTGTTAAGTCGGGGCTCCTCAAACGCATGGAAGTATATATAATGTCATCACCCCATTCCGTCCTGAGGATGTTGTAAAAGTCGACAAAAGGAAATGACGAGGCAAAAGGAATCTAGCCACAAGAGAAGGAAATCTTGATACGAAACCCTGTGCCAACCCGTCTGGAGTGGCACAGCTAACTACCCTCCATATAGTTGGAGGAGGCCCGTCTCAGCAGTGGGTTATTTATGGGCTGATTGACTGCTATTGATAGTCATAGAAAAGAAGGTGGACACTCATCCAACCACGAACAATTAGTGAGTGGAATATTAAAACAATAGTCTCTTCGCCACAAAACACACGGAACGTCTTTAGACAAGATGGCGGACGGCTGTCAACGCGCGCCATAATCCGCCATTTTATGAATTCACCTCGTGCGCAAAATGGCCGAACTTATTTGCCGCGTAGTATTGCTCTCCTTAATGCCTACAATAAATGTCAAATCGCAATCGTTGCTGTAAAAATTATGGTGCACGTTTGTCCCAGTACGTGTTCCGAACTGGTAATTAGGGGTTTTGGGAATATAATTCTTTTGGCTTATTTTATTCGGCCGTGCAATGTGTGGTAGTAATTAGAGAGCGTATGGCGAGGCACGTTTGAAACGCTGCATTGCGGTGCATATGTTTTAGTTTTTTCGAGTGATTAAATTAAGAAATACAATTGTGGGTGGCTTTTAAAAATGCTGGATGCTTTTTATTATTATACCCGCGTTTACTTAACACTTATATTTATATTCTAGATAATTCACAATATATCTTTATTAATTATAGCCTACTAGCGACCCACCCCGGCTTCGCACGGGTGCAATTATGCATTTATTATACACGTAAACCTTCCTCTTGAATCACTTTATCTATTAAAAGAAAACGCATCAAAATCCGTTGCGTAGTTTTAAAGATTTAAGCATACATAGGGACGGACAGACGACAGCGACTTTGTTTTATACTATGTAGTGATGTGTTATTCTGATGTATAAGCTATATTATTGTAAAGTTTCATTAAAATCCATTCAGTAGTTTTTACGTGAAAGAGTAGTAAACTTCCATCCATCCACCCGTACTTACAAACTTTTGCGTTAATAATATTAGTAGGTTTCTGACTCGTATAAAGTTTTCCTTAGCTCTAACTGTGTGGTGACGGATTTTAAATAGATAGTATCACCACTCCATTCCATCCTAACAGTGTCGCAAGAGCTGACATAAGGTCTAGTGGTTAGATGTGCCGCCTTTGGATCAACGGGTCCCGGGTTCGATTCCGGGGTCGGGCAAGTGTCTTTGTGTAAACCAGAGGCACTGGCTCGGAGTCTGGGTGTCATTTCTATCTATAATATGTATATATTTACAAAAAAAAATGTATTTATGTAGTTTATCATCCATCTCGTTACTATAACACAAGCATTAAGTTGCTTAGCTTGGGACGAGATGGCGTTGTGTGAAATGTCCAAGGATATATATATTGTGCTTGACACTCTCAGGATAAAATGAGTTCGTAACATTATGTACTCACAACTGCGCAGCATGTCGCGGGTTCAGTCCCCGCGCGGAAGAAATATTTGTACGACCTACAAGTATTTGTTCCGGGTCTGGGTGTTTTCTATCTATAATATGTATGTATTTACAAAAACAAAATGTATATATATGTCGGAGATAGCGACGGCTGAGCGATAGAGTCGTCATCATCTTGACTTGGTACGAGGTTTATTACTTGTAACTTTATAATTCACAATATTAACCACAGTATCAATAACAATGTTCAGTTAACACACTTAGATAGACAAACCGACAGGTTCGCAACGGAGAAGTGTCTCGGTCCGTGTCCCAACGTCGACTGACTGATCGAGCCAACCTCACTTTCCATTACGACTCTGTCCACGTGCCGCCATTGCAAAACAACTGACGTCACCGCGTTTGCCGCACTACTGTGTTAACAATCAATTGAGAAACTTAATAAAACGATATCGTTATCCACGACACGGCCATTCTGACGAAGCACACGTCCTCGTGTGTACTTGTAACAAAATAACCAACTGAGGCATATTTTCACGATCGGCCAACCTGATGCTAATGGTCCGTAATCGTATCTTAAGAATCAAGTTAACAGAGGTCACGTTAGCATACAAATAATTTCAACAACTTTAACACGAAAGGTTCCTCTAAGCCCATAATCTTTAAATCTCAATACTGATACTTTAAAACAGTAAGTTTAAGACAATAATTACACAACACATGGCCCGGCTGTCCCAGCAGCTAGTGACAATTCACGTGTCACCCATATCGACATCGCTCCAAGCGATACGACCAACACTTTAACTGGAGTCCACGACTCCCAGGCCACACAGGACCATACAAATAGTCTCTCTCGAAACCCGGGTCCCCGCCACACCACTAGCTGCCCATCGCGCTCTGTACAACTCTGAGAGTTGCAGTTACGACTACAGACTAGTGCGTGTAGTGCGACCTAGCCAAGGTATGTGTTCTTATTTACTGTTGGAGGCATCCTCCTCACCATCTTCATCAGACAAATTTAACTCAACGGACACACTGCTTAGAGGAATCCTCCTTATATAGTCGTGAGCGTATTTTTATGTTCTATTACCGGTCAAAGATTTCAGCAAATAACGATCACCATCAAGTAACTCCACATTTTTTTAAAGGTCCCTTGTATTTCGTGTCTAATTTAGTTGGGTTTCTCTTCGTTCTGAATTTAAACTAAATTACCAACATCAAACTTTACCACTTGTAGTTTTATCAAATTTTACTTTTTCGTAACTGGCACTCTTTTCTATGTACGTGGTTAATTACTGACCAGCGGAAGGCCCGGGGAACAATTGGAAGACACCGGGTCCGATTATTTCTCTGTACCTTGCGATGTAGGACACCTGAGCGCATGTTGGAAATGTCGAGTGGTAACAGATGATCTTACGAGCTCGAGCCATACGACGTCCCTCACGATAACTGATTTGAAAATCAAAGGCCTGCACCAAGGCCCACCTAAGATGCACACGTGCGGTGCTGTCGGTGTTCCAGGGCAGAATGAATAGAACATTCATCCACTCCTGCGATGACCGAACCACTGACTCACTTCATTCGCGAGCGAAACCATCCATTTACTCGTTCCTTCGTTCGATATGTCACAGCTCTTCAGAATCTATGCGCAGCGCCATCCGCGAGTAATGCCACGGAGGCGGCATAGATGGCGCTAGTAGTACTAAAACGTTAACTCAATACGCCACACGACCATCCTGACAGTCAGCGCGTTCTCGCGCGTCTTTCATTGTCGTTGTGTGTGAAACGTAATAAAAGGAAAAACTCGTACGGTTATCGGGGTGCCCCGAGTCACAAAGCGCCAAGCTTTCAATGGTCAACTGTACGCGAAGCGCGTAGCTCCCGACGTAACAGTACGGGCTACACAAAACACGGAGTTCCGACGTACAGCAACGGAGCTACGTGAAGCGCGGAGCTTCCAATACACTATAGCAGTGTTACACGAAGCGCGGAGCTTCCAATGCACTTTAACAGCGTTACACGAAGCGCGGAGCTTCCAATGCACTATAACAGCGTTACACGAAGCGCGGAGCTTCCAATGCATTATAACAGCGTTACACGAAGCGCGGAGCTTCCAATGCACTATAACAGCGTTACACGAAGCGCGGAGCTTCCAATGCACTATAACAGCGTTACACGAAGCGCGGAGCTTTCAATGCATTATAACAGCGTTACACGAAGCGCGGAGCTTCCAATGCACTATAACAGCGTTACACGAAGCGCGGAGCTTCCAATGCACTATAACAGCGTTACACGAAGCGCGGAGCTTCCAATGCATTATAACAGCGTTACACGAAGCGCGGAGCTTCCAATGCACTATAACAGCGTTACACGAAGCGCGGAGCTTCCAATGCATTATAACAGCGTTACACGAAGCGCGGAGCTTCCAATGCACTATAACAGCGTTACACGAAGCGCGGAGCTTCCAATGCACTATAACAGCGTTACACGAAGCGCGGAGCTTCCAATGCATTATAACAGCGTTACACGAAGCGCGGAGCTTCCAATGCACTATAACAGCGTTACACGAAGCGCGGAGCTTCCAATGCACTATAACAGCGTTACACGAAGCGCGGAGCTTCCAATGCATTGCAACGGTGAACTTAGCAAACTTCCACATGCCTCTCGTTACTCGCCGCTGCTGCAGGCGCTGCTCCGAACTGCTTGCGCCTACTGCCGCGCCAGCTCCTCCGCTGTTGCCACGTGGACACTTCGTTGCCAAATGTCCGGCGGTGCCGCACCTGAAACAGATTAAGTCCGACCGCGGCCTCGGTCCCGCAGAGCTTGACGCCGAAGTGACAGCACTGGCTGCCTTGCCTTTCACCTCGCCTTTGGAACGGCAATCGGACGGTCGGTGACCTATTTTACCGCAGTTGTGAAATTTCACCGTTGCCGACTGAAACTTCGATCGCCTGAAGTCTGGATCTGCTGTCCTATCGCCTTATGTTTATGCTCTCAATCTACCTCACCGATGCAAATCAAGGCATATAATGGTGCCATAATCTTGGAAAACTGATATAACCTGCCGAAAATATGACGCTAGACCGATGAACTGTCAAGCTAAACAAGCACAGCAATCTAAACTTCGTATCGCAAGTAATTAACAGGTAAACATGTAAAAGAATTTCAAATAATATTTTCTTACACCGGTCAAAGCCACACTATCGTAAAGTCGTATACCATACAATATACCCGAGTAATAAAATGGAAACTGCTCACCGGAGTGACGTAAAATTGCAGCTGGTGCGCTTACTACAGATCCACTCACTATTCTTTGACCTGGCTGACCGCAGTACTGTTGCTCGCCTTCCTGCTGCTCCGCTCAGGGCAGTTAGACCCATAGTGTCCTTGTCCATCACAATGAAAGCAAGTGATCCCCACTTAGTTAATCGCCGCACTATGACTGCAGCTTGTGATCTTCAGTTTAGAACAATCTTCATGTAGCTTAATGTCTCCTTTATAGTGACAATGAATCGCCATTATCGGTTATTTCCATCGCGTACAGAAGCACACACATTATCACTACACTGTTTTCTCCACGTGGGCTGAATGAGTTACATCCCACTTCTGATGTCGGAGATAGCGACGGCTGAGCGATAGAGTCGTCATCATCTTGACTTGGTACGAGGTTTATTACTTGTAACTTTATAATTCACAATATTAACCACAGTATCAATAACAATGTTCAGTTAACACACTTAGATAGACAAACCGACAGGTTCGCAACGGAGAAGTGTCTCGGTCCGTGTCCCAACGTCGACTGACTGATCGAGCCAACCTCACTTTCCATTACGACTCTGTCCACGTGCCGCCATTGCAAAACAACTGACGTCACCGCGTTTGCCGCACTACTGTGTTAACAATCAATTGAGAAACTTAATAAAACGATATCGTTATCCACGACATATAAGTAGTTTATCATCCATCTCGTTACTATAACACAAGCATTAAGTTGCTTAGCTTGGGACGAGATGACGTTGTGTGAAATGTCCAAGGATATTTATTTATTTATTTATTGTATATTGCAGGTAAAAGACATTAATAACTCTCTTTTTGACAAAGGTAAGGAAAAGGTACGCAACGTCGTCACCTCGTTCATCTCGGGACGAGCGACACGCAGTACCGTTATAATTATTTTTATGCGCTTATTAATTTAATATACCGCATGCACGACCAAGACTTTGTTAGTTATAGGACCCTCCACCTTTGAAAAGGATAATTGTTTTATGACAATTGCGAGAGATTTTAGCATTGGGTTATTAACTAAAGGGGCGGCCAGGCGTGGAGGCCAAGGCTGCCGCCGCAACTGAGCGCCACGTGGAGCGGGCGCCACTACATCCGGCACCTGATGGAGGCTCATACAATGCCCCGTACGTACCTCTCGGTGGGGTCAGGGAGCGTCTAGAGCGCTCCATCGAAGCGTGGGCCAAGGGTCATCACGGTCATGAAGCATCCTCCTCGTTAGAACGTAAAAGCCGTGGCCCAATTTCAGGCAGTTGAGGGACAGTATTGGTTTTATTGGGGTGCAATGACCACATTTCTGCTCCCCGGAGACGCAAAGTAGATTCGTAAATAAAAATTAAATTAAAAATTTAATTTAATTTAAATAAACCCCGGACACAATGACCTAAGTATCCTATAAAAAGTAAAAAATAAAAAATACATCGCGTTGGGGGACCAGGGGTCAGGTAATAAATAAAAAGAAGCGGTCCCCCAACGCGATGTATTTTTTTATTTTTTACTTTTTATAGGATACTTAGGTCATTGTGTCGGGGGTTTATTTAAATTTAATTTTTATTTTTTGCTTTTTATAGGTACAAGCTTATTATGATGTAGATGTTGTTAAACCATATATTCTTGTCGCATCCTCATTGGCTCCTCACCACATATATTTGCAGATATTGGGTAATTGCCCCCCCCCCCCCCTTTTACCCCCAGAGATTTTTCAGGGCTCAACTGATTTTCATGGAACATATTATTTTGTAATGTGCACGTGATGCGCTTTCATTTGAGACCCCACTCGATTATATTGGCAGACATTCGATAAATCTTCCCCACTTTCACCCCCCATAACTTTTAAACGACTCAACCGATTTTCATCAAACATGTCTAAGAACACTCGCCCGTAACTCACCTGTCATACAAAAAAAAAAACTGTCTTGAAATCGCTTCATCCGTTCGCGAGCTACGGTGCCACAGACAGGCAGACAGACACGTCAAACTTATAACACCCCTCTTTTTGTGTGGGGGGTTAAAAAGGGATTGTTTACTTAGTCTTGCAGCTAATGTCTTCATTTCACGAACCTGCGCATCCCTAAATATTATAATGTTGGTTATCCGGTCCAGTATATTGACCGGAAATTATAAATCAAGTACCGGTATTCAGAGAAATAAAAACCCTTACCATCAAATTATAATTGCTCGTGATTGAAATAGATTAATGCACTCTCTTTGATATTAATATTGTATAGAGCTGCAGTTTCATAAACGCTTATGATAGACTAGATGTCGCTACTGGCGTTTCTAGAAGTCGATGTTAAGATTTTTACTTGATTAGTCAAGTGCTCCTGCATAAGTTCATGTTTTACTAATAGATGTAGATGGTGTGGTGACGGATTTATAACTCACACAATGTCACCAACTCACACTATCGTGGAAGTGTCATGGCGACCAAACTAATTTCCCTCCATGAATTTAAAGTCTTCTCATCATTTCAGCCAAAAGACGTCCACTGCTGGACATCTGGATCTCCACAAAGGCCGGTCTTGGGCCGCCCGCATCCACTACATTCCGGCGACCTTCACCAGGTCGTGGGTCCACCGTGTGGGAGGCCTACCAGCACTGCGCCTTCCGGGACGCGGTCGCCACTCGAGAACTTTTCTGCCCCATCGGGCGTCGGTCCTGCGAGCTATGTGCCCTGCCCTCTGCCACTTAAGTTTGGCAATCCGGTGGGCTATGTCGGTGACCCTGGTTTTTTCTGCGTATCTCCTCATTTCTGAATCGATCTCGCAGGGAAACTCGAGCGTAGCCCTCTCCATTGCCCTTTGGGTGACTTTGAGTCTTCTGATGGAGTCCATCTTTATCATTAAAGTCTTCTGGTCTACGATTAATATCGAATACTATTACTACAACTTTGCTCTTAAATACCATACTGCAGAGACGAGCTTACTCCCCTTCATTCATGTGAAGAAAAACCGTTTTCGGCCTTGTAATTTCCCTTTGTCGGCTCTTACGACAGGATGGAATAGGGTGGTGACACAATGTATTCTAAACCCGTCACCAAACGAATACTAGAAACCACAAAAATGTGCTCATTCCATTTCCATATGCAATGTAAAACGATAGTGCTGTGTTACCGGTCGATATGAAACGGCTCGGAAAGAGTATCGACATTCCTAGTTATCGATGTAATGTAAGCGCCACACCTGCGGTTGACAGGGATGGGAATTGTTGAAATAAAAATTTATCGATGATCGATAATTTTAGTTTGACACCCAATTTAACTATTAATTAATTCATTCATGCTTTTCAATTAGTGTAAATAAAGTTTAACTAGCAGACCTGGCCACGCGATGCTGAGGTTTTTGTTACTTTACATTTGTAGGGTACATACCTTACCTTGTGTACCTACATACTTTACCGCACCATTACCTTACCAAGAACATTACCATTACCAAATAAAACAACATCGCAAGGAGGAAGACTTTATTTTATCGATGGTGTGCTTCAAGAAACGTCGTAATCGATTTAGTGAAACAAGAAGTGGATCTGAAAAGATCGCTTGAAGACGTCGGTTCCACGCGTGCCGATTCAGCGCTGCACGCGGCTACGTACACGACGACCGCGCCGCCTACCGCTGGAGCAGTGGAGATGTCCGCACGCGCTGGCTGCCTCGCCGAAATGAGCGAGCGCTCGCGCCGCGCGACTGTGTATACCCGCGCGACACGCGCGCCCTCTGGGGGCATGCACTCACATCGAATCGATGCCCCCTCTTGCGCACCCTATCTCTTTCACACACGCGCTCTCTCTCTCTCTCTCTTGTATCATGTTAGCACTAGTACATAGTAGTAGAAATTATGTTTTGTATTAATATCACAACGATGTACACATTAAATCATTCCTTCGCTATACCTCGACTGGAGTTTCACTACATATCAAGAACACGCAAGATCCCCTTCAGTGGTTACCCCGCCGTTCAAGCAAGGAATCATCAAGCTCCAAACGCTCCTCAAGCCATATAATGGAGTTCGCTGACGCTGAACAGCCTCCCGCCGTGCCTGCTGCGTCCGTCGCTGGAATCGCGCTGTCAACGCGCATTCCACCCTTCTGGCGGGACAAGCCCCGTCTGTGGTTCGCGACTTTTGAAGCAGTAACCAGCGATCAGAAGAGGAGCAAATCACAATATGCTCATATTGTCATAGCTCAATTAGAAAAACAGGACGTTGAGCAAATCGCCGACATCCTGTATGACGAGCCTGCGGACCCATACACCGCCATCAAAGACCGCCTTATCTCGGTCTACGAAGAATCCGAGAGCCGCCAACTTCAAAGGCTACTCACGGAGGTCGAACTGGGTGATCAGAAGCCCTCACAGCTGCTTCGACAAATGAAGATCCTAGCACGAAACAAAATACCCGAAGACACTCTGAAACTGATGTGGACCCAACACCTACCTCCACACGTGCGCTCCTACGTCACAGTCAGCGAAACATTTAGCCCACAGATCTCTTTGTCAGAACTGGCCCTACTCGCTGACAAGATACTCGAAACCAGCACGCAAGTTTCATCCATATCCACACCTTCGAGTCAGCCGATCATTGAAGAGATCAAGAAATTATCGCTAGAAGTCGCCGAGGTCAAATCCCAAGTTCGTCACTCCCATCATCAACAGCGCCCCAGCCCCAGCAGATTTTCACGTACAAATCCACGATCACCGTCACGCCACCAACGCCAGCGCAGTAGCACTCCACCACGCCGCCTGTGCTATTACCATCGACGTTTCGGAGAAGATGCTATACGCTGCAACAACCCCTGCGACTTTAAAAGGAACTCGGGAAACTGAAATCCACGCTGGCAGAGGTGGAACCCAGCGTGTCGGAAATCTCCCACCGCCTATTCGTCACCGACAGAAATTCGAGATTGGCATTTCTCATCGATACCGGGGCTAACATTTCTGTGATACCACGTCGCCCTGGGATGAAGATGTCTGCAACAGATTTCTGTCTGTACGCCGCAAACAATTCAACTATTCCCACCTACGGCGAAAAATACCTCGAACTTGACCTTGGCCTCAGAAGACCTTACCGATGGAAATTCGTCATCGCAGCGGTCAGTAAGCCAATCATAGGCGCCGACTTCCTGCGACACCACAAACTACTGATTGACGTCGCCAGCCGAAGCATCATGGACAAGGTCACCAACCTCACCGTCAAGACACCTATCTGCGAGTCATCGTCACCAACAATTCGCACCATCGACACAACGCAGAAGTACCACGACATACTCGCTGAATTCCCCGATATCACGAGACTGTCTTCTGCCAAGTCGAGCCCCAAGCACAGCGTCGAGCACCACATCGAGACGTCGGGACCGCCCCTATACGCTAAAGCTCGACCTTTGCAACCACATCGTTATCAAGCCGTCAAGAAAGAGTTCGAGGTGATGATGGAACAGGGCCTATGCAGACCAAGCAAAAGCCCATGGGCAAGCCCACTACACGTCGTCCCAAAGAAGAATGGTGACATTAGAGTCTGCGGAGACTACAGACGCCTCAACGCTGCGACGAAGCCCGACCGTTACCCTGTGCCAAGACTCAAGGACTTTACCTACCAGCTGCACGGCATGAAAGTCTTCTCCACACTTGACCTGAACCGTGCTTACCAGCAATTACCTGTCCTTGAAGACCATATTGAGAAGACCGCCATCATCACACCGTTTGGCCTATTTGAATTCCCGAAAATGTGTCCGGGACTTAAGAACGCAGGTCAAACATTTCAGCGTTTCATCCACCAAGTCCTGTCTGGCCTTGACAACGTTTTTCCATTCATCGATGACGTAATCGTGGCCTCCCCCGACGCAGAAACCCACGCACGTGACTTACGCACCGTACTAGAACGCCTCAACAATTACGGTGTCACCATAAACCCATCCAAATGTCACCTGGGTATGGCCGAGGTGAAATTCCTTGGCTATCACGTCTCATCAGAAGGCATTAAACCTCTTCAAGAAAAAGTCGAAGCCATCAACGAGTTTCCCCAGCCAAAGACCATCGAAGATTTGCGCCGCTTCCTCGGGATGATAAATTTTTATCGCGACAGTATATCTAACGCTGCCGCCATACAAGCCCCGCTTCACGCCTATCTCCACAACTCTAAGAAAAAAGACAAGACTCCAATCAACTGGACGACAGAAGCCATACAAGCATTCGACACCTGCAAATCAAGCATGACAAGCGCGGCTACGCTGGCTCACCCCGCACACAACGCCTCAATCGCTCTATTCTGCGATGCGTCTGACAAGTGCGCCGGCTCTGTTCTCCAACAACGAGTTAACGGCAAATGGCAAGCGCTAGGATATTTTTCAAAGAAATTCTCAACCGCTCAAGAAAAATACTCAACATTCGACCGAGAGCTACTGGCAATCTACATGTCAGTCAAGCATTTCAGAAAAATATTCGAAGGCAAAGAACTCGTCATTTACACCGACCACAAGCCACTAACTTACGCGCTCAATAAGCCACCGTCAAACAACGACACGCAGCGGCGAACGCGCCAACTACTCTTCATAAGCGAGTTCACCAGTCGCATTGAACACGTAAGCGGTGCCGAAAACGTCGTAGCGGACGCCCTCTCGCGTCTCGAAACTATCTCAACCCCGTCAGTACTGGATTACGCAAGCCTAGCCACAGCGCAAGAAAAGGACAGCATATTACCCAAACTACTCACTCAGTCAAACTTATGTCTCAAGAAACTGAAAATTCCCGCCTCAAATTTAGAAATCTACTGCGAAACATCAACAGGAAACATACGCCCGTATTTAACCGAAGAATTTCGCCGCGCAGCTTTCGAGTCAGTACACAATAACAGTCACCCCGGTATCAGAACAACACGTAAACTCATGCAAACGAGATACTTTTGGCCATCAATGAACACCGACGTCGGTACATGGGCGAAAACATGTGTAGCGTGTCAACAGTCAAAAGTGCAACGCCATACACGTAGCGAATTTTCATCGTTCCCGCCTTGCGATCGGTTTCAACACGTCCATATAGACATAGTGGGCCCCCTGCCTACCACCGCAAATGGACATCGGTATCTACTTACCATGATCGACCGCAAGACACGCTGGCCTGAAGCCACGCCCATTCACGAAATGACCGCCGAAATCATATCGAAGACCTTTTACGACACGTGGATCTGCAGATTTGGATGCCCGGCTACAATTACTACTGACCAAGGACGCCAGTTCGAGAGTCAACTGTTCTCCTCATTGACCAAACTCATCGGCGCCGAACGATCACGCACCACGGCTTATCACCCAGAGAGCAACGGTATTGTCGAACGCTGGCACCGGTCAATGAAAGCCGCATTAATGGCGCGACTAAACTCGACATCAAACTGGACTGACGAAATACCTACTGTCTTACTAGGCCTACGTACAGCCGCTAGGACAGACACCGATACCAGCGCCGCCCAGCTGACTTACGGTCAAGCGCTGCGGTTGCCAGGCGATTTCGTCAACCCGTCAAGCACATCACCGCCAATGACCTACGACTACGTAGAAAAATTACACCAAGTCATCACCGCACTGACGCCTGTGTACGCGCCGCATAGCCGTAAACGCGATACGTTCGTACACAAAGACCTCAGTACATGCGACTCAGTTTTTGTACGCGTTGACGCAGTACGAAAACCTCTCCAGCGACCGTACGAAGGCCCGTTCCCGGTTATACATCGAGCAGAGAAGATTTTCAAGATTCGCATGCCCGGCCGTGACGTCAACGTGTCCATCGATCGTCTCAAGCCGGCGTACACATTGAACGAGCCATCGTGCGAGCGTCAACCCGCAGCCGATGACCCCTCAACAAGCACCAGCGAACCGTGCCTACCGCCTCTGCCCGAAACGCATACACGATCCGGCAGAAATATTAAGAAACCCGTACGCTTCGCTTGAGGGGGAGCCATGTAGGGTACATACCTTACCTTGTGTACCTACATACTTTACCGCACCATTACCTTACCAAGAACATTACCATTACCAAATAAAACAACATCGCAAGGAGGAAGACTTTATTTTATCGATGGTGTGCTTCAAGAAACGTCGTAATCGATTTAGTGAAACAAGAAGTGGATCTGAAAAGATCGCTTGAAGACGTCGGTTCCACGCGTGCCGATTCAGCGCTGCACGCGGCTACGTACACGACGACCGCGCCGCCTACCTCTGGAGCAGTGGAGATGTCCGCACGCGCTGGCTGCCTCGCCGAAATGAGCGAGCGCTCGCGCCGCGCGACTGTGTATACCCGCGCGACACGCGCGCCCTCTGGGGGCATGCACTCACATCGAATCGATGCCCCCTCTTGCGCACCCTATCTCTTTCACACACGCGCTCTCTCTCTCTCTCTCTTGTATCATGTTAGCACTAGTACATAGTAGTAGAAATTATGTTTTGTATTAATATCACAACGATGTACACATTAAATCAGGATCGCCACGACTCGCTAGTGGTTCGAACCTACCTAAGTCAGCAAATTTGTACCAGTTTTTATTGCAAAAACGCGCGACAAATAGCGCCCGCATCTTAGCGGCGGAGAACTCCTTTCACTAGCACCGCCAGGAAGGGTTTATCTGAACCCCTCTCGCCCCGGTCTGCCACCAGCGGCTCGCCCCGGGTAGCGGGATGTGGTGAAGAGATGCCCAACCTATAGGTTGCCCGCGAGTCGTCCCCGCCGCACTTCCGCGCCGCGTTCATCCGCGCCGTGACCATGGATACCCCGCCACCACGTGAGGGATCCATCCTGCCTTCACCGCCCAGGAATTCGTCTCCCTCACCACCGGCACCGGAGACAGTAGCCCGCGAGCGTGATATCCGCACGCTCAATCTCCTTCAGCGCGACAGGGCACTGTCAGAAGAGATGCTGGACTGGATAGCGCTGTTCATGCGCATCCGACACGCCGAGCTCCACGACAGTGAGCCGTCCCTTGAGGACAGGACCTGCCTGGATTTTGCCGCCAAAGGCCTTATCAGCCTGCCGCAGCGAGGCGAGCCCACCCCCGCTGTTCCGAAAAGAGGGCGACCGCCTTTCTCTGGGTCCCCCTCCACCCCTGAAGAAGTCAAGAAGGCGAAGATGAACGAACCTTCGCCCCCACCTTCCACAAGCCTGGACGTGACCACCCCCGTGCGCACATTTGCACAAGCAACTAAGCGCACAACTAACTTACCCCCCTCGCCGCAAAGTGCCCCTCGCACTCTCGCGGTCGCATCAAGAGAAGCCCCCACCCCTGGACCGTCGGGAGAGGTAACCTCCCCCTCACCTGCCACGACATATATGGGGATTGCATCGCCTAGCCGTGAAGCAGAGGACGACCAACAACATCCGATTCCCGCACCAAGACAGTCACTGGCCAACAAACCAGACTCCCTCTCGCAGTCACCTCGCTACCCCCCGCTTATTGTGGAGCGCCTCCCCAACTGGGCGTACCACTTCAAGAAGATAGCCGCCCAATTGAAACGGCCCCCCAATGCCCGCCCCTTTGGAAATGGGGTAAAATTCTCACCAAAGGACGACATTGAATTTCGCCTGATCCAGTCCTACCTCACCAAGCTGGAAAAGGAGGAGAATATCTCCTGGTTCTCCTACTCACTGCCGGCGGAGCGTAGCCTGAAAGTGGCTATTCGGGGCCTGCCCGCCGACACCGATCCAGCTGAAATCCAAGCAGCCCTCGTCGACTTAGGATTCCAGGCCGAATATGTGACCCACATCCGAGCCAGGGGAGGTCGGCCCGGATGTATATTCTATGCCATTATCTCGAAGACGCCGAATGTCCAGGATATATATTCAACCCAGGAATTACTGCTGATGCCGGGAATCAAAATTGAAGCGTGGCGCGGGAAGAAAGGCCCCGCGCAATGCCATCGCTGTCAACAATTCCGGCACAGCAGTCACCACTGCCACCGCCAACAAGCCTGTGTGCGCTGCGGGGAGCCGCACATGGCCAAGGAATGCCCACGCCCTCGAGAAGTTCCAGCGACTTGCGCTAACTGCGCAGGTTCCCACCCGGCGAATAGCGCAGCCTGTCCGGTCTTCAGAAGGGAGGCCCGGAATAAGAAGGCTGGCACAGTCGCACGCACCACCACGGAGACCCGAAAGGCGACCACGAGCGGCACCCAACCCACAGTACAAGAGACTGCCC
The DNA here is from genome assembly GCA_905475355.2 of Clostera curtula. NCBI lineage: Eukaryota > Metazoa > Arthropoda > Insecta > Lepidoptera > Notodontidae > Clostera > Clostera curtula. The sequence goes on from FR997822.1 coordinate 5,361,510, forward strand.
CTTCATCGCTCATGGCCCCAGCGAACCTCCCAAAGTCCTCAAAATACGAGGCACGTCCCAAGAAGGGGAAGAAGAAGAAGAAGCCCAAGAAAGCAGACAACGAACCCAAGAGAACCCAGAACAGACCTCCCCCATTAACTCCCAGCAGTGTTCCCAACACTCGCGGCGACATAGCCACAGCGGTCGCCGCAATCCAGGATATCCTGGTGGCGATACAGGCGGGACAAGACCCTGCAACAGCCGCCTTGGAGGGAATAATCAAACTGATATCTCCCCCCCGTTGAGAATCGTCCATTGGATCGCCCAATCCCTGACGAGCTAGCGTCGCCTGCTGATCCAGTCCCTCCTGGATTAAAAGGTGGGCTTGATCTTAGTCAGCGAGACCCTTCCCCGAGATGGTCCTTCGCACAGAGAGCCTGGACCACTTCATCGCCCGCACCGCCGCAGACATGTTCCGGAGGGCGGTCACATCAAGTCCGCCCACCTCCGCGACATCGCGCCGCTCCAAGCTAGACCACCGGATGTACGCGGGGTCCTCCCGAGGACCTACGCAGCCTAAAGCCTCGGTAAATGGACCACCATGAATGGCCCTATCGGCCCATCCAATGACCCGGCCAAATCTTTGGCCGGCGTAGAACGCCACTGTAGAGGGTCAAAACCCTGACACAGTATCCCCTCATTCCCCAGCATAGGGGTTGAGTGAGAAGAACCACGACGACATTAAATCATTCCTTCGCTATACCTCGACTGGAGTTTCACTACATATCAAGAACACGCAAGATCCCCTTCACATTTAACATTACAATAATTTAACTTTTAACATAGTGCCATCTATTGAATACCAGTCAACAGATAAAGAATAGGCAAATAATTTGCACAATATTGCGACAAAAAATGGAGAAATGAGAAGATAGGATAGCTTATCTTTCAAGTTGGATCAAATTGCACACGGTGTGCAAATTCGATTAAAATCGGTTAAGTAGTTAAGCAGTCCATCGCGGACCAGAACAACAAACCACGTGTACCGTGTTACTAAAAAATCTTTCACATCGATATTATTTTATCGATATACGTAATGTCCTACCCTATTTTCTGTAGCAAGAACTGCTAATTGAAATCGTAAAGAATATAGCCAGGATTCGAATGGAACGGATGGATGTCTTTGGACTCAATTTAAAACTATTAAAACAAAAAATATCAATTATTGTATGATTATTGATAAACGACAAACTCTTAATAAATTTCCCATTTTAAATGTGAAGTGCAGCGGTCAATCATAGAACTAGGTACAACGCTGCGTTATACGGGCGCCAAGTCTTTCTTTTTTTATTAAAAAAAAACTCGAGAATTTTCTTCCGAGGGAAGAAGATTCTTCCCTCGGTTCCCCTGGACAGTCTTCTTTAACAGTAAACAAAAGCATTGAGTTGAAAAAAAAAACTAATTTAGATATTTTGTGTAGTCAATATACCTACACAAAATACGTAATCCAACTTTACAATTAACAATTTCCCTTAACATAATCCAAATTTAACGTTGTTAATCTTGCAAGTGTATTACGCCACTAGTTTAGTTTTACCTTTTATAAATTTAATCCGAGTTTAGATCATTTGCGCCGACATGACTTGAATCACTCTATCTATTAAAAAAAATCGCTTCAAAATCTGTTGTGTAGTTTTAAAGATTTAAGCATACATAGGGACGGACAGACGACAGCGAATTTGTTTTAAACTATGTAGTGATAGTGATATTGTGAATTATCCAGAATATAAAGAAAAGTGTGAAGTAAGCGCGGGTGAAACCGTGGGGCGCAAGTAGTACTATTCTAAAATCCACGGAATTGGGTGTTCGAACCTTCCATCCATTTATATTCAAGCATCTAGGTCTTACATAAATTAATTCTGAAAGGGCATAGCCTATTGAAAATCCATGGCCTTTAGATCTTGGGTTGGACCGTTTGAAAGCTTAAATTATGTAGCCAACCCACTATTGGCGACGCGCACCGGACCGTTCGACAGAGACATCGTACGACTAAAAGGGTATTTATAATAATATACTACTCTAATACATTACAGTATTTATAATACTATATTGGAGAGGGATAACTTGATACAAACCCTGTGCCAACCCGTCTTGCCAGCGTGGCACAGTAGGCTAATTTCCCCCCATGAATTTGGAGGAGGCCCGACTCGGTAGTGGGTCATTCATCGGTTGAAACGACGGCGACTACTACTCAACACACAAATGACATGTTTACCATATTTGACAGTAATTACATTCTTTTTAAAAATGTGTTCTGCAAAAGTGTGTTTAATGCGGCCTGTCAGGAAGCTGATACAGTTATTTTTGCACCAATACCACTAATTTAAGTACATTCTTACACACAGTTAGGCACAGTAGGCTAATTTTCCGAGGGGGTCTGACCCGACAGTGGGTCATTTACGGGCTGAGAAGTAAGTAAGTTATCAAATATTATAATAAAGTTTTTGACGTATATTGTGGTACTTACGACATTTTTCCACGAGTAGTGCGTTACTCGTCTACCCCAGACGAAGGACTGGGGTAAACGAATTCTTAAGTGGTGACCGCGAATCGGGAACCGAAGTGTGGGACGGCCCTCTGCTAGATGGAGTGACGATTTGCGAAAAGTTGCAGGCAGCAGCTGGATGCGTCGAGCTGAAGACAGGGCGCTATGGCGCTCTTTATGGGAGGCCAATGTCCAGTGTAATGTTGGCTGCTGATGATGATAAGTGTGATACATCACAAAATATGACGCAGACACCGATATGAACTAAACGATATAATTTAAGTGTCATAATTTCGCTATATATCCTTAAAATGAGCTATCGTTTCGCAACGCGCTGTTTGATAGCTACCATTTAACACCAGCTGTTTCCCATCTAGCGAAGTGCTTTTGCCAAATGCAATAAAGACGTATACTATAATATACGAATGAGTCGATACGTTTGGGATCTCAAACTCGTATTGAACAGAAATAATTTGAAACTGTAAACTGCCGAGATTTCAAATACGAAATCGGTTTTCTATTGATGCAGATTGGTATGAGGTTACACACTATAATTTTACTAGCATATCGTTAACATTGTATTTTACATTAACATACATTAATTCAACCTTTTTGTGTTGCCAGTGATTACCATTATGTCAACAGAGTCGAACAGAGACGTGGTCGCTCACTATGGGCTCCATCAGAAGGCTCAAAGTCACCCAAAGGTCAATGGAGAGGGCTATGCTTGGAGTTTCCCTGCGAGATTGAATCAGAAATGAAAAGATACGCAGGAGAACCAGAGTTACTGACATAGCCCACAGGATTGCCAAATTTAAGTGGCAATATAGCTCGCAGGGCTGACGCCCGATGGGGTACAAACGTCCTCTAGTGACGACCACATTCCAGAAAGCGCAGTGCTGGTAGGCCTCCCACGCCGTGGACGGACGAACTGGTCAAGGTCGCTAGAAAGCGATGGTTTCGGCAGGCTCAAGTCCGGCCTTCGTGGAAATCCTAGGGGGAGGCCTATGTTCAACAGTGGACGTCTTTTGGTTGAAATAATGAATGATGAATTTAACTTTTAACATAGCGCCATCTATTGAATACTTACTCAATTCAGTCAACAGATATCGCCATCTGTTACAATCGTTTGGAGCAATTATATAGTAATTGTGACTGTCAAATACTGGACGAATAAATTGCAATAATCTAATTTTGCGACTATAAATTGAGTTGTAGGCTATCCTACCTTTTAAATTGGATCGAAAGGCAAACGGTGTGCAAAATTTATTAAAATCGGTTACATAGTTTAGGAGTCCATCGCGGACAAGCAACGTGACGTGTAATTTATGTATATTACTAGCGACCCGCCCCGGCTTCGCACGGGTGCAATTATGCATGTATTACACATATAAGATAGTGATAGTGAAGTCGCTGTCATTTGTCCGTCCCTATGTTTGCTTAAATCTTTAAAACTAATATAGTTTTATTGATAACTAGTGGCCCGCCCCGGCTTCGCACGGGTTCAATTAGGCATGTATTATACATATAAACCTTCCTCTTGAATCACCCTATCTATTAAAAAAACCGCTTCAAAATCCGTTGCGTAGTTTTAAAGATTTAAGCATACATAGGGACGGACAGACGACAGCGACTTTGTTTTATACTATGTAGTGATGTATCTTGAAGATAAATTTGTTTCTTTTTTAATGAAATGATATAAAACACACGCCATAAATCCGTTAAAAGATGTTCAATGACAATCACTACATCACTTCACTACTCACTTTACTACATATTACTATCATCACTACATTTTATAAAACAAATAGCGATACGCCCCGGCTCCGCACGGGTACAAAGAAGAACCTCTAAATTTATCGGTGTTTCTCTACAATATTATGAATTTATTATGCATATAAACCTTCCTCTTGAATCACTCTATCTTTTAAAAGAAACCGCTTCAAAATCCGTTGCGTAGTTTTAAAGATTTAAGCATACATAGGGACGGACATACGACGTGAAGATTAATTTACGAGCATTAGTTAAAATTACCCCGTCTGCCCATCGTGGCACAGTGGGCTAATGACCCTCCCTGTGATGGGAGGAGGCCCAACTCAGCACTGGGTCATTTATGGGCTGAGTAGTAGTTGTAGCTAAAATTAAACTTCACTATCACTATCTTTACATAGTATAAAACAAAGTCGCTGTCGTCTGTCCGTCCCTATGTATGCTTAAATCTTTAAAACTACGAAACGGATTTTGATACGGTTTTTTTTAATAGATAGAGTGATTCAAGAGGAAGGTTTATATGTATAACCCACCCCCGCTTTGCACGGGCGAAGCCGGGGCGGGCCACTAGTCACTACATAGTATAAAACAAAGTCGCATTCTTCTGTCCGTCCCTATGTATGCATAAATTTTTAAAACTACGAAACGGATTTTGATACGGTTTTTTTTAATATATAGAGTGATTCAAGAGGAAGGTTTATATGTATAACCCACCCCCGCTTTGCACGGGCGAAGCCGGGGCGGGCCACTAGTATAGTATAAAACAAAGTCGCTGCCGTTTGTCCGTCTCTATGTATGCTTAAATCTTCAAATCTACGCAACGGATTTTGAAGCGGTTTTTTTTAATAGATAGAGGGATTCAAGAGGAAGGTTTATATGTCATAATTGCACCCGTGTGAAGCCGGGGCGGGTCGCTAGTAAATAATAAAAAAGCTGTTAAAAGATTCTCACGTAGTTATTTCTCAGCCCGTAAAGACCCACTGGTGAGTCGGGCCTCCTCCAATTACAGTTGGGAACGCGGCTACGTTTTCCTGTCATGTAATTTCCTCTAATCGGCTTTTATGACATACTCAGGATAGAATGACATTATGTTATTACATGTTAGGTTATAAGCTCATATCGATAACTAGCGACCCGCCACAGCTTCGCACGGGTGCAATGATGAACATCGAAATATATCAGTGTTTCTCTACAATATTATGCATAAAAACCTTCCTCGTGAATCACTCTATCTATTATAGAAAACTACTTCAAAATCCGTTGCGTAGTTTTAAAGATTTCGATCGTTGGTCTAGTGGTTAGATGTGCCGCCTTTGGATCAACGGGTCCCGAGTTCGATTCCGGGGTCGGGCAAGTGTCTTTGTCTAAACCAGAGACACTGGCTCGGAGTCTGGGTGTCATTTCTATCTATAATATGTATGTATTTACAAAAAAAAAATGTATATAAGTCGTTTATCATCCATCTCGTTACCATAACACAAGCATTAAGTTGCTTAACTTGGGACGAGATGGCGTTGTGTGAAATGTCCAAGGATATTTATTTATTTATTTATAGGGACGGACAGACGACAGCGACTTTGTTTTATACTATGTAGTGATAGTGATAATATTAGTTTAGTTAACAAAAGTCTACTATTCAGCCCATAAAAGACCCACTGCTGAGTCGGGCCTCTTCCCGTTTAAAGGAGGGCAATTAGCCTACTGTGCCACGCTGGCCAGACGGGTTGGCACATTTATCCGGGGAAGACACAGTCGGGACCCACGAGGCGGGCGGGACGGTGGGATGTTTAGTGGGTTTGGGGACGCTGTTCATATAGATTGGCGAACCAGAGTCCCACACCCCACACTGCCCTTTCCCCAGGCCAGTGTGTATAGTCCACAAAGGATTTTATGCCCTGCCATAAAAGAGTGAAACTCACAGAACGAAAGTCTACATATGATAAACTTTACTTCATCATCATCATCATCATCAGCCCACATTAGTCCACTGCTGGACATAGGCCTCCCCTAAAGAGCGCCATAGCGCCCTGTCTTCAGCTTGACGCATCCAGCTGCTGCCCGCAATCTTTCGCAGATCTTTCCAACCCAAACTTTACTTAAAGATTTGGAATTCGGTGGTGATCAGAATTATAATATCTAAGTTGGCGGATTTTTTTTAATAATTTGTACATGTTTGTTACATATTTGGACATTTCACAGAAAAAACCAAAACTCTAATTATGGAATGTTCGAGAAACGTGCAGTCTACACCAAATAGTTTGATCAAAGCGTAAAAGTCGTTTTATGTACTGTGTTGTGTTTGGCAACAGATTTAGAATACCCAGTGTCACCACCCCTTTCCATCCTGAGGGTATTATAAGAACCGACTAAAGGAAATGATTAGATGAAAACGTATAAAAATTAATACAAACCCTATGCCATCCCGTCAGGCCTGTGCGGTATAGTAGGTTAATTCATTTCAGCCCATGAATGACCCACTACTGAGTCGGGCCTCCTCCACATTCATGGAGGGGATTTAGCCTACTGTGCCACGCTGGCAAGACGGGTTGGTACAGGGGTTGTATCAAGATTTCCTTCTCTTGCGGCTAGGTGATTTGCCTCTTGCATTCCCTTAGTCGCCTCTTAAGACACCCTCGCGATGGTATGGGTTGGTGACACTGTGTGTTCTAAATCCGTCACCACACGTATCAGTTACCCTCCATGTTACGCCTAAGTAATGGGTCTTGTATAGGGTGAGTAGTGGTACCTAGTCGTGGTGATAATAGTCAGGGTTCATCATCAGCCCACATTAGCCCACTGCTGGACATAGGCCTCCCCTAAAAAGCGACATAGCGCCCTGTCTTCAGCTTGACGCATCCAGCTGCTGCCCGCAGCCTTTCGCAGATCGTCGCTCCATCTAGCAGAAGCCCAATAGTCGGTTGTCACGTTCTCAATCCTCTGAATAGGGTAACAGGCTTGCAAAGGGCACGTCCAGTTATTCAGAAGGGAATCATTTAGTGAATTGCCGATAGCAAATCTGTAGGACGCCAGCTGTTCTGAGACCAATTTCAATAAGGGACTTTTCCATTGCTATAACGGCAGCGATGATTTACCAACATTTTTTTATTAAATTTATTTTTTAAGGTGGATGCTCCAGGGTAGCCCGCGAAATTCAAATTTTCTTACGTTTTTTGCAATTTGCAGGGCAGTGCTAGGTTGTATGATGATGAACATTTGATTCGCGGCTGTAAGACGTATGAAGTTACAGAGTTATAATCATCAAACTTATCAATACAACCCTCCAAGCTCATAATTGTGCAAGAATGACTTTGACGTTGAAAAAGTTTTTCTTGCACCTATATGAGCTTGGAGGGTTGTATTGATGATTTTGATGATTATAATTCTATAACTACATACGTCTTACAGCCGCGAATAACATTTTAATCAACATACAGCCTAGCACTGACCTGCAAATTGCAAAAAACGTACGAAAATTTGAATTTCGCGGGCTACCCTGGAGCATCCACCTTAAACCTTTTTGTTTGTTTTATTTTAAAGTTATACTTATTTTGGTGCGTTAGGGAACAGTTTTTTTTTCAATATTTGTTTTTTCATTTTAAAAGTATCCTTAAATTGGCGCGTCAAGGAAAAATGATGAGAGTTTTAGTTTTTTAGTTTTTCAACTGACAACTTTATTTACGATATTTATTTCTACAAACATAGAATAAGAACCTGTATCGCGGGGGCAGTTTAGAAACATGTAATTCACCAACACAATTGATGAGCAAGTGCCTCTGGCTTCGACAAAGACATTTGCCCGACCCCGGAAACGAACTCGGGACCCGTTGATCCAAAGGCCGCACATCCAACCCCTAGACCAACGAGGCAGTCAAATGATTCCAAATTTTAAAACCCGGAACCCAAATATTTCTAAGGATTGAGACAATATCTTTATTAATTACAGATTATTTCTGCATATAGTTTAATGCTCCCGCCATAATGGTTGAGTGACGTCACTGCATTAGTATAATTACGTGTTTCCGTTGAGGGATAATCAATTTACCTAATTTCCAATAGCATTGGTGTAATATGCTATTGATGGCTTGTGTCAGTCTCCAAATACTTATACAAATACTATGAAAAACTAAAATGAATTTTGTCCTATACATGGTCTAACAAAAACTCTATGGCCATTCAAAGTGAAAGCTAATCAACAAAAGTATTTATTTGTGTTTAAAATATTTGTCTTCAGGTGTGATCTTACAGGCTGTTTGCTGGCAGGCCTCCCACACGGTGGACCGATGACCTGGTTAAGGTCGCCGGAAAACGATGGATGCGGGGGGGCCAGGACCGGCCTTTGTGGAAATCCTTGGGGCCTCTGTCCAGCAGTGGACGTCTTTTGGCTGAAAAGATGATGATGATCTTACATTTCAATTAATAGTCGCATTACAAATTTATTGCAAATTATTTGTCTATTATTTTCAGTCCAGTATTGACAGTCACAATTATATGTTAGCTCCAAACGATTCTAACAGATGGCTATATCTGTTGACGGGATTGAGTAAGTATCCAATAGATGGCGCTATGTTCAAAGTTAAATTATGTAATTTATATAAATAAATATTATAGCAAAAACCTTTATAGCAAAATGCGTGGCCGGGTCTGCTAGTACTATTACCTCGTTGGTCTAGTGGTTAGATGTGCCGCCTTTGGATCAACGGGTCCCGGGTTCGATTTCGGGGTCGGGCAAGTGTCTTTGTCTAAACCAGAGGCACTGGCTCGGAGTCTGGGTGTCATTTCTATCTATAACTAGCTTTTGTGACTAAACTATGATAGTTAGATATGTGCTCTCGTAGCCTTTTTGTAGATCTTTATAAGACCTACAAACCCGTAGTACATCATTTTGTTCTATTGTCAATAGTTTTTGCAGCGCACGCATAAATAGGTTTTCGATTTTACACCTTGGTTTACAAAATCGCAATTTTCATGCGGATCCCTAATTCTTTTGAAAATAAAATATAGCCTTCCTCGATAAATGGACTATCTAACACTGAAAGATTTTTTGAAATCGGATCAGTAGTTCCTGAGATTAGTGTGTTCAAACAAACAAACTCTGCAGCTTTATATATTAGTATAGACTAGCTGACCCGGCGAACTTTGTTTCGCCTTAAAGGCAATAAATGAGCAGATTTTTTATTTTATTAACTTCAATTTTTTTATCAGGATGAATATAAATAAAAAATCTATGATTTTAATTATACTTTATTGGCCATCTATTTTAGTAACTGCACTTTTCAGTGAATCACCTTGTGACAGACGACATTTTTCGGTTTATTATCAGGCGCATGAACAAATAACGCAGATGGTCTTCTGACCCGGAACATGCCACATATAATTGATCTTGGGAAATACATGAATTTTCTAGATTTAGGCCACAAACTTTCCAGGATTGGCCAAGTGATTTATTAATGTTCACGGCGAATGCACGACGGATCGGAAATCATTAATTTAAAACGGTATATCAGTTGATATCGTCGGGATCCTCGGATGAGAACTTCCTCACCTTCCAACTTTACTTTGAGTATATTCCATTGTTCATCAATTCACTTACCACCAAACGCGTTCCGTTGCACAGGTTTGGTGGTTTTGGTTTATATTTGGAAGCAAACTTAGTACTTAGCCAACCTTTAGTCGTAAATTGTGCGGTGGTAAGCCAGACACATCCAAGGAGTCTTTTTTTACACAGTTATTATATTTGAATTAATGCAGTGCACCAATGATTTCATTCTGAATTATGTTAGTTACTTTATATCATCTTCATATTTATTCTTAGCCGCCAAAACAGCTCGCTTAGTCAACCATTCATTATTTTTGTGTTTGTGAGTTCGTCCTTCGATGAACAGAAATTCTGAGAAAATAAAAACAATCCACATATTTCGATGATTGGAGGCAAGCGCTTATTTCGGCGGTAGCAGTCGATCTTGGAATTAGTGGCAGTGTTTGGCAGAAATAGCCAGACAGTAAAATCATTGCGCCTCCAAAACGTCTCGAGTCATTGCGTAGGTGTTCGGTCGGATCGGATAAGTGCTTCCAATGCACGTGTATACGCTATTGTACATTCGTCCCAGGTGACGATTTTCCATGTTAATAAAACTTTAGCCGCTGAGGAGTGTTTTGTAATATTACATGGCATCTATTGGTCCAATGCGGACGCAAGTATGCAAGCAGTAATTAGTGCTGCCACCGTATCGAAACGTTGCTCGATCCAAATTATGTAGTACCTACTTTATAAAATTATTCTTGTGCCTCGAAATATCTAGTTGTTGATCTCTTAAATTTGCTCAACGATTTTGCATTCCCAATCGATCCGTTTCACGGGCAGCCTCGATTTGCTCTTGTGATTGAGAAGCACGGATTCAAGCCATACTAATGCGGCGATCTTCACCTGCATTATTTAGTTCTTCTTCATTGTTCGGCACAATAAGCTAATATTTACTCGAAATAAATACATCAACCGGTCAACTTCAAAATTTCTAATTGTCAAATTTGTCAAACTATAGACAACATAAAGTTTAGCTGTCGGTGACGTTTTGTTATTCCAGCAGTTGCATTTTGATAAACGAAGTTTTATATCACGGAACGGGATTACACACATTTACACTTTCACGTTTATAATATTTAGTATGATTTTGTGAATTGTCCAACATCTATATATATAAAAGAAAGTCGGACATAGGATACCTAAGATTTTTATCTCGTTCCCGTAGAATGTGATATAATACCTACGTGGTGCAACTGACAGCAAAATCTTATGTTGTCTATTATTTAAATATGGCTGAAAATTTGACAATTAGAAATTAAAATTTTACTTAATATCTCTATTAATTTACACACAATATCTTTATAAATTGTAGCCTATGTGTTATTCTGATGTATAAGCTATATTATTATAAAGTTTCATTGAAATCCATTCAGTCGTTTTTACGTGAAAGAGTAACAAACATCCATCCATCCATCCATCCATCCATCCATCCATCCATCCATACATACTTACAAACTTTCACGTTTATAATATTAGTAGGATATGTCATGTATTTACAAAAAAAAAATGTATATAAGTAGTTTATCATCCATCTCGTTACCATGACACAAGCATTAAGTTGCTTAGCTTGGGACGCGATGGCGTTGTTTGAAATGTCCAAGGATATTTATATTTATTTATATATATTTGTGGATGTCCCTTGCGTTTGACTGTCAAATGACAAGATCGATTAAATTTTGTAAGACTGTATATAGCTTTAGCGTAGCTTAGTATCAGGACTGGAGGCCAACCGTAAGGAAATTACTTTGATTTGATGCTAAAAGTTAGCGATTGCTCATTTACGTTCAACACGTGTTGAGTAAAAATAAATCACGGAAAATTTAACCTTTTTTTTTCAAATAACTGAGTGACTTTTTTTATTAAGGTGTGTTCTGAAAACTGACAGCTGGTCTAACCAGATAATTACCGGTTGGCTAACCAGTTGGGGCCGTGAAGGGCAGACGATAATCGCTCTATGTTAATACTGGTAGAAAGCTAACTGGGTTTAAACTGGCGCCGTCATCAGCAACATTGGGAAAACTGGAACAGGAAAACAAAATTGAGAGTCAAGCTCCTTCCAATCCCATGCAGGTAAAGGACTAGACAGGCCGTCTGTCCGTGTGGTGACGGATTTAGAATACATATTGTCACCGCCCCATTCCTGAAGGTGTCGTAGGCCGCAAACCTAGACGCAAGAGAAGGAAAATTTGTTATGAAACCCTATTTAACCCGTCTGGGCAGCGTGGCGCATTAAGCTAATTACCCTGTGATGGGAGGAGACCCGACCCAGTGGGTCATTTATGGGCTCTCAGGATTGATTGAGTTGGTGACAACTCGTGTTTGAAATTTGAAACTCGTGTATGAAATTGTTCGACTTGGATGCTCTATAATATGTTTTATTCAGTTACTAGTGGACCGCCCCGGCTTCGCCCATGCAAAGCGGGGGTGGATTATACTTAAAAAGCTTCCTCTTGAATCACTCTATCTATTAAAAAAAACCGCTACAAAATCAGTTTCATAGTTTTATAGATTTAAGCATACATAGGGACGGACAGACAACATCGACTTTGTTTTATACTATGTAGTGAGTAGTGATAGTGAAGAAGATGTTTCAAGATTTACAGAAATTTAAATAGTTAGTTTTTTTTTCCGTTTGAGTGGGAATTTGTATTTTATTGTATTTGTCATAAAAATCGAAATTCGATACTTTGATAAATTATTCGACAACCGTTATCTTGCGTACCACCTTCTATTACGTATAAAGCGAATTTAATGTATCTGAAACCTGACAGAAAGTTGGTTTATTTATTAGTGGCGACCTTTGGGTGGTTGGGAGAGGTGACCGATAATGACCGGTCGCAGACAAACGACATATTCTGAAGCTTAATCCTTTAATACCATAGTGAGATGCTGCAGTTTTCAATAGATTTTAGACACTGTCAATACTTTAAACGCAAGACGCAAAAAAAATGTGTTGGTAGAAGTTTTGCCTCAAGAATATCTCTGTGTGATTCATAGCAGCTGTCTAATTTTGCGCTGCTGACTTCGTATAATTTGTTGTAATATATTACAACAAATTTGGCGACACGTTTGGCGCAGTGGTTGAGCGATCGACTGCTGCGCAGCATGTCGCGGGTTCGATCCTCGCACGGAATAAATATTTGTATGACCTACAAGTATTTGTTCCAGGTCTGGGTGTTTTCTATCTATAATATGTATGTATTTACAAAAAAAATGTATCTAAGTAGTTTAACATCCATCTCGTTACCATAACACAAGCATTAAGTTGCTTAGCTTGGGACGAGATGGCGTTGTGTGAAATTTTTTTTTTTTTTTTTTTTTTTTTATTTATTTATACATAGAGGATACAGGTTTTTTTAATTTAAAGATATCGCCAAACTGCTGTACAGTTTGTTGGCGACATAGCGCTCTCTTATAAAATATGTAATCTAATATGTATAGTATGGAAACCGTTTAACAGTATTATACAATTACAGTATTACAACCATATACCTAACAATGTTATATAAAACTATTGTTGCAAGAGTGTATCTAATAAATACTTTTTCAATTTAGTTTTAAAATCATTTCTACCAGTACATTGATCTTCCGAAAATATTTTATTAAAAATTTTTGGTATTAAATACTTTCTTGTTCGTTGTCCATAATAGTTGATTATTGTGTGTTCTTTGAATCTATTTCTTAAGTCTACCCTTAGTTTATCCATTATTATGTTCTTTATTTTAAACTTGTGACATTGAAATTGGTCTACTGCTAATAAATACTCGACTTTTTCGTGTACAGGTAACATATTACATTTGGCAAATAACAGAGCATAATTATTATCTTTAAAAGTTGATTTACTTTGTTTGTCTACAAGAATCTTTAGTAGCCTTATCTGTATTTTCCGAATTTTATCTAAATATGTCCGAAAGGTTCTGCCATAAGCACATAAACCATAACTGAGAATAGCATCCGCCAGCGCATGATATAACATAAGCAAAACTCCTCTACTCACTACGTGTTTAAGATTTTTAAATTTGTATAAGACGTATCTTAGCTTGTCACACACAATATTGACGTGTAATTTCCAGTCTAAACCACAATCTATGGTTAATGTCCAAGGATATATTTATATATATATATATATATATATATATATAGATAGATGATAGATAGATGAACTCTTTATTGTACACAAGAGAATTATACTGAACACATTACATATAAGCAACAATTTGTACAAAGGGCGGTCTTATCGCAAAATGCGATTTCTTACAGACAACCTTGGGATGGACATTATTTAGAACTATCACTACATATTATAAAACAAAGTCGCTGTCGTCTGCCCGTCCCTATGTATGCTTATATCTTTAAAACTACGCAACGGATTTTGAAGCGGTTTTGTTGAAATTTAGATGTTCATCATTGCACCCGTGCGAAGCCGGGGCGGGTCGCTAGTAAATAATAAGTAGCCTGTACCTGCTATAGATAATAAATAACGCCATTTTTAGTTTTTTTATCGTTGCAAAATGCTCCGAGATGCTCGGGCGTTTGGCACTAGGCAAGCTAAACGCGAAAGACAGATCACCTAGCGGCAAGAGAAGAAAACCTTGATGCAAATCCTTTCCTACTTTCCCTCCATACATTTGCAGGAAGTCCGTCGCAGTTGTAGGTCTTAAATAGGCTGAAGTGATGATGATCATGATGACCAGCGTGTTTCGTACATCAAATGACGAAGCCACGAATCAGCGTCTAAGTAATTAGCACATCAACAGTTCTAATATTAATAGCCGCTGTTACACAAACTTCTAACAGTACAGTCACGATCTTTGGGGGGTCAATAAACAGACCGTCATATTACGTAATGAAATAAAATCTTTAAGCGTGCACCGACTTCAAATAGTTGAACATTGGTTATTCTTTTTTTTTTAATCATAACCCCTGTTGTCAGTACGTGTTTCATCATCAGCCTATTTCAGTCCACTGCTGGATGTAGGCCTCCCCTATGGCTCGCCACTGAACCCGGTCTTCGGTTCTACGCATCCAGTTACTACCGGCTGCCCGTCGCCTAGCAGGGGGGGGTGTCCCACTCTACGTTTGCCAGTACGTGGTCTTCACTGCAGCATCTGTTTGCCCCAGCGGTTGTCAGTTCTACAACAGATGTAGCCAGCCCATTGCAACTTCAGCTTGCTAATCCTATGGGCTATGTCGATGACACGTGTTCTCGCTCGGATGACTTCATTACGAATTCTATCTCGTAGCGAGACATCGAGCATAGCCCGCTCCATAGCTCGCTGAGCGACTTTTAGCTGATGGACTAGCCGCACCGTCAGTGTCCACGTTTTAGCACCGTAGGTTAATACAGGTAGGACGCACTGGTTGAAGACTTTCGTCTTCAAACTCTGTGGTATGGTACGTGTTTACAAACATGGAATTAACGAGCACGTATGACACCCAGACTATGCCTCAAATGCCTTAGCTAGTGCCTCGGGATTACAAAAAGGCACTAAGCTGACCCCGGAATCGAACCAGAGTCCCGTGATTTTAAGCACATCCAACCCCTGGACTAACAAGGCATTTGGAATTTGACATAGACGTAGACACATTCTTTATTGTGGCAATAGACAAAAATACAATGAAAAACATACAGATGACTTAGATGTTAATTTGTCAAATTGTGTGGTTGAGCGATCGACTGCTGCGCAGCATGTCGCGGGTTCGATTTCCGCACGGAAGAAATATTTGTACGACCTACAAGTATTTGTTCCAGGTCTGGGTGTTTTCTATCTATACTATGTATGTATTTACAAAAAAAAAAATATAAGTAGTTTATCATCCATCTCGTTACCAAACACAACCATTAAGTCGCTAAGCTTGGGACGAGATGGCGTTGTGTGAAATGTCCAAGGATATTTATTTATTTATAATTAATATAGACATCAGCTGTATTTTATAGTCTACCACAAACCGACCCAGACTCAGCGTAATGCTGGTTGTTGTCAACCAACGCTGATCTTCCGTCGGGGACGGCAGGACCGACAAAGTAATGGTTACGTAAATAATGGGTTGAAATGATGTTGATGATTTACAGGTATTCCCGTGATTACCCAATACGGTAATCAAACAGGAAACTTAGGTAATTCAACCTCGTAAGTATAAACAGCCAATTATCATTACTCAGTTAAAGTTAAACTAACAAGGTCGGCTTACGGAAAATCTAATTCCCACTAAAGTTACCTACTAAGCAAGGAACTCGGGGCTTCGTAAAACCTTGCAAAAGTCCAATTTAAGTTTTCTTTTGGGGCCTCAAATTTCGGCCAGGGCCGGAGTTTAGTGCAAACTTTATCTACGAACCAGCTTTGTAATTAGTTCTGGTTTATTTGAAGCTCCAGGATTTGGTTTTGGAATTTGTTGTGAAATTTTAAGTGGTTAGGATTTAAAAGTCTGCTGTACAATAGAGTTATTTGCTATATTTAATAATGTTTGGGTATACGGAACCACAGTGTCTGAAGACAAAAGTCTTCAACCAATGTGTGTTGCCAGTCATGACTTATGGAACAGAGACGTGGTCGCCGGAAAGCAGTGGATGCGGGCGGCGCAGGACCGGCCTTTGTGGAGATCCATGGGGGAGGCCTATATCCAGCAGTGGACGTCTTTTGGCTGAAATGATGATGATGATGATACGGAAATTTATGCATTCTTACTGCCCGTAAGTAGGTCTTTTTTAATGGCACAAAATTAGAGAACAGGAATTGATATGGCAGTAAATTTAGTTAAGGAATAAATTAGGAAATGACAGCCCCCCAACCCCCCCCCCCCCTTGGAACGCGAGGGACGAATGAACGAACGAAAAAGTATGCGGAATGAAAACGCGAGAGGAATAAAAGCGAGAAATGGTTTGAACTCTGATGATGTAAGAGGTGAGAGAGTATAAAAAAAATCCCTCCATGAGATCAGAGGCTCTCCTCTCTGCTGCTCTCTCACGCTACACGTGAATGTGATGTATGCCATAAATTACATAGATGTTACAGATTCGGATTACCTGTAATTTTTAAAACAATATTCATTTGGCTGCCTCTGACAGGTATGCTGAAACGAATCACTATCACTACATAGTTAGTATAAAACAAAGTCGCTTTCGTCTGTCCGTCCCTATGTATCCTTAAATCTTTAAAACTACGCAACGGATTTTGAAGCGGTTGTAATAGATAGAGTGATTCAAGAGGAAGGTTTATATATGTATAATACATGCATAATATTGTGGAGAAACACTGACAAATTTAGAGTTTCATCATTGCGCCCGTGCGAAGCCGGGGCGCAATGGTCGCTAGTTTAGAATAAGTCACAGATATGTAGAAAAAGTAATGAATTCATATTTATAATACTGCAGCAAAAAATTTGCGGAAAAAATCATATTAAAATGTTGAATCTCTCAACTGTCTGAATAAATGAAATATTGTAGCAGGAAACACTATATAGATAATTGTTTGAGAGTAATTCGTAATAGTTAAATTCTACTACTACCTACTATTCAGCCCATATAGGAGCCACTGCTCAGTCGGGCCTCCTCCAGTTACATCCAGTTACATGGAGGGTAACTAGCCTACTGCGCCAAGCTGGCCACATGGGTTGGCACCCCCCCACCCAATGGAGATCAGGTCCCGAGGAGACGCCATCCACGCACACGGCGAAACATAGGAGATCCCGGGGCGGGATACGGGGATGTGTCGCCCCACACGGGATCTGAGGGGAAGCGACGTCCTGCCGGGTGCTCACGGCAGGACGTCGAGTGCTCGTAAGGAGCCTGAGGAGAGGAGGAGGGCCTCCTCGTCTGCGGCGGCATGGTTCTGCATCAGATCCCACAATGCCGCAACAGGACGCGAGTTGGAGTACCCCGGGGAGGTTTAGTGGGTAGGCCCCCACTATGGGGGAGAGTCTCACACTATCAAGGTTTTCTTCACTTACAGCTCAGAATGAAATGGGGTGAAATAGTAAAAATCACACTTCCCTAAATGCATCCCTGCCCAAAAAGCCGTTGATCTTGTAAGATCACCGGGACGCACTAATGGCGTTTACAAAACGTCGGTTATTTGAAAAGTTTTGAAAGAAGAATTTGTGTTTTTTTTTAACGAGCCAGCCAAAAGTTTAAATGGCGTGAAGATTTTATTTAAAGAGCATGCGATACGCCATACTGTTTAGAGTTTATAGAGTTTGTTGAACGAGACAATAGACTAAAGGACTGTGCATAACGCAATCGATTCACAGGTAAACTATTGTACACTGTATGTGTGTATGAATCACGGACTCACACTGGTCGCAGTGGACTGTACCCTCAGCAACGGCACCTGGTCACAAGCATGACGCATGTGGCAGCCATCGCCCTCCTCAACCATATTGCAGGGAAGAGAATGAGAATTGATTGAGACGTCCATCAAAACTTTTCGATATCAAACCATGCACAGACTGCAGATGCATTGCACATGGCGGGTCACCTCATGGGCCAGGTCTAAATATTTAATCATTTTTTCTTTTTCCGTCTTCACGAGGTTCTCATCATGCGGAATGGTGATGTCAACCAGCATTACGCGGCGTGTAGATCTATCTATTAGGGCCTCCGCGCATTATGCGGTCAGGCCGCGCGGCCAAGTCGCTGCGGCCAACTAATTCTTCTACGATGTCTATAGCTGCGCGCATTACGCGGCTAGGCCGCGCGGCTAAGTTATGGTCGCGCGGCCAACGAAAAACATCGCGTCACATACGCGGCCTATTGGCCGCCGCGACCAATCCGCGCATTATGCGGCCAGGCCGCCAAAATGCGCGGGGGCCCTTACGACGATGTCCCGCAAAACCTAGGTATTACTAAGTTCTTGGGCTAGACCAACTTCTAATGAGGCTAAAGTACTATATAAATTAGCAGATCTAGGTCTCGCTAAATAACAGGTGACACAATAATGTAAGAATATTTTAATTATATTGTTAATTGCCATACAGGGCGATGTGGTCGACAAAGCCTAATAAAAAAAAAATAAAAAAAAAGTTCTTACACACATTATATTCAGCTCTTAATGACATAATCGTGATAACTTGTAAAACTACACTGTTTTGGGTATTCAAAAAAGTACATTAATCCTACTAATGTTAATGACAAAAATGTGTGTATGTATGCATGGATCTTTGTTACTCTTACATGCAAAAACTATTACTACTCTGCCCATAAATGACCCACTGTTGAGTCGACCCTCCTCCCATCACATGGACGTTAATTAGCCTACTGTGCCACGCTGGCTAGATGGGTTCGCACAGGGTTTCGTTTCCGGGCCGCTCCCGCCGGGACATAGGCCGAGTCCGGCCGAAGATCCTGGGGCAGGGCACGAGGATGCCCTCGCCCCACTTGGGATCTGTGGAGATGCGAAGTCCTGTTGGGTGCTCACGACAGGAAGTCGATTGCTCGTTCGCGAGCCTGAGGTGTGGAGGTGGGCCTCCTCGTCTGCGGCGGCGTGGTTCCACAATGCCGCAACAGGACGCGAGTTGGAGCACACCGGGGATGTTTAGTGGGTAGGCCCCCACTCTGGGGAGAGTCCCACACGCCCCCTCTCGGCCATCCCCGTGGCCGACGGGGAAAGTCCATAAAGGATTTTACCCCGGGCGAACAAAAAAAAAAAAGGGTTTCGTTTCAAGTTTTCCTTCATTTGTGGCTGGGTTTTCGGCCTTGTCATTTCCTTCTGTCGGCTCTTACGACACCCTCAAGATGGCATGGGGTGGTGACACTGTATTCTTAATCCGTCACCACACGGGATGGCTGGAATAGCTGGTAATATATAACTCAAACTCAAACTCAAAATTAACTTTATTTACGTAGGTTTTATCACAAAAATCTTATAAATCGTCATATTTACAGTTACCATTATAATTATATTACGACCTCTGTCCCACGCTAGGTGATAGTCTCCATACACACCTATCAGTCGTCATATCTATAGTCACACCTTTCATACACAATTTCTCATGTTTACAATCCATCCATCCATCTCTCTTCATCTTCCACAACCCTTACGTCCATCCACATTCATGCTGAAACTACCACCGGTTCGGAATGCTGCTCTACAGAGAAGAGCCGGCAAGAAACTCTGTAGTTGCTTTTTTCAAATCAATGGGTTTGTTTACCAAAAACCAAAAAGCATACATACAATATTTAACCACATTCTGTGTGTAGCCTTTCAAAATATCAATTGAAACGCATATCGAAATTGCACCTCTATTTATCGATAAATAAACATTAATTAATTAAACCTCCACAATAATGCTTCATTAATTTAATTTGTCGATTCGCACTTTGGCTTACACCGTTCGCAAATTTGAATTGAAACAAGTTTCATAAATTCACATTTGACTAATGGAATGCTGAAACAATGAAATGTTTTGGTTTAAACTACTTTATGCACCTTTTTTTTTGGTGCCGGATTTAGAGTACATAGTGTCACCACCCCTTTCCATCCTGAGGGTGTCGTAAGAGCCGACAAAAGGTTGTCTGGAAGAAATCGCCTAGAGCGATAAGACCGCCCATTGTACATTTCTATGTTATTTAAATCTAATGCTATGTTAACCTTTTATATTATTGGTGTACAATAAAGAGTATTCTATTACAAGTCCAATAACCTATACATAAGAGAAGGAAAACTTGATACAAAACCCTGTGCCAACCCGTTTGGCCAGCGTGGCATAGTAGGCTAATTACCCTCCATCTAGTTGGAGGAGGCCTGACTCAGTAGTAGGCTGAGTAGTAGTAGATAGAGCTAGACACAGGGTTTCGTTTCAAGTTATCCTTCTCTTGTGGCTAGCAGTTTTTTGGTCGTGTCATTTCCTTTTCTCAGTTCTTACGATACCCTCAGTCTGGAATGGGATGGTGATAATATGCATTCTAAATCCGTCACCACACGGTTCAGGTTATCTAGGGTTCTGGTATTTGGCTGCAGACTTCTGTAAGCTACACCCAGTTCGGCCCCAGTGAGCGGTTGGGTCCTACCTCTTTCATAGAGAATGTTTATTTTTTATTTCGTCACAAGAGGGCCCCTTGTAACAATTTTCGCGGAAATTGTTGCCTCAATGTCTGTTACTGAGCCAGGCGGTCCCTTTGATGTTTGGAAAGGTCAAACGGAAGAGGCAATCGCCACAAAATAGTTAGATACAGAAATAAATACATACAACGCGCGCTCGAGTAACACACACATACACATCGCTCAATATACACAAAATAAGAGTTATTATAAAATAAAGCATAACGTCGACCGCCAGCTAAAATAAGTTAGTTGTGTGTTATGCAGATAAATACTTAATGCTTTTTATTTATAACACTCCCCTAAATAAAAAAAATGTTACTAATATATTTTTTTGTTAAGTTGTTAATTTCTATATGTTTTGCCGATTAAATGTATTTTCTTTCTTCTTTCTAGTTTAGTTTAGCTTGCATAGTTGAGCCAGTTTTTCATACATGTGCGGCCACCGACGGTGAACTAACATGTATGAAAAACTGGCTCAACTATGCAAACTAAAGTAAACTAACTTATTTTAGCTGGCGCTGGAGGTTCGGCTTTATTTTTCAGTTTACGGTTGTTATTCTCAACAATCAATCAATCAACTAGACACGAACGCCATTACCATCACTATTTTGCATATGCCAGTGTTAATTTTCCGTATAGTGAAGGATTTAGAATAAATTGTGTCACCACCTCATTCCATCCTGAGGGTGTCGTATGAGCAGACAATAGCAAATGACAAAGCCAAACCTAACTGCAAGAGAAGGAAAAATTGATACGAAAACCCTGTGCCAACCCGTGTGGCCAGCGTGGCACCGTAGGGTAAATAGCTATTACTCTCCATGTTATTGGAGGAGGCCCGATTGTAGTGGGTCAGTAGTAGAGTAGCTATTACCGAGCTTAAATATGAAAAGTGAGATACATAAACTTGTCTTCTGTACCTTACTATTTTGTGGAATCGTTATATCCAATGACACTTTCCTTTCACACGAAACCACAAATAATGAAATAACAGGTCTCTGCACAGTATCGGTTGTAAAATCATATAAATCGTACTATTTGGTACTTGTACGTAATTCACGTATGGCAGTAGGTGTACGGTACACCTAATGCAGGTATTTGCCTATTATACCGTGGGAAGTAATTGCTTGTTTAATCAATTAAAAATAATTTACGCTTTATTATGTACTAGCTGACCCCGCAAACGTTGTTTTGCCATATAAACCTATACTAAAATTATTCGAAATTTTCTCGCCGTATAAACCATCCATGAACATTAAAAAAAAAGAATTGGCCAGATTGGTCCAAGTGTTGTTGAGTTATGCGCTTACTAATACATTTTGCGATTCATTTTTATATCACTACATATTATAAAACAAAGTCGCTGTTGGCTGTCCGTCCCTATGTATGCTTAAATTTTAAAAACGACGCAACGGATTATGCAGCGGTTTTTTTTTAGATGGAGTGATGTAAGAGGAAGTTTTATATGTATAATACATGCAGAATATTGTAGAGAAACACCGATGAATTTAGAGGTTCATCATTGCACCCGTGCGAAGCCGGGGCGGGTCGCTAGTTATATATAAATGAAAAAAGAACGCATTGAGTAATGAATTGTAAGATTTGTACAATAATATAGAACAAATCATTTTTTACAATCTCAGCACATGATTACTCAAAATCCGTTAAAAATACAACAACAACAACTTACTACCAATACTTAATACAAACCGAATACCAATACAAATTAACAAGTGACTTAGGCGATACAATGAGTTGATTTCCACATTAATAAAAAATGAAAAAGTCTTACAGAAACAGTTTTCCAAGAATTTGTCTTCCTCTTCTTCTCAGCCCATGAATGACCCACTGCTGAGTCTGGCCTCCTCCAACGGTCATATATGGACTGAAACGACGAACGACGATTTTTAGAATTATAGTACCACTAAAATTGATTGAAGCCAAAATCACCAGTAAGTGTACAAGGCTCTCTGATTGCAGGCCACAGAGACCCGAATTTGAGCGAGCTTCCGTTTCTGACCCTGCTCTTAAAATATGGAAATGGCGTATTGATATACATATATCTCTCTCGCCTTTTTACTTATTTAATTGCAGTCGCCACAGTCTTACCTAATTTGGCTTACCAGTATTATAATTTAATACATAGTATTAAACAAAGTCGCTGTCGTCTGTCCGTCCTTATGTATACTTTTGTAACGAATTTTTAAGCGGTTTTTTTATTAGATACCGTGATTCAAGGACGGCTTATCCAACCCCTAGACCAAGAACTTACGAATAGCAAGTAAGCAAAATAGTCACAAAGGGCCAGACATGATGATAATATTAATAAATAAATAATATCCTTGGAAATTTCACACAACGCTATCGCGTCCCAAGCTAAGCAACTTAATGCTTGTGTTATGGTAACGAGATGGATGATAAACTACTTATATAAATTTATTTTTGTGAATACATACATATTATAGATAGAAAACACCCAGACCCGGAACAAATAGGTCGTACAAATATTTCTTCCGTGCGGGGATCGAACCCGCGACATGCTGCAATTAAAGCCCGAGCGACGCTACAACGTTCGAACATTATTGGTATACCTACATTTTGTATGAAGTGATTCATGCTTGAACGTGTATAACGGCCGGGTCCACGTCATACAAAATTTCCCGCACGGGGCCCGTCCGGCGCACGGGCCGTTGTAGCGTGGATCGGGCTTAAGCCGTCTCCATATTAATCGGATTTTAACGAGTACGTTCGATTGTCAGGTATCGGTAAAAAATAAAATAACTATAGGTAGTCGGCACAAAATGAAAGGGTGTAAATATCTGGTATACTGTATAATAAAACCATTATACTTTCTCCATCATTCCATATCATCATCATTCCATCATCATTTTAGCCAAAAGACGTCCACTGCTGGACATAGGCCTCCCCCAACGATCTCCACAAAGGCCGGTCCTAGGCCGCCCGCATTCATTGCTTTCCGGCGACCTTAACCAGGTCGTCCCCTGGTCGTCCCCGGGTCCCGCCCTGTGGGAGGCCTACCAGCACTGTGCCTTCCAGTCGCCACTCGAGGACTTTTCTGCCCCATCGGGCGTCGGTCCTGCGAGGCATGTACCCCGCCCACTGCCACTTAAGTTTGGCAATCCGGTGGGCTACGTCGGTTATCCTAGTTTTCCTGCGTATCTCCTCATTTCTGATTCGATCTCGCAGGGAAACTGCGAGCATAGCCCCCTCCATTGCCCTTTGGGTGACTTTGAGCCTTCTGATGGAGCCCATAGTGAGCAACCACGGTCATTCCATATAAGGTCATAGATATACAGAGTGTTATATAGGAGACAGACTGGCAGATAATGGATAAAAAAACCCGTTGAAGTGACTTCTACTACCACTTCTTAGCCCATTAAGGACGCACTACTGAGTCGGGCCTCCTCCAGTTACACAGGGGGGTAATTGGCCTACTGTGCCACGCTGGCCTGACACGTTGCCACAGGTTCTGTATCAAATACCATGTAACCGATTTATTTAAAAAATTAAATTAAAAATTTAAATAAACCCCCGACACAATAACCTTTAAAAAGTAAAAAATAAAAATAAATACTTCGCGTTGGGGGACTACTCCTACTTATTTATTACCTGAACCCTGGTCCCCCAACGCGAAGTATTTATTTTTATTTTTTACTTTTTAAAGGTGTCGGGGGTTTATTTAAATTTTTAATTTAATTTTTATGTTATACTTTTTATAGGTACATACTTATTATAATGTAGATTTTGTTAAATTGCACGTGATGCGCTTTCATTTGAGACCCCACTCGATAATATTTGCAGACATTCGGTTATTCTCCCCCACTTTCACCCCTCATAACTTTTAAACGGCTCACCCGATTTTCATCAAACATGTCTAAGAACACTCGCCCGTAACTCACCTTTCATACAAAAAAAAACTTTATTGAAATCGCTTCATCCGTTCGCGAGCTACGGTGCCACAGACAGACAGACAGACCGACAGACAGACACGTGAAACTTATAACACCCCTCTTTTTGCGTCGGGGGTTAAAAAGAGCAACCGTTGAGTTCCTTGCTGGCTCTTCTCTGTGGAATGGCATTACGAACCAGTGGTAAAAAGTAAATGATTAATTATTTAAAATTTTTCTTTAATTTTTTAATGTTTGTTTTAATTTTTTTGACTATTTAAAAGCATTCGCAAGAATTTATGCGAGTAAAAAAAACATTTGGATTTTAAATGTTTCTTCTCTTGCGGCTAGAATATCGGCCTTATAGTTAATTTCCTTTTGTCGGCTCTTACGACGCACTCAGGATGGAATGGTGACACTATGTATTCTAAATCCGTCACCACACGTTCTATACATTTGTGTATTACAAAAAGTAAATTCGTAAATTCATTGGTCCTATTCCCAACGCATGGCAATTCCAGCGAAAAACATGTTTATTAGAATTTCTCAAAGAATCCTTCACAATCTGTGTTGTCATAACTTTCAATTTATTCCGCAACACAAGTAATAAAAAGGTTACCTTTTGTTTAAATTAAGTGCGTCTCTATCTGCAAAATTATCTGAGAGAATTATAGATCGGAGACGCCTGTACTCTTTTTTATTATCGATCCTTGAGTGAGACACGAAAATACAAACAGAGAGACATAGCTGGATATTGACTGCCTCGTTGATCTAGGGGTTACATGTGCCG
Source organism: Clostera curtula (assembly GCA_905475355.2). Taxonomy (NCBI): domain Eukaryota; kingdom Metazoa; phylum Arthropoda; class Insecta; order Lepidoptera; family Notodontidae; genus Clostera; species Clostera curtula. The sequence continues at coordinate 5,387,119 of FR997822.1, forward strand.
CCTTTGGATCAACGGGTCCCGGGTGCGAGTCCGGGGTCGGGCATGTGTCTTTGTCGAAGCCAGAGGCACTTGCTCTGAGTCTGGGTGTCATTTGTGTTCGTGAATTACATGTTTGTAAACTGCCCCCATGATACGGGCCATAAACATAGTGCAGGGGTTTCATGTTTTAAAATAAAAAAACAATATTTTTGGTTTATACTATGTAAATAAATATCTATATATAATATAATGAGCTTCATCAAAAGGCTCAATGTAACCTAAATGGTAATGGAGAGGGTTAGTCTCGGAGTTTCCCTGGGAGATCGAATTACGAGAGAAGAATTTACGAGATTCGCAGTAGAACAAGAGTTGCCAAATTCACGTGGCAGTGGGCAGGGCATAGCTCGTGGGAGTGTAGCTCCGCTTTCCTAGCAGAAAAGTCGGAAAGCGGACCCCGGGCGCCGTAGCGAGTGTTTGGGCTACAACCGGGATATGACGCAAAGATGATGATGATGAATGGCACTGCAGAATGGTACTTAAGTGGGGACCGCGTGCCAGAAAACGCAGTGCTCTGGGTCTCCCACACGATTGACTGATGACCTGGTCGAGATCATTAGAAAACGATGAATGCGGCAGCTCAGGACCGGTCTTCTTAGAAATCCTTGGGGAACCCTTATGTCCAACAGTGGACGTCTTTTGGCTTAAATTACGATTATGTGGGGTTCACGTTTACCCCAAACTGAGGAAATTGCACAAGAATGAAACTAGTTGACACGGTTGTCACGGTTGGCGCAGTGGTTGAGCGATCGACTGCTGCGCAGCATGTCGCGGGTTCGATCCCCGCACGGAAGAAATATTTGTACGACCTACAAGTATTCGTTCCGGGTCTGGGTGTTTTCTATCTATCTTTTTTCCCGCAGGTGGCGCTGTTGTCAACGCTAACGTTTTCGTATCGCTCTGTTAATTAAATACAATAATAATATTTAAACAACTTTATTCGCGTTAATAAGTGTTAAAAGTGGGTGCTAAGCGTATATTGTACACATACTACTGTTCGTGAAGTGTTGTGAAAGTGAAATCAATAAATAATAGGTGGCACAAAATCAATCTGGACTGCGCTTCATCTATGTTTATTTACAATCAACACTGAACGGCTGGACTGATAAGTACTAATAATTAAGTTTTTTTTTTTTTTTTTTTTTTATAACTTAATTGATGTTTTCAGACCTATAATACATGCTAAACAGTGACATATTTAAACTAAAAATACAAAACATAACGATATTACTTTTTGTATTGTGGGTGTATCAACTAACTCTCGTGTCTTACCTGCAATCAGCTGTTAATCAGCTGTTAATCAGCTGGCATAATCACACATAACGACATGTAGTGACATCACCACAAACTACTTCTTAATTGCCACTACTACGAAATTACAACTGATCGATCGTATGTCCAAGATGGTGAGCTGTGGTGCTTGCGGTCGCTTTGTGAGCAAGACAGATGTCGCGACCTGTACTGCTTGTCCCCTCGTTTTTCATTTTGGATGTTTGGGTGGTGACAGGGCTGCTGCCAGACGACCGGGGTGGTCATGCCCCGACTGCACAAAGAATAAACCTCGGGATAATAATGATTCCACAACATTTCCACAAAAAAAATTGATGGAGAATACACTTTCTGTGGATGAAGGGAACTCTGCAATGCCGGACAATATGAATACCACAGTGACGGACACGACTGCAGACTTTGGACATTTGGAGCTGGCACTCGAAATTCGTTTGTTCCGCGAGCAGATGTCTGGCATGCAGGAAGAATTAAAATTACTTCGCCATGACGTACAAGAGCTGCGTCACACCCTTGTGACAAATACTTCGCGCCTTGACACAATAGAAGGAAGAGTTGAGGTGCTTGAGAATAAACTAGCGAACGGGAATGACAGTGCTGGGCGCCTAGAAGCCGTCATTGAGGAGCTTAAGGTTGAGCTTAATGAAAGGGATCAACAGTTACTGAGTAACGATATCGAGATAACGAACGTACCGGAGAGTAGCGGGGAAAATCCTGGTCACTTGGTTAATATAATCGCCACCAAGCTCGGCATTACTCTTGATGAGCGGGATGTTATCCATGCAGAGCGGGTGGGGCCTAAGCTGCGTGGCAGTGGCGATAGTTCTGCACCACGGCCGCGCCCACTGATAGTCCGCTTAGCGCGTCGCTCACTGCGGGATCATCTGATACGCAGTATGCGTGTACGCCGTGGGGCAAACACAGCGGACTTTGGACTCTCAACGGAAACCCGGCCGTTCTATGTCAATGAACGATTGACAAAACATAATCGCCAACTGCTGTTCAAAGTCCGTGAAATGCGCAAGCAGCAGGGATGGAAATTTGTCTGGACAAAAATGGGCCGTATTCTCGTCAAACAGGACGAAGGAAAACCCACTTTTACTATTCGCGCTGAAAGAGATTTACAAAGGGTTTTTGGTGCAGGCTCTGTTGGTCCCAATATGTAATTTTAATGGCACTTTTCTGTCTAACTGTAAATTTTGTCTCACACAGGCATGTCATACATTATTATAATAATATTTTCTATTCTTATTATTGCTTATCTTATGTGCTTTTTATGTTTAGTATAATTTTAATGTTTTATGAGGTAGATCTTCGTAGTGTTAATTACGTAAAATCGGAAACTGGAATTATTGTAAAAATGGAATCACTTTATACACTGAAGAAATTTACAATTATTCACTCTTATTCACTATATATAAGTTCCAATTTTGCTTGCAACGCTGACGGTCGGTGTAATTGTTTGCCACAGCCGCCAATGAGTCATAACAACTTATTCATTAATCATTTTGCACACGTTGGCAGCCTACTTGCATATTGCTATAATATGCTTAGCATACAGCATTGGTGTGGAATGGTGTGTTTGTTTGGGTATCCCCCGCGCGATGGTATGTTCTTAAGTGATCGGCTGAACTCCCAGATCTTTCTAAACACAATACTTGTGGTACCCCTTCGGACCCCTTCCCATAGGTACACTAGCGAGCCAATAAAAAATCGGACATGGGGTACGCTCCTTAGAATTACATTTAACATCACTATCTATAATGCATGATAAATTCCTAAAAGTCGGATTGTACAATGCAGGCTCACTGGGTACCAACCATGATAATTTCTTGGTCACCTTAGACCGTCATCAGGTCGATCTACTTGCTATAAATGAAACCTGGCTAAGACAAGGGGAAGAGGGCCGAGCACCCTCCCCCGCTGAGTACCGATTGCGACACATTTCTCGTCCTGCTGAGATACGTGGCGGCAGTGGGGGAGGTGTAGGTTTCTACATTAGGCGTGGCATAAACATTAATATTTGCGATCATCCTGTGGAACCAAAAGTTGAACAAATGTGGTTAAGGACCAGAATAAATAGTAACAGAATTATTATTGGCACTGCTTATCGCCCTCCCTGGCTTGATGTACAACATTTTCTTAATGCCATAATCGATTCCATAACGTCGTTCTCTCAGTATGACTACCTTATTCTCCTAGGAGATTGGAATATTAATTTGTTAAACAACGCCGATGTAAAAGTTACCCAATTTAACACATTTTTAAGCTGCACTGGTCTAACTCAAGTAATTTCTGACCCAACGCACTTTAAGGAAAACAGTCAAACACTGATTGATATTGTTTGTACTAGCGCCAGAGTACGTAGTACTTCTGTTGACTCGGTAGGAATAGTAAATGGACATGCATTCATTAGCTGCGAATTTATATTTCGTAAACCTAAAATTCCACCTAGGACAATTACATACAGGCCGTTAGCAGACATCGACGTTGACAGATTTGGTAAAGACTTGGAGAATATTAAGTGGGATAGATTATTACGGGCTCATGATGTTGATGAAATTGTCTCAGACTACACAAATTTGACTAGAATTTTATTTGATTTGCATGCACCGCTGAGAGTAAAGACTATCCGGGAACTGCCTGCCCCGTGGTTAACAGATAACCTCAAATTTATGATGGGATTAAGAGACGCTTCTCTAAACAAATATAGGAAAACAAAATTAGACACACATAAAAAATACTACAAGGATTTAAAGAAACACGTAGATTTGGTATTAAGTATTGAAAAAAAGTGTTATTTTAACTTACACATAAATAATCATTTAAAAAACCCCAAATTACTTTGGAAGAATTTAAAAACGAAGTTAAATCCGCCTAAATCGTTGGAGATCCCCTTGCATTTAAATGAACCTGACTTAATTAATCAGCATTTCATGAATGTCCCAGGGGACACAAATATTACTATATCCCAACTATCTTTCTATGAGTTCCATTGTCATAGTACTAGTGCTACGTTTAGTCTGAAACCCGTGGAGTCTGAGGCAGTACTCAAAATATTGACAGAACTAAAATCTAATGCATTGGGTGTTGATGGTTTGTCGCTGAGTATGATTGAGATGATGGTACCTAAAACACTAAATGTAATTACTGCTATAGTGAATAAATCAATCATGACGTCAAAATTCCCAACGAGTTGGAAAACCGCAATAGTCAAGCCCATCCCCAAGAACAGCAACGTCACAGATTTCAAAGATCTTCGTCCCATCAGTATACTGCCGTGCCTGTCTAAGGTAGTGGAGAAAGTTGTTGCCTCTCAGTTGCGAGATTACATGGAGACCTATAATGTCTTGCCGGATATGCAGTCGGGATTTCGGAAGAATCGTAGCACGACAACAGCTATTCTTGATGTCATTGATAATGTCTTAGTTGCACAAGATCAGGGAAAAGGTACATTGCTTGTTCTGTTGGATTTCTCTAGGGCCTTTGATGCATTAAATATTTCACTCCTACTCTCTAAACTCAGCTACTATGGCTTTGACATTAACACAACAAACTGGTTTAATTCTTATTTAAGCAACCGAGCTCAAACTGTTGAGATCCACAACAGTGATGGCAGTACCGTTCGCTCCACTCTTTCTACAATTAATAGAGGTGTCCCGCAGGGGTCCGTGCTTGGCCCCTTGTTGTTTACATTGTATAGTGCGGATATAGTTCGGGTCATTAAACATTGCAAATATCACATATATGCTGATGACGTTCAAATTTATATATCTTTTAATACCGGTGAGCTCTCAGAAGCCATCAACAAATTGAACGAAGACCTTGTTAGTATCTGTAATTGGGCCCGTCAGAACTCACTAGTACTGAATGCAACCAAAACAAAGTATCTGATATTAGGCTCCAAACACCAGGTGCAACAGATTGTCGCAAACAGTCCTAAAATTATTGTTGACAACGTACTTATTGAACGTGTTCATGAAGCCAGAAATCTGGGACTGATAATGGATGAGGGGTTACGGTTCGAGCGTCATGTTGCGGAATGCGTGAGAAACTGTTTTTACCGGTTAAAAACTCTGTATAAGATTCGGGACTATCTGAATGTTGACCTCCGGGTGCACTTGGTTGACTCACTAGTTATGTCCAAGTTTAATTACTTGGACGTAGCATATGGTCCTAGGCTCCTAGTTAAAACCGCAAATTTAATTCAAAGAGTGCAAAATGCGTGCGCTCGTTACTGTTACAAAATCCCTCCTAGGAGCCATGTCACTCCCTTTCTAATAAAGGGCAATTGTTTAAAAATGAAATACAGGAGGGAGTTGCACCTGGCGGCTCTAATGTTTGGAATAGTCGGAACAGAAAAACCAGCATATCTTTATTCTAAACTCGAATGGCTGCATACATATAGTGAATATCCTACGCGAGCATCCAATAATACCTTGCGCATCCCGCAACACAAGACTACTGCGTTTCGGGGTAGTTTTAGGTACGCAGCTACTAAATGCTGGAACAATATCCCCCCACCATTACGGACCCTAAAAAATGTAAATACATTCAGGACCACTTATAGGAAGCTGCTGCTTGACAGACAGAAATCCAGCGCATAACTTAGACATTCAACTTACGTAAATAAAATTAATATTAAATATATATACATACATTATTATACCCCAGTATATTTACACTCCTTGACTTTGGACTTAACTTTCCTAGCTGACACAAATAGTAATATTAAATAATTTACCTACTTCAGAATTGCCTACTGCTGTCTTCTTGTTTTCTCGAAATATCAAATAATAGTACCTATTTTTTATTTACTTATTTATCTATACAAATTTCAATTAATAATTAAAATAAATATTAATATATGAACAGACTTGTTTACAGAGTTATCGTATCACAATAATCTCGGAAAGATACACGGAATTAATAACGCCAATCAGCTACTTGCGGTCTGTGGCTTCAGCTGAAAATCAGCGCTGCAGATACCTGTAGCATATGCTGAGCTGCGGCCTTTTGAACGCATAATTCCACACCAAGCCTATCGTTTGCGAATACCCAAATTATGTATTTTAGTAGTAAGTGGTAGTTTTATTTGTATTTGTCTTTGTATTTGTCTTTGTTTTATAATAATTATATAATGTCTTGTGTGGATTGTGTGTGTTCATTAAACTTACTTTCTTTCTTTCTTTCTAATATATAAAGCTGCAGAGTTTGTTTGTTTGTTTGTTTGTTTGAACGCGCTAATCTCAGGAACTACTGGTCCGATTTCAAAAAATCTTTCAGTGTTAGATAGTCCATTTATCGAGGAAGGTTATAGGCTATATTTTATTTTCAAAAGAATTAGGGATCCGTATGAAAATTGCGATTTTGTAAACCAAGGTGTAAAATCGAAAACCTATTTATGCGTGCGCCGCAAAAACTATTGACAATAGAACAAAATGATGTACTACGGGTTTGTAGGTCTTATAAAGATCTACAAAAAAGTCCGCGAGAGCACATATCTAACTATCATAATTTAGTCACAATAACCGATTTTATGTTCATAAAAAATATGCACGGGTTCGAAGCCCACGCGGGCGAAGCCGCGCCCAAAAGCTAGTCTAAAATATGTATGTATTTACAAAAAAATGTATATAAGTAGTTTTTCATCCATCTTGTTACCATAACACAAGCATTAAGTTGCTTAGCTTGGAACGTGTGAAATGGCATTGTGTGAAATGTCCTAGAAGGATATTTATTAAGTTGGAAAAAAAATATCCTCAAAAGAACACTGACATGACAATTCCGTACTGTTGCACGCCAGGCTTATTAAATTCGCCACATATTTCACCGAAAGCTGTAGAGTACGTGGAATATTTCATAATATGGCGAGTTCTTTCTTTACTCTGGCTTTTATGGATAAAAAAAAACCATTTTTTCCACGAAATGTGATCATTCGTGAACTATTTTTTTTCTGTTATATCAAAACATAGCACACTACGACTACTCAGCCCATAAATGACCCACTGCTGATTCGGGTCTCTTCCAATTACATGGAGGCTAATAAGCTTACTGTGCCACGGTGGCAAGGCCGGTTGGCACAGGGTTTCGTATCAAGTTTTCCTCGCGGCTAGGCTATTGTCGGCTCTTCACTATCACTACGTAGTATAAAACAAAGTCGCGGTCGTCTGTCCGTCCCCATGTATGCTTTAATCTTTAAAACCACGCAACGGATTTTGAAGCGGTTTTTTTAATAGATTGAGTGATTCGAGAGGAAGGTTTATATGTATATTACATGCATAATATTACAGAGAAACACTGATCCATTTAGATGTTCATCATTGCACCCGTGTGAAGCCGGGGCGGGTCGCTAGTAGTATATATCAAAGTCACTGTCGTCTGTCCGTCCCTATGTATGCTTAAATCTTTAAAACTACGCAACGGATTTTGTAGCGGTTTTCTTTTATAGATAGAGTGATTCAAGAGGAAGGTTTATATTTATGAAACATGTATAAATACACGCGTGCAGACCCGGGACGGGTCGCTAGTACGAGATAAAATAAAGTAGTGACATTATGTATTTTAAATGCATCGCACACGGATTTGTTTTAAGTGATAGTTAACGTCTCAATTCAGCGTATTTGGGTAAAAGATTACCTACGAAAATAGTCTTTTTTTTGTTTTTTTTTTTTATCAGTGTCTTGAATGCCTTTGATCCTAGGCTTGCGTGATGAAAAGCTACGCCAGGGTCTAAGATGGAGCAGGCAATTCAAGGAATTGCCCTGTCGGGCACCGGCTCTCACATACACACGACGGAACACAGTAAAACTGCTTGGCGTCGGACTTAAATGTGAGGGTGGTAGCCAGCCGGGCGGACCGTTTGATCCTACTACCAAGCGTGCTGGGTTTTGTTGACTTTTACAACACGCGTTATTTCCTAAGAAAAAAAATCTCACAATATTTTTGAGCTCAGTATAATCTTCGCAAAAATCACAGCTTAACCCTGCAAAGATGAGGCGACTACAATAATTTAATCTTCTAAGATCTTCGCATCAAGGAGTCATTTATATTTGACATCCCAAGATTACTTGTACAACAGACTTTTTTATGAAGATTAAGAACTTATTTTCCTTGCTACTTTTTATCTGAAAATATGTAATTGTTTGTCAGAAACTGGTATTTCGTAATACAGCCGCAGATTTGAAACGAATAAAGCATTTTTATCTTATTCTTCCACGTTTCCCTCTCACCTTTAAGTGGGGTCAGCACCAATCTCAACTACCAGTATAACTGCCTTGTTGGTCTAGGGGTTGGATACGCCGCCTATTGATCACGGTGTCCCGGGTTCGATTCTAGAGCCGGGCAAGTGTAACTTGCTCTGAGTCTGAGTTTTAATTACAATACATAGTGTCACTACCCCATTCAATTCGGAGGGTGTCGTAAGAACCGACACCTGCGAGGTCGAAATGGAGATATGCAGGCAAACCAGGCTTACCGATACAGCCCACAGGATTGCCAAACTTAAGTGGCAATGAGCAGTTCTGCCCCATCGGGCGTCAGTCCTGCAATAGATCGCAGGACTGACGCCCGATGGGGCAGAAAAGTGCTTCAGTGGCGACTTGCATGCCTCCAACACGGTGGACCGACGACTTGGTTAAAGTCATCGGGAAAAGATGGATGCCATTGGAAATCCTGATCCACCAGTGGACGTCTTTTGGCTGAAACGATGATGATGATGAACTTCACTGGCACAGGGTCTGCACCGTATTTCCATGCTAGGTTGTTTGAGTTGCCTCTGTCAGCACCTTCCAGACGAAATGGGATAACATCAAGCATTTTTAGCAGCCACTTATGCCATTGACAATTCAGTTATATGTTTCTAAAAAGATCAATAAAAACTCTGAAATCTTTTCAAAGCTAAAAGAAAACTTTCTAATGTCCCAAACACAGCACGTAGCCATTTTGTCCTGTACCTTATAATAGGGTGACCATGGTCTGTTATATTCCGGGTACAGTTTTTTTTAAATATGAAAAAAAATACATTGAAATTATTATACAAAGATTAGGCTATCCGTTTGGTGACGGATTTAGAATACATAGTGTCACCACCAAAGTCGTCGTGAGTCGCTGACAAAGGATATGACAACACCGAAAACCTAGCCGCAAGAGAAGGAAAAGTTGAAACGAAACCCGGTGCCAACCCGTCTGGCCAGCGTGGTACAGTATGCTAATTACTCTCCCTGCGATGGAAGCAGGCCCAACGCAGCAGTGATTTCATAACTGAAAAGAAAGCAAATAGAAAATTATAAATATTATATCATAATACTAGCGACCCACCCCAGCGTCGCAAGGGTGCAATGATAAACCTCTAAATTTATCAGTGTTTCTCTACAATATTATGGTTCCGGAAAGCGCAGTGCTGGTAGGCCTCCCACACGGTGGACCGATGACCTGGCTAAGGTCGCCGGAAAACTATGGATGCGGGCGGCCCAGGACCGGCCTTTGTGGAAATCCTTGGGGGAGGCCTATGGCCAGCAGTGGATGTCTTTTGGCTGAAATGATGATGATCATGATACATATAAACCTTCCTCTTGAATCACTCTATCTATTAAACAAAACCGCTTCAAAATCAGTTGCGTAGTTTTAAAGATTTAAGCATACATAGGGACGGACAGACGACAGCGACTTTGTTTAATACTATGTAGTGATAGTGATAGTGATGATTATGTAGGTGGAGTTTTAATAATCTCTATCTATCTATCTATCAGCCACAGAAGTCCACTGCTGAACATAGGCCTCCCCCATAGATTTCCACAATGCACGATCTCGTGCAGACCGCATCCACCGACTCCCAGCGACCTTCACAAGGTCGTCCGTCCACCTAGTCGGGGGTCTTCCCACGCTTCTCTTTCCCGTACGTGGACGCCACTCCAAGACTTTTATGCCCCAGCGGCCATCCGTTCTCCGGGCCACGTGGCCTGCCCATTGCCACTTCAACTGTGCAATCCTTTTAGCTATGTCGGTCACTTTGGTTCGTCTACGGATTTCCTCATTTCTGATTCTATCGCGTAGAGTAACTCCGAGCATAGCTCTTTCCATCGCACGTTGAGTGACTCTCAGCCGCCTAATAAGCCCCATTGTGAACGCCCACGTCTCGGATCCGTATGTCATTGCTGGCAACACGCACTGTTCGAAGACTTTTGTCTTCAGGCACTGAGGAATACTGGATGAGAAGATATGACGTAGTTTCCCGAACGCTGCCCAGCCGAGTTGGATTCGACGAGTGGCCTCTTTCTCGAAGTTGGACTTACCTAATCGGACCAATTGTCCCAGGTATACATACTCGTCTACAACTTCGAGAAGAGAATTCCCAACGGCAATCGGGTACGGTGCAACATGGACATTTGACATGATTTTCGTCTTTTCCATGTTCATTTGTAGACCCACTTGTTGGGAAACTCTATTGAGGCCTCCGAGCATTGTACTTAATTCCTGCAGCGACTCCGCTATCACCACGATATCATCTGCAAATCTTAGATGAGTGAGGTATTCGCCGTTGATGTTGATGCCAAGTCCGTCCCAGTCCAGCAGCTTGAACACATCTTCCAAGGCAGCGGTAAACAGTTTTGGAGAGATCACATCTCCCTGTCTCACTCCTCGCTGCAATTGGATAGGCTCCGTGCTCTGGTTCTGGATTCGAACTGACATAGAGGCGTTTCTATACAGACACTTCAAGACTTCGACGTACCGCTGGTCAATGCGGCATCGCTGCAGGGAATGAAGCACGGCCCAAGTCTCGATCGAATCGAAGGCTTTCTCATAGTCCACAAACGCTAAGCATAGTGGCTGGTTATACTCCTCGGCCTTCTGTATAACCTGCCGCAGCGTATGTATGTGGTCCATGGTGCTAAAGCCTTTTTGGAATCCGGCTTGTTCGGGAGGCTGGAAGTCGTCAAACCTGCGTGCAAGACGATTCGTAATGACCCTCGAAAACAGCTTATAAACATGGCTCAGGAGCGAGATGGGTCTATAGTTCTTCAGCAGGGTTTTATCCCCTTTCTTAAAGAACAATATCACCACGCTCCTGTTCCATGCTTCAGGCGTTGTTCCTTCAAGTATAACGGAATTGAAGAGCCTCTGGAGGACTACAAGTACTGGTTTTCCACCGGCTCTCAGAAGCTCTGTCGTAATTCCCCGAGGCCTTATTGTTCTTGAGCTGTTTTAGGGCCATTACAATCTCGTACAAGCTGACGTCCGGGATATCTTCGGTATAATGACGGGTTAGTCTGGATCTTGGGTCTGAGTCCAGACGAACAACTGGTTTGTGGGCCGAGGTGTATAGATGTCCATAGAACCTCTCGACCTCTCTCAAAATCTCGGGTTTGGACGAGACAATGTTGCCACAGTTGGTCTTCAGCTTAGTCAACTGGCTTTGCCCAATAGACAGATCTCTAGCAAACACTTTGGAGCCCTTGTTTCGCTCAATGGCCTTTTCAATGCATGTAGCATTGAAATGCCTAGTGTCGCGTCTAAGAAATTTGGAGATCTGCCTATTCAGCTGCCTGTAAACTGACATATCAGCTGAAGACTGCAACCTCATGTCGCGTCTTTTATCCAAGAGTTTGAGAGTTTCGTCGGAGATCTTTTTAGGTCTTCCCTTACGTCGGGCCTTATAGAACTGAGCTCCGACGGCATGGACAACTTCCACTAACCTGTTGTTCATATCATCCACCGTAACACAGTCCCCTAGGCAATCGAAATGGTTCTGTAGCTGCAGTTGAAAGGCTTCGGGGTTTTGGATATCAGCCTGGGTGGGACGGAGCGTAGACCTCATAAATTTCGACCATTCAAGTGCAGTGTTCAGATTCAGCGTGCCTCTTACCATTCGGTGATCACTACCGGTTTTCACCCTGTTGATCACAGAGACATCGCTGAATATCTGCCTTTTAGTCGAAAAGATGAAGTCAATCTCATTTTTTACGGAACCATCGGGACTTATCCAGGTCCACTTCCTGTGGGGTTTCTTCTTGAAAAAAGAGTTCATCGCGTAGAGTCCCTCCTTTTCCATGAAGTCAACCAGCTGTTGCCCCCTCGGGTTCCGTTGCCCATATCCAAAATGCCCCACTCTTTTCTCTGTTCCATTTCGCTTACCTAGTTTCGCGTTAAAGTCCCCCATCAACACCGTGTAGTGGGCTTCGGACGTATGTATGGCTCTAGATATATCCTCATACATAGTCTCCACTTCTGTATCGGGGTGTGCCGTCGTTGGTGCGTAAACCTGTATCACCTTCAAACAGTACCGCTTGGTGATTCTGACTACAAGGCACGCGACCCTCGGCGACACACTCTCGACGCAGATCACGTTGTTGATGAGGTCCTTGTGGACGATAAACCCGACACCACCCTGAGACAGTTGATCGCCCTCCCGGTAGTAGAAAAGGTTGCCGGACTGTAGGATTATCGTGCCCTCCCCCTCTCTTCGGACTTCTGATAATCCGATAACGTCCCAGCGCACCTTCTCTAGGGCTTCTTCCAGCTCGTCGATCTTCTCATCCGTCCTCAAAGTGCGTGCGTTATAAGTTGCCAGGGCCAGTTGTCGTTGGTGGTAGCCAACACGCCTCCGGGGATTCTTAGCACCCCCTGCTCCGACGCTTGCCTGACCGCTACCGTAATCAGGGGCGTTGGAGCTACCGGAGACTGGGGGCCGTTTTTTGGTTCTTTTTTCCATGGGGGGAATTTGCCCTAATCGCCACGCTGGGCAGGCGGGTTGGCGATCGCAGTATTAAGATGACTTTGTATCAGAGCGTTGCTGCTGCCCAACGTCTGTTATCCCTTAGTCGCCTTTTACGACACCCACGGGAAGATATGGGGTGGTGATATTCTTACTCCGTCACCACACGGAAATAGTTTTAATAATGAGGGAGATCAAAGTAGATAGATGGATTGTAAGAATGAGGGATTGTGTTGAAAGGTGTGAATTTAGATATGGTACGACTGATAGATGTGTATGGAGACTACCACCTAGCGTGGGACAGGGTCCGTAGTTTTACGATAAAACTTACGTATATAAAGTTTTTTTTGAGTTTATTTATTATATATACACTTATGATCATACTTTTAATAACTTATGAATAGAATTGAATCCGTAGAAGAACTAGAGTGACCGACGTAGCTAGAAGGATTGCACAGTTGAAGTGGCAATGGGCAGGCCACGTGGCCCGAAGAACAGATGGCCGCTGGGGCATAAAAGTCTTGGAGTGGCGTCCACGTATGGGAAAGAAGAGCGTGGGAAGACCCCCAACTAGGTGGACGGACGACCTTGTAAAGGTCGCTGGGAGTCGGTGGATGCGGTCTGCACGAGATCGCACATTGTGGAAATCTATGGGGAGGCCTATGTTCAGCAGTGGACTTCTGTGGCTGATAGATAGATAGATAGAATAGAATTGTGACGACACATGGGTGGTACAATTTATTAATCTCATGTTGATATTGAATCAAAATTCGCAATAAGTTGGAGAAAAAAATAGTTTTCTTTGCCATGCAGCTATGTTATCTTGCTATTTACGTAATTTAGTCGACTCATACGAGCCATACCCAAAAGAATGGAATGGAATGTTGACATGCCACTTCGACTTGCCGCATCAAATCCGTTCTTAACCAAAGGCAGAATATGATTTTAATATTATTTTCCGCAACATACGAGTATAATACGTTAAGTTACCTCACAATAAATACAATTATTTGCCTTCCAAACCATCTACAATTCTGTGACGTTCCTTTAACGAATTTTAATTAAGTCCTGATTAAGAGCGAATTACTCTAAATTATTCCGTATTACGTGGCAAGCATTCGCGAATTCCTTCTGGCTATCTACATCGTTTTATCCTGAGGCATCCATGCGATGTGGATGTTGTGCTTGAAGGTTACCCGCTTAGGCTAAGAGCCCGACGGCAGAAAACATTTACGACAGTCGAAATTTTTTTATATATCATACAAACATTGTAGAACAAAGGTATCTCGGGCAAAAACCTTCTTATCCAATAGGTCAGATGGAAAATCAACTTGCTATTAATTGTCAAAACCGACCATTCTGGTATTTTTTTTATAAAATCGAAACGTCTTTCTCCATCTCCCGGGGGCAGTTTACAAACATGTAATTCACGAACACTTATACCATAAGAAAAACATCCAATGAATCATCCATCAACGTCGGTCGAGTTTTTGGGGGCGGCAGAGGGACCACGTGTGAATTTCTGTGGAATTACAATGATATTTTCTTATTTGGCAACTTTCAGGTGCTTCAACATTAAAAAGAACGTTTGAGAAAAAGAAGAATAGTTGTAAGATGATATCAATCCGCTCAGCTAATGTCTTCATCTTCTTCTTCTTCACGCCGTGTCCGCTTTCCAGCTGAGCTTCCTCCACTTTGCCCGATCTTCTACATCCTTTTCAGACAGGCCATTGGCTCTCATGTCAGACTTGACGACATCCAGCCAGCGCTTGCGAGGGCGACCACGGGACCTAGCCCCAAGGACAGCCATATTCATGCATCTCCGGCCAACGTACTCCATAGGGCGGCGCATGATGTGGCGATACCATCGCAGACGACATTCTTGCAGTTGCAGTTGCAGACTGCCTCGTTGGTCTAGTGGTTAGATGTGCCGCCTTTGGATCAACGGGTCCCGGGTTCGATTCCCGGGTCGGGCAAGTGTCTTTGTCTAAACCAGAGGCACTGGCTCGGAGTCTGGGTGTCATTTCTATCTATAATATGTATATATTTACAAAAAAAAATGTATATATGTAGTTTATCATCCATCTCGTTACCATAACACAAGCATTAAGTTGCTTAGCTTGGGACGACATGGCGTTGTGTGAAATGTCCAAGGATATTTATTTATTTATTTAGTTTTTCCCCCAAGTCACGGACACCAAGACTACCTCGGATGAATGAGTTGCGTATGCGATCGGGTCGTGCTTCGCCGCTCATCCACCTCAGCATCTTCATCTCCGTGACGCGAAGCTCCTGGGTGTGTCTGCTTAGGCCGTATGATGCATTTATATATCTGCCCCTTGAGCTTTGGAGGCATTTTGCGGTCGCATACAACGCCTGTTACCTCGCGCCACGTCGCCCAAGCCGCGCCTATACGGGCTTGGACATCGTCATCCACGTTGCCAGACTTGTGCAGCACGGATCCAAGGTACCTGAACGTATCGGACTTTGTTCAATGTAACTTCTGTATTAGAACTGTTTTTCAGATATTTAAATGTCTCTATAAGAGGGCTATGCTCGGAGTTTCCCTGCGAGATCGAATCAGTAATGAGGAGATACGCAGGAAAACCAGGGTCACCGACATAGCCCACAGGATTGCCAAACTTAAGTGGCAGTGGGCAGGGCACATAGCGCGCAGGACCGACGCCCGATGGGGCAGAAAAGTCCTGGAATGGCGACTGCGTTCCGGAAAGCGCAGTGCTAGTAGGCCTCCCACACGGTGGACCGATGACCTGATTAAGGTCGCCGGAAAACGATGGATGCGGGCAGCCCAGGACCGGCCTTTGTGGAAATCTTTGGGGGAGGCCTATGTCCAGCAGTGGACGTCTTGTGGCTGAAATGATGATGATGATGATAAGAATTTAGTAAGAAGAATAATTTGTCTAACTATTTAGAAATGTTATAAAACAGCTAAAAACTTTTTACTAAATGTACCTATGTATACACAGTAAATATACCAATATATCATGTTTGTTGTCTTTCTGTTTGTTGTAGCTGATGTGATGACATAAGGAGTAACTTAGGCTACTTCTTTTAGACTAGCTTCGCTACGCGGCGTTACCCGCGGTACGTCAATAACCGCGGGTCTCAGCAAGTTTTCAAGTCCCTTGCAGTGTCCGTGGTCGCCGGACGCCTCCGACATTGGGATTTAAATAAAATAACACGATCAGAACGTCATGAAATAATTTCCTGCAATGCGCAAAGATCGTGAAAACCTAAGACATCATCCTAAATGTATATTTTTAGGATATTGTGACTTTATTTAGAGAATAAAAAAACCATAACCAAGTCACTATTGAGTAGCACACGCTGGCTAAACGGATCTCCTACGTAATATTCATTATCTTACCACGTAGGCCTGCTTGTACAAGGACTAACAAAATTCCTTTACCCATCTGAATTGAGAACATGAAGCCTCCAGTCCGGGGCCGAGACATCACTAACAAAGAGAAAATGAAGTAGAGAAGAAACCCTTCTAAATTAATACTTGCAATTAATTATGTCAGTCACATTTTTTCTCATTTCATCTCGGTGAGAACAGGTCTGTAATAAAATTAAAATGAGCACCAAGAACTCTAGGAAAGGTCGTATTACGTAAGGATTTTTCGTCCGTGTGATAAAGAATTTAGAATACACAGTGTCACCACCCCATTACTATCCTGAGGGTGTCGTAAGAGGCGACAAAAGGAAATGACAAGGCCGAAAACCTACCCGCAAGAGAAGGAAAACTTGAAACGAAACACTGTGCTAGCCCGTCTGGCCAGCATAGAACAATACTGATTGCTTTCCTGTGATGGGAGAAGACCCAACACAGCAGTGGGTCATTTATGGACTGAGTAGTAGGTAAGGATTTTAATGGTATTAGTAGCACCCGCGACTTCACGTGGTGTTTAACAATCCACAATAACTCAATAACTATGGGTAAGTTACTCCTTGTTACATCAGCTATCTGCCAGTGAAAGTCCCGTCAAAATCGGTCCAGCCCTTTCAGAGATTACCCAACGAACAGCTGACAGACACAAATTGAAAAAAATATGTTCTTGTACCATGTATCCATACAAAAGCACTTAGTAAAAAGCGGTTATTGTAATATTACAAACAGACACTGCAATTTTAATTATTTGTATAGATTATCTTGACGACACGGTTGGCGCAGTGGTTGAGCGATCGACTGCTGCGCAGCATGTCGCGGGTTCGATTCCCACACGGAAGAAATATTTTTACGACCTACAAGTATTTGTTCCGGGTCTGGGTGTTTTCTATATATAATACTAATGGCCCGCCCCGGCTTCGCCCGTGCAAAGCGGGGGTGGGTTATACATATAAACCTTCCCCTTGAATCACTCTATCTATTAATAAAAACCGCTTCCAAATCCGTTGCGTAGTTATAAAGATTTATGCATACATAGGGACGGACAGAAGAATGCGACTTTTTTTTATACTATGTAGTGATAGTGATGTATGTATTTACAAAAAAAATGTACGTAAGTAGTTTATCATCCATCTCGTTACCATAACACAAGCATTAAGTTGCTTAGCTTGGGACGAGATGGCGTTGTGTGAAATGTCCAAGGATATTTATTTATCTAGCTGGCTATGAGCGCCATCAAAGGCTCAAAGCCACCCAAAGGGCAATGGAGGGAATTAACAAAGCCGTATGTATCTATGCATAGTAAATTACACCATAATAAACTCTATTCCATGTTTAGTCTGTGTAGTGACGGATTTAGAATACACGATGTCACCAACCCACACTATCCTGAGGGTGTCGTAAGGGGAAGATCATCTAGCCGTATAAGAAGGAAAAGTTCATACAAACCCTGTGCCACCCCGTCTTGCCAGCGTGGCACAGTAGGCTAATTTCCCTCCATAAATTTGGAGGGGCCCTGACACAGTAGTGGGTCATTTATGGGCTGAAACGACGAATCTCTATTCCTATTAGTTTACGTAATAAAAACCTCATTTGGAGAAAACATCGCACCTGTTGATCGCTTTATATCTTGTCATATTTCAACTAAGTTTCAACCTATTTTAGAGAAAAGGCTTTAGTCTTCATATAAATTATTTTCTCGGAGACATTATTTAATAAAGTGACGTTCTAGATTTTTTAGGGATTAAATCTATGACGTAAGCGAAAGAGGTTGAAACATTAATTTAAAAAGAGAAACTTTTAGTAAGAAATATTTTTTTCGCTGGACAGTTTCAAGTAACTCAGTTTTTGATTGATATTTTGTCCTCTAGCTTTACATGAAATCATCATCATTTCAGCCCCTAAATGACCCAATACTGAGTCGAGCCTCCTCCAAATTCATGGAGGAAAATTAGCCTAGGGTTTGTATCAATTTTCCTTCTCTTGCGGCTAGGTGATCTGCCTTTTGCGTTCCTTTAGTCCTGACACCTTCAGTATGTGTTGGTGACATTTTGCATTCCAAATCCAGGACAACCTAGATGAACATTCTGGACCAGGCTAAGGCTTACCCTGGACAGTGTGTGAAAGGTGTGAATGTAGGTATGACGACTGATAGGTGTGTGTGGTGACTACCACCTAGTGTGGGACAGGGGCCGTAAGATGATAATGGTGTTTGTAAATATGACGATTTATAAGAGTTTTGTGATGAAACCTACGTAAATAAAGTTCCTTTTGAGTTTGAGTTTGAGTAAGGCCTAAGATGATGATGATGATACTTGCAGTCGTGCATGAAAAATCAAAATCAAAATGCTTTTTATTCGAATAAATTCTTGCGAATACTTTCAAATGGTCAAAATTTAAAAAACATAAATATTTTTTTTTTTTTTTGTAATTATTTTAGTTATTTAGTTTTTACCACCGGTTAGGAATACCAATCCACAGAGAAGATCCCGCAAGAAACTCCATGACATTTGATTTATGTCCATTGGGTAGTGTCCAATCTTTGGTAACCTACAATTGCTAAAATGTCATAATTATTTCGTAGGTTTTTTGCTGAAACTAAACACTTTTTAACGGATATAACATCCCCAACGCTTTGAATGATTTGCAGTCGTGGTCACGGGAGAGACTAGATGACAGGTTGTGTTTAAACTTAAATTAGAAAGTTTAGACTATGGGGTTGTGCATGTTTTTAGCATTTTTTAACCCTTCCCTCCCACTTGGTGATACGTGGTGAGGTTTAAGACTACAATCCCCCCCCCCCCCCATTAAAAATCACGTGTATTTTTTTATACCTACAAAGAATCTTACACGCAAAAGGTTACACTACACGCCGCTTAACGGTGTAGAAATAACGTGATTGACGCAAAAAAAAAATATACACGTGATATCTTACTATAGCCTTTAAGTAATATGGTATTTCATGATTTTTGCCGCACCCTTCCCTGCTTTTGAACCTTACGTGGGTAATGGAAAGACCCTATTTTAAAATAATACTATAATCTGCCCGTTTAAAATTGGCTGTAACACTATACATTCTAAATCTGCCACCACAGGAGCAAACAAACTAATTAATACCCACACAAACACAGATAGTACACGGTGATTAAATATTCCAAAATAGGTACACAGAGATACTACGGAGATACGTGAGAATTGAAACCAGAATGATCACTTATGTACATAATTAACGGCAATGTATGCTCCAGTTAAATGGGGCATTAGCAGTGGTAATATATCGTAAGTGTTTTGTAAGTGATCGCTTTTGGGTGCACCTATAGTGACCGGAGTGGTGGCGGGTGTCGAGTTCGTAAAATATTTTTTTATTTATTTATTCATTTATAATTACCTAAATAACACCTTAAAAGCTATATCGCCAATGAGATGGTATTACCAATAAAAATTAAAAACTCATTTGAAATATCTAAAATGAAAAATTAAAGCACCTATGTAAAATTAAAATTAAAAAAAAACATCTGTCTTTCAATATCTCTGTCTTTTCAATACACTCCGTATTGAAAGACTTAGATGTTTTTTGTGGGTGGTTAATGGTGGGCAACCCCCATTAAGGTGTATTTGTTAGTACCTGCAAATAATCTTACACGCAAAAGGTTACACGCCGCTTTTCGGTGTAGAAATCACGCGTTTGACGCAAAAAAAAATACACGTGATATCTTACTATAGCCCCTCCCCTTGTGGTATTTCATGATTTTTGCCGCACCCTTCCCTGCTTTTGAACCTTACGTGAGTAATGGACAGACCCTATAATAAAATAATACTATAATCTGCCCGTTTAAAATTGGCTGTAACACTATACATGACATACAAGTATTTGTTCCGGGTCTGGGTGTTTTCTATCTATATTATGTATGTATTTACAGATAAAAATGTATAAAAGTAGTTTATCATCCATCTCGTTACCATAACACAAGCATTAAGCTGCTTAGGGACGAGATGGCGTTGTGTGAAATGTCTAAGGATATTAAATTATAAAATTAGTTAAGTAACGTAATAATAATAGAAGTAGATCTATATCCACGAGAGAAAACCCACGGTAATAAAATAACTTGTAACATCTTCTAGAATCGCTCCTCTACCACCACTAAGCCGCGCCCTTAATTTGATTTTCGAGCGGTCGTTGTGTGAACAGTATTTATCATTAGCTTAAACTTAATGCATGTTCTGCCTTAATAGTCCGTAATAGAGGCACCGATAATTTTGGTGTTTCATTAAAAAAATACAAGTAAACCAGAAACACCGTTCTTGTTTCATACCGACGCTCTTTGACTATTACAGGTCTTGTTGTTGCGAAGTGTATCATCATTGTTATCAGCTGACACAAGTTCTCAAGTTTAGTCAAGTATTTTTTTTAACGCACTCCCTGCACTGTGTATATCTTGTATCGCGGATGCAGTTTACAAACATGTAATTCACAAACACAAATGACACCCAGACTCAGGGTGACTCTGGTTTAGGCAAACCTGCCCGACCCCGGAATTGAACCCGGGACACGTTGATCCAAAGGCGGCACTCTAGCCCCTAGACCAACGAGGCAGCTCTGCAAAAAAAAAATTAAATACATAATAGTTTAAAAAAACTAAAAAAATACGCTTTTATAGAAAATCGAACTATAAATAGAAAATAAATTTTAATAAATTTGTATTAAAAATAGTGTCGGAAAAAAATATTTTATTGTAAAAGCGTGGGGTGCATGGTATCAATAGTTCTAAATATTTTATGAACAGATATGACTAGAAGGGTTATTTTGATAATATCCTGAAAAGGATATATTATTTGTTTTTTAGTTGAAATTTCATAAACCTATTGCTAAATAATCACTAAAAATAAATTCGTATCAGGTTTTCCTTTTCTTGCGGCTAGGTTATCGGCCTTTTCATCTCCTTTTGTTTACTCTTACGACACCCTCAGGATAGAATGGGGTTGTGACACAATATATTCTAAATCCGTCACTTTTGACGAAGTAGTTGTTTACCGTTAAGCGCGCCGTAAGCTCGTATTTTCTTTTAGTCGCTTTTTACGACACTCTAAATGGAATGCCTTGTTGGTCTAGGAGTGGGAAGTGCTGCCTTCGGATTACGGGTTCGATTCCGGGTGCAGGCAAGTGTCTTTGTGTAAACCAGAGGCACTTGCTCTGAGTCTGGGTGTCATTTGTGTTCGGGAATTACATGTTTGTAAACTGCCTCCGAGATACAGGTTATAATTAGAGCAGGGATTCCGTTAAAAAAAGGATTCGTGACACTTCGATACTCTAATTCAGTAACTACCCAAGACAACAGTACGAAAATTCCGATCTCAAAAACGTTTCCGTAATGAAAAAAAAATGTTCTCTCAACAAAGAACCGTAATTAAAATAGCGTTTTGGAGATACCCTCAGGCTGTATAATTAATTACTGGTTAACATTCAAATCGCTAGGTATCGCTCCGGCGAGGCTAAAATAGATTAGTGTTAAATACTATTCTTGTATCACAGTAATCTGTTCAGATAAATAAAACTGTATGTGTGGTGACGGATTTAGAGCACATATTGTCACCACCCCATTCGATCCTGAGGTAGCCGTGAGGGCGGACGAAAGGAAATGCCGAGGCCGAACACCTAGCTGCTAGAGAACCTAGGTTATAGCTAGAAGTGGAATATATATTTTATATAATATGTATATTTGGTATGAGTATGTATCTTTTAAATACACGTATATATGTATATGTATGTTTGGTATTATTTTTTAGGTTAAGATACAGACCATACTTTCGCAATCTGCCAGTGCATCTACCGTAAGCCCCTCTCTGCACCACCCAAAGGTTGAGGTTGGGAGAGAATGCCTCTTGGCATTAAGTCCGCCTATGTACTAATGTTTGCATTAAGAAATAAATAAATAAATAATGAAAACTTGTGCCAAATCGCCTGGCCAGAGTGGCATAATTACTCTCCATGTAACTTGACCCCGGCTCAACAGTTGGCGCAGTGGTTGAGCGATCGACTGCTGCGCAGCATGTCGCGGGTTCGATTCCCGCACGGAATAAATATCTGTACGACCTACAAGTATTTGTTCCGGGTCTGGGTGTTTTCTATCTATAATATGTATGTATTTACAAAAAAAACCTATATAAGTAGTTTATCATCCATCCCGTTACCATAACACAAGCATTAAGTTGCTTAGCTTGGGACGAGATGGCGTTGTGTGAAATGTCCATGGATATTTATTTATTTATTTATGGTATGTAGTAGTATTTTTTTATATAGCTAAACAACATTAAATGGTTACCAATATCAATATTATCTCTACCACTAAATGAAGACAACTTCAATTAAGATCAAGAAAAAGTTACAGAACACAGTGTCACCAAGTTATCTCAAACGTCACAACCCATAAATGACCCTTAACTGAGTCAGGCCTCCACTAAATACAAGGAGGGTAATCAGCCTACCGTATCAAGCTCGCAAAACAGGTTGGAAAAGGGTTTGAACCTACTTTTCCATCTTCTTTTGTGGCTAGGTGATCTGCCTCTTGCGCACTTTTAGTCGCATTACGAAACCCTCAAGGTGGTGTGGTTTGGTGACCTTGTGGAATCTATATCCGGTCAGAGAAGAGTATAAATAGATACTAAGGGTTTGAATCTAGTTTTCCTTCTCTTGCGGCTATGTGATCTGCCTCTTGCGTTCCTCTAGTCGCCTCTTACGACACCCTCAAGATGGTTCGGTTTGGTGACCTTGTGGAATCTTAATCCGTTCAGAGAATAGTATTAATATATACTAGCTGCAACCCGCAGACAATTCACACAATATATTCACACAGTCTTTATAAATTGTAGCCTTTAAATAAGCTATATTATTGTAAAGTTTCATTAAAATCCATTCAGTAGTTTTTACGTGAAAGAGTAACAAACATCCATCCATCCATCCAAGTTTCACCTTTATAATATTAGTAGGATTTAACGAAACCAAATGAAACGAGTGCTGGTAGGCCTCCCACACGGTGGACCGACGACCTGGTTAAGATCGCCGGAAAGCAGTGGATGCGGGCGGCCCAGGACCGGCCTTTGTGGAAATCCTTGGGGGAGGCCTATGTCCAGCAGTGGACGTCTTTTGGCTGAAATGATGATGATGATGATGAAATGAAACGAAAACCCAGAGTTCAGACGAAAAACTAGACGGCGAAATCCCTAGTTCAACAACCTCCATTTTTTTAAGCTAATTAGATGATGCACTCTATCCTCGTCGCATCACATTAGGTCAAAGAGAATGGACTTATTGTCCAATGTTGGGTACATGCATTATGTCCAAACGTGACCAGTATCTCTGCATCCAATCTACAGCCAAATAATTTCTACTCTGTGCTTTTTGAGCGGATTAAATGACCGTTTTCCCAAGTTCATCGGTTAAGGCGAAGGTTTTTTATAATATTTTTAAAAGATTCCCTTTTTTTGTAATTTGGTCCGTGTGATGACGAATTTAGAATTGTCACCATCCCATTCTATCCTAAAAGTGAGAAGGAAAGCTTGTTACGAAACCCTATGCCAATCATTCTGGCCAGCGTGGCACAGTAGTCCAACTTTAAGAGAACCTAAACAGAAGAGCATGTATGAAGGGAATAATGAAAGTGGACGAAGCGAAACAAGTATGTAAGGATCGTAGCAAGTGGAAAGAAGTGGTCGCTGCCTATCCCTACGGGAAAGAGGCGTGATTATATGTATGTATGTAACTGGAGATATGATATCGAATCAGAAATGAGGAGATACGCAGGAAAACCAGGGTCACCGACATAGCCCACCGGATTGTCAAACTTAAGTGGCAGTGGGCAGGGCACATAGCTCGCAGGACCGACGTCCGATGGGGCAGAAAAGTCCTCGAGTGGCGACCGCGTTCCGGAAGGCGCAGTGCTGGTAGGCCTCCCACACGGTGGACCGACGACCTGGTTAAGATCGCCGGAAAGCAGTGGATGCGGGCGGCCTAGGACCGGCCTTTGTGGAAATCCTTGGGGGAGGCCTATGTCCAGCAGTGGACGTCTTTTGGCTGAAATGATGATGAAAATATGGGCTGATTAGTAGTAGTACTTACGTTGATATGTTATTTTTTCGAAGCGATTAGGCGCCTAGTGCGTGGTAAATATGTATTTAAATGACCCAGTACTGAGTCAGACCTCATACCATCACAGGAAGAGTAAACCCTACTGTGCTACATTAGGTTTTTGGCCTTGTTATTTACCTTTTCCAAACGCAACTAGTTATTTATAGTTAGTACCGACAAAAGGAAATGACAAGGCCAAAAAAGCCAAAAAAAGAAGGAAAACTTGAAATGAAACCCTATGCCAACCCGTCTGGCCAGTGTGGCACTGTAAGCTAATAACCCTCCCTGTGCTGGGAGGAGGCCTGACTTAGCAGTAGTGGGTCGTTTATGGGCTGAGTATTAGTAGTACACGGTCATTGTAATATGGCTTTTAAAAAGAAAGACAAACTCATCGAGTTTCTTCTGTTATAAAATTGATGTATCCGTTGACGATTGTGAACGCCATAATTGGTTTATACAATAAACAATTTTTCTATTCCCATCTATTCTTGCGTCACCCACAGGATGGTGTGGGTTGGTTTTCTAAATCCTTCACTACACGGACAGTAGTGAGTAGTAGAAGTAATTGTACCTTATCGGATGCGGGCCTTAAGTTCTTGTTCTTGGCAAGGTTAATCGTAATTAAAATAAAAAAAAACCTTAGAAGTCCCAAAAATGACTAAAACATCTTCTCCTTAACAGCGATCGACATGTAACCCGCGCCGGGCGCCGCACTAGATCGATCAAGAGCTTAATACGCGTTAACGGACTACGTATGACGATACCATCTCAAAACATGGATTCACGAAATAATTAAGTATTGTGACTAGTTACTTCTCAGCCCACAAATGGCCCTCTGCTGGGTCAGGCCTCCTTTAACTACATGAAGGTTAATTAGCCTTCTTCTCTCCTCGCCTTAGAGGCCGGTGCTGGGTCGGGGGACCCGCCACCGGTGATACCCTCAATGCCGAGGGCGCTTCAGTTTCCCGGGACGCCCTCTGTTATTCGCTTGCCCGATCGGCCAGATTTTGTCGGGACGGCACAGTGGGATGCTTAAGCGTGTCGTGTAAGGGGTGTGGGTACCGCTGGGGTTCTAGTGGGTAGACGAGTTATCCGGAGTCCCACATAAACGCCAATCCAGCAGTTTTTTTTTAAACGCGGGGGCAGTTTACAAAAATGTAATTAACGAGCACAAATGACACCCAGACTCCGAGCAAGGGCACTTGCTCGACCCCGGAATCGAACCCAGGACCTGTTGATCCAAAGGCGGCACATCTAACCAACGAGGCATTTCCCCAGCGAAAGAAACGCAAAAAAAAGGATTTCCTATCGAGTTATCCTTTTCAAGCGGCTAGGTTTTCGGCCTTATCATTTGCCTTTGTCACCTGTTACGACACCCCCAGGAAGAATTGGTATGGCGTTACTATGTATTAAAATCTGTCATCACACGGATAAAAAAAAACCATAAATAAAACACCTATATATACCATATCCATTGAGCACAGTCATCTTCACACCTCCAATCGTCGCGGTCATTTAGCCAACCGGTTTGACAAGGAAAAAAAAGTAATTTTTTTTTTCGTACAGTGCTAGTTAGTCATTTGCGGTCACGCAGGACATACGACACTTGCCCAACTTTCGAACCAAATTGATATTTGGTCAGTAACCGTTTGTCTGTGATGTCATTATGTTGGAATACATTACGATAATACACATTAAGCGTGTGGTCACGGATTTAGAATACATATTATCACCGCCCCATTCCAGCCTGAGGGTGTCTTAAAAGCCGACAAAAGGAAATGTGAAATATATTACTCTTATCGACGTTACTTGACGTTGGCGCAGTGGTTGAGCGATCGACTGCTGCGCATGTGGCGGGTTCGATTCCCCGCACGGAAGAAATATTTGTACGATCTACAAGTATTTGTTCCGGGTCTCGGTGTTTTCTATCTATAATATGTGTGGATTTACAAAAAAAAAGTATAATAAGTAGTTTATCATCCATCTCGTTACCATAACACAAGCATTAAGTTGCTTAGCTTGGGACGAGATGGCGTTGTGAGAAATGTCCAAGGATATTGACTTATTCAAAAAAACCGTTTCTAAATCCGTTGCGTAGTTTTAAAGATCTATGCATACATAGGGACGGACAGACGACAGCGACTTTGTTTTATAATAAGTAGCGATAGTGATAATGATATTTTTTTTGCTTTGGGGCGCAATAACCATTTTCCGCGCCCCAGAGTCGGGCTTAAGCCAGCTGGTGCTTAGCGGTTAGCATCCATGAGGATTTCCAACCCATAAAAAGAACCAACTTGGTGTATCTACTACACAGCCCATACATGACCCACTACTGGATCGGGCCTCTTCCAGTTACATGGAGGGAAATCAGCCTACCGTGCTACGCTGGCAGAAAATGTCGGCACAGGGTATCGTTTCAAGTTTTCCTTCTCTTGATTTCCTTTCGGCTGTTACGACACCCTCAGTATGGAATGGTGACACTATGTATTCTAAATCCGTTACCACATGAACTAATATGAATGGTTAGTATACTAACTATACAGAAACAAAAAGTCTTTCATTAAAATAGCACAAAGTTATTATATACAACTAACGTCGATAAGCGTAATGATAATTTAGCGCTTCCCGCTCCGGACTGTACATAGTAAATAACAATCTACAGCAGTATCTTGTTCTAGTTTTTTTTATAATATTTTTGTCGTTTCTTTAAGATATTAGCACTGAGGACCAGATACACCTTTACCGCGTTATCTGGGGCCTTGGTTCATCTTCTTCACAGGACTCTACGTATCCTAAACAATCACTGGTCTTGGTTATAAGCTAAAGAAAAATCTACAAATCTCTATACATTGCTCAGCTACCATAGTTGATATATATGATCCGTAACACTAACGGCTACTCTATGGCTCTTTTTATTAGAAGAATGATCTATTTATTTTATTAATTGTCTATCTTTAATAATGAAACAACATAGAAATTAATTACTTTTTAGCGGATTTATCGCGTGTTTTGTACGTTATTCAATTCCTGAAGTTTCGAATGCTTCGCAGCAGTCATGGTCACGGGTAAACTATAGATAAATTCTTCAAATTTTCCATGTAATTGGGCGTGGCCCAACTCAGCAATGGGTAATTTATGGGCTGAATATTAGTAGTAGTATAGTAATAGACTTACAAAACTCTGTTGGCAGCATTAATACTGCGTAGCACAAACTTTTACTATGACAAACGAGACGCTTGACACAAGATTCGTAACACATAATTACAGAACACAGGAAGTGTACACGTCTTTGATAGGATCGATGATCTATAGATCTTGATACGTATGTCAAAATAGACACGTCGACTTCCTTTGATTTCGAGGACTCAAAGAAAGTTATATGTATATTGGCATATGTCTGTATTAGTTCGGCATGATCAAAGGTTTGCTATTACGAACTGTGTATCTGATCTGATTTGAACGAGAGATTATTATATGGAGTATTGTCAAGGTATTCCTTTTTTACCACTCTGACTCTCAACCGTACGGCATGCTTGAAGGTAACTACAACTTTTTTTTAAAAGATCCTTCGATTATTTTAATAACAACGAATACTCAGCACTCCTGTATTGCCGGGGCAGTTTACAAACATGTAATTCATGAACACAAATGACACCCTGACTCAGAGCAAGTGCCTCTGGTTTAGACAAAGGCCCCGGAATCGAGCCTGGGACTCGTTGATCCAAAGTCAGCACAACTAACCCTTAGACCAACGAGGCAGTCAAATATTATCACCAGAATGAAGTGACGGATGCGGTTTCTACTTTAAATGATCCACTGATGAGTTGGGCGTTATATAGAGGGTAATCAACCTACTATCCCACGCTGGCCAGACGGGTTGGCACATGGGTTCGTATCAGCGTGGTTCTGAGTACAGATCCCACAATGCCGCAACAAGGACGCGAGTAGGGAGCACTCTAGGGATGTTTAGTGGGTAGGCCCCCGCTCTGGGGGAGAGTCCCACGCGCCCCCCCTCGGCCATCCCCGTGGCCGACGGGGATAGTCCTTATAGGATTTCACCCCAGGCGAACAAAAAAAAAAAAAGTGGTTCGTTTCAAGTTTTCCTTCTCTTGCGCCTAGGTTATCGGCCTAGTCATTTACCTTTGTCGGCTCTTACGATGCCCTCAGGATGGAATGGGTCGATGACACTATGTATTGTAAATCCGTTACCACACAGACTTCTACTTAAACAATATTATATCATAATTGGTCCAGTAAAACGACGATAATAGCTATGCAAACAGAGATAGGATCGAAGTCACGATTGGCATTAGTCAGTGAAGCGACGCGGTCACAAAATACTGTGGACGCAATCCGAGCGGTATATATCTGATGGATTTGATCCGTAAGGCCGGAGATACACCGAGTGTATTATATTGTTATTTTTAAACTTTCGCGATTTGAACACATAATTAAAAACTTATCGGGACTTATCGCGCACAGAATTAATACCTGTTTTTGTTAACTAGCTGACCCGGCGAACTTTGCTCCGCCGTTCCGTTCCGTTCCAGATCCGATAGAACAGTTTGTTTTAAGGAATTTGTTGGGTAAATATATACATATTACATTATGAATAGGACCGCAAAGTAATAAAAAAGAAAAAATGACAAGCCCTCTGAGTTTCTTGCCAGTTCTTCTCAGCAGTGGTCGCGTTCCGAACTGGTGGTAAACTAAAATATATTTCTTTGCTTTGTAGAAATTTTATTCATATGTTGACAATTTGTAAGTGTCCATTGTGTCCTATGCAAAATAAATTATTTGACTTTGACTTTGACAAAACCGAAAACCTAGCAGCAAGAGAAGGGAAACTTACGAAACCCTGTGCCAACCCGTATGGCCAGCGTGGCACAGTAGGCTGATGACCCTCCCTGCGGTGGGAGGAGTTCCGACTCAGCAGTGGTCCTTTGTGGAAGTAGTAAAATTTATAAAAATGGAGTATCAGAATTTAAGTGAAGTTAACTTATTATTTTGGGAACTTTAAAGTGTCTGTTAGGCAAAACGGCCGGCGGAAAGTGTCTGGGAGTAATGACGATTTATTTTTAACAATATTGTCTAAAACATACGTGAAAATCAGCCAGGAGAAGGTGAAGTAAGTAATGTTATTATGTAACTAGACCACCTTGATACCTGGAAATTGGCCGTTTTATCAAACTAGAAGGTAGGCATGCTATCGTAGTGCATACTAACGTAAATACTTTTTTTTTTGTAAATACATACATATTATAGATAGAAAACACCCAGACCCGAAACAAATACTTGTAGGTCGTACAAATATTTCTTCCGTGCGGGGATCGAACCCGCGACCTGCGGCGCGGCAGGCGATCGCTCAACCACTGCGCCAGTCGTGTCAGTTACGTATAAAAACGCTCTCACTGCGTCCTGAGCCTTAAACTTCGATCATTAATTTCCCGACTGTCAATACCCTAAATTATGTACACAGTATATACTCCCACAGAAGCCAATGATATTTATTATAGTAAACACTGGTATGAATCTTATCTTACTGATGATAAATCTGTATCGTCTATCAACCGATATTACAGTTGATCATTATTAATCTGCGGTATTATTTATTCTGTGTTAATTTATGAACGTTATGCGTTATGCTCTATATAGCTATAGAGTGTTAGAAATACTAGACCCGACAAAAATATAGCATTTTTTGAAATGAAAACTTCTATATCGGCGTTGAGCACTTTTCTTGGGAAGGGTGTACAATCTCAAACTTGCGACACTGTTACGAAACGCAACTATAGTGTCTGCATATACAGGTACATTCTTATTTGAATCACCGTGTAAACTTCACTACCGCGGTGAAGGACTTTTTGGTTACTCTCGCCTTTCAATTAATTTCGTTAATAGAAATACCATTTGAACGATAAAGAGCTCAATAAAACGGTTCTCTGTGAAGCCAAAATCCTGAAGCTCAAACGTGATTAAATACTACAGAATTTAACTAGACCAAAGTTGAAACTCTGAACCTAGAGTTAGCTCCTAGTATTTGTGAGTTCAACTAACAAAACTTTACCGTCTGTTACACCGCGCCGTAACACTGTGTCATCGTGTCATTATGTCACTGAGTCATTAAATGTATCGAAGACTAGCTTTTGGGCTTCGAACCCGTGCCCGTGTATCGCTTATTAAAACATGTAAATTTGGAATGGATTTGGAAAATTCAACAAAATTGTACACCTTCTGTTCCATTTTTTTTTTAAATGAGGATTTGCCTCGAAGACGTCCTACTCTGGTAATGTGTGGGCAGGCAGAGTGTTTTTAGTTGGGCTGCCCACTAATAACCCCAATCATGTACCGTCTCTCCCCCCGTTGCGCGTCGCCGTACACATTGCTGCAGAAGTTTTTTTTTTAGTGCTGGGGAGGTGTGTTCTGACCTGAACCCAGAAGACTGTTGCTCTTTAGTTAGCGCTATTCACTCTCGGAGTTGTAGCTAGTATTCCGTCACCTTATTTCAAAGCTTCGTTCGCTTCGGTGTAACATGGTGACGTGGTAAACTGACAAAAGTTAAAAGACAGTATTTGCCTGCGGTTACATGGATGTAGTTCCGAACTAAGTGCGGCCACACCCATTTAATTACTTTACCTTGGATTAAGTTGCACTTTTTGTCCCAAATACAAATTCAAAAGGATTCTTAAGTAATAGTAGAGTACTATTACTGACGCCACAGATTAAGAATATATAGTGCCACCCCTCCATTACAACCTGAGGGTGTCGTAAGAGCTGAGAAAAGAAAAAACCTAGCTGCAAGAGAGGGAAAACTTGATACGAAACTAGACTGGTCAGCGTAAAGTGGGTTAATTATCCTCCATGTGGTTGGAGGAGGCCCGACTCATCAGTGGGTCATGTATGGGCTGAAATGATGAGACACAGAGAAAGTTTTTTTTCATGGAGAATCAACAGCTATGCTATTTTAACATACTCACAACAAACAAACAAACTCAGCCCACAGCTGACCCTCTGTTGAGTCTAGCCTCCTCTAGTTACAAAGAGTGTCATTAGCCTACTGTGCCAGGCTGGCCACACGGGTTGGCACAGGGTTTCGTTTCAAGTTTTCCTGCTCTTGCCTTTCTGCCTTGTGATTTCCCAAGGTGAGTATTAATTTTGACTGCCTCGTTGGTCTAGTGGTCAGATGTGCCGCCTTTGGATCAACGGGTCCCGGGTTCGATTCCGGGGTCGGGCCAGTGTCTTTGTCTAAACCAGAGGCACTGGCTCGGAGTCTGGGTGTCATTTCTATCTATAATATGTATGTATTTACAAAAAAAAAATGTATATAAGTCGTTTATCATCCATCTCGTTACCATAACACAAGCATTAAGTTGCTTAACTTGGGACGAGGTGGCGTTGTGTGAAATGTCCAAGGATATTTATTTTTTTATTTTTATTTTAATTTTAGTACAATACAGAAGTTTGTAGTCACGACATCTAAATTTGACGTCAATTGCTCAAAGCGATGCGACATGTAAAAAAAAACAATGACACACAAATTGAGTTATAGAGACGGTAAAATAAAAAAAATTAACTCGTGCCTAGCCTTAGGCAAATAGGGAGTATGTATCTTACTGAAAGCGTTACTATACGTCGCTTTATAGGAATCGTTGATGGATCAAAAGTAAATATTTCAATTTCTTGACCGTACTAATTGCTCTGTAAATCTTGCATCTAAAGATCTAATCTTGAAGTTGATAGTTCAGATAATAAATAAAAATAAATATCCTTGGACATTTCACACAACGCCATCTCGTCCCAAGCTAAGCAACTTAATGCTTGTGTTATGGTAACGAGATGGATGATAAACTACATATATACATTTTTTTTTGTACATACATACTTATTCTCTTCTCTTCCCTGCAATATGGTTGAGGAGGGCGATGGCTGCCGCATGCGTCATGCTTGTGAACAGGTGCCGTTGCTGGGGGTCGGTTGGCTTGGGCATTACAAGGTTACTATTGTCAACTAGATCTGGCTGATGTTTGGCCCTTTGGAACTATTGCGTGAGTTTGCTCTCACAAATCTGTCTTATAACCAGTCTTGTACCCAAATGGCGATCTAAAAAGAGCAACTACAGGGTTTCTTGCCGGCTCTTCTCTGTAGAGGTGCATTCCGAACCGGTAAATAGATAAATGGTAAATAATTTATTTTAAATGGTAAATTTTAAATTTTATTTGACCTGTCAAAAGAGCTCTAATGAGCCAACTTGATTAAATGAGTTTTGATTTTGATTAAAGATAAAAAACACCCAGACCCGGAACAAATACTTGTAGGTCGTAGAAATATTTCTTCCGTGCGGGGATCGATTGTGTAAAATGTGTAGTTATTCTGTGTGGTGATTTAGATATATAGATTTAGGTATATAGATTTAGATATATATACAGTATGGATTTATATTACATACTGTGATTGGTTATGTGGTACCCCGGGGCGCGTAGAGATGGTCAATGGCGCCCCGAGCTACCCACTAAAACCGTCGGCGATCCTCGACTGTCCGAACCAGGGTCACGGGATACACTCCCCGATAGGAGAGCATGCTCCGGGACCCTGGGGACTCGGCCCGCCTCGTTTTGACGAGCCCCAAGCTCCAAGGCGGCCCCCTCCGATTACGCGAGGGGGTGCCTGAGGCTAATTCACTCCACGAATTTGGAGGAGGTCCGACTTATAAGTGGTCATTTATGGGCTGAAACGAAGACCATCTTCGTGAGAAATTATAGAACTTAATATATTTAAAACAGCACGTTTTATTTCGTCTGTGGACAAAATACAAAATAAACAAAAAAATTGGTTTTAGCACATTTAATTTACGGCGACCGCTCATCATCGCATCGCATAGTTATTACAGGCTGTGAAACAAGGTTTATATCTTTGTACACAACACAATGCTTTATAATAATATAAATTAGTCATAGGCTATTATAATTATTACTTAAACAACTCTCGTACAATTTTCACGCTATGATAAATTCAAAAATAATTGTTTTTGATTATTAGTTATCTCTTTCTTTTACTGGTAGCCTGAATGCGAAATTAATTATTCTATTTCATCATCATCATCTCAGACTATAAATAAATATCCTTGGACATTTCACACAACGCCATCTCGTCCCAAGCTAAGCAACTTAATGCTTGTGTTATGGTAACGAGATGGAGGATAAACTACTTAATATACATTTTTTTTTTGTAAATACATTCATATTATAGATAGAAAACACCCAGACCCTGAACAAATACTTGTAGGTCGTATAAATATTTCTTCCGTGCGGGGATCGAACCCGCGACATGCTGGCAAGAGGGGTTGGCACAGGGTTTGTATTTATTTCGTCTGTGGACAAAATACAAAATAAACAAAAAAATTGGTTTTAGCACATTTAATTTACGGCGACCGCTCATCATCGCATCGCATAGTTATTACAGGCTGTGAAACAAGGTTTATATCTTTGTACACAACACAATGCTTTATAATAATATAAATTAGTCATAGGCTATTATAATTATTACTTAAACAACTCTCGTACAATTTTCACGCTATGATAAATTCAAAAATAATTGTTTTTGATTATTAGTTATCTCTTTCTTTTACTGGTAGCCTGAATGCGAAATTAATTATTCTATTTCATCATCATCATCTCAGACTAAAAGGATAAACTACTTATATACATTTTTTTTAATACATACATAATATAGATAGAAAACACCCAGACCCGGAACAAATACTTGTAGGTCGTACAAATATTTCTTTCGCGCGGGGATCGAACCCGCGACATGCTGCGCAGCAGTCGATCGCTCAACCACTGCGCCAACCGTAATACTTCTCAGCCCACAAATGACCCACTGCTGAGTCAGGCCTCCTCCAACTACATGGAGGATAATTAGTCAACTGTTTCACGCTGGTCGGACGGGTTGGCACAGGGTTTCGTTTAATTTTTTCTTTCTCTTGCGGATAGGAGTTATCATTTCATTTGCTCGGCTTTTACGATACCCTCAGGATGGAATGGGGTGGTTTAATAAAAAATGTAGTTATAAGTTTTGGCGGCGGGTTAGAGCTACAGTGAGTAGTTGACGTCACTATTCATAAATTTAGGAGAGCATTTTGAAAATTTAGATCTTTTTTTTCGTCGGAAATGATTAAGGATACCCGGCCGTTGGGGACTGACCGAGCTATGTGGGACTCCAGGGCGCGTGGAGATGGTAAATTGCACCCCGAGCTACCCACAAAAACTGACGTTGATCCTCGTCTGCCAGACTCCAGGGCCACGGGGTTCCCTCCTCATAGTGTGTGGATAGTGTAGGTCACCAACCCATACTATCCTGAGGGTGTCGTAAGAGGTGACTAAAGAATGGCAAGAGGCAGATCACCTAGCCGTAAGACAAGGAAAACTTGATACAAACCCTGTGCCAACCCCTCTTGCCAGCATGTCGCGGGTTCGATCCCCGCACGGAAGAAATATTTATACGACCTACAAGTATTTGTTCAGGGTCTGGGTATTTTCTATCTATAATATGAATGTATTTACAAAAAAAAAATGTATATTAAGTAGTTTATCATCCATTTCGTTACCATAACACAAGCATTAAGTTGCTTAGCTTGGGACGAGATGGCGTTGTGTGAAATGTCCAAGGATATTTATTTATAGGCTAATTTCCCTTCATGAATTTGGAGGAGGCCTGACTCAGTAGTGGTAGACGATGGCCTTGGCCAGAAAATTCTGATCTGCGTCTACCCAAGCCAAGCCGGGGGCTAGTTGTGAGTACAACCACTGTTGTCTCATTTTCACGCGATGATGAATTCAAAAATAATTGTTGTGATATTATTACATTTTTTTGGGAGCCCGAATGCGAAATTAATTTTGTTATGCCTAAGGGATCTTACATAATTTCGTTTGGCTATTATTTTAAATTACTAAATTCAGTTTTCACGTCAAATTACTTTTAGATATTCTTTTGAAAACTTCTAGCGAAATGTTTTTGTGCAAAATGTAAATAGATATTCATCACGCGTCAGATTCAGAGCACGTGTTACACTTAAATCTCAATTTAAAGTGAAAATAGATTATTTAAATTTATCCCTGATAAAAACTGACTGCCTTGTTGGCATAGGGGCTAGGTGT
The DNA here is from genome assembly GCA_905475355.2 of Clostera curtula. Taxonomy (NCBI): domain Eukaryota; kingdom Metazoa; phylum Arthropoda; class Insecta; order Lepidoptera; family Notodontidae; genus Clostera; species Clostera curtula. Next base: position 5,422,839 of record FR997822.1, read on the forward strand.
GCCGACTTTAGATCAACACTCCCCGGTTCGATTCCAGGGTCGGGCAAATGTCTGTGTATAAACCAGAGTCTGGGTGTCATTTGTGTCGGTAATTTCATGTTTGTGAACTGCCCCTGCGACACAGGTTATACCAAGTACAGGAGTTTTGATAACAAAAAATAGTTAAAAATTAGTGTTGGTTTAGTTTGAATTAAATCAGTTAAAAAAAACTAAATAAATACGCTTTTATAGAAAATCGAACTAAAAAATAGAAAATAAATTTGAATTAAAAATAGTGCCAGAAAAAAATATTTTATTGTAAAAGCGTGGGATGCATGGTATCAATAGTTCTAAATATTTTATGAACAGATATGACTAGAAGGGTTATTTTGATAATATCCTGAAAAGCACCCCACGCTTTTTACAATAAAATATTTTTTTCGGACACTATTTTTAATTCAAATTTATTTTCTGTTTTTTAGTTCGATTTTCTATAAAAGCGTATTTATTTAGATTTTTTTAAACAATTATTTATTTTTTAGTTGAAATATCATAAAGCTGTTGCCAAATAATCACTAAAAATGTAGCAATAGCTTTATGATATTTACATCTCTATTAGCTATTGCATCGAAAAGCGGTGTACCACCTTATCACCGTTATTATTATTATTCTATTAATGATAACGGGTCAAAATGTTAAAATATTGAATTGTCATCGGTCCTTAATAAATATGCCAAATTACGTGTTAATCCGACGGTATTAACTGGGTCAAAATGATGTTCAAAGATTCCGTTACATACATACAAGCAAAGCTAACAAAAGCGTATTAAAAAATGGGGTCATGTGTGGCACTGCAGCTCCGAAACGAATGGACATGAACTACTGTTGAGTCAAGCCTCCTCCAATTACATGTATTTAAACGGAGGAAGCTTGACTCGACAGTTCATTATGTACATGTAAAATAATTAGGCTAGTTAACCACGTTAACCAGAGGCATCTGAAAAAAACGCGTGTTATAAGGCCCTCCGCGCATTTTGCGGCCAGGCCGCGCGGCCAAGTCGCTGCGGCCAACTAATTCTTGTACGATGTATGTAGCTGCGCGCATTAGGCGGCCAGGCCCTAACTAAAAACATCGCGTCCGCCCGGCTAGTTACCACCGTCATATTTAAGTCCGCCAAGCAGTTTTACTGTGTTCCGTCGTGTGTATGTGAGACCCAGTGCCCGACAGGGCATTTCCTTGTATTGCCTGCCCCATCTTAGACCCTGGCGTTGCTTTCCATCACGCAAATCTAGGGTCAAAGGCATTCACGTCACAGATAAAAAAAAATGGTCCACCCGGCTAGCTATCACCCTCACATCTAAGTCCGGCGCCAAGCAGTTTTACTGTGTTCCGTCGTGTGTATGTGAGACCCAGTGCCCGACAGGGCATTTCCTTGTATTGCCTGCCCCATCTTAGACCCTGGCGTTGCTTTCCATCACGCAAATCTAGGGTCAAAGGCATTCACGTCACAGATAAAAAAAAATGGTCCACCCGGCTAGCTATCACCCTCACATCTAAGTCCGGCGCCAAGCAGTTTTACTGTGTTCCGTCGTGTGTATGTGAGACCCAGTGCCCGACAGGGCATTTCCTTGAATTGCCTGCCCCATCTTAGACCCTGGCGTTGCTTTCCATCACGCAAATCTAGGGTCAAAGGTATTCACGTCACAGATAAAAAAAAAATGGTCCACCCGGCTAGCTATCACCCTCACATCTAAGTCCGGCGCCAAGCAGTTTTACTGTGTTCCGTCGTGTGTATGTGAGACCCAGTGCCCGACAGGGCATTTCCTTGAATTGCCTGCCCCATCTTAGACCCTGGCGTTGCTTTCCATCACGCAAGCTAGGCACAAAGGCATTCAAGTAATTGGTAAAAAAAATGATCAAGTTTTCCTTCTCTTACAGCTTAGGTAGTCTGCCTCTTGCTTTCTTTAGTTGGCTCTTTCGACACCTTCAGGGTGGTGTGGGTTGGTGATATTATGTGTCTGGAGAAAATGCTCCCGGCAGTAAGATTTACTTCTTCCACTTTTATTGGATTTTTGTGGGAAACAAAAGATTTGCAAGAAGAGCGATTACCATCGCATTAAGTAGACTACGCACGCGACGGATTCCGTATCACTAACTGTATTTGGTAGTTAGGGTTGTCAAAGGCTTTTAAAAAATATGTTATTTTTACAGCTAACAATTTTTTAACAAACTATTTAACTGACACAGTTGCCTTGTTAATTATTTCAAGCATTTAGCAATTTATAGCAAACTACTATAACGATTTCGATGAAATTTCTATGGGACAAATCTGAGGGCAATACCGATCAAATAAAATGTTCCAAATCGGTTTAATAAATAACGGAGTTATGTGGTAAAAAACATACAGATAAATTGAAGGACTCATATCTATAGTAGGCTAAAAATTAATTTTATTACAAGTTCATTCAATGTTGAACTTCGTTCAATCATCCTCAAGATTTTTTTTTTAAATTACAGATCGTAGTTGTCAAAATTCGACAAAAAGCATCTGGGCTTTCATCGTCATCTGCTCGGCAAATAAATAACACGATTTCAAAACCCGTCAAATACGATTTACAGCTATTTACAATACCGCGGCTTGCAAATTTGTCAATCTAACAAGACAAATACAGAGTTTCTTCCCGGTTCTTCTCTGTCGATCGGCATTCCGCACCAGTGGTAAATAATAAATGGTAGACTATTAGACTATATATATATATATCCTTGGACATTTCACACAACGCCATCTCGTCCCAAGCTAAGCAACTTAATGCTTGTGTTATGGTAACGAGATGGATGATAAACTTTTTTTTTTGTAAATACACACATATTATAAATAGAAATGACACCCAGACTCCGAGCCAGTGCCTCTGCTTTAGACAAAGACACTTGCCCGACCCGGGAATCGAACCCGGGATCCGTTGATCCAAAGGCGGCACATCTAACCACTAGACCAACGAGGCAGAGTAAGAGGTACACTGGTAGAGAATGACATTACCAGTGTACGATTACCTCTACAGCCACTTTATATACCGCTACTGTATATTAATAAATAACTAAATAAATGTGATGTTGACTTGACGAATATTGATTTTTTATCAGTTACTTGAATGCCTTTGACCCTAGGCTTGCGTGATGGAAAGCAACCACAGGGCAGATGGAGCAGGCTATTTAAGGCACCGGCTCTCACGTACACAAGACGAAACACAGTAAAACTGCTTGGCGCCGGACTCAGATGTGAGGGTGGTAGCTAGCCGGGCGGACCATTAGATCCTACCACCAAGCGTGCTGGGTTTAGTTGACTTTTACAACATGCGTTTTTCCCAGCGTGCGGTGGGGAAGTTTTATATTCTGCCCCGTCTGTCCCACAAGGGGAAAAATTGTTTTTAATTTTGGACAACCCTAGTTTTGTTCTTTTAGCAGCATTTTGTTCTACAATGTTCATTTGTTTGATTCTCTCACGACGCTAAGCAGAGCATGAAAGCTCATAATAAGTTTAATGGAATTCATTGCTTCATTGTATGCCATGGTTTCAAAAACCCACGTGTTGACATGTTATAATAATAATAATTACAAAGGCTTATTGTCTACTTAAGTGGCATTGGGCAGGGCACATAGCTCGCAGGACCGAGGTCCAGGCAGAAAAGTCCTCGAGTGGCGACCGCGTTCCGGAAGGCGCAGTGCTGGTAGGCCTCCCACACGGTGGACCGACGACCTGGTTAAGATCGCCGGAAAGCAGTGGATACGGGCGGCCCAGGACCGGCCTTTGTGGAAATCCTTGGGGGTGGCCTATGTCCAGCTGTGGACGTCTTTTGGCTGAAATGATAATGATGATGATGATGATGATTGTCTACTCAGCCCATAGAAGACCTACTGCTGAGTAAGTCGGGCGTCCTTCCATAACAGGGAGGGTAATAAGCCTGCTATGCCACGCTGGCCAGACGGGTTGGTACAGGTTTTCATATCACTCGGGGCGTCAACGGTGACTGCGCTTACGCGAACCGTTGGCGCCCCAAGCGTGCCGTGTGAGGGTATACCGCTGGGGTTTTAGTGGGTATACGGGTTCTGTCCTGGGAGTCCCACATAATCACCGACCTCTCCCCCGGGGGGCGGTGGTATGCATAAAGCATTTCCACAGCGAAAAAAAAAAAGTTTTCATTTCAAGTTTTCCTTCTCTTGCGGCTAGGTTATTGGCCTTGTCATTTCCTATTGTCGGCTCTTACGACACCCTCAGGGTGAAATGGGGTGGTGACAGTTTGTATTCTAAATCCGTCACCACACAGATAAGGCTTATTGTGATGATACGTAATTCATTAACCTTACACGTAAATTCATACCACATTCATTTTCAGACTCATTCTTTTCCATTTACATGTAATTCACGTTCACTCTCTCTCTCTCTCTCTCTCTCTCTCACACACACACACACAAAGACAAAGACACCCACCTACACGCACACACACACACACACATATTATACGAGGGTGAATCAAAAAATTCTTGGAATCAATATTAAAAAATGCAAAGATAAATAATAATATTTTATTTTTCTACATAATCTCCCTCCAATGCAATGCATTTAGAATAACGCGTTTCTAACTTCCTTATTCCTTGTGAAAAAAAATTATTTTCTTGACTCTCGAAAAAGTCCTCTACGGCAGCTATAACCGCGTCATTATCGTGAAATTTTGTTCCACGAATTTCCTCTTTTAATTTTGGAAATAAGTGAAAATCACTTGGGGCTAAGTCCGGAGAATATGGTGGGTGGTCAAGGAGATTGAAGCCAGCACAGCGGATTGCGTTGAGCGCAACTTCCGATCGATGGGCAGGAGCGTTATCTTGAAGGAACAACACGCCCAACGACAGTTTTCCACGACGTTTTTCTTTAATCGCTTCACGCACTTTCGGGATTAAATTTGCATAATAGGGTCCAGTTATCGTCTGGCCTTTTGGCATGTAATCAATAAAAAGGATTCCTTCACTATCCCAGAACACAGAGGCCATAACTTTGCCAGCGGAAGGAGCAACTCGAAATTTCTTAATGGATGGAGAGGATGGTCGTTTCCAAGACATGCTTTGTCTTTTAGTTTCAGGATCAAAATGGTGGACCCACGTTTCATCAATGGTGACAAGACGACGGCAAAAATTATCCGAATCACGCTGGAACATTTCGAGATTACGCTTGGAAATTTCCAAACGTCGCTTTTTGTTTTCGTCGGTTAACATTCGTGGCACCCATCTTGCAGACACTTTTTTGAACCCCAGTGAATCAATTAAAATGGATTGAACGCTACCAAAAGATATCTTTAGGATCTCAGCTATATGTTTTATAGTCATTCTTCTGTCTTCCAAAACCAGATTCTCAACCTTTTTGACATTTTCTTCTGTAACGGAGGTTGAAGGCCGCCCAGAACGCGGGTCATCTTTACAGCTTGATCTACCTCTTTTAAATTCAGCCACCCAGTACGCAACCGTAGAATAGGGTACAGCATCACCCCCTAATGTCTGCTGAATGTCCAAAAAAATTTCCTTCGTAGACATTTTTTTCAAACTGAGATATTTTATCACCGCACGTAACTCACTTTTATCCATAATTTTGACTTTTTAGCAACTCGTTGCACAAAAAAATTTATTACATGCGAACGAACTGACAAAAACAAGTGACAGTCTGCATAAATATAGTGTGATAGACACTCTTTAATTTGAATATCGAACTTGATCCAAAAAGGTTTCATATATATGCACTTCTAAGAACTTTTTGATTCACCCTCGTACACATATATTTTTATTATAATTAAATTTTATGACTAACGACACCCTCAGTGTGAAATGGGGTGGTGACACTATGTGTCTACGCCTTTCCAAAAACTATATGTCTGTAACATCACTATCACTTTCACTACATGGTATAAAACAAAGTCGCTGTCGTCTTTAAAATCTTTAAAACTGCGCAACGGATTTTGAAGCGGTTTTTTTAATAGATATAGTGATTCAAGAGAAAGGTTTATATGTATAATACATGCATAATTGCATCCGTGCGAATCCGGCGGGTCGCTAGTTAGCAATATTCTAGCAGCAACAACAATAACACGTAGGTACAGTGAGTTTACATATACTACGACAAGGATTTGGTAGCCAGTAGGTTTTTTTCATAAAAGTTGCCCAAGCGACGGTGACCATTTACCATCAGCTTGGGCGCCGTAATCTGTATTTTTTCGCTTGGTTTTTTATAACTTTGCTAACAAGGCTTACCGTTCATTAAGACGGCGGCACCAACAAACGACTTTCTGAATAACCTAATGAACTATTTATCACCGGCCTTGCATTGTTCTTGGTAATATTTATGGTTGGAAACGGTTTTGACCGCTTGGTACTTAACATTTGGACCTCTGACCTGATTTAGTTAATATATGGCTAATGTGGAGGATTAAATTGGGAAGAGCGAAATGGTTCGATGGACCATTCAGCACTAACATTTTATGACCTTAAATGATTGTTTTATCTCACTCTGTTTATTGTTATTTACCATCACCTTAAGCAGTTTGATTGTACGATATGATACAATAATGTCGCAATAATAATTTTTTTTTTGCTTTGCAAATTATTTGTCTATTATTTGACAGTCACAATTATATGTAATGCTTCAAACGATGGTTCATGAACATAGTGGATACAAGCTCTAACAGATATATGTTCACTGGATCGATAAGTATTGAATAGCTGCTTTGCTAAAAATTAAATTAATGTAGGCCTATGTCGATCAGTGGACGTCTTTTGGCTGAAATTATGATGATGTTAATGTTATATGTAATTTAACAAAAACTTTAGCCACAAAAGCGAAAAAAATGTACCAACAAACCACTTTTGGACCTCGGTACCATAGGCAACCAATCCATATAGTAGTAGTAAAAAAGTTCTGCACCGGGATAGCAAAGTTTATAGAGCAATTCGCACGGTTAAAAAATCCCTGACTACATTTATCCGAGGACAGGTGCCGCGGCCCCTTGCCAGACACACCACTTCGTCAGGCTGCATGATCATTCCATTGCGCCTAAAAGTTCATAAATTACGTATTTATGCAGTAACAAACATAACAAAATATATACACGCATTAAATGAGAGACTCATTCTTTTAAACGTCGGTTAAAATCAAATTTCCGGTAACAAAGAGACTAGACCAGTTGCGGGAGCCCGATGATTGGCGTTATTGTGTGACTCGTGGAATATAACTCGCGTACGGTACTTTTGTATGATAAGTGCTTATTGTGAATCTTGTTAACAACTGGGAATAGTACAACTGTTATGTTAGTAGTTAAAACAAAAGATAACTTCTTTATTTCTGATGTCTTAAGTTTGCACGATCTTTGGACGGCAGGGAATTATTTCTTGACTGTTCTGAATTAAATCTTAATAAAATAATAAAAGAGCACGATCTGTATTGATAGAATCTTGTGATATAATACATTTTGTTCATGCCTCCATTACTCCATTACATTACATTATGCACTATGGACTCCATCAGAAGGCTCAAAGTCACCGAAAGGGCAAAAGAGCTATGCTCGGAGGTGCCCTGCGAGATCGAATCAGAAATGAGGAGATACGCAGAGTCACCAGGGTCACCGACATAGCCCACGGAATTGCTAAGTTTAAGTGGCAATGGGCAGGCATATAGCACGCAGGACCGACGCCCGATGGGACAGAAAAGTCCTCGAGTGGCGACCGCGTTCCGGAAAGCGCAGTGCTAGTAGGCCCCCCACACGGTGGACCGACGCATCCATCGCTTTCCGGCGACCTTACCCAGGTGGTAAGGTCGCCGGAAAGCGATGGATGCAGGCGGCTCAGAATCCAGAAAAAAGATCCTTGGGCGAGGCCTTTATCCAGCAGTGGACGTCTTTGGCTGAAATTATGATGATGATGAATACATTTTGGCGAGAATACGTCGCCTCTATATTGAACTATGCTCAAATCAAAATTTATATTTATTCTCGACCAATCAAAATTATTTCCACGATTCAGTTCGAAAGGTGCTTCACAGATAAGATTAGAACTTAGAAGATACATTTTAGAAATGTTTAGATAATACTGTATAAATGAAAACAAAAGGTGCTTTTTAAAAATAAATAAATAAATAAATATCCTTGGACATTTCACATAACGCCACCTCGTCCCAAGTTAAGCAACTTAATGCTTGTGTTATGGTAACGAGATGGATGATAAACTACTTATATACATTTTTTTTTTGTAAATACATACATATTATAGATAGAAATGACACCCAGACTCCGAGCCAGTGCCTCTGGTTTAGACAAAGACACTGGCCCGACCCCGAAATCGAACCCGGGACCCGTTGATCCAAAGGCGGCACATCTGACCACTAGACCAACGAGGCAGTCAATTATGTTATTATGTAACTATATGACCGTGTGGTGACGGATTAAGAATACATAGTGTAGCCACCCCATTCTATCCTGGGGGTGTCGTAAAAGCCGAAAGTAAACGGGAAGGCCTATAGCCTAGCGGTAAGAGAAGGAAACCTTGAAATGAAACCCTGTGCGAAGCCGTCTGTGCAACCCAGGTTATACCAAGTGCAGGGGATTCGTTTAAAAACATAAAAAAATACTGGGTTACATTACGTCACTCTACAAACATTAATTAGCTTCCAATTTCTAACGCCTCAAGTATTTTATCATTTAACCTTTCTCGATTGAACAAAAACTTTGGCAGCAAGTTCCTTTATCGATTCTAGTCACAGCCTGATTGTGCGGTGGTCATAGATATATGTGGAATGGAAGTGACGATTCTAATAATTAGAATGGCAGATAGCTAAAAAGCTTGCAAACATTTTGAGTCAAAATCTATTTTACGCAAAAGCCTCTTTGGTGATTATAAGTGTATGCGATAGATTTATGTTATGACAGTCGCGATCTTTCCCCCCTTTCCCTTTTGGGCCACGATGTTTGTAAGCTACTATAAATTAATATTTACGATTTTGTAACCATAAATATTTAAACAAAAGTATTTAAAACCCAACAGCATATTTTGTTCTTTTATTTGTTTGGCGTTGTGTTCTTTTAATTAAAATTGAAGTTACACTTTTTTTTAAATAAACGTCATAAGAATCCCGCTTAATTTTAATTTTGATTGTTTATTACTGACTAGCTGACTCGGCAAACTTCGTACCGCCTCAGAATCAATAAATAAAAAACGTGAATGATAAAAAAAATTTCATACTAAATATAGATAGAGGGAAATTAGCCTACTGAGTCACGCTGGTTAGATGTGCTGGCACCGGATTTGGATCAAGTGTTCTGCTGTGGGTCTGCCTATTGCGTTCCTAAAGGTCTATGAGATCCTCAGGATAGCGTGGTTTGGTGAAATTAGGTATTCTAAATCTATCACCACACGTGCCGTATCCAATATCTTTAGGTCTACACGACCAAATTTCCTCCAGTTCAAAAAGCCAAAAGTTTTCTTTGGAACTCCAATTAATTATATCGGTTAATGAGTAAGATTTCAAACCACCAACTTTAGTACGTGACTGCGGTCGCTGAGCTAACCAGCCTTCATATTTAAAGGGCAGTAATTTGTTGCTGCCCGTTTATGCTGGGTTTGGTAGCAAAGCTGTAATGTTATTTATGCATACTTTAAAAATAGATATCAACATTCTTCACTCCTTGTCAATTTTTTTTTTTTCATTTTTTTTTTAATATTTTTTCTTGCAATTTAAATAGCCTCTATTAATCAGTGATAATGTAGCATTCAAATGTTGAAATTAAAATGGGTCCATTACTTTTTGAGCCAATTTTATTCGTCTTTGTTCGTCGTCGAAATACAACACATACTTACATACAAATCTCCTCTTTATAATAGGTACTAGTGCGGATGTAAACGGGTGTAAGAATTTTCATACTTCTCCGTAAATTTTCGTAAAAACAGGTACAATGTTTTTGCTTCACGTATTTATAGATAACTGAAACAAGTCTTCGTTTCACCACATATCTTATTACTCATCCTATCATAAACATCGACAACCACAGAGATTAATAAAAATAGACCTTCTCCTCTCTTCATAGAAAAAATGATACAAAATTAATATCCGTTCAGTAAGAATTGTTCCGTGACCTTTGAAGATTTCTTAAGAGCCAACCTTCAGCGAAATATCAGAATTACTCTCGAATATAACAGCGGACTTATTACATATTACTTCATCATCATCATTTCAGCCAAACAACGTCCACTGCTGGACATAGGCCTCCCCCAAGGACTTCCATGAAAGCCGGTCCTGGGCTATCCATCGCTTTCCGGCAACCTTAACCAGGTCATCGGTCCACCGTGTGGGTGTGGCTTACCAGCACTGCGCTTTCCGGAACGCGGTCGCCACTCGAGGACTTTTCTGCCCCATCGGGCGTCGGTCCTGCGCGCTATGTGCCCTGCCCACTGCCACTTAAATTTAGCTATCCTGTGGGCTATGTCGGTAACCCTGGTTTGCCTGCGTATCTCCTCATTTCTGATTCGATCTCGCAGGAAAAATCCGAGCATAGCCCTCTCCATTGCCCGTTGGGTGACTTTGAGCCTTCTGATGGAGCCCATAGTGAGCTACCACTTCTCTGAGCCATATGTCATCACTGGCAACACACTATTACTTAGTACGAAGAAACAGTTTCTTATGTAAGAATCGTAGTAACTACGGCGACCCAAATCTTGACTCCTACGCAGGTTTCCAAGGCTTTCTAGATCGCTTTGTTTACTATAGTTGTATTAATATGGATAAGCTGAAGGATTTTTTTTATTTGCCTTTCGCCATCAATCCTAACTTAGTAATTAATATCTCAATCTTGTGGGAGATCAAAAGAGATGGATGGATTGTAAGAATGAGGAATTGTGTATTAAAGGTGTGACTGTAGATGTGACGACTGATAGGTGTGTATGGAGACTACTACCTAGCGTGGGACAAGGGTCGTAAGATGATAATGGTCATTTTAGATATGACATTTACCAGGGCTTTGTGATAAAACCTACGTAAATTAAGGTCCTTTTGAGTTTGAGTCAATAGGTAACTGCACGAAACCTGCCAACCTGTTTAGGTCTCACCAACAATCCTATAGTCGGACATGGAGCGTAATTAGCCTACAGTGCCACGCTGGCCAGCAAGGTTGGCACAGGGTTTCGTTTAAATTTGTCCTTCTCTTGCGGCTAGGTTTTCAGCCGTATTTTTCCTTTTGTCGGCTCTTACGACACCCACAGGATGGAATGGGGTGGTGACACTGTGTATTATCAATCCGTTACCACACGGAACGTTGAAAACCCTTCCAAAATAAATAAATTACAAGTAATACCTGCGCATGTAGATATATGTGTTGACTTCGTGTTAGGTAATTACATTTTCACATTAAACTGATACCTTCCAAATTATACAGCCAACTTCAAAGAGATTTCGCGAGAGTTGTGTGTTGTATTAACGATTATGTTTATTTTGGGCATTGAAAATATAATCCCGGTAAACATGAGAATTTATTGACTTTGTGAATGTTAAAGTCTATGAGACGGCTTTGTTCCTTTGCGATGAAAAGGTTTCATAAATTCTAATATACCTCCCTTACCCCTTTTAGAAGAACAATGATTTAGAATACACAATGTCACCAACCCATACCATCTTGAGGGTGTCGTGAGCACTACTAAGTCGGGCCTCCTCCAAATTCCTGGAGGGAAATTAACCTACTGTGCCACGCTGTCAAGACGGGTTGGCACAGGGTTTGTATCAAGGTTTCCTTCTCTTTCGGCTAGGTGATCTGCCTCTTGCGTTCTTTTAGTCGCCTCTTACGACACCCTTTAAAACGGTATGGGTTGGTGACATAGTGTATTCTAAATCCGTCACCACACGGACACTGCACTGCAGGGCACTGTTTTATGGCAGGTAGAAAATATTTTCATCGAAAGAACTGCTAGGTACATTTGTGGAAAATGTGCTCCGAGTCGTACATTTTTTTTACACGCTTCACTCATACTTTTTTTCAAGCTATTACTGCTACTGCAAATCAGCTGCTGCATAAATGACCCACTGCTGAGTCAGGCCTCCTCCACATAAATGAAGCCTACTCTGCCACGATGACCAGAAGGGTTGGAACAGGATTTCGTATCAACTTTTATTTCTCTTGCGGCTAGCTTTCAGTCTTGTCATTTATTTTTTTGGGAAAATGCCCAGCAACAGCTGGATGCGTCAAGCAGAAGACAGGGCGCTATGGCGCTCTTGAGGGGAGGCCTATGTCCAGCAGTGAACTAATGTTGGTTGATAAATAATAATAAATAAATATATATCCTTGGACATTTCACACAACGCCATCTCGTCCCAAGCTAAGCAGCTTAATGCTTGTGTTATGGTAACGAGATGGATGATAAACTACTTATATACCTCTTTTTTTTGTAAATACATACATATTATAGATAGAAATGACACCCAGACTCCGAGCCAGTGCCTCTGGTTTAGACGAAGACACTTGCCCGACCTCGGAATCGAACCCGGTACCCGTTGATCCAAAGGCGGCACATCTAATCTTTTGTCGGATCTTACGATGCCCCAGGATGGAAGGGGGTGATGACACAATATATTAATATACTATTTTAAATCCCCCACCACACAGAGAATCTACAACGATGGTTTTCGAAGAAGTGAATTTTGGAAATATCAAAATTGTCATGTCCATATTAATACAATGTCACCAAGTTAGCAACGACATTGCCATCGGCATCTATCGTGGCGCCACGATCGTCTGCGCTTACGCAACGGTTACACAAATTCCAAATTTGAATGATTAAATGTGAACATAAACAGTTCGTTCTTTATATGGCCGATAGTAGGCCATTGTTTTGAAGAGTAAGAATTGGATTCCTAAGTAAGATTATTAAAGAAAGACTGCGGTTATCTCCTGGTAGAAGTAGAGAGCTCCATTTCACACTGAGCGTGGCTAATTATCCTACAGGTAAGGAGTCCATCTATTGGCTGAGTAGGGTAAAATAGAGAATAGCCTTCTGTGTCACGCTGGCCAGTCGTGTTGGCACAGGGTTTCATATCAAGTGTTCCTTCTGTTGCGACTAGCTTATCGTTCTTATCATCTCATGGTTTCGGCTCTTACAGCACCCTAGAAAATGGGGTGGTGACACTGTGTATTTTAAGCCCGTCACCACGCGGACAATACTAGCTTTTAATTTTTTTTTAAACAAAAGCCGGTTGGGAAGTTTATAAACACAAATGACCAGACTCAGAGCAAGTGCATCAGGTATAGACAAAGACACTTGCCCGACCCCGGAATCGAACCCGGGACCCGTTGATCCAAAGGCGGCACATCTAACTGCTAGACCAACGAGGCGTTATTGTCTTGACTTTAATCCTTACTAGCGACCTGCCCCGGCTTCGCACTAAAATATTATTGATGTATTATACTTAAAAACCTTCCTCTTAAATCACTCTATCAATTAAAAAAATCGCTTAAAAATCCGTTGCGTAGTTTTTAAGATTTAAGAATACATAGGGACGGACAGACGACAGTGACTTTGTTTTATACTATGAAGTGATAGTGATGTACTAAACATATAAACCTTCCTCTTGAATCACTCTATCTATTAAAGGAAACAGTTTTAAAAACTGTTACGTAGTTTTAAAAATTTAAGCATACATAGGGACGGACAGACAACAGCGACTTCATTTTATACTATGTAATAATAGTGATGATGATACTGATAGTGATTACGTCAGTTATTTTGGCTTTTTCGTTTATTTCTTCATATAATGTTATTCCCACAAAAATCTAAACAAGGTTACGTCAGCAATCATTTTTCATCACACGCAATTAGGTACTTCTGTAAGTGCCATTAGGGAGGTGTTATGGGGTAAACACCGGCGCTGGGGTTTTATTGGGCTCTAATAATGATGTGTTGAAAGATTAATGTCATCACAACTATACCTTGTCGTCAATCAACCCTCAGTTAAAGAATTTTTTACTATACATTAAAATAAGCTGAAAACTACTACAACTTTTCTTTATCTGTCACTTGAATGCCTTTGACTCTTGGCTTGCGTGCTGGAAAGCATTGGCAGGGTCAACTGCAGCCGTCGGCTGCTGTCGACTGCAACCGCCGACGCAGCTGCAGTTGTGTGTGCCGTTGACAACATGCCGTTCGTGTGTATGAGCGCTAACATGGAGCAGGCAATTGAAGGAAATATCCTGTCGGGCACCGGCTCTCACACACACGCACACACAAGTAAAACTGCGCCGGACTTAGATGTGAGGGTGGTAGCCATAGCATCCTACCACTAAGAGATCTACCACCGTGTACCGTGTGCTACTGTGTGGTATTTTGTACAGGGTGTAACAAAATACCTGTAGTCACCCGAAGTGACCGTGTGGTGACGGATTTAGAATACGATGTCACCAACCCATACCATCCTGAGGGTGCCGTAAGAGGCGCAAGAGGATCGCAAGAGACAGATCACTTAGCCGCAGGAGCAAAACTTGATACAAACCCTGTGCCAACCCGTCTTGCCTGCGTGGCGCAGTAGGCTTGTTACCCTTCGTGTAACTGGAGGAGGCCCGACTCAGCAGTGGGTCATCTATGGGCTGAGTAGTAGAAGCGCTAATCATCATCATCATCATGATTTCAGCCAAAAGACGTCCACTGCTGGACATAGGCCTCCCCCAAGGATTTCCACAAAGACCGGTCCTGGGCCGCATCCATCGTTTTCCGCCTACCTTAACCAGGTCATCGATCCACCGTGTGGGAGGCCTACCAGCACTGCGCTTTCCGGAACGCGATCGCCACTAGAGGACTTTTCTGCCCCATCGGGCGTCGGCAACCCCCCTATGAAATGGACAAAAAGAAGCGCTAAAAAATAAGGTAATTATTAAGAATATTATTTAGTAAAGACTCTTTTCATAACAAAAAAAGTCTCGATGAATTCCCTCCATGAATTTGGAGGAGGCTTTTATGGGCTGAAACGACTACTACTATTACTCAGCCCAAACAAGACCCACTGCTGAGTCGGGCCTCCTCCAGATACGTGGAGTTTAATTTCGTATCATTAAGTTTCCCTTCCCTTGCGGCTAGGATTCGGCCTTCGCCTATTGTCGACTCTATCGACACCCTCATAATGGAATGGAGTGGTGACGCTTTGTATCCCGTAGAGCTTACATAAGCCAACTTGATAAACCAGTGTGTTTCGTCATACAAATTTTGTCTATCTTTAATAGCTTGCTCGCAAAATTATTATGGTTTTGTTATTCCTTTTTTTTAAGTATCAGGGTAACTAAGTTTCAAACTTACTCAAACAATTATTGAACTTCTTAATGTTTCTTCCGTACAATATAATGAATCAAATATGGCACAAAACATTAATATTAAGTACAGTCCGCGCCAATCTTATTAGCCGGTCTGAATGTAGCCGTGGGTACGAACTTGCGCATCGTACATTTCATAACCAATACGAACATAGCTCACTCACACTAACATGCAGGTGGCGAGGGCGCTTGCGGGTGAGAAACAGCGCGCGCGGGCGAAAACTTAATTTTGTGTTGTGCGCAGCGTAATGCGGCTACATTCAGACCAGCCTTAAAGATTGGCGCGATCTGTATTCTCTGTTTTATAGCTATGATTTTACCGTTAATATATTTTTAACATTTATTTATTTATTCTTTATGCAACAGTAAGTTGAACATAGGCGGACATTAATGCCTTAGGCATTCTATCTAGTCAACCTTTGGGCGATGCAGAGAACAACATGGTAGGCGCAAATAAAAGAGACACTGCAATTAAATAAAGAAAGCCAAAAGAATAAATATTATGAATAAATCTAATTATATAAATCAATACCTATATAATGTATACATTAAATATAATACATAGATTATAATACATAATAATATGCTATACATAAACTAATATATATTTATGATAATTACATAGATGATGATTCCGTCAACGCTTCATTCAACAGATGTTTACGGACTTTTAGTTTAAAGTTATGTCTAGTGGGGCACATTTGATTTACGAAGCAGTATTTTGAAGCAAGATTTCCCTTGCAGGAATTTTAAACGAAATCCGGGCATTCGCCAGTTACATGGAGGGTAATTAGCCTACTGTGCTACGCTGGCCAAACGGGTTGGCACCGAGTTTCGTTTTAAGTTTTCTTTTCTTGTGGCTAAGTTTACGCCCTCGTCATCACTATTTGTCGGCTCGTAGGATTGAAGGAGGTGGTGACTTACTGTATTCTAACGTCACGCACGTCTTTGCCACTCTAGTTAACTACCACACTAGGCTTAAATGTGTTTATTCTAAAACTCATTAAGCTTGAATACAAACAAAACATAAAGTTTTTGTTTAAATATCCGGACGGTGCGCTAAACTCACTGACGAGCACTGTACTACGTAGATTTTTAATTTATGTTGCCAACCTCAAAACATCATTCATTTGCTGTTCAAAGTTGAAATAAAATATAATATATTTCGTCTAACAAAAGATCCAGCAAATTTCATAATTTTAATTTCCTTCTGTTCTCTTTTTAACACTTAAATGACCCGCAGTTGATTGGGACCTCTTCTAGTTACACGAGGGAAATTAATTTATCAAATTGCGCTTTTTAAAGACACCATTTTTATTCTTAAACACATAAAATTTTGCCATTTTTTATTTTACAATAATAAGTGTTTTGTAAAGTGCAACAAAATCTTCAAAATGCACAAATTTAGACTGTTTTACAATTAACCATATTGTTCACTCATTTCCTGAAAATAAAATTACTTTAAAACCAATCTCGAATGAATCTACTTCTTCTTAGCTTATAAATGACTTATTGCTCAGTTGAGCCTCCACCAACAACTTGGGGGGTAATTAACCAGACTTCCTGATTCTGACCAACGCGTAGCTCAGTGGTGTAGATCCCACAATGCCGCAACAGGACGCGAGTTGGAGCACCCCGGGGAGGTTTAGTGGGTAGGCCCCCACTATGGGGGAGAGTCCCACACTCCCCTCGCTGGCCATCCCCGTGGCCGGCGAGGAAGTCCATAAGGGATTTCAACCCGGGCGTAAAAAATAAACAAAAAGATTTCGTATCAAGTTTTGCTTCACTTGCAGCTTCGTTTTCCACCTTATCATTTCTGTTTGTCTTTTGTCATGTCATGAAATGGGTAGTTTTACACACACAATTTATTCTTATAATGTATTTAATACAATGTATTTATTCGTCCTTAATTTTAATTACAGTAATTAAATCAATTACAATGTTTCAGAACGATGTGTAACAAAAATCAGGGAATTATATTTAATAAGATTCAGTGCCTTGTTAAAATTCCATCTTAGTTTCTCCATATGACAATAAGCGTCCAAGTTACGAACAAATTTATTGCCAAAGTATACAAGTTATGTTTGGCAACTTTAGTTATACTTAAGCTGCGTAGCTTATAACTTGCGGGAACTTTGGTCAGAATATTAACAACTATATTTTGCTATGATAAGTGTGTATTACGAAAATAAGTAATTCAACGCAAGTTCAATTAACTTATTGTCAAAGTATTATTTTTCGTTAACAAACATAATATAAGTCAAGATATTTATGTATGTAATGTGACAATTTGATATATAAAATAGTAAATACACGGTAAATATAGTGCATGAAACAAAAAAAAACATTTTCAAAACACATTCAAAACTCCTGTTTTATGTCGGTTAACCCTTAAATTGTTTTTGTCCGTTCTAACGGACACGTAATAAAAACTTACATAAGTGTAATTTGAATTGTCGATTGCACTTCTCCCACGTCACAACGAGTTTTTTAAACTATCCTTTTCATATTTACCCTTTCGGGTCGCTCTGTCGCTCGTTAGTGGTGTTGTTGCAGTTATTTGAAATATTGCAACGGCGGACTTAATTTCCGCGCGTCAAAACAATTGACATTTCGTAAGTATTTGATTGTTTTATAACATGATTATGTGTAATTTAGTTAAAATATTCATTAATTGATTGTTCTCACTTGTATTAATCACAATAGGATTAGAATATTTCCTTAAAAAATCTAATAAATCTAGATGTCATTTGTAACGGACATCACCAATTATGTACCACAAGGAGTTGCTTTTGTGTTTGTCATTTATAACGGACATTGCCAAATAGGTATCACAAGAAGTTGCTTTTATATTTGTCATTTGTAACGGACATTACCATTTAGTCTCTAGTTGACATTAGTAACATTTTTTACAGTTAAAAAAAATCGTTTCAGTAATATGGCGAAGAATGCTTGTAGATTGAACATACATTCTGGCACTTTTACCTCCTACAGATTCTGAAGGTTCGGAATAAGAATCTGAAGACGATGACGTATACCTCCCACCGCTTTTTCTTTTTTTTACGTTGGAAATTCTCATGGATACCCGACTGCTAAACGCCAGCCGGGTTATATGGGACTCCGGGACGCGGAAAGATGGTAATTACGCCCAAACCTACCCACTAAAACCAACGGTGTCCCTCGACTGCCCGAAACAGGGTCACGGGTTACACTCCCTGATGGGGAGCATGCTCCACGACCCTGATGATGCTTTAACGAGTGGGCCCCACGCTTTTAGGGGAGCTCTCGACTCTCCCCAACCCATCGAGAGGCACGTACGGGACATTGCATGTGCCCGCCTGCCTGGCCACCCCGCTGTAGCTAGCGGTGGCAGCCCCGGCTCGCTGGCTTGGCCATGCCTCCGCTGCTAGAGGTGGCAGCCCTGACCCACCTATGTCGCGGCAGTTTAAGGCTTTGGAGGCAACTCTGAGGACAGAGGAGTCCCCGGAGCCAAAAACCAGCCTCTGTGTGCCACTCTTCGTCTGGCCTCGCGCCGTGGGCTCGCCGGCATTGGTGACCCTAAACCGCTATGGGCCCAACGGATTCTAAAGGCACGCAAGCTCCCTCACCACTACCAGTTGGCAGCACGGTCGAGGCGGAACCTTAAACCACCTACACCATTATCTACGACTTCCGTAATGTCTCCACTAACACCAAATACGACAACGACACATCGTCGCCTAACTCCTAGACATCGTAGACTAATCGCTAATATTCTGTCATCAACATTGCTTCCTGGGAATAGCAAAGATGCCTCGGATAGCAAATAGCTATTATTGGCTAGATTATTGGAGCAACGATTTTCGTTTTGAACCCATAGCACCTGCTATGGGTGTCAAACGTTACAGAACCATCAAACGCTTTTTACATTTTTGTGTAACACAAATTTAGCGTGGATTTACGTTTGTAAAATTTTTTAAGTAGTATTTTCTAATGCGAGTAGTCATTGTATGGTTCCTAAATTGTAACTAGATCTCTAAACTGGCTAAAAGCTTTTTTTTTAAACATTAGAAAAATAATTGGTATTATTTTATAATGTGTTAAACTGGCAATGTCCGTTATAAATGACATCCCAATGTGTGTAGGTTAGTTGGCGATGTCACTCACAAGTGACATTAAAAAAATCTATGATAATATAGATTTTTTTTCTTAATTTTAAATATTTTTTCTTTATTATCCCCTAATAAGACAAAATAAATAAAAAAATATTCCAAAAATCATTTTAATCAGGGACTGCCCATTTAAGGGTTAAATACGATTTCGTGAATATGTTGCCCATGCTGAGGGTGTCGTAAGGGCCGATAAAAAAAATAACAAGGCTACAACGTACCCGCAAGAGAAGGAAAACTTTATACCAACCCATCTGACCAGCTTGGCACAGTAGGCTAATTATCCTGCAAGGCCCGACCCAGCAGTGGGTCATTCTTAGGTAGTAAGAAGTAATATGACGTCACTACGGGTCTTCATTACAGCCTATAAATGACCCACTACTGGGTCGGGCCTCCTCCAAATTCATGGAATTAAATTAGCCTACTGTGCCATGCTGGCAAGACGGGTTTGCACAGGTTTCGTATCAAGATTTCTTTCTTTTGGGGCTAGGTGATCTGCCTCTTGCGCTATTTTAGTCGCCTCTTACGACACCCTAAAGACGGTATGGGTTGGTGACATTGTGTATTCTAAATTCGTCACCACACGGACACTTCGGGTGACTACAGGTATTTTGTGACACCCTGTACAAAATACCGTACCATTGGTACGTCAGTTAAGTAGAGCGCACCAGAATAAATGAATGTATGTAAATAATACATAAAGGAACACTCCACACGGCCGCCATTGGACATGGCTTGATTACGCAAAAGGGGTGGGTGGGTTTAGGAAGACACCTTTATTAATCATACAGTTAGCCCGCGTAACAGTCTAGGCGAAGAGGTCGCGGCTTAAAGTCAAAGCTGGAATTAATATGACTCAAACTCAAATGGAACTTTATTTACGTAGGTTTCATCACAAACGTCCTATAAATCGTCATCACTACATAGTATAAAACAAAGTCGCTGTCGTCTGTCCGTCCCTATGTATGCTTAAATCTTTAAAACTGCGCAACGGATGTTGAAGCAGTTTCTTTTAATAGATAGAATGATTCAAGAAGAAGGTTTATATGTATAAATACATCCATAATATTGTAGAGAAACAATGATAAATTTAGAGGTACATCATTGCACCCGTGCGAAGCCGGGGCGGGTCGCTAGTTTTGTATAAATACCATTATCATCTTACGGCCCCTGTCCAACACTAGGTGGTAGTCTCCACATACATATATTATTCGTCATACCTACATTCACACCTTTCATACACAATTCCTCACTCCTACAAACCCTCAATCTCCCTTGATCGCTCACAATTCCTGCGTCCACTCACATTCATGCTGAAACTACCACCAGTTTGGAAGGCTGATCTACAGAGAAGAGCAGACAAGAAACTCTGCAGTAGCTTTTTTTTAATTATTGGTCTTGTTTACAAAAAACATAGTGAGAGCGAGGTCGCCAGATGAGAGAAACACGCTACACGTTTACGCAATGAATGACGAATATAAGCCTTGACATATTTATTTGTCTAAATGTAGTCATTTTAATTTCACTCAGCGGTATATTTATGGATATCTAGCGGAAAAAGTAAAAAAAAAACGGTTATAGTTAGACATATCTTAAAAAATATGGCCGTTTAGTATTTTAGATGCCCATCGTGGACAAACGCCATGACGCGTAATTTATATATATTAAGATATAACTATAATGTTAAAGCAGTGGATGCGGGCGGCCCAGGACCTGCCTTTGTGGAGATTCTTGGGGGGGGGGGCTATGTCCAGCAGTGGACGTCTTTTGGCTGAAATGATGATGATGATGAAGATATAACACCAATATACTCGTATTAACATCAAATTCTTTTAGTCCGACCTTGTGACGGTACTGTATGACAGTGTTTAAAACAACGTCCGCTCTTGCACTGCTCTACAAATAGACACCTACTAACTTCAAAGGAACAGAGATCCCATTAGCATATTAAAAAGCCAAGAAACCTCGTGTGTAGTATGTACACAACATTGGTCGTAGAGTGTGTTCAGGCTAGATAATCTTTATTAATTAGATGAGGAAACACTCTTTAGCCACTTGACGAAAAAGAGGGGTACTGTTATTTTGTTTCATACTACGAGTGTGGCACTCATACTTACGGCCCGCCTGATGTAAAGCGACTCTCCCTCTACTCCATTCCTCAGCCCACAACTAAGTGAGGCCTCCTCCAATTATATGGAGGGTAATTATCCTACTGTGCCACGCTGGCCAGACGGGTTTCATAACAAGTTTTCCTTCTCTGGTGGCTTAGGTTATCGGCCTTATAATTTCCTTATGTCAGCTCTTACGACACCCTCAGGATGGAATGGGGTGGTGGCACTATGTATTCTAAATCCGTCATCACACGGATCGGTGGTGACCGGTGGTGACGGTTTTCCTAACGTATCTGGATAATAGCCCAATTCAGTTAATGTTAATTGACTCTGATATTCTGACGCTCTTCAGGGAAGGCCTATGTACACCAGTGGACTAGAGTGGGCTAATGATGATGCTAATGCTAACCGACTGGGGAAGAACCCAGTAAGGTAGATCCTGGTAGAGTCACTTCTATTAAATTATAACGTAAATAATACTTCAGGCTTTACGAAGCTGGTTTCCACGCGAGCGCAGCCGAGGACTTCCAGGTGTTTACTAGTAAAATAAATTTAGTCACAGCAAATTTAGAACATGGTTTTAGAATACCTAATGTCACCAACCCGCACTATCCTGAGGGTGTTTTAAGAGGCGACTAAAGGAGCGCAAGAGGAAAATCACCTAGCCACATGAGAAGGAAACCTTGATACAGACCCTATGCCAACCCGTCTTGCCAGCGTGGCACAGTAGGCAAATTTCCCTCCATGAATTTGGAGGTGGCCCGACTCAGTAATGGGCTAGTTAAAGGCTGAACGAAACTTACATACATACAGTATGTTAAAAAATTTAAAAAGTTCTTTGAGTTATAGATGCAAATAAAATATAGTTAGACATTTTCTTCCAATAAAATCAGGTTTAAATTGTAGACGCCCACTCTACTTTCTTGTTAGCTCCGCCGCATTGTTCGGATTGCAATTTTATTGCAATACAAACTTGTATTCGATTGAATACAAATCAGTGTATCTGGATTCGACAATGTGGTTTCTTGGATATTTATTGTATCAGGCTTAAATCGGTTTCAAATTTATTTTGTGCGAGTCCACTATATTTTGAACTTCAGCTATTGCTGGGTTAATTGTCACCCAAATTGATAGAAGGAATTCAACAAAGTCCATGTCATTTTCTTATGTCGACTCTTACGATACCTTCAGGATGGAATAGAGTGGTGACTGAGTATTATAAATCCGTCACAGCATGAATCAGTCAAAACAATAACTACTATTTTCGTAATCAGTAAACAAACCCAAACAATACTATCTAATCTATCGTGACAAAAAACGCGACAAATCCAGAAATAAATCTTCACAATACGTCTCTTTTAGTAAATTACCACAAGTTTCCATATCAATTAGTTAGAAAGATAACTGCGTGAGCGTCTCTATAAAAATCATGCCTGAGGGTGTTAGCGTTTACTTCCCTTGAAATTACCAACCTTAATAATGACCACAAAGTACATTGACACCTCCATTTTAATCCGTAAGCCGCCCTAACGAACACCATCAGCAATGGACACGAAAAATTCAATAAAAACTAAGATATTGTCACAGGAATGTCAACACAGCAGGCAGTTGAAACGCGAACAAGTCACGCTATATAAAACGAACCTCAAACAAAATCCACTCGTAAGATCGAACCAATAAAGATCATATTCCTGCATGGTTCAATTTTAATGACTATATTTTTTAAATCCGTGCCTATTCGAGCAATGACATAAAGCTGTTATAGTGACAAATTATTACGTTGACTCCACTCGCTAGAGTGCGAAAAAGTATTCCGACATCGATTTTTGCACGTGATAGTACTTTAGTGACGTTTTTTATAAGTGTGCGTAAGTGTTGCACGCACACAATCATGCGAGTGTTTTAATTGGTGGTAATTTTGAATATGGAACGATGATGTACAGTCGTGAATAAAATAGTAGTAATGAGTTATGAGTGGATTTTTTGTACTTGTTCGTTACTTTGTTTGTAGACTACGCTTTAGAGTGCAATATAATATTAACCCTTCTTGCCAGCGTGGCACAGTAGGCTAATTACCGGTAATTATATGGTTAGATTAGCTGTCAGTTTACACGCTACTGACTACGTGTAACGAAACAAGAAGTTCAGATATTACACGCAAATTAAAGACACATATCTAAATTACCCGAAGTCGCCTTTTCCATGTGGTGACGGATTTAGAATACACAATATCACCAATCTACACCATCCCGAGGGTGTCGTAAGAGGTGACTAAGGGAAATCAGGCAGACCACCTATCCGCAAGAGAAGAAAAACTCGATACGAATCCCTTTTTTTTTTGTTCACCCGGGGTAAAATCCTTTATGGACTTCCTCGACGGCCACGGTGATGGCCAGTGAGGGGAGTGTGGGACTCTCCCCCATAGTGAGGGCCTACCCACTAAACCTCCCCGGGGTGCTCCAACTCGCGTCCTGTTGCGGCATTGTGGGATCTGATGCAGAACCACGCTGATACGAATCCCTGTTCCAACCTGTCTGGCCATGCAGTCCACAGTGGGTCATCTATGGACTGACTCATCTATTAGAAGTAGCCTAGCCATGCCCCTTCTCTAGGTATAACCTAGTTGAGTTAAGAAGGATATTACCTGTATATCCTTCTTAACTATTCCCGGGGAAGTTTACATACATGAAATTCACCAGACTCAGAGCAAGTGCCTGTGCTTTACACAAATACACTTGCCCTACCCTAGAATCGAACCGGGACTTGAGATCCAAAGGCAGCACATCTAACCCCTAGACTAGACACAACAGTGGCTTTTGCCCTTAAATCCACAAAGCTTGAGACCCGCCTAGTTTAATGCAAGTATTCACAACAATCGGTAAACAAAGGTCGCTTAGCCCTTTACAAAGGTTTCGACATAAACAATCACCTCCCATTGTATAACGGAAGTGTGGTAGACACGTGACAGATACATGTGTGTAGGGTGCACATAATGCGCATTCGTAAACGGGACATGTCCTTTTTTTAAGTGGGGGATGTATCGGAACGCGAGTGTCAATGTCAAGTTGTGTCAAGGAGGTACTGTCTAGGGACTTGAGCAGACAGTATTAGGAGGAAATCGGAGGAATATTGTAAAATAATTAATAAGAGTGAAAACCATAAAATAAACACATTAAAGATCTCAGCACAATATTTTAATAACAACAATACAGGGGAAACCTTCTATAGGTATGTGGGAATCTTGGTCGCGTGAAGTTGGTAATATGCGAATCGGTGTACCCACTAAAACCTACCACTATTTTCCTCTCGAGCCTGCTGCCTAACGGGAAACTACGTAATCTTAATTTTGGCGGTGGCTTGCGAGGAGAGCTTTGCTCTACCCTACCCTCGGATGACAAGATGTGTCTTCACACTTCCCAAGAGACTTTGTCGAAAAACGGGACAAGTCCTAGAAATTTTTCACCAACTTAGCCGGCCAAGCCAAGTAACTTTCGTAACACACGCATATGTTAAATAGTTTTCATCGTTTTTAAAACGTAACCCCTATTTTACTCTGGTAAAATCGCTAGGACTATTTACACCGACCTGGGAAAGGCCAATGTGGGTGGGGAGTTTAATTGAAATGGGAATCTGGGGTCATTTTTTTATAGTAAAACGAAACCCCTGCCTTCGGTATACATGTGTCGCGGGGGCAGTTCACAAACATGTAGTTCACGAACACAAATGACACCCAGACTCAGAGCAAGTGCCTCTGGTTTAGACAAAGACACTAGCCCGACCCCGGAATCGAACCCGGGACCCGTTGATCCAAGATCTAACAGCTAGACCAACAACGTTTACGTCCATCCAGTTTCTTTGGTTCTCTGCGCTTAATCTTAAAGTTATGATATTTGTAAAAAAAAGTGTTTGTGTTTGTCTGAAATTTTGAACACACCAGTAGAGCACTATCGATTCTTTTGATATGGCTAAACCATTTTCAGTTAGACGATGTTTGCTATGGACGCTTTGTGTAAGTATTAACCTAAACGGGTAATTGAAATGAGCAATTTAATTTATTTTAATTGAATTAGCAGCCTCGCGGGCAACGTCTCTCTTCCGTGATCACGACTACTGCCAAGCATTCGAAACGTTGGGAATAAGATAATGTAATACATGAGTTAAATCTGTTAAAATGAGTAATTACTATCACTACATAGTATAAAACTAAGTCACTGTCGTCTGTCCGTCCCTATGTATTAAATCTTTAAAACTACGCAACGGATTTTGAAGCGGTTTTTTTAATAGATAGAGTGATGCAAGAAGTAGGTTTATTATGTATAATAAATGCATTATATTGTAGAGAAACAATGATAAATTTAGATGTTCATCATTTCACCAGTTTATTATAAAATTTAATAATTAAATATGAAGTATTAATATTATTAGATTAATTTAATTCGAGAAATTAGAAGAGCAGTGAGACTTTAATGCAGTGCAGTGACTTGGCTGTGTGTTTAATTCTATAATAATATGGACACCCTACATTCACGCCTATATGCTCTTCCATTGACAACACAAATACAATAATTGTTGGATCGATCCATTCCTAATTTGAGTCACTTTACTGTTTTGAGAAGTCTGCTTAGCAGTTCACATGCTTCTCAAGCATAGTGCTTATGGTTTGGATGCGCCGCCTTCGGATCAGATCGGGTTCGATTCCTAGTCTGGGCGACAAAGACACTTTCTTTGTTGAAATTAAACACTTTTAAACGGATTTATCGCGTGAATATTACATTATTTAATTCCCGACGTTTCGAATGCTTTGCAGCAGTCGTGGTCGCGGGAGAGACTAGATGACAGTTGTCTTCAAAAGTACAAAGAAACAGTTAAAATCCATCGCCTATAATTTTGTTTTATTGGTAACGTTCCATGTGCACGCAGAAATCGCTCACGGTTTCCAGAGGTCTTGCAGATGAGTATTTTGCTTGAGATTTGATCAATTTAATGACTGGATCCCAGGCAGGTGGTACTTGCTAACCATACTCTCTTTTGAAATTTGGATGGTTTTTAATCTCAATAGCCTCGCGGAATGTAATGATTTTCCTTGGCAAGGATTTGAGGTCTATCAAAGTAAATGTAGTGGTTGGTCTTGTTGGATGTGTGCTTAAAAACTGCAGACTTGGTCGAGCGTCTGTTTTTCATGTCAGCTTTTATGCATCATCTTCCTGTGTGGCTTATAAGATGTTTAATTTGAATGTGTAATAATCGCGAGAACCTAATAATAAATAAATAAATATCCTTGGACATTTCACACAACGCCATCTCGTCCCAAGCTAAGCAACTTAATGCTTGTGTTATGGTAACGAGATGGATGATAAACTACTTATATACATTTTTTTTTGTAAATACATACATATTATAGATAGAAATGACACCCAGACTCCGAGCCAGTGCCTCTGGTTTAGACAAAGACACTTGCCCGACCCGGGAATCGAACCCGGGACCCGTTCATCCAAAGGCGGCACATCTAACCACTAGACCATTAAGAAATCATTAAGTGTCTTTGTGTAAATCAGAGGCGCTTGCTCTGAGTCTGGGTGTCATATTGTGTTCGTGAATTTCATGTTTGTAAACTCTGTCCCTGCGATACAGATTATTTCTAGTGCTGGGGTTTCATTTTTTTAAAGAGAAATAGAGAGACGAGCCTTCTCCAACTACATGGAGGGTACATAGCCTACTGTGCCACAGAGTTTGCGCAAGATTTCGTTTCAAATTGTCCTTCTCTTGCGACTAGGTTTTCACTGTTACGAGAACCTCAGTATGGAATGGGGAAAGGGAGAAATAAATAAATAAATAAATATCCTTGGACATTTCACACAACGCCATCTCGTCCCAAGCTAAGCAACTTAATGCTTGTGTTATGGTAACTAGATGGATGATAAACTACATATAGTTATTTTTTTTTGTAAATACTTACATATTATAGATAGAAATGACACCCAGACTCCGAGCCAGTGCCTCTGGTTTAGACAAAGACACTTGCCCGACCCCGGAATCGAACCCGGGACCCGTTGATCCAAAGGCGGAAATTCATTGGTAAGCTACTATTGTAGCATTATTAAAATAGCCTATTTAAATCCTCTTACTGGGAAAAAGACTGCCCTTTTGACTTCCCACAGATTTTTAACGTGGGCGATTTCTTTCCCGCTCACGTAGATACATACACCAACGCCTTTTAAAAATAAAATGGTTTTATCATGTTTTGAATTGCTCTCCTGTTTGCTTTAGGCACTCTCAGCTTTTTTGTAGTTACGTTACAGCCCATAAATGACCCACTACTGGGTCGGGCCTCCTCCAAATTCATGGAGGGAAATTAGCCTACTGTGCCCCGCTGGCAACAGGTTGGCACAGGGTTTCGTATCAAGATTTTCTTCTCTTACGGCTCGGTTATCGGCCTTGTCCTTTCCCTTTTGTTGGGTCTTACAACACCCTCCGGATAGAACGGGGTGGTGACACTAAATCCGTCACCACATGGAAGGTGGCGTATAATATCCCTACTTAAAATAGGAGGACGCCCAACTCAGCCAGTCTTTTACGGGTTATGATGATGATAGCTTTATGTTTAAGTGATGAGATGATTCCAGTTCTCATTATTGTTGTTAATGCAATTTGTTCACAAAGCCATTCGCAAAACGTTTTATTTCCTGATGTTAATATTTCTCTCAACAAGCGTGGGATATTTCCTTGGATACAAAGAAAATTCTGTTGTACATAATATCATTTATCATAATAATTTTATATCCATACTAGCTGCTCCCCATGGTTATCACCCGCGTCGTTTCAGCCATAAATGACCCACTACTGGATCAGGATCAGGATCGCTGCCAAGACGGTTGGCACAGGGTTTGTATCAAGTTTTCGTGGTGATAGAAATTTGTGATACCCAATGATGATAATCACTGTCACTATCACTACATAGTTTAAAACAAAGTCGCTTTCATTTGTCCGTCCCTATGTATGCTTAAATCTTTAAAACTACGCAACGGATTTCGAAGCGGTTTATTAATAGATAGAGTGTTTTATGAGGAAGGTTTATAAGTATAACTAGCGACCCACCCCGCTTCGCACGGGTGCAATTATATTATACCTGTAAACCTTCCTCTTGAATTACTCTATCTATTAAAAAAAACCACTTCAAAATCCGTTGCGTAGTTTTAAAGATTTATGCATACATAGGGACGGACAGAAAAATGCGACTGTTTTATACTATGTAGTGATACATCCATAATATTGTAGAGAAATACAAATAAATTTAGAGGTTCATCATTACACCCGTGCGAAGCCGGGGCGGGTCGTTAAATATAAAAATGAATGTTTGTCTGTACTGTGCATTTGATAAGGCGATGATCTTCAGCAAAGTATTGAAGGAAAGTTGTGCAAAAGGGATTCTTAGCAAAAAAACAAAAAACATTGTAATGTCTTTCCTTCAAATTTTTTTTATTTGTTGGCGCATCAACTCTCGCAGCTAGTAAAAAATAAACTAAAAGCTTTTAAGATTCCTTACGTGACAAACATCACTTAGGTACTATATATTTATGTTATTACTATAAATTATTTATTAATGTACATCTTAGGAACTGCATGCATTTCAAATTAAACTAATTAAAATCGATATATGGTCCGGCTAGAGCACTAAGTATTCTCCAATTATGTCTATTTGATAATGACGATAGAAAGTATTGATTTTTATTGTATTTATAGTTCCCTATGTTGGCGATAATGGCTTACACATAGAACAAAGATATTTGAGCGAGCTTTTTTGTAAGACTATTTAAGAGAAATAATTCCATTATCTTCTTATATATATAAACTAGCGACCCGTCCCGGCTTCGCCCGGGTGCAATGATGAACCTCTAAATATATCAGTGTTTCTCTACAATATTACGCATGTATTATACATATAAACCATACTCATGAATCACTCTAACTATTGAAAAAAAACCGCATCAAAATCCGTTGCGTAGTTTTAAAGATTTAAGCATACACATAGGGACGGACAGACGTCAGCGACTTTGTTTTAAACCATGTATGTAGTCAGTAGTGACGAATGAGTGTCTGTATGTCCCATAAAAAATCGTAAACTATGCATGATCATGTGAAGATCTTCTGCAAAGTTGAATATCACAAGACCAGGAAAATTTCTGAACCAAAAAAAAAGTGTAATGTCGACTCTTACGACACCCTCAGGATGAAATGCAGTGCTGACACTATGTATTCTAAATTCATCACCACACGAATCGTTAACCCTTAATCATGGTATTAACTGAAGCTTTTTAATATGAAACGCAATAACAGTATGGATTGTAAACATGAGAAATTGTGTATGAAAGGTGTGACTGTAGATAGTGACTGATAGGTGTGTATGGAGACTACCACCTAGCGTGGGACAGGGATCGTAAGATGATGATGATGATGATAATGGTAACTGTAAATATGACGATTTATAAGAGTTTTGTGATAAAACCTACGTAAATAAAGTTAATTTTGAGTTTGAGTATTCGCAAAACGTTACTGTCCATTAGATAAACACGCGAATTTTTAGGAGAATTTTAATTAAACGCTCCGGACCTCCGCGCGTTGGATTCACGTATTTATTAGAGCGAACGGTGTGGTCACGCCGAAATTACTGTACAGGGTTGTACGGCAAGTTTGGATAACAAATTAAGTGTTTTACTAAAAAGGGTGCTATTGTTTGTCTAGCTAAGGGCCAATTATTCCCCCGTCAGATAAATTTCCGAACGGCATTTATTCTATAGATAGCGAAAAATTGTTTTTTTTTAATGGACTGTAGGTATTTATTTGAGAATTGATGGAATTTATTTAACTGACCGTTCGACTGCAAGACTTATAAACATTGAATTTTATATTATGGTAGAATTGCTTGGTTCTATACAGCAAAAAAATATTTATAACGATACTCGTAAGAATTTAAATAAACATATAAATTTAATGAAAAGTACTATCTTTTTCTTTTATTATGTAATACATGGTTTAAAAATGTATTTAATTTCTCCTCAACTAGATGGTTCTGAGTCTGTTCATAATGCAGCCACGACTGTTCATAATTAACTCATACGTCTAACCATGGACGGGCAGAAAGGTTAGTGCCCTATTAAAAAAATACTTTAATTAAAAAATAGATCATCCTGTATTCTACTCTATGCACTGGCCTAGTTAGAGTTTTTGCCAACTGGCAACCCTGCTCCGGTGATTCTGACGTGAGCGTTAAAGGGTTAATTTAACGGTCACTGCCTCGCGACAGGGTTGAGTGGCATGTTTCGACGTGTACATATAGCAGTAGGCTTTCAGGGTAAATTTTATGCAGCGGCTTTACCTACCTGGCCACTGCCTTTTTCGCGGTGGTAAAATTACCAGTCTGGCGTGACCGTCAGCCGTGATGCTCAGCCACTGTACAATGCATCCTCGCGAACCTCTCTCAAACAAGACGCATGGGAGTATCCCGCTGGGGTTTTAGTGGGTAGTCGAGTGTTCCGGAGTCACACATGACCCCACCCCCGAGGGGCAGTGGAATGCATTAAGCATTTCCCCAGCGAAAACAAAAAAAAAGTTTCCAATCAAGTTGTCTAGGTTATCGGCCTTCTGCCGGATCTCGTTAGATCCATGGTCCAGAGTGAGAGGGCTTGGAGGGAGACGGCCTCATTCTGTGAAGCCGTCATGACAGCCAAGGAGGAGGCGGAACGGGCCAGAGAGTTGGCCTCCCAGCGCCCAAATCGCCAGCACCGCAATAGGTGACTATGGTGACGTGTGTTACTACGAGCTTAATGCGGATTTGCTCAACAAACTTGATCGTCTCCTCAACAATAGTATGAATGAATGAATGAATGAACTCTTTATTGCACACTAAAAAGACAAGATACAGACAATAAAATATTATATGGTAACGTGTACATTGGGCGGCCTTATCGCATACCGCGATCTCTTCCAGGCAACATTTGTATAAATAATTTAGACATTAAAGAACTGGCGGTCAGTTGTGTGCTCAAGACTATTACATATTAAATTTAACTATACTAAATAAAATACTTACGAGTATATATGTTGTATAATACACTAATATATATTTTACATTCAATGGGCAATAATAAATACAATATAGTGGACATATATATACATAGTGACAATTTTGATAAATTAATTTACAGCACTGATTTCAAGATAATATTCCCATAATTGCTTTTTGAATACCTGGAGACTTTTTGTTTGTAGTAGATACTCCGGAAGGGCATTCCAGAGTCTAACTGCCTTAACTGTGAAGGACTTCCCGAAGAAGTCAGTGGTATGAGTGGGGCAATGGTATACGGTTTGTTTTCAATCTTAGGAAGTACGATCTCTCGATATCTCCGAGTACAGGTCTCAGCTCAAATGGATGCCAATTCGCCAACGACGTTCCTCACGCGCTTTGGTGACATTGTAGTCTATTCTTAACTCTCCTACTCCTCCTTCATACCTCACCCCTCACTTTCAATATTGCTGATCTACTCACCAAAACATCTCCGCTCTTCTCATAATCTACTTCTTCTCTGTCCTTCCCATAGCTCCCACACAGTTCACTCTTCCTTTCACATTCAATCTATCCTTTTGTGGAATGCGCTGCCAACGGAAATCAGGATGTGCCCCACTAGACATAACTTCAAACAAAAAGTACGTAAACATTTGATGAATGAAGTATTGACGGAACCATCATCTATGTAATTAGCATAAATATTTATTAGTTTATGTATAGCATATTATGTAGGCATATATTTATATCACCATGGGTATTGGACCTAGTTAACCAGTATAGTTTATGAAACGGTTTATTATTACTAACATAAATATGTACTATAGATGTCTGTAACTAAACTAAATAACTATTAAACTAAAATATACATAATTTATAAAAAGTTCAGTTGTGCCCAATCGCCACCACTTGGCAAAGTGCCCAGAAGACTAGCAGCGTTCCCGCGCTGGATAGCTATACTAATCCTTTGCGCGAGATACGTGCCAGCCCTCTGGTCACCAGAAGTATCGACCAACCTACGCGACAGGTATTTATGTAGGTATATAATTTTTATATTATATTTAGTGTATTTATTTTATAATTATGCATTTATTTATATAATTAGATGTATTAATAATATTTATTCTTGTGGTCAGCTTTTTTAAATTGCAGTTTCTTTTATTTGCGCCTGCCATGTCGTTCTCTGCACCGCCCAAAGGTTGACTGGAAAGAATGCCTAAGGAATTAATGTCCGCCTATGTTCAACTTATTGTTGCATAAAGAATAAATAAATAAATAGGCGGTGGAGGGCGTTTGCTGACCTCCGCCCGCCGTAAGGGGGCCTGCGGGCGATTGACCTGGGAAATCCGTCGCCTGCGCAAAACAGGCCTCGGGAGGATCCACTAGCTTTATAAGAGGCGGGCCAAGGACCCCAGAGTCATGGAGCATGCTCCCGTAATGGGAGTGAATCCCGTCGCCCTGGTTTGGGCAGTCGAGGGTCGCCGTCGGTTTTAGTGGGTAGGTCGGGGCGCAATTCACCATCTCTACGCGCCCCGGAGCCCACATACCCCGGCCAGTCCCCAACGGCCGGGTATCCATGAGGATCTCCGACGTAAAAAAAAAAAAAACGTTTCGGCCTTGACATTTCCGTTTTTCGACTCTTACGACACACTCAGGAAAGCATGGGGTGGTGACAATATGTTTTAAAAAACCCTCACCACAAGGACAGTATTCTAGACATATACCTAATATCTCCAGGTAGATTCCCCAGGATAAAGAAAGGGTGCTTTAATTTTGCGTCACGTTTTTGTTTCAAGCTCATTAATTTTCTCATTTGAATTCCGAGCAGATATATGGAGATAGGTGGGCGAAATATGAAAACCGCCCCGAAAATGCGGAACCATCTAAATGGGTTCGACACGTTCACATACAAACATTCCCCCTTTATTGCATTAGTACAGATTTGTGTTGCTGTGCGGCAATGAAAGGGGCGGAGTTAAAATGATAATGGTAATTTTAAATATGACGATTTATAAGACTTTTGTCATATAACCTACGTAAATGAAGTTCTCTTTGAGTTTGAATCTGCCTCTTTTTTTCGTATTACAAGTACATGCCAGTAGTGATTTCCATCTTGGTAACTGCAGCACTGCGAGCGGATGACGCAGGACTCAGGGGCAGCGAGCCGCATGGTGTTCCGATGCCTCCATAGGTACCACACCAGATGTGGTGTGGTAGTTATGGAGGATCGGATCCAGCATCTGGCATCCGCCATCCAGCATCCAGCATCCGGATCCAGCGGATCCGGCATGCGTGATGACGCAAAAGGGCATTTTTTTTATGAAGTGAGGCCTGACTTAATAATTTATATGCTTAGAAGGTGAATTTCGACGCTATTTTCACCGCCAGTTTCCTGGCCTCAATGGTACAGATAATAAAACAAATTGTCACGTGCCCGGAAAGGGATCAGCTACGAAGTTCCCGCGCCACGGTAATGACGCGCCGACGGAAATGACGCAGTGTGGAACCCTTTGAGTTATATACCAACCGAATTATAATTCCATTTTAGAATATAATTTGATATAGAAAACCCATTTGTCTTATGATATGAGAATGGAATGAGCATCGCAACCCTCAAAGTACCCACTTTTACGTCGGGACTCCTTACAAGGAGGGAAATTAGCCTCCTATGCTATGATATAATAGATTGTGTTGGTGACACAATATACTCTTAATCCGTCACCTCATGGAATTTATTTGTTTATTGGGTCTTCAGAGCTGAAAAAACGTTTTCAAAGAATTACATACATACAGTCACGCCTTTTTCCCGCAGGGGTAGGCAGAGATCACATCGTTCCAATTGCTACGTTCCTGGCTCGCAACTTTCGCTTCTTCCAAAGAATTACATTTAGTACAATACGCGAATTACGAAATATACATTAATTCTTTCTATGAAAATAAAATGAAATGCATCAAAAATTTTATTATTAAACTAGCTTTTGCCCGCGACTTCGTCCGCGTGGAATAATGACTTCCGGAAAAAAAACAATTTATCCCCGTTTTCTCCCCGTTGGGAGGGAATTTCCAATAATCCTCTCTTAGTGGTAGCCTACTCCTCCCAACAAACACACAGGCCAAATTTCAGCTCTCTACTGCCATTAGTTTCGGCTGTGCGTTGTCTGTCAGTCACTCAGTAACGGAAGAGTTTTATATATATAGATATAGATATATATAGCTGTACCCGCAACTCCGTCAGTGTGTAATTCCTTGTGTATTATGAAGTTAATGTATTGGTAATATTGTTTAGATCACGTTCACATGAGGCTTAAGTACCTATACAACGAAAATACTTCAGCGCAAAGCTTCCGGGTAAACTATCCTACTTCACTTAAAACTAAATATCTATAACATAATTAATAATACCTATACCTTTAATTAATAAAAGTACCTACGCTTTTACTTACTTATTATTATTATTAAAAAAAACGAACATAAATTAACCAAAACTTACCTACAACTAACTAACTACTACTAACCTATTACTACTTCACCTAAAAAGAAATAAAATGTTAACTATTATTAATTTGTAATTTGAACGAATATAACACGCCACCAAAATAACTAATACCTATTTTATGAAATAACAACAAAAGAAAATTAAATAAACTAAATTATTGTAAAGACTAAAAGTCGCGCTGATATACAATATTGCCTGTCAATAAGGGCGAATACTCGGAACGTCTACTCGCATCATCAGCCAAATCCAAATATTGTATGAAGTTCGCGTTTTGATCCCCCGCCCTTTTAAACCTCCCGCGACGACCCGATGCGACGGTTACACAAAAATAATCCTTATAGAATGATTCAGTAATCACGCGCGATGGTTTATTAGCGTATTTCATGAATAACTTTGGTGTTTCTGTACCGATTTCTATGATTCTTTTTTTATTAAATAGGTAATAATGTTAACATTTATAAATTAGGGATGATTGAGAGTGTTATAAACGTAAGAGTAGACAAATATAATCAGAAAGCTCTGAACTGCTAAGCTATCGGGAGTTACACGTGTTATTGTGAGTCAACCATAAAAGATAGACATTTGCTGTCGTGGAATATTTTTTATATAATTTTAAGGAGAACATTTCCGTCATACATGATTTCTATGTAGCTATAACTATTAAGGCAGCACACGCGACGGAAGCTTAAAAAATGGAGTAAGTTCTCCTGTTTTCCCAACATTTCCCTTCACTGCTCTGCTCCTATTGATCGTAGCGTGATGAAAAGTATACTATAACCTGCCCAGGAGTATGAAGAACAATTGTACCAAGTTTTGTTGAAATCCGTCGAGTGGTTTTTGTTTCTATAACGAACATACAGACAGACAGACAGACAGACAGACAGACAGACAGACAGACAGACAAAAATTTTACTGATTGCATTTTTGGCGTCAGTATCGATCACTAATCACCCGCTGATAGTTATTTTGGAAAAATATTTCATGTACAGAATTGACCTCTCTACAGATTTATTATAAGTATAGAAGAAGATAGAAGAAGATTAGGTTTGTGCGTACATGTGTTTGTGTGAGTGTATGTGTTATTTCATAGATTTCCTGATCTCTGTGGTAGTCAGGCAAAGATTCAAGCACTTTTTTATAAAAGGGTTTTTCTTTCTGCGTTTCTGAATAGCTAACCAATTTTGTAGTACAAGAAATGTAGTAGTTTACATTGCAATCTACCCTGATTTGGCTAATACCGGTATTCAAATTGCATTCTGATCTCCGGTAATTATATATTTAGACCAGCTGTCATACTTTACGCTACTGACCTCCCGTAAAAGACAGTTTAAAGTGGTCAGGTCAGCTTCAAGTGGTCAGGATGTTATAAATTATGGACACCCTGGAAGCTACGAAAGATCTTCTTGGCCACAATATAGTATCTGAGGACAAAAGTCTTCGACCAATGTGTGTTGCCAGTGATAACATATGGAACACAGACGTGGCCGCTCACTATGGGCTCCATCAGAAGGCTCCATGTCAGCTAAAGGGCAATTGAGAGGTTTATGCTCGGAGTGTCCCTGCGAGATCGAATCAGAAATGAGGAGATACGCAGGCAAACCAGGGTCACTGACATAGCCCACTGGATTAGCTCACAGGATCCTCAGGACAGAAAAGTCCTCGAGTGGCAACCGCGTTCCGGATGGCCCATTGGTGGTAGACCTCCCACACGGTGGACCAACGACTTGGTTAAGGTCGCCGGAAAACGATGGATGCGGGCGGCCCAGGACCGGCCTTCATGGAGATCCTTGGGGCAGGCTTGTGTCCAGCAGTGGACGACTTTTGGGTGAAATTATGATGATGACCTAACACCCAGCAGAGACAGCTAAAGATAAAGAAACAGAAAGTTGGCTGGCATATTATTCGTACATTAATTAATTTGTTAATTAATCACCTTGATATCGATAATGAATACATAATGATCACGCAGCCATTAAACTTTTCCTTATTAGATATTCTATGGTAATAAATGTAATGGAAATGTCTGTTTGTCAAAATAATGAAGTTTAAGCCGTCGCATGAGAACTCGCCAGGAAACGTCAAAAATTACCCATAGCCATTCGAAGAAAATTGTTATTATGAGGCCAAGGAAAGCTAAACTAGAAGAGAGAGTGGGACATTATTTCACCGTCAATAATTGACTGTGAAATAATCTCCCACTCTCACTTTTCTCTCTCTCACATTTAGCTCTCTCTTTTCTCTCTCTCGGCTTCTTGATTTAGGGATATTATTAATTATGGTTTCAACTAAAAAAGTTACACTGCTAGGTATAGGCCTTCCATAAGGATTTAGGACTAGTTAATCTTTCTTATCCCTGTCTCGTACCTAAAATGCTTATATTCCGAGAAAATAAAAGTACAAAGAAACAGTTAAATATACCGCCTATAATTTTGTTTTATGCATAACGTTCCCTTGTTCCTATGCATAATGGCCATGTCGAGAGAATGAATGAAGAACGATTGACGAAAAAAGTGTATAAGGCGAGTGTGAATGAAAGTGTTGGAAGGGGAAGACCTAGGCGGACGTTTCAAGACCAAATCAGGGACGTCTTGAAAAAAGGCCAGGTCAAGAGTACCCTAAACCGAAGAGCATGTATGAAGGGAATAATGAAAGTGGACGAAGCGAAACAAGTATGTATGGATCGTAGCAAGTGGAAAGAAGTGGTCTCTGCCTACCCCTACGGGAAAGAGGCGTGATTATATGTATGTATAACGTTCCCTGTGCACACAGAAATAGCTAACGTTGTATAGAGGTCTTGTAAATGAGTGTTGAGCTTGGGATTTGATCAATTTAATGACTGTATCCCAAACAGATGGTACCTGCCAACCATATAAAGCATTCAAATCGTCGGGGATTAAATACTAATACAGAAGCGATAAATCTTTGAAATTAAACACTTTTTAATAGAGAGGATGGTTGGCAAGTACCACCTGCTTGGGATCCAGTCATTAAATTGATCAAATCTCAAGCAAAACACTCATCTGCAAGACCTCTGGACACCGTGAGCGATTTCTGCGTGCACAGGGAACGTTATCAATAAAACAAAATTATAGGCGGTAGATTTTAACTGTTTCTTTGTACTTTTGAAGACAACTGTCATCTAGTCTCTCCCGCGACCACGACTGCTGCAAAGCATTCGAAACGTCGGGAATTAAGTAATGTAATATACACGCGATAAATCCGTTAAAAAGTGTTTAATTTCAATGTGTAATAATCGCGAAAACCTAAGAAAAGCGATAAATCTCTTTAAAAGTTTTGAATTTCAATATAT
Source organism: Clostera curtula (assembly GCA_905475355.2). Classification (NCBI taxonomy): domain Eukaryota; kingdom Metazoa; phylum Arthropoda; class Insecta; order Lepidoptera; family Notodontidae; genus Clostera; species Clostera curtula. Next base: position 5,461,312 of record FR997822.1, read on the forward strand.
GTGTAAGAAATAAAATCCTCAGGTAGGTTCTGGAACACTTTAATTATATTTTATCCACCGTAGGTCTGCACTACACCAACACCAAAACTCAAATGAGACTTCCAAGGTCCGCCACAAACAACTGAACGCCACAGTATTGCTATTGTATTTACTATTTGTATTTTAATTACTACCTCAAATAAAATATACCTTATATATGTCTATGGGATTAATAAACGAATTTATTTTTGACATGTCAAAAGAGCCACGTGGAGTAAGTCTACTATGTTAAGCTGGCCAGGCGGGAAGGCGGTTTCGTATCAAGTTTTCCTTCTCTTGCGTGTAGGTTTTCGGCCATATCATTTGTTGGCTCCTACAACACCCTCAGGAATAAATGGGGTGGCGACACTATGTATTCTAAATTCATCACCTCACAAAATGAACGAACTTGATTAAATAAATTATAATTTTGATGTTAGATTTCCACCTCTTATACAGGGTGTGGCCTGTAATAGGAGCAATAAATTTAAACGACGATTCTACAGAGTATACACAGTTACCTTGATCATAACTTAATGCTCCAAAGCGATTTAACTCAGAAATATAGCCATTCAAAGTTACAATACATAATCAATGTACTTCATGATCGCTAAATTGTCGGTTTTATCTTGGTACAGGGCATTTGCGATATTATATGTCAATGTCAAGTACGCTAGCCGGCTAGACACGTAATGTCTGCAGTACATTGCTGGCTCTATTTATTTTATTAGAAAATAAGGATAAATTAATTTTAAATGATATTTAATTGAAAGCATTCGGAATTAATTACTGGTTAGTTAAAGATTCTACATTTTTATTTTTTGCTCCTATTAAAGGCCACACCCTGTATAACCAAAGCCACGCTATTATCTGACACAAAATTATTAATTTTGACAGTGTATTTACATAAAATTGTTTCCTCGAAATAATTAATTGATATTTCAATCTGCCACTCCAAGGACACGAATAAATAATATTGTGTTCGCCGAGGAGGATTCCTCATTTAATTAATTATTGGATACAAATATCAATTCGAGAATTTCATGACATTGAAAATTAAATTTATAATGAGGTACTTTTGCGGAAAGATGAAGTCATAAAACCTTTAAACATTTACGTCAGTATTGTAGTCGTGAAGTAATTTTTGCAGCGAAAATTCTTAAGGCGCATGAGGTGTAAAATTGTATGAATGAAATGCAATTAAGCCTCACGAAGATGTGCAACCTTTTGCGTCACGAAGATATGCAACGTTTTTTATGCTAATTCGTTTGAAGTTTAGGAAATTTTAATATTTACAAACAACATGTGGCATTTTAATTTACCACTTGTCTTTTAATTAATTAATATTACTATTTTTCATAAAATATATGTCATATAACTATTTTTACTTCCATACATAAAAAAATATTTTAAAATGTTTTAAACAGACATCGTAATCACTAAGAATAACATAGCAAACTTAACTAGTAATATAAGATGATCATCATCATTTTAGCCAAAAGACAACTCCTGAGTATTTCCACGTAGAACGGACCCTAGCCACCCAAGTCCATCGTTTTCCGGCGACCTTAACCAGGTCATCTATCGTATGGGAGGCCTACCAGCACTTCGCTTTCCGGAACTTCCGAAAGAAAGAACATGGCTTTCCATAAGGTTGGTTACATTGTTTAAAAATACTTAGGAATTAACTATGCATCATCATCATCATGTTGTCCCACTGCCCCACTGTTTGATCTCCCCCAAGAATATACTACAAATTATCATCATCATTTCACCCCAAAGACGTCCACTGCTGGACATAGTCCTCCCCCAATGATCTCCACAAAGGCCGGTCCTGGGCCGGCCGCATCCACTGCTTTACGGCGACCTTAACCAGGTCGTCAGTCCACCGTGTGGGAGGCCTACCAGCACTGCGCCTTCCGCAACGCGGTCGCCACTCGAGGACTTTTCTGCCCCAACGGGCGTCGGTCCTGCGAGCTATGTGCCCTGCCCACTGCCACTTAAGTTTGGCAATCCGGTGGGCTATGTCGGTGACCCTGGTTTTTCTGCGTATCTCCTCATTTCTGATTCGATCTCGCAGGGAAACTCCGAGCATAGCCCTCTCCATTGCCCTTTGGGTGACTTTGAGCCTTCTGATGGAGCCCATAGTGAGCGACCACGTCACAAATTATAATATTAATATATTATCACTAAAATATGCTAATCCAAACAAAATGGCCACAGCTGCACCATTTTTCCAATTCGAAAACAATAAAAACCGCAATGAAATCCCTGACGTTCCGTTACCGGTTTTTACGGAAAATATCCACGTAGGCAACGATCAAAAATCACTTACAAATGCTTACAAGCTTAGAGGGATAACCACGTAGAAGGATATTTTCGTACAAATATTTTTTACCCCTGACAAAAACATGGGTGTTATAAGTTTCACGTCTCTGAGTGTCTCTCTATGGCATCGGTGCTTCTAAGCGAAGGATAGTAGAAGTAATAATAGACTGTCTCGTTGGTCTAGGAGTTGGATGTGCTGCCTTTGGATCACGGGGTCCTGGGTTCGATGCCGGGGCCGGGCAAGAGTGTTTGCTCTGAGTCTGGGTGTCATTTGTTCGGGAATTTCATGTTTGTAAACTGCCCCCGCGTTGCAGGGAATAACCTACTGAAGGAGATGTACGTTACGTTTTAAACAAAACAAAATATTACTTTTGTCTGTAAAGAAGAACAACACACACAACAACGGTAATTGATAAACAAATTTCATTGATTTCAAATGTAGCCTATAAATATAATCGGTATAGTAACTTAAAACATCTTGGATCAACAGTGCGGTAGTGGAAAAAAGTTGACTTATGCCATCAACCATCGCCTGCCTTAAGCTGGCCTCCTGCGCCAACCACCGCAAAGGGGAACCGAAAATCTCATCATCATCGACATTTTAGCCAAAAGACGTCCACTGCTGGACATATGCCTCCCCCAAGGATCTCCACAAAGGCCGGTCCTGGGCCGCCCGCATCCACTGCTTTCCGGCGACCTTAACCAGGTCGTCGGTCCACCGTGTGGGAGGCCTACCAGCACTGAGCCTTCCGGAACGCGGTCGCCACTCGAAAGTTTACCAATCCCCTGGGCTATGTCGAAGACCCTGGTTTCCTGCGTATCTCCTCATTTCTGATTCGATCTCGCAGGGAAACTCCGAGCATAGCCCTCTTCATTGCCCTTACCGAGAATCTAAAATAAAAAACTTGTTCGCAGAGTTTGCTCAATATGTTGCCAGAAAATTTTGACAGTCTCACAAACAGTAGCATAATATGGTTGTCCGTATTGCCATGGTATTACCACCTCTTTGCATCGGGACGGAACGGTGTGGTAGGAGCTGACCAAAAGAAATGACAATGCCGATAACTTAGCCGCAAGAGAAGGAACACCTTGATACGACACTGTGCCCACCCGTCTGGCCAGCGTGGCACAGTAGGCTAATTACCCTCCAGGAAGTTGGAGGAGGTCCGAAACGGCAGTGGGCAATTTATGGACTGAGAAGTGGTTACAGACATACCAATTCGATGTTCTTAAGTTAGCTTGGGGGCTTACTAAAATCGGCTTTGCAACTCGACATCTAAGCATAATACTTCTATGCTTACAAGCAATAAAAACAAACGGTCTAACACCCCTATTTCTAAACCGATTGTTACTAACAAGGATGGCAATTCGGAATCGGCGATGCGAATAATCGATTATCAAGCCAGACGAAGGATTTAAGTAAAATTTTAAACGAGATACGATGGTAGCTTTTTATACAGAGAGATGAAAGGTGATTTCTGATAGCTGCAACAGAAGGATAACTTGACACGAAACCCTGTGCCAACCTGTCTGGCCAGTGTGGCATAGTAGGTTAATTACCCTCCATGTAATTCGTACACGAAGTACTAAACCGTTACTGTCCGAAGAAATGTGTGGTACCATATAGAATAATATTTTTTCTGAACGATAGTTGTGAAACCCCTGAATAAAACCTTATTACACTTTGATATAATACAAACTTAGCGATGCCTTTTTCTCCATTCGAATATTTGCCAACCCTGTTCGAACCCGCTAACACCGCCCCGAACCAGTATGAACCGGTCCGAACCAGATGTCGCGTGACAAATAGCAATGCGGTTCCAATATGACTTTGGGACTCTTCAGGAACCAGGTTTATGATAGGCGAAAATAGAAATCGATATCTGTATATATTATACGCGCGCGAGTTCATGTCCATCGGGGCCTAAATAAGTAATTATTTATCACATTTGGGTCAATTTCAACAAATGCCATTTTTTTTATCATATCGGTGAACTTTTTCATTTAAATATATTTTGTATATTTTTCAGGTTTTATGTAATCTATAGGACATCAAATATCTTCAAATTTAATACCATCGACTTATCATTTAAGAATAGGGAGAAAATTGAGTATGAATTCTGGTTTCCACCGACATGACAAACCGCCACCGATGATTTTTACTGTACACCGATATGATAAGTTTATCCACCGAAATGATTTACATATCCAGCGATATGATAATCTATCCACCTTTGAATATAAAAAGTAAATAGTAGATGCCTATATATTTTTACAAGGGTGACGTAGAACTGAAGACCTGAACTCACATCACATGCAAAGAGAACCGAGTTCTTAGAAATCCAATCAAAATATATTTTTCGAAATAGGTACTATTTTATTATATGTATTTATTTACTTTTTATTATATTTACTATGGGTAGCTAGAATGAAAAAATAATGTTTATTTTAGCTTTTCGTATTCGTTCCAGCAACCTCTCTCTTTTTTTTTTCTCCTCCTCTTTTAGTTTTGGCTTTGGCATTCTTAAAAAAAATTAAGCTAATATAATGTTTTCTATTTTTTATTTTTTATTATGTACTTTATATGTTTTTAACTAGAAAATATTTTCTAGAAAAATCTTTAATGCGTTCTATTGCTCCACCTCACCATCATCATCTCAGCCTATAGACGTACGTTACCGAGTACAGACCTCCCCTAATGATACATTTATGCATCTTCTACTACCCAGTGATATCGTGGTAATGATTTTAGCAGTCTATGTAGGTAGTATGTATGTTTGTACGTTCCATTGTTTCTTTGTATACTTAAAGAAATGACACGGGATCTACCGATATGATAAAGCAAGCCACCGATGTGACAAAACTGTGCGTTGATCATGAATCAAAACACCGATATTAGATAAAAGACACCGATTGATTTTTTCTTATAATTTCGGTGTAAATTATCACATTGGTGGTAATAAAGCCCACCGATTACACCGATATGTGAACACCGACGTGAGAAATAACACACTTTTTAGGAAATTAGAAAAAAATCATAAAATATAGGATAAATTCAATAATACTCAATGAAGCTAATTCACTTACTACCTCTGTTAGAACCAAACAACAACAATAAAACTACTCATTACACTAAAAAAATGCAACCACCGATGGTATAAAATAATTGTCCGGGAGCAACTGGAATGGCGTACTTACGTTATTTGCGGGAATATGAAGCGATTTGACAGGCATTCGTCCTGACTGCGCAATAGCACACACCAACAAGAGAATTAAAATTGGGGTTGAGACGCTTTCGGACTCGTCGATGTAAAGTTAGGTTTAAATTACTTTTGTCCACCGATATGAAATCATATTGCAAGACAAGTACGTTTGTGCCTCTCAGTAATAATAATCATTAATTATGTAATAAAATATGCTATATATTAATAACAAAACTAATATTCTATGAAATAGAATAAGTTATATACTTATCTTACTTCTTTTTATTCGTGTATAAGCTGTTTTGTTTGTAAAAAAAGTAGAGGGACAGCACCGATTTGAAAAAAAATGAGGTTTATAATTTTTTTTCTACCTTTTGTAATAGTCCTATGCAAATCATATTTTTGCCACAGCCCTATAACAACCTATTGAATACAAAAAAAAATAATTCAGAACAATATTCCTTTTTTCCAATACTAATTTCACCGAAGACAAAAAAAAAGTCATTTGGGAAATTCACCCATTTATTTTATTTCATAATTTGCAAAGTTACCTTAGGTTACAATAAACCAAATTGACAGCTGTTGAATAAACCAGTAGTTATTATCGACATTACCATAACTAATTAGGTAACAGCATTACAACATTCCTGAGGATGGACATGAACTCACGCGCGTATAATACTAGTAGGTCTGTAAAATACGAGTATGTTTGAATGCTCTATTCTCAGGAACCATCTAATATTGGTCTAGGGCTTGAATGTGTCGCCTTTGGATCACGAGTCACCGATACGATTCCGGGGTCAGCCAAGTGTCTTTGAGTAAACAAGAGGCAATGGCATTATAAACTACCCTGGCGATACAGGTTACAGGTAGAGCAGGGATTTCATTTAAAAAAAAAAGTGCCTTAGATAGCCTGATCAAGAGGACTGGACCCGTACATGACCCACTGTTAAGTCGGGGAATTTTATTTTTGGCATCTAAAGTGCTCTTTCGAAACATAACTCTAAAACACACTTATAGCAAGCCTTATAAAACCTTATCTGACTTACAAAGACACTTGCCGGACCCTGGAGTCAAACCACCGGATACCATTAAAGTATCTATAAAAAAATGTTACCCCAATAGAACGCTAATTGGTTCGCAGGATTTTTTTTCTCAGAAATTTCATAAATCAGCCTTTCATATTTTTCTATTATTAAAGTCGGCTTAGCTTAATCTTCTTAAAACATCAATTTTTCACTTTATTATTTATACTTAGCGATTTGAAGCAATTTCCTTCTTAGTCAAAGAGGCAGTGTGCCCTATTGTAACAAAATAACATTAGCCATTTCACTGCTGTAGATTATCCTCATATAAAATGTCTTACTGCAATTAAATTAATAAAATTGCTATGCTTTATTACTATCACTATCACTACATATTATAAAACAAAGTCGCTGTCGTCTGTCCGTCCCTATGTATGTTTAATCTTCAAAACTACGCAACGGATTTTGAAGCGGTTTTTTCTAATAGATAGAGTGATTAAAGAGGAAGGTTTATATGTATAATACACTAGCTTTTGTGCGCGGCTTCGCCCGCGTGGGCTTCAAACCCGTGCTTATCTCTGTGCATATTTTTTATGAACATAAAAGCGGTTATTGCGACTAAACTATGATAGTTAGATATGTGCTCTCGCGAACTTTTTTGTAGATCTTTATAAGACCTACAAACCCGTAGTACATCATTTTGTTCTATTGTCAATAGTTTTTGCAGCGCACGCATAAATAGGTTTTCGATTTTACACCTTGGTTTACAAAATCGCAATTTTCATACGGATTCCTAATTCTTATGAAAATAAAATATAGCCTATAACCTTCCTCGATAAATGGACTATCTAACACTGAAAGATTTTTTGAAATCGGACCAGTAGTTCCTGAGATTAGCGCGTTCAAACAAACAAACAAACAAACAAACAAACATACAAACAAACAAACAAACTCTGCAGCTTTATATATTAGTACAGATGCATAATATTGCACCCACGCGAAGTCGGGGTGGGTCACTTGTTAAAATAATAATTCTTTATTAAACATGTATATGCCCGAAGTAAAAACACTATAGTTGGTAATAATAAAACAATATCTTACCTAACCAAACGAAATATCTCAGGTTGTTGTTTATACCAGATGTAATCTCAACTCGACGAATGAATGAGCCACTACTGAGTGAGATTTCTTCCATTTTGCTAGAAGAAAAATAATCCATGCCACGAAAAAATTCCAAACTAAAACATCAATATTTAGACAAAAACATAGATTTTATATAGTTCTACCTATTAATCATACATCCCTTATTGGTCTAAGGGTTGTAAGTGCTCCTCTAGGGTCGCTCAAGTGTCTTTGTGTAACTCAGGAATACTGGCCCTCAATCTGAGGGTCAATTATGTCTGTAAATTACAATATGCTTGAAAAGAGCCCTATATATGAATGTCTAGAGAAAAGGAGTGTTTTTGAAAAACTTTGACTTATCCCTCAAGCAAGAGAGGCTTGGTATGTCAATTACCCATCTTTTAATTAGAGCAGATCTATTTAAATGGAACCCAAGAGAGTTTAAATAGATTTTTTTTTAATTCGTGTCGTCTAATTAATTCGATTTCGTTTAATTAATTTAGTTTAAAAAACGTAAAACTGGTACAAACTTAAAACATTAACGTACAATTTAATACAATCTTTATACATTTAAGAGAAAGGAGGTAATGTATTTATAATGCATAGTATATACAATATTATATATTCATATTCACTTAATTACATTCGAAGGGTGATATGAACAAACTTGATATTAACTTTTTAACTTGATATTGAATCAAAACTTGATTCAATATCAAGTTAAAAATCGCTGCGCTAATGCTGTATGCATACCGCCGCCTCTTGGAGGTGGGGCCGGCGATTATGTGGGACTCCGGAAACTACTCGTCACTAAACCACTAAAACCCCAGCGGTATACCCTCACACGACACGCTTGGGGCGCCACAGCTTCGCGTAAACGCATTCTACTGTAGGTTGATGAGAAACCTAGTTCCATCCCGTCTGGTCAGTATGGCACTGCAAGCTATGACCTTCCATGCAACGGAAGGACGCCTGACTCAACAGTGCATCGCCGCGATCGAGAGGCTGAGTAGTACTCATGATATCTCTGGAGCCATAATGCTCGAGACTTGAAATTTGTAATTTGAAATTTGGTATATTATTTTCGTTGAGTGGAGGTCAGCTAACAACGGATTTTACAAAATTTCACCCTGAAGGCGGGTCGCGGGGCATTAATAATGTTGCTGGGTCAGCTAGTCCGACATATATGCGAGTACATCTTACACAAACCTAAAAGTTATGTAGTGACCAGCTGAATCTGAACTATCAGCGTCAAGAAATATCGCCTAGAAATGAATTACCAAAACGTCCTACACTGCGATTGCGAAGTTTCCGGAGCAATTCGCACAATTAAGTAAGCCCCGACTACAGTTATCGGGGGATAGGCTTCGCTACCCTTGCCAGACATACCACCTCGTCTGGCTGGATGATCATTCCTTTGCGCCTAAATTTATATACAAATGTTTATGTATAAATCATGGGAAATAATTAACTAACAAATTATTATAGATAAAGTCCCCGATCATCGAAGGTATACTGAAGAAGGCCGTCAAACCGGGCTTAAAAAAAATTGGATAGGCGGTGGTAACCCATGTGGTCCTGCTGAGTCCGCACATAACCTAGTTACAGTTGCCCGCGCTATATAATTGCTGTGGCCAAGTTATTTTTCCTACAAAAAGGCCTGACTCAACAGGACCTCTTAGGTTTTCACGATCTTTACACATTGCAGGAAATGATCTCTTCACGGTTATGATCGCTTAATTTTATTGAATTCCCAACGTTTCAGACACTTTGCAGTGTCCGTGGTCGCGGGACGCCTGGATGGCAGTTGTCGCTGCGGGCTTTTATATACCGGCGAGACACTAATGAGCTCTCATTCTATTGGTGGTGACGCACTATTATGCCCGTGAGTCATGTTGTTGTCACGTAGGCTTACTGTAGAGCTGGGATGAAGCTGACTGTAGCATCGCGACCTCTCCGACTACAAATCAACGTAATGTACGACGGAACAATTAAGTGAATTCTGAATAATAATGCTTTTCGCTCATTTACCGTCACGGGTCTGTTGCGTAATGGGACGGTGATGGTTGAATGGACAGAGATGGTTGATGAAAATTCGGTTTCTTTTATCAACTTTTTCATGGCTTTTTTATCATAATGCATAATGCCAATTGTGTTGCTCGCGGAGTGATACGGCAAAAACGAAAACGTAGTATCCTTCCCCTAACAATACCGCTCAGAGTCTGTTTTTTGAAGTTGTGGTAACGGCGTGTTTTTTGGAGCTTTTGCGCGCGGCTTCGCCCGCGTGGGCTTCGAACCCGTGCTTATCTCTATGCATATTTTTTATGAACATAAAAGCGGTTATTGTGACTAAACTATCATAGTTAGATATGTGCTCTCGCGGACTTTTTTGTAGATCTTTATAAGACCTACAAACCCGTAGTACATAATTTTGTTCTATTGTCAATAGTTTTTCCGGCACGCATAAATAGGTTTTCGATTTTACACCTTGGTTTACAAAATCGCATTTTCATGCGGATCCTTAATTCTTTTGAAAATAAAATATAGGCTATAACCTTCCTCGATAATTGGACTATCTAACACTGAAAGATATTTTGAAATCGGTCCAGTAGTTCCTGAGATTAGCGCGTTCAAACAAACAAACAAACTCTGCAGCTTTGTATATTAGTATAGAAGTATAGATTATGTCACCACCCCATTTCATCCTAAGAGTCGACAAGGCCGAAAACCTAGCCGCAAGAGAAGGAAATCTTGATACTCAACCCTTTTTTTTTTTTTTTTTTTTTTACGTCGGAGATCCTCATGGATAACCGGCCGTTGGGGACTGGCCGGGGTATGTGGGACTCCGGGGCGCGTAGAGATGGTGAATTGCGCCCCGACCTACCCACTAAAACCGACGGCGATCCTCGACTGCCCAAACCAGGGCCACGGGATTCACTCCCATTACGGGAGCATGCTCCGTGACCCTGGGGGCCTTGGCCCGCCTCTTATAAAGCTAGTGGAGCCCCACGCTCCAAGGCGGGCCTCTCCGATTATGAGGGGGGTGGCTGTATTGCCCTCCCCCATTCCACCGCTAGGGGGCGCACGCGAAACGCGGCGCGCTGTCCTCCCGGGGCCTGTTTTGCGCAGGCGACGGACTTCCCAGGTCAATCGCCCGCAGGCCCACTTACGGCGGGCGGAGGTCAGCCAACGCCCTCCGGCGCCTGTTGCGGCGCTGGCGATTTGGGCGCTGGGAGGCCAACTCTCTGGCCCGTTCCGCCTCCTCCTTGGCTGTCATGACGGCTTCACAAAATGAGGCCGTCTCTCTCCAAGCCCTCTCGCTCCCGACCATGGATCTAACGAGATCCGGCAGCGAGAGGCTCCCCACAACACCGACTAGGTCACGTCGCGGTCTATCCCACGCACGGCACACCTCCAGGGTATGCTGCGCGGAGTCCTCAGCACCATCCGCGCAGTGGTGACACCCCGAGGTCTCCTCCCGGCCAATGCGGCACAGGTACTTTCCAAAGCACCCGTGCCCGGACAAAACCTGCGTCAGCCGGAAGGACAGTGCACCATGCCTCCTCTCCAGCCATTCGTCCAATACGGGACGAATGGCTTCCACGATTGCGTGCCCCGCACTAGGGCTCGCCAGCCGTTCCCGCCACTCCTGGCGGACCGTAACACGCAGCTCAATCCGTCGCTCCTCCACATCCCTAGGAAGGGGATGCCGCCCCTGCGCAACCTCTGCCACTCGCCACTTATACAGGGTGGCGAGGGCTTTAGCCTCGAGCTCCCACGGGGGCAGCCCGGCCAGGAGGCTTGCTGCTTCGAAGGAGGTCGTGCGGTACCCCCTTATTACCCTGACGGCCATCACCTGCTGCGGTCTTCGCAGCAGGGCAACGTTACGGGCCGTCAGAGATTCCGCCCATATGGGTGACCCATATAGGGCCATCGACCGCACGACCCCTGTGTACAGCCTCCTACAGGAGACGTTCGGGCCCCCAAGGTTGGGCAGTAGCCGTGACAGTGCGGCCGCTGCACCCATTAGTTTGGGGGCCAACCTTCGCAGGTGCTCCCTGAAGGTCCACCTACCGTCGAGCACCAGACCCAGATATTTCATCGTGGGCTCAACGGCGATGCGAACGCCTCCGACCACGATGTGGGAGCCTGGAGGTGGCGTGTTCCGAGGCCTGTGGAAGAAGAGGGCCTCCGATTTACCCAAAGCCACCTCCAAGCCCAGCTGCCGGATTCTGGCCACAACTTGGGCCACGCCCGCAGTGGCCAGTATTTGTGCGTCCCTGTGGGACTTGCCACGCGCGGTGACAAGGGTGTCGTCGGCGTAGCATACTACGCCAACATTAGGGAGGAGCCCGCCCCGTAGCACCCAGTCGTAACCTAAGTTCCACAGGGTCGGGCCCAAAACCGACCCCTGTGGAACTCCGCAGGACACAGCCCGCCTGTCCCAACCACTCTGGACCGGGTAGAACACGGCCCGGTCCGAAAGGTACGCGCCTATGACACGGCGGAGGTAGGCCGGCACTCCGTGATGATGGAGCGCCTCCTCAATGCAATTCCAGGGCAAGGTGTTAAACGCGTTGGCGATGTCAAGAGACACCGCCAACATAACCTCGCCCCGGGATGTAGCCTCCTCCGCCAACGCCTTGACGCGGGCCACCGCGTCGATTGTGGAGCGCCCACAGCGGAAGCCGTACTGGCACTCCGCTAAGTTTGGACCCACCGATTCAAGATGCTGGACGAGGCGGTTGACGATGATGCGCTCAAAGAGCTTGGCCACCTCATCCAGCAAAACTATAGGACGATAGGCCGACGGCGAGTCCGGCGGGCGCCCCTCCTTCCTGATGAGGACCAGTTTCCCCTCCTTCCATATGCGAGGAAACTGGCCTCGGGACAGACACGCTGTGAACAGCGAGCGCAGCCGAGGTCCTAGGGCCTCTAGGGCAATAACCCAAACACGGCCTGGGATTCCATCTAGTCCCGGAGCCGTGCTTTTGCCCCTGAGCCTTCCCACTGCCAGCCGCAGTTCTTCCTCCCCTACCTCAGGGGAGACACCCTCGTTAATAGGAGCGACAATATGGCGCAGCCGCTCCGAGGGCCCAGCCCTCGCCGGGAAAAGACTCCCGACGACCTTGTCGACCAGCTGCGGTCGGAGACTTGTAGTCAGTGGGGGGGCCCAGGGGCGTAGTTTCCCCCTCACCATTAAGTACGGGCGCCCCCACGGATCGCCGTCCAACGTGCTGAGCAGCTCTTGTCGGGCCGCAGCTTTAGCCCGCACAATCTCCTTCTGCAGGGACTTTTTGGCAGAGCGGTACGTTTCGTATAGCCCCACCTCCACTTCCGACAGGCCCGGGAGGTTGAGGCGACGTCTTCGATGGCGAGCGTACCGGCGTCTCGCATCCACGCATGACTGGCGTAGCTGTGTTATTTCGCGAGACCACCAGTACACTGCCGTTTTGGCGGGTTTCGCCCTGACCCTGGGCATTGAGGCGTCACAATCTTCCGACATGGCGTTCCGGAACCACGCTGCCTCCACCTCTATGTTGTCGGGCAGCCCGGGCGCTGAAGCCCATGCCCGTACGATAGAGGCCTCCCGCAGGAGGTCCTCGTCTAGCTGGCGTAGCGCCCATCTGGGACCCTCTCTGTGAGAGACCGTTCTAGCCAGGGTGGCAGAAGTCTGGGAGGCGATGTCGAACCGTATATAGCGATGGTCCGACATCGTTTCCTCCTCCTCCATCACCCGCCAGTGCCTAACACGCCGCGCGAGTGCGGGGCTCGCGAGGGTTATGTCCACGATGGACCCACCCCGTTGCCGCACGCACGTGTTCACAGCCCCCTGATTCAGGACCTCCAGTCCCGACGTAGCCACCCACTCCTCCACTAATTCACCCCTGGCGTTCGCCGCCGGGGAACCCCAGGTCGTAGATTTGGCGTTGAAGTCCCCGGCCACGAGTACGGGAAGGCGGCTGCAGCCCACGATAGCGTCCAATTCTGCCAAAAACGTTTCGTAATCGGCGAGAGGTGCGTTGGGCGAGAAGTAACACCCTATGATCACCACCTCACCGATACGAGCCGCGACAAATCCCCGGCCCCGGCGTACGTCCTCCGGAGTCGGTGTTCCCGCAGATGCTCTTATGAACAGGGCCACCGAGCCGCTGACATCCCCCAGCCAGTCGCGTCTGGGAGGAATAAAGTACGGCTCGGCGACCACCACTACGTTGATTGTCCACTGCGCTGCGCTCTGGTGAAGGAGATCCTGAGCTGCAGCACAGTGGTTTATATTCCCCTGGAGGATACGAAGATATGGTCCCTGGTTCATTACTGGGTGTCCATTCTAGCATCCTCCAGGGGTGCCCGTTGCGACGTCGACGGCCCTGGCTGTGTAGAAACAACCGGCCGGCGGCCCTTGACGGTCCCCGATTTCTTCGCCTGTGCAGCGGCGCAGTCACGAGCGCCCAGACGATGCCCCGCCGGTTTTCCCGCCGCCTCACACCTGGAGCACCGCGCTTTATCCGGGCACTCCAAGGCTTTGTGGCCCGAGTACCCGCAATTAAAGCAGGCGTCACCAATGCCAGCGCCTGTGGGGCAGTCTACCCCAATGTGGCCCTCCCCGCGACAGCGGTAGCATTTGGATGGTCTCGGCGTCAAGAGTTTTACCTGGGCCGAGGACCAGCCCACCAGCATGCGAGGCGAGGCCACAACCTTTTTTGCCGCCGCAACTGGGCATGTCACAATTGCCGTGCCCGTACTGACCCGCCCAGGGCGTATGGCCGTAGACTTGACCTGAGCCGCGGCGCAACCACCGACTCTTGCCACGACCTCAATGAGCTCGGTTATTGTGACCGAATCGTCGAGGTCGGAGATACGGAGGTCGGCACACTTTTCGGGTCTGGAGACCCGCACATCCTCAGGACCCAGGGCCAGCCTCAGCTGCTCGGCCAAGGCGTCCGCTTTGGGGCCGCTGGTGGTGCCAGACACCTCCAGCATCCGGGCACCGGTGCGTGCGCTTTTCACGCGCACGCCATTAGTAAGGCCAAGGCCTACGATGTCTATGGCTGCCTTGGCCTTTGACATTACCTCATTGTAGGTAACACCTCTCTCCACCGCTCCAGGCTGCAGGGTTAGGACCACAGCCGTAGAGCGGGGGGCAATGAGTTGCGCTTTTATTTTCGCCTCTTTTTTGGCGATCTTTTGTCTCGCTTTCTGCGCCTTCTTTTGGGCCTTGCGTTTCGCAGCCTTAGCCGCCTTCTTAGCGCCAACCGTCTCCCATCCACCTTCCTGCGGGGCAGCAGTGGATTGGCTGGCCGGGGTCCGCGTTGTTGCCGGTTTAGGTGCGGAACGCCCTTTTTTGTGGTTGACCTTGGCTGACCCTGACGTGGGTGCAGCCACTTTGGCCACCGGCTTTGGTGCTCCTTTCTGTAGCACCTTCGCGTTTGCCGACCGTGTCAGAGGGGCTCCTGGGGTCGGACGCGCTGATGAGGTAGAGGCGGCCGGTTCCGTTGGACGCTCCATTCCCGCCGCTTTTGCCGCATACGACATTGACGCCTGGGCCGGGATCGCTGGGACAGAACCCTGGGCGGCCTCAGCGTTGCGGCGGTCGGCCGCCAATGGCGGACGAAGCCGCTTCTCTGGGGGTAGACGGCTGGCCAGGTCCTCCCTGACTGCCTGTATCATGGTCCCAACCTCCAGTATGATGGAGCGCCTCAGCTCCTGCTCTTCTTCGGCGATCCTCACGGGTCTTTCTCCTTGGCTACCGAACTTCATTTCGGCGACCTCCGCCTTAAGACTCATGTAGGCCTTTTCAAGCTCTTTCATTTGTTCGGCTTGCCGACGAACCTGAAATCGGAGCTTGCTCTCCTCTTCGGACCGGGACCGATGGAGGAGCACATCCGCTACTTCCGAGAATGAGGCGGTGGCGTCTTTGAGGAGCTTCTGGCTTGTGCCTTTCAGCCCCTTGGAGATACTGGCTACGTGTCTCATCGTATCCATAGCCCCTGTCAATTTTGCCTCCAGTTCAGGAGCAGTCAGTTCCTCCGAGAGCCGTGGCACGGAGGACGACCTCTCCGACGACGTGTCGGAGAGCCGACTAACTTTGGCGGCCGCGTCACGAAGGAAACTACGCCGCCTTTGCTCCCGCTCTTCCTCTTTTTTCGCTGCCATGTCTGCAGCGCGTTGGAGAGACTCCAGATGTTTGCGGGCACTGTAATTATCTCCACGGTCGCGTCGCTTCTCGCCAGCCACCAGTTGAATTTTTGGGGCTGGCGTGTCCGTACTGGACTCGTCTTCCGAGTCAGTGTCTGCGCCCTTTCTGGAGCTGCATGAGTGCGACCTCTTGCGGGCCCAGAGCTTGCCCGGGTCACTGGTCGCGCTGGTCATCGTCACTATGCTCATATTAGAGTCAGAGCTCGACTCAATGTCGTCTAATGGACCAGATACTGCAATCGAGTCAATTGGCTTCGCTTCTTTACACTTCGCTTCTTTAGGCTTCGCCTTTCCAGCGTTAGCCGACGCCTTTCTTGTTCGCCGCTCCATGCCCTGAGAAGGGCACTCGAGAGGGGTCACGCGCTCCGGGAGCAAGCTCGACCGAAGCAGACGCGCCTCCGAGGTTGGAGCGACAGAGGTTTTGTCTCTTCCCATCTTGATCGCGCGCGCACAATGCGGGATGATGGGGGTGTGGATTGGCCGGCTGGTCACTCCGTTACGGTGATCCAGCCGTTGCCCAGGGTGCACCGGACGAGGGGGGGGAAGTTGCTAATCGCACTCGTCGCTCGGGGAGGTTCCACACACGCACCCCTTGATACTCAACCCTATGACAACCCGTCTGGCCAGCATGGCACAGTAGGCTAATCACTCTCTCTGGTTTTTAAAGTCATCATCATCATTTCAACCAATAGACGTCCACTGCTGGACATAGACTTTCCCCAAGGATCTCCACAAAGGCCGGTCCTGGGCCGCCCGCATTTATCATTTTCCGGCAATCTTAACCAGATCATCATCATTTTAACCAATAGACGTCCACTGCTGGACATAGACCTCCCCCAAGGATCTCCACAAAGGCCGGTCCTGGGCCGCCCGCATTTATCATTTTCCGGCAATCTTAACCAGATCATCATCATTTCAACCAATAGACGTCCACTGCTGGACATAGACCTCCCCCAAGGATCTCCACAAAGGCCGGTCCTGGGCCGCCCGCATTTATCATTTTCCGGCAACCTTAACCAGATCATCATCATCATCATCATTTCAACCAATAGACGTACACTGCTGGACATAGACCTCCCCCGAGGATCTCCACAAAGGCCGGTCCTGGGCCGCCTGCATTTATCATTTTCCGGCAACCTTAACCAGATCATCATCATCATCATCATCATTTCAGCCAAACGACGTCCACTGCTGGACATAGACCTCCCCCGAGGATTTCCACAAAGGCCGGTCCTGGGCCGCCTGCATTTATCATTTTCCGGCAACCTTAACCAGATCATCATCATCATTTCAGCCAAAAGACGTCCACTGCTGGACATAGACCTCCCCCAAGGATTTCCACAAAGGCCGGTCCTGGGCCGCCCGCATCTATCGTTTTCCGGCGACCTTAACCAGATCGCCGGCCACAATGTGAGAGGCCTACCTACTTTATTTATTTAGTCCCTCCCACAGGATTGCCAAACTTAAGTGGCAGTGGGCAGGGCACGTAGCTCGCAGGACCGACGCCCAATGCGGCAGTATAGTCCTCGAGTGGCGACCGCGTTCCGGAAGGCGCAGTTTTTTTTAAAGTTCTGTATTTTAATTGATAGGAGTATCTGCTCTTTGCTGCTGCGATGAATACTCAGCTGCTACTGGTTAATTGACTGGCTGACCAGCCCAATTTTAAACAAAGTTCCAATCTACATTCCATAAAGCGTCCATTAAGGATTACTGGTACCCATAAACTATAATATAGAGGGATTGACGCTTGAAACAGATTGAAAAGGGTGTAAAGTCGGTGAAGTGTATTAGTCTCGGCATTGGGGCTCACCATTTTGTCATTGTCAAGAATGAAAACATACGGCTTCCAATTTTGAACATAAACGCTATCCATCTCTTAGAAGTATTTAATTTTTTTTTTATTTTAGCACATGTGTTAGACATTTACCTATTATTGTATTGACTAACGTCCTGTCCCGGCTCCGCACTTGTGGCCTTTTTTTTCTTGCAATTAAAATAGCCGATATTAATCAGTGATAATGTAGCATTAAAATAAAATAGAATTTTTAAAATCGCTCCCGTACTTTTTGAGCCTATTCGTTACAAACATATTTAGATACAAATCTTTCCTCTTTATAATTAGTATAGATTAATGTGTATCCAGCAGTGGACGTCTTTTGGCTGAAATGTTGATGATGAATGTATAAGTGATGTACTTGTAAGTCTTATTTTGAATAATTATTTACACTCATAAATGTTGACTCTATAATCGATATCAACTCCATGTCCCCAAATTGGTTGTGGCAATAGTTTCCGGTATTTATGAACAGTTGCTGAATTGACTTTAACTGTAAGAACCATTTTGGGAACATTGGATTTAGAATACATATTGTCACCACCCTATACCATCCTGAGGGTGTCGTAAGAGTCGTCCAAAGGAAATGACTGCTGATAACCTAGCCCCAAGAGAAGGAAATCTTGATAAGATCTTGATAAGGAAATCTCCTTTTTTTTTGTTTGGCGGGAAAAAATGCCTTACCGCACATCCCGCGTCCGGGGAGACTACGGAGTAGTGTGGAGCCCTCACCCACTAAAATAACCCGCCGTGCGCCGACACGCGCCCCCACGCGCGGACCACGGGTACCGTGTACGTTGCTACCGTGTGATAAGAAACCCTCATCCAACCCGTCAGGCAAGCGCAGCAGTAAGCCAATTACCCTCCTTGTAAAGGAGTAATAGTGAGTAATAGTAGTAGTCTTATGGATTAAGGTGTGTTACCAATAGCGTGCCAGTATTAAATTAACAGTACTTGTTTATCCCGTGTGTTTTCACCGCAATATTTTAGGAACATTAAGGCCACGTGTAGCAAACATGTGACCTTTAGGAACCTGTAAGTTTCTCTACAGATTTTTTTTTAATCATAAGTCGTATACTGTTCTCTTTCCATACTACTACTCAGCCCATCATGGAGGGATACTAGCATACTGTGCCAGGCTAGCAAGACGGGTTGGCACAGGATTTGTATCAAGCCCCTCGACTGTGCTGCCACCTTGTTGTGGTGAGGGGGCTTGAGTGCCTTAATGATCCGTAGGGCCATACCGGCCAGAGCCTCCCATGCCGGGCGGGCCCACGGGGAGAGGTGTGACGAAGAGCGGCAGTGCCGCAGTGGATTGGGGCTCCAGGGACTCCTCTGTCCTCAGAGTTGCCTGCGAGTGCTGGACCACTGCGGTGCACCAACGTCCTCGGGTTGACGTTAACCCGAGGGCTAACGGGCCTTTCTGCGAGGCCGTTATGTCACAGAAGGGGCCGGCGGGGCGGTTTGCGAAGGAGGGATCTCCGGCTGACGCGCGCCTCGGACGGGGGTAGGGGTGGAGGGGGCGTGATGATACAAACCCCCTTCTGCCCTCGCCTAAGAGGCCGGTGGTGGGACGGGGGAACCGCCACCGACAAAACCCTCGTTGACTGAGAGGGTGCCCTCTCTGACAGTCGCTTGCCCGGGTTGCGGGCACCACGCCGGGGCGTCACAGTAGACTGCGTTTACGCGAACTTATGGCGCCCCAAGCGCGCCGTGTGAGGGTATACCGCTGGGGTTTTAGTGGGTAGACGACCCTTGTCGGAGTCCCACATAATCAAAACCAAAAAAAAAGGGATTTGTATCAAGTTCTCCTTCTCTTGCGGCTAGGTGATCTGCCTCTTGCGTTCTTTTATTCGCCTCTTACGAAACCATCAAGATGGTATGGGTTGGTGACCGTCACCACACGGACAATATCCCTCCATGAATTTGGAGGAGGCCCGACTCAGTAGTGGGTCATTTATGAGCTGAAACGACGACTCGGCCCATAAATGACCCACTACTGAGTCGGGCCTCCTCTTGTTGCAGGGAGGGTAATTAGCCAGACGGGTTGGCACAGGCTTTCGTTTCAAGTTTTCCTTCTCTTGCGGCTAGGATTTCGGCCTTGACATTTGCTTACTTGTAGGTAAAGGAGGCAATGTTGTTGTGGGTTACGGTACACCGCGTTTGCCGAGCATGTATTCATCGAGATCATTCCAGCCCCCAAATAACCCACTATTCAGTCAAGCCTGCCCATAATTTGATGGAGGGAAATTAGCCTACGCTGGCTAGACGAGTTGGCACATAGTTTGTATCAAGTTCAGGGCCCACCTCGGAGTATGGGACTCCACTAAAAGAGGTGGGCCAAGGTTCCCAGGGTCGCAAAGAATGCTCCCTCGTTGGAAGTGAATCTCGTGGCCTGGTTCGGGCCGTCGGTTTTAGTGGGCAGGTCAGGGCACAATTTACCATCTCTACGCGCCCTGGGGTCCCACATAAACTGGCCAGTCCCCTATGGGATGAGGATCTGCGATTATGAAAAAATGTCCGCTTTCGCGATCGTTTAGTGGCTTACAACACCCGCAGGATAGATCCAGAAATCCGTCTTTTTATGGACACTAGGTATTGCCTATTGTAATTTCAACAACTCAGCGATCTCTAGTCATTGTAATTACACCATAATTACTGTAATACGAATAACCAAAGATGGAACGTACAATGATAGCGAAATGACTACCGCTGACAAATCATCTGTCATACGGTCGACAATAGAATACAAGAACAATCAATATTGTACCTTACATAGTAATAATAAAGTTCAAAATTGATCGGTTTAAAGTTTTCAGTCGAAATCATTATGAACGATATCAGCGTGCGATTTAATCGCGCTAAGCAGAAAATCTTCAGAAGCAAAACAACAACCCTCTTTTTAACACTGACTGCCATGATGGACTTCATGTGTCTATGAGAACTTTACTACCAGGCTACACCTAAATATAAAGAAAATAGTAGGTGTTGCAGAAAATAATTACGTATTCTTTTCTTCCTGGCCTTTTTATCAAATTTTAATTGAATTCAAAAATAATGAGGTTATTCAGTTTAGATGTATTATAAATACTGCCCTGCAAATTGCAAAAAACGTAAGAAAATTTGAATTTCGCGGGCTACCCTGGAGCATCCACCATAAAGATTTTTTTAATACAGTTGCTCAAAAAGTGGCGTATTGCAGGGACGTATATCGTTCCGGAAGTGGGCTATTACACACTTGTTGTTTTTTTTGCCATTCCCGCACTAGTGCGTTCTCTTTACCAACTGTCAAAATAATGTCTAATAAAAGTAAAAACCAACCATGAAGTTTTCACTAAAAAAAATCATAGAATTTTTTATGATTCATGCAAATACATATATTTCTAAAAAGAAACTATAAATTTGTTTCAATACCTATCAGATTTAATGAGTTAGGTTAGGTTTGTAAGGTCAGCTTGGAGGGTTGTATTGAAGATTTTGATGATTATAATTCTATAACTACATACGTCTTACAGCCGCGAACAACATTTTAATCAACATACAACCTAGCACTGACCTGCAAATTGCAAAAAACGTAAGAAAATTTTAATTTCGCGGGCTACCCTGGAACATTCACCTTAAATTCAATGTGTAATAATCGCGAAAACCTAAGAAATCAATAAATGTTGAACTTCTGATTTATCTGTGCGTTAGTGTTTCAACTTGGTGGCCGATTTAAATTTCAAATTGCCAGTTATCCAGATCGGGGTTAGCTGAATGGCGGTGCATTAAGTGTTCCTGCTTTACCCGTTTTACTTTGCTATCACGATTCTTAGTACCATAACTCATTAAGGCTTGGAAATTCCGTATTTTGTTGTTTGGATAGAATATAATTTGTTATTAGACTAGAGGCCCGCGTTCGCAAGGGTACCTATATATAAAAACATATTGAGCATTTTAAACGTTTTTAAATAACTTATGTTACCGGGACGCCCTCTCTGAAAGTCGCTTGCCCCTTGCGGGCACCACGCCGGGGCGTCACAGTTGAATGCATTTACGTGAACTTGTGCGCCGTGTGAGGGTATACCGCTGGGGTTTTAGTGGGTAGACGACTCTTGGGTAGACGACCCTTGTCGGAGTCCCACATAATCACCGACCTCTCCCCCGGGGGGCGATGGTATGCATAAAGCATTTCCCCAGAGACAACAAAAAAAAATTCTTAGCTCCCAATTGGTGAGTGAAACCCATGGCCTTGTTTCGGGCAGTCGAGGGCACCGTTGGGTTTAGTGGGTAGGTTGGGGCGCAATTGCCATCTTTCCGTGCCTTGTAGTCCCACATAACCCGGCTGGCGTTCAGCGGTAACCATGGAGATTTCCAACGTAAAACAATGGATTATGAAGGTTTCTAATGTCAATGATTTTTTCAAATCGCTTCAATTCTCAAACTCAAACTCAAAAGGTACTTTATTTACGTAGGTTTCATCACAAAACTCTTATAAATCGTAATATTTATAAACACCATTATCATATTACGGCCCCTGTCCCACACTGGGTGGTAGTCCCCACACACACCTATCAGTCGTCATACCTACATTCACACCTTTCACACACAACTCTTCACTCCTACAATCCCTCCATCTCCCCTGATCACTCACAATCCCTGCGTTCACTCACATTCATGCCGAAACTACCACCGGTTCGGAAGGCTGCTCTACAGAGAAGAGCCGGAAAGAAACTCTGTAGTTTCTTTTTTTAAATTATTGGTCTTGTTTACAAAAAACACTAAACAGCATAGTGAGAGCAAGTTCGCAAGATGAGAGAAACACGCAACACGTTTACGCAATGAATGACGGATAAAATGGGCCAAAAAAACAAAATAGAAAACTTATGAAAGATAAAGGACTTTATGATGATTTCTTTAGTTACCATTGCAATTATCGTATGTCCGTAAAAGAAACTCCGGAAAACATTAGCGAAAATTAAAGAAAACCCATTTGAAATGCGGACGCGCCGCTTTCGGACATTTGTCAAAAATAAGCACACCTTGTTACGAGAACTTAGCGTTTTAACGACTACATCCAACGGCAAAATGAAAATATTTTTTTTAAAAAGAAAAATGTCGGAACTTGCTCCTTTACGACTGTTGGGAAATTAAATTATCCGCTTTTCTGTTTTCTTTGCTTTGCCTCTTTTTTTTAATTGTTATTTATTTGCTTTCTGAGATCATGAGTGATATACTGCTTGAATTCAGGCCTCCTTTAAATATAATAAATATCCTTGGACATTTCACACAACGCCATCTCGTCCCAAGCTAAGCAACTTAATGCTTGTGTTATGGTAACGAGATGGATGATAAACTACTTATATACATTTTTTTTGTAAATACATACATATTATAGATAGAAATGACACCCAGACTCCGAGCCAGTGCCTCTGGTTTAGACAAAGACACTTGCCCGACCCCGAAATCGAACCGGGGACCCGTTGATTACCTACTACACTTTTTTTGTGTTGTTCTCTTGGATACCAAGTGAAGACTAGCCGGGGTAAGTGGAACTCCGAGGCGCGGCAAGATGGCGGCACCTTTTTCTTTTTTTTATTGGTTTCGCTGGGGAAATGCTTTATGGGGCTCCGGAAACTACACGTCTACCCACTAAAACTTCTTCTACCTCTGGATACCCTCACACGACACGCTTGGGGCGCCACAGGTTAGCGTAAACGCATTTCACTGTGACGCCCCGACGAGGGCAAGCGACTATCCGAGGGCGTCCTGAAGGTAATTTGCACTTGGTGGCTAGGTTGTCTTATGCGTTCCCTAAGACACACTCAAGCTGGTATGAGTTGGTAACATAGTCATTATATATTGGTGGTGTATTGGATAAACTCCGAATCCAGTACAATAACAGCTTCAGGGTGCTTTTGGGCTTGCCCCGTTTCTGCAGTGCCTCTGGCATGTTCGCACAGGCACACACCCATGACTTTTTCGCCATGGTGAGATTAAAAACAGCCTCACTATTGCAAAGGACGCGGGCAAGCCCAAATAGCATTCTGAGGATGTTATCGAACAAGCTTGACTCACCTATTCTGCAACACTTTATGCGCCAACCCTTCAACTAATCTAACTAATCTCTGGAACGGCTAGACCGATATTGACAGAACTTTCACTGATAGGTATCTGATGTCATAAGAAGTAACTTAGGCTACTTTTTTAGACCAGCTCCACCCCGCGGCGTCACCCGCGATACGACATTAACCGCGGGTAACATCGCACCCGGGCGAAGCCGGGACGGGCCGCTAGTGTATTCTAAATCCGTCACAACACGTATCCTAGATACTTTATAATACGTACCTACCGCGCCCAGACTGACTCCAAGCCCTTCAACAATATTTATCTGTCTAGACAAAAATCCCCTCATGGCTGAATTTAGTATAACCAAACAAATACTTATCCAGGTTCCCCTAAATATGGTTGAGCTGGGGGATGGCCGAAGGAAAGCCATGGACATCTGTCTGGAAGAACATACTGGACCAGGCTAAGGCCCACCCTGGGCTGTAAGGCCTAAGATGATGATGATGATGGGGGATGTCCGACACATGCGTTATTCTCGTGATCGGGTGCCGCCAGTTGAGGCCGGTCATCCCTTAACTGCTATTGACATACCTACATAACTTTGTATTGATCACCTGGACACTTCTGTTGTGCAATATGTTACATTGTCCTCACATCTTAGCTTACTATAAATAAATACGAAATCAATGTAACCCCATCAGGTGTTTGAAACAGAAAATATGATAAAAAGAGTGTCCTTGGAGTTTCTTGCCTGTTCTTCTCCATAGGATCTACTTTTTGGAACATGCAACCAGATTCCTAACTTCACTTTTGACTTTTCAAAAACACCAGTAAATAGGTTCAATTGAAATAAATGATTTGAGTTTGAGTTTATCCATATGGTGACGGATTTAGAATACAAAGTGTCACCACCCAATTTAATCCTGAGGGTGTCCTAAGAGCTGACACGCTGACTAGACGGGTTGGCACAGAGTTTTGTATCAAGTCTTTCTTGCGGTAGGTTATCGGCCTTGTCATTTCCTTTTTTCGGCTCTTACGACACCATCAGGTTGGAATTGGGTGATCAGTAGCATGAAAACTGTCATAATGGTCTAATCACATAATTACCCGTTGTCCCAATCTATGGGTCGCAGCGGACAGTTGGCAATCAGTATTAATACTGGTAATTAGACAAATCTGATTAGATTCTGAATATGCCTCGTTGGTCTAGGTGTTAGATGAACCGCCTTTAGATCAATGGGTCCCGGGTTCGATTCCGTCTGGCAAGTGTCTGTGTAAACCAGAGGCACTTGCTCTGAGTTTGGGTGTCATTTGTGTTCGTAAATTACATGTTTGTTAACTGCCCCCGCGGTATAAGGTATAACGAAGTTCAGGAGTTTCGTTTAAAAAAAAATATTTTTTTTAAGGTACTTCTACTACCGTATCTCTTACGACACCCTCAGGATAGAATGTGGTGACACTATATATATAAAATCAGTCTCCAGGCGGACCACATATAAAGATTCCACATTGCGTATACAGACACACACTACATGCATACTTGCAGTAAAGTTCTAACAGTTATATCAGTTTCCCGACCGTCGCAACAGAGGTATGATGTCGATGACGTCGCTTAAGTCGATCTGGCACCGGAGGTAACAATTAACTAAACATATGCAAACGATTGCAATGGCGGGCGTGCACAGGATTTGTGATGTTAATGTTTTACTGCACAGTGAGATGCATGGAGACGATATTTTTCAGAGATTTTAATTTTCTAAACCGCGTTTATTTATTTATTTCTGTGCACATAGAAAAGGGATGATCATCTAGCTAGACTAGGTGTCTGACAGGGGGGGGGCGGCCCCTATCCCCCCATAAGTATAGTGGGGGATTTATTAACCGTGCGAATTGCTCTACCTATACACTCGGGGTGTAGGTCTTTTTGGTAATTCTCGCATATTTCTTGATATTATTTGTTTAGATTATTCGGGTAAATTGTGTGAAGACTGTAGAATGCTCGTCGTTACAGCTATTTCTATAGAACGTTCAAGTCTTTTAAAATAGTTATTGTTACCATCTAACTTGACACTGACTGACAACGAAGAAAACTAACGACTTAATAAGTGGTGTACAGGAGGCCCCCAAAACTTGATGAAAAGTAAATTGATAAAATATGCCTAACTGATTTCTGAGTACTTTGAAACAATTAATGAAAATGTTACCCGTTTATTTTTATTTATTTAATTATTCTTGTTTGCAGATATAAATATACAAAACTAGAGAATTAAAAGCAAAAAAGAAAAATACATAATATATATATCAGACACACTGGCCCCTTCCCATCTACATGGAACCAACAACAGAGCTGGTGCGGCTTGTGAAGCGGCTGAAAAAGCTAAAGCACACAAATACAGGGATCTAGGCTCCGAATATGAATTTGTCCCATTCGGTGTCGAGACCCTTGGTCCGTGGGGTCCTAGCGCTATAAGCCTTTTTAAGGAAATAGCAAAAAGGTTAGTCGAGATCACAGGAGACCGAAGAGCTGGTAGCTACCTCGGACAAAGAATCAGTCTAGCGATTCAAAGGGGGAACGCTGCCAGTATCTTCGGAACCTTGCCTAAAGGGACTCCTTTAAATAATATATTTTAGTATTTAAGTTTTAGGTTAATTGGTATTTTTAGTCTTGTTTTATTACTTAAGTTAGTGTTTTGTAAGTACATATTACGTAAGTTAGTGTTTATGGAATATATATATATATATACACACATACATATATATAACTAGCGACCCGCCCAGGCTTCGCACTGGTGTTTCTGCACAAGCCTGGCGTGAAGAAGGCCAAGCATGAAGAAAATCTAAATTTATCAGTGCTTCTCTACAATATTATGCATGTATTATACATATAAACCTTCCTCTTGAATCACTCTATCTATTAAAACTGCTTCAAAATCCGTTGCGTAGTTTTAAAGATTTAAGCTTACATAGGGACGGACAGACGACATTGACTTTGTTTTATACTATGTCTTCTGAGTCGGACACTCTTGTCAGAGCGGTCGTGGTTGCACTGATGAGGCACATGAAGAGGCATTCCTGGCGATGCGCTTCCAATTCTGACGATTTAAAGCGTTCCGCGTACATTGGACTATGGTGGACTCAGTCGCTTTGGTTATTATGTCAGTCCAGCGGGTTGGTGATCGGCCGCGTGATCTTTTGCCTTCCACTTGGCCCTGAATCACCAGTCTCTCTATCGCGTCCTCCTTTCTGGAGATATGGCCAAAGAACTTCAAAACTCGTAGCAGCACAGTTGACGAGAGGCGGTCTTTGATGTGGAGTTCTTTGAGGATGGATGCATTGCTGCGGAATGCCGTCCACGGGATCTTTAGGAGGCGTCTCCAGCACCACATCTCCAGAGCATCGATTTTACGGCGATCCTGCAATCTCAGAGACCAAGTTTCGGCTCCATAGAGAAAGATTGGAAATACAAGGCATTTCATCAATCTGATTTTCGTATTCTTGGTAATTCTCCTGTCTTTCCAAATCTTTCCCAGCCGTTCCACTGCCCACCTGGTAATGGCGCACCGTCGTCTGATCTCGTCGCCACATCCTCCTGTATTTGAGATAGTAGAGCCGAGGTAGTTATAGCTCTTTACAACTTCGCAGTTAGCTATGCTGTGTAAGCTTGTTGCACTTAGTTCAGCCCGGTCTACTATCATCATCTTTGTCTTGTCTCTGTTGATAGCAAGTCCAAATTTGAGGCTGGTCGTTTCAAGACGAGTCAGTAGGTTTTCCATATCGTCTCTTGTCTGTGCGAGAAGGGTAGTATCATCAGCGTATCTAAGATTATTTATCACACGTCCCCCAACTGATACACCTTTGTCCCAGTGTTCCAAGACTACGCGCATAATGTACTCTGTGTAGATGTTAAAAAGTAACGGCGATAGGATGCATCCTTGTCGTACCCCGACTTCAGTCTTGAAGTTGCTCGAATCATCCACTCGTACCGCTGCAGTACCGTCTTCATACAGCCTCCTCAAAAGAATTAACTATAAGATGGGGCGGTACACCCATTTCTGCAAGTACCTTCCAGAGATGTGTCCATATGACTGTGTCGAATGCTTTGCGGAAGTCTACAAAGCAGATAAACAAGGTCGAATTAAATTCTCTGGCTTTCTCAATAATCTGGCGCAATATGAGAATTTGTTCCCGAGTACCTCTCCCCTTTACAAATCCGGCTTGCTCGGGTGCGATTTGCCTTGAGAGGTAGGCTGACAGTCTCGTGTTAATTATGTGGAGCATCACCTTACTTGCATGTGATATTAGGGCTATGAGACGGTAGTTATTGCATTTTTTCGTGGACCCTTTTTTGTGCAGTGGAATGAAAATAGATTTCGACCAGTCATCGGGCCAAATGCCAGTCTCCCATATTTTACTGCAGATAGTAAACAAGACATCGACTCCAGATTCACCCATCGCTTTGAAAACTTCAATTGGGATTTCATCATGACCGACAGCTTTGTTAAATTTCAGATGTTTAATTGCCGCTCGTATTTCATCCCGCATGATGTCGGGCTCACGGTTCCAGTTTTTGTGGTTACAACATGTGATGTTCGGTACTGAATTGCTTGAAAATAGTGATTTGCAGTATTCCCTCCACACATTCACAATGTCCTTTATCTCAGTCACCGTGTTCCCAGAGCAGTCCTCAATAGCCCAAGTCTTGGGTTTAAATTGGCGTGTTATATATCGGACCTTGTCATGGAGATCTTTAGTTTGGTGTTTATTGGAATGTAGTTCCAATTCATCGCATATCTTCCCAAGGTGATAATTGCGGTCACGTCGACAAGCACATTGTATGATAGCTGACTTGGCATTTAATATCGCAGTACTAGCGCCACTGGCTTTAGGGTTTCGTCGCTCTTCAACTAAACGCCAGGTATCATCAGTCATCCAGTGCTGTCGTTTTGTTGACACGTGTTTTGGCTGGGATTCCGCAACTGCCTCTACGATATATGTCTTTGCTGAGATCCACAAGAAGTTAGGGTCGTTGTTTCCAGTGTCTGCTCGCCAAGCGGCATGTCTGCTTCCTATCGAGATGGCTAGTGAGTCTGGATCTTTTACCTCCAGTCTTCTAGGCGGTTTTATTTGTCTCGCCCTTTGCAGTTTAAGCCGCATGTTTCCAATGAGCAGTTGGTGATCAAAATGACAATCAGCATTGGATAGTGTATGCGTGTTGGTTATTGAGCTTCTCCATCTAGATCTTACTAATATGTAGTCTATCTGATTACGATAATTGCCGTCAGGGGAAGTCCAGGTATATTGGCGTCTAGGGTGGTGCTTGAACATCGTGTTCATTATGGCCATGTCAGCAGCGAACTCTATGAGGCGCTCACCTCTGGGGTTACGAACACCGTGGCCATAGTTCCCAACAATATTCCGAATGCCTGTATCCATAGTGGTGTTTCCTACCTTGGCGTTAAAGTCACCAATTACGAGTAATAGCTCTCTTTTAGGTATCTTAGTTATAGAAGATTCAAGTTGACGATAAAAGTCTTCTATTTCCTCGTCCTTAGCAGAACTAGTAGGAGCATACACTTGAATAATGTTAAGTGAGGTTGGTGATGCGCTAAGTTTAATTGAGATAATTCTATCATTAATAGGGTGGTAGCCAAGCACAGAGTTTTTCCATAATTTAGGGATCGCAATAGCCACTCCTGAAAAGCTACTTTTATCATTGCCTGAGAAATAGATAGTGTGTTTCTCTGCGTCAAAGTGGCCGCTAGAATATGAAGCTTTCCATCTTCAAGAAGCCCTCGCACGTTCCATGTGCCTATGCGATGGTCTTGTCTTAAATTGTAGTTATTTCTTCCAGTAGCATTTTTTCCACCAGATGCCTGGTTGCCTGCATCGTGATGGCCGGTAGCCCATTTCACACCCTTAGTCCCGGATAACTCTGGGCGCCGGTCGCTACGCGGATCGCTAGGCGGTCGTACACTCTCTATATGTTTACTCATCATTGCAACTCTCATGGGATAATAATGTAGTAGGTTCCCGTTACTTTATACATCGCGGTACTAGAACCTCAGTGGCTAAAGTAATCCAAGAGTGAACCGGTTCAGAGCATATGGTTCATTCGCTTCACTTTGGTACTGATGGTTACCGCTGCCCTCCATCAGGTTCCAGGTTTTACGCCCCTGTAGCTTGCCTCCTCCGCTGGTTTGTCCGTACCGACAACTGTTGTCTCCGCCTTCCCCACCGTTGAGGTCTTCACCCGTGACCCTGGGCAAGGGTTCTGCGTTATACCCCACAGTACTGGGTCCCTGCTGAACTTCGCCATCTTTACATTCCGGCCTACTAGAATGCAAGATGCCCACTCCCGCGACGTGGACGCGCCAGACAGGAGTCGCCCAAGTGAAGAGTAGAGAAGGTGACTCTATTCTACCAGTGGCCGAGTTAATGGACGTGTGTAGCCCCACGCCCAAAAGCTACTATACTATGTAGTGATAGTGATAAATAAATAAAGCATTATTATCAACAACCTCAAGTACATAAAAGAAGTTTTGCATTGTCTTAACACTGTGTTCCTTTTTAATGCGCTTTTATTAGCTTCAGACGTATGTATGTATGTAACGGAATCTTTGAACATGATTTTGACCCACTTCAAAACGTCGGATTAACTCGAAATTTGGCATACTTATTAAGGACCGATGACAATTCAATTCACGTACAGAAATCTTCTTCTTTTTTATGGAAAACGTATCCCCTGCTCTACTTATTATTTACCTTTACAACGGGGCGGATATTCACGAATACAAATGCCACCCAGACTCAGAGCAAGTACCTCTGGGTTACACAAAGTCACTTACCCGGCCCTGGAATCGAGCCCTGGACCCCGTGAACCAAAGTTGGCGCATCCAACCCCTAAACTAAAAAGGCAGTTTCAGAATTATAGTAAGATTCTAAAAATTTTTACACATACACAACTCTAAAGATTTCCCTGTTCCACTCAATGTTGTGAACTAGACGAACTCTACCACGTGCTCCATGCATTCTGTGTCACTGTAGCTAGCGTGTCTGTGTGTTTGTAATTACGCGTAAACTTCCCTCATACAGTATTCTATACGAATTTCAAATACATTGCGGCAAAGTGTATAACTTGCAGAAACTAATAACTGGCTTAAACATATTACAAAGATACTATATAAGAAGGTTTGAATTTGGAATTAAATGAGTGTATATTCCCCCTCAACTGTGCAGCTACCTTGCCGTGGTGAGCGTTTTCATGATCCGTTGGGGCCATACCGGCTCAGGCTCATCCATGTCCGGTGGGTCCACGGGGAGAGGCCAGGCGAAGAACAAACGGTGTCGTAGCGGATTTTGGCTCCGGGGACTCCTTTCTCCTCAAAGTTGCCCTGCGAGCCTTAAACCACTGCGGTGCTCCAGAGTCCTCGGGTTGACGGTCAACCTGGTTGGTCGCTAAGGGTTAGCGCCCACCAGCGGAGTGGCGGCGAAGAAGCTATTTCAGTAACAATTTAATTTCAACCTAAAGCGCTTCAGAATACAACTGTATTTGGTACAACGAAATACAATGACGGCGAGCGACGCGCGGCGAGCGTATTCTAAATACAGATGTATTCTGAAGCGTTTTAGGTTGAATTTATATTGTTACTGAAAAAGCCTCTTCGCCGCCACTCCGCCCGTCGGCGCTGACCTTAAGGAAGAAGCTACGGGTGACACGCGCCGCGGACGGAGACCAGGGTTTGGTAGACATGACGTTAAGCCCCCTTCTACCCTCGCCTTAGAGGCCGGTGGTAGGTTGGGGGACCCGCCACCGCCGGAAGCCTCAATGTCTGAGGGCGTCCCAGTTGCCCTGTTTAGTACACCTATTATGATACCCTCAGGATGGCATGGGGTGGTGACATTCTATATTCTAAATTCAACACCACACGCATAAGCGCAAGAAGACACTTAAAATTCCCTTGGACTCTGTTCCATGTAAAAAGTGAATGGAATGGAGGTAATTGGCACTGCGTTTCATAAGAGTGTTGTCGGAGACAAAACATACCGCGAGCCATTACGACCACGGAGGGCGACAGCAGCGAGCTGGGAGTGGGGACGACGTGCAGAGACCAACCGCGCCGCCACCGCCACGGCCAGCGGGCCCTTACTTGCTTACAAGACACGGACCAAGGCGCGCGTACTTATTATTGTTAAATATAGGAACCAACGAAAATACAGTCCGCTTATTATTCTGAAGACCTCAGACAATCACCAACATATGATCCGGCTCGAAGGACCGGCGCGGTTGGTCTCTGCACGTCGTCCCCGCTCCCAGCTCGCCGCTGTCGCCCTCCGTGGTCGTAATGGCTCGCGGTATGTTTTGTCTCCGACAGTGTTGTAAGAGACGGCTAGAGGCTGACACCCAGCCGCAAGAGAAGGAAACCTTGATATAAACCCAGTACCAACCCGTTTTGCCAGCATGGCATTGTAGCACAAATTTTCGCCATGAATTTAATCGAGGTGCGACTCATTAATGGGCTGAATTGATGATGATGATTAAGATTCATTAGGCGCAAAGGGATGATCATCCAGCCAGACGAGATGGTGTGTCTGGCAGGGAGCCGCGACGCCTACCCCCGATAATTGTAGTCGGGGATTACTTAACCGTGCGAATCACTCACTATCATCATCACTATCATCATCATCACTACATATTATAAAACAAAGTCGCCGACGTCTGTCCATCCCTGTGTGCTTAAATCTTTAAAACTACGAAACGGATTTTGTATCGGTTTTTTTAATAGATAGAGTGACTCAAGAGGAAGGTTTATATGTTTATATCCATAATATTGTACAGAAACACTGATAAATTTAGAGGTTTATCATTGCACCCGTGCGAAGCCGGGGCGGGACGCTAGTTGCTCTATAAACTTCGCTATCGCGGTGTAGGACTTTTTGGTAATTCTCGCATTTGTAAGTGATATTTCTTTAAGTTGATATTTCAGATTATTTGGGAAAATTGTGTAAAGTATGTAGCACGCTATATACAATATTAAGTATGGCACAATATCATATGCTTTTGTGTAAAAAAAACCCGTGAACAACCCGCCGTCGAACAATGTGACACGAGACAAAGGGCTGGAGTGGGGTGGACAAGAGCCCTTATTTGTTAAGTCACTTTACACTGCACTGAGGCGGTCTTTTAAGGCGGAAGAAGTGTTGGGGCTTTTGTGTTGGCTTCGCTGTGTACTCTGATACTATGTATGTGTGTATGTATGCTTTTGATTTTAAAAGAAAAGAAACCTCTGCTCTAGTTCTAACCTGTATCGCGGGGGCAGTTTACAAACATTTCACGAACACAAATGACACCCAGACTCAGAGCAAGTGCCTTCGGTTTAGACAAAGACACTTGCCTGACTCCGGAATCGAACCTAGGACCCGTTTATCCAAAGGCGGCACATCTTACCCCTAGACCGACGAGGCAGTCAAGAATATCAAAATGTCTTCACAATGTAGATATCGTATTTAATAAACATTTTTTTTATTTATTATAAACTAGCGACCCGCCCCGGCTTCGCACGGGTGCAATATTGCCACTTATACATTCCTCTTGAATCACTATTAAAAAAAAACCGCTTCAAAATCCGTTGCGTAGTTTTGAAGATTTAAGCATACATTGGGACGGACAGACGACAGCAACTTTGTTTTATACTATGTAGTGATAGTGATATATTTTTAAAATTCTTAATTGTGTTACTTAACATGGAGGGTAATTAGCTGACTGTGCCACGCTGGCCAGACGGGTTGGCACTGGGTTTCATAACAAGTTTTCCTTCTTTTACGGCTAGGATATCGGCTTCGTCATTTCCTTTTGTCAGCTCTTACGACACCCTCAGGATGGAATGGAGTGGTGACACTGTGTATTATTAACACACGGATATTTTATTTATCTTTCGTACAATGTCTACCATTGTCTCTCGTAGTACTTAAGACTATTTATTCAAGCAAAAGCAGAAACTCTTTACATAAAAAATAAGTGCACGATAAATGCGATGAGCGGCCCAGCTACGGAATGGCACCGGAACGGCTACGGAACGGCTCCGGAACGATCGCCTCGGGCGCATACGTCCTAATTTGCCAATCGAGGGAAAAATCTACTTAGAACGCATTATGTGAGAGATAACCATCCGTTTTACTTTCGGTTAATATTATACTTGCTATTGTGTCCAACCTCCTCCAAATTGGAGGGGGAATCTATTCTAATCTCAGTTATCTAGATTCAATAGTATAACAGCAATTGAATTGAAACAAACAAAAATGTTGTTTATTGCTTGATTGTTTTTTTTTGGGATAAAAACTTGTATTGAATCATGATCATCATCTTAGTCAATAATTGTCCCACTGCACAGTAGGGCCTCTTCCAGTTGATGGAAATCAACCTGCTGGGCCACGCTGGTCAAACGAGTTGGCGTAGGGTCTGAATGAATTTTTCTTCCCCTTGAGGTTAGATTTTCTGCCTTTTTGGTTCCTTTAGTCAACTGTCAATGTCAATGTATTCTAAATCCGTCAGAGCACGAAAAAAATTTTTAGAATAGTGCACAAAATTAAAATTTCATACAATGTGGAAAGAAAAATAGAAAAATGTTTAACCAAAAAAAACATGCAAAAATAACGGGAAAGCAAGACAAGATTTAAGACTTATATCCTTGATTAAAGACTTATTTATTGTCGTAGTAAGCTTGGTTCGCTTAATGCAGGGTAAGCCACTTCTGACTCTGTTGAATGTCGGGTGGGTGTATGTATCTGACCTCTAACTCTATGCTTCGGAATACATAGGCCTTTTTATAGTTCGCATAGCGCCATATCCGCCATGTCAAAAACGCAGCAGTATGACAGTTTCGGGCACTTTTCATAACTGTGGCTGTGCAACAAGCATTATCACACATCACATTTTTAAATAAAGTGCCCGAAAAACATGACGGAAGTTCGGGCATGCGCACAAAATATTTTCAACTATTACAAGGACTATTATAGCGCGTCGGCCCGAGCTGCCGTTCTGCCATCTATCCACCGATTTAAATTGTAGTTCTCTATTTAAATACAGTTCTATTTTCAATTTGATCACAAACTTTAACAATAAACAAAAGACTATATAATGTCGTCATTCGTCGTTGTTACAGCCCATAAATGGGTCGTGCCTCCTCCAGATTCATGGAGGGAATTTAGTCTACTGTACCACACAGGCAAGACGGGCTGGCACAGAGTTTGTATCAAGTTTTCCTTCTCTCGGGGCTAGATGATCTGCCTCTTGCGTTCTTTTAGTCGCCTCTTATGCCACCCTAAAAATAAATCTTCTCCTTAAAAGGAAGTTTAATACTCCTCCGTTCGCACAATTTTCGTAAAAACAGATAACTATACGTTTTTTTTCGTATTTAAATAGATGACACGTTTAGTAGTATAAATTTATCGTTTTACAAAGCTAACACATCGCATAACACCATCCAATACGTGTTTGAAATGCTCCAAGAATCGTCGAGCTCCGATCCAACTTTTGACTGTACCTGTCGAATTCTAATAGCATCTAATGTCAGCCTTGCTGGAAGATCGGATGATGCGTTGCAAATACGCCGGGTAATACGGGAATATCTAAGGGGAAATACTTCGGGGAACACTTATGACGTGCTTTTGAACACTGAAAATGTTTTAACGGTTTCCTCTGGGAGCAAGATATTTATTTATTCAGACTTTTTGCACGTACAATGTACAAAGGACTTAATATTGCTGAGTAGGGCCACTTCCAGTTCATCATCATCATTTCAACCAAAAGACGTCCACTGCTGGACATAGGCCTCCCCCAAGGATTTCCACAAAGGCCGGTCCTGGGCCGCCCGCATCCATCGTATTCCGTCGACCTTAACCAAGTCATCGGTCCACCGTGTGGGAGGCCTACCAGCACTGCGCTTTCCGGAACGCGGTCGCCACTAGAGGACTTTCCTGCCTTTTCCAGTTACATGGAGGGAAATAAGCCTACTGTGCTACGCTGGCCAGACGGGTTGGCACAGAGTTGGTATCAAGTTTTCCTTCTTCCGCGGCGAGGTGATCTGCCACTCTTACAACACCCTTAGGATGATTTAATACTTCAATACACAAGGTCACCAACCCATACCGGATTGGTGAGTCGTCAGGCTAATTTCCCTCCATGTAACGGGGGAGGCACGACTCAATAGTGTGTCATTTATGGTCTGAGTAGTAGTATAACATAAATAAAGTATATAGACACTGAAAAGATTAGCCCCAGGTTCTGGTCCCAGCTGGGTCATTTACATAATCAGCAATGAGGTAATAAACTTTTCTGAAAAGTTTTGTCGTGACCGTCTTTTTAGAGGCATTGCGAGGGAATTCTCTAATTTGTCATTTGAAAGTCTTTCTCTGAGTCGCTTCAAAATGATTGGTATCTGAAAGATAATTTTAGGGTTTAAAGGGTATCAGTCGCTGCCGTATCATTAACTGAATTATTTATTGCTTGATCCGGTTCTAACATGTTTGAATACGTGTTTATCGGTTCTAGTCTTTTTTTTTATTATTTTGTTAGTGGAAATAGAAATAATTTTATATATATATATATTATTTTTAACCCCTGTCAAAAGGTTAGTGTTTTAAGTATGACGTGTCAGTGTAGCTCCATGTGGTGATGGATTTAGAATACAGAGTGTCACCACCCCATTTCGACCTGAGGGTGTCGTAAGAGCCTACAAAAGGAAATGATAAGGCCGAAAACCTGGCCGCAAGAGAAGGAAAACTTGACAAGAAACCCTATGCCAACCCGTCTGACCAGCGTGGCATAGTAGGTTAATTACCCACCATGTAGTTGGAGGAGGCCCGACTCAGCGGTGGGTCAGTTATGGGCTGAAAAGTAAAAAGTGTCAGTGTATGTGTGTCATTGTAACTTCTAAACGAATGGAGTGGGATTAACGGACGGTTATTTTTATTTAAAAGCGGTGCATTTGCGGTGGTCTTTAGATATAATTTTATTATATATCTACCGATTTTTTATTTATTTTACCACATACTAAATATTTGACTAAACGATTATTTTTTTTTTTTCATTGATGCTCTTTAATTATTACACAAACAGAAATTAATTATTTTTTTTCTTCCAATGTTAAGCATTGAAAATTAAAAGTAGTAAAATAATGTACAGTAGGTACTAAGACACTGCCTTGTTGGTATAGTGGTTAGATATGCCGCCATTGGATTACGGGTCACCGGTTCTATTCCGGGCCCGGGCACTTGCCCGGGCCTTAATGGTGTCATTTTTGTTCGATAATTACATTTTTGTAAACTGTCCCCACCACACAGGTTATACCTACTGCAGAGAATCGTTTTTTTTAAAGAGAAAAAAAAAAGATTTATATTAGAATCCTCTAGAAGGAAGGACTTGTAGGTATTTCAATTTATATTTTTTTAACTTTCCATTTCAGATGTTGGCTTTAGGGTTGAGTGCGCCTGACGCCCTCTGATAAGGGTCTCTCGGTCCCCTGTCTGTTGAATAGCGGACTTGTTGATTTTTAAGAAAAGCGTGTCTAATTATTTTCTGACACATTCTAATTATGGAATTTTAATGAGCTGGATTTATTTGGCGATGTTTGGTGGATACAATTTTATAACAAGCAATTCACAGTTCCAAAAGACAGGGCTCTGATCGGATTTTACCTGCAAGATCGAATCAGAAATGAGGAAATACGCAGGAGAATCAGAGATATCGACATAGCCCAAAGCATTGGCAAACTT
The DNA here is from genome assembly GCA_905475355.2 of Clostera curtula. NCBI lineage: Eukaryota > Metazoa > Arthropoda > Insecta > Lepidoptera > Notodontidae > Clostera > Clostera curtula. The sequence continues at coordinate 5,498,859 of FR997822.1, forward strand.
AAGTGGCAGTCGAAAGACACGTTGCTCACAGGACTGACGCCCGATGGAGCAGAAGCGTCCTTGCACTCCATTAAAAGACTCAAAATCATTCAATGTAAATAGAGAGGGCTATGCTTAGAGCTTCCCTGAAAGATCGAATGAGAAATGAGGAGATACGCCTAAAACATTATCTCTGATTGATATTGCTCTATGCTCCCTTTCTATGTTATTGTGTCATGTGTTCATTATGAGTCTCAGTAACTTATTTAGCAATTTACATAATATAAATAAATAAATAAATATCCTTGGACATTTCACACAACGCCATCTCGATCATCGAGATAGTGTGATGTGAACTTAATGCTTTTGTTATGGTAACGAGATGAATGTTAAACTACTTATTATACATTACGTATTATAGATAGAAAACACCCAGACCCGGAACAAATTCTTGTAGGTCGTACAAATATTTCTTCCGTGCGGGGATCGAACCCGCGACATGCTGCGCAGCAGTCGATCGCTCAACCACTGCGATTCAATTCTTCGAGCCGTATTAATATTATTTCTTTACGTTATATTTTTGTTAAAATTAGATGGACATGTACCGCGAGCTTTGTAAACACTATATATACGCTAAAAATTAGTTACTACTAATACTCAGCCCATATAAGACCCACTGCTGAGTCGGGCCTCCACCCACTGGGAGGGTAATGAGCCGACTGTGCTATGCTGGCCAGATAGGTCACAGGGTTCCATATCAAGTTTTCCTTCTCTTATTAGATTAGGTACCGCCATGGACAACTAAGTATAAAAAAAAGAATGGTTTTCAGCTCTCTGAGTTTCTTGCCAGTTCTTCTCAGCGGTGCTTTGTACAATTTTCATTTATGTGTTGACAATTTGTACGTGTCCATTGGTCCTATCTATATCTATACAAATAAATAAAAGTGGAGCCATCATCATTAGCAGAGTCTGTTTGTTCCGGCTAATCTCTGGAACGGCTGGACCGATCTTGACGGGACTTTCACTAATAGGTATCTGATGATTTAAGGAGCAACTTAGACTACTTCTTTTTAGACTAGCTTCGTCCGCGGCTTCACTCGCGCTACAGCAATACTCAAGTAGGCGCGGGAAAAACCGTGGGGCGCCGCTAGTACAACATAAATTATTGACTTTGAATTTGACCCTCAGGATGGCACGTGGTGACACTTTGTATTCTAAATCCGTCACCACGCGAACTACGCCCTATCGAAATTAATTAAAAATAAATTAATTAAATAAACTTTCAATATGGAGCAAATGTACGTAAGAAAAACACAAAGTCACACAATAACGACCTAGGACAATGTTCTGACTAAACGAAAGGAACGTTTGAACTTTTTACTTGCTGAATACATATACTTTTTTTAATGCAAATGGTGTGTCTTGCAAGGAAACGGAAGAAAGAGGAATTCCTGAAGAGTTGTGCGGAGTTCCCTGTCCTGCTTTCCCCTTCGGGAAGTTGTCGCTTCGCTCCGTTTCCTGTTGCGTCGTGACAGTACATTTACTGACACTAAAATGGCACATACCATTTAACATTCACAGATATTTTTCATTTATTTGGTGTCTGAAAGAAACTCATTTTGAATTTATGTAAAACTATTTAATAGCTGTGTGGTTTGACCGTATGATGATGGTTTTGGAATACATTGTGTCATTCCATCCTTAGGGGTTTCGTAAGAGCTGACAAAAGGAAAGGACAAGGCGGATAACCAAGCCACAAGAGAAGGAAAACTTGATAAGAAACCCTGTGCCAATATAATTTACTTTTATTGACTACAGATTCAATCATATAAATCAAAAGATTTTTTATTGAGTAAATTCTTACAAATGCTTTCAAATATTCAAAAAATAAAAAGATATAAACACAAATATTAAAATTCATGTAAAAGCAGTAATAAATCATTTAGTCTTTACCACCAGTTCAGAATGAATCATATATGTTCTACCAAGACCCAACTAGCGAGATTACCGGTAATCATTTATAGGGTAATCATTTATAGATTATCTGTCTATGTGTATAGTAATTAATGGTGAGCATTTTTTAAAGTCAGCATCAAAAAACTATATTTTAGTGAATTGGTCGATGTACCCCATAATTTGGCCAGCACTGTAATGTGTCATATGGAAATGGTCCCTCTTCCCTTCTAGTTTTTGTCGGATGTTGCAATTCTGCGAATATCGTTAAGGACGTGTTTGTGTTTGAGTTCATTGTTTGAATGATATATTATCGTGGATACGTCGGGTTCTTCTGAAAGAGGAAAATGTTGTACTGACAAAGCTAGAGCTGAAAAAAAATGCTGTAAACTAAAAAGTGATGACATGGTACAGAGACGTGGTCGCTCGCTATGGGCTCCATCAAAAGGATCAAAGTCACCAAAAGGGTAATGGAGAGGGTTTGTTCGGAGTTTCCCTGCGATATCCAATCAGAAATGAATAGATGCAGGAGAACCAGAGCTACTGACATAGTCCATAGGATTGCCAAACTTAAGTGGCTGTGGTCAGGGCATATAGCGCGCAGGGCCGACGCCCGATGGGGCAGAAAACTCTTCGAGTGGCGACCGCTTCCAGAAAGTGCAGTGCTGGTAGGCCTTCCATATAGTGGGCCGATAACCTGGTTAAGGTCGCTGGAAAACGATGGATGCGGGCGGCCCAGGACCGGCTTTTGTGGAAATCTTGTGCCAACTCGTCTATACCGTGGTATTGTAGGCCAATTACCCTCCATGTAACTGGAGGATGCCTGACTTAGCAGTGGGTCATGTATGGGTTGAGTAGTAGTATATGACTACTTATTTTGTTCCACAGCCCACAGTTCATAATAATATTACTCTTGAAACTAGCCTCTCAAACACTCCAATAACATTTATTTGCGTGTCCCAACGACCCACGTCGTAAAGTAGCGACGGACGGTCTTCGTGTGAACACGAAATATATGAGCCATAAAATGAGGGGATCATTTTTAGATAGCGCCGATCACACAATTCAATGGTAGGACCTGTTATGGTGACAAATTTTGGGTAAAGTGTCACCTCTGCTATGAATGATTTTATTGGCAAAATTTCAGACCGTTAACTATAATAAGCAACTTCCTAACTAATTGGTCACGATTTAACTTTATTAAATTACATGTTATACCTAAATAGTCAGTAATTAGCTTCCGTTGAATTTAATATAAATAAACTTTATACTTAATTGGTCTAAATTTGACTTAATTTAATTACATTTTACATCTAAATGGTCTCTTAGCTTTTTCAAAAGGGTTCACACTGAGTAAAATTCCAAACCGTTAGAGTGAGGCCAAAGGAGTGTAATTTTGTGAGTCGCGTAATTTCTGCTGCATTTCGGTTTCATATAAAAAGTCCAATTCGTACCAACAGAATTTCTGCTAGGCAGAATTTCATCGACCGAAATTACGTGACTCACAACTCACGAAATTACGCTCGTTTGGCTTCACCATTACTGTGTGGCACTGATTTTCAGCTAACACTTGTGAGGTATGGATTTCAACAAGACGTATCAATAGATTACGAATCTTTCTGTTATTAACCGACTTCAAAACAAGGAGCAGGTTCTCAAATCGTGTGTACGTTATGTGTGGTACCTCCGAATTTTACCGAAATAGGTTCAGTGTTGGCTATTTGTGACCTGTGTCATATATTGACCGAACTGATCGATATCGAAATATCACTGAAATCAGTTCAGTATTTGTTATTAAACATGAATGTAACACTGTCAAGGTCTATCCGTCATTCATTGCGTAAACGTGTAGCGTGTTTCTCTCATCTTGCGAACTTGCTCTCACTATGCTGTTTAGTGCTTATTGTAAACAAGACCAATAATTTAAAAAAAAAGCAACTATAGAGTTTCTTGCCGGCTCTTCTCTGTAGAGCAGCCTTCCGAACCGGTGGTAGTTTCGGCATGAATGTGAGTGAACGCAGGGATTGTGAGCGATCAGGGGAGATGGAGGGAAAGAAAGAAAGAAAGAAAAATATCTTTATCTCACAGGACACACAAAAAGACAATAAGAATATAACTTAATTAAAAAAATAATATATCCAAAAACTTTTTTTTTAAAACAGGGACTTTGCACAATTATAAAAGATTTAGTATATCTGCATGTCCTGCCGAATAGGTCACCATCTCAGCATTAGCTGGGTTTCACCCAGCGCTGATCTTCCGTTGGCAACCCTATTTGTGACTCACGGATGGGTATTGCAATGTATTGTGATCCCGCTGTGTAGTGTGTGTGTGTGTGTGTGAGGGTTTGTGTAATAGATACATATTAAATTATTACCATAAATAAATGAATATCATAAAACGGTCAATATAAAAAATAAATAAATACCTAGACTTATTCAAAATGAAACTGTTGTTTAAGATTAAATTGCATGTAAGTATATTTGAAATATTAATAAATTTTCCTATTGTATAACTAATAAAATAAAAAATGTGGGTACTAATATTAAAAAAAATGATATAAAAATTGTAGGAATGAGGAGTTCTGTGTGAAAGGTGTGAATGTGGGTATGACGACTGATAGGTGTGTGTGGAGACTACCACCTAGTGTAGGACAGGGGCCGTAAGATGATAATGGTGTTCATAAATATGACTATTTATAAGAGTTTTGTGATGAAACCTACGTAAATAAAGTTCCTTTTGAGTTTGAGTTTGAATAAATAGAGAAAAACTCGGGTATTCTTGGACAGCTTGCTTTGGACTAGTTTGCTGTTGGTTTCGAGTGATGTAATAACGTGCGAGTGAATGAAAAAAAAAAATATTTCAACAAAAATATGAACCAACTAAATTACATTGAGCCTAATGAAATGTACGGTTTTCGTAATTAAAGAAATGAAAAGCTACGTGACGTGGTCTTTTGTGGCCTTAGATGATGATGATGATTCACCTATTTCAAGGTGAACATCTATATCAATTTTATCTCACATAACATAAAGTTTCCCTAAATCAATGAGAATACACTAACCCCTACTCTAAATTCCCAGATAGCAACCAAAAACGATTATAGTTGCCAACTTTAACGATAAAATCAATCGAGTTAATTCGATTATTCGCTCGCGGTACGCGATTTGAATTCGCTAACCGAATCCGAATAATTAAACCATTCATTTCGGTTAAGTGTATCGATAATGATAAAGTGTGATTTATTTGAGGTTGAATTAGTATGTTATGGGTGGGTTTAGATTTATTGACGATATTTGAAATATTTCATTGCCTCGTTGGTCTAGTGGTTAGATGTCCCGCCTTTGGATCAACGGGTCCCGGGTTCGATTCCGGGGTCGGGCAAGTGTCTTTATCTAAACCAGAGGCATTACATGTTTACACTAGTGAATTACAATCCACACTAGTGAATTACATGTTTTCAAACTACCCCGCGATACAGGCTATAAATAGAGCAGAGGTTTCGTTTTAAAAAAATGACGATTTATTTAGATTGCCAAGTTGTCAAAATTTGACAAAAATATTTATTTATTAATTACTTTTTTGTACATAAAAAAATACATACAATTCAATTGTGTAATTTGATTTTGACGATATGGATGTTGTCTGAAATAAATAAAAAAGCTAAAGCATACAAATACAGGGGTCTAGGCTCCGAATATGAATTTGTCCCATTCGGTGCCCGGACCCTTGGTCCATGGGGTCCTAGCGCTATAAGCCTTTTTAAGGAATTAGCAAAAAGGTTAATCGACATCACAGGAGACCGAAGAGCTGGTAGCTACCTCGGACAAAGAATCAGTCTAACGATTCAAAGGGGGAACGCTGCCAGTATCTTCGGAACCTTGCCTAAAGGGACTCCTTTAAATAATATTATATTTTAGTATTTAAGTTTTGGGTTAATTGGTATTTTTAGTCTTGTTTTATTACTAAGTAAGTGTTTATGTAAGAACAATTATTATTATAGTAATACATTAAATCAATTTCGTACATTTAAGCGACCTTATCGCTAACAAGCGATCTCTTCCAGGTAACCCTGCGGCGTACGAAGCAACTACGATACTTGATCAAGTACATCAAGGAGATAATTACATTATGATTACAGTTTATTGAGAAGGTTTTGTGGAATAGAACTAGGGCTAGCCTACTTCCAGTGTCGCTGTGGCGTGCAATTTTTGGCACACCCTGTATATTAAATCAATAAAAGAAATATAACACACTCCCATGTATTTGACACACACGCATTATATTGAATTCCACAATGAAGAATGACAGCGGATATCTCCTGCTTCACGTGCAACCGTCGAATTTAATTTGACTGAATTGAGAAATTTGTTAGTTTTCTCTTAAATTAAAGTTTTATTAGTTCTAGTTATAGTATATACAGTTATTAAGTAACTAAAAACTTACTAAACCTAGAAATAATATTAATATGCGACGCGGCGTCGCACGGGTGCAATGATGAACATCTAAATTTATCAATGTTTCCCTACTATATTATGAATGTATTATACATATAAACCTTCCTCTTGAATCACTCTATATATTAAAAAAACCGCTTCAAAATCCGTTGCGTAGTTTTAAAGATTTAAGCATACATACGGACGGACACACGACATCGACTTTGTTTTATAATTTGTAGTGATGATAGTGATAGTGAGTAGTGATTATGATAGTGATGATAGTCATAGTGATAGTGAATATTGTAATTTTAATTTTAGGCTGCTGGTTAAACCGTCAATTTAAAAGGCAAGCATAACCTAGTTTTAGTCGTCCATAAAACACTCAGAATTTGTCGACGCTATGTCCCTATCTATTCTAAGTAAGAGGCCGAACGATGAATTATGAAAAAGAAAATAATTTAATCACTATAAAGACATATTCGCATCATCCCTTAAATTATAACTAATTCGCAAAACACATAACCTATGCTTAGTCGAAATTACTCAAAATTTTAAACAAATTGAATCAAATTTGCCTCACGAAGTGACTTTATGACTTTTAGAGTAAAAATATGGCGTCGTTAGCCGAAAGGCAAATAATATTCGGAACGTCTGCGCGACAGTAAATGTTGATAAGACAGTACCTAATATTGCTTTTTTGTCTTGAAACGGGCATTATATTTCTACCCACTGCTGAGTCAGGCGTATTTCCAATACATGGAGTGTAATTAGCCTACTGTGCCCCACTAACCAGACGGTTTGGCACAAGGATTCCTGAATCAAATTTTTCTTCTCTTGCAGCTAGGTTTTCAGTGAATTCCTTTCAGTCGCTCTTACGACACTCTTAGGATGGAATATTACGTATTCTAAATCAATCACCAAAAGAACTTGCTCTCATTATCCTGTTTAGTGCTAATTGTAAAAATGTCCAATAATTAAAAAAAAAAGCAACTATGGGGTTTGCTGGCTTGCCGGCTCTTCTCTGTAGAGCTGCTTTCCGAACCGGTGTAAGTTTCAGCATGACTGTGAGTGGACGCAGGGATTGTGAGCGATCAAGGAAGATGGAGGCATTGTAGGTGTGAATGTAGGTGAATGTAGGTATGACGACCGATAGGTGTATGTGGAGACTGCCATCTAGTGTGGGACATGGGCCGTAATATGATCATGAAATTTATAAATATGACGATTTAGAGTTTCGTGATAAAACGTAGTAAAACGCAAAAGGAACTTTATTTATGTAGAATAAAGTTCTTTTTGCGTTTGACTACGTTTTCTTACATAATGATAATCCGCGTAACGTAGCTAATACTACTACCACTACTCAGCCCATACGTTACCCACTGCTCAATTGGGCCTCCTCCATTTAAAAGGGCAAATAACCTACTATGCCACGCTACCCAGACGTGTTGGCACATGGTTTCGTATTGAGTTTCTCTTGCGGAAAAATTTTTGGTCAAGTCATTTCTTATCGTCGACTCTGACTACACCTTTATGATGGAATGGGGTGATGAGACAATATATCGTCGCTGTCAAACCAAAATCTGTTATGTGCACTTTTTGAGATTTTCGTATAGTTCACAGCCCTATCAACCGTATAAAAAAAACTGTTATATGTCTATGAGCACTGTAGGACGATCTACGACCACTTTTTAAAATATGCTATGTGCCGTGTGGTAATAGATTTAAAATACATATTATGTATTTTAAATCTGTTACCACACGGAGAATTTGAGAGTTTTTATGGTGGTAGCCAACACTCTACCACACTAAAAACTCAATTAAATTCGGTTCATCTGTTTGTTGTCATCTATAAACGTCATACATCAAAAATATCCTATTCTGCGTTCAATGTTGTTTTATTGCAATAACAATATTTACTGTGACGACATGGCGCGTGTGACGATATTTTAGCGAAATTAATTTTTGAGATAAAGTTTTTTGACGTGAAACGATCCATTTTTATTATCATTGTAAAGTTTATGTTTTGTTTTTTTACAACGGTTTTTACGCTACGTGTAAAATAACGAATGACGTAATCAAAATTTATGGCTGTCTCGTTCGATACTGTTCATAAAATGCTCTTTCTCCCTCTATTCGTCACTGACATTCATGACTGGATACAGGACCACCACCATGTTGTAATTTTTGTTAAATTGCTGCCTCTTACCTTTTAATTTAAGGCTCTTTAGACTCTCCGACCCACAGAAAGCAGAGGCGTGTTCTCATATGATCGGTATTGTCAATTTCGAACAAATAATAAATAAATAAATATCCTTGGACATTTCACACAACGCCATCTCGTCCTAAGCTAAGTAACTTAATGTTTGTGTTATGGTAACGAAATGGATGATAAACTACTTATAATATATTTTTTTGTTGAAAATACATACATTATTATAGATAGAAAACACCCACACCCGGAACAAATACTTGTAGGTCGTACAAATATTTCTTCAGTGCGGGAATCGAACCCGCGACATGCTGCGCAGCAGTCGATCGCGCAACCACTGTGAATTGTGCACTGAACTATCAGTGCGGTGGGGTTTAGAATACCTAGTATTACCACCCCATTCCATACTGAGGGTGTCGTAAGAGCCGACGAAAGGAAATGATAAGGCTGGAAACCCAGCCGCAAGAGAAGGAAAACTAGATCCGATGCCCTATCCCGACTCGTTTGGCCAAGCATGGCAAGGTAGGCTAATTACCATCGATGTTGCTGGAGGAGGCCCGATTTAGAGTGGGATATGTGCTGAGTGAAGAAGTTAGATTGTTTTACATTAACTCAAATCATATGTCATTAAGACACCTTCGAACCAAAAACAGAGGTTCAACATCAATCTTGTAACACTCCTACTGTTTGTCGGGGATGAAAAAAGCAATAAAAACATACAGAGCAAACTCACCAGTATTCGCATTAAGTATAAGGTCCCACGAGTACACCAACTCAAGTTTGGACCTTAGTAGTAAATCTTACATAGCTGAAGGAGAGTTCTTATAAAACAAACTGCGAACAAGGGCATTAAATTTCAATCACAACACAATATGGCGACCCAGTTCCGGATACCGACTTTATCCGTAAAGCAGGCTTTGGACGCACGACTTTCATGTGACCGACCCACTGCTAAGTCGCGGCTCCCCCAATTAAATGGAGGTAGATAACCCGTTTTCATAATACAGTTGTGTTGTTTGTAATGTGTTGACTCATTTAAAATACATTGTGTCACCACCCCATTCTATCCTGAGGGTGTTGTAAGAGACAACAAAACTAAATATATTAGTAGAATTCAGCAACAAATTAAATTCAACCTAAAACGCTTCAGAATACGACTGTATTTAGCTGTACTTAAAATACGCCTGCGTCGCTTTATGTCGCTCGCCGTCATTGTATTTCGTTGTACCAAATCTATAATACAAAAATGAATCGCAAAATGTGTTGGTAACCGCATAACTCAACAACACCTGGACCAATTTGACCAATTATTTTTTTAAATGTTCGTTGAAATTCAAGGATGGTTTTTACGTCGAGAAAAAAATTAATAATTGCCAGAAACCCCCTAAAAACCGCATTTTCCTTTTTCTCATACAAACGTTTTCTAACTAAAACGTAGAGACAATTTGAGCTTTATTGCTATTTTATAAAGTTCATATTAAATTACAACCACTCACTGTTGTCTAAGCAATGTAGGTGTGTTCCTAATGTCAAACAGTGCATTTTTTTGACAGGATGAAGTCTGTCGGGTCCGTTAGTACAGTATAAATAATACGCTGACCCTCATGAAGTTAGTGGATGCCCGATTCAGAAAAGGGTCAGTTATAGCCTGTCAATTAGTATCGTATCTTATCAAATATATAATACTAGCGACCCGTCCTAGCTTCGCACCGGTAGACATTTTTTTTCTTGCAATTAAAATAGGCTACATTCATCGGAGATAATGTAGCATTTAAATGGGGAAAGATTTTTTTAAATCGGTCCAGTACTTTTTGAGCCAGTTCGTTATAAACATACATACAAATCTTTCCTCTTTATTACACTGGTATAGTGTTTACCAGTCACCCCGTATAAGGGTAACTGTAACTATCCTTCATGAAGTTAGAGGATGCCCGCCACAGCAGAGGGTATTTTTTGACGACGATGTAAACGACTTTGAGGTTCAGTGCGGACCCAATCCTCATTTCAGTCGTGCGCTGAACAGCTGGACTTATTTCCCGTCCCGCTCGGCAGAATAGGTAATAAACTTCGATATTAGTTTTAGAGTGGCGTTCAAAAGTGTCAAGTTAGTTTGGAACATGTTATTGTGGGCCTGACGCGTACTAACTTGTCTGGCCCATAATGGAACTAATAAACTTATCCGGGTGACGGTTGTGTTGGGAAATTCCCCGGGCAGCTTATAGTGGTAGGTTAAAAAGCTGAGAGTCGCTCAATGAGAGCTACCGTTGGAGCTCTGCGTGATAAACTTGGGAATGAGGAAATAAAAATACCCTTGGACATTTCACACAACGCCATCTCGTCCCAAGCTAAGCAACTTAATGCTTGTGTTATGGTAACGAGATGGATGATAAACTACTTATATAATTATTTTTTTGTAAATACATACATATTATAGATAGAAATGACACCCAGACTCCGAGCCAGTGCCTCTGGTTTAGACAAAGACACTTGCCCGACCCCGGAATCGAACCCGGGACCCGTTGATCCAAAGGCGGCACATCTAACTACTAGACCAACGAGGCAGTCGAAATGCGCAGAAGAACCAATGTGACGTAACTCAAAGAACTGCAATGCTGGAAGGAGTGTGCCACTTAACCCATCAAATGGATCAGCAAAGTGTTTGAGTCTTTGAGGGTGAGGAACACCATCCTCAGGGACACAAGGGGATGTACTTTTGTCGTAGAGCCTCAGTTCCAAGGAGTATCATTTCGTGTCTCCGAGAATATTGGAATCCTCGGTGTCGATATTTCCAGCAAGGTCCAATTTGGGAGTCATCTGGAAGGTAAAGCCAAATTGGCGAGTAAAAAGATGGGCGTTCTGAACAGAGCCAGGGGGTATTTCACGCCCGGCCAACGCCTTGCACTCTATAAAGCACAGGTTCGGCCGCACGTGGAATACTGCTCTCACCTGTGGGCAGGTGCGCCCAGATACCAACTCGATCCACTTGACTCCCTCCAAAGACGTGCTGTTCGAATCGTCGGGGATCCCAATCTCACGGACAGACTGGGGACATTGGAGCAACGGAGAGACTTCCCATCTCTCTGCGTGCTCTACCGTCTGTTTCACGGGGAGTGCTCCGAGGAACTGTTTGAAATGGTACCACCGTCACCTTTCTACCATCGTACAACTCGACATCGCAGCAGGGTTCATCCATATCACCTGGAAACGATAACGTCCAGCACGGTACGCTTCCAGCGATCATTCTTACCACGCACGTGCAGACTCTGGAATGAACTACCTGCGGCGGTGTTTCCCGAGCCTTACAACATGTCCTCCTTTAAACGAGGCTTAAAAAGAGCACTCACTTCACGGTAGGCAACGGCTTGGCTGTGCCCCTGGCACTGCCAAAGTCCATGGGCGGCGGTTAACACTTACCATCAGGTGGGCCGCTAGCACGTTTACCACCAAGAGCAATAAAAAAAAACTCACAGTGGCTGGGAGACTCCCACACACCTCCTGCTGGCAATATCCGGACTAGAGATTTAAACCCGGGTCAAACAAGAAAGAGGTACACAAGAGGCAAATCATACTTTATCTTTTTGATCCCTGTATAAGGGCCTCTCCCACAAAACATCTCAAAGCACGGTTTTGCGCGGAATGCATCATCGACACCCATAATTGCAGCCCATAAATGAACCAGTACTGAGTCAGGCGTCCTCCAAATGAATACAGGGAAATTAGCCTACAGTGCTATAGTAGCAATAATGGTAGGCACATGGTTTGTATCAAGTTTTTCTGCCCTAGCGATTTCCTCTTCTGTCTTCTTAAATCCAGCTTTTACACTCTGAGGGGGCGGTGATAGCAAGTATTCAAAATGTTCCACCACATGAACTTTTGTTACACAATGTATATCTGCCCAGTCGTTTGCTTTTCAGAACATAGCTAAATACTAAGGCAACAACAACAACCTTTTCAATAAAATTTAGTTAATTCTTTTGTGTGATAAAAAAATTTTTTTTTTAATAATTTGGAAAAGGGCATTTCTCTGAGGACGAATCTTGAGGATTTCTTTTGAGTTCTGCGCTACTAATCAGTCGCAAAGCCGCGGCCACCCATACATGATCCCCTTACAAAACAGCGATCTTTACGCCAACCTCTATCTAAGGTATAACATGTAGCGATTTTCTTTTAATTGCGAGCAGCAAATAGAATGATCCGTGCATGCTTCTGCCCTTTCTGGAATAGCTTAAGTCAATGCTGCTTTGATTGGTACCATTGCTTGTGCGAACGTCCGGAATTATGCAATTGCAAGCGTTTATCTGCTAAATTGGTGATGACATAATATGGTACAGAGACGTGGTCGCTCACTATAAGCTACATCAAAAGGCTAAAAATTACCCAAAGGGCAATGGAGAGGCTTATGCTCGGAGTTTCCCTGCGAGATCGAACAGAAATGAGGAGATACGCAGGAGAACCAGAGTTACAAACGGGCAATGGGCAAGGCACATAGCTCGCAGGACTGACGACGAGAAGTCCTCGGTGGTGACCGCGTTCCGGAAGTGGGGAATGCGTTCCGGAAAGCACATTGCTGGTAGGCCACCCACACGGTGGACCGACGGATGGTTAAGGTCGCTGGAAAACGATGGATGCGGATGGCTCAGGACCAGCCTTCGTGGAAATCCTTGGGCTAGGCTTCGCGGAAGCCCATGTGCAGCAGTGGACGTCTTTTGGCTGTAATGAATGATGATGATCTGCCGAATTTACAAGTTGCATCAAAAGCATGTGTGCGCCGACACTATAGTATTAGTAAGTTATTTTACAAAAACTGCCAACATACAACCACAGCCACGTTAATTGTCCATTTGTACTGCACTGAATTTGCAAGTTTGAGTCCTTGCAGGTTAGGTTACCGTTTCAGCTGTTCCGTGGCTAGGTGTCCATAATTTAAACATCCTGACTTCATCAATACTTCGCAACGCAAAGATAGTTGCAGATATCATTCAAAGACTTATTTAAGGCAGTCTATATTAGCACTGAAAGCTGACCTAAACAAACATCCCTGTTGTCCCACTGGATGGATCTCAAACTTGCTAAGTTACCTTCAGGCTTACATAAATAATACAAAATCCGTGTGGTGACGGATTTAGAATACAGTGTCACCACCCCATTCCATCCTAACGCAAGGCCGAAAGCCGCAAGTGAAGGAAAACTTGACCCACCTGACCAGCGATCTCCTCAATCATATTAAAGAGAAGTAATCAATCCATCACATATCGCTACCGCTCAGAGTATTTTAATGATCATGACAACTAACAAAACCAAAGCCCGATCACCGGTAAAGAAAGAAGTTCATCACGGAAAAACCTCTATTTCGGAAAGTTTATGACTTGCACCAAAACCGAAATCCTTCATATTATTGGGGCTATAAGTGGCAGTGAAGGATACTTCCTGCCCCATGACAAATCAAAACGTGACTTTTGGTGATTTTCTATTGGCATGGAGCGACGATGGAGCAAGAGAAAGGGAAGGGAAATAGTAATGAGACCCTTTTGAGCTCAATCCGAGACACTCATTCCTTTAAATAAAAAAATGTATCGGGGTTTCCTAACACATTTTCATAAGACAGTCCGTATGGTGACGGATTTAGAATACATAGTCTCATTACCACATTCCTTCAGTGACGGATTAATAAGAATACATAGTGTGACCATCCCATTCTATCCTGACGGTGTCGTAAACCGACAAATTGAAATGACAAGGCCGGTAACCTAGCGCTAGATTGCCCCATGTCACAACTGAAACTAAACCCTGTGCCAACCCGTCTGGCCAGCGTGGCACAGTAGGCAAATTACCCTCCCTGTGATGGGAGGAGGCCCGATTTAGCAGTAAGTCATTTATGGGCTAAAACATTTTGACAGACACATGGCAACAGAGAATCGTCAAATTTATCTTCTTTTTTTATTCGCCTATTTCCCAATTTCAACGGCGTCAGCGGCAGTTCAACCTGATTTTGCTAACTGCCAGTATTTTCAACCGACTTTAAAAAGATTCTCAATTCAATTGTATTTTTTTTTAATTTAATTGAAATTCCTGAGTCGCGGGCGCAGCAGGGGGCAGTTTACAAACATGAAATTCAAAAATGACACCGAGACTCAGAGCAAGTGCCTCTGGTTTACACAAAGTCACTTGGCTGGCCCCAAAATCGAACCCGAGACCCCGTATTCCAAAGGCGGCGCATCCAACCCCTAGAACAACAAGGCAGTCACAACAGTCTAATATACAAAAGAGACGTTGCCTGTCAAACTGTCTCCTAGCTCGCACCCTGTAGGAGAGTGAGAAGGAGGTACGCTACTCTTCTGTTCTGCGCTTTTAATAATTTTTCGTGTTCACTTTGGCATGAAAGATAATGAAGGGTCAGAATATAAAATTTCCCCACCGCACGCTGGGAAAATACGCCTGTTGTAAAAGTCAACAAAACCCAGCTTGGTGTTAGGAACGAATAGTTCGCCCGGCTAGCTACCACCCTCACATCTAAGTCCGGCGCCAAGCAGTTTTACTGTGTTCTTTCGTATGTATGTGAGAGCTGGAGCCGGTCATGCGTTGCTTTCCATCACGCAAGCCTTGGATCAAAGGCATTCAAGTAATCATAATCATCATCATCATCATTTCAGCCAAAAGACGTCCACTGCTGGACATAGGCCTCCCCCAAGGATTTCCACAAAGGCCGGTCCTGGGCCGCCCGCATCCACTGCTTTCCGGCGATCTTAACCAGGTCGTCGGTCCACCGTGTGGGAGGCCTACCAGCACTGCGCCTTCCGGAACCCCCCCAATGAAAATGATTCAAGTAATAGGTACAAAAAATACCTAAAAGCTTTAACGAGCGCGAATCGCTAACAAGGATCAGAAATAATATCCTTACTCCATGACAGGGACACGTGCCCAATTAGCGCCTACGTAGGCAATCGGAAAACTGAGTGGGCGAATTGAAAAAAAAAAAAGCTATGAGCCTGGCGTGGAACGCCTGGGAGATGTGAAACATCGAAATAATGATTTACACGTAGTATGCTAAAAATTACCCGTGACGAGTTTAGAATATATACATACATACATACATATAATCACGCCTCTTTCCCGTAAGGGTAGGCAGAGACCACTTCTTTCCACTTGCTACGATCCATACATACTTGTTTCGCTTCGTCCACTTTCATTATTCCCTTCATACATGCTCTTCGGTTTAGGGTACTCTTGATCTGGCCTTTTTTCAAGACGTCCGTGATTTGGTCTTGAAACGTCCGCCTATGTCTTCCCCTTCCAACACTTTCATTCACACTTGCCTTATACACTTTTTTCGTCAATCGTTCTTCATTCATTCTCTCGACATGGCCAAACCATCTCAGCATACCTTTCTCAATTTTTGTCACTACATCTTCTTTCAGAATCTAGAATATATCGACGTAGGAAAACGTATTTGCTGTAGCCTCAAAACACGAAATGTTCAGCAGAGCCAAAAAACATTTCACTCATCCTGCCAAAATGGCGTAAGCAACAAATGCATCAAATATACTGGTTTTTGATAGACTTACAGCCAAGACCATATCAATATTTTTTAAAAAACTTACGGCGTAAGTGATTTTTATTCGTAGTTAAAATTATGAGAGTCTGACCAATCGACGTAGAATTTTTTGCTGATCAAAATGAAGTAAAAAACGAATTTTCGATTTTTTTAGGCTTACAGCAAATACTTTTTTCTACGCCGATATAGAGGCACCACACCATTCCATCCTGACGGTGTCGTAAAAGCTGACACAAGGAATTGTCAAGGCTAAAAACGTAGCTTATTATCCTCCTTGTTGTGGGAGGAGAGCCAATTCAGCAGTGGGTAATTTATGGGCTGAATAGTTGCAGTATGATTGTAGTATTAGACTGTTGAAAGAATTATTGGAATCGATCCAGTAGTTTTTGAGTTTATTCCTTACACACATACGTGCACTCAAATACTGCCTCTTTATAATATTGTAGTAGTGAACTAATAACTATTACTTACACACACACTTACACCTCAACAGATCAACCCAGATCTCCCGATCAGTGTGTAAGTGTAGTCACGTGACCAATTAGACATATTTACCGTCTGCAAGCCTGGTGGACCGATGACCTGGTTAAGGTCACCGGAAAATGATGGGACCGGCTTTTGTGGAAATCCTTGGTGGAGGCCTATGTCCAGCAGTGGACGTCTTGTGGCTGCAATAATGATAATGAAATGACGTAAGGTTGTTAAAATAACTTAGTTACTTTTCAGCCCATAAATGACCCACTGTTGAGGCGGGCCTCCTCCAATTACTTGGAGGGTATTTAGCCTACTGTGCCACGCTGGCCAAACGTATTGACACAGGGTTTTGTTTCAAGTTATCTTTCTCTTGCGGCCAGCTCTTCAGCCTTGTCATTTCCTTTTTCCAGCTTTTTCGACAACCTCAGGCTGGAAACGGGTAGTGACAATAAGTATTCTAAATGACTCACAACTCACTTGCTAGTCATTTATGGGCTATAACGACTATTTTGACTTATAAGATACTAGCGACCCGCCCCGGCTTCGGGTGCAATGATGAACATCTAAATTTAACAGTGTTTCTCTACAATATTATGGATGTATCATACTTAAAAACCTCCCTCTTGAATCACTCTATTTAATAAAAGAAACTGCTTCAAAATCCGTTGCGTGGTTTTAAAGATTTAAGCATACATAGGGACGGACAGACGACAGCGACTTTGTTATATACTATGTAGTGATTAAAACAGTGGAGCATAATGTTTGTGAAATTTCTCTCAACGGTCCCATAGCCCGAGGTGTTTCAAATACAACCCGACGACACGGTTGGCGCAGTGGTTGAGCGACCGACTGCTGCGTAGCATGTCGCGGGTTCGATTCCCGCACGGAAGAAATATTTGTACGACCTACAAGTATTTGTTCCGGGTCTGGGTGTTTTCAATCTATAATATGCATGTATTTATAAAAAAAATGTATATAAGTAGTTTATCATCCATCTCGTTACCATAACACAAGCATTAAGTTGCTTAGCTTGGGACGAGATGAGGTTGTGTGAAATGTCCAAGGATATTTATTTATGTCCAAGGATATTTAAATCCGTGCAGGCCATGCCGCAGACAGTAGTTAGTGAGGCTTGTAACCTCTAAGAAGAAAGCCATCGGTAATTAATTTATACCTGATATTAAATTTAACATTATTCAAACGGACTAAGAAGGATTAACAGGGTTTTTGGTCCAACCTTCGGGCTGCCTCAGGGACCATAAAAACCACAAGACTGTAGTCCAAGCTCCCTCTACCCCAAAGCCTACATTGTAATATTAATTTACAAAACACTATTGTTATTAGATTTCATAAGTATCATCATCGGCCATATTAGTCCACTGCTGGACCGCCCCTAAAGAGCGCCATAGCGCCCTGTCTTCAGCTTGACGCATCCAGCTGCTGCCCGCAACCTTTCGCAGATCGTCGCTCCATATAGCAGAGGGCCGGCCCACGCTACGAATGCCGATTCGCGGTCTCCACTCAAGAACTCGTCTCTCAAGAACCCCAGCGGTTGTCGGTTCTTCTACAGATATGACCAGCCCACTGCCACTTCAGTCTGCTAATTCTCTGAGCTATGTCGGTGACCTTGGTTCTTTGTCTTATCACATTTACTTTCTCACATTTATTTTTGCGTTATTTTATTTATTTATTTATTTATTTAGTTATTTAGGATTTCCAACAGGGAATACAATACACATTCACAAATAATAGATTAACAATACAAATTATTTTGTTTCCCTAATTAAAGGAAACCACATCATTGACATAAAACATAATACAATTAAACTGAAATGAAATAAAGAGATATTCGAACATAAATAAAATTATGAAATAGTGATAATTTGAACAAAAATATTAATATTATTACAAAACAAATTGACAGATTAGAATAATATATATGGTCTTGGGTATCGTGCACTCTAGTTCCTTCAGCGAATAACATTGTTTAAGTGTGTTCGGATTAAGTTTTTATACCTGCCTAAGGAATTGGAAAAAATATCTAAGTCTCTCGAAGAACTGGAAAATGTGTTGTATTGGTGGGTCATTCGGGAAATAGGGGAATGCATGACTAGATTTGTGCGGTATCGCGGGATTTTGAGGAGGGGTTGGGGCTGGCGTGGGATTCGAGAAGGGACGTTAATACAGAACCTGCTAAGTAGATCTGGACAATCTAAGCCATAATTGAGAGTCTTAAATAAGAACGTTAGATCAGCAACGGTACGGCGGGCTTCAAGAGTCATTAGTCTAAAATATTTTAGTTTATCGGTATATGACCTGTTGCTCCGTTGGCCGAACCGATAGTTTAAATGATGTGCGAGCCTCTTTTGTACTCTTTCAATTCTGGATATGTGTATTTGATATGATGGATTCCATACAGTGCTACAATACTCCAAGTGACTCCTAACGAAGCTGTTGTATAATAACAGCATTGTGGATGGGTTTTTAAATTCGACAGATGATCGCAAGACAAATCCTAGTGCCCGGTAAGCTGAGTTTATAATCTTATCTATATGACATGTGAAGGTGAGCTTACTGTCTATATGGATTCCTAAATCTCGAATTGTTGTTACTTCCATGAGGGCATTTCCCTTAATATGGTAAACCGATTGTATTTTATTCCGTTTTCGGGTGAATTTAATATGTTGGCACTTGGAATTGTTTAAGTACATATTGTTATTGGAACACCATTGTAATAATCCATCAATGTCTGCTTGTAGTAAGGCGATATCAGATTCGCTGCGTATAATACGTATAATTTTTAAATCATCTGCAAAAAGGAACGGAGTGGAATACTTAAATACTTCCGAAATATCGTTTATGAAAATGTTAAAAAATAATGGTCCCAAGTTTGAGCCTTGTGGTATGCCAGAAGTAGCCAAGACAGGGTCCGATTCAGTTCCGTCAATCACTACGGGGGAATTTCTGTTATTGAGATACGACCGACACCACTTCAGCACATCGCCTGAGATACCTAAAGATGACAGTTTTTCCAGAAGCTTTATGTGGTTAACCTTGTCAAATGCCTTCGAGAAATCCGTATATATAGCGTCCACTTGCATACCCTGGTCAACCGCAGTCATTAATTCAGTGATAAAAGTTACAAGGTTCGTATTTGTCGACTTTTTCGCAAGGAAGCCATGCTGATTTGCGGAAAAATAGTTTTTGACTTGGTCATATAGCTTCGTATACACGAGCGTCTCGAAAACCTTAGACAAGGTACAAAGTATTGAAATCGGACGATAATTTGTTATCATATCACGCTTGCCACCTTTGTGAACAGGTACTATTTTAGCCCTTTTCCAAACATCAGGAAATACGCCTGTTCGTAGAGAGGTATTGTAGATATAGGCTAGAGGAGAACACAAGAACTGAGCACATTTTGACCAGAATAGCGGAGGTATATTATCAGATCCCGCGCCTTTGAACCTGTTGAGTCCGGAAAGTTTTTTAGCGACTGCTAAGGGATCTATTGAAAAATCGTTAATTGGTAGAACGGGAATTGATGTAACACTTAGATTGCTATTGACTGCGTCATTTGCTGTATCATATACCGAAGAAAATTGCTTTGCAAATAAATTAGAGATGTCTTTACTGTTCTGAGCTTTTAAATTGCCGAGAGACATTTCAGAAGGGTACGATGAATTAGATTTCTTAAGATTTTTAATGTGTGTCCAAAAGAATTTAGGATTACCTTTTATTTTGTTTTCTATATCGATAATATAATCATTATAACATTTTTGAGTTAAAATTTTGCAGTCTTTTCTAAGATAATTAAATTCTATTTTATCTAAAGGATTACTGTATTGTTTGAATCTTTGGTGAATCTTCCTTTTTTGATGGAGTAGTTTTATTAACTGATTGGAATACCAAGGTGGGTATTTACCTTGTTTAGTGGTTGATGTAGGAACATATTTCGCTATTACGATTTTAATAACCTCATAAAACTTATCAACCATCTCGTTAACATCGCTGCATAATTGGAATTTGTGGTTCCAATCAGTTTGATCTAGTACTTTAGTAATGGCTTCGTAATCAGCTTTATTGAAATTAGGTTTCGTAATTAATTTGGGCTTTGGTTTTAATAATATAGGCAGGCCTATCAGTATTTCAAAGGCAGGGTGGAATTTGTCCAGTTCTCTTATTGGCTCAAGACAATTAGTTATTAGGACTTGCTCAACATCCGAGAGTACTAAGTCTAAAGTTTTATCTTGATTATTTTTTATCCAATTGCACTGCTTAAGGTTATTCAACGAAATGAAATCAAGTAATATGTTTTTAAGGTGACCTGTGCAATTTACAGAAGCTGAACAGGATTCATTGCTGTCATCATATACCCAATCAATACAACTCAAATTAAAGTCACCGGCAATGAGCGTGGAACTGCTTGGCTTAGATTCTAATACCAAGTTACAATGATTAATAAAATGCTCTAATACTTCTTTTAATTTTTTTAATAGAATAACACGATCAAAAACGTTAGTAATATACAAGGCAATGTGCAAGGATAGTGATAACTTAAGACAGCATCATATTTATTATCTGAAATCAAACACTTTTAAAGAGAGTGATGAAATAAATAAAATCAAGACTTGTAACTTTAATATGACTGTTTATTTAGACTTAATACAATTATTATAGTGCACACGCGCAATGACTTTTCAGTAGAAGGGGCGATGATTAGTTAACAAGCGTACATAGAAACTATGAATTGCTAATGTAGTTTTGCTAGGCGTTCGTCTGCGTTTGTCTCAACATTCTCTCCTGAACGCAGACCCATTATTCTGCTGAAAGCTTCATGTTTCGGTCTATGCAGTCCTTTGGTCAGAATGTCAGCAGCCATGTCTTGAGTCCTTTGATATTTTACTAGGACTTGCTTGGCAGCAATCCTCTCTCTGACAAAGTGGTATCGGACATCTATGTGCTTGCTCCGTTGACGGTAATTTTCGTTTCCTGAAATGCTAATAGCACTTTGATTATCACAGTTTATGACAATAGGAATAGTTGACAGTTCGGGCCAGAAGTTTTCTTCTAATTGTTTCAGCCAAAGTGCTTCTTGAACGGCAGATGCCAGAGACATATACTCAGCCTCTGTACTGGACAAGGCTATAGTTGGTTGTTTTTTGGAACACCAACTTATGGCAGCACCCTGAAAATTAAATAGATATCCTGTGCAGGATCTACGGTCTTCATAATGGCTGGCCCAATCTGCATCGCAATAGCCTTTAATATTACCATCTAAAGTGCCATCATATGTCAATTTATAGTTGATAGTGGCATTTAAATATCTTAAGACTCTCTTCAGTGTGGTCCAATGCTCTATAGTAGGTTGGCCATTATACCTACTTAATGAATTTACTATATATGCTATGTCAGGTCTTGTCCCTTGTGACAAGTACAAAAGGCATCCAATTGCTTCTTGATAAGGTATGTTTCTCAATATTTCTTCTTCATTTTTAGCCTTCTTTAACTGAACATTTGGGTCACATGGAGTCCAGATCGGTTTACAGTTATTCATACCAAAACGATCAAGTATTTTGTTAATATACATTGATTGATCTAGTGATATTTCATTTTTCTCATGTGTTATTCTGAATCCAATACATTGTTTTGCTTTTCCAATGTCTTTCATATTAAAACTATCTTTAAGCCTTCTTTTTGTTTCTTCACCGGTTTTAGAATTATTATAAAATAAGAGCAAATCGTCGACATACACTGAAATGAATAAAATGTCATTTTTGTTTAATATTCGAAAATAAATGCAAGGATCTAGTTTTGATCGCTTCATGTCCATTTCTAATAAAACGGAGTTTAACTTTTTGTTCCATTGCCTACTGGCTTGTTTCAGGCCATAAATAGCTTTATTCAAATGACATACTTTCTCTCCTCGATCAAAATTGGGTGGTTGTGACATATATATATCTTCATCAACTTCCCCTTGCAAAAAAGCTGTAATGGCATCCATTTGATAAATATCCAGATTGTATTTTGCAGCCACACCTATTAGATATCTGATAGATGTATATCGTACAACAGGTGCATATATTTCATTATAATCAATTCCTCTTTTCTGTTTGTAACCCTTAATTACAAGTCTAGCCTTATAACGAGTTTGTTCTCTATTTTCATTCATCTTACGTTTGAAAACCCATTTGCATGGAATAACTTTCTTCCCATCAGGTAAGTCTACTAAAGACCAAGTATTGTTATAAATTAGAGAATTATATTCCTCATTCATGGCCTGTTTCCATTCATCAGATTCATTGCTTTGAAGAGCTTCTTCTAAGGACTGAGGATCATCATTAAGAAAGCTTGATGTTGCCTCACCATTCATGCAAATGTATAAAGATGAAATTTCATCACTCGTTTGCAATTTTGCTTGCCGACGGGTTTTAATCAGTGTTGTGGTTTCAGGTGTATCAATACCCTCATTTGGTAAGTATGTCTCATCTAGTGGATCATCATATTCTATACTTGAAGTATCTGAAGTACTATTGCTCAGATCACTCGAAGGAGATTGTTCTTCCCCATTTGCATATTCATCATTTTGAGAAATTGTTTGTCCGTTTAACGGTAAGTACATTTGAGGTAATTTACTTTTATCATCATTATTACTTGTGTCCGTTGTTATATTAGTTTTATGTTTTTCTTGATTAATTTTTGTTTTTGTTTCAGGTGCTGAAAAAGAAGATGATTCTACTATTTTACTTTTGACACTTTCTTCGAGAAAAATTACATCCCGACTTATCACTGCTTTTTTATTTTTCATGTCTATAAAACGATAGCCCTTTGTGCAATCACTGTACCCAACAAAGATTAGCGAACGAGATTTCACATCTAATTTTTTTCGCTTTTCTTTGGGTATGTGTACCATGGCAGGACAACCAAATATTCTCATATTACTTAGATCTGGTTTTTGCCCAGTCCAGACTTCATGCGGTGTAATGTCTGACAGAGCATGTGTAGGTGAGCGGTTAATTATATATGCGGCAGTCGTTACAGCTTCCGCCCAGAAGCTATTCTGTAAAGCAGCATTAAAGATCATGCATTTTGCCCGTTCAATTAGAGTGCGGTTCATTCTCTCATTGAGACCATTTTGCTGTGGTGTGTATGGACTGGAGGTCTGATGCAATATTCCATTTTTCTTTAAGTAATTGCTGAAATTATGATTAACGTACTCTAATCCATTATCGCTACGCAAAATTTTGATCTTTTTATTTAACTCGTTTTCTACTCGATTTTTGTATTCAATAAATTTTTCTAACACTTCTGTCTTACTTTTAATAGTGTATACATAAACTTTTCTTGAAAAATCATCTGTAAAAGTAGTAAAATATCTGGCACCGCCAATCGAAGCAACTTGCATTGGGCCACATACGTCTGTGTGGACTAGCTCTAGCAACTCGCTTGCCCTGGAGCCATTGCTTGGAAAAGATTGCCTTGTCTGCTTACCTTCTAGGCAGCTTATACATACATATTTTTCTTTCTGAGATGATAATTGTACACCAGATGTGCAGTTAGGTAACTTGTGAACATCACTATAATTTAGATGGCCTAAACGTTGATGCCATAGATGTGTATTTGACTCTGCTTTTGCTGCCATAGCATACATTTTATTATTGTTTATATTTAGTCTGTAGGTATCATTTATGAGGTCTGCCGTAGCAACTTTTTGGTTATTTAAATTATATACTGAGCAGCCAGTTTCATTAAATGTTACTTTACAACCCGATTTTATTATTCTACTTACTGACAATAGATTTGTGGACAGCTTCGGTACATATAAAACATTCTTTACCAGGATATCACTACTACTGCCATCTTTGTTGCATATTTGCAAAGTAACATCACCACAGCTTTCCACATGTAAAGTTTTACTGTCTGCAATTCTGATTGTGGATATGGGCGGTGTTGTTGAATTTACTAATAAATCCTTGTGCATTGTCATGTGCATTGAAGCACCTGAATCAACATACCAATTTATACAATCATTCAATTGCATGGCAGAGAACGCTGCCACAAAACCTTTGTTGTTATTATTTTCTTTGTTTTCTGATTTATTTTTCAAAAACCAGCAATGTTTACCAAGGTGCCCATACTTGTTGCAATTAAAACATCTTGGGCCTTTTGACTTTGACTGATGCTTTGTGTTTTTAAACTTTCCTTGAGTATTTTTATAACTTGTGTATAATGCGGAAGTGTCTGATGAAACTTTTATTTCCTGTAAAAGTTTAGTTTTAATCAAGTCTGCACTTATTGTTACACCTGAGCTTTCAATACCCATGATCATTGGTTTATATTCACTGGGTAAACCTGCCAGCATCAAAGTCCCGAGCCATTCATCGTCAACACTGAATCCAATATTTCTTAACTTATGAGCTGAGCTCATGATTTTGTTGACGTAGTCTTCTACACTTGTGCTTGTTTCCAGATTAGTGTTAATTAAGTCTCGCAATAAACCAACTTTCCTTAACAAACCAGAGTCTTGAAATGCCTGTGATAAGTTATCCCAAACTTGTTTTGCTGTCTCGGCATCCTGTATATGTATATAATTTATCGGATCAACCAATAATATTAGTTTTGACTTGGCCTTTTTTTCTTTCTTTGGATCATTATTCGTACCTTTGACACACTCCCATAAATCATCAAGTTCCAAGTATGCTTGCACAGCAAAACTCCAGCTTGTCCAATTATCTCGGCCAGCAAGTTTTTCAATTGGTATCATAGGACCGTTTAATGCCATTTTTATCAAATAATCACAGCTGAAATAAAAAAAACTTCGGCGACCGAATGGACAATTTTTAGGTTATATGTATTTTTGATAAAAATCTACTTGATTTATTTTTACTTTTACTATATAACACTATACAGGCAGGGAGAGGCCCATAACCTGATGAAATAAATAAAATCAAGACTTGTAACTTTAATATGACTGTTTATTTAGACTTAATACAATTATTATAGTGCACACGCGCAATGACTTTTCAGTAGAAGGGGCGATGATTAGTTAACAAGCGTACATAGAAACTATGAATTGCTAATGTAGTTTTGCTAGGCGTTCGTCTGCGTTTGTCTCAACAGAGAGTCTCTCCCGTCCTCACGGCTACTGCGAAACATTTGAAACAGCAGGAATAATAAGTAATGTAAAATACTTGCGATATACACACTAATAGTATTTTCTTTCTCGCGCGGCTAAGTGATCTGCCTTTTGTGCAGCTTTAGTCACCTCTTACGACACCCTCAGTATAGTATGAGTTTGTGAATTTGTGAATCCGAAATCCTATACCTTTCGTAACGTATTTCATACAAATTTAAACAAAAAGCCGTTACTGTCTATTGTACACCACCGATGCCAGCAAGCAACCTTACGTAAGTTCCCGTTCATATTTAAGTATATTTGTAAAATGTATGATCACTACATATTATAAAATAAAGTCGCTGTCGTCTGTCCGTCCCTATGTATGCTTAAATCTTTATAACTAAATCAAATCAAATCAATTTATTATCATAAGCAACGGATTTCGGAGCGGTTTCTTTTAATAGATAGAGTGATTCAAGAGGAAGGTTTATATGTGTTATAGATCCATAACTATGTCATGTAGTTTCTCCCGCGATCACGACTGCTGTAAATCATTCGAAACGTTCGGGAGTAAAATAATGTAATATACCGCACACGCGATAAATTCGTTGAAAAGTGTTTAATTTAAATTTACAATTTATATTATATACATTCCTCTTTCTGCGTCAAGACGAACGGTTGTGTGTTCGAGCAGTAATTAGCTATTTGTTTATTAGTCTAGTAATAAAATTCTAATAACGACGTTATATCGTCGCAATAAAGTACAAAACACCATATACAAGGAATCGTAGACTGGTGTACCTGCACCTTCGTTGCTAGCGTCGATAGACGTAGTGTATCTACAGAGTAGGGTAAGGAAGAGAGACTACGTGTTAACTATGTTGAGATCACCTCAAGACAAGAAAGCCTCATCCCAGACCAATATTGACAGCTATTCAGGCGATGAAGAGGACCTTAATATAAGGAGAAAACGCAAGGTACGTCATGCCCCAGATGATTTACGAAAGTTAAAACTGCAACCATTAGATTCCTCTAGAGATATCAAGGATTTGCTGATTTCAATGAAAAAGGATCACGATGAGAAGTTTAATAAGTTAAACGAAATGATAAAGGACTTAAAAGGACAAAATGAGGAGCTTCTAAATTACAACTATAACCTGCAAAATGTTATCGAAAACACAAATACCATGTTTAAAGAAATAAAGCAGAAGTATGAATCATTGATTTTAGAACATGCAGAAACTAAAGCAAAAGTTACTGAATTGGAATTAACAGTGGAAAACATCAATAGGAAACAATTATTAACAACTATCGAAATTAAAAACGTTCCTGTAAAATCAGAAAAAGAATCCAAAGATGTGGTGACCAATTTACACAAGATCATAAATACGCCGAACAGTTCAGAAGATATTCGACAGGTCTACAATAGAAAACTGAAAGGAAATAATTTGATTATAGTAGAATACCAGACTGAGAAATCTCGCGATACAGTGTTGAAAGCCATTAAGGCATACAATAACAAAAGGGCGAACAATGAAAAGCTGAACACTAACACATTAGAGTTTGCAGGGGAAAAGACTCCAGTTTATATTTCAGAGTCAATAACACCACTTGCAAGAAAACTATATTATTTGGCTCATCAATTAAAAAAGACTTCGGTCTATCGTTTTTGCTGGATTTCCAAAGGAAAAATATATTTAAGGAAAGAAGAAGGTTCACCAGCTATACAAATAAAATCTGCAGAGCAAATTGCATCACTACCTAATGCAACCTTTAAGACAACTGACAAGGATGGTATTGTTGATTGACTATATCTAGTAATCATAGTTATTAGGGCTCGAATAAGTTACATAACGTTTAGTAGTCCATTGACTAATAACTATATTTCCGGTTTTGGATATGTTTTTTTATCTTTTCAATGTTTGCACTCATTTATTTCTTTTACTACTAATCAACACACACACAACTCTATGAAGACAAAATTATTTCCTTATGTCACTACACAACTTCTGCTTACCGTCCAATCTTTAAGATATCATATTTCCGGTCATCTTTTTAACGGATCCACAGACTTTACACTTGTATCATTGCGTCATGTCGCGGCTTTGCTTTCTATTAACTTAACGATTTTATGGAACATTGGCAGCCATGGCTAATATACATGTGATATCAGAAAACATTGATGCTACCATCAATGTTAGCAAAGCCGACATTGTAGATGCACCTGAACAGTGTAAGTCATTACTAAATTTATCAAAACCATCTTTTAACTTAATTACCCAAAATATAAGAAGTGTGACCAGAAATTTTGACGACTTTACAGTTCTACTAAATCGATTAGATATTTCTTATGATATGATTGTACTGACTGAGTCGTGGATTTCAGATGATAAAGTTATACCTAGCATACCGTACTATTCAAAGTTTTCAACTAAAACAACGTTCAATCAAAACGATGGTGTTGTGATATTTATTAAAGACAGTATTAATGCTACTGTTAATGAACCCAACAACTGTGTGGAGGCAAACTGCTTAATATCCACTATAGATAATGAATTAGTTATAATTAGTGTCTACAGACCACCGTCTTTCAAAAATTTAAACCCATTTTTACAGTCACTAGATAAAATTCTATATCAGTTAAGATTAGTTCAAAATGTTATTCTTGTTGGCGACATAAATGTTAATATTAAAGATGATAACTTAAACAGTACAGCAACGGACTATTTAAACCTACTTGCGTCATATGGTATGTTAGCTTCGCATAAATACCCAACTAGAAATAATAATTGCCTAGATCACTGTTTCATAAGAACGATGTGGTCAACCAGAACTATTGTATGTAATTCCACAGTGACAGATCATTATTGTGTAATGACGTCAATAACAAAACAAAACCCTAACATTGATTTGAAAACGGTTTGCAAAAGGACTGATTATGATGCGGTATTATCAGAGCTAAAACAAGTAAATTGGAACGAATGTTTTACCGTTAACGAACCCAACAATTCAATCAATATATTCACAGACATTGTCACGAGGACACTAAAAAAATTCACTGTCTCTTATAAGATATCACGGCGTAAGCATATAATTAAGCCTTGGATCACTGCAGGTTTATGTCGGTGCATACGGAATAGAGACAACTTACATAAAAAACTTCGTATTGATCCCCATAATGAAATGTTAAAGATAACATATAAACGTTACCGTAATACATGTAATAACTTACTAAAATCTGTGAAAAACAATTACTTTAAAAAAGAAATAGAAAACAATGAGAAAAATATAAAAAATCAATGGAAAATAATAAGAAAAGTTTGCAACCTACAGAGCAGTATAAAATCACCGTCAAGTTTACTTAGTTTAAAGGCTACACCACTCCTTTCATTGCACCACATAAATAATTATTTTGCTACAATTGGTAATGAATTGGCGGACAATATTCTTACAAGATTACAAACGGACGAGGTGAACCTTAGTAACAAAACTCCTTTAATAGAAAGCGATCCCCCCTTAAAATCATTTGTACTTCTTCCAACTGACGAAATTGAAATAAAAAACACAATTTTAAATTTAAAACCCACTTATTCTGCAGGATGGGATAACATTCCTTCAATTCTTATAAGAAACGGCGTTGATATATTTACAAGTCCTATAACAGCCCTGTGTAATAAATGTATAGAAAACGGGGTATTTCCGGATGCACTTAAAAAGTCGGTCATTATCCCCATACACAAATCAGGCGACAAGGATAAGATTTCAAACTACAGGCCAATTTCATTGTTACCTGTGGTCTCAAAAATTTTAGAAAAAATAATTAACGTGCGCTTAAAAAAATATTTAGAATCAATTAAATTCATCTGTGATAACCAATTTGGATTTCGAGAGGCAATGTCTACAAGTGACGCTATACAAACCCTGACGGCTGAGGTGGCAAATAACACAGATAGAAAACAAAAATCCTTAGGAGTATTCTTAGATTTGAAAAAAGCTTTTGACACCGTGTCGATATGCATCCTCCTGAAGAAAATGGAGGCTATCGGTATCCGTGGTCTACCTTTACGGTTATTTAAAGATTATCTTACGAATAGAAAACAATGTGTCAAAATTGACGAGCTTACAAGTGAACAAGAAATGATAACCTACGGCGTTCCACAGGGGAGTGTACTTGGGCCAACATTATTCTTGATATATTTTAATGACCTTTGTAAGTTGAATTTGTCAAAGGGGCGTATAATTTCCTTTGCGGACGATACTCTTCTACTGTTTACTGGAGGTTCATGGAACGATGTTTGTGAAAATGCTAACAAAGGTTTATCCTTGGTGACTACATGGCTTGACAGAAATATACTCTCGTTAAATTTGGATAAAACCACATATATAACATTTAGTATCAATAATTATTCACAACCAAAACGTGGTTCACTAATTCTCAAGGCGCATACTTGTGGTGGGCTAAATAATAGTTGTTCATGTTACATTATTGATCATGTTAAAGCTGTTAATTACCTAGGACTTGTAATAGATCAAAATTTGAATTGGAAGTCGCACATCATAAAATTAAGTGAACGTGTGAGAAAATTGATTTTTATATTTAAAAATATAAGGAATATTTCATCATTAAAATTAAGACTAGATATATATTATGCGTTATGCCAATCCATAATTGGGTACGGAATAAACGCTTGGGGAGGTGCATCCAAATCAACTTTACTTGAATTAGAAAGAGCCCAACGAACAATTCTTAAAGTAATGACTTTCAAGAAATTTACTTATTCTACAAAACAATTATACTTAGATGTTCCAGTACTTTCGGTACGAAAGTTGTACATTAAATCCATAATATTAAAACAACATAAAAAGCCACCGGATATAGATAGGCGCAGAAAAGACTTGGTTTATTATGTACCAAAACAAAACACCACATTTGGACAGAAATTCATGCATTACCTTGGCCCTAAACTTTATAACAAATTGAGTGAAAAAGTTATATTAAAAGGTCTTACACATAATGCATGTCAGGGAGTGCTGGTCGATTATCTTAGAACAATTAATTATGACGAAGTAGAAGAACTATTCAAATTAGTGACATAAAACACAGATACACAACATTCTAACACAACTTATCCACATATATACACTTACACATACACACATATAAACATTTCACACATTATTAACATTTTTAGATTGTAAATTATTTATCATATTACACTTAACGTATCAACGACGAGGAGTATGTGAGTGTGATAAATCATTTATAATAACTATAAAGTAAATTTATTTAAACTAAAGGAATAAGTTGATCTATAAAAAAAAATCGGCATTTTAAAATATTTTATTATAATAATAAGTGAACGATACAGTAAGTGTCTGCATTTTGCCTATTCTATGTACATACAATTGAGGTGTGGGTAAAATTTCATTTTTACGTATCGAGTAATCACTAACACCTACCCACACAATTGTCTGTATAAATTATATTATGACCAATTACATGAATAATGTACTGAATTACTTTATTGAACTGGGAAAACGAGGAATACGATCCTATTGTAATACAGTGTTACTAGTACAGAGGGGAGTGTAATTGTTTCTCCCAGTACAATCTGAACATAATTTTGTAAAAAAACGCGAAATGTAAAATGTAAGATTGTACTGTTTATCTTTTCTTTTGTAATAATACATAAATAAATAAATAACATTGTAGAGAACACTGATAAATTTGGAGGTTCATCATTGCACCCGTGCGAAGCCGGGGCGGGTCGCTAGTGTATCAATATTTTTCATCGATACATAGGTACTTTGGTGGCATGTCGCCCCGGACAGAGGGCAGGGCGGCCGAATGAATATTTTACACCCCCGTCTGACTTCACACAGAATTTATAGCGCAAGACCTCAACCTTTAAAACTTGAATATTATATTTTTATGCGTCTTTTGTGTTTGGGCACCATTCCGTTACAATTTAATCTTAAAATGTCTTTATCTGAAACATGTCTAGTTCCTTGTTCTGTTTGGCTTGGTAAAAACATGGCTTTCCAGAAGAGAATGGGAATTTGAACTCTAAGGATTATCCTCCCGAAAAATCTGAATTACCAACATCAAGAAATATCACCTACAAATGCGAGAATTACCAAAAAGTCCTACACCGCGATAGTTTATACAGCAATTCGCACGGTTAAGAAATGCCCGATTGCAGTTACTGGGGGATAAAATCAAAATGTTTTTTATTCGAATAAATTCTTGCGAATGCTTTCTATATGAAAAATTAAAACAGAAAAAAAAATGTCATTTAGTTTTTACCACCGGTTTGGAATGCCATTTCAAAGAGAAGAGCCGGCAAGAAACTCCATGGTTGCTCTATTAAATAAAAGGATTACAATAATGGTGGTACAAACAAGTCTGACAGTTTAGTGAAACCAATAACACACATAACCTAGAGCATAGTCAAAAATTTGTCAAAAATTATAGACCCCTTCCACCTCGTCTAGACGGATGATCATCTCTTTGCGCCTGAAGTTCCAATAGATTAAATTCCATTTTATCATCATCGTTATTATCTTCGTCAACAATTCCATCACTTGGACGGAAATAAGCGTAGACGGGTTTGCACAGGGCTTTGTGTCCAGTTTTCTTTCTCTAGTGGCTAGGTCTTACTTAGTCATAGAAGTATTCAGAACGTATAGATACGACAAATAGGTTGGAGGTTTTAGTGGGTATCCCGGGTACAAACCAGCATCTCCTCGCACCTGCTGTCTTCCACATATTCCAGCCCTGTCCGGGACCTATAATAGATTTCTCCCACACCCCATAAAAAAAATCGTAGTTAGAATTGAGCTAGAGATAACCCAATAGACTAGACTCTATTGCGGCCATTTTGCTAAAAGCATTTCTTCCAGGCAAGGGTGTCGTTCCAGGCGGGGCACAGGGAACAACCCCGCTCTTAGGAGCAGATAGGAGTTCCCGTGACGTCTTTGCACTGAGGCTCTTGGGCCGAATAGGATTGCGGCGTGTTCACACACCGCACAGCTACCCCCCCACAGCAAAAGTCTCAGAGTAGAGAAACGCTTCAGGCGTCAGAAGTAATAGTAATAATAAACTAATAAAGTAATTTTTTTTTTTTTTTTTTTTTTTGTTAGTATTTTTGCAATCTGTTTTCATTTAACATTCAGCAAACGGTTATAGATGTTTCTTGTCTTGGAGGGCAGTAAGTCCAGTGACATATCCCCTTTATTATAGGTGGTTTTTATAAGGTTTTGTCTTATTCAAGAGTAATGAGATCCGTTGGTGATTTCCGTTTAAGTCGTTTGAAAGTCGTGTCGACATTCATCAAGCTCGCAGCTAGTATATTCGGATGTTTGTCCAGTCTGGTCTTGTAAGAACGCATTAAGTGTTTGATCTCTTCTTGAACTGTTCTGATTCGAAGGTCGTGGTGTAATTGTTGGTTCGTAATGAACCAGGGGGAATTAGTGATTATCCTAAGCATTTTTGATTGGAAGCGTTGTAGGATTTCTACATTTGAGTTGGATGCGGTCCCCCAAAGTTGGATCCCGTAAGTCCAAACAGGTTTGAGTATACACTTGTATAGTAGTAACTTATTATATAATTTATTTATGAAAAAATGTTACAGTAACTGCGCCGCGATTTAATGTTCTAAATTTAAATTAAACTTTCATAAGTATTTTGTTGTTCCACCGGATTGTCAAACTTAAGTGGCAGTGGGCAGGGCACATAGCTCGCAGGACCGACGTCCGATGGGGCAGAAAAGTCCTCGAGTGGCGACCGCGTTCCGGAAGGCGCAGTGCTGGTAGGCCTCCCACACGGTGGACCGACGACCTGGTTAAGATCGCCGGAAAGCAGTGGATGCGGGCGGCCCAGGACCGGCGTTTGTGGAAATCCTTGGGGGAGGCCTATGTCCAGCAGTGGACGTCTTTTGGCTGAAATGATGATGATGAAGTATTTTGTTTAACACCCATAAAAAGGGAAGTGGTTCGATTTTTCTGATGAGAAGTATATTTCAAGCATATTCTGAATCCATCACCACATGTCGATTCTGCCCATAAATGACCTACTACTGAGTCGGGCCTCCTCCAAATTCACGGAGGGAAATTAATATAATAAATATATAAATATCCTTGGACATATCACACAACGCCATATCTTCCCAAGCTAAGCACCTTAATGCTTGTGTTATGGTAACGAGATGGATGATAAACTACTTATATAATTTTTTTTTTGTAAATACATACATATTAGAGATAGAAATGACACCCAGACTCCAAGCCAGTGCCTCTGGTTTAGACAAAGACACTCGCCCGACCCCGGAATCGAACCCGGGACCCGTTGATCCAAAGGCGGCACATCTAACCACTAGACCAACGAGGCAGTCAATTAGCCTACTGTGCCACGGCTCATGCGGCTGGGTGACCTCTTACGCTCCTTTAATCGCCTCTTACGAAACCCTCAGGATAGTGGGGGTTAGTGACATTGTGTATTCTAAATCCGTCACCTCATTTCACGTCAATTTCACAATTTTCCTTAGCCCTAGGCCATAAATTATTCGTGTTTGCAGTCTGTAAAAGTGTGTCCAGTGACAAATGGTTGAAGATCATACTGACGGTGCCCAACAATCGTCTAGTATTGAGGTTAGAAATATTGATACCATTTGTTAAGAATGTGGCGCAAGTTATAAGCGGGTTTCTTTTCTTTAAATAAAACCTCCTGTAACCCCTAAATTTGGAATTATATGTATCGCGAGGCTGTCACTAACTTGCCCGACCCCGGTATTGAACCGGGGACCCGTAACCAAAATGTGGCGATGATGAGTGGTCGCCATAATATCTAATATATAAAATTATCGTGTCACGGTGTTTGTTATTAAACTTCTCGGAAATAGCTCGACCGATTTTCGTGAAATTTTGTGTGCATATCGGTTAGGTCTGCGAATCCGACAACATCTATTTTTCATCCTCGTAAATTTTCAGGGTCCATCCCAAATTTTTTTTTACTTTCTAGATATTTTTTTGTTTTAATTTTTAATGTAGGACACCCTGCATTTTCATCTCTCTACGATTAATCCCTATTTATAATAGCGATATATATATGGAAAAACAACGTTAAAACTTTTTTAAGCGTGCCAGGAAGCTCATTGGCAACGACTCCCTTGTCCGGGCTAAGCTCCAAAGTCTGGAACATCGCCGCAAAGTTGCTAGCTTATCTGTATTTTATCGGATACATTTCGGAGAGTGTGCATCAGATCTCCACAATCTTATTCCCCCTTGCCCTTTCTACTATCGGACGACCAGGAGCACAAAAAACCGGCATCGATTCATGGTGGATATTCCGGAAATCCGAACGAAACGCTTCAAGTCCACATTTATCATGCGTACCGCGGAAATGTGGAATGCGCTTCCCGAGTGGGTCTTCCCCGATAGATATAATCTGGGTGTCTTTAAATCACGAGTGAATCGGTTTCTTCTAGGCAAGCGCGCTCCTCATTAAGATTGCAGTGTCGCTTAACATCAGGTGAACTGGCGATCAAGCGTAAGCCTATCAAGAATAAAAAAAAAAAAACTTTCTCTTTATTTTCTGTTCTAGAAGAAATTGAACTTTACAATTTAGTTCGATAGCTAGTTGTGAAATGCGATTTCGTGTAATTTTTATCATTTAATATTTTATTTAATACTAGCGGCCCGCCCCGGCTTTCCTCGTTTAGTCCTAGAGAAATTGGCGCACGAGAGCCAAAAACTATTCCACCTCAATTTTTTTTTATTCGATCCTCTTCAAAATTACGACTAATGATACAAATGCATGTTGCCAGGGGGCAACCCGGATCCATTTTGCGTAAACCGATTTTTTTTATTCATGTCAAAAATTGTTATTTTTCATCCTGAGGGTGTCGTAAGAGCCGACAAAAGTAAATTATAAGGCAGATCACCTACATACATGACACAAACCCTGTGCCAAACCGGCTGGCCAGCGTGGCACAAACAAAAAAAACGGTGTTTTTTTTTTCAAAATAATAGCTTCAGCCTATTCTAATTTTAATCGCTATAAGCTTATGACTTAAGCGTTTGAGGAAAACGGTGCAATTCTAGGGACAGCTTTATTTGATCACTGTTCATTGCCTTATGTCGCGACTTATGTTCTACAAATGGTGTTGGGACTGCCTGATGGAGGGAGAAGGGATCGTATAGGGTCCCGAAACTACTTTTCAGTAGTAACTTTTGATCTATGTGGTAGGTGGTAAGGTAGCCAGAAGGATGAAAAGATACAGCACCCGTGGAAATACAGACGGTGCCTACGAGACAATCAGCGCGGGACGATACTCGTACATCGGGAGATGTTTGATCTGGTGACAGATTTAGAATACTTGGTGTCACCACCCCATTTTATTCTGAGGGTGTCGTAAGAGTAGATAAACGGAAATTACAAGTCCTATAACGTAGCTACAAGAGAATGAAAACTTGATACGACACCCTGTGTCAGTCTGGCCAGCGTGGCACAGTAGGCTTTGCCATACCCTGAACGCTTCAGGCGTCAGAAAGGTCTTAATATCAAGGGTTTGAGCCAAGTTCCCCTGTCTTCTGTCACTGCCAACACGGATAGACTACGCAGTTTTCCGAACGGCAGAATGACACGCGTTGACAACAGTGGTAGGTTTTAGTGGGTATACCATCTCCACGCGACCGGGGACACTCCCACATACCCCAGCCCCGTCCCAATTCGGCTGGGGACCTATAAAAGGTTTCCCCCATTATAAAAAAAACAGGCTAATTATTTGCCCTCCATGTAGTTGGAGGAGGCCCGACTCTGCACGGCACAGCAACCTAGCTGCAAGAGAACGAAAACTTGATACGACACCCTGTGCCAACCCGTCTGGCCAGCGTGGCACAGTCGGCTAATAATCGTTCACGTAACCCCTGTCAGCAGTGGGTCATCTATGGGCTGCTTAGTGGTGCTATATTAAGAGGGGAGACGCCCCTACTCTCCCCAGACTGATGTGGATAGTCTTTATAGGATTTTACAGGTGCAACAGAAAATGGTCATGGAAAGGCAACGAAGGTAAAATTAATGCTGGATCATCTTCATCGTCGCAACCAAACAAAGACCCACTGTTGAGTGAAGCCTCCTCCAATTACATGGAGGGAAACTGAATATTTAGACATAAATCCGAGGACGCATGGTGTTTTGATTGGCCCTGTCAAGATCTATCCGTCATTCATTGCGTAAACGTGTAGCGTGTTTATTTATTTATTAAATCCTTTATGCAAAAATGTTCATTTTCACTTCAGTAGCTCAAACATGTAGGTTTTGCTCACTGAAAACAGTGGACAAAATGCGATTTTGCCCACTGAGTGAGACAAAGTAACTTTTAAATTCTAATTCGAAACATTGACACTATCTCTTTCCCGCCAATAGAAAAGAGAGAGAGACAATGACCAAGTGGCCAGTACCAACAGCTCCGATTTTTCTTCTTCTTCTTCTTCATTTAGGTTTTGGCTTCCATCGTTATACCGATGATTTTGCCAATGACAAGTGTGTTGTGTTAGAAATTTCGTGTGATTATGAAAGTTAAATTAATTGGTTATAAGTTGCGTTAGAGTTATGAAGTTAAATGTTAGCAGGTAGCGCTATAGAAAACAATACAAAGCATTAAAGTACAGATTATAAATATTAAATTGATAGAGCAATATTATGGGAACTATATTTGATTAAATACAAACTAGACGTAATTTTAACAGTTCGATTGGATGAAAGGAGTTCGTTATGGGGTTACTCCGATTTTTAATTGGACCTCAAAGACAAACACGTTCGGAATTTCGTACTAAAGAAATTTAGCAAAAATGATAATTAAATCTTTTATTGTAATTCATTGAATTTTTAACTTATTGTTGTATTTAAACTAAAATAAGTATTTACTGCTTAAAAAACTGATATATAGCTTAAAAATATTTAATTATAGTATAGTTAAAATGTTACGTAATATATTTCATTTCCTATAGTGTTCTCGCTGCTGAAGTGAAAAGTTATGTGTGTTACACGAGAGCAAAATTTTTCGCATCTCGTGCCTTTGAATCCCTCGCAGCACTCAGGAATCAACTTTAGAATCACTCGCTACGCTCGTGATTCAATCATTGATTCCTTCGCTTACTCGGGATTCAATATCAGCACTCGCAGCAAAAAACGACTTTGCTCTCTTGTTGCACAAATAACTATTCTCTTATCTTGCGAACTTGCTCTCACTATGCTGTTGAGTGCTTTTTGTAAACAAGAACAATAATTTTAAAAAAGCAACTACAGTTTCTTGTCGGCTCGTCTCTGTAGAGCAGCCTTCCGAACCGGTGGTAGTTTCGGCATGAATGTGAGTGAACGCAGGGATTGTCAGCGATCAGGGGAGATGGAGGGATTGTAGGAGTGAAGAGTTGTGTGTGAAAGGTGTGAATGTAGGTATGACGACTGAGAGGTGTGTGTGGAGACTACCACCTAGTGTGGGAAAGGGGCCGTAAGATGATAATGGTGTTTTTAAATATGACGATTTATAAGAGTTTTGTGATGAAACCTACGTAAATAAAGTTCCTTTTGAGTTTGACTTTGAGTTAAAGGAATTTATTTTTTCTCTTTACTGTTATCGCTAAAAATTCTCTTTCTACAAAGCCTTTGACCCGTTATCCGTGTGGTGACGGATTTAGAATCACCACCAGCGCATTCCATCATGAGGGTGTCGTAAGAGCCGACAAAAGAAAATGATAAGACCTAACCATAAAAGAAGGAAAACTTGACACGAAATCCTATACAAACCCGTCTGGCCAGTGTCGCACAGAAGGTTAATTACCCTCAAAGCCGTTGGAGGACCCTCGACGCATCAGTGGGTCATGTATGGGCTGAGAAGAAGAAGAAAACAAAACAAATCTCAGTCAGTTAAAAGTAATCGAATTACACCCACAGTTTCCAGTAATCCGAGTAGATTTGGTCCCCGAAATAAATAGATAGATCTTGAGCTGGAAAAATGTACTGCAATACGTCAGCAGAGACGTGCGCCGATTGCTAGAGCTGCGCTTAAAATAGTGATGTGTCTGTTTCCCTTTACAATATCGATATTTCCTTTAGTTTTTAACTAGCGTCTGCAAGTTAGCCGCAAACGTCCTTTAAAGATAGGTAAATGTGTGCAAACCCGTCTGCATATGTGCCAAACCGTCTGGCCAGCGTAGCATACTTTAATGTATACAGACAGTAACTTCCTTTGATTAAATCATCATCATCATCATTTCAGCCAAAAGACGTCCACTGCTGGATATTGGCTTCCCCCAAGGATTTCCAAGAAGGCTGGTCCTGAGCTGCACGCATCCATCACTTCCGCTTGCCGGCGACCTTTAGGAGCTCGACCCATAGGGGCCTACCAGCACTGCGCTATCCGGAACGCAGTCGCCACTCGAGGACTTTTCTGCCACATCGGGCGTCTGTCCTGCGAGCTATGTGCCCTGCCGATTGCCACTTATTAAATAAGGGTAATCATTCTATGCCTATGCCAACCCGTCTTACCAGCGTAGGGCAGTAGGCTTATGTGCTTCCATGTGTTTGATGGAGGCCTAAAGAGGAGGCTAAAATCTATACTTCTATACTAATATATAATATTATAAAGCTGCAGAGTTTGTTTGTTTGTATGTTTGTTTGTTTGAACGCGCTAATCTCAGGAACTACTGGTCCAATTTCAAAAAATCTTTCAGTGTTAGATAGTCCATTTATCGAGAAAGGTTATAGGCTATATTTTATTTTCAAAAGAATTAGGGATCCGTATGAAAATTGCGATTTTGTAACCCAAGGTGTAAAATCGAAAACCTATTTATGCGTGCGCTGCAAAAACTATAGACAATAGAACAATATAATGTACTACGAGTTTGTAGGTCTTATTAAGATCTACAGAAAAGTCGTCGAGAGCACATATCTTACTATGATAGTTTAGTCACAGTAACCGATTGAATGTTCATAAAAAATATTAAATCATCTGAAGAAAGAAAACACATTTATGGGCTATATGCGAAGAGGAGATAAGCACGGGTTCGAAGCCCACGCGGGCGAATCCGCACGCAATTGCTAGTTATGATATAAAATTATGATCATAATTTTACATTTCGGGCTTAAAATTATTATTATACTCAAAATTACATTTATTAATTAATTAACACTAATGTCTGTTAAATAAGCGGCCTTATTGCTAACAGCAATAGCTTCCAAGAAACCATAGATTACTTCATCTTAAATAATAAAACAAAGTTATTTATTTCCCTGTACTCCATCACAAAGAGAATTTGTACAATGTCACAAATTCTCTTTGTGATGTTCTTATGATTGGCAGCGATATATTCCAGACAATTTTTCATTTTATTTACGCAACTGTTAAAACTTAGGTTGATTTAAATTATTTAAACTATTTAATAATGAAATACATTGTGCCTTGAGGTTTTGGCAGGTAAAAAATATATTATAAAATGCTTATGCGCTGGCTGAGGGATCCGGCCCCGAGGTTGCCTAACGCCTATAAGCTTCTGAAGTATATTGCGTAAAAATCTTCCTTAATTTTTACTTAGTCTGTGCAATAAATGTATACAATATATTAGTCACTATCACTACATAGTATAAAACAAAGTCGCTGTTGTCTGTCCGTCCCTATGTATGCTTAAATCTTTAAAACTACGCATCAGATTTTGATGCGGTTTTTTTAATAGAGTGATTCAACAGGAAGGTTTTTATCTATATCATAATTGCACCCGTGCGAAGCCGGGGCGGGTCGCTAGTATGTGATATAACAATAAACTATCGTTACTATGGGCTCCATTAGAATGCTCAAAGTCACCCAAAGGGCCTTTGAGAGGGAGAGGGCTAAGCTCGGAGTATGCATGAGAACCAGAACTACCGACATAGCCCACAGGATTGCCAAACTTATGTGGTAATGGGCAGGGCACATAACTCGCAGGACTGACGCCTGAGTGGGCAGATAAGTCCTCGAGTGCCGACCGCGTTCCGGAAAGCTCAGTGCTGGTAGGCCTCCCACACGGTGGATCGACGACCCGATAAAGGTCGCTGGATGCCAAGGATGCGGGCGGCTCAGAACGGCTTTCGTGGCAATCCTTGGGGAAGCCTATGTCCAGCAGTGGACGTCCTTTGGCTGAAATAATGATGATGATAACAATAACATTTAGTTTTTTCTTAGATTTGGATTAAGAATACATTGTGTCACCATCCCATTCCATCCTGAGGGTGTCGCAATAACCAGTAAAAAGAGTTCGGAAGGCCGAAATCCTAGCTGCAAGAGAATGAATAGATAAGATAGGTATGCTAATAACCCTCCATGTAACTGGTGGAGGTCCAACTCAGTGGTGGGTCATTTACAGGCTGAATAGTATCTAGTATTTAAAAATCTATCGATAAACGTAAGTAAGTGAAATTGTGCATCACTATACTAAGCAGAAGGATGAAACTAATTTTATAGGCGGGATTTAGGATTCTTTGGTAATATACTTAAAGTACAACATTAGAAGGTTATTTACTACGTTTTACTTTTACTGATGACAATAGTAGCCCATACATGACCCACTGCTGTGTCTCCTAATACATAGAGGATTGTCGTAGGAGTCGACAAGAGAAAATTACAAGGAAGAAAACCTAACCGCAAGAGAAGAAAAACTTGATACTAAACCCTGTGCCAACCCGTTTGGCCAGCGTGGCACAGTAGGCTAATTAACCTCCATGTAATTGGAGGAGGCTCGACTCAGCAGTGGGTAATTTATGGGCTGAGAAGTAGTAGCCTACTGTGCCACGCTGGCCAAACGGGTTGGCACGCAGTTTCATGTCTAGTTTTCCTTGTCTTGCGTCTAGGTTTTCGGTATAGTCATGTCCTTTTCGTCAGCTCATGAGACACGCTCGGGATGGATTGGGGTGGTGACCCAAAGAAACATTTTGGGCGAAAAACATAAAAAAAAAACGACTAAGGTCAAAAACTCAGTAACTATAGGCTTCTGACGGAGATCAATAACAGCCTATGTTAGTAACATAGGCTGTTATTGATACAAGCAGTAGCTTGTATCAATAAGTGATGTATCACTTATCTGCTAGTGAAAATCCCGTTAAAATCAGTCCAGGAATTTCAGAGATAAGCGTAAATAAACAGACAGATAGACAAAATGTGTAAAAAAAATGTTTTGGTATGTGAACCGTGTACCTACATGGTTCATATACCAAAACCTTTTTACCTAATGCACTTAGTAAAAATGGGTAATTTAAAAATTGCATTAGGCATTCCAATTTTAATTATTATTTGTTCAATACAATACTAAGTGCGGAGGGAGGTAAAATTTGTCAAAAATGTAAAAAAAGCGATCAGAATAGTATACGAATAGCGAACACGGCTGCCCACGTAACGTGTCCCTATAATACTCGAGTTTTCTGTTAATCTTGGCTATTTTTTTAGTCACAAGAATCCTCTAACAATAAGTAAAATTGTATTACAAAAATACTTCTATTCATGTGGTACTATTCTGTTGAATATTTCATTTCAGCCCTGCGATACCATTTCGACCAACCGATACGATAGTCTATCGGACGATTTCTGTGAATTGATAATACTCACCTCCGCTAAGGATACGCTCGCAACTTATAAAAAAATTGTTATAATTTATTTCGCTGTGTCTTTATTTTATGTATAAATTTAAGCAACCTTTCTCCAAGGAATAAAATGTTATAAATATACATATTTATAAGCAAGCGGCGTGGGGGGTCGCGAGCTTTTACACTACTCCTACAAAATAGGGCAATATTGGTATTTTTTTTTATCAAATCATAGAATTTGAGTAAGTTTTAGATTTTTACCATAATCATGTTCGATGCTCCTTTTACGGTTTTACTATCCACAGCCACTTTTATTTCGAGCTTAATAATATCCAACTAATTCATAAAATTCGTACAACATTTAGGTAAATCGTATCGGATATTTAAAGTGACCTCAGACTCGGCCCTTGTCCCGAGGGCACATAGGTCAACTGCTGTCCTTATCCTATTTCAAAAGGTCATTTGTCAAACGTCCTTACGCAGTTACGAATTCACGAATTTGTTGGTCAGAATGCAGTGAATTTATTAATGTGGGGACCAACAATTTGTTGAGATACTTAATGGCGGCTTACTTGTTATGATTGAGCACTAGTCTGTTATAGAGTAATCATCATCATCATCATTTCAGCCAGTCACTGCTGGACAAAGGCCTTCCCCGAGGATCTAAATAACTGCTGGTCCTGGGCCGCATTCATTGCTTTCCGG
The DNA here is from genome assembly GCA_905475355.2 of Clostera curtula. NCBI lineage: Eukaryota > Metazoa > Arthropoda > Insecta > Lepidoptera > Notodontidae > Clostera > Clostera curtula. The sequence continues at coordinate 5,541,897 of FR997822.1, forward strand.
CGAGCTTAACCAGGTCGTTGGCCCACCGTGTGAGAGGCTTACCAGCACTGTGCCTTCCGGAACGCGGTCGCCACTCGAGGACTTTTCTGCCTAATCGAGCGTCGGTCCTGCGAGCCTCTTAAAGAGTGGGAGTATGTTTGTTTGTACTTTTGAAGCCGGCTCTACACTCGCGCTGCGAACGGCCGCGATGGCCCGCGACAACTGCGAATCACGAGTGTAGATGTTGTTCACGCCTTCTCGTTCGCGCTTCGCACCGTTCCCCGATAAGTGTCGGTTTTTTGGCCCGCGTCAAAGCATTTGCGTCAGAAATCGCGTCGTCGTCCATCATAGTCAGGAACATTCTCGGCGCGACGTCACGCGTGAGTGTAGAGCCGGCATGAAAGTAATATTCCATTAGCAAAAGAAATATTTCAAATCAAGCTTTGGACCTGTGATTAACCTCTGCTAATACTACTCTTAATGACCCACTACTCAAACTCAAACTCAAAAGGAAATTTATTTACGTAGGTTTCATCACAAAACTCTTATAAATCGTCATATTTATAAATACCATTATCATCTTACGGCCCCTGTCCCACACTAGGCGGTAGTCTCCACACATACCTATAAGTCGTCATATCTACATTCCACACCTTTCACACACAACTCCTCACTCCTACAAGCCGAGCCTCTCAAATGGTATGGTGGGTAATTAGCTTTATGTACCACGTTGGCCAGACGGGTTGGCACATGGTTTCGCATCAAGTTTTTCTTCTTTTACAGCTAGGTTTACCGCCTTATCATTTCTTTTTGGCGACTTTTAAGACACCCTCAGAATGGAATAGGGTGGTGACACTATTACCACTACTGCTAATATATAATCTATACTAATCTATAAAGCTGCAGAGTTTGTTTGTTTGTTTGTTTGTTTGTTTGTTTGTTTGAACGCGCTAATCTCAGGAACTACTGGTCCGATTTCAAAAATTCTTTCAGTGTTAGATAGTCCATTTATCGAGGAAGGTTATAGGCTATATTTTATTTTCAAAGGAATTAGGGATCCGTATGAAAATTGCGATTTTGTAACCCAAGGTGTAAAATCGAAAACCTATTTACACGTGCGCTGCAAAAACTATTGACAATAGAACAAAATGAAGTACTACGAGTTTGTAGGTCTTATTAAAATCTACAAAAAAGTCCGCGAGAGCACATATCTAACTATCATAGTTTAGCCACAATAACCACTTTTATATTCCATGTGTCAGAATTTCGGTTGCGTTTGAAATGGTTACCAATTCGGCGGCGTCGAGATTGTCACATCCTCTCTCTCCTCTATTCTATTCTTCATAACCCTAATGCTCCTATCTATCTTCGTGAACGCTTTGAGTTTTTGGTACCGCGGGATAAACCCTGTCGCTCAGCAACGTCCCTTCTTCTTCAGATGCCTCTCCACACCTCCAGTCGGTATGACGGTTCCTTCACTGTGCATGCAGTGCGTTTGTGGAATTCTCTTCCACATTATGTTCGTGCTAGCTCTTCTCTTGAAGTTTTTAAGAAAAGAGTTAAAACAAACTTCCTTTCATCGTAACGTGTGTAAGCTAATAGGCAGACAGCTATAAGGCATATGTATATAATTATAATATATATTTTTAGTTACCTATGTATTTTGTAATTATTTAAGTATATAGTATGTATTATTAGTATGTAGGTCTATGTAGTATATAGTTAGCGATAATTTAATGATAAATTACTTTTATTTTTATTTACTTTTAGTTTTTAATTTGTTGTGCACTGCCCATACCCATCTTCTACAGGTCTCACTCTGCCAAAGGTTTGCTGGAAGAAAACTCTTATAGAGTTAAGCTCGCCTGTGTACATTTTGTTTCCAAATATCATGTTTTTTATTTTATGTATCTGTGTGCAATAAAGAATAAAGAATAAAGAATATATTCATAAAAAAAAATGCATCGAGATAAGCACGGGTTAGAAGCCCACGCGAGCGAAGCCGCGCCCAAAAGCTAGTCCTATATATGACCCGCTACTGAGTCGAGCCTCTCAAATGTTATGGCGGGTAACTAGCTTAGTGTCCCACGTCCGCCAGACGGGTTGGCATAGGGTTTCGTTTCAAATTTTCCTTCTCTTGTTCTTGGCTCTTACGACACACTCAAGACATAACGGGGTGCTGACAATATGTATTCTAAATCCTATATTTACACCAACGTTATGTTTTTTGGGTTCAAGCAGCCAACAACACGTGAGAGTCATGTAAACGTCCATACCACACCCAACGGTACAAAAAAGTGACTTGAAAATGCCTAAGTACCTTTCTTCTCAGCCACATTAATCCTTTAAGGATGACGTGTCCGGATACAGACGGGATCAAAGTTTCGCTGGCTGCGGTGATTTTTCATCGTTCACGTCAATAGGTGGGTGAAGCCGCCTATCACACCGTTGCGTAGCATATTGAGTTATTTTTAAACGGGTCACTCAATTAGGTTACGTGTGTGTTTTTATTAGTTTTAATGTTTGTTATCGTATGACTCTGAAGTTTGTCCAAATTAAAAAAAAACAACCGTCACAAAGCGTACGTTTATTTCCATGGACAATCAAAAAATAAAAACATTTTAACAAAATAGTAAACCGATTTGAAATCAGCTAGAAAAAGTGTTTACATTTTGTGGGAAACCGTTTTTGTTACATCGGGTTAGTAAGTCTGTCCGTATGATGGCGGATTTAGATTACACAGTGTCACCAACCCTTTTTTATCCTGAGGGTGTAAGAGTTGGCCAAAATGAATTACATGGCAGAAAACCAAGCCTTCAACTTAAAAGCGTATTATGGTCTGTTTCATACTGTTACGTATCTCCATTACTTTTGAATTGATTGGATTTACAGAAAACAAGATATTTTATTATTATTATTTATTTAATGATTTCTTAGGTTTTCGCGATTATTACACATTGAAATTAAACGCGGGAGAGACTAGATGACAGTTGTCTTCAAAAGTACAAAGAAACAGTTAAAATCTACCGCCTATAATTTTGTTTTATTGATAACGTTCCATGTGCACGCAGAAATCGCTCACGGTATCCAGAGGTCTTGCAGATGAGTATTTTGCTTGAGATTTGATCAATTTATCAATAAAACAAAATTATAGGCGGTAGATTTTAACTGTTTCTTTGTACTTTTGAAGACAACTGTCATCTAGTCTCTCCCGCGACCACGACTGCTGCAAAGCATTCGAAACGTCGGGACTTAAATAATGTAATATACACGCGATAAATCCGTTAAAAAGTGTTTAATTTCAATATTATTTATTTATTATTCAATTGCAACAGAAGAATAATTACGCATAAATGTGGCCACCGCAGTTCAAGCTATGTTCATTTTTGAGCTACATTGAGCTGCTTTTAATTTGCATTTACGTTGATCAGAATTTTGGCAAGCATTAGGTGTTACACTGCGGTGTAATAGGCAGTCATTTTTTACCTTAATATCTGCTGCGATTTTGCTGAGGTCATCTCATATAATGATGATGTAAAATATAAATCATCATCATCATTTCAGCCAACATTCTCTAACAGTACTACGTTTCGTAGATGTAAAAAAAACCATTATATCTGAACAACTCTTAAACTTCTTCAAATAACGTTATTCGTTATAATAAGTAACAAACAAACCGTTATTTTATGACCAAAAAGTTATTAATGGCGTTTCCATTATATCGTATGTGGGGATAAATCAGTTTAATTGTTAAACTTCGGGAGAATTCGCCAGTCGAAAGCGAAGGATTTTCTTGTTTAATGGCATCTTATTCGCAATTCTAGAAGTAATTGTTGGGATGGAAGAATGTTTCAGCAGTGGGGCTTGGATTTCAACTATCATTAATTTATGAACATTACGGACGGACGGACGGGGCAGAATATTAAGCTTCCCCACCGAACGCTGGGAAAAAACGCATGTTGTAAAAGTAAAAAAAAACCAACACGCTTAGTGGTGGGAACCAATGATCCGCCCGGTTAGCTACCACCCACACATCTAAGTCCAGCGCGAAGCAGTTTTACTGATTCGTCGTGTGTATGTGAGAACCGGTGCCCGACAGGGCATTTCCTTGAATTGCCTGCACTATCTTAGAACCTGGCGTTGTTTCCCATCACGCAAGCTTAGGGTGAAGGGCATTCAAGTCCGTAATAAAAAAAAGTTTGGCCACAGTGTCATCAGGGTCTCAGTCATATACCATTAACTAGTTTGATGCTGTAGCTGCTCGAAGGCGAAAGGGCCGCCTTTGAATCAAAGGGTCCCGGATTCGATTCCGGGGTCCGGCAAGTGTCTTTGTGTATATTAGGGGCACTTGCTCTGAGTCTCGGTGTCACATGCGTTTGGGAATTATATAAATAAATATCCTTGGACATTTCACACAACGCCACCTCGTCCCAAGTTAAGCAACTTAATGCTTGTGTTATGGTAACGAGATGGATGATAAACTACTTATATACATTTTTTTTTGTAAATACATACATATTTTAGATAGAAATGACACCCAGACTCCGAGCCAGTGCCTCTGGTTTAGACAAAGACACTGGCCCGACCCCGGAATCGAACCCGGGACCCGTTGATCCAAAGGCAGCACATCTGACCACTAGACCAACGAGGCAGTCATTATGTTTACCAACTGCCTCGCGATACAGGTTTATAACTAGTACAGTCGTTTCGTTTAAAAACTACTAACTACTTAGCCTATAGATGAACCACTGTTGATTTGTCCGTGTGGTGACGGATTTAGAATACGCAATGTCACCAACCCACACTATCCTGAGGGTGTCGTAAAAGGCGACTAAAGGATCGTTAGAGGAAGATCACCTAGCCGTATGAGAAGGAAAACTTGATACGAACCCTGTGCCAACACGTCTTGCCAGCGTGGCACAGTAGGCTAATTTCCCTCCATTAATTTGGAGGAGGCCCGACTCAGTAGTGGGTTATTTATGGGCTGAAACGACGAATGTTGATTTAGGCCTCTTACTAAATGGAGGGCATTAAGGCCCATAGCACACGGCGTTTTTTAAACGCGCAGATGTCGCTCGTATATGTCCTGCAAACGAGATTCACACGAACCTTTTAACCCTAAGCACACGCGGTGATCGTGAAGCGCGCGTCTACTGCGCGTGTACACGCAGATACCTCCACCCCTTCGTACGCGCTTCAAACGAGTAGCCAACGCGCTTCACAAGCGCGCTTGTATCGCGTTTACGCGGGTTTGAATCTATACAAACGCAAAAATCGGCATCGTCGGCGCAGACGACGTACGTTCCTGAAACACGCGTCGTCTGCGCTTTTTAAATACACCGCGTTTTCAACAAAATGGCTCTCCGATGCAAAAAGAATGGCTTCCAGCTGACGATTAGGGAAAGATCATATTCCACTTCTCAATAAATAGATTTCCTTTCATTCTTACACCAAGGCTCCAGTAATATTTCATATCAGCAAACACTCGCACAATCCTTTAATCGTCCATCAATCCGCCCGATAAACATTGGGTGCGTGCGTTCGTACCATTTCTGATATCGACGCGCACCAGTTCACATATTTGTCGTCCGAATGCAATTTGCATCAGATTTACGCTTACTATTTGTCATGTCGAGGGGTACCTATTCTGAAGTTTATACAAAGGTAACCGCAGCTGCGAAATATCTAGGTAGTCCACAATAATACACACTAATCCACAATAATAATACACTGCGGGTGTTTGAAGACATAAGTCTTCGATTAAGGTGAATGTTTCAGGGTAGCCCGCGAAATTCAAATTTTCTTACGTTTTTTGCAATTTGCAGGTCAGTGCTAGGTTGTATGTTGATTAAAATGTTATTCGCGGCTGTGTAGGACGTATGTAGTTATATAATTATAATCATCAAACTCATCAATACAACCCTCCAAGCTCATATAGGTGCAAGAAACAACGAGGGCATTGGTGATTTGGAGTATTTGAAATCCGTCCAGGACTCAGTAATGGATCATTTATGGGTTGAAATGATAGGATTGTTGATAGTGATGGATATGGAATAAATTATTAGGTGTAAAAGGATGTTCATTCAGCCAGACGAGGTTGTATGTCTGGCAAGGACCGCTGTGCATATCCCTGAGAACTGTAGTCGGCGATTTCTTTACCGCTCTGTAAACTTCACTACCGCGGTGATTCTCGCATTTGCAGGCGATATTTATTGTTGTGAAATGGATTGAACTGATTTTTCGGGTAAAGTTTGTAGCATGCTCGTCACTGCAAATGATGTCCACACTCTATTTGAGCCTGAGGGTGTCGCTATGAAATCTGATGCCAAACCATATTCTAGCGAAGGTCTGGTAGAGCACACAATTTTGCCATAAAACTGGAGGAATGCAAACTGAGAAACGGGCTTATTTATGAACTAAAACTGCATAAAAAGAGACCAGTCTATTCTAAAATCCAATCTATTTTGAATTTCCATCCAGACAAACGAAACTCAGAATAAGCCGCGCTCGCTCGTGTATCAAAATTTAAACGCTTTGTAGGCGCTTGTGCTAGCTGTTTTGATGTTACATTATTCATTGGTAAATTGGAGTACGTTGTCTAACTTTGAATACGTGACTCTGTGTGGTTGGTGCTTTGTGTGCGATAAAAAGTACCCCTTGTTTGAATATATGGTGCTGACTACGGCGTGGACTCTTTACCTTAATTGGTTTAGATGTTCCAGGTGCTGGTTGGATTATGGTTTCTTAGTTTGTTTCTGGGAGGAGGGGAGATCTGGAGAGATCGTTGTGTTCGTAATTTACATGTTTCTAAACTGACCTGGTGATACAGGTTATAGCCAGCAGGGACTTCGTTTCATTTACAAAATTTAAAAAAATCCAGAGCTACTTCTCCTATGTCCAAAAAATATGTGGCGTTTAAAAAAAATACAAGCCCACCGAGATTCTTCCGCCAGGTCTTTTCTGTTGGTTCCGCGATCCGACCTGGTACCTAGTATCATCATCACTACATAGTATAAAACAAAGTCGCTGTCGTCTGTCCATCCCTATGTATGCTTAAATCTTTAAAACTACGCAACGGATTTACGAATACATCCATAATATTGTAGAGAAACATTGATAAATTTAGATGTTCATCATTGCATCCGTGCGAAGCCGGGGCGGGTCGCTAGTTAGTATATAAAATTAATTGATGTATCCGTTGACGATTGTGAACGCTATAATTGGTTTATACAATAAAGTATTTTTCTATTCTATTGTATGGCGTCTCAAACGAGATGTCTAAATATATGAGTTTTACATATTTACCCTACCTTCGAGGAGCCGCGGTATGCTTTTTTTCCAAAGGACCAAGCAATGTACCACTACCGATAATATGTAAGCTAGATAATCTACTGCATAAATGGCAGCAAAAATTCGCTATTTGTAAAACACTCGATATTCCGATTCGAGGAAATCGTTCGATACATCCATCGTCCATAATCGAATACCGATTTGCAGAACTTCACAAAGTAAATATGTACAGAGAGTGCGTTCCTGGTTGCTGAAGTTTTGAGTGAATAGAAACCAACATGTAGGCTATATAACTGGTAGTTTAATTCTATAATATGTATGTATTTACAAAAAAAAAAATTAAGTTTATCATTCTTCTCGTTACCATAACACAAGCATTAAGTTGCTTAGCTTGGGACGAGATGTCGTTGTGTGAAATGTCCAAGGATATTTATTTATTTATATATAATATCTAAGAAAATAGATAATATAACTCTGGTCAAAGCCAAGGTCGCTGATATAACTCACAGGATTGCCAAACATAAGTGCCAGTGCTCAGGGCACATAGCACGCAGAACTGACGACCGGTGGGGCAGAAAAGCTCTCGAGTAGCCTGTTTGTGGTAGCCGGAAGGTCGAAGGTTCTGTTACAATGAGATGTTTAAAATATGATAAAAAGAGTGTCCATGGAGTTTCTTGCCTGTTCTTCCCCATAGGATCTACTTTTTGGAACATGCAACTAGATTCCTAACTTCACTTTGGCTTTTCAAAAACACCAGTAAATAGATTCAATTGAAATAAATGATTTGAATTTGAGCTGAGTTTGAGTTTGAAAGAATCCGATGGCTGTGAGCGGCTCAGAACTCAGAAGAAAATATCTATGGGTTCCTGATGTGTCCTTGAAAGCAGCTTAATATTATCTAATACGGTTGCCATTTAGACAGATTTGGATAAGAAAATGTATCCATGTGGTGACAGAATAAAGAATATATACTGTCACCACCCCATTTCATCCTGAGGGTGTCGTAAGAGCCGACAAAAGGAAATGACAAGGCCGATAACCTAGCCGCAAGAGAAGGAAAACTTGCTACAAAATCGTAGTAGAATACAAAATTTCACCAACCTATACCTAAGGGTGTTGTAAGAGGCGACCAAAAAACCGCAAGAGGCAGACCACCAAGCTACAAGAAAAGGAAAATTGACCCTAACCCCATGCCAATCCATCTTGCCAACGTGGCGCATCAGAATAAACTCCCTCTATTATTTTTTTCCATTTCATGGGGGGGTTTGCCATAATCGCCACGCTTGGCAGGCGGGTTGGCGATCGCAGTGATGGATGGTGTGTTTTGAACAGAACGTCGCTGCTGCCCAACGTCTGTTGTCCTTTAGTCGCCTTCTACGACACCCACGGGAAGATATGGGGAGGTAGTATTCTTCCTCCTATGGGCTCCATCAGAAGGCTCAAAGTCACTCAAAGGGCAATGGAGAGGGCTATGCTCGGAGTTTCCCTGCGAGATCGAATCAGAAATGAGGAGATACGCAGGAAAACCAGGATCACCGACATAGCCCACAGGATTGCCAAACTTAAGTGGCAGTGGGCAGGGCACATAGCGCGCAGGACCGACGCCCGATGGGGCAGAAAAGTCCTGGAATGGCGACCGCGTTCCGGAAAGCGCAGTGCTGGTAGGCCTCCCACACGGTGACCTGATTAAGGTCGCCGGAAAACGAAAGATGCGGGCGGCCCAGGACCGGCCTTTGTGGAAATCTTTGGGGGAGGCCTATGTCCAGCAGTGGACGTCTTTTGGCTGAAGTGATGATGATGATGATTAATTTTGAGGACGCCATACTGTGCAATGGGTGTGCGTACATAAAAACAATACGAATCGAATTAGGAACCTCCTCTTTTTGAAGTCGGTTAAAGAAGGGTGACTTACTAAACTAAACCATGCGTCAATTCCAATTCTAAAATAGTTATTTTAGTCAAAATAAAACTAAATGTGTGCATCCAAGAATCCTAGTCATTCAAAATGGTCATTCTGTATCTATATGCCTGATGACCAGAGCCAGTGTTTGGTGAATTATTGAGTTGAGCTCGCAACGCGACACGGTAAATAACGATTGTTCTAATCGATTATTCGAGTTCTCGATTATTGGCGTAAATATTGCAACGCCGGCGGCGAAAACAAAACTTGTTCAAATGAAATAGCGAAGGTTGGTGCGGTAAGATATTAAAATTAAAATTTTAGAATGCATGTAGACCGCATGACATTCATTGGTTGCTTTTGTTTTATTTCTTAGCAATACAAAGGTACTTTTTGAGTCTGGCGTATCTCTCTATAGTGCATAGCTATTATACGGATATATCGTTTTGAGTGAATTAATTTTAAACGAAAGCGAGGCATCCCAAAAACCGACCACATCCACGAGGCTATTGAGATTAAAAAACATCAAAATTTTAGTAGAGAGGATGATTGGTAATTAAGGTTATGACAAGGATTCCCAGTACGAGGACTGGGAATCCGTGTCATTAAAATGGAACAAATCTCAAGTTCAACAATCATATGCAAGACCTGTGGATTTCGGCGTGCACAGGGAACGTTATCAATAAAGCAAAATTATAGGCGGTGTATTTAACTGTTTCTTTGTATCTACTTATAAAGACAACTATAATCGAGTCCCGTGACTACGACTCCTGCGAAGAATTTGAAGCGAAGGATTAAATAACGTAAAATACAAGCGATTAATCCATAAAAAAGTGTAGTACTTTCAATTCGCGAAAACCTAATATATTAAGTGTCTAGTGGTCAGATGTGCCGCCTTTGGATCAACGGGTCCCGGGTTCGATTCCGGGGTCGGGCCAGTGTCTTTGTCTAAACCCGAGGCACTGGCTCGGAGTCTGGGTGTCATTTCTATCTATAATAAGTATGTATTTACAAAAAAAAATGTATATACTCGTAAGTAGTTTATCATCCATCTCGTTACCATAACACAAGCATTAAGTTGCTTAACTTGGGACGAGATGGCGTTGTGTGAAATGTCCAAGGATATTTATTTATTTATTAAGTGTGTTTTATGCAAGTTCGATTAGCCATTTGTATATTGTCATATCTACCATCAGGTTTTACAAATGATAAAATAACTCCCTTATGTATTATTTTCGTTTCAAGGTTGTAGGAGAAATAAACACAAATTCTGTAAGGTTTTGTATGCACAGTGTCGCCAGCCCGGTTTGAGGGCTTTGAAGGCGTTGCAAAAAAAAAATCCGCAATGCAAAAAAAAAAATGACAAGCCCTCTGAGTTTCTTGCCAGTTCTTCTCAGCAGTGGTCGCGTTCCGAACTGGTGGTAGATGGTAGACCTTTTTTATTATATAACATCATTATGAATATTGTGTTGACTTTTTGTAAGTGTCCATCGTGACCCAAGCAAAATAAATGATTTGAATTTGTTGTGAGAGCCAACAAAATGAAATGGTATGTCCGAATACCTCAACAGAAGGAAAACTTGATACGAAACCCCATACCCGTCCGTTACACATAACGCCCTCCATGGGTTGAGAAGTAGAAATATAAACAACGGTTGGGAGAAACAGCGAGCAAAAGCTAGCAGTTTAGTTTATAAGTCAGTAACTGATAGACAGAGTATATTATAGATATATGTAGAGTCATCAAATATCTATCTTCGCGCGGCATTTACGTTCTGTTTAAATTTCGCTTATCGAGAGTAAACAGCACTTAGTTAATTTATACGTTCATGAATAATATAACCGTTATAGATAGATCATTTACCACGAAACAGGACAATATGTCTTCATGTAATATCAGTAAGGTGGTGGGCACAGATTTAGGGAGGCTGGAAGTGACATCTTGGCACGGAATATTTTTAAAGTTGTATGTAAGTGTTGGCAACAAGTGTATTTTTGGTTCAGCGATATTATGAACAAGTTGCCAATCGATCGAAGAAGTTAAATAAATCAATTTAAATTTCATTTTCTTTTAGTTTTTTTTCTATCTAGTAATTATCGATCTGTTTATTAATTTTAAAATAGTTATGGTTTGTTTAGTTTATTTATTTCATACTAGATGACCCGGCAAACTTCGTACCGACTCAGAATCAATAAATAAAAAACCTGAATGATAATTCCAGAATGTTTCAACTTTATTTAAATATGTGAAAACCTTAACTGGAAAAATATTAAATACGCATAAAAAAGTTTTTTCATATTTTCGCAACTTTTAAACCGTCCCTTGACTTCCACGAATATTTCAAGACTACAATTAGCCAAATAGGGACCAGCCGTTTTCGAGTTTTAGCGACAAACGGAGACTAACGAAGACCAATTAACTTTGATTTATTTAAATTATGTATTTTAAAGTGCTTGAAAAACCTCAAGCTTAATTAATAATTATTGTTATTCGTTAGACAGACTAATCAAAATTAGATTTTTAAATATTACGCCATATTGTTAATGTTTAGAAGTTGAAAACTATTCAATGTCTAAAAACTATTCAAGTTTTTAGGTATGTTTGAAGGAGTAATATTTATATGGCCCATTCAAGTTGTTCTTTATTAATTAAATGGAGAATCAAAGCTTTGGGCTCTACTAAACGAGGAGGGCCAAGGTCACGGAGCGTGCACTCCCATCGGAGAGTGACGCCCGTGGTCCTGGTTAAGGCAGTCGAGGATCGCCGTCGTTTTTGTGGGAAGGACGGGGTGCAATTTATACTACCCCCTTCCATCTTGAGGCTGTCGTAAGTCGACTATAGTATATGTCAAGGTCGATAACTTAGCCACAAGAGAAGAAAAACATGCCACGAAACCCTGTGTCAACCAGTTTGGCACAGTTGGCTAGTTCTTCTACTCTCTCGTTCTACTCGTTCTCGGCCCATAAGGTTTTTGTAAGTAGGCTAGTCAGCAGTGGTATTAGAATAGGCTGAGTAGTAGTAGTAGAACAATAGACAAAAATAAAAAATAAAAAAAACCTATGTCACTTCCAGTAACTTTATCTCAAAATGGCGTCATGAATATTGATTAGCGTGGCATAACTTCGTGTAATCGGGGTCGTGTGAAGTCTTTATCGTTTTTGCATCTCCAAGCAAATGGTATGCAGATTACAAAGACATGTTAACTTTAGACACGTTTATTGAAAGCTGTTTTCTATGTAAGAACATATATTAGAAGTTTCCATCTTATTATATAAAAATTACGTGTCACGTTATTTGTCCGCGATGGGCTCCTAAACCACGTAACCGATTGTAACCAAATTTGTACACCGTGTGCAGTTTGACCCAACTTGAAAGATAGGATAGCTTACATCTCAATTTATAGTCGCAATATTATTTTATTGCAAAATTATTTGTTTATTATTTGACAGTCACAATTATATGACGATTCTAACATTGGATTGAGTAAGTATTCAATAGAACGGCGATATGTTAAAAGTACATACGCTTCATATAAGCTACAATTTAGTAGCATAACCACCACAGCAACGTGTGGCCGGGTCTGCTAGTTCTAGTGTTGCTATGGCTGAAATTTTTGGTATATTATAGTAAACTATGCAAGATGAACGGTAGGAGTATATCACAACGAACTCGAAACGACGACACGGTGGACTGACGACCGGGTGTAGATCGCTGGAAAACAATGAATGCGGGTGGCCCGTGTCAGCGTTGCGTGGAAATCCTTGGGGGGAAGTCCTTGGCACGTACGGCAGTGGACGTCTTTTAATAGTAATAATGTTGATGATGATAAAAAAACTCTTCGGATTTAAAAATGTATGCATCTTACTAATATACGACGTGAAAGATATAAATCGATGAGTCAGGAAAAATATTCTGATTTAGCCTACCGAAGCTAGAATGACTAATGCTACTGATGTAGGTGGAAAACCGAAACATATAGATCTTTCCAAAAAGTTTATTTTACGACATTCTACGGTTGAGTGGTCATTAACATGACATGACGATTTTTTGAAAGGCTATGTTAAAGACATTTTCTGTACGAAGCTAATCGATTGCAGTCCTAAATCTTAAAAAAAATTGAGGATCATACATTAGCGAAAATTTCAGGGAAACGATTGACAACTATAAAGCTGGTGGTCGTGGTAGACTTATAAAAAGCTCATGTATTTTATTTTATTTATAATCGCAGATTCTCTCTATTTACCGTAAAAAACGTCCTAATTCTTTGTTTTAAGAAACAAACTTATCTACGCATATAAAACGTTTAAACTGTAATTAAGTAACTATTTAAGTTTTGTTGTTGATATAACTCATCGGACCATCGACTTTTGTAAAATCGTTCGATCCATTCAATCCTTACGATTTTCGATGCGTTTTTGCTTTTCCAAAATATTTTTTTGGTAGTTTATTTTGCCTATGAAGCGATTTTTAACGTTTGTATCGTATTGTGTGGAAAGAAAAACAATTCAAGTTCTATTTGTAACAAATTAAATGATTCATATCATACAAATCATAGAAGGTAAAAAAAAATTTACATAAAACACAACGCCACAAGCAAAAACACTTCACTGGATAGAAAAATTAATCGAGATCTGCACTGTTTATCACTTTAATGTATCATCACTACATAGTCGCTAAAACAAAGTCGCTGTCGTCTGTCCGTCCCCATATATGCTTAAATCTTTAAAACTACGCAACTGATCTTGAAACGTTTTGAGTGATTCAAGAGGAAGGTTTATAAGTATAAAACATGCATAATTGCACCCGTGCGAAGCCGGGGCGGGGCGCTAGTAAGTACTAAACTAAGAAAACAGATGATGTTTAATTTATATTTTTTTAGTATCAACGTAAGGTACTTTTTATATTTAATATTAATTCTTCCCGTTAAATAAGTCAATAAGTATCTCTTATCATTTAGTATGTATATTATATGAAAAATATCACATGGAGTTTCGACACTTTGACGGGCAGTTTATAAATTGACTATTTCCGCAGTTTACCCGCAACACGACTACCAATGCGAATGTAGGTCGCAACCGTTTCTCTGTAATTATTTTCAGTGTGCAGTTTTCAGAAGAGTTTTAAAAGCAATGCTGAAACATTGAACATATTTTTATGCACTGAAAAGTCACGTTAGAGGAACTCACTTTTTGACGTGCGAACGTTGAATGCTTGAAGTAATTTTTCGTATCATTATTAAAATATAAATTTTACCTATTTCGATGGCGGTTAACATTTTTCTTAAATTTTTTTTTCTTAGTGATATCGTCTTACTACTACTAAGACTCTCTGCAGTCGGTTCTCCTCCCATTATATGGAGAGTATTTCATCACCATCATCATAATTTCACCCAAAAGACGTCTCATGCTGGCCTCCCCCAATTGTATGGGACGCCTACCAGCACTGCACTTTCCGGAACGCGATCGCCACTTAGTATTTTTCCGCCCCATCGGGCGTCAGTCCTGCGAGCTATGTGCCCTGCCCATTGCCACTTAAGTTTGGCAATCCTGTGGGCTATATCGGTAACTCTGGTTTTCCTGCGTATCTCCTCATTTCTGATTCAACTCGCAAGGTTACTCTGAGCATAGCCCTCTTCAATGCCTTTGGGGGATTTTCAGCCTTTTCATGGAGCACCTAGTAAGCGACCAAGTCCCTGTATCATATGTCATCACTAGCACACATTGATCAAAGCTTTTCTTCAAACACTCCGGTATGGTGGACGAGAATATCTTTCGCAGCGTTCCAAACGCTGCCCAGCCGTGTTGTATCCGATTTGAAGCTGATTTGGATGGAGGTTATTTCGTCGTTTCAACCCATAAATGACCCACTGTTGAGTCGGGCTCACTCCTAATTCATGGAGGGTACTTAGCCTACGATTATTAGGCTCTTGCTTGAAGTGGTGACACAATGTATTCTAAATCAGTCACCACCGTAAGACAAAGGACTTGTAATATTTTAACTTATTACGTAAATACGTACTCAGTTATTTCGGCTATAAAATTAATCAGTTATTTAATCCAAAATAATTATGCCTTTAGAACAGAGAGAGGCATGGTGCGTCTGAGGGAATCCCGTCCAACTCAGGAGTTCCCGAGAATTTAATTAAATTGCTTAGTAATAATTTTGTTTCGTCTTCCCTCCCTTTGTTATGTTTTCAACTGAAATTATTATCTTTTCAGCCGGTACGTGCTTGGACAAAGGATTTTGGAAAAACTAATTTCAAAGAATAATTAAGGAATTAGCTGGTGAAATTTGGTTGGGGTTTCAAACTTGTACCATCATAATTTCGTGTAACAAATGATCCACTGATGAGACACGCCTCCGCCAATTCCATGGTGGGAAATTAGACCAATCTGGCTAAACATAGTGGCTCACGGTTTACATACTAAGGTTTTCTTATAATGGATTAGAGGGTAAATAAATATAAGTAGATTTGTGTTTCCATACATTAGTTTACTAGCGACCCGCCCCAGCTTCGCACCGGTGCAATGATGATCATCTAAATTTATGCATATATTATACATAAACCTATATAAACCTTAATCTTGAATCACCATATCAATAAAAAAAACCGCTTCAAATCCGTTGCGTAGTTTTATAGATTTAAGCATACATAGGGACGGACAGACGACAGCGACTTTGTTTTATAATATGTAGGGATGATAGTGATAGTGATTATCAATCATTCATCCATTTCGTCGCCAAACTTAAGTGGCAGTGGGCAGGGCACATATCCTGCGGGATCGACGCCCGATGGGGCAGAAAAGTCCTCGAGTGGCGACCGCGTTCTGGAAGCCCTCCCACACAGTGGACTGACGTCCTGGTTAAGGTCGCCGGAAAGCAATAGATGCGGGCGGCCCAGTACCGGCTTTGTGGAGATCCTTGCGGGAGGCCTATGTCCAGCAGTGGACGTCTTTTGGCTGAAATGATCCATTTCATTTCTATTTACGAGTATTATCAATCACTCTTCTTTTCCTTTCTTTTTATATTACTAATCATTCATTGTTTTAATTTCTGTTTACTATCATTCACTCATTCTTTTCATTTCCATTTATTATTTATTTAGCAGATACCACTGCGTGTATATAGCACTTATTTAATTTTGTCTTTTAAGGTCTACCATGTTTTCTCTGTAATAAATAAGGTTCACTAATTTGACTGGCAAGAATGCCCCAGGCGTTAAGTCCGCATGTGTTCAACAAAGTTTTGGTGTGAATTGGTGACTGTAGTGCGATAACCCAGAGACTTATGCAGACAAAAAACAATCTTGTATAATAATAAGGATACATAATGTCATTTTTTCGGGTGGACTAGACCTTTTAGTTAAATTAGAAGTATTTTAGATTCTCCCTCACACTTTAAAATCACTACATAGTATAAAACAAAGTCGCTGTCATCTGTCCGTCCCTATGTATGCTTAAATCTTTAAAACTACGCAACGGATTTTGATGCGGTTTTTTTAATAGATAGAGTGATTCAAGAGGAAGGTTTATATGTATAAAAATGCATAATTGCACCCGTGCGATGCCGGGGCAGGTCGCTAGTAAAATATAATTTAAACACAGAACCTTTCCTTTTGGTAAGCTCTATACTCTCAGTTCGGAAGGTTGGTCTTTGTTGTTGGTGTTATTTTTTACCCGGATTTGTTTAAATTATAACGCGTTGTTCTTTGATCCCATTTTAATGACAATATGTTTGTTTTATCCGGAAATTATCCGCCGAGCTGTCAAACACTAATCTGCTTATATATGATCCACCGCTGAGTCAAGCCTCCTCCAACTACATGTAGGGTATTGAGCCTACTTCCACGCTGGCCAGACGGGTTGGCACAGGGTTTTGTATCAGGTTTTCCTTCTCTTTTTTGGTCTTGTTATTTTTTATTGTAGGCTCTTACGACACTCTCTGGAGGAAATTAGGTGGTGACACTGTGTATTCTAAATCCATCACTACACGGATAATATTATAACTAAATAATTGTAACTAAATTTTGCTTTAGCAAATAATTCACTAACTTGCGGCGTATTTCCATCATCATTATCCAGTTATAGAAGAACTAAGTTATCCCACTAATGTTAGTAAACTATCCATTTAATTACCAGTAAGCTAAGCTCTTTAGTTCCAAGTCAAACTAATCTACAAACTAGAATCTATTCAAAGTGTATGCCTAAACTCCTTAGCTAGTGAAAGCGCCGCGAGTTAGAATTTGCATAGTCTAGCCTAGGCTTAATTGGATCGCGTATAAGGGTAGTAACACACTGAGAGGTCTTTGTAGAACTACTATAGCGCGCTCGATATTGCGTAGTTGATAGGGCTGGCAAGAACCCTGACTAAAAATATATATAAATAAGATTGGTGTGTCTGTGTGTAATATTAAAGTTTGAATGTATACCACATGGTACAGATACCAGAATAATTTTTTTTACAATTTTTGTCTGTCTGTTTGTTTCGATTAATCTCTGAAATGGTTGGACGGAATGGTTTCACTGGCAGATAGCTGATGTAACAGCTTTCCACATTGCTAAATACCACGCCGACGAAGTCTCAAGTAACAGCTAGTCTATATCTATATATAAAATTGAATGTTGTCTGTATGTAGTTTATAGAACCGTAAACTACGCGTTGCGTTACGTACGTATTTGATCATATGACGATCTCCAGCCAAGGTGTTGTGCATGAGCACAGGAAGGATTCTGAACAAAAAAAAATATTTATTAATATTTTTATTATGCAGTATTTTTGGTTTAAAGTGAAGGAAATTCATTTTATAATATGTCCTTGGTCCTTATCCCGGTATGTTTAATGTTGAGTTGTATTTAATGTAACTAGATGGCGCTGGCGGCAAGTTGCCCGCCGATTTTCGTTACGAAATTTCTTGATTCGGTCGCCGCGCTCAGAGCCCGCGGTAAAAGCTATACAATAGCTTAAAAATAAGGCAAATTTGTGTAATGTCTTTCTTTCAAATTTATAAATTAAAGGGATTCATTGAACCAATTTGCCAACGAGAATATAGTATAGGCTACCTTGAGTTGCGGACAATGAAAAAGGGTTGCCGAATAGCGCAAGATTTAAACGCCGATAAAGATTTGAAAAAAAAAGAAAAGGAAACAAAAGTTATGTTCCACTCCATTCATTTCGATTCTGAGCGTTACTGTGAGATGGCTTTGTATAATTACATTATTATTCAAATAATTATTCTAATAGGCTCAACGTAAGTGTCAGCCCTATTGAGCTGTCTCACACGGGGTATTAATTTGCATTATACTCTGTACGCGGTGCATAACGCTATAAAATGTAGTAATGGACAAGCTTATGCGCAATAAAGTGTTATTTCGCGTGAACTCGGAATCAGGCTTCCCGTACACTTTGATGAGGCGATTAGGGTAGAGCGCATGGGGAATTCGACTTTATTGCATGCACGAAGCCTTTGTTCCCGTTTCGAATGTTTTGGGAATTGTGCGAGCATTCGTCGTAGATTTTGAGCAATAAATTGTATTCATGGATTATTCATTTTGAAGTACCCACTGTTGTGTTCATACTTCAGATTCAAAGTCTCAGTACAGGTTACTTATTCAGCAACTGTTACATTAAACCATGTCCGTATGGTAACGGATTAAGAATACACAATGTCACCAACCCATACCGCCTTGAGGGTGTCGTAAGAGGCGACTAAATGAACGCAAGAGGCAACACCTAGCCGAAATAAGGAAAACTTGATACAAACCCTGTGCCAACCCGTCTTGCTAGCGAGGCACAGTAGGCTAATATCCCTTCAACAATTTGGAGGAGGCCAGACTCAGTAGTGGGTCATTTATGGGCTGAAATTACATTAAACCTGAAAGTTCACAGATTAAGTATCGACCGAGAATCCCACACACCCTACACCGGCTTACCCCAGAATGATAATTAGCCAACTTTGCCACCTTGGCCAGGCGGGTTGGCAAGATAAACATTGGCTTTTATCGACTCTTACAACACCCTCAGGAGAAAATGAGGTGGTGACACTAAGTATCCTAAATCCGTCATCACACGGAATAAGTGATCTATTACGAACATAATTCTCGTTGGCAAGATAGGCCATTCTCGCTGACAACATATTCTTGGCACGAATGAAACTCCGGAGTAATTCAAAGAATGGATTATACGTGTTGTGTGTGGGCACAACCACTCTAAATTTTACTTAGACTCATTAAATGGGGATTCTCAAGGATCTAAAGATGCTAGATATGCTCAATTATTTTGGTTTTATTCGCGTGTATCTTTCATTTTCTGAAGCTAGGTATTTACATTTACCTACGGTTTGGTACGTGACGATGGGAAGAGACCGGACGGTATGTCGTTGCTGCTGGAAGTTGGGTAGGCCTTTGGTATGGGACGCAACTTGCGTGGACACCCTCGCGCCATCCCATCTACCAGCCACGGCAGGCAGTGCCGGCGCGGCCGCTGCAGCAGCGGAGACCCTCAAACGGCGCAAATACACCAACATCATAGGAAACTATGAGTTTGCGCCGTTTGGGGTTGAAACACTGGGTTCATGGGGTCCGAGTGCACTTCTCCTATTTCGAGAGATATCTAGGAAACTTGTCGACGCTTCGCGTGATCAGAGGGCTGGCCTTTTTTTGGGTCAACGCATTGCTATCGCAATTCAGCTGGGCAATGCTGCCAGCCTTCTGGGATCGTTCCCCGGTGACAGCGATGTGGGGGATTTTTTTGATGCTTAGTCTTACTGTAAATATGTACATAGTTTTAGTTTACTTTTAGATTTAATGTTAATTTTCCTTATGTACTACTGAATTGTATTATTTATCCTATAAGTTTAATAATCTGGGTCAAAGTCAAAGTCTTTACATTTCTAATTATATTTTTATTAATGACTAGCTTTTGCCCGCGGCTTTGCTCGCGTTAAGAAGTATTATTATTAATTAGTTGTAGTTTTTGCAGCTTTACTTTTGTTTAGCGTCAAATTGGTCCAGGCGTTGTTGATTTATGCGGTTACCAACACATTTTGCGATTCATTTTTATATTATAGACTAGCTGTACCCTGAGCGTGTTGCTACCCCACGAAAGTCATTTTTGTTCAGATACCTTCCTAGGCTCATGCACAACACATTTGCTGAAGATTATCGCGATTCTAAAAAGGACATACAGAAAAACATTTATTTTTATACATAAGAAGAAGATATTGCGGTGACAGAGAATTACACAATAACACTTGCCTGACCCGGAATCGAAAAAGGGTTCCTGACCCGAAGGCGGCACATTAAATCCCTAGTCCAACAAGGCAACATTGAGGATGTCTGTCCACCGGATGGGAGCGAGGCAGCGGAACGACGCGATTGAGTAAGGCGGAGCTGAGTTGCATACTGTGTCTGTAGACCGGAGCGGAGCAAGGCTGCGGAGCGGAGCGAGAAAGAAATGCGGAGTGGAGTCTAATACCTACACGACTACGACGGCACACTGCGCCCGCACTCGTTTCCCCGCTCCGCTTACCGATTATGTATGAATTTTTAAACTAGTTCCCAACTCCCTGTCCACTAAAGAGTAGCGGAGATTATGTGCAATCTTATTGGTTAATATTCCTCCGTTTCTCCGCTCCACTGCCTCGCTCCGTGCCGGTGGACCGGCAGCCTTAGTCCGTTCCAGTGCACTATAACTCCGTGGATCGTTTGATAATGCTACCGTGTCAGTTGTTTTACGCGGAACAAAAGTTTGCATCCCGAAAACACACCTCGGGCGCGGTTGAAGCTGGTCGAAACGATGAACAGAGGTCTACGGACTTTTTACTTTTCAATGCGTTTGCATATTTTGTTTTTGACATTTGAGCTACAATAGAAATAACTAATTATAATATAATAATAAGCCTTTTATTTCATGCAGAAAACGTTGGACACATACAAAGTTAAAAAAAAAGTCATATTATTGAAAGTTTAAAATCTAAATAATAATATGAAAGTTGCATAGCATGGACCCCTCCTCAAGAGAAGGTGAAGGCCTCCTCTAAAGAATGCCACGTGTCTCTGTCTTGAGCTATTTGCGGCCAGCTGGTACCAGCTATTTTTATCAAGTCGTCTAATTAAGAGGTAGTTATCCTGGGTACGTGTGGTGACAGATTTAGAATATTTAGTGTCCATTCCATTCCATTCCATCCTAAAAGTATCGTTAGAGCCGACTAAATAAACTGACAAAACCGATAACCTAGCCACAAGAAGGAAAACATGATGAGAAACCTGTCTGGCCATCGTGGCAAAGAAAGCTAACTTGTCACTGGAGGAGGCCTTACTCAGCTGTGGGACTTCTAGGGGTTGAGTAGTAGTAGTACTATGCGTGATAGAATACAACATCGGGAAAGATATCACGTTTAATTGTCTTCTATCTTTAATATGTATGTATTTACAAAAAAAAAGTATTTATGTAGTTTATCATCCATCTGGTTACCATAACACAAGCATTAAGTTGCTTAGCTTGGGACGAGATGGCGTTGTGTGAAATGTCCATGGATATTTATTTATTACTAGCTGCGTCCCGCGGTTTCACCAGCGCTTACTTATTGTCGTACCGCGGGTGACAGTGGGCATGGTACATAGCTCGCAGGATCGAAGCCCGATGGGGCAGAAAAGTCTCTGAATGGCGACCGCGTTCCGAAAAGCGCAGTGTCTCCTACACAGTGGACCGATGACCTGGTTAAGGTCGCCGGAAAACGATAGATTGCTCAGGACCGGCTTTTGTGGAAATGAACGTCTTTTCGTTGAAATTTATATCATCAGCTACCTATCAGTGAAAGTCCCGTCAAAATCGGTCCAGCCGTTTCTGAGATTAGCCGGAACAAACAGACAGACAGAAAGACAGACAGACAAAAATTTAAAAAAATGTTTTTTTGGTCATGTACTGTGTATACATACTTACGCATTTAGTAAAATGTGGTTATTTTATTATTACAAACAGACACTCCAATTTTATTTATTGGTAGGTATAGAGTATAGATTTATTTAATTGTACCTGATATTTTGGTCTTCATTACATTCTCTTTTATTCTTCTACCATATTCCATTATTATTATGATCTCGTGTATGTACAATAAGAGATACAAAATCAAAATGTTTTGTATTCGAACAAATTCTTGCGATTGCTTTCAATGAGTCTAAAACTATAACACAAAAATTAAAAATAAAAATACTATTAAAAATAATTAGTTATTTAGTTTTTATTACCGGTTCCTAATGCCATTCCACAGAGAACGGCGGGCGGTGGACAAACGTTCACCGCCCGCCGTCACCGAGAACGAGATAATTTCGGGCCGAGTTTATGATGACGTGACGGCGATCGTTTGTCCACCGCGCCGATATATGGATGGTTCAATTAAAACAAAAACTGAACAAGAACAAACCTGTTTTGTATTGCCGGCACATCGGCCCGTCATAAAACCGTGCCGAGTTCTAGCGGTCACGCCGAACTACACGAAATATCGGCGGTCAGGATGACGGTTCTCGAGTGACGGGTGTGCGGTGGACACATGGCCATAGTAAATGTATGTATAGCTTACTCGGCGCCGTCATCTCGTTCTCGGTGACGGCCCGGTGACGGCGGCGGTGGAGAAACGGCCAAAAGCCGGCAAGAAACTCATTATAATACTTTAAAAGTCTAAGGAACAAATTGATATTCTATGAAAGTTGATTCTAACAAAGAGTGAAAAGTAATAAACCAATATGAAGTCAGTGCCTTAGAACCTTTAATCTGTCGCGGAGCATGTTCCTCCATTGAGGAGCACGACCCTGAAGCTGGCAGCCAAGGTTGGTTGGTTTTAATGGGTAGGTCGGGGTGCTAATATACAACGGCCTGGTATAAATGGGGATATGAATGAAAAAAAAGAAAAAAATACATCGCGTTGGGGGACCGCTCCTATTTATTTATTACCTGACACCTGGTCCCCCAACGCGATGTATTTTTTTATTTTTTACTTTTTATAGGATACTTAGGTCATTGGGTCGGGGGTTTATTTATATTTTTAATTTAATTTTTATTTTTTGCTTTTTATATGTACACGCTTATTATGATGTTTGTAATGTGCACGTGATGCGCTTTCATTTGAGACCCCACTCGATTATATTTGCAGACTTTCGGTTATTCTTCCCCACTTTCACCCCCCATAACTTTTAAACGACTCAACCGATTTTCATCAAACATGTCTAAGAACACTCGGTCCTAACTCACCTGTCATACAAAAAAAACTGTATTGAAATCGCTTCATCCGTTCGCAAGCTACGGTGCCACAGACAGACCCCTCGTTTTGCGTCGGGGGTTAAAAAAAACAAAGGATCCAATATCTGTACAATATTAAGACGTTATCTATCCAACTATTCGCACTACCACTAAATACTTTCGATCCACAACAGCACAATACCCGAAAGAACAGTCACGTACTGTTACCGTGCTCTGCATACCAAACCGAAACTGCCAACTGAAAATATTTCCCGATAGATTTGACTGTTCACTTGGCCTTCTTTCATCCGGAAGTGAGCGCTTCAGGGACTGAAAATTTTCTTTTTTGTCATTTGTTTGTTTGTTTTCAAAGAACATTGCGAGCTTTTTAGTAGTAAAGTTATGGTTACATTGTAGCAATACATATAATGCTACATCATCATCATTTCAGGCAAAAGTCTTCCACTGCTGGACATAGGCGTCAACCAAGGATTTCCACAAATGCCCGTCCTAGGCCACATGCATCCATCGTAGTCCGGCGACCTTAATCAGGTCATCAGTGTGGGAGGCCTACCAGCACGGCGCTTTCTGGAATGCGGTCGCCACTCGAGGACTTTTCTGTCCCAATGCTACATAACAAAAATTACACAGAAAAGGAGGCTATCAATATTTATAATAGATATTGCCTAGAAGTGCGATAATTTCCAAAAGTCCTTCATCGCGATAATAAGGTTTACAGAACAAATTAGCACGGATAAGTAATCCCCGACAACAGGTAGCTTATCAATAGCTTTTAGATTTATTAGGTGGTGGTATATTTAGTTTTAAATCAAGTTGTCAGCTATCCTTAAAAATGATAAATAAATAAATAAACACTGATAGGGGCATGTGCCGCGGCCCCCTGTTAAATTGAATTCAGTTAAATTTTAAAACGACCACTACTAGCTACCATGAGTCATGTTATAATTTTGAAATAACTCGGGAGATTTCTCCAAACGCCATTTAAGATACAATTAAATTTAATAAAATAAAATAAATAAAATAATTTTACGTATCGTAACGTATCGAGATAATAAGTGCAACCATTTTTTAAATATACAACCTGAATTCAAGTTAAGAAGTATTTAAACATTTGTTTACTAATACAAGTCAGCCCATACTCACTGCTGGGTCGGGAACACGAAGAACGTCTCCCATCACAGGGAAGGTCGTTAGCCTACGGTGCCACGCGGGCCAGACGGGTTGGCACAGGGTTTCGTTTTAAGTTTTCCTGCTCATGCGGCTAGGTTTTCGGCCTTGTCCTTGTGTCCAATATTTTGCCGCCAAATTTACAAATCAAATTTTTAGCACTGCGACAAATAAAATCAGGGATTCCTTATTACGTCAAGTAATTTTGCTTTGAGCAACTGATTTAAGGGTCTTCGTATAAATAGATCGAAACGATACACCCCCATAAAATATAGCAACAAAGCCAGATCCCACTTCTGATATCATTCAAAAGGCACTCGAGATTTACTATCGCAATATTTTACGACAAAACCATTGGAATAAACAAGAGTATTTCATCTAAAGTGCTTGACAAATAGAGAAGCGCCGTCAAGAGTGAATTGAGAGTGAGAAATTCTATAACAAATGATGCTCCCTATAAACAATCTGAGCCCTTATAATTAATGAAACAGCAATCCTTTCCACATTGGGCGTTAATGAAGGAGCTGGGATACACACGGGCGTATAGAGTGAGCAAGCATAACTTGATCGGAGCTATAAGCAGAGACAATATTTTTGCACAAGTCGATATTAGCGTTAGTGACACACAATTAAGTTTTAAAAATTAGTCTGCTCAAAGAATTGCACTTTTTTTTTAAATAATATTATTGCTTTGCGGCCATTTTGCGGTGAATTGCCCTTCTGTCCAAAATCTTACCATTGGGAGCTCGCGACCAAATTTGTAATTTATTTTAGTAACTTTATTAATTGTTGTAAAATAAAAATACATTAGTTACTGACAAATCATTTTTAAATTAAAATATTCGATGGATGCGCCATTTTGACGTCAGTCAATTTCACTCTAATAGCATGCACTAGCTTTCAACCTCGTGCAAGTAGCCCGCGTCTTTACTTGCATCAGTTATTACGTATACAAGCTAGCAATGTGTACCAGTAGCTTGAGCATATTACTCCGAAATATATAGTGTCACCGTTCCATTCCCTCCTGAAGGTGTCGTGAGGGTCGAAAACCTTGGACAAGGAAGACTTGACAGGAAACTCTGTGTCAACCCGTCTGGCCTAGCGTGGCCCAGTAGGCTAATTAACCTGCTTGTGACTGGCTGAGTAGTAGTAGTAAACCGTATCTTTATTAGCTTCAGCTACTTGCACCGTGTACAAGCACCCTAATTTCACTCTTAAATGTGTTTAATACCTTTAAACCAGCTCTATACAATTTAGGGGCCAAACCATTAGTTATCGACTTTCCAAGTCCAATAACCAAAAGATTCCTCCAACAATCGCACAAGTTCTCGAACAATTCTGACAAGTTTGAAAACTTTTTGGCCCGTATACCCCAGAGAATAGACTCAGCCACTCTAAGATTGATTTACAGAGCTTCTAATTATTGGCGTTCAGATTGAAAGTAATTCATTGAAACACCGTTTGTACAGAACCGGATAACTGATAGGACAAAATTTATTTAGTAGATTGATTGCTTTCTTTCGTGACAAGAAGGATTAATTGCGATTCGTGTTGAATTTCCATAAATTGTCGAATTTACACGGCACTTAAGTGGGTGTTGATAGATCTTGTACTTATTGTGAAAGATAGAATACACTACGTACAGTGTAGTCACTAAACATCCTACTATAAAAACGTGAGACTTTGTAATAATGTTTATTTTTTACTCTTTCAAGCAAAAAGTACTGAATAGACTTTGATGAAGTTAGTAGTGGTAGGTAGTAGGGAGGGGGTAGAAGTTGAGCCCGGCTCCGGTACACCTACGGCGCGCGTCTACCAGAGCTTCCTCCTTTCCGCAACATAGCGGCCTTGAAGAATAAAGCCACGTCGAAGACGACGCTATAGTGCGCGGTCAGAGGAGTCCCGGAGCCCAAAACCACGACGACGCTATATGCCACTCTTCGTCTGGCCTCTCCCCGTGGGCACACCCCACATGGATGCCCCATCACCATAACAAAGTGTAACAGGTCAAGGTGGAACAGGTTACGGTGGAACAGGTCAAGGTGGAACAGGTCAAGGTGGAACAGGTCAAGATGGAACAGGTCAAGGTGGAACAGGTCAAGGTGAAACATATTCAATCCTGATGATGTCGTGCTTACATCTAGACTAGGCGGTAGATTTTAACTGTTTCTTTGTACTTTTGAAGACAACTGTCATCTAGTCTCTGCCTTGACCACGACTGCTGCAAAGCATTCGAAACGTCGGGAATTAAATAATGTAATATACACGCGATAAACCCGTATAAAAGTGTTTAATTTCAACACTAATTATAATTTTACTATCATTCTTAGTTTTTAATAACCGGTTGAAAAGGTGTAACTTTGAATTTAGTTAAACGACATCCAGTAAAACTATTACAGCACCTTGAAGAAGTGGATCCACTCGTGTAATAGTTCATTCTTATCAAACTAGGTCTTGTCAGGTCACTTCCAGGTCGCGGTGTCACCGATTTTATGTGCAAGATGGACACCACTGAGACAGTGGTAGTCAACATTTTCAAGGATCGCCTTTATTGGTTGACATGAAGGTAGAATTTTAAATTTCCTTATAAGCAACTTTACAAATACTGCTCTCTCAGATGGTGTAGCGGCAAGTATATAAGAAATTCGGATTGACTAGGATTAACCGTGGCACATAATCATTATCCCACAGTAGTCCACAGCTCGATGCGTCAAACTGAAGACAGGGCGCTATTGCGCTCTTTTGGCGGCCTCCCCGCCTATGTCCAGCAGTGGACTAATGTGGCTGATGATGATAATATTTGAAATATATTTTTTAAATTAGTAAGTTTTAAGTTGACACATACTTATTTATTTATTTACACTTATGCACTGCTGTTTTAACACGGCGTACCGCTCTGTGCAGCAAAATTATATTTTAATAACTTTCTACATATTTTCGTACGATTTGTGTGCTGAAGTTAAGTGGATGTTGCTGACCGCCGTGCGATTTAAGACCGACACCACTAGCTGCCGATGCTGGCACACTTCAGAGGGAAGGTGAGTGAGTTCAGTGTTGCTCGCGTTCTATTTCGTAATACGCCGGAGTATTGGAGACGTTCTCCAAGGATAACCGCGTTATCTTGTACCGCCGTACCAGCTTGCCATTCAATTTCCTACATACAGTCCACTGCGACCAGTGTAAGTCCGTGATTCATACGCATTTCTTGTTAGCAACATATTATATAGTTTTGTAAATTATTTTAAACTAGCGACCCGCCCCGGCTTCGCACGGGTGCAGTGATGAACATCTAAATGTGTCAGTGTTTCTCTACAATATTATACATAAAAAACTTCCTCTTGAATCACTCTATCTATTAAAAAAAACCGCTTCAAAATCCGTTGCGTAGTTTTAAAGATTTAAGCATACATAGGGACGGTCAGACGACAGCGACTTTGTTTTATACTATGTAGTGAAGCAACTATTGTTTTAATTTATACAGTTTGATACAAAAAGTTGAGTTGCAGCTGAATAATGTTTGCAGAGAGTTGTAGTGGGCAGCTGAATGGACGCCCGATGCGGCAGAAAAGTCCTCGAGTGTCGACTGCGTTCCAGGTATGCTGGTAGGCCTTCCACACAGTGGACCGATGACATGAGGTACCTAATATTTCAGCCAAATCCACTGCTGGATACAAGCCTTCCCAAAGGATCTAAGTGCCTCTCATTGAAATACACTTGCCCGGCCCCGGAACAGCCCGGGATCTGTTAACCAGATCATCTGTCTACTGCTAAACTGCACTTTCCGGAATGCGATCGCCAATCGAGGACTTATCTGCACCATCGGAAGTCAGTCCTGAAAATTATGTACCGTGCCCACTGTCAATTAAGTTTAGCAATCCTATGGGCTATGTCGGTAAAAAATGAAAATCAAAGTGTTTTTTATTCGGATAAATTCTTGCGATTGCTTTCAAATAGTCAAAGATTTTAAGATAAAAAATTAAAATTAATAATTTAGTTTTTACAACCGGTTCGGAATGCTATTCCATAGAGAAGAGCCGGCAAGAAACTCCATGGTTACTCTATAAATAAAAGGGTTACAATGATGGTGGTACAAACAAGTCTGACAGATTAGTGAAAGCAATAACACGTAGCATAGTCAAAAATTAGAATTAGAAATTAGAAACTCCAGCTCTAGCTCTCTTGCGTAACTCCTCATTTGTGATTCGATCTCGCAAGGAAAACTAAATTCTAATTGAAATTCCTGTGATTAATATAATCACTAAGAAACAATGCTTTCGTGAATTAATTATAAAATGAGCTGTAGGTTGGTTACCTCACCTGACTGAAGCAATGGGATACTTTATCATAGTGACACACGATCCATCACTCGTTGGGTACCTTAAGCACTTCCCCTTTCGATTCATTATGCCACTCCGCGTGATAGAATGGCTCCAATTTTTCAATGATATGACGATAATGGAATAGTATGAAATTACACTTTTGAAAAGTTTTCATTGGATTGGAAAATTAATTCATGGTTTTCATGATTATTACACAAAAATTGACGGATTTTTCGCATGTATTTTACATTCTATTGTGGTGCCCCAATGCAATGGGTTACGACTATCGGAGATCATCCCGGGTTAAATACCATATATCCATACCAGGTATCTATGGACTACCGACGAAAAAAAAGTTTCATGCGGTGACAATTTATTTTTTTAACCCCCGACGCAAACGTTTAATCCCCGCACGACGTTTGACGTGTCTGTCTGTCTGTGGCACCGTAGCTCGCGAAAGGATGAAGCGATTTCAATATAGTTTTGTATGAAAGGTGAGTTACGGGTGAGTGTTCTTAGACATGTTTGATGAAAATCGGTTGAGCCGTTTAAAAGTTATGACGGGTGAAAGTGGGGAAGAATAACCGAATGTCTGCAAATATAATCGAGTATGGGGTCTCAAATGAAAGCGCATCACGTGCAATTTAACAAAATCTACATTATATTAAGCGTGTACCTATAAAAAGTATAAAATAAAAATTAAATTAATAATTTAAAAAAACCCCCGACACAATAACGTTAATAAAGTAAAAAATAAATACATCGCGTTGGGGGACCGCTCCCACTTATTGATTACCTGACACCTGGTCCCCCGACGCGATATATTTATTTTTTACTTTATTAACGTTATTGTGTCGGGGGTTTTTTTAAATTATTAATTTAATTTTTATTTTATACTTAGGTACACGCTTAATATAATGTAATATAATGTAATTTTTCGTCTGAAGTCCTCATGTATGCCCTTGCGTAGGGGATTGGGGTTATATGGGACTCCAGGACGTGTGGAGATGGTAAGTTGCGCCCTGACCTACTCACTAAAATGGCGATCTTCGACTGCCCTACTCCGGGGCCACGGGTTTCACTTCTCCCGGTGGGGTAGTATGCTTCGCGACGCTGGTGGGCTTTGGACCGCCTTGTTCGGTAGAGCCCTCCTTGTCACCGCATGGACTAAGCCTAACAACTCTAACTAACCATAAGCTAGGTACAAATAAGTCCCCCATAGAGCCTGTACACCCATTGTGTGAGCAATGACGCATTGGAGACCTTTATTCGCGGATTTGTTTTTTGATTGGCCATGTCAAGGTCTATTCGTCATTCATCGCGTAAACGTGTGGCGTGTTTCTTTTATCTTGCGAACTTGCTCTCACTATGCTGTTAAGTACTTTTTGTAGTTATTTTTTTAAAAAAAAAGCAATTACAGAGTTTCTTGCCGGCTTCCGAACCGGTGGTAGTTTCGGCACGAATGTGAGTGAACGCAAGGATTGTGAGCGATCAGGGGAGATGGAGGGTTTGTAGGAGTGAGGAGTTGTCTGTGAAAGGTGTGAATGTAGGTATGTCGACTGATAGATGTGTGTGGAGACTACCACCTAGTATGGGACAGGGGCCGTAAAATGATAATGGTATTTATAAATATGACGATTTAAAAGAGTTTTGTGATGAAACCTACGTAAATAAAGGTCCTTTTGAGTTTGAGTTTTGAGTTTTGAGTTTGAGTTTGAGTTTGAGTTTTGAGTTTGAGTTTTGAGTTTGAGTTTTGAGTTTGAGTTTTGAGTTTGAGTTTTGAGTTTGAGTTTGTGGCGGGCAGTTGCTGAACGCCGTTGATTCTAGTGGGTAAGTCGGGGAGCTAATTACCATCTTTCCCCTTTATCGTCACCGTCATCGTTTCAGCCCATGAATGACCCACTACTGCGCCAGGCCTCCTCCAAATTCATGGACGGAAATTAGCCTACTATACCACGCTGGCAAGACGGGTTGGCACAGGGTTTGTATCAAGTTTTCCTTCTCTTACAGCTATTTCGTCCCCTTACCGCGGTTCAAAGGCCTTTAAGTAAGCAAAATCTATAAGTATCCATGAGGATTTCAAAGAAAAATAAAGGGATAAGTAAGTACTCTTCGGGATGAAGTAGATACCCTAACAGCATCATCTAGACTCGGTTCACGTTTGAAACATTTCGTATAGTGAGTAGTTAACTTTTATCGATGACATTTATTTCAAATACATAAAACATGGGCTGAACTGTGAGTATTGTGGAAATGAATTATTTTTAACTGACTGCAGAAAGGAGAAGGTTCTCTATTCGTCTGTATCTGCTCAGACCTTTGTTGCATTCAATTATAAAAAAAAATACAAGGTGTGTCATTTTTAACACCCGACGCAAAAAGATGGGTATTATAAGTTTGACGTGTCTGTCTGTCTGTGGCTCCGTAGCTCACGAACGAATGAAGCGATTTCAATACAGTTTTTTTTGTATGACAGGTGAGTTACGGGCGAGTGTTCTTAGACATGTTTAATGAAAATCGGTTGAGTCGTTTAAAAGTTATGGGGGGTGAAAGTGGGGAAGAATAACCGAATGTCTGCAAATATAATCGAGTGGGGTCTCAAATGAAAGCGCATCACGAGCACATATGTTCCATGAAAATCAGTTGAGCCTTGAAAAAACTCTGGGGGTAAAAGGGGGGAAAATACCCAATATCTGCAAATATATATGGTGGGGAGAAAATGAAGATACGACAAGAATCTATGTATTCACAACTTAACAACATCAACATCATAATAGCGTGTACATATAAAAAACAGTTTTTTTTTATAGGGAACTTAGGTTATTGTGTCGGGGGTTTATTAATTTTTTTAATTATTTTTTGTTTAAACAAATCTTGTGCACTAGGTATAATGTGGGTTGCATGGAAGAGATTTTGTCTTTAGCTATAAGGCCGCCTATTGTACAAGTGACTTAAAAAATTAAATTAAAAATTTATTTAAAAATAAATACTTCGCGTTGGGGGACCACTCCCACTTATTTATTACCTGACCCCTGGTCCCCCAACGGGAAGTATTTATTTTTATTTTTTACTTTTTAAAGGTTATTGTGTCGGGGGTTAATTTAAATTTTTAATTTAATTTTTATTTTATGCTTTTTATAGGTACACACTTATTATAATATAGATTTTGTTAAATTGCACGAGATGTGCTTTCATTTGAGACCCCACTCGATTATATTTGCAGACATTCGGTTATTATTCCCCACTTTCACCCCTCATAACTTTTAAACGGCTCACTCGATTTTCATCAAACATGTCTAAGAACACTCGCCCGTAACTCACCTTTCATACAAAAAACACTTATTGAAATCGCTTCATCCGTTCGCGAGCTACGATGCCACAGACAGCCAGACAGACAGACAGACAGACACGTCAAACTTATAACACCCCTCTTTTTGCGTCGGGGGTTAAAAATTTATACAGTCGTAAGTTGTTACTGTTGTGTTTGTTGTACAGTAAAGATTTATCTATCTATTTAGTCTTTAATCTGTATCGCGAGGGCGAGCTTTACAAGCATGTAATTCTAGCACCCAGAACCAAAAGTGCCTCTGGTTTACACAAAGACTCTTGCCTGGTCCCGGAATCGACCCGTGAACTCGTAAGGTGCCTTGACCCAATTAGTTGATAAAATTAAAATAAGTTAACAAAACGAAACGTGTGGTTACGGAGTTAGAATGCATAGTGTCACCACCCTATTCCACTCTGAGAATGTCGTAAGAGCCGAAAAAATTAAATGACAAAGTCCAGCCGCAAGAGAAGGAAATCTTTATTGGACCCCAATGCAAACTCGGCCGGCCAGTAGGCTAATTACCCTCTACGTAACTGGTGGAGGCCAGACTCAACAGTGGGTCATATGTATGCCAAATAAATGCCAGCTCACAAACATTACACCCCTTTTTTCTCGGGTCAAAAAAGATCATTAATGCCTCACTAATTAACGGATTGAAAACTTCGCCGAGTTCATTTAAATGAGTTCTTTCAAACATTAAGAATCCTTCGGGTGTCGTTTTACACTGACTATTAAGGCAGAAAGTGTCATAAAAAGGAAATATTTTTTCTCTCTTTCCTTTTGTGATTCCCCCGGAATTACAACGTAGAGTTAACCCTTTTGGTGACAACTTGTTGAAATAGAGGTGCACCAAGCTGTGTCAAATGATTTGTTTGTGTCCTATAGTCGGACTGCAAACTGGACCAACATTTTTTGTTGTTGATTCGGTTAGAGTAAATAATAGTTTTAGACATAGTTTTTGATATTTAAAGGCAAACATTAATTTTTGAAGTTAAACTTCTTTTGGAAAAATGATGGCAGGAATTTTTTACGATACGCGCGCATCCCGTCTCGAAAAACCGACACCCTGAAATTAGCCATAGTCAACATTTTAGTTTTTCATAAAAGTTACCAACAAAGTAAAAGTAAGGACATCTACGTATGTTTGCGTGAGCACTGACAACTGTATTCACTATATTTATTTATTATTGAAAAGAGTTTAATCTTGTTACGCCGAAGAAGTTTAGCTTCTAACGCGTGTACATTCTTTTTTGTATTTATAGATTTTCCTTCTATAGATTGCAGCTAGATGATCTGTCTCTAGATAGATGATGTGCTCCTTTGCCCCTTACGACACCCTCAGGATGGTAAGGGTTGACATTTTGTGTGCTAAATACATTTTGTGTGTTGATATTAATGATTTTTAACGGATTTACTCCTGGATACTAATCTAAACGAGGATTTGTATCCTTTCTTTAAATCAATTTGGAATCGTATTGATCCGAAATCTCTCACTCTCTCGCATCTCTATTCAGAGGCCAGGGTCACGATTTTCCAAGGATAGATGTCTCACGTTACCAGTTAAACTTTGATAATGGAAGTAAAAAAAGGTAGAGCAATTTCGTTTGGGTGAAAATATTTTTTCTAAAACGTTTTCACTATATACGTTATCTAAATTGATTATTTAACAATTTTAATTAAAGTTGCTGATTTTCATTTGTCACTGAAAATCATAGAAATACCGTGATATGATTTCTACTTTGTAATTCATAATTCATTTATTCACGCATAAATAGAGTAATTACATTAATAGTATTCATGTTAAATTTAAGTACATTCTATTTAGCCTGCATTTGGCATGTGAAATTGAGTTATAGCAAAAGAAGTTATCATCACACTTATTTTTAAAATATGTCATATCATTTTAAATTTCGGATACATCAAGTTTCGATTTTCGGATGACACGTGAATTAATAAAAATACAATTGCTTTAATGTCAATTAATAATCAATATTATGTCAAAACTTAATGTCATCAAATTCATTAAGATATGTCGTATTTTTCTAAAACCATTCGCTTACAGAATATATCATTTTTTTAAAAGCAGATCTTTTTGTAATTTCACCCCCAGCCCACCACAACCCCATTATATGCTGAGGGTCTTAAGAGTCGACAAAAGGAAATGACAAGGCCGAAAACTAAATTTATGAATTATTGGACTTGTACATCTTTCAGTGTTGTACGTGTATGGTAAGAGCGCCTTATTCTGCAAGGTTTTTTTTTGTTTCTTTTTTTTTCTACCCACACATTTTTCTATTGTATAACACTCACATCTAAGTCAAGCAGTTTTACTGTGTTTCGTCGTGTGTATGTGAGAGTCAGTGCCGACGGGGCATTTCCTTTAATTGCCTGCTCCATCTTAGACCCTGTCTTTGCTTTCCATAGCGTGAGCCTATGGTAAAAGGCATTCAAGTCACTGATAAAAAAAAAACTTCATAACATTAAAGTATTTTTGTCCATGTGGTGACCCATTTAGAGTACAAAATATCACCAACGCATACTATCCTGAGGTTGTCGTAAGAGGCGACTAAAGGAACGCAAGAGGCACCTAGCCGCAAGAAAAGGAAACCTTGAACTTTGGTTCATTGCAAAATTTTTATCTCGTTTATTTCTGATTTTAACTTATGGTTAATGTCGTGGGTGGTAAATTCAAGTGGAGTACTTTTATGACACTAATATTATCTTTTACTTTTACCAAACAGCTATTACCAAACATAAGCTAAGGAAGCACCTACTGAGAGTAGGTTAAATGAAACACCAATGTCCCAGGTGCCAAGGCGCTGGGAACGACAGACGAAAGGAAAAAAAGAAGAGCAAATAATTACCATTAATTGCTAAAAAGAACACGGACTACAAGTCTGTGGTGTTGTAACAAAATAATTAAAAAAAAAAATTTAAATAAATAAAACCTTACCACAGCTGCAAAGCATGGCTGCAAAACTACGATTACAGTGTTCGCAGTGAGCAGTGATAAAACAGTTTCCAACGACAGTGTACCTGCTGTAAATCACAGCACAGCGACAGGATATAATCTCGGAACGGACATGGGCGTGTGATCGTGAAATATCGACTATGTGGAATCATTTAAACGTACCGAACTATGTGAACTATTTTGTGTGTATCATGGACCCATACGATAAACGTGGATAAAAGTGTATGTATGACAAAACAACACAGTTATCCTTAGAGAACCTCTTCAGTACTTGGGAGTACTTTTTGTAGTAGTTGTAGCGAGCAACACGAAACACACACATGCCAACATCGGCAGCAAGCGATTGTCGGACCTATTACACATAACTTTAGAGTTCGACACACAAATAACGCGGAAAATAGATTGAAAATGAATTGAAATCGGAGCAGTCATACACGAATGTGAAAAACAAGTGACGCTCTTTCTTCTGTTTTTTTTCTTAACCGATGCGCTTTCGAATACTGGCCACCCATTGGTCAAGGACCAAGCCTTTGCCATGCTACGTCACATTAAAAAACAGGCCAGAATACGGAACAGTTCTGCCCAGTTTTACTGGGGTTGGTACTAATCTGAACAAATTTAGCACAAATATTTACTCACCTTGCCGTCGTTTCAGCCCATAAATAACCCACTAGTTAGTCGGGTCTCCTCCAAATTCATGGAGGGAACTCACCTTGCCGTAGTAAGGTGGATTGCGTGCCTTGAAGATCCGTCGGGGCTATACCTGCTCAGAATCTGCTGGTACTGGTTAAGGTCGACGGAATCAGATACAGGTGGATCAGGCCAGTCCTTTGTTGAAATCTTGTGGGAAGCCTATTTTGCTGACATGATGATGTTGATGAGATATTTTCTTCCCATTCCTTTACCAAAAGAAATCCTATAATCAAATTGGGTCAATATCACGGAGAGTGCCAATTTATAGGCCCATAAAACCCAACAGTCGGTTACGTCACGCCAATAACAGTTCTAATAATGGTGTAATACAATTATGGATATCAATTTCACTCGTAGAAGAGTAACGGTGGCGTTTTAGATGAGAAAATCGGCGTCAGAATCGATGTATCGATTTATTCGAGTTGCGAGAAACCGAATGATAGTTACTATTTCTAATCGTAGTTAATCGTGTGTGCAAATCGAGTTAGACTGTACCCCAATGTGATTGCGGAAAAAAAGGAAGTGACTAGATTTGTTACCTTTGAAAAGATGCGGTCTTGTGTTAAACAAAACACATTATATAAAATTGACTATCCCCAAAATTTGCCAAGAAGAAAATATTCACTACAAGAAGTAAAAAAAATAAGAGATTCAATAACATTTGCAAAATTCCTTCAATGCAGCTTTTCTCAAATGTATATTAAGCATTATGCAAGCTAGTGATATTGAATTTGTTGTTTTTTAAAGTGTATATATATTTTTGTATTTCATTACTTGGCTGAAATAACCGTTAAAGCTGCTGAAATACTTATTTTTTTTCAGATGGAACCTAAAGCAGCGGTCAAATGATAAGCTTATGCTTAATGACACTGCATGCACTGAAAGCCACAGAATTCAAATGAAGAAAACATTAAAAACACATCACCATTACACATTTCTTTTTAACCGACGACAAAGGTGAAGTGAAAATTTAACTGGAGAAATTTTATTTTGTATATGTAGTTCAGTCCGTGTGGTGACGGACTTAGAATACATGCTGTCACCACCCCCATTCCGTCCTGAGGGTGTCGTAAGAGCCGGCTAAAGGATATGAAAAGGCCGAAAACCTAACCGCAAGAGAAGGAAATCTTGATACGAAACCCTGAGCCAACCCATCTGGGCAGCATGGCACAGTAAGCAATTACCCTCCATGTAACTGGAGGAGGCCCGACCCAGCTGTGGGCTATCTACGGGCTGAGTAGTAGTACGATGTTCTTACTGATATAGTCGCAATTTCATTAGGCAGAGTATTGTAAACATATAATCACGCCTCTTTCCCGTGGGGGTAAGCAGAGACCACTTCTTTCCACTTGCTACGATCCTTACAAACTTGTTTCGCTTCGTCCACTTTCATTATCAAGACCAAATCCAAAGACTTCAAGATCAAATCAGTTTTGTAAATGTGTTTTTTATTTAATTTTAGTAAAACGAAATTTTCTGAACGGAGTTTTACCTGTATCGAGGGGACGGCTTACAAACATGTAGTTCACGGACACAAATGACGCCCAGACTTAGAGCAAGCCTCTGGCTTAGACAAAGACCCGACCCAGAAATCTACTACTACTAGTCAGCCCCCCATGAATGATCCAATGCAGAGTCGGGCCTCCTCCAAGTAATAATAATAAATATCCTTGGACATTTCACACAACGCCATCTCATCCCAAGCTAAGCAACTTAATGCTTGTGATATGGTAACGAGATGGATGTTAAACTACATAAATACATTTTTTTTTTGTAAATACATTAATGTTATAGATAGAAAACACCCAGACCCGGAACAAATACTTGTAAGTCGTACAAATATTTCTTCCGCGCGGGGAATAGAATAGAAAAATGCTTCACTATCACTACATAGTATAAAACAAAGTCGCTGTCGTCTGTCCGTCCTTATGTATGCTTAAATCTTTAAAACTACGCATCGGTTT
Source organism: Clostera curtula (assembly GCA_905475355.2). NCBI lineage: Eukaryota > Metazoa > Arthropoda > Insecta > Lepidoptera > Notodontidae > Clostera > Clostera curtula. The sequence continues at coordinate 5,579,762 of FR997822.1, forward strand.
TTTTTAATAGATAGTGTTTCCAGAGGAAGGGTTATTTATTTATTATTTTATTTATTTATTTTAAATGCTTTATGTAACGTGGTACATAGGCGGACTTAATGCCATTAGGCATTATCTACCAGTCAACCTTTGGGTGATGCAGAGAGGTAGTAGACGGTAGATGCACACAACCGCAAGTGAAAGAATGATAGAAGCAGTTCAGCCAGTTGAGTAAGAGAAAAAAAAAAAAAACATAGTAACCTAAAATAGTACACATATAAATACATAATAATATTTACAATACACTAATACATACGTGTATATATACATATAAATATACTAATACATACATTATAATACATGTATAATATGTTATATGTACGAGTATAATACATCCGTAATATTGTAGAGAGACACTGATAGATTCAGAGGTTCATCATTGCACCCGTGCGAAATCGGGCCGGGTCGCTAGTCACTATCACTATCACTACATATTATAAAACAAAGTCGTGTCGTCTGTCCGTCCCTATGTATGGTTAAATCTTTAAAACTACGCAACGGATTTTAAAGCGGTTTTTTTTAATAGGTAGAGTGATTCAAGAGGAAGGTTTTTATGTATAATACATCCATAATATAGTAGAGAAACACTAATTAATTTAGAGGTTAATCATTGCACCCGTGCGAAGCCGGGCCGGGTCGCTAGTTATTGTATAAACCAATTATAGCGGTTACATCATTTTTACAATACTACTACCAGGTCGGAACGCGGCACCAACCGAGAAGACCTGGCGGAAGAAACTCGGTGGGCTTCTCTTTTTTTTAAACGCCACATTACAATGATCGTCTACATATAACTAACTAGTTTTGTTTGGTTTCGAAAGGAGCTCAGTTGAAATATGAATTTTAAAATAAAAAAAATAGATTATTTAATAAAAAATGAAATTATAATTCTTGAGCATACCGTGCCACGCTGGGTTCAGGGTGTCGTATCAAGTTTTCCTTCTCTTGCGGCTAAGATTTCAGCCTTATTTATCATTTCCTTTTGTCGGTTCTTTCGACACCCTCAGGATGAAATGGGGTGGTGACACCATATACCTTGTTGGGTTTTTTCTTTATTTAATACCGTGGTGCTAATTGCGCCGAATATTCTCAGACCGTGCCTCCAGTCAGACCAATAACTTCAAGCTAGAAACAAAATACACTGCGACATAACTGAATTAAATTCCCACTTTGGAATTGGTCCAAGACGGCTCGTCGGGAGGATTATGGGGGCTCCTATTGTTTTCAATGCTATTCATCTTGAGGAGCGGAAAAATATAATTCCTACTGAGATCACAGAATTATTACGAACTGGGAAATATAGCCTTGTGATTACGAACTTCAGTGAACGAAAAGTCATATTACCGTGTGGTGACGGATTTAGAATACATAGTGTCACCATCCCAATCCATCATTAGGGTGTCATAAGAGGCGACTAAAGGAACGCAAGAATCTGATCACCTAGCCCCAAGAGAAGGAAAACTTCATACTAACCCAGTGCCAACCCGCCTTGCCAGCGTGGTACAGTAGGCTAATTTCCCTCCATTAATTTTGGAGGAGGCCCGACCTAGTAGTGGGTCATTTATGAGCTGTAACGACAACGACGACTTTCATTACCCCATTCCAGCCTGAGGGTGTCGTAAGATCCGACAAAAGGAAATAACAAAGCCAAAAATCTAGCCGCAAGAGAAGGTATCCAACCCGGCTGGCCAGCGTGGCATAGTAGGCTAATTACCATGACATAATGTAAGGGAGGCCCGACTCATCAGTGGGTCATTTATAGGAAGGGAAGTATGTATATTGTGATGAAAATAAATAGCAGAAAAATCCCAAGAAAAAGTTGCCATCTCCAACATTGTCGACAAAAACGACGCCATTAGTCAGGTCTCATAAAGCCGCTTATAAAACTAGCCATAAAATCTTACTACGTGTCCGAACCAGCGTGCGAAGTGCCCAGAACAAAATGGCGTCTATTATGCTGTAGAACAATGAACCAGTCAAGGGTCTGCTGACTTGAGAGCCCTTGTAACAGCATGAACAATCTGTAGGGAAAAGGCCGGCTTTACTTATTAAGTTGCATAAATTTCTTGCGTTTATAAAATACATGTGAAGCACCAACTCTTACACACTGGTGGTAAACTAAACTACACTTCTCATCAGAAAAATCAAAACACCTTGCAAGTTTATGTTTTGTAAGGATTATCAGAAAAAAAAATATATATTTAGGAATATACATTTATGTCAAATGTCGTATAATAGTGAACATTAAAAGATTTCAAATCTTAATGTTAATGTTCTAAATTCAAATTAAACTTTCATAAGTTTCGTATTTTGTTTAACAACCATAAAAAGGGAAGTGTTTAGATTTTTATGATGAGAAGTTTAAATTACTTTGCTTTGTATTATACATTTTATTAATATGTTGACAATTTGTAAGTCTCCATTGTGTCCTTTGGAAAATAAATTATTTGACTTTGACTTTAACTCAACTTGTATCTCAGATGATATGTTTAGTCTAAAAAAAATCAAGGTTTTATTGACAGGCAAAACTACACTTATCGTTTATCAGTGGTTCGGAATGCTGCGCTATCGAGTAGAGTTCGAGAAATCTATATAATATTTTTACTTCATTACTCATTACTTCCGTGTGGTGACGTATTTAAATACTCGCTGTCACCACCCCATTCCGTCCTGAGGATGTCGTAAGGACCGTCAAAAGGAATGAAGGATAAGTGGCATATTTGACTAGGCACATAGAGGCACACATTTTTATTTAATGAGCTTTAGACTACTTCTCTCGTGGGACAATAATAATAGCTATGGATTTCCACTGGACCCCGCGTTTTATGGTAAAAATATAGTTAAAAACACATTAAAAGTCAAACATATTTAACTTTTTATTTTATTTTTAACCCTGTTTCCCCCAAGCGAAGTCTCGAGTTCTAAAATGTTGTACTTGTAATAATTCTTAATTAGTTAACAACTGAACTTTTAACATTTTTCACCTCGTAATCGCATATTTCAATAACAAATTAGGGAGGGGATGCGATCGAACAACCTAAAATTTTTCTTCTTATTAAAAAGGGGAACCCGAACATTTTACCCTAGGGCTGACAATGATGATACTAATTTAGTGATGTACAACATTTTCTATCGATAAGGCTCTAAAAATGTTCGAATTTCAAAATGAGCATGTGATGCAATGAGCACATGAGCAGCTATTGATATTTTTTTAAATTACGAACATTTACGAAATATTGTTTTTTTTTATAAATTTTGTTTGTTATATAATGATACTAGCGACTCACCCCGGCTTCGCAGGGGTGCAATGTTGAACCTCTAAATTTATCAGGGTTTCTCTATAATATTATGGATGTATTATACACATAAACCTTCCTCTTGAATCACTCTATCTATTAAAAAAAACCGCTTCAAAATCCATTGCGTAGTTTTAAAGATTTAAGCATACATAGGGACGGACAGACAACAGTGACTTTGTTTTATAATATGTAGTGATGATGATAGTGAGTAGTGATACTGATAGGCTTAAAATATATGTGACTAAAAATTGATGTTTTAGACACTTACTACTCAGTGTCTATAATCTCAGTTTGTTATATTAGTAATGAAATAGGCAGAACATCTCACCACATAACCATCACCATCGCAGCCCATTATAAACCCAAAGCTGAAAAGGGACTCCTCCAATTACATGGAGGGAAATTAGTCTACGGTGCCACGCGGGCGAGAAGGGTTAGCACAAGGTTTACAGGGTTTCATGTCTAGTTTTTCTTCTCTTACGGTTAGTTTATCGGCCTCGTGAATTCCTTTTATCGGCTCTGAGTATGGATGGAGGTCATGACACTATGTATTCCAAATATCATTTGTCTTAAAGATACTTTCCTTGTGGATAAGGAGTTTTTATTGTAAAGACTATATTTAAAGCTTCTTTATGATAAAAATATGATAATAAATTATGATAAAAAATAAAAATGTTTTGTTCTATGTCACATTCTAATAAAAACCATGTTAAAAAAAACATTAAGTGTTTTCACTTTTGTACAACATTTCGTTATCATCAAAAAGCGAATAAATGAGCTATTAGATACGTTTATGGGTAATGATGACGATAAGATGTTGCGATAGAAGATATCGATAATTTTGTGTATTCAGCACATTACTAGCGTACCCAATCTCCCCAGAATCGTAAGGTGAGATTATGTAAATTGGTAATGAAGCGATAAATTGAGTGTTTTACTCTCTTGTCAATTTAGAGGAATGTTTTCTTATAACCGTTTCTTTCTAATAGGTTATTCAATTTAGCTAAAGTACTGGATTATTGAGGGTCGAATATCTATACAAATAAACAAAATGGGAGTGTTGGTTTGTAAAATTAAAATAACCACTTTTTATTAACTACATTTGGATTCGTGTGGTGACGGATTTAGAATACAATATAATGTCACAAACCCATACCATTTTGAGGGTGTCGTAAGAGGCGACTAAAAGAACGTAAGATGCCTCTTACTCTCAGTAGATAATCAAGGCAGATTATAATGCTATGAAATATAATACATTTCAGAAATGTATTATATTTCATAGCATTATAATCGCATCTGTAGAAGAAGTGGTCATATCTGTAGTAGAACCGACAACCGCTGGGGTAGACGAGTTCTTGAGTGGAGACCGCGAATCGGCAAGCGTAGTGTGGGACGGCCCTCTGCTAGATGGAGCGACGATCTGCGAAATGTTGCGGGCAGCAGCTGGATACGTCCAGCTGAAGACAGCGCGCTATGGCGCTCTTTAGGGGAGGCCTATGTCCAGCAGTGGACTGATGTGGGCTGATAATCGCATCTTACGGATAAAATGTTGGTGTAAAATCTTCTGTCCAAAGGCGGCACATCCAACCCCTAGATAATCAAGGCAGTCGTCATTGAATTGAGCACTACTCAGCCCACAGATGATCCACTGTTGATGCGGGCCTCCTCCAGTCACATGGAGGGAAATTAGCCAACTGCGCCACCCGGTCTGTTTTAAGTAATCCCTCTCTTGTTGCTAGGTGACCTGCCTCGAGCATTCCTTTAGTCGGCTCTTACAACACCCTCAGGATGGTTTAGAAGTCCGTCACGACACGGACAAAAATACTGTTTTTTATCTAGTCCACTACCACTACTAGGTACTAGTCAGCCACTACTAGGTACTAGTCAGCCCATAAATGACCCACTGCTGAGTCGCGCCTCGTCCTATCAGAGAGAGAGTAATTAGCCTACTGTGCTAAGCTGGCCAGACGAGTTGGCACAGGGTTTCGTAACAAGTTTTCCCTCTCTTGCGGTCGGACAAGTGTCTTTGTCTAAACCAGAGGCACTGGCTCGGAGTCTGGGTGCCATTTCTATCTATAATATGTATGTATTTACAAAAAAAAATGTATATAAGTTGTTTATCATCCATCTCGTTACCATAACACAAGCATTAAGTTGCTTAGCTTGGGACGAGATGGCGTTGTGTGAAATATCCAAGGATATATTTATATATTTATATTTACTTTTGTCTGACACCCTCAGGATGGTATGGGATGGTGACACTATGTATTCTAAATCCGCCACCATACGGAAGGAACAATTCATTTGAATTAGTGATCGTTGTTTCTACCTCACAATATTATCCCTAATAACATACAAAACAAGATCCCGAAAAACCCACAGAGATCCCGAATTATATAAACACGAGATTTGTGCAGGTAATTTCCAAATATTATCGAAGCCAGCCTCCGACCAAATTTCCTGCGTTATTTTCATATTATTCAGCGAGTTTACGAATACAACATGGCAAATAATAATATTATTTTATTAGCGGATGGGTTCCGTATGAATTGTTACAAAAATTTATGCCAATGAGATCTGTGCAGCTAATTAGCATTTAATACTTTTTTTTAGTCCAAAATACCGCAGTGTTTGAAGACAAAAGTTTTTTATCAATGTGTGTTGCCAGTGATGACATGGAACAGAGAAGTGGTCGCTCACTATGGGCTCCATCAGAAGGCTCAAAGTCACCCAAAGGACAATGGACAAGGCTATGCTCGGAGTTTCCCTGTCAGATCGAATCAGAAATGAGGAGATACGCAGGAGAACCAGAGTTACCGACTTAGCCCACAAGATTGCCAAAATTAAGTGGCAATGGGCAGATTACGTAGCTCGCAGGACTGGCGCCCGACTGACGCCGACTGGGGTTCCAGAAAACGCAGTGCTGGTAGGCTTCCCACGCGGTGGACCGACGACCTTGTCAAGGTCGCCGGAAAGCGATAGATGGATGACGGGGAGGCCTATGTCCAGCAATGGACGTCTTTTTGCTGAAATGATGATAATGATGTATTTTTTTAGTTATTTATCTAATTTATTTTGTCAGTGATATGAAGTGCTTTCATTCTAGGCTGGCATGATGGAAAGCAACGGCTGGGTCTAAGATGAAGTAAGCTTATTTACCTCCATAAAATTAGAGGAGGCGCGAGTCAGTACTGGGTCATTCATTCATTATGGCTGTACGGTTTTTGTCTCATCCTGTATAGTTAGAACCATTTCTCAAGGAACCCAAATTTACATATTCAATCCCAATGAGTAAACAAAAATGGCTTCTGCGTTAGTGTGTGTATGTACGCACACATTAGCATCTTTAATTTTGCTGAACAAACATTAATTTTCTTCGAGGAAAGCGTTTAGCTATAGACTTCTTAAAACTTGATATCGTACCTACGTTTTCATTTTAAATAACTTATAATAAGCGTAGACAAACTTCAAGTACTAAAAATATATATATTAAATCCTTTTGAAGTTGGTGGCAGCTTTAATTGACACCGCCGCGATTATTTGGGATATTGGTATACCCAATACACCGACTTTTTATTGTTTCAAAAACAATAATAAGCCGGAATAAGTTATTTGTTAAAAAGTCATCTAAATCGACAGATATTTACTTATTTATGCTTTTTGCACATACAATAATGTACAAAGGCGTACTTAATGCCTTAGACATTTTCTACCAGTCTACCTTCGGGTGGTGCAGAAACAGAGCGTGGTAGGTGCACTACTACTTTGACTAATATATATGATGATGATAATATATATTTTGACTGCCTCGTTGGTCTAGTGGTTAGATGTGCCGCCTTTGGATCAACGGGTCCCGGGTTCGATTCCGGGGTCGGGCAAGTGTCTTTGTCTAAACCAGGGGCACTGGCTCGGAGTCTGGGTGTCATTTCTATCTATTATAAGTATGTATTTACAAAAAGAAATGTATCTAAGTAGTTTATCATCCATCTCGTTACCATAACACAAGCATTAAGTTGTTTAACTTGGGACGAGATGGCGTTGTGTGAAATGTCCAAGGATATTTATATGATACATATATATGAACAACATACTCATGGTTATGAGGAAAAAAAGTGTGATAAAATACCACGACAAACATCAGGCTAATTGGTAAAGCTCAAATGATATTGTCCGTGTGGTGACGGATTTAGAATACATTGTGTCACCACCCCACTCCATCTTGAGGGTACCGTAAGAGCCGTCGAAAGGAAATGACAAGGTCGAAAGTCGCAGAAGGAAAACTTGAAACGTAACCCTGTGCCATCCCACCTGGCTAGAGTGGTACAGTAGGCTAATTTCTCCTTATGAATTGGGAGGGTTTCAGTAGTGGATCATTTATGAGCTGAAACGTCGAATGGGACAGCCTGAACCAAAGGCCTTACGTGTCCTCTGAAGGACGGAGAAGGTCAGACTATTACACATACACGATGGACACCGATCTATTTATATTTAAACATTAACTGTTACCTGCAACTTCGTCCGCGTGGTATATAACATGTATTTTGACTGCCTCGTTGGTCTAGTGGTTAGATGTGCCGCCTTTGGATCAACGGGTCCCGGGTTCGATTCCGGGGTCGGGCAAGTTTCTTTGTCTAAAACAGAGGCACCGGCTCTGGGTGTCATTTCTATCTATAATATGTACGTATTTACAAAAAAAATGTATATAAGTAGTTTATCATCCATCTCGTTACCATAACACAAGCATTAAGTTGCTTAGCTTGGGACGAGATGGCGTTGTGTGAAATGTCCAAGGATATTTATTATAACAAAAAAGTAACTACGGGCTCCTGAAAAGCGGGAGGGTGTCAATAAATGTAGCCTAACCTACTACTTGTTACATTAGCAGGCGACTAAATTTTCTGCTGAAATGCTGCTGAAATGAGATGATGTCATTATGTATTCTAAATCCATCCCGTAAATAGACCAACACGAAATACATTTCATTTAGAAAAAACAGTAATGAGTTTTGAAAGAAATCGTGAAGCTATATTTATAAACGAGAAATAAAATGAAACTGGGCAGGCAAAAACCAAAAACAAAATTAACACTTGGCACTTTCCGAAACAAAATACGAAAAAAATCCAGCCAGACAGCTTTCTAGGCAAGAAAAATCCGCTGAGAAATGTCTTAGTGTAGAGACTTGTGACACAAACTTTATATTTGATGCTTTTTCAATCGTAACACCGGTTTATTTTTTGTCAGATTTTAATTCTAGTTACTTGACACCGATTGTTATATTTTAGCTAATTCACACAATATCTGTATTGTGTAATACAGATATATAATTTATATTATTGCAAAGTTTATACGTGAAAGAGTAACAAACATCCATCCATACTTACAAACTTGCGCGTTTATAGTATTAGTAGGATAGGTTCTTAATTGTAAAACAAGCTGTCAGTGATCCTTAAAAATAATAAATTGCTGTCAGAGCAATGTCATTTACAGGATACTAATTTAATAATTTATTTCAAATCGATACCTATTGCAAATCTGAACGTGTTTTGGGTTGCGTCTTGTTTCATAATACCTCATTAAACTACTTAAATTACTCGTAAAAAAAAATTTCATATAATAAAACTTATATTGGTCTCCATGATCTGCAGAAAACATATTTCAAAAATTAAATTAATCTAAGATATTGTTTTATTCCATTACACGCTGAACACACCAAAAATGAACGTGGAAAAAGAATACTGATATACCTGTCAAAATTATAGTAGTCATTAGTATTTTTTTTAGTAAACAATTCATCAGCTCCTGTACTAACAGGTAATTTACAATTTTGCTTAAGTTGTTGCTAGTTTGAGACGATAAGGCTTTGTTTTGTTTTAACTTTTTATTGATATGTCGGAACCAATTTACTTTTACAACATTTTCTACGAAATCATTAGTATTATAAATTACCTATTCAGATTGTGAAATCTGACTGGAAAGTAGGCAATAAAAAGTGAAATTTCTACAATTATTTGAAGTCGGCGCCTTAGGAATACCTACTTCAAATGTTTGTTTACTAACTACTATTCAGCCCATAAATGACCCACTGCTGAGTCAGGCCATAGAGAGAGCACTTAGCCTACCGTGCCACACTGGCCAGACGGGTTGGCACTGGGTTTCATTTCATGTTTTCCTTCTCTTGCGGCTTGGTTTTCAGCCTAGTCATTTTCTTTTGACGGCTCTTACGATACCCTCAGGATGGAATGGGGTGGTGACAGTATGTTTTCTAAATCCGCCACACGTTCATTTTTTAGTTTGTTTACTTTTAGATTTAAAGTGCCTTTTTGTTTTGAAGTTGGTTTACATTTTTTGTTCTTTTGGTCAATATCTACTTAGATTTCTACCACCTCAATTTTTTTTTTCAACGTCAAAGGCTTTCTTGCACCTTTATAAGCTTGAAGGGTTGTATTGATGAGTTTGGTGATTATCACTCTGTAACTACTTACGTCTTACAGCCGCGAATCAAATGTTCATCATCATACAACCTAGCACTGTCCTGCAAATTGCAAAAAACCTAAGAAAATTTGAATTTCGCGGGCTACCCTGGAGCATCCACCTTAAGACCTCATCATTCATCATTTTCATCATTTCAGCCAAAAGACGTCCACTGCTGGACAAAGGCCTCCCCCAAGGATCTCCACAAAGGCCGGTCCTGGGCCGCCCGCATCCAATGCTTTCCGGCGACCTTAACCAGGTCGTCGGTCATCCGTGTGGGAGGCCTACCAGCACTGCGCCTTCCGGAACGCGGTCGCCACTCGAGGACTTTTCTGCCCCATCGGGCGTCGGTCCTGCGAGCTATGTGCCCTGCCCACTGCCACTTAAGTTTGGCAATCCGGTGGGCTATGTCGGTGACCCTGGTTTTCCTGCGTATCTCCTCATTTCTGATTCGATCTCGCAGGGAAACTCCGAGCATAGCCCTCTCCATTGCCCTTTGGGTGACTTTGAGCCTTCTGATGGAGCCCATAGTGAGCGACCACGTCTCTGTTCCATATGTCATCACTGGCAACACACATTGGTTGAAGACTTTTGTCTTCAGACACTGCGGTATTGTGGACGAGAAGATCTTTCGCAGCTTCCCGAACGCTGCCCAGCCGTAAGACCTAGAGACTTAAAATTTGGTAGGAATTTCAATTCATTTTTTTTTTAATCTACATTCTACCTCTGCTAAGAGCATGTGCCTATGTTAATCTATAAATCCTTTTATACCAGTTCTCGCTTTTAAGTCTTTACTCTACACCTTTTGTTTTTATTTATTTAGAATACGTAGTGTTGCCATCCTATTTCATCTTTGGGTGAGAAGAGTTGACAAATGGAAATGACAAAACCAAGATCCTGGCTAGTAGGCTAATTATCCTCTATGTAATTGGAGGAGACCCGACTAAGAGTAATTGTACCTACATACAAATATCAGGTATGAATATGAAATCAATTCTAACATGCGCACAGTTACAATTCTATTACACGTTTAAATTGAACCCTGGAACTCGGTATAAAAGACCGCTTCGTTACGAACAGGCTAACGAGGTGTTAAAATATTCCAACCAAAGCAATCTATTTAACAACACATTATCATATTGAAAGGGGCCTTTCCGACGCCGACCTGAATTTCCATATCAGCCCAATTAAGACTCGCGAAGCCCCAAAAATAGCTGAACTTTTCAAATACGAACGCGTAGCGGTTAAAGTTCGAAAAGCTGTCAATATTAGGTCTTACTAGCACGCGTAATAAGGTTTCCACAATAATACTTCCATTCCATTTCTGAAATTTCTAAAAATTTTTTGGTGATTTTTTAGAAAGTTTGTTTATCTATAGACAAAGCCTGAGAAAATTTGAAAACGTGAAATAATTATAGTAGCATGAAAAAAAGGGAGATAATATGACATACATGAAAGGAATCCTGAACGTAGCGAGGGATTCAAAGTACGTCGCCCGAGCCAAAAAAAAATTTTGCGCTCAAGTGATGATACTCTCTTCCTCTTGCCTCTTATTTTATTGTAATACTAGCGGACCCAACAGACTTCGTCCTGTCAAAAAGATAGCGGTATTGAGGTTCGAGCACATTATGCCGGGCCGCAGCGTGCTGGGGCGGAGCGAAAAAATCCGCTCAAATCGCTTCAATACAATTTGTAAGAATTATCGCACACTGTGTCGGGCGGGCCGCAGCGGCTCGCATTATTGCGTCGCCGATTTGCGTCCGTGCCACGCGGCCCGTCCCGCCCCGCTGCGCCCCGTCAAAGTGTGCTGCATATAGCAAGCGGATTGGTGGGCGGATATTTTGGTATTTCCGGGTTCCTGTGGTGTGCAGAAAAACGAATGAAGAACTCAAAATCCGTCAATGCGCTGCGACCCGGCCCGTCACTAATATGTAGGTACGCCTTTTTCGCTGCGCTGCGGCCCGCTCCGCCCCGCTGCGGCCTGACATAATATGCTTGAACCTTTAAAGTGCAAATTGACTCTTTGACATTAGGAAAACACCTACATTGCTTAGACAACAGTGAGTGGTTGACGTTTAATATGAACTTTATACAATAGCAATAAAGCTCAAATTGTGTCTACATTTTAGTTAGAAAACGATTGTATGGGAAAAAGAAAAAGGCTGTTTTAGGCAATTATTCGACTTTTTCTCACCGTAAAAGCCATCCTTGATCTACAACGAACATTTCAAAAAAACAATTGGCCAAATTGGTCCAGGCATTGTTGAGTTATGCGGTTACCAACACATTTTGCGATTCATTTTTATATTATAGAAGATTATTATTCAATAGAAACATACAGTAACAACTAAATTAAAATTCAATAGTATCTGATAATAAAACAACGAAAAACTTATACTTTTTTTTACATTTCGAGATTTAACTTATATTATCACAATTATGAAAATGTATTGTCACAGTTTTTAAATTGATTTCTTTTTTTATTCAGCCATCGGCGCGCCTTTGTGCCCTCTTACCATCCAGTCTTACTCATTCAAACAATATAAAATTTGCGTTCGATTTCTTTGGCGCTGAATACTAAGGTAGTCCAAAATCAATAAGTGCGCGGCAAAGTAAATTGCGGCGCACTTACGACCATAAAGAGGATTAAAAAATCTTTACTGCCCGCTAAGAAGTCTAGAACAGAAAAGACCTAGTTTGCTCCCACATAAAGAAGAACAAAACGTTACTTTTGGAATAGATGGGAAGAAACATAATTTACCGGCGATCTGAGGTCAGGAAGTGGTGCGAATAAGTTGGTCGTTGCACCTTGGTTACTCACTAAATCCCTCGAAGACATAAAACCTAGCCAAAACAGAAATTTTGACACGAAAACCAGGGCAACCTGGCCTGCCCACCATGACACAGTATTTTATGACTGCCTCGTTGGTCTAGTGATTAGATGTGCCGCCTTTGGATCAACGGGTCCCGGGTTCGATTCCAGGGTCGGGCAAGTGTCTTTGTGTAAACCAGAGGCACTGGCTCGGAGTCTGGGTGTCATAACTATATATAATATGTATGTATTTACAAACAAAAAAATGTATGTAAGTAATTTGTCATCCATCTCGTTACCATAACACAAGCATTAAGTTGCTTAGCTTGGGACGAGATGGCGTTGTGTGAAATGTCCAAGGATATTTATTTATTTATTTATGCAGTAATTTCCTCTCATGTACTACTACTACTCATAAATATACTCATAAAAGACCCACTGCAATAAGCATACTGTGCTACGCTGGTCAGGCGGGTTGGCACAGGGTTTCATATCAATTTTCGGCTTGATGAAATAGAGTAGTGACACTTTTTTTATGTATCCTTGGACATTTCACACAACGCCATCTCGTCCCAAGCTAAGCAACTTTATGCTTGTGTTATGGTAACGAGATGGATGATAAACTACTTAAATACATTTTTTATGTTGTCAATACAAACATATTATAGATAGAAATGACACCCAGACTCCGAGCCAGTGCCTCTGGTTTAGACAAAGACACTTGCGCGACCCCGGAATCGAACCCGGGACCCGTTGATCCAAAGACGGCACATCTAACCACTAGACCAACGAGGCAGTCAATTACAGAACAGACACTATCTATTCTCTATCCATCACCACACACCCGTCATGTATTTAATAGTGAGTTTTCTTAAGGACCGAGATGTTTCCAATAGGTAGTTTATGTAACGGTTCAATTCACACTTCAACGGCGGCATTTACACACAGAAATCTTGAAGGTCGTTATATTTGAACGTGGGGCGGCCATTTTATCTGCTGGCCATACCGTCCCACCTGATCGTAAAAAATAATTGAATGGCAGAGGAAACGGTCCATTACACCCGTACCTTGATATAGTGTTTGCTGTGAACGCATCAAATACCACGCTATTACAAAGTTAACACTAATACATTGAAAGTCGTAGCCTACCACATAGATTTATATTTGTTTCGCTGGGGAAATGCTTGGGGGATCCCGTACATAGCGGTATACCCCTGCCTGAGTCGCCAAAGGTTCGCGAGAATGCAGTTGATCAGTTTCATGGATTGATTTATGAAATCAAAAATATTTCTATCTTTAAAGATACAATACTGTGCGCTAAATCCGGCGGCATTCTATTTCCGTCACTTAACGATAAGTCCAGGTGGGGTTTTTCAAATTTAGTCATCTACTGTAAAACGCCAAGGGGCGATTTCTTGGAATTTATAATTCCCCGCCCCCCTGTTTCACCCATTGTCCAACACAGGGTTACCAGTTTTTGGGAATTTTCCCAAATTCGGGGTAAATAATACGGAAGGGGTATTTAGAGGTGCGTAACATTTTAAGGGTTTTTGAACATTATATTAACTATTTTTATATACTTCTATATTAATTAAAAAGCTTAAGTAACTATTTGCTAAAAAAAATGTTTGCACAAAAATTTTACCATAATTAAAATATTTTGATCAGTATAATTGATCACATTTACTGCACACTGCACAATTCGTGTGGTGATGGATTTAAAATATATAGAGTCACCACCCTAGTCCATCCTGAGGGTGTCGTAAGAGCCGACGAAATTAACTTTAAACCAAACCCTGTGCCTGGCACAGTAGGCAAGGAGGGTTACCTATGGTGGGAGGAGGCCCGACTTAACAGTAGGTCAGTCAGAGGTGAAGTAAAAGTAGCTGGTAGCAGACATGAAGGATAGACAGAACTTGAAAAAAAGAAAAAAAAAATGGTGGGATGGGGTTTTAATTTAGTTTAATTTTGGGAGAAATATGTTTGAGAGTTGGTAACACTGATTCAACGCGCGAATAATTTGTAGCTGCTTGTTTATGAAAGTTTTCTTGTTACTTGTTTATCCAGCCTTTGAAAGAGGCTTGATCAAATACTTCGAATGCAATGAGAAGGGGTCTAAATAATAGAAAATTTAAGGTTTATGATATTTAGGACTCGTATTGTTAAGGTCTGTTAGTTGCGGAATGCTATTGATAATGGAATAACCGATCTCTTTTGGGACGACCCCCTTTTTTTGGTGACGGTGGGGAAAAGCTTTATGCATACCGCGACCCTTCGGGGGTGGGACTCCGGGAACTACTCGCCTACCCACAAATCCCCAGCGGTATACTCTCACACGACTCACTTGTGGCGCCACAGTTTGTAGGGCAAGTGACTATCCGAGGGCGTCCAGGGCAACTGGGACGCCCCCGACCCACCATCAGTCTCTATGGCGGTGGTAAGAGGTGGGCGTAAAGTCGCCTCCTCATCAGCGGCGCATGTCAGCCAAAACATTTGGGACGACCCTTGACTAAGTGGATGGACGATCTTAGAAAGGTCGCTGGGTGCCAGTGGATGTGATTCGTGCAGGATCCTTGCTGGTGGCAAATTATGTAGGAAACCTATACTGAGCTTGGGACTTCTGGTGACTTTGTGATCTTGAATTTTGTTTTGACTTACAGGCTACATACGCCCTTTTATTCTGTTTTAGAAGAACGAAAGAAGTAAATCTCAATCTCCGAGCAACGTCACGTTCCAATTCCAAATTTTCAAAATTCGAATCACTCTTGGAATTCTACCAATCACAGTTTGGAACGAGTCCCGATTCAATACGTTTTACGAGCCGATTTACGATCGGCAGAACTTAAATTACGATTTAAGTTCGCCAGTTTATATCGATTTCAAATCGATTAATGGGCGCGAGTTGAGCTGCTGCTGCGATTTTAAGCTTCTTTTCTATTAATATGGTAGACAATCGAATACAAATTCGTGATTTGCTTGAATTTGTTAGTCTAGCGGTTAGTCAAGCCTTTTGACTATAAGGGTTCAGTGTCGGTTCTCAGGCCAATTGTGGTCGTGAGTTATGTGTTTGTAAAATGTCCCCGCAATGCAAGTTTTAGACAGAGCAAGGGCGTCGTCTTCAAGCCGGGGCCCGCCTCGGAGCCTGGGGTCCACTAATCGTGGAGGGTTGCGGAGGCAGAGCCTTGTATTCTGTGGCCCTGGTTCAGGGAGTCGAGGATCGCCGTAGTATCTCTTAGCCCTCTGCTGAGTCTGACACGGAGGGTAATTAGCCTACTGGGTCACGCTAGCCGGATGGGTTGGCACAGGGTCCCTTAACCCACTGCTGTCTTTTTTTCTTTTTTTTTATGAAAGAGGGAGGCAAACGAGCAAGCGGGTCACCTGATGGTAAGTGATCACCGCCGCCCATGGAAACCCACAACACCAGAGGGGTTGCAAGTGCGTTGCCGACCTTTAAAGTGAGGGGGGGGGGGGGTCCTCCGGCCCTCTCGCTCACCGAACGAAGCGCAGTGGATAAAAGCTACTACTCAAAAGTCGGTCTTCTGCGAGACTGTGGTACTTACCCGGTCGAGCCGGCCCATTCATGCTGAGAACAGCGTGGCTCTACCACAAAAAGATTCATTTCATTTCGGCCTTCTCATTATCTTTTGGCGGTTTTAAATACCCTTAGGACAGTTTTTTTTTTAAACGAAACCCCTGCACTAGTTGTCACCCGTATGGCAGGGGCAGTTTACAAACATGTTATTCACGAGCACAAATGACACCCAGACTCCAAGCAAGCTCTGGCTTAGACAAAGACACTTGCCTGACAGCGGAATCGAACCCGGGACCCGTTGATCCAAAGGCGGCACATCTAACCCCTAGACCAACGAGCCATTGGGTGGTCTATGTATTCTAAATCCGTCACTACGCGGAAAATTTTACTTGAGTAAAACCATTATCAGAAGCTAGTCAATAGCTAATATATCCCACTGAAACAATTCACTCCATTTGCTTAGCACTTAGTTTAATACAAGCCCAATTTAATCCAAACATTTCTGTCCCTACATAAATTCGATTTGGGCTCAAAGACACTTCTATATTTAAATTAACACTTAGACTCTTGTAAGCTCTAAGATTTCTGTGTGGATTATTAGCCTGGGGCGAGTTCGTATATCGTTTCTCTGAAGTGGTACCGAAATAGCGTTGTAAGAATTGGTAGACGTAAATGTTTAATTTAGTCACTAAGTACACAGTCGAAACTTAAGCGTAATATGTTTAAAATCTGCTTTTGCTAGTGTAGCGACCGCATGCTACAAACTTTACACAATTTACCCGAAAAATCTGAACTAATTGCATCAAGAAATATCGCCTACAAGTGCGATAATTACGAAAAAGTCCTACACCGCGATAGCGAAATTTCAAGAGCAATTCGCAAGGTTAAAATATCCCCAACTATGGGGGGGATTGGCGCTGCGACCCCTAGCCTGACACAACACCTCGTCTGGCTGGTGATCATCCCTTTGCGCCTAAAGTGGTGACGCCGACGTGATGTGAGCGTGAAAAGTTATATTGTCAATAAACCCATGCAAAACTGCGAGTGTCATAAATGACTAAATATATTTGCACACAGACTTAATGCCACACATTATTTTTCTTTTTTAAAGTAAACAGAACTCCTAAGTACATTACATACAGAAATACCACCACGTCTGGCTAGATGACAATCCCTTTGCGCCTAAATAGCTAGCGGCTAGGTAATTGGCACTTTTACGACACCGTCGGGTTGCAATGGTATGGTGTTTTCTAAGTCTGCCAACAATACTACCACTATTATTTAGCCGATATATGACCCACTGGTCAGTGAAGCCTGTCCGTGTTGTGACCGATTTAGGGTCAGCGCCGATGGACGAAGTGGCGGCGAAGAGATTAATTCAGTAAAAATTTAAATTCAACCTAAAACGCTTCAGAATACATCTGTGTTTAGAATACGCTCGCCGTCATTGTATTTCGTTGTACCAAATACAGTTGTATTCTGAAGCGCTTTAGGTTGAAATTAAATTGTTACCGAAATAGCCTCTTCGCCGCCACTCCGCTGGTGGGCACTGACCCTTAGAATACAAAGTGTCACCACCCCATTCCTTCCTGAGGGTAACGTAAGAGTTGGTGAAAGGAAACTGCGAGGCCGATGACCGACTGTTGACTGGGTGAGTGGGGCCTCCTCCAGTTACATGGAGGGTAATGATCCTGTCCGTATGGTGTTGGATTTAGAATATAAAGTGTCACCACCCTATTCCTTTCTGAGGGTACCGTAAGAGCCGGTAAAAGGAAAGCGCAAGGCCGATAACGTAGCCAAAAGAGATGGAAAACTTGATACGGAACCCTGTGCCAACACGTCTGGATAGCGTTAGATTACTATACACTCCACCTGCAAAAACAAATCTTAAGCAGTTCGCTGCTATGTCCAGACTACCTAGACTTCACAATTCTTTGGGTCATAAAGTGGATGTTTTTCAATCCGATCTTCACAACTTTAAAAAAGACGTATTAGAAGTGTTGAGAGTACATAATAGCAAAATTTATTAACAATGTAGATTTCGGCTTATAGTAAATTTGTTTTCATTTTATATAATAATCCGTTTTTAATTATTCTGTATAGGGTTACTTGTCATTTTTTAGTGCATGCTGTGGCACCTTAATCTGTTGTACATTTAGATTTTATGACTGTTGAATATGTATTAGGTTTTTATTTATTTAAATGTAACAACAACTGGTTGTCCTTAATAAATAAATAAATAAATAAATAAATAGCGTTGCAAAGTAGGCTAATTGCCCTCCATGTAACTGGAGGAGGCTTGACTCAGCAGTGGGTCATCAATGGGCTGAATTGTAGAATGAGCCAATCGTGCTACGCTGGCCAGACAAATGTGTGACGAATGTGCCAGACATGGACAATATTTCCAAATTATTTTCTACAACTATCCTTAGATACAGGAATGCAGCAGAACAAACCTAAATTATTATCGTTAGGCGAAGATAGCACAAAGCCAATTCTAGTGCCTGTTTGGCATTAATCAGAGTATTGTGTCGGCAACAATAGGCGATGGAGCCCGAGGTTTGAATGCGAGCGATTATAAAAACAATCCTTAAACTCAAAATGAACTTTATTTACGTAGGTTTTATCTCAAAACTCTTATAAATCGACATATTTACAGTTACCATTATCATCTTCTTACGACCCCTGTCCCACGCTAGGTGGTAGTCTCCATACACACCTATCAGTCGTCATATCTATAGTCACACCTTTCATACACAATTCCTCATTTTTACAATTCATCCATCTCTCTTGATCTCTCACAATCCTTACGTACACCCACATTCATGCTGATACTACCACCGGTTCGGAATGCTGCTCTACAGAGAAGAGCCGGCAAGAAACTCTGTAGTTGCTTTTTTTTCAAATCAATGGGTTTTGTTTACAAAAAGCACTAAACAGCATAGTGAGAGCACTACCTTACACCTTACACCAAGGGGCAGCCCACTTTGTCGTTGGCAATACTCATGGATACTTGTTATTTTGATACGTTTGAAATCCTCATGTATGATGCCCGCTTAGCTCCGGGTTATGTGGAGCTTCGCGCCCCATTCTACCCTCCAAAAGCATCGGAGTCCCTCAAGGCCCGAAACAGGGCCAAAGGGGAATATGGTCCGCGAATACACGTGGATAGTTGACCGTTGGAAACTAATCGGGATATGCGGGACTCCGGGACATTGAATGCACCGATGAGAATGAGCGCGCCTATATCTCCATAACTTCCTTATTTAGTTCAATAGACTTCTGTTATCTACTTACGGTCTGCACAGGATCCTCCTTTATGGCGATCTATAGGGGGAGAATGTTGAGAGGTGATGATTGATATAGGGGGAGGACAATCTATAGGGGGATATCTGTGGCTTATATTACAGCCAGGCCATACAACAGGTCGTGCAAGTGTAATTCTCCAAGAGGTTCTCTGTCAATTGAACATTGAGGTAAAATGTGATTTCAATCATTTCTTTTTCGTAGGAAATCTTCAAGGATACCTTGCCGCAGTTGGGCATTATCTGGGATATGTGGGACTCAAGGGCACGTAGAGATAGAAATGAGCGCCCCTATCTACCCACCAAAATCACTTCCAGGGTGCGTCCCACGATGGCAGCATTGGCCCGTTTGATTAGTGAAATCCGAAGCTCCGAGGCGGACCTCACGAGTTTTTTTTAGTATACAAGTAGAGTTCTTCCGGTTGGTTGTTTATTTTAATATTTGTCTATTTTATTCTATACTAGCGACCCGCTCCAGCTCCGCACGGGTGCAATGATGAACCTCTAAATTTATCAGTGCTTCTTTACAATATTAAGGATGTATTATACATATAAACATACCTCTTGGATAACTCTATCTATTAAAAAAATCAGTTGCGTAGTTTTAAAGATTTAAGCATACATAGGGACGGACAGACGATAGCGACTTTGTTTTATACTATGTAGTGATGATGATAATGATAATAGAATAAATCTATCTTCTAAAATATAAAAATGAATTGCTGAATGTGTTGCTAAGCGCAAATCTCGAGAGCAGCTGAACCGAGTTTGCTAATTGTTTTTTAGAATATTTCTTGAAGTACGAGGATGGTTCAGAGCGAAAAATGAAAAAAAAAAACGTGAAAATAAAGAATCGACTGTTAGGCGGTGCGTAGTTCGCCGGGTCAGCAAGTTTAAAATACAAATTATAATATCCGTACCCGCGGTCAGTGCGACCTCGGCCTTACCCTCTTTGGCGCCCAGTGTTGCCATTGGGCTATAGTGTCTTGATTACAATATGACAAAGTTTAATTAAAAACTGAAAGGCGAAAGTGTTTACAGGTCAACAGTTAAACATTATGGATACGTACAAAAAGATATTGTATTGCAATTATCGTTAACGTCGAATGAGCCCATAAATGACCCACTACTGAGACGGGCCTCCTCCAAAATAATTTTAGTGGTTTATACAAGTAAAGTAAAGTAAGTAAAGTTTATACGTCCAGTAGTCTTTTGGCTGAAATGATGATGATACAAGTAAAACAGTGGGCCAAACCATAATTGACTCTGCTATAATATTTTATTTTTAGCCCATAGATGACCCAGTTTAAAGTCGCTCAGCGTGCTAGGAAGCGAGCTATGCTTGGAGTTTCTCTGAAAGATAGGCTCCGTTATGAGATTATCCGACAGAGAACCAAAGTCACCGACATAGCTCAGAGAATTAGCAGACTGAAGTGGCAGTGGGCTGGTCATATCTGTAGAAGAACCGACAACCGCTGGGGTAGACGAGTTCTTGAGTGGAGACCGCGAATCGGCAAGCGTAGTGTGGGACGGCCCTCTGCTAGATGGAGCGACGATCCGCGAAAGGTTACGGGCAGCAGCTGGATGCGTCAAGCTGATGACAGGGCGCTATGGCGCTCTTTAGGGGAGGCCTATGTCCAGCAGTGGACTAATGTGGGCTGATGATGATGATGAGATGACCCACTGCTGGGTCGGGCCTCTATCCAATAAAATGGAGGGCAATTAGCCTACCGTGTTACGCTGGCAAGACGGCATATTGTTTTGTATCAAGTTTTCCTTCTTTCGCGGCTAGTTGATGTATATTTTTCGTTCCTTTAGTCGACTCTTACGACACCCTCAGGATGGTATGGGTTGGTGACATTGTGTATTCTAAATCCATCACGACATGGAAGATATTACCAAGATTGTCATATCTAATATATAAAATTCTTGTGTCACAGTTTTAGTGTTTATACTCCTCCGAAACGGCTTGTCCGATTTTGATGCAATTTCATGTGTATATTCAGTAGGTATGAGAATAGGTTGATAGCTAATTTTTACACCCTAAGTGTTAAGGGTGGTTCACCCTAATTTTTTTTTTTATATTTTGCTCTTTTTTTGTTATTTTTATATGACACACTTAAACAACATACAACCCTAAATTTTCACCCCCTATTTAATTACATGGCAAAACAACGTTTGCGGGGTTAGCTAGTTTTAGCTATAAGTATGAAAAAAGATTATTATTATATTGTGTTATACATAAATTCAATCTTGTTTTGCTGCCCACGTACTATACCCAAACCGGAAACGGATATGCTAACAATTGTCTGTTCTGAAAACGGATATGCTGGGTTTTCGTTTCCTGTCATTTGGCTGGTGTGTTGACCACTGCATACGATACATTAAAATCTTGATACAGTTTCGATAAATAAATACATATTTACTTTAACGCAATAAACACAGCTGAAGAAAGAATATGCGTGTGATTTCGAATACATAACGTCACCTACCCATACCTTCTTGAGGGTGTCGTAGGAGGCGACTAAAAGAACGCAAGAGGCAGATCACCTAGCAGAAAGAGAAGAAATCTTGATACAAACCCTGTGCCATCCCGTCTTGCACACACAGTAGGCTAATTTCCCTCCATGAATTTGGAGGAGGCCCGACTCATTTATGGGCTGAAACGACGACGACGCTAAATTTCATTGAGACCCATTTCAGTTCGTTTTCCAACGATTAACTTTCAAACACCATGTTTTTTATTAGTAAGAATCTTTGGATTTATAATACATTGTTTCACTCACCCACAGCACACGAAAGGAAATGACAAGGCCGAAATCCTAGCTCTTAGAGAAGGAAATCTTGAAAATAGCCTTTTTTTTTGTTCGCCCGGGGTAAAATCCTTTATGGACAATACCCGTCGGCCACGGGGATGGCCGAGGGGGGGGCGTGTGGGACTCTCCCCCAGAGTGGGGGCCTACCCACTAAACCCCCCGGGTTTTGTGGCACAATAGATTAATTACCCTCCATGCAATGGGAGGATATGGGATGGGTTCGACTCAGCAATGGGTCACTTATGAGCTATAACGAGTGAGTAGTAATTCTTATTATAAAGCTAAATCATAGAATGGAAATAAAACGAAATTAATAATCAAACCTTTTATTATAGAGCAACCGATTTCATTAAAAACTATTATCATCTAGCATCTTAGTGTAACTTAATTAATTTCTTATGACTTAAGTAAAATTCCATATTTTTTATATTCTAAAAAGACTTTGGACTGGATGTGGCCCAAATAGGATAAGGCCATAGATATAACGAAAATTTTAGCCTAGAAAGTGGCACAGTAGGCTAATTGCCCTCCATGTAACTGGAAGAGACTATACTCAGTACTGAGTTATCTCGTCACCATCATCATCATTTCAGCCAAAAGAGATGGAAGAAAAATGGAAGAAAGAGTCTTGATAACCACTGTATTTTTTTAAATCATATTTAACATTTTGTATTATTGTTTACATACACTGAAAATATATTTTTGGATGGATTTTTTTGGACACGTTGCTCGCAGAAGCCCTGACAGCCTGGAGAAGCTGATGGTAGTTGGACAGGTCGAAGGGAAGAGACCACGCGGTCGCTCACCCGGTGGTCAGATTTGATAGAAACGGTTACCGGCCTGCCACTGACCAAAGCTATTAAGACCGCCGAGGACAGAAACACGTGGAAGAGCATCGTGACCAAAAGGTCATTCTAGACACGACCTTCAGCAATGAAGATACCGACCAAGAAGAGAAGAGAAGAGACACTGAAAATATAAAAAAAAAGACATCCTTCTGGACTGTTGGACATAGGCCAAGGATTTCCACAAAGGCCGGTCCTGGGCCGCCCGCATCCATCGTTTTCCGGCGACCTTAAGCAGGTCATCGGTCCACCGTGTGGGAGACCTACCAGCACAGTGCTTTCCGGAACGCGTTCGCCACTCGAGGACTATGGGCTGCGTAGTAGAAGTACCCATTGTGAGTTTCCATTTTCCATCTCTTGCAGCTAAGTTTTCCGCCTTGTCATTTTCTTCTATCGGCTCTTACGACACCCTCAGGATAGAGTGGCGTGGTGGCACTGTGTATTTGAAATCCATCACCACACAGACGAAAGTAGCAGTGGTTATGATTATAAGGAACCCTCATACAACTATGACACACCTTACTTTGAAACAACTGAACCGATTTATGCTTGAGAGTTCTAGCGGTGCATAATAGATAGAACGTCTATTATGCACCGCTAGAACTCTCAAGCAATCATCATCATTCCATTCGTTTAGGAGATAAAATGCTGCAGTCAGGCACATAAAACTTATAATACCTCCTTTTGCCGGGGGCTTAAACAAGCCTATTAAAGCAGGAGTACATCTACACAGTATTTTAATTGTGTTTTAACTGTGTACAAAATTACTAACTGTTGTATAGATTTAATATATATAAATTACTAGCTGTCCCGGCAAACGTTGTTTTGCCAAATAATTAACCATCCCCCGCGCAACCCCCTTTTTTGGAACAACCCCCCGCAACCCCCTTTTTTAACATACCCCCCGCCCCGCGCAACCCGTTGTTTGTATTTTTTTATGCTGAATCTTAAAAAAATAAAAGCAAAAAAATTTCTTTAAAAATATACATTTTTTTTGACCCCCACTTAAAATTTAGGGGGATGAAAAATAGATGTTGTCCTATTCTCATACCTACCCAATATGCTCACAAAATTTCATCAAAATCGGTCAAGCCGTTTCGGAGGACTTTGGCATCTAAAACTGTGACACGAGAATTTTATATATTAGAACATTAGCAATATTGATTTCGATTACAAAATTATTTAAAAAAAAATGGAAGATAGAGTCTTGAAAACTACTGTATTATTTAAATCATATTTAACATTTTGTATTATTGTTTTCATACAATGAAAACCATTCAAAGCTTGTTGTTGAAAATAAGAGGCATTTACGAAACATAAAAGATACATATTACTATTTACAGTACTGCTTACACGACCTAAAATTGTAATCAGCCTTACAGAAATAAACTAAATGATAAAACTAAGCTAAAATAAAAAAAAAAGTTTATACAAATATTTTTAGCATTAGCAAAATTATTAAAGAATTTTTCTTACTGAATGTGAACTAGGTTCCGTTATTTGATAATAATTTGACATGTTAATTAACAGGATTTTCATGATTTTACATTATAAATGACAAATATGGCGAGAAACAGTACCTACGCGTTAAGAAAATAATAATGTTTGGTACTTCTGTAGCGAGCAATATAATATCAACATTAAAAACATTTCGGCTTACACTATTTGATATAAATTTAGGAAAAAATAATATATCGCCAGGGAATTACGTTAAGAAACTTACATGAATATATGTCCACCATAAAACTGTTAAAAGACATTTGTAAGTTTACATAAAACACATGTTTATTTTTAAGTTACAATATTATAAAGAATACCTATTCAGAAGTGACTTAAAAAGTTAATCTAAACTTAAAATACAATCTAAAAGTAAGTAAGTTTTTCTTTGACATGAATACTTAAAGCTTTATAATTTTAGGCTCGTTTCTTAAACCCCACGTAATTAAAGCCAAGGAAAGTATTAACGAACATCTTTTTTTCATTAAACTTTTTTGTTTATGAATGTTAAGTAAACCACAATATTTTGTTTAAGGAGAAAAATAAATTCAAGTGTTGTCATCTTTTTATATATTATGACAATTTCTTAATTAAAAAAAAGTTGTTTTACTTGAAATTTTGCACAGTAATTTCATTAGTATTATCGTACTTTTCGTTATGTCTATAAGATTTGGGTTACACCATGTGTCTGTATATGAAAATTCTATTTTGATGTATTTTTCTTAAATATTTCACCTAACTACACTCTCTGTGCAACTGTTAAACGTGAGTACCGGTCTTTAACTGCGCGCCAGTACCTGTAAAATAGTAAAATGATTTATTTTAATGACAAGGAAATCCCTGCACTAGTTTGTAACATGTATCGCGGGGCAGTTTACCAACATGAAATTCACGAACACAAATGACACCTAGACTCGGAGCACGTGCCTCTGGTTTACACAAAGACACCAGCCCGGCCACGGAATCGAACCCGGGACCCCGTAGTTCAAAGGCAGAACACCAAACCCCTAGACCAACGTGGCAGTCATATTTAGACCAACTTTAAAACATTTCCTAGAATAAAACCTGTTTTAATGATATCCCGTAACACAAGGGTATTATCGAGATCATTATCAAAGAATAAACTGACATTTAAAATATAAAAAAAAAAACACCAAGGGTATCATCATCATCATCATTTCAGCCAAAAGACGTCCACTGCTGGACATAGGCCTCCCCCAAGGATCTCCACAAAGGCCGGTCCTGGGTCGCCCGCATCCACTGCTTTCCGGCGACCTTAACCAGGTCGTCGGTCCACCGTATGGGAGGCCTACTAGCACTGCCCCATCGGGCGTCGGTCCTGCAAGCTATGTGCCCTGCCCACTGCCACTTATGATTGGCAATCCGGTGGGCTATGTCGGTGACCCTAGTTTTCCTGCGTATCTGCCCATTTCTGATTCGATCCCTCAGGAAAACTCCGAGCATAGCCCTCTCCATTGCCCCAAGGGTATGAACCAGATCATATCAAAAAATAAACTGGTATTTAAAATATTAAAATAAATGATTTGTTACCTTTTTCAAACACAACATTATCGACAAGTTATTAAGTTACGCACACACACAAACACACGCACTTAAGGCCCGGTTTCCACCAAAGCAGAGAGAGAGAGAGAGACCGAGAGATAGTCGTTATTGTCCAAAGAACACGGCGCACTACACAGAATACATGGGATACATACATTGTTGCGTGTGTTACAATAATAATAACAGCTTAAAACTAATTAATATGTCTCGTCGGTCTAGTGGTCAGATGTGCCGCCTTTGGATCAACGGGTCCCGGGTTCGATTCCGGGGTCGGGCCAGTGTCTTTGTCTAAACCAGAGGCACTGGCTCGGAGTCTGGGTGTCATTTCTATCTATAATATGTATGTATTTACAAAAAAAAATGTATATAAGTAGTTTATCATCCATCTCGTTACCATAACACAAGCATTAAGTTGCTTAACTTGGGACGAGATGGCGTTGTGTGAAATGTCCAAGGATATTTATATTATATTTATTATTTATGTTATCGACCAATCAGATTTCTTTATTTCCACGTCTCCTCTCCTCTCCGCTTTGGTGGAAACCGGGCCTAATAGTGTGTTTTCCTGTGGCTGGCGAGATTAGTTAGTCAAGAATCTTAGTTGTAAAATACCTTTACCGAGCTGGCTAGATTGAAAGCTGCCTTTGCTGGACGGTGGGAGGATGTATAAAGCTGAAGACTGGGGTGACATCTTAGGAACCTGTGCAACAAGCCAAAACTGGTAGTGGAAGTAATACTTCTCAGCACATAAATGACCCACTGCTATATCGGACCTCCTCCAACTACATAGAGGGTAATCTCCAATATATAAAATTATCGTTTTAAAATGGCTCTACCTATTTTCGTGAATTTTTGTGTGCATATCGGTTAGGTCTGCGAATCGAACAAAATCTATTTTTCCATCCCCCTAAACATTAAGTTTGGACCTCTAAATTATTATTTTGAATTTTAATGTTTTTTTTTTATGTTACAGAATACAAAAATACAAACAACCCTAAATTTTCACAAAAAACGCTGAATTAAATTACTAAAATTAATTAATTATCTAAAATTATAACAAAGTAATTTGCTCCAGATCGCTGTTATCGGGTACGGTGCCAAGAAGGCTAGTAGCATTGCCATTTTGAATGGCAATGCTAATTCACTGAGCGAAGTAATAACCAGCCTTCTGGTCACCGGTTAATTTTCACCCTTCTACGATCGACCCTTATTTTATTAATACGCATTTTATTAATACGCATTATTTTTGTTAAAGTGAAGGTTTGCAGATATTTTAATAAAGTTGAAACATTCTGGAATTGTCATTCAGGTTTTCTATTCATCGAATCTGAGGCGGTACGAAGTTTGCCGAGTTGATAGTTAATAATATTATATTTCTTCCCCGTGTGGGGACGAGGCAGATTATAAAACTTCCCCACCGCACGCTGAGAAATAACGCGTGTAGTAAAAGTCAACAAAACCCAGCACGCTTGGTAGTAGGATCTAATGGTATAGATGATAGTAACAGATAGAGTTACACAAAGCATAAAGAGATACTCACTTGAGGTTGAGCACTGCTATTGGTTGATGAGCTTGATGCCAGTGGACTAGTCACTAACCTCGATGACGATGATGATGAAGGCGACGACGCAGATGGAGCTAGTCAACAAAAATAAATAAATTATACTTTTTTTGTAGTGTATGTGAGTGTAAATAGTAACTTTCTTATAATTCGGGAGAAGGCAGCGGATAGTGTATGCTTTTTGTTTTTATACGAGTACTAGCGACCCGCCCCGGCTTCGCACGGGTGCAATGATGAACTCTAAATTTATCAGTGTTTCTCTACTATATTATGGATGTATTATACATATAAACCTTCCTCTTGAATCAGTCTATCAATTTAAAAAACCGCTTCAAAATCCGTTGCGTAGTTTTAAAGATTTAAGCATACATAGGGACGGACAGACCACAGCGACTTTGTTTTATACTATGTAGTGATAGTGATAGTGATGGGGACGGATTTAGAACCCGTTGATCCAAAGGCGGCACATCTAACCACTAGACCAACGAGACTAGTGGTTAGATGTGCCGCCTTTGGAAATAGCAAGGCCGAAAACATAGCCGCAAGAGACGGAAGATTTGAAACGAGATCCTGTGCCAACCCGTCTGCCACAGTAGGCTTCATGAAACGGGGGAGGTGCAACTCTAGAGTGGGTTATTAAAGAAATGGGTCAGTAGTAGTAGAGTGTGGTAGTCAATTTACTAGAGTGCCGACTTAAATTAATATTACACACTAACTTTTGGGCGCGGCTTCGCTCGCGTGGACTTCGAACCCGTGCTTATCTCTATGCATTTTTTTTATGAATATAAAAGTGGTTATTGTGACTAAACTATGATTGTTAGATATGTGCTCTCACGGACTTTTTTGTAGATTTATAATAAGACCTACAAACTCGTAGTACTTCATTTTGTTCTATTGTCAATCGTTTTTGCAGCGCACGCATAAATAGGTTTTCGATTTTACACCTTGGGTTACAAAATCGCAATTTTCATACGGATCCCTAATTCTTTTGAAAAAAACGCTGATTAAATAACAAAAGGAGATTCGACAAAAGCTAAAATACATTTTCTTTCCTTTTAATTTACTCAATTTCACATGCCAAATACAGGGTTATTAAAATGTGGCTTCGGCGGAGGCTCGTCTCTGTTGTGGGAAGTCTCTCGCTGCCGGACCTTATTCAATCCATGGTCCGGAGCGAGAGAGCCTGGAGAGAAATGACCTCATTCTGCGAGGTCGTCATGTCCGCCAAGGAGGCGGCTGAGAGGGAGCGGGAGTTGGCCTCCCTACGTCCAAGTGGGCGTCACCGCAATCGGTGCCGCAGGGCGCAGGATGACCTCCGCCCACCGTAAGTGGGTCTGCGGGCGATAGACCTGGGAAATCCATCGCCTGCGCAATATAGACCCCGGGAGGAAGGCGCGCTGCGTTCCGCGCGTGCCTCCCAGCGGTGGAATGGGGGGAGGCTACTATAGCTATCCCCCACGTAATCGGAGGGGCCCGCCTCGGAGCTAGGGGCTCCACTAAACGAGGCGGGCTGAGGTCCCCAGGGTCCCGGAGCATGCTCTCCTATTGGGGAGTGTATCCCGTGGCCCTGGTTCGGACATTCGAGGATCGCCGTCGGTTTTAGTGGGTAGGTCGGGGCGCAATTTACCATCTCTACGCGCCCCGGAGTCCCACATATCCCGGCTAGTCCCAACGGCCGGGAATCCATGAGGATCTCCGACGTAAAAAAAAAAAAAGGGTTATTAAAATGTGCTTTTATGTAACATGACTGCAATTAATATGTTTACTCTATCTATGTGTGAATAGATGCGCCATAGGATCATGGGTTCGATTCTGGGGTCAGGCAAGTGTCTTTGTGTAAACCAGAGTCACTTGCTCTGAGTTTGGATGTCATTTGTGTTAGTGAATTTCATGTTTTTACACTGCTCGCGCGATACCTAGTGCTAGGAGATCGAATTAAAAAAATAAACGACGGGTAGCACTCCGGACTGCCGGCAGAAGTGAAACCTTTGAATATTCTGGAATGGTTAGGGAATCATCAGGGTTGAGCACACTGACCGCCAGTTCTAAATTATCTATATCTATACTAATATACGAGGGTGAATCAAAAAATTCTTGGAATCAATATTAAAAAATGCAAAGATTTAAATAATAATATTTTATTTTTCTACATAATCTCCCTCCAATGCAATGCATTTAGAATAACGCGTTTCTAACTTCCTTATTCCTTGTGAAAAAAAATTATTTTCTTGACTCTCGAAAAAGTCCTCTACGGCAGCTATAACCGCGTCATTATCGTGAAATTTTGTTCCACGAATTTCCTCTTTTAATTTTGGAAATAAGTGAAAATCACTTGGGGCTAAGTCCGGAGAATATGGTGGGTGGTCAAGGAGATTGAAGCCAGCACAGCGGATTGCGTTGAGCGCAACTTCCGATCGATGGGCAGGAGCGTTATCTTGAAGGAACAACACGCCCAACGACAGTTTTCCACGACGTTTTTCTTTAATCGCTTCACGCACTTTCGGGATTAAATTTGCATAATAGGGTCCAGTTATCGTCTGGCCTTTTGGCATGTAATCAATAAAAAGGATTCCTTCACTATCCCAGAACACAGAGGCCATAACTTTGCCAGCGGAAGGAGCAACTCGAAATTTCTTAATGGATGGAGAGGATGGTCGTTTCCAAGACATGCTTAGTCTTTTAGTTTCAGGATCAAAATGGTGGACCCACGTTTCATCCATGGTGACAAGACGACGGCAAAAATTATCCGAATCACGCTGGAACATTTCGAGATTACGCTTGGAAATTTCCAAACGTCGCTTTTTGTTTTCGTCGGTTAACATTCGTGGCACCCATCTTGCAGACACTTTTTTGAACCCCAGTGAATCAATTAAAATGGATTGAACGCTACCAAAAGATATCTTTAGGATCTCAGCTATATGTTTTATAGTCATTCTTCTGTCTTCCAAAACCAGATTCTCAACCTTTTTGACATTTTCTTCTGTAACGGAGGTTGAAGGCCGCCCAGAACGCGGGTCATCTTTACAGCTTGATCTACCTCTTTTAAATTCAGCCACCCAGTACGCAACCGTAGAATAGGGTACAGCATCACCCCCTAATGTCTGCTGAATGTCCAAAAAAATTTCCTTCGTAGACATTTTTTTCAAACTGAGATATTTTATCACCGCACGTAACTCACTTTTATCCATAATTTTGACTTTTTAGCAACTCGTTGCACAAAAAAATTTATTACATGCGAACGAACTGACAAAAACAAGTGACAGTCTGCATAAATATAGTGTGATAGACACTCTTTAATTTGAATATCGAACTTGATCCAAAAAGGTTTCATATATATGCACTTCTAAGAACTTTTTGATTCACCCTCGTATAAAGCTGCAGAGTTTGTTTGTTTGAACGCGCTAATCTCAGGAACTACTGGTCCGATTTCAAAAATTATTTCAGTGTTAGATAGTCCATTTATCGAGGAAGGTTATAGGCTATATTTTATTTTCAAAGGAATTAGGGATCCGTATGAAAATTGCGATTTTGTAACCCAAGGTGTAAAATCGAAAACCAATTTACGCGTGCGCTGCAAAAACTATTGACAATAGAACAAAATGAAGTACTACGAGTTTGTAGGTCTTATTAAAATCTACAAAAAAATCCGCGAGAGCACGTATCTAACTATCATAGTTTAGTCACAATAACCACTTTTATATTGTAGAAGCCCACGCGAGCGAAGCCGCGCCCAAAAGCTAGTTATTTATACAAAGGTTGCCTGGAAGAGATCGCGGTATGCAATAAGGCCGCCCAATGTACACTTTACGTTAAGAATATTTCTATTTTCTGTATCTTTCTTGTTATAGTGTGCAATAAAGAGTTTATAAATAAAAAATAAAATAAATAAAATAATAATTTTGCACGAATTGCTTTATTTATCAGTATAAAACTACTGGTATTTATTCTTTTATTGCGCACAGATACATAAAATAAAAAACATGATAATTTGGAAACAAAATGTACACAGGCGAGCTTAACTCTATAGAGTTTTCTTCCAGCAAACCTTTGGCAGAGTGAGACCTGTAGAAGATGGGTATGGGCAATGCATGTGGTTATGTGGTTCAATGCAATTTTTTTTTTGTAAATACATACATATTATAGATAGGAAACACCCAGACCCGGAACAAATACTTGTAGGTCGTACAAATATTTCTTCCGTGCGGGAATCGAACTCGCGACATGCTGCGCAGCAGTCGATCGCTCAACCACTGCGCCAACCGTGTACAAACTGACTGCACAAAAAAAGAACTGTGTAGGAAGTGAGAAGAGTGGAATGGGCACTAGATTCACTATTAAAGACAGTAGATAGACAGTAGATTCACTAATAATGACTTACCTTGGGAAATGTAGTTATTTCTAGCAGCGTAATATGGTGGAGGCGCTGGTTTGCTTTGGTTATTTGGGCTCAACTGGTGTGTATATGCTGTTAGAAAAAAAAAACGATGATTAAATTCCTTGTTTCTTGGACATTTCATTCACACAACGCCATCTCGTCCCAAGCTATTAATGCTTGTGTTATGGTAACGAGATGGATGATAAACTACCTACGTACATTTTTTTTAATTCATACATATTATAGATAGAAAACACCCAGACCCGGAAAAAATTATTGTAGGTCGTACAAATATTTCTTCCGTGCAGGGATCGAACCCGCGACATGCTGCGCAGCAGTCGATCGCTCAACCACTGCGCCAACCGCAAACATAGTACGCTACAGACAACTACCTATTTATCATCATCATCATTGCGAGGTGGTCACGAATTTAGAAAACATACTATTTTTTTTAATACGAAACCCCTGCACTAGGTAAAGCCTGCATCGCTGGGGCAGTTTACAAACATTTAGGGTGTCATTTGTGTTCGTGAGAACACAAATGACACCCTAAATGTAAAATGTGCCGCCTTTGGATCAACGGGTCCCGGGTTCGATTCCGGGGTCGGGCAAGTGTCTTTGTCTAAACCAGAGGCACTGGCTCGGAGTCTGGGTGTCATTTCTATCTATACTATGTAATAAGTATATAAGTAGTTTATCATCCATCTCGTTACCATAACACAAGCATTATATGTATTATACTAGCTGACCCGGCGAACTTTGTTTCGCCTTAAAGGAAATAAATGAGCAGATTTTTGATTTTATTAACTTCAATTTTTTTATCAAGATGAATATAAATAAAAAATCTATGATTTTAATTATACTTTATTGGCCATCTATTTTAGTAACTGCACTTTTCAGGGAATCACCTTGTGACAGACGACATTTTTCGGTTTATTATCAGGCGCATGAACAAATAACGCAGATGGTCTTCTGACCCGGAACATGCCACATATAATTGATCTTAGGAAATACATGAATTTTCTAGATTTAGGCCACAAACTTTCCAGGATTGGCCCTGTGATTTATTAATGGTCACGGCGAATGCACGACGGATCGGAAATCATTAATTTAAAACGGTATATCAGTTGATATCGTCGGGATCCTCGGATGAGAACTTCCTCACCTTCCAACTTTACTTTGAGTATATTCCATTGTTCATCAATTCACTTACCACCAAACGCGTTCCGTTGCACAGGTTTGGTGGTTTTGGTTTATATTTGGAAGCAAACTTAGTACTTAGCCAACCTTTAGTCGTAAATTGTGCGGTGGTAAGCCAGACACATCCAAGGAGTCTTTTTTTACACAGTTATTATATTTGAATTAATGCAGTGCACCAATGATTTCATTCTGAATTATGTTAGTTACTTTATATCATCTTCATATTTATTCTTAGCCGCCAAAACAGCTCGCTTAGTCAACCATTCATTATTTTTGTGTTTGTGAATTCGTCCTTCGATGAACAGAAATTCTGAGAAAATAAAATCAATCCACATATTTCGATGATTGGAGGCAAGTGCTTATTTCGGCGGTAGCAGTCGATCTTGGAATTAGTGGCAGTGTTTGGCAGAAATAGCCAGACAGTAAAATCATTGCGCCTCCAAAACGTCTCAAGTCATTGCGTAGGTGTTCGGTCGGATCGGATAAGTGCTTCCAATGCACGTGTATACGCTATTGTACATTCGTCCCAGGTGACGATTTTCCATGTTAATAAAACTTTAGCCGCTGAGGAGTGTTTTGTAATATTACATGGCATCTATTGGTCCAATGCGGACGCAAGTATGTAAGCAGTAATTAGTGCTGCCACCGTATCGAAACGTTGCTCGATCCAAATTATGTAGTACCTACTTTATAAAATTATTCTTGTGCCTCGAAATATCTAGTTGTTGATTTCTTAAATTTGCTCGACGATTTTGCATTCCCAATCGATCCGTTTCACGGGCAGCCTCGATTTGCTCTTGTGATTGAGAAGCACGGATTCAAGCCATACTAATGCGGCGATCTTCACCTGCATTATTTAGTTCTTCTTCATTGTTCGGCACAATAAGCTAATATTTACTCGAAATAAATACATCAACCGGTCAACTTCAAAATTTCTAATTGTCAAATTTGTCAAACTATAGACAACATAAAGTTTAGCTGTCGGTGACGTTTTGTTATTCCAGCAGTTGCATTTTGATAAACGATGTTTTATATCACGGAACGGGATTACACACATTTACACTTTCACGTTTATAATATTTAGTATGATTTTGTGAATTGTCCAACATCTATATATATAAAAGAAAGTCGGACATAGGATACCTAAGATTTTTATCTCGTTCCCGTAGAATGTGATATAATACCTACGTGGTGCAACTGACAGCAAAATCTTATGTTGTCTATTATTTAAATATGGCTGAAAATTTGACAATTAGAAATTAAAATTTTACTTAATATCTCTATTAATTTACACACAATATCTTTATAAATTGTAGCCTATGTGTTATTCTGATGTATAAGCTATATTATTATAAAGTTTCATTGAAATCCATTCAGTCGTTTTTACGTGAAAGAGTAACAAACATCCATCCATCCATCCATCCATCCATCCATCCATACATACTTACAAACTTTCACGTTTATAATATTAGTAGGATGTGAAAACTTGTAATTGGCCTTCGTCTACTATTTTATGTTCTATGTTTATTCTAGCTGTAAGTTTTCGAAATAAATAAAATAAAATAATAAATTAAGTTGCTTAGCTTGGGACGAGATGGCGCTGTGTGAAATGTCCAAGGATATTTATTTAATGTCCACGGATATTTATTTACCACATACTCAAACTCAAATAGAACTTTATTTACGTAGGTTTTATCACAAAACTCTTATAAATCGTCATATTTACAGTTACCATTATCATCATCATCATCATCTTACGGCCCCTGTCCCACGCTAGGTGGTAGTCTCCATACACACCTATCAGTCGTCATATCTACAGTCACACCTTTCATACACAATTCCTCATTCTTACAATCCATCCATCTCTTTGATCTCCCACAACCCTTGCGTCCACCCACATTCATGTTGAAACTATCACCGGATCGGAATGCTGCTCTACAGAGAAGAGCCGGCAAGAAACTCTGTAGTTGTTTTTTTTTTTCAAATCATTTGTCTTGTTTACAAAAGCACTTATTAGCATAGTGAGAGCAAGTTCGCCAGATAAGAAAAACACGCAACACTTTAACGCAATGAATGACGAATAGGCGTTGGATCAGATGGGCCAATCAAATATTAGCAACGCTTACCACTAGTTGCACTTACCACTAGTAACGCTGCCTCTCAGATACGGGTTACCGTAAGTGGCAGCATATCTGACGTCTTCGCCAGACAGCACAATAGTAGGATTTGGCAGAGGGATAACTGTAGAAAAAAAAACATATTTAAAACCTCCCCAACTCCATTGAAATTGACGTTTTAATTTTCAACTACTACTATAACTACTGCTCAACCCATAAATAACCCACTACTGAGTCGGGCCTCCTCCAATTCATGGCGGGAAATTTGCCTACTGTGCCACGCTGGCAAATCGGGTTGGCAAAGGGATGGTATCAAGTCTTCAATCTCATGCGGCTAGGTAGTCTGCCTGAGCATTCCTTTAGTCGCCTCTTACACCCTCAGGATGGTGCGGGTTGGTGACATTGCGTATTATTAAACCGTCACTGCAATCAAAAAGCAATAGCTTACTAGACCTAACTATACAAAACTCCGTGTGGCGCTGACACAGCCGAGAAGGACTGGCTAGAAACTCAGAGGGCTTGTCATTTTTGATCTTTACTTTGCGATCTCTATGTAGTGACGGATTTAGAATACATAGTGATACCACCCCATTCCATCCTGAGGGCAGCGTAAGAGCCGACAAAAGGAAATGACAAGGCCGAAAATCTAGCCGCATGAGAAGGAAACTCGATACTAAACCCTGTGCCAACCCGTCTGGCCAGCGTGACACAGTAGGCTAATTACACTCCCTGATTTGGGAGGAGACCCGACTCAGCAGTGGGTCATTTATGAGCTGAGTAGTAGTAGTATAAATACGTGTTAAGTATTGTATAGGTACAAAAAGCCATTATTTCTGCACGTTTGACGTAGATACCATTCAATTAAGATTGTTGTTGAATATTTTTTTCAAATGGTTTATAATAACCATTGTGAATGATGTGAATTTATTTGTTCTTCTTCACTTCTATTAAATAGAAATCACGGGACCATGTCCTTATTATTTCGTTGAATATGTCACACTGAACTGAACTGAACACTGAACAGAAACACACTGCTCAGAGGCAAATGACAACCCTCTGAATTTCTTGCCAGTTCTTCTCAACTGGTGGTAGACCTTTTAGTTGGTAGATCTTTTTTTTATCACTACTTAGTATAAAAAAATCGTTGTCGTCTGTCCGTCCTACGCAACGGATTTTGAACCGGTTTTTTTAATAGATAGAGTGATCCAAGAGCATGGTTTTTAAGTACAATACATCCATAATATAATAGAGATATTTCTTAGAATAAAACTCTGATTAATTTAGAGGTTCATCATTGAACCCGTGCGACGGGGCGGGTCGCTAGTTGTATAATATGATTATGAATAATGTTGACTTTTGTAAGTGTCCATCGTGACCGAAACAAAAATAAATGATTTGAATTTGATTATAACCGCGTGTACCCAGGAAGACCGAAGTTGATCAAAACTTTGAGACATGGGCCAAAGAAAATTTTATTTAAGTTTATTTTCTATGGTTTTACAACTCAGGTTTCGAACGCCTCTCGGACTAGGAAATAACATTTTGGTTAATAACTATTTTGTAAATAATTTATTATGGTTACTTCATTAACATTAATTTGTAGCTAACAAAATATATAAAATTAAATACTGAATGTAAATTAACCATTTGAAAATAAAATATTCTCGTTAATTCGTTGAAAATCTGAGAAAAAAGATAGGTTATCGTTGAATCTTATTTGCATGGCATCCACATTATATATGTGCAGAAATAATAACCTTGCATAATACTAAGCTCGTATGATAAGATTCGATATTAGCCGTGTAATTTTACGCAGGCAAACTAGGGTAACCGATATAGCCCACAGGATTGCCAAACTTAAGTGGCAGTGGACAGGGCACATAGCGCGCAGGACCGACGCCCGATGGGACAGAAAAGTCCTCGAGTGGCGGCCGCGTTCCGGAAAGCGCAGTGCTGGTAGGCCTCCCACACGGTGGACCGATGACCTGGTTAAGGTTGCCGGAAAACGATGGATGCGGGCGGCCCAGGACCGGCCTTTGTGGAAATCCTTGGAGGAGGCCTATGTCTAGCAGTGGACGTCTTTTGGCTGAAATGATGATGATGATGATTAACCGGGTCGTGACGAATTTAGAATATAAAATGTCACCAATTGTCCACCTTCTCCGGGGGCCGTAAGACGCACTAAAATAAAGCAAGAGACAGATCACCTAGCCGCAAGAAAAGGACAACTTTGTGCCAACCCATCTTGCCAGCGGGGCACAGTAGGCTAATTTCCCTCCATGACTTTGGAGAAGGCCCGTCTCAGTAGTGGGTAATTGATGGGTTGAAATTATGAAAACTGTGAGTCTGTTAAGGCAAATTAATAAAAAAATATACACTCATCGTAAAAAATACATCGTAAATTTAACTAACAAAAAAGCAACAATACACTTCTAAACAGATTTGTGGCATGAGTTAGGCGCTAAGGGATGTTCATTCGGCCAGACAACTACAGGGGCCGCGGTGCCTATTCCCTGTAGTCGGGGATTTCTTAATCGTGCTAATTACTCTGTAAACTTCGCTATCGCGGTGTAGGACTTTTTGGTAATTCTCGCATTTGTAGGAGATATTTCTCGATGTTGATAGTTTAATTTTTTCGGGTAAATTGTATAAGTATGTAGCATGCTGGTCGCTTCAGATTTATCGCGTGTATATTACATTATTTTAATTCCCGATGTTTCGAATGCTTTGCAGCAGTCGTGCTCAAGACAGATACCAGATGACAGTACGTACCCACTACCACGTAAAAACTTGTATTTGGGCTCGTATCATAAAACTGTTCTCAAAATCCGAAGTGGACTATTGTCCGTCTAGTGGGCGACTAGTCGAGACGCCACAGTAGACAGACTGCGTTCTCGCGGATTTGTTGCATCCCAAATGAGACGTCAAATACCGCGGATATTTCAGGGGGTAACCGAGTGTTCCGATGTTTCAAGTAACCGCCAACATTAAGTCAACGTCACGAAAAGGGGGAGTCATCTTAAAAAAAGAGTAATTCCCGAAGAATGTTCTAGTTAAGGATTTGTATGAATTGGTTGGTATAATCACAATATTTTTGAAGATACATTTTTTGTCTTGAAATATGTAGCAAATAGTGTACGTTGATTCTGGCGACGTTAAAATTTTAACGTACTACTCATTGAAATTCGCACAATTGTGAAAACCTGTATCATCACTACATAGTATAAAACAAAGTCGCATTCTTCTGTCCGTCCCTATGTATGCATAAATCTTTAAAACTACGCAACGGATTTTGAAGCGGTTTTTTTTAATAGATAGAGTGATTCAAGGGGAAGGTTTATATGTATAACCCACACCCGCTTTGCACGGGCGAAGCCGGGCCGGGCCACTAGTTGAATATAATATTAAATTTCATATTATTTATTTGCCTTCAATGCCATAAATAATATTTAATATTATAATATTTGTTTGCCCAAATCATACATTGTGCCAACAACGAGAAGTGTCGGTATGTGTAAATATGTATCTGCATAAAATAACATATAGCTGACGTGAAAAACAGACGCTCGACCAAGTCTGCAGTTTGTGAGCACACATGCAACAAGACCAACCACTACATTCACTTTGATAGACCTCAAATCCTTGCCAAGGAAAATCATTACATTCCGAAAATGAAACGCGAGGCTATTGAGATTAAAAATCAATGATGTTTAATTGTTTCAAATGACAAATGATGATTAGCAAGTACTACCTGCTTGGGATCCAGTCATTAAATTGATCAAATCTCAAGTATAACACTCATTTGCAAGACCTCTGGACACTGTGAGCGATTTCTGCGTGTACAGGGAACGTTATCAGTAAAACAAAATAATAGGCGGTAGATTTTAACTGTTTCTTTGTACTTTTGATGACAACTGTCATCTAGTCTCTCCCGCGACCACAACTGCTGCAAAGCATTCGAAACGTCGGGAATTAAATAATGTAATATACACGTGATAAATCCATTAAAAAGTGTTTAATTTCAATGTTTAATAATCGCGAAAACCTAAGAAATCATTATAATTTTTGTGGCTCTACTTATACAGTCAAAAATACATATTTATTCTTTACTTTTCGTGCGAAGCAGAGGCGGATCGCTAGTAATCTTATAGATGACGTTTAAAACGTAATTTTGTTCAACCAAGATATATCGCCAGACATTTAATGTTAATTTTAACAAACACGTGAGAAAACTAAAACAATAATTTAACCGCGCATTGTATTAAATTTGATATAAATACGATTACTTTTAAGCAACACATTTACTTTGCGATTAGCATTCATAACAAGTCTTTTGTGTTGTGTTAGAAATGGAGAATTTATATGTGGTTGTAATTTACATCATATCCATCAAAATCGTTGCATGTAAGTAAAAAAAATAATTTAAAATATTGCTATATCCTTACGTGGACGGGTTGTCAAAAAGTAGACTTACCTCGCCGGTAAAAATGGTTTTATTTTATATTTAGTCATCCGGTGACAAGAGATAAAATATAACCTTTTTTTAATTATTAATGACACCGTAATCGGAATAGGTACAGTCACCATCAGATATATCGTAGCAGACAAGGTGACCAAATACTTCTGAATAATTTAAAATGTCAATAAGTTCTATACACTACAAGTTACCATTAATATCTGAACATTCAATGCTTCATAAATATCTGAGCAGATGCTTGTCAATAATATACAACAACTATACAAACAACTTGCCAAAAATATCTGAACAGTTACAACGTCAACTGTATCTACGCAGATGGGGTAGTCTTAGGGCCTCCGCGCATTAGGCGGCCAGGCCGCGCGGCCAAGTCCCTGCGGCCAACTAATTGTTCCACGATGTATGTAGATGCGCGCATTAGTCGGCCAGGCCGCGCGGCCAACGAAAAATATCGTAACACGCCCGCGGCCACTTGGCCCTTAGGGTCCCCGCGCATTAGGCGGCCAGGCCGCACGGCCAAGTCGCGCGGCCTGGCCGCATAATGCGCGGGTTGGCCTCGGCGGCCAATTAGCCGCGTATGTGTCGCCATGTTTTTCGTTGGCCGCGCGGCCAAAACTCGGCCGCGCGGCCTGGCCGCCTAATGCGCGGAGGCCCTTAGATATCTGACCAGTTGTTAGGCGGTTCGTCTCTTTGCAGCACTAACCACTAGGCGGCTTGATAAATTTTCCGCTCTTAGGGCTGGTATTGTTTTGTATATATTATATATATAAAAAATAATCTATTTTTAATAAATATAAGTAAAGAATATACAACAAAAAATAATGTATTTCATTACAAAACCAAAATCTATTTTCTATATAGTGGTGGTGGTGACGGATTAAGAATACATAGTGTCACCACCCCATTCCATCCTGAGGGTGTCGTAAGAGCTGACAAAAGGAAACGAAAAGGCTGAAAACCTAGCCACAAGAGAAGGAAATGTTTATACGAAACCCTATGCCAAACAATAGGCTAATTACCCTCCTTGTGGTGACAGGAGGCCCGCCTCGGCAGTGAGTCATTTATGGTCCGAGTGGTATTGTCTAGTCACGTGTAATAGGCGTAAACGCTGTACTATTATTAAATAGCATTTTGACGTCACAACTATGATGACCGATCATGGCGTATGAGTATTCACCCTCATTGTATATTCATTATTGCCATCTCATGGGATGGTCATTTACTAACCATAGTCAAGTCGATAGTCGGTTTTGGATCGTCCTTTAAAACACGCAGTAACGAATTAGGTAAGCTCAGTTTTTCTGCATAGATACACTTGACGTTGGCAAAGTGTTCAGATATTTTTGGTAAGTTGTTTGTTTAGATATTATTGACA
Organism: Clostera curtula; assembly: GCA_905475355.2. NCBI lineage: Eukaryota > Metazoa > Arthropoda > Insecta > Lepidoptera > Notodontidae > Clostera > Clostera curtula. Next base: position 5,621,046 of record FR997822.1, read on the forward strand.
AGCATCTGCTCAGATATTTATGAAGCATTGAATGTTCAGATATTAATGGTAACTTGTAGTGTATAGAACTTATTGACATTTTAAATTGTTCAGAAGTATTTGGTCACCTTGTCTGCTACGATATATCTGATGGTGACTGTATCAAATTTACCATTAAAACACTATTTGAAGTCTTTTATATTTATGGTTAGTGTAACTTTTTTGTTTTAAAAAGACTTTATTTTATCTTTTACACTTTTCTTTCACAGCTTCGCACAGGTGCAACGCTGATACTAAATATACTACAAATGTTATATACAGCGCGTTCACTGCTTTTTAGTCATCAGACAATACAAACCTATTTTTGGGGGATATAACTACATGATGTAAAGGGCCATAGATATTAGTTTAAATAGATAATGTATTTAAGGTACTTAATTGAATGGATTAATGCTGTATTTCTTAAAATCGGTTCGTAAATAAGCCATAATTTTTCGTAAAAAGTACAAGATAATAAATTGTTATTGTGGGTTATCCCTCCGAGATAGATATAAGTACGATTACGGTCTCTTTTGTAGACCTATTCAAGGTGTACAATAATGTACTACGTTATTTTGATATATCTCGTAGGATCCCTACGAGATATGCCAGCATTTACAATGTAAGCACAAAAGATTTTTTTATTTACGATATCAAATTAGAAACCTCTAAATTGATCAGTGTTTCTCAACTATTTTATGAACGTATTATACATATAAACGTTCCTATAGAATTACTATAGTCAGTTGATTCTATAATATGGTCTCATTCATACTCAGTTATGGGATAAACAAAAATACAGGTTATATAATATTACTTCCCAGAATTTATCCATAATATGAACACAACCTGTATAACTGCATAATCTATACACACAAATAAATAAAATTGGAGTGTCAATTTGTAATAATAAAATAACCACTTTTTACTTCATGCGTAAGTATGTATAACACAGTAAATAGACCAAAATATCATTTATTTTTTATTTTGTCTGTCTGTCTGTTCCGGTTAATATCTGGAACGGCTGGACCTATTTTGACGGGACTGTCACTGATAGGTAGTTGACAATATAAGGAGTAACTTAGCATACTTTATTTTGACTACCTTCGCCCCGGGGCGTCACCCGCGGGTAACGTCGCACTCGTGCGAAGGACGGGCCGCTAGTAATATAATATTTCTTTTTTATCATTGACTTGAATGCCTTTGAGGGTCTAAGATGGAGCAGGTAATTCAAGGAATTGCCCTGTCGGGCACCGGCTCTCACATACACACGACGGAACACAGTAAAACTGCTTGGCGTCGGACTTAAATGTGAGGGTGGTAGCCAGCCGGGCGGACCGTTCGATCCTACCACCAAGCGTGCTGGGTTTTGTTGACTTTTACAACACGCGTTATTTCCCAGCGTGCGGTGGGGAAGTTTTATATTCTGACCCTTCCAAGTCATTGGGTTCGATTACTAAGAACATCGATTTTTTTAAAAATATAGCGTCGTGGTTTTGGTAACAAAAGAAAAAAACATCGTGCTCGAAAATCCTTTCAGTGTTGTTCAATATTCCTTAGTTTCAATTTGGGCCACTTTAAAAAAGTTACCCTGTATATTTCTGGTTACAGGCTCAATTTGTTCGCATACCGACATTGCCTGTTTCACAAGAGGAGTAAAGAATGTCCATAGCAAGATCAGCGACGGTCTACCAGGAGTGGTCAAACCGTCAGACCCTTTATTCCGCGACAGCATATCTCTGAAAAAGCCTAATATAGAATACACATTGACGTCGCCAATGTTTTCAGGCCTGAAATATTGTGACATCGAGTTGTTTAAGTAAGTTTCTTTAAGGATCGAAACCTCTGCACTAGGTATAACCTGTACCGCGGAGACAGTGTCCAAACATGTAATTCACGAACACAAATGACAACCAGACTCAAAGCAAGGGCCTCTGGTATAGAAAAAGACATTTGCCCGATCTCGGATTCGAACCCGGGACCCGTTGATCCAAAGGCGTCACATCTAACCCATAGACCCATAGAAGCTAAGGAAGCACCTACTGAGAGTAGGTTAAATGAAACACCAATGTCCCAGGTGCCAAGGAGCTGGGTACGACAGACGAAAGGAAAAAAAAGATGAGCAAATAATTACCATTAATTGCTAAAAAGAACACGGACTACAAGTCTGTGGTGTTGTAAGAAATAATAATAAAAAAAACCATAGACCAACGACGCAGTAGAGAGACGGGAGGCTCGTGAGTCAGAGATGATAACCATCCACACACTAGAGATGCCTGCCTGAGTGAGGCTCTCCACCTCACAGAATACTACTACAGTAGTAGTAGTGAGTGAGTAGTAACTCAACCCATAGATGATCCACTGCTGAGGAGGTCTTTCCTTCAGTTTGATGCTCAGACGAGTTGGTACAGGTTTTCGTATCAATTTTTCCTTCTCTTGCGGCTAGGAGTTTAGAAGACACCACTCTACATCTTGTCCGTGTGAAGATAGATTTAGAATACACAATGTCACCAATCCATACCATCTTTAGGGTGTCGTAAGAGGCGACTAAAAGAACGCAAGAGGCCGATCACGTATTGGGATAGCCCCAAGAAGGAAAACTTGATACAAACCCTGTGCCAAACTAATTGCCAGCGTGGCGCATTAGGCTATTTTCCCTCCATGAATTAGGAGGAGGCCCAACCCAGTAGTGGGTCATTTATGGGCTGTAACGACTCTACCTGCCTCGTTGGTCTAGTAGTTAGATGTGCCGCCTTTGGATCAACGGGTCCCGGGTTCGATTCCGGGGTCGGGCAAGTGTCTTTGTCTAAACCAGAGGCACTGGCTCAGAGTCTGGGGGTCATTTCTATCTATAATATGTATGTATTTACAAAAAAAAATGTATATAAGTAGTTTATCATCCATCTCGTTACCATAACACAAGCATTAAGTTGCTTAGCTTGGGACGAGATGGCGTTGTGTGAAATGTCCAAGGATATTTATTTATATTTATTTTATATTTACCTCTATATCTGACACCTCTGTACAATTTGTGAACATTACAGTGTAATTATGTATACGTGGTCAGGATCCTCAGGATGGCATAGAACGTTCACCGTTCAATGCCATCCTGAGGATGTCGTAAGAACCGACAAAAGGAAATGACAGCGGATAACCTTGCTGCAAGAGAAGGAAGCTCACTATGGGCTCCATCAGAAGGCTCAAAGTCACCCAAAGGGCAATGGAGAGGGCTATGCTCGGAGTTTCCCTGCAAGATCGAATCAGAAATGAGGAGATACGCAGGAAAACCAGGGTCACCGACATAGCCCACTGGATTGCCAAACTTAAGTGGCAGTGGGCAGGGCACATAGCTCGCAGGACCGACGCCCGTTGGGGCAGAAAAGTCCTCGAGTGGCGACCGCGTTCCGGAAGGCGCAGTGCTGGTAGGCCTCCCACACGGTAGACCGACGACCTGGTTAAGGTCGCCGGAAAGCAGTGGATGCGGGCGGCCCAGGACTGGCCTTTGTGGAGATCCTTGGGGGAGGCCTATGTCCAGCAGTGGACGTCTTTGGGCTGAAATGAAGAGAAGGAAAACTTGATACGAAATCCTGTGCCAACCCGTCTGGCCAGCGTGTCACAGTAGGCTAATTACCCTCCAAATGACTGAAGCAGGCCCGACTCAACAGTGGGGCATCTATGGGCTGACTAGTAATATATTAGTTTTCCTCATATGTTTTCCAAAAATAAAGGTATTATTTATAAAAAGTGACTGACGTAGCTAGAATGATTGCATAGTTTAGGTGGCAATGGGCAGGCCACGTGGCCCGAAGAACAGATGGCCGCTAGGGCATAAAAGACTTGGAGAGGCGTTCACGTATGGGAGAGTGAAGTGTGGGAAGACCCCCGACTAGGAGGACGGACGACCTTATGAAGCTCACTGGGAGTCGGTGGATGCGGTCTGCACGAGATCGTACATTGTGGAAATCTATGGGGGAGGCCTATGTTCAGCAGTGGACTTCTGTGGATGATAGATAGATAACTTATTTATAAAAAAACACTGGTGTTGAAGAAAAGAGACAACTCTTTTTTTCAGAATTGACCCAAGCACGACAACTTTTCAATATAACATGATATGCCCTAATATTACTATGGAAGGAGTGATAGAAATTAAAGGAGAACTTGGCGGTTTGGTTTTGAACGGGAAAGGAGAATGCTCAGTGGTGGCAAGTAAGTATTGCAAAAATATTTTAATAAATTGTTCAAAAAGAAAGCTGTCTTTAAAATGGACATTAAAAAGCGAAAATTATATAGTACACAACCTTTTGTATATTACGGCCGGCCTATCTTGGCGAGTGTGAACATAGGCTCTGCGAACTTTAGCGCATGTATACTCATAAAGAAAACTGTTATTATCATTTTTAATTCTCTAATACGGTGTTTTTCGTTGGCCGCGCGATCAAAACTTGGCCGCGCAGCTATATACATCGTAGAAGAATTAGTTGGCCGCAGCGACTTGGCCGCGCGGCCTGGCCGCATAATGCGCGGAGGCCCTAATGTGCAATTGTGTTTGAAACAAATGAACAACACAAATTTAGATTATCAGTCTTATATTACATAACTATAAGGCACATATCACTGTAACAAATTTATCCAGAACGAGGCAATGTTAAAGTGATTGAGAGTTAAAGGTATCTTTAATTAACTACAAAAACTAACGACCGCTGTTAGATAACGATCTACATTCGTGTTCTTGACGCAGAGTGTGTCTTCTCCGTATTGCGAGGATTCTGGGCTGACATAGGATCAGTTCGTGTATGAAACGAACAGTACAGTCTAGGATATTTTAATGCCGTGAAAGTAGTGAACATTGGTCTTTGCACTAGTAGTCTAGTCAACAAATTAAATAAATAAATAAATATCCTTGGACATTTCACACAACGCCATCTCGTCCCAAGCTAAGCAACTTAATGCTTGTATTATGGTAACGAGATGGATGATAAACTACTTATATAGTTTTTTTTTTGTAAATACATACATATTATAGATAGAAATGACACCCAGACTCCGAGCCAGTGCCTCTGGTTTAGACAAAGACACTTGCCCGAGCCTGGAATCGAACCAGGGACCCGTTGATCCAAAGGCGGCACATCTAACCACTAGACCAACGAGGACCAACGAGAAAAAATAGAGATACTGCCCTTAAAATTATGTGCGACAGCTTATTGGATCCGGAATGACGTCTATAAAAATCTAAATTTTGTACCAATTTCATCTTGTCGACTAGACTATAGTATATTGGCTATCGTCGTCGTTTCAGCCCATGAATAACCCACTACTGAGTCAAGCCTCCTCCTAAGTCATGGAGGGAAATTAGCCTTCTGTGCCACGCGGGCAAGACGGGTTGGCACAGGGTTTGTATCAAGTTTTACTTCTCTTGCGGCTAGGTAATTTGCCTCTTGTGTTAACTTAGTCGCCTCTTACGACACCCTCGGGATGTTATGGGTTGGTGACATTGTGAATATCTACTTGTAAAGAAGCGATAGAACGTTTTTTTTAAACGGAGCCACTACCCTTAGAATAACCTGTATCGTGTGGGCAGTTTACAAACATGTAGTTCACTACATAGTAAAAAATGAGGTCGCTGTCGTCTGTACGTCCCTATGTATGCTTAAATCTTTAAAACTACGCAACGGATTTTAAAGCGGTTTTAAATAAATGAGCAGATATTTTAAAATTTTGACTTTCGCTTACATTCACAGACGGCTACGAGATTCTTATACAAGGAAAATATAATTTGAATGGAGGACAAGATGACAGTCGTCACATTCAGCTGTTTGATTACGGAATTGAAGAAGTGGCTATAGGGAGAGTCACATTCAATTTTGACGAAGTCTTCAAAAACGATAAAGCAAACGGTAAGTTGGCGCACTGACACAATGTAACTGACGCAGTGGTTGAGCGATCCACTGCTGCGCAGAATGTCGTGGGTTCGATTCCCGCACCGAAGAAATATTTGTACGACCTATAAGTATTTGTTCCGGGTCTGGGTGTTTTCGATCTATAATATGTATGTATTTACAAAAAATAAATGTATATAAGTAGATTATCATCCATCTCGTTACCATAACACAAGCAGTAAGTTGCTTAGCTTGGGACGAGATGGCGTTGTGTGAAATGTCCAAGGATATTTATTTATTTATGACTTTTACAGAATAGTAAAATATATGTATTTGATCATATGATGATCTTCAGCAAAGTGGTGTGCATGAGACAGGGAAGAATTCAAAACAAATAAAAAGTGATAATTTGTGCCTCTCCTTCAAATTTATTTTCGTTAGTGGCGTAGCAACGCTCGCCGGGTACAGCTAGTAGATTATAAAAAAAGTTATTTTATAATATTAATTGAATTTTTACTGTATTGAACTAAGATTTAATTTAATGTAAAACAAATGACAGATGAGAAAATATAGATATTGGCTATTCCTTTTTTTGTTTTAATTAATGATATTTGCCGTATTTAATTGCATGTTCTGGCAACATAATAAGTTAAAAAAGAAAAGAAAGAAAAGAAAATAATTTTATTGTAGCTCACAATTGACATGACGTTACAATCTTCTCTAAAACTAAAATATAATTAAAATTGTTGTATTTTTTTAAATCTGGTGTTTCAGGTGCTGCGCTTCAAAAGTATTTGGATGAAAACTGGAAGGTAGCCGACATAGCGTTACGTAAACCTGTGATTGACAGCTTTTTGTCGGACTACTTAAACAATATTAATACCTACTTAAAATTCGTACGAGTCGAAGATGTGTTTCCCAAATAAAATGCAACTGTAATTTAAATTGAATCTATGTAATATAATAATTTAATTAATTAAAATAATTTAAAATGTAGTCAATTTAATTTCAAATGCCTGCAATTGTTCAAAAGTACAAGTTTTAAAAATAAATGACAATAAAATACTTTTCTATATTACTTAAGTTAGTGTTTATGGAATTAAAAAAAAATTATGTCATAATTAATCTAAGAAATATAATTAGTCCTTTTCTATATTATTAAATTATAATATATATTATAATTGTCATTTAAGGAATCAAACAACCACCGCCCATTGTTAATGTCTCTGATACCAAGCCTTTAATTGGTGTACAATAAAGAAATAAAGTGAATGTAGTAGAATATATATTCTATTCTACTACATTCAGTTTAACGACATTTACGTAATATTCTCGAAAACCTAAGTAATCATTGGATGTACTTACCATCAGGTCCAACAATGCCACCAAGTCTAGTATTACTGGTATGTCTTCTCAAAGACCCACAGTGGCTCAAGTAAGTAGAACAGTCAGTGCTTCTTGACAAAGACCCAGAGAGAGAATCCGTGGACGGGATGGGGGGTGCGTAGTCTCTTGAATAGTCTACGTAAGGGACGTAACCGTTACTCTGGCCCTGAACCTGAAATGTGGATCTATCAGTCATCGGTTTGGTGCTGGAGGTGGTTGCTTGGCTTCTGGTTCGATTCTGGAGTCAGGATAGAAAGGTAGAATGATATGGATGAAATGGATGGATTAGGATGAAATGGGGTGGTGATACTGTTTGTTTTAAATCCGTCACTACATGTAAATCCTAAAGCAGTCTGCTGCCCCACAAGATGCTCCGTGTCTTCGTGATTCCTAAAATACCAGTATTTTAGGAATCAAGTTCCATTGATAGTCCCAATGAAGATCAAGGTAGGTAGGTGAATTCATACGGCCCCCTTCTACCTTCGCATTAAAGGCTGATGGTGGGTCGGGGAACCTGCCACCGATGAAAGCCTCAATGTTTGACGTCCCAATTGCCCAGGACGCCGCCAGATAGTCGCTTGCCCTAAGCGTGTAGTGTGACGGAATACCGATGGGGCTTTAGTGAGTAGACGAGTTATTTTTTTTATCAGTGACTTGATTGCCTTTGACCCTAGGCTTGCGTGATGGAAAGCTACGCCAGGATCTAAGATGGAGCAGGCAATTCAAGGAATTGCCCTGTCGGGCACCGGCTCTCACATACACACGACGGAACACAGTAAAACTGCTTGGCGTCGGACTTAAATGTGAGGGTGGTAGCCAGCCGGGCGGACCGTTCGATCCTACCACCAAGCGTGCTGGGTTTTGTTGACTTTTACAACACGCGTTATTTCCCAGCGTGCGGTGGGGAAGTTTTATATTCCAGAGTTCCACATAATCGCCAACACCAACCCCCAAGGGGGACGGTATTGTTACAATGAGATTCTTCTATGTCTTTTTAAAAAGTAATTTATTACACGACGAATGGAATAGAATGAAATTACAATTAATATCGGGAAAAATGGTTACGTGTGAGACAGATGAAGGCTAGGAGAAGACTGCCCGCCGGTCGGGGCGGTCTGAGCACGTAGAGATTGGGATGGCTGACTAGACAGAAGGTTTAGCCAGCGTCAGGGAAAAGGTATACTACAGAAGGGTATAACAGCCCCCCGGAGAAGAGTAAACTTCGGGGTTGCAACTCCGAATGTTTACAGGTAGGTTAGGAAATTCGGAGCCTAGGAGGAGGCGTAAATGGAGTAGGAGATGGAGAAGAAGGTGTTTGATGATGTTGGGTAGGTGTGCCGAGGAGTTCGATGGGATCTGAGCGAGTCTCAGTACCCTGGCGTATAAGTCTAGACAGGTAACCATTTTCTTTCATAAAATAGAAGATTTTATACAAAACTAAACTTAATACTACACATGAAATAATAATAGTTATTATAGAGTGATGTGTCCCATATTTGACTATAAACGGTGGTTGGTCTATAATTCGATCCAACTCAGATAAATAAGTTTTAATTTCATGATTTGAACGTAGATTATCCAAATTGGATTCCCGAAGGTGTACAGGGGGCACATCATCTAGTTTTACGATATCTAGGTTAAAATTAGAAAGGTTGATTACATTAAAATAAGAGGACACTGGTAAGATACTAAAATTAAATGAGGGACCCTGTGGGGTCAATACAATATTTTTACTATATGCGGTACATTGATTAGGTACCGAGATTATTCCGGCACCATGGATAGTGTCCTCGGTTACATCTGAATAATTACAATCTAATGTTATTTTACTTGACCTTGATTGAACAAATAGCCACCTATTGAATTTTAATGGATGCCAGATATCTATAGTACCTGGGAGGAATTTAGGTTGGCATGTTTCGGGTATATTATTTAAAACCCTGGTTAAGATCTCACTTTCACAGATCGGATCTGCGGACACAGAATAAATGTTCATAGTGTTACATATGTAATACGTGTCACTATAGTCACGACAGTATTCTAAAGAGTTGAATTTGCAGTATTGCGTTTTGTCATTGGTCATGGCGATGTACTTAGTACTAGGTAATAGCATTCCAAATATTTCCGATTTGTTATGCGGTATAGGTAAAGGTAAGTTATGGTAAAGAATATATTCTTTCGGGAAAACTAAAGGAATTTGAACAATAAAAATGATTCTATCCGTAGAATAAAAACATTTCATGTCGATTACTTTTAACATCGTATGCATATCATGTAAGTTTAGGCTAATCGGTAAGTCTACATTGTTAGGTAGCTTATTATAATGGTTGGCGAGCTCTCGGAATAATTGCGCGGGCGTTAAGACCGCCGGGCTTAAGATATTTTGACTACAGAATATAATACCGTTCGTGAGGTCTTCAAGTTGGAATGATAAGGTGAGTATTGAGGTCTCCAAACTGTTCAATATGAATTCAAGTCTAGTAATAATGTTATTATTTACCGATTCCTGAGAAAAGTTTTTAATTATGGATGAAAGCTCGTCAACCGCATCATATAAGATAGCTTCATTGTTTTCTAAGGTTTGTAGTGATTGATTGAAAGAAGATAACGTAGAAGTAGTAACTATAATATTTTGTTTTAACAACGAAGCTAACTTTTGCTGATCGTGTTGTAATAAGGAAATAGCATTGTCATACTTAAGGGCATCATTTTCGTCTAAAGTGCCAAAAATAGTCCTAAGTATTGAACCACCAGCGCCAATCCAGGCTGATCTACTCTGTTTGTCGGAGATGAGGTGTTCAAAAGAATTGAAAGAGTCTACCATGTCGCGGTAGCGAACTGCTAGCGGTTCGACTGTACTAAAACATTCGTCGTTGTTTACGATACGATTTGATGAACAAAATTCTTTCACGATTTTTATAACGGATTCAATATTTTCCATATGGCTGGAAAAGTGAGAGATATCCTGCGGAATGAGGATATCTAAATGACCATTTTGAATCTTAAGTTTTCCTTCATAATCAAAGAAAATACCTGGACTTGAAGTAATTGGCTGGACAGACAGTTGCGCGTCTATCGTGGCCCTGAAAGTAGAACATAAAGGAAATGGAAAGTAAAATGCTTACGAACAGTTAATTTACCTTACATCTAGCTATGTATCATATGTCTTATTCTAGGAATAGTATTGAATGAAAGTAAGTATTTATTTTATTACTAAGGTATATTAATTATAATTTATTTACTCTACAGGTTCCACGTCACGCGGGAGAAGAAAAGATATAGTATTTGCAGTTTTAATTTCATCATAATGATGGGTGACGTGTCTCCTATTTATCAAAAGAGTCAAAGTATTGTTGCCATTTATTTTAATGACCTTGAATGGGCCCTTCCAGCATGGAGACAGAGCCTTGCCTTGGCGGACGTGACTTTTCAGGAAAACATGGTCTCCGGCTTTATATGAGACAGGTTTAGTGCGCTGGTCGTAATAAACTTTAGATCTCTCCTTAGAGGCGGTAATATTTTCGATAGCTCTGTTTCGCGAGTGTTGAAGTCGGTGCTGTAGCATTTTCAAATATTCAGGGTACGTGGTTTCAGGAGACGATTCGAAAAGAGAGTCAGGAATGAATGGCTTATGACCAAAGAGCAATTCATAGGGCGTGAAATTAGTAGTCGAATGGACGTTAGTATTATACGTCATCATCGCTGTGTGTACATATCTGGGCCAGTTGTTAAGGTTGGGATCTACGAAGGATTTTAGATATTCTTTGAGAGTAGAATGACTCCTCTCAAGAGCACCTTGAGTCTGTGGGTGATATGGGCTGGACCAGAGTTGTTTGACCTTAAGGAATTTACATGTCTGCTTAAACAGGTCTGAAGTAAAGTTAGTTCCCTGATCCGTCAGGATAGTTTTGGGTATACCAAATAGGCTAACGAAATGAACGAGGCAGTCGGTGCTTTCTTCAGCAGTCGCGCTACGCATGGGGTACGCGACGGAGAATTTAGTTAAATCATCCTGTATAGTAAGGATGTATTTAAACTTGGCCGTGCCGGATTCGGGGAGTGGACCTACAACATCCAATGCTACTCGTTGAAAGGGGCTAGTAGAGGTGGAAGTGATTTGCATGGGGGCGCGATTGGTTCTCCTGAGCGCTTTATTGAGTTGACAAGAGGTACAGTGTTTTACGTATTCTTCTACGTCTGACCGCATACCTTTCCAGTAATATCGTTCTTGGATTCGTTTTAGCATTCGCGTGGAACCAAGATGTCCTGAGATGGGAAGGTCATGATTTTGGTTAAGGATCTTCTTTACTTCGGATGGAGTCGGATAGATAATATCATCGTGATATAGGTGAACAGTTATATTTGTCCCATGGAATAGGTATCCTAGCATGTTATATATTTTAACCAAAGAATGTTTATGGAAAGGATTCTTAAAGTCCGATATTCCTACTTCATTTATAGTAGGGTAGGACATAATTATTTGGTCACGAGCATATTTAAGAGACTTGAATATGTCCGGATATGGGCTTTCATCGAAATGATGGACTTTGATGAAGAGGAAGAGGTAAGTTTTGTCTTCAGCATCAAGGCATAGGAAGGTAAATAAGGATCTTTCTTTCTTCAGAAGTTCATCGCGATAAAGACTTGGGCAATTATCGAGCACCTCTTGAACATATGGCATGGATTCATCCATGTCTATTGAGGTAGGTATGATTATTAGTTTTTGTATACTTTTTAGTAAACTTTCATTATGTTCAATGATACGAGTATTGAAGGATTTTTCAGGTGACTTCAGGAATTGGCTATAATTTTCATCGAGTAAAGGTAAGTTTTCAGGTACTGGAGGAGGAGTCCCAGGATTGGGGTAAGTAGATCTAGGTAAGGATTCAGGATTTTGCCAACTAGTACAAGGTTGGGGCTCTGGTTCTACCTCACGACGTGTTTCGCGATCTACAGAATTAAGGTAATCCATTACTTCGTCTTCGATTTCAGGATTTATTAGATCGGGATTAAGGTTCGAGGGAGGAGAAAGTGACAGATCTTGTGGATCAATGTTTACCTTGTCAGAGTATAAAGGATTTACAGGGTATCTGGAAAGGGCATCTGCAGCTGAATTTAATTTGCCTTTGCGGTAAGTGATTTCGTACTCATATTCCTCCAGCTTTAACCGCCAACGTTGGAGTTTACTACTAGGATCTTTGTGATTAAATAGCCATATTAGAGGGCGGTGATCTGTGACTATTTTGAACTTTCGCCCATAGAGGTAAGGGCGAAAGGTTTTACATCCATAGATGATAGCCAACAGTTCTTTCTCTGTGGTGCTATAGTTTATTTCACTTTTATTAAGCGTACGAGATGCAAAAGCAACTGGTTGGTCCTTGCCTATAGGACCCTGGGACAGTACTGCACTTACAGCGTAATTTGACGCGTCACAAGTGAGAATAAAAGATTTGGAGAAATCAGGATAGATTAGTAGCGGAGCGGTAGTTAGTGTTTGTTTTAACGTATCAAATGCTAATTGTTGTTGGTTTTCCCATTTGAATGTTGATTCTTTTTTGAGAAGAGTTGTCAAGGCTTTAGCTGTTTTGGAGAAGTCGGGGATGAAACGGCGGTAATATGAAACTAGACCTAAGAATGATTTTACATCTTTTGGTGTCCTTGGAATTGGAAAATTAGCGACGGCTTTGATTTTATCGGGGTTAGGTTTAACACCGTGTTCCGTGATTACGTGACCTAGATAACAGACTTCGCGTCTGAGGAACTCGCACTTTTCTGGTTGGAGTTTAAGGTTAAATTTCCTCAGTCTTTCGAATACGGAGATTAGATTTGCGATGTGGGACTGGAGGTCATACGAATATATCACGATATCATCTAAGTAAACAAAACATCGCACGCCTTGAAAGCCAGATAGGGCTGTGTTCATGAGTCTTTGAAACGTAGAAGGAGCGTTTTTTAGACCAAACGGCATTCGGGTGAACTGAAAATGCCCCTCGGGAACTGAGAATGCTGTTTTTTCTGCATCCTCGTCCTTGATCTCTATTTGATGAAATCCTGAGGCTAAATCAAGGGTGGAGAAGTACTTGCTGTTGCCTAATTGGTCTAAGATTTCTGTGATCTGGGGAATTGGAAAGGTATCGCCTACTGTGATATCGTTGAGTTTTCGATAGTCTATTACTATGCGCCACTTCTGTTTGCCCGAGGCATCTTGTTTCTTAGGGACTATCCAGATTGGGGAAGACCAGGGGGAGATAGATGGCTTAATTATTCCCTGGTCTAACATTTGGTTGATTTGTCTATGAACTTCGGCTTTGTGAATCTCCGGGAATCTGTAGGATTTTGTATTTACAGGATTATCGGATGAGGTTTTAATTTCATGTTGGATAGCTTTAGTGTAGGATAGTTTTTCTCCTGGGAGGTAGAATATGTCCGAGAAGTCGGAGCAGATTTGGAACAGGGATTGAGTCTCTTCATCATTGAGGTGAGATGTACGAAGCTGGTCTAGAACTCTATTGGTCCGTTGGAAGGCGCTAGGTATTTCGGGATAGGAGTTAGTCATATTAGGTGCAGAAAAATACGAAGATTCAATAGGCGATAATCTTAAATTGAGATTTGATTGAAGAGGAATAGGCGATTCTGAAATATTGGCGACTGTAAGATTAATTCGGTTGTTGTCTTTTACTTGAACGAGACAATTTGCAATTAAAAGATCGTCAGAGGGACTTTGATCGATAATCAGGCCGATTTTGATTTCTGGATTGACGACCGAACATTCTATAACAACTTCTGCCCGGGGTGGTATAATGTAGGTAGGTTCGCAAAACTGAAGAGTTGTTTTTCGGTCTCCAAAGAGTAGGGAGTCTGTTGAATAATCAATAGTGCACTGAAACGATTTTAGGAAATCATTACCGAGAATACCATCGTATGGCAGATGGATCTTTCCTACTACGTGGAATTTATGCTTAAGAGGTTTGCGGAACGAGTCTGCTAGCAGTAGATTAAGGTTAAAGTGACCTAAAGTTGCCGTAGTTTCCTCAGCAGGGTCAATACCCTTTATTAAGATTGGTTCTTTAGTGAGAGTCGGTTTAAACTGTATTGAATCTTGTTTAATGAGACTAACGGAAGAACCGGAGTCGATTAATAACGTAAGAGGTACTTCAGAAATAGGCGACTGAACTAGAATATGTGGAAGTAGTAGTTTGGAGTGATTACTGGATGCTTCGTACACCTCGAGTGTTTTATGAATCTTGGATTCACTGGAACTCATGATAGGAGATACAGTGGATGCAGTGGATACAGTGGATGCAGTGGATACAGTGGATGCTGCGGATACAGTGGATACAGTGGATGCAGAGAATACAGTGGATGCAGTGGATACAGTGGATGCAGTGGATACAGTGGATGCAGTGGATACAGTGGATGCAGTGGATACAGTGGATGCAGTGGAGTCAGTGGTTGCAGTGGATACTGCGGATACAGTGGATACAGTGGATGTTGCGGATACAGTGGATGCAGTGGGGATAGCATACTTTCGATTGGTGTCGAGTTCTACGTCTTGACATCTCATACGACACCTATGCGAGACGTTTCCTAGTTTTTTTGATAATCGACTTCGTCGCGAGAGTCGTCATTGTAATTAGGCGCGTACTGAGGTGCCTCCATATAATGCACCGGATTTGGTCTATAAGATGACCCAGGAAGGTTAGGGTTTGGGTTTGAGAACCGCTGGTTGTTATATGTTCTTTTCCGGCAGTTCTCGATGCTGTGACCCGGGGACTTGCAATACCTGCACGTCATTTGATTTGAAGGCGGTTGGCGGAAATCGTTTCTCCGGAAATTGTATGTGTTTGGATAGGACCGTTGAGGGTTTACGAAATCTGACCGTTTATGAAAATTGTCCGCCTGTCCCGGATTTATTGGCCTGTGCGGCGTGTTATATGTTTGGAGGATCTTCTCTTCAGACGCGGCGAAGTTGATTGCTTCATTTAAAGTTTCAGGGTCACGACAGCGAACAACAGTAGATAATTTAGGGTTAAGACCGACAATAAACGTATGTGTCGCCAGGTCTTGCATGGCGGCGACACGGCCCGCAAGTTCGCCCTTCTTCTTTGTGGGGATTGATATATTTATTTCTGTTAGCAACTTTGACAAGCATGATTCAACCCTAAGTGCAAACTGGCTGATAGAGTCGGACTGTTTTTGTCGGCATTCTAGCAATTCTGATAGTAAGGCGGAGTAGTGTTTTCTTTCGCCGAACTGGGATTTCAAGAAATCCTTTAGTTGTTCCCAGTTCGTAAACTCCTTGATGGAACAAGCTGTTTCGGCTCTCCCCTGAAGTTGGCTCAGAATATATTTAAATAAAATGGGCCTCTGTATTTCCGAGGCTAAGTCGTATGCATTATTACAATTTGCTATAAACGGGCTTAGCGAGTCCCGGTTGCCATCATAAGGCTTAATAAATTTCAATAAAATGTTCAACTCGATATCTGCCATAGTACTAAAACTGTGAAGGGTTTGTCTGGTGACCCTTGGGGTAGTGGGTGTTGGGCTCGGAGGGAGCTCAGCGTCTGCTGGGGCGATTTCGAGAGTTGATAGAGAAACTTTCTTAGTATCTGCTTCTACTTTAGGTACTTTGTGCATACTAATTTATGTTCAAGGAATGTCAATAATTATTTACAATTAATATTGAATTAAAATTAATATGACCAATGACTTACGCGAGCAAGACGACTAGTGTGTGGGCGGTAAGCAACATTTCTTCCAGGAACGGCCGAAGCGCGCGCAGCTGCGACGCGTAAACAGGATACTGCGATGACTCAGCCGAGATAGCGATGGGTTTCTTGGCACGCTACGACTAGTTTCTTCCCCTGGACACGGCGATTTCCTTCACGGGTACAGAGGTTTCTTCACAGGAAACTAAGGTTTTCTTCGCGGGATACAGAGATTGTCTTCATGGTATAAAGGGTTTTTTCTTTTTTTCACAGGACACGGCGATTTGATTTACGGGATACAGAGGTTTCTTCTTTCACAGGATACAGAGATTTCTTCGCAGGACACGGCGATTTGTTTTACAGGATACAGAGGTTTCTTCTTTCACAGGATACAGAGATTTCTTCGCAGGACACGGCGATTTGTTTTACGGGATACAGAGGTTTCTTCTTTCACAGGATATACAGATGAGTCTTCGCGAGAGGCGTTTTCCCGGGATTTTCTTTTTATCGAAAATCCATCCGCTGCCACCAATGTTACAATGAGATTCTTCTATGTCTTTTTAAAAAGTAATTTATTACACGACGAATGGAATAGAATGAAATTACAATTAATATCGGGAAAAATGGTTACGTGTGAGACAGATGAAGGCTAGGAGAAGACTGCCCGCCGGTCGGGGCGGTCTGAGCACGTAGAGATTGGGATGGCTGACTAGACAGAAGGTTTAGCCAGCGTCAGGGAAAAGGTATACTACAGAAGGGTATAACAGTATGCTTAAAGAATTTCCCGAGCGAAAACAAAAAAAAAACAAGAAAATAACGTGGGTTATTTCATTAGCAAAAGTAGCTGACTTTGATACCTTACCTTGAAATTCAAGTTGCTGATGGGTTGGTTGAAGTCGCCACTATACCGTTGATACTGCTTCATTAGTTCGTTATCGTACCCTGTCTCCGGAACAGGTACAGGGCCAGCTAAAGGCAAACCCAGGTTGGAAGTCAAGTGAAGTGTTGGATGCAGATCAGCTTCTGAATCAGCGTTAGAGGTGTCCTGGAAAGTTGACGTCAGATAAAGGACTCCATTCGGGATTCATAGTGCTGTATCACCAGTATAACCTGATTTGACTACTACTATGTAATTAGCCTACTGTGCCACGCTGGCTGAAACAGGAATTCGTAGTTTTACTTTTCTTGCGGGTAGGTATTCGGAAATATCATTACCTTTTGTCGGCTCCTACGACGCCCTCAAGATGAAATGGGGTGGTGACACTATGTATTCTAAATCCTTATGGTCATTTATAGGCTGAGAAGTTGTAATTACCACCTCCAGGAATCTTTTCTTGTTTTGAAATATCCTTTAGATTGCTTTTACTACACTCTCAGTGTGGTATGACGACGTTCAACTGTGTTTAAAGATTCAATTAAGAATGCTAAAAAACATTAACATGAATGCTGGCTATTCAATCCTTTCACTTCGTCTAGTGGTCAGATGTGCCGCCTTTGATCAACGGGTCCCGGGTTCGATTCCGGGGTCGGGCCAGTGTCTTTGTCTAAACCAGAGGCACTGAGTCTGGGTGTCATTTCTATACATAATATGTATGTATTTACAAAAAAAAAAATGTATATAAGTAGTTTATCATCCATCTCGTTACCATAACACAAGCATTAAGATGCTTAACTTGGGACGAGATGGCGTTGTGTGAAATGTCCAAGGATATTTATTTATTTATTATTTATTTATTAAAAAAAAACCCCCTGCCTTAGGTATAACCTGTATCGCGATGGCAAATTACAGACATGAAATTCACGAACACAAATTGCACCCAGGCTCAGAGCACCTCTGGTTTACACAAAGACACTTGGCCGACCCCGGAATCGAACTCCTAGATCAACAAGATCTGCTTACCATTTTTTTTTGTTTGTTGTCGCTGGGAAATGCTTTATGCATACCACCGCCCCCCGGGGGAGAGGTCGGTGATTATGTGGGACTACGACAAGGGTCGTCTACCCAAGAGTCGTTTACCCACTAAAACCCCAGCGGTATATACCCTCACACGGCACGCTTGGGGCGCCACAAGTTCGCGTAAACGCATTCTACTGTGACGCCCCGGCGTTGTGCCCGCAACGCGGGCAAGCGACCATCAGAGAGGGCGTCCCGGTACACTGGGACGCCCTCAGTCATCGAGGCTTTCGTCGGTGGCGGCTCCCCCGAACCACCACCGGCCTCCTAGGCGACGGCAGAAGGGGCCCGCACCGTCACGAACCCCCCTCCATCCCTGCCTCCGTCCGCGGCGCGGGTCAGCCGGAGCTCCCTCCCTTGCGACCCGCCCCGCTGCCCCCTTCTGCGACATCGGCCCCGCAGAAGGAGGCCCGTCAGCCCTCGGGCAAGATCTGCTTACCATATCACAGCTCCCTTCAATGTGCCGTAACTCCAATTTCAGGTCACTGATGTTAGAAGTTCTATCGCAGTCCTTATACTGGTCCACGCAGGTCTTTCCCATTTCTGTGATATCGGGTTTCTTAACTTCATCCTTCTTGGTCTTTCGGTGGCAAAGCATGATGATTAGAAGGATGATTAGGACTACAATGACGGCTGAAGCGCAGGCAGATATAATTAGGAGAAGTGAGAGTGATTCTGGAAAAGAAGCTCAGAGTGAACCGGAGGAAGTAAGTTCACTAACATCCAACTAATATTATCTACTCGAAATTTTGTAAGAGTGTATGGATGTATCTGTGTGGATGTTACTCTTTCACGCAAAAAAGCGAATAGATTTTTATGAAACTTTAAATTTTTTTATTTTATTGGAATCACAAAACACACTTTGATTTGAAGACTCTGCTTATACTAGTTAATATTGTATTGACTGCCTCGTTGGTCTAGTGGTTAGATGTGCCGCCTTTGGATCAACGGGTCCCGGGTTCGATTCCGGGATCGAGCAAGTGTCTTTGTCTAAACCAGAGGCACTGGCTCGGAGTCTGGGTGTCATTTCTATCTATAATAAGTATGTATTTACAAAAAAAAATGTATATAAGTAGTTTATCATCCATCACGTTACCATAACACAAGCATTAAGTTGCTTAGCTTGGGACGAGATGGCGTTGTGTGAAATGTCCAAGGATATTTATTTATTTATTTATTGTATTGTAATTGTAGGTGTTGTAATACTACTTTTAAAATTAAAATAAGTGCGAAAGAAAAATTAATTTTGAACAATACGAGTTAGCTTACACATCAGTATAGCACATAGGTTATTTACTTATAATGATATAGTGTGAATTATCGACGTCTTTTGGCTGTAATAATGATGATGTTATGCAAGGATTAGCATGGTATCGGAAATTCGATGGATGCAGGCGGTTCAAGACTGGTCTGGCCAGCAGTCTACTGCAGTGCAGGTCCATCTCATTTGGCTAAAATTATGATGATGATAGCTGGGTAAGATCTTTTCTTCCAAAATATAGCGTGTTTGAAGACAAAGGTCTTCGATCAATGTGTGTTGCCAGTGATGACATATGGTCGCTCACTATGGGCTCAATCAAAAGGCTCAAAGTCACCCAAAGGGCAATTGAGAGGGCTATGCTCAGAGTTTCCCTGCGAGATCCAATCAGACATGAGGAGATACGCAGGCAAACCAGGGTCACCACAAAATTGCCAAACTTAAGTGGCAGGGTCACATAGCTCACAGGACCGACACCCGATGGGGCAGAAAAGTCCTCAAGTGGGGACTGCGTTCCGTCACCGGTAAGCGATGAATGCGGGTGGCTCTGGACCGACCTTCGTGGAAATCCTTGGGGGAGGCCTATGTCCAGCAGTGGACGTCTTTTGGCTGAAATGATTAGCATCTTATCAGGCCGGCTCAAGACTGGACTGGTTAGCTATCCACTGCAGGTTCACCTCTTTTAGCTGAAATCTTATATCTTTAAATGAGCAATTCTTGTATATATGTATATATATATTTTTAGGATATAAAGCCGGATTTGTATAAAAAAAGAACATTTGAACTACACAAATTACAATGATTTTATTAACTTATAAGATTTAAACCTATTTAAAGCAATTTTTAACAGTAACCAATATTTTAACGGTAACTAATATTTTAACAGTAACTAATATTTAATCAGTAACCATTATTTAATCAGAATTACAATCGAAATATATAAACAGCCTTTAATTATGATCGATACCTCACGACAACCTTCCCGTCCGAACGCCGGCGAGCAAATGCCTCGATCGACCAAATAACCTCCCTTTTATAGAAGTCGTGCAGTGACGTCACCGCAATGCAGTAGACAATTTGTGATTATCCTAAAACGGCCTCTCCTGACCGTGTGCCGTCCTCGGACACATCTTCAGCGACGTCCGCAGTAGCAGGCGATGGATCTGCAGGAACTGACGAAGGTCCTGCAATCTCATAGTCATTTCAGTCTTCTGTGCCTGAAATTGTTAATTCGCTAGATATTGCCTACACTTTCATACTTCACGCTACCAAGGCCCTCTGTCATAGATGCATACGAGTACTTAAATAACGTTTGTCTTTCACTTCTCACAAGCTTCAGAGGCACACACACAAACATACATCTACGTTTTAACACGCACTCGCATTCTCTTCCCCATTAAGTTAAAGCGATTTGTCTTCTAGATCTTTTATACGCGCTACACGCTTACACGTGGAACGTGTCTACCGGGGTGCGGTCCCCACACATATTACAATGTGTATTGCCAGGCCGAAGCCCATACACGTGAAACGTGTCTGCCGGGGTGCGGTCCCCACACATAATACATATGTGTATTGCCAGGCCAAAGCCCATACACGTGAAACGTGTCTGCCGGGGTGCGGTCCCCACACATAATACATATGTGTATTGCCAGGCCGAAGCCCATACACGTGAAACGTGTCTGCCGGGGTGCGGTCCCCACACATATTACATATGTGTATTGCCAGGCCGAAGCCCATACACGTGAAACGTGTCTGCCGGGGTGCGGTCCCCACACATATTACATATGTGTATTGCCAGGCCGAAGCCCATACACGTGAAACGTGTCTGCCGGGGTGCGGTCCCCACACATAATACATATGTGTATTGCCAGGCCAAAGCCCATACACGTGAAACGTGTCTGCCGGGGTGCGGTCCCCACACATAATACATATGTGTATTGCCAGGCCGAAGCCCATACACGTGAAACGTGTCTGCCGGGGTGCGGTCCCCACACATATTACATATGTGTATTGCCAGGCCGAAGCCCATACACGTGAAACGTGTCTGCCGGGGTGCGGTCCCCACACATATTACATATGTGTATTGCCAGGGTTGCCTGAGGAGATTCTCCTTGAATGCTCCGATCTTTCACAACTTCTTATCCAAGCAAACCCTCAGATACATTCATTTGCATATTTTGGAATATATCTAAAAGCTGTAACATAGGACTTTTGTTAGGAATACAACAAATAACAGTACTCACTTTCATACAAAGCCGTACAACTCTCGAGACACCACTCCCCTTTCCATGGTACCATTTGCTGCCCTGCTGCTTGCGTTGTTTTCCGCGTGCACCACTCAAGAGTTTTTAATACACCGGCGGAAGTAACCAGCCAGGCATAGAAACTGCCCGACCTGTTTTAAGTTCCTTGGTACGGGGGAGTTTGCCAACGCTTCCATCTTCCGAGAGCTCGGTCTAACCTGACCATGATTTATGACGCGGCCAAGATACTCCATTTCGGTAGTCCTAGTTTCGGTTAATGTTTTAACACCTCGCGCAACAAGCTAATGCCTTCATTGACAGTCATACTCACAATACGAACGTCGTCAATAAATATGAGTACCTGGCCTGCCTTAATTGCATTTCGAAGTATTCGTAATACCCCTCAGGGGTAACGAAACCCGTCATGTGGACTGAACCCTCATCTATCAGGATCTGGTGGAAGCCTGATGCCATAACTTGACCTGTGAAGAACCTCAAGCATCCAAGAGATTAGAATACCATCGTATAGCAATAACTCAATACGGCCAACCTTTTGCAATAAGTGCTTTTTACAGTTTTAGATTTTCATTAGGTTTAAGTTTTTAGGACAATTGATACGGAGATGTCCCGTTTCATCGCATGAGTAACACGAATTGTTATCGCTACTCGTGGGTATAGGTGTTCGTTTAAACGTTAAGTTAGGTTTATAACCTGAACGGTTGTCAAATTTGCCACGGCTAGGTTTGACATAAATCGCTAAAAATGTAAATAAGTTATCAACTTGTTAACTTGGCATTCGCTGCCGCAGCTCGGACTTGAGCATCATTAATGCCCCGAACCACTATTTGAACCATCAGTTCTTCACTCAGGCCCTTAACAATGCGCAGTCGCAGCAGCGAGCGTCGAGCATACTCAGCGTATGTATTGAATTTATCGAAGTTAGTATTCATGACTTCAAAAAGTATATTCGCGTAATCCAGATCATGTGGGCATAAAGATCTAAATAATTCATAATAAATTGATAAAATTACTCCAAGAACGGTCATTAGTGACCCATTCATTCAACCAGATCTTAGCATCCCCTTTTAAGCAATGGGCCACCTGAGATAAACACTCTAAATCGCCCCAATTATTTGTCAATTTTGCCCGCTCAACCTCGTCGTACCATACCACAAAGTTGTGTACCGCGGGATCGAAATTAGACACGTAGTAGTTATTCGGCCTTACCTTATTTATCACCACGTTGAATGCATCAGCCAACTTTTCAGCCGTGGATGGTATATCGCTACTACAGTGAAAAGCGGTGTTACCTGCACTACGTGGAGGTGTATGCGATGAGCTGGCCGTCCTTCCCATTATAGCATCCAGTCGCTTCGTTATGGCTGCTAACGCTTGCGCTACTGTACCTTCGTTGCTGCGGGAGCGCGCATTCTCCACTAGAACTCGACGGTGAGCGCGAAACGGAGTCGCGACACAATCGAGAATTGCGGAGGCGTCGGCGCGATTTGCTACGCTTGCGCTTTGCTTTATGACACACTGACGTATCAGATACGACACGAGATGAACGAGGCATTTTAATTTTTAAGCACAAATTAACGGCTGTTTTTTCTAAAACTAACTCAACAAAATAATATATGTGGGCCCCTGAGCCAATCCCACTTCTGATTTTAGGATATAAAGCCGGATTTGTATAAAAAAAGAACATTTGAACTACACAAATTACAATGATTTTATTAACTTATAAGATTTAAACCTATTTAAAGCAATTTTTAACAGTAACCAATATTTTAACGGTAACTAATATTTTAACAGTAACTAATATTTAATCAGTAACCATTATTTAATCAGAATTACAATCGAAATATATAAACAGCCTTTAATTATGATCGATACCTCACGACAACCTTCCCGTCCGAACGCCGGCGAGCAAATGCCTCGATCGACCAAATAACCTCCCTTTTATAGAAGTCGTGCAGTGACGTCACCGCAATGCAGTAGACAATTTGTGATTATCCTAAAAATATATATATATAATTGGAATCTCGGAATCGGCTCCAACAATTTTCATGAAATTTAGTATATAGGGGGTTTCGGGGGCGAAAAATCGATCTAGCTAGGAATCCTGACATCTATTGGCGAATAAAGGAATCCTGACATCTATTGGCGAATAATAATACTACTTTTTTGTGAGCACAACAGCAGATGGCGTTGTTAAGTAACACGAAGTCAATGAGTGCTTGCGTAATTCGTACTTAAATATAATTTCCAAAAAACACAATTTATAAAAAAAAAGGTCATCCAGATATTGATATATTATATGACAATTTACTTACTGTCAGCTATCAGGTTAATCTCAACACTATCCATCCCATATGGGTTGACAACAGTGCAGTTGTATATGCCAAAGTGTCTAGCCTCGCTCTTGCGTATAACCAGCGTGGATTTTGTCATTCTGTCCGTGAAAGTGTCTTCTAGAAATGTGTAGTCCTGTAAGAAACATTATTAGTTAATGTCTTAGACTCCGTGTGGTGACGGTTTCAGATTACATAGAGTCACCACCCCGTTCCATCCTGAGGGTGTTGTAAAGGTCGACAAAACGTAATGGCAAGGCTTAAAGGCAAGGCAAGAGAAGCAAAACTTGAAACGAAACCCTGTGCCAACCCGGCTGGCCAGCGTGACACAGTAGGCTAATCATCCTACGACACCCTCAGGATGGTACAGGTTGGTGAAATTGTGTACACAAAATCGCCACATTTTTATTTCTTTGAAAATGTTTGGGTGTGTCTTGAACATTAAAATATATATCCATTAAAATATATATCAAATTTATTCCTAGAAAACCTTTCAAAAAGGAAAATAATAAATAAAAAAGAAACAGAATAACTGAAATTAAATTTAATAAAAAGAAACTTTTGGTCTTAACGTCAAGGTAAAGACATAAATTTTAGTTACCTGATTATTGTAGGAATAAATTTCACTGCCTTCAAATATCCAGACTATGTAGTCAGGCTTCGGGACAGAGAAAGCAATACATTCCACCCTCACACTGTCTCCTTCCAACCCATATTGCGTCTGATTTGACACAATTTTTGGAGGACCTAGTAAAAAAAAACTTAGCTTAAATTACTAAGACATAGTAAAAAAAAACTTAGCTTAAATTACTTTACGAGTGTGAAACAGTTACTCATTTTGACTTAAAATTGTTATCATTTATTATGCTTAGGTCACAATGGATTTTGAGTTATATAAATTTTATTGACAACATTTATATAACACAACAATCGACCGTTGACTAAATGTTGAATGAATTCGGAATGCGACTACTGGTAAGAAGAATTGAAAAGAAACTCAAAGGGTTTGTCTTTGCGGTCCTATTAAATATTTATTAATTTTTATCTGTTGTTTTATCAGATAAGCTGGCAGATTGATTTGAATTAAAAAAAACACTACACCACATCGAAAAGCTATTGATAAGCAAGTTTATTTTTTTACAATTTTTTCACAATCTTCGTAATCTGAATTTAATAAGGATTTTCAGAGCTTCTGTGCTTTTTCTCTAATTATATCACTATCGTCAGCTGGTGACAAAATTTTTGTACAATTCTGCAGACAGTATTTTACTAGTAATAAACATAGATCCCTCCATTACGTGAATAGAGGTTTTGTTACATTCTGTACATCTTCGTGTAGATGCAGGTATGATCTTCTCTGACCTGATCTTGAACGAGCACGGAGCTATTGATGGCTCGAGAAACTTCTATTTTCCACTCACCAGTGAGAAGCTAAAGATTTTAAATTAATATATTTGTACATAAATTTATAGTTAATCCGAACCATCTTGGTAAGTTACTACAAAGATCCGGGGGCCACTTATTGAGGCCATTCCAATTTGCACTTCTCAATAACTTGGCCGACAGTTGTCGGCAACGATCTTGCTCTAACTTTACGGCATTGACTAATAATTTGCCGTTCTATCTATTATATAGGATGTAACCACAACCAGTGTATACAATTGAAGTTACTGTAAGTTACTGTTAGATTGTATCAAGGTTTCCATCTTTTGCCGCGAGATGATCAGCTTCTTTTGGTTCCTTTAGTCGCCACTTGCGTCATACTCAGGTTGGTATGAGTTGGTGACATTGTGTATTCTCAAACTGAAAAGGAACTTTATTTACGTAGGTTTTATCACAAAACTCTTATAAATTGTCATATTATCCATTTTTGCCATTATCATCTTACGACCCCTGTCCCAGGCTAGGTGATAGTCTCGCACACCTATCAGTCGTCATACATATCTACAGGCACACCTTTAATACACAATTCCTCATTCTTACAATCCATCCATCTCTTTTGATCTCCTACAACCCTTGCGTCCACCCAGATTCATGCTGGCACTACCACCGGTTCGGAATTCTAAATCTATTACCACGCGTAACAGCTTCAGCTTCTACGTTAGCAATGTTACCTTTAATATACACCATAGCAGGAAGTTCAACGTCTTGTCGACCTTCAATGCTTGCTCTGCACCAATATTGTCCAGCTGAATGTGGTGTTACCGTGATCGTAAGATTAGATGACTTTCCAACTCTCTGTTAAAAAAAAAAGAATACCATTGCAATGGATAAGATGATGACATATGGAACAGAGACGTGGTCGCTCACTATGGGCTCCATCAGAAGGCTCAAAGTCACCCAAAGGGCAATGGAGAGGGCTATGCTCGGAGTTTCCCTGTGAGATCGAATCAGAAATGAGGAGATACGCAGGAAAACCAGGGTCACCGACATAGCCCACCGGATTGCCAAACTTAAGTGGCAGTGGGCAGGGCACATAGCTCGCAGGACCGACGCCCGATGGGGCAGAAAAGTCCTCGAGTGGCGACCGCGTTCCGGAAGGCGCAGTGCTGGTAGGCCTCCCACACGGTGGACCGACGACCTGGTTAAGGTCGCCGGAAAGCAGTGGATGCGGGCGACCCAGGACCGGCCTTTGTGGAGATCCTTGGGGGAGGCCTATGTCCAGCAGTGGACGTCTTTTGGCTGGAATGATGATGATGATGAATCCATTGCAAAAAGCTGCCGATAGTAGGTTCATAAAACTTCACCACTGCACGCTAGGCAATAACGCGTGTTGCAAAACTAATAAATATCCTTGGACATTTCACACAACACCATCTCGTCCCAAGCTAAGCAACTTAATGCCTGTGCTAAGTGATGGATGATAAACTACTTATATACATTTTTTTTTGTAAATACATACATATCACTACATAGTATAAAACAAAGTCGCATTTTTCTGGCCGTCCCTATCTATACTAATATATAAAGCTGCAGAGTTTGTTTGTTTGTTTGTTTGTTTGTTTGTTTGTTTGTTTGAACGCGCTAATCTCAGGAACTACTGGTCCGATTTCAAAAATTCTTTCAGTGTTAGATAGTCCATTTATCGAGGAAGGTTATAGGCTATATTTTATTTTCAAAGGAATTAGGGATCCGTATATAATCTATACTAATATATAAAGCTGCAGAGTTTGTTTGTTTGTTTGTTTGTTTGTTTGAACGCGCTAATCTCAGGAACTACTGGTCCGATTTCAAAAATTCTTTCAGTGTTAGATAGTCCATTTATCGAGGAAGGTTATAGGCTATATTTTATTTTCAAAGGAATTAGGGATCCGTATATAAATTGCGATTTTGTAACCCAAGGTGTAAAATCGAAAACCTATTTACGAGTGTGCTGCAAAAACTATTGACAATAGAACAAAATGAAGTACTACGAGTTTGTAGGTCTTATTAAAATCTACAATAAAGTCCGCGAGAGCACATATCTAACTATCATAGTTTAGTCACAATAACCACTTTTATATTCATAAAAAAAATGCATCGAGATAAGCACGGGTTAGAAGCCCACGCGAGCGAAGCCGCGCCCAAAAGCTAGTGTATGCATAAATCTTTAAAACTACGCAACGGATTTTGAAGCGTTTTTTTTTAATAGATAGAGTAACTCAAGAGGAAGGTTTATAGGTATAATATAATTGCACCCGTGTGAAGCCGGGGCGGGTCGCTAGTACAGAATAAAGATAGAAAACACCCAGACTCGGAACAAATACTTGTAGGTCGTACAAATACTTTTTTTTTTTTTTTTTTTTCTTTTTGACATTTCACACATCGCCATCTCGTCCCAAGTTAAGCAACTTAATGCTTGTGTTATGGTAACGAGATGGATGATAAACTACATAAATACATTTTTTTTTTGTAAATACATACATATTATATATAGAAATGACACCCAGACTCCGAGCCAGTGCCTCTGGTTTAGACAAAGACACTGGCCCGACCCCGGAATCGAACCCGGGACCCGTTGATCCAAAGGCGGCACATCTGACCACTAGACCAACGAGGCAGTCAAATATTTCTTCCGTGCGGGATTCGAAGCCGCGACATGCTGCGCAGCAGTCGATCGCTCAACCACTGCGCCAACCGTTATCTTAATATTACTACTCAGCCCATAAATTACCCAGTGCTGGGTCAGGCATCCTCTCACCAACTGTGCTACGCTGGCCATGCAGGTTTCGAATCTAGTTTCCACGCTGGTTCTCAAACGATATTTAAAGAAATAAGTGTGGGAGTGATGTGTATGCGGCCTTTTTTATAGTTTATACTTTTATACTTCTTTATTGTCTATTGAAATGTGATATTCCTCACTTGAATAAATGATGGCTTCAACGTAGCACGCATTTTCACTAGGGGAATGATAATGACGGCGGGAGCTGGGAACTCTGACTTGGCGGTGGGGAAGGTGGCCAAGGAAGTGGTGAGGGGATTGTTTTACCATCTTCAGAGTCACCCGGTGCGGCTCAGAGTGGCTCACCGTCATCCCGGCGTTATATCCCGGCGTATATATCCCGTACGACGTTGCGGATATGATAAAAAAATACGGGATATGATAAAAAAAATGATTAAAAAAACATCACGTGATTAATGGACAGCCCCTAACCGACAAAAGGTAATAGCCGCGTACTGACTTAGCGAGGCAGCCTCACTAAGTCAGTACGCGGCTATTACCTTTTGTCGGTTAGGGGCTGTCCATTAATCACGTGATGTTTTTTTTTATCATTTTTTAACCCCTCCCTCCCCCTTGGTGATACGCGGTTAGGTTTAAGACTACCCCCCCCCTTTTACCCCCCATAAAAATCACGTGTAGTTTTTAGTACCTACAAAGAATCTAACACTCAAAGGCACACGCGTTTGACGAAAAAATAAATACACGTGATATCTTACTATACCCCCCTCCCCTTGTGAAATTTCGTGATTTTTGCCGGACCCCTCCCTCCCCCTTTCGAACCTCACGTGATTAATGGACAGCCCCTTAGTTGGCTCTTACTACACCCTCAGGATTGAATAGGGTCTGAACCAGCGTGGCATAGTAGGCTAATTTCCCTCCACGAATTTAGAGGAGGTCTTACTCGGCAATAGGTCATGTATGGGCTGAGTCATCATTTCAGCCAAAAGACGTCCACTGCTGGACATAGGCCTCCCCCAAGGATCTCCACAAAGGCCGGTCCTGGGTCGCCCGCATCCACTGCTTTCCGGCGACCTTAACCAGGTCGTCGGTTAACCGTGTGGGAGGCCTACCAGCACTGCGCCGTCCGGGACGCGGTCGCCACTCGAGGACTTTTCTGCCCCATCGGGCGTAGGTCCTGCGAGCTATGTGCCCTACCCACTGCCACTTAAGTTTGGCAATCCGGTGGGCTATGTCGGTGACCCTGGTTTTCCTGCGTATCTCCTCATTTCTGATGCGATCTCGCAGGGAAACTCCGAGATTAATTCTCTTAACAGTGCTAGAAAATTACCCACTGCTGGGTCAGGCCTCCTCTCATCATAGGGAGGGTAATTAACCTACTGTGCTACGCAGGGTTTCAAATTGAGGCGTGGTTCTGCATCAGATCCCACAATGCCGCAACAGGACGCGAGTTGGAGCACCCCGGGGAGGTTTAGTGGGTAGGCCCCCACTATGGGGGAGAGTCCCACACTCCCCTCGCTGGTCATCCCCGTGGCTGGCGAGGAAGTCCTTAAAGGATTTTACCCAGGGCGAAAAAAAAAACAAGGGTTTCGTATCGAACGTTTTCCTTCTATGACGGCTAGTTTTTCTTATCATTACCCTTTGTCTGCCCTTAAGAGACCCTCAGGATTGAATAGGGCCTGAACCAAAGTGGCATAGTAGGCAAATGTCCCTCCATGAATTTAGAGGAGGTCTGACTCGCAGTAATATTAGCAGATTAGCCTAATCTTGGTATTACTTACAATAAATCTATTGTTTTCGTGTCGTAGCCATTGAATTTTTGGTATAGGATGTCCTTCTACAACGCAATTCAGTGTAGCAGTTGAGCCGGCTTCGCTCTCAACGTTTTCTGGTTTCACTTTAAATGTTGGACCATCTGGAACAATATGACAATCATACATTTCAGTTGAGCGCCTTTCGGAACCGAACGAAACTAGATAGTTTTATGTACAAGTACACTGTAATGTGGCGTTTAAAAAAAAAAGACAAGCCCACCGAGTTTCTTGCGCCAGGTCTTCTCGGTTGGTGCCGCGTTCCGACCACTATCACGATCACTATCACTACATATTATAAAACAAAGTCGCTGTCGTCTGTCCGTCCCTATCTATGCTTAAAGGTCTGGGCAAACAGCGGACGGGGCGGGACGGCGACGCGACGCTGGCGGGACGTGAAGAGTTGTAATGTATTAGTTAATGTAGAATATGTCACACAGAGCCGACGCGACGCGACCGCTACTCTCGCGCCGAGCGCGACGGCTCTATGTGACCTATTCTACATTAACTAATACATTACAACTCTTCACGTCCCGCCAGCGTCGCGTCGCCGTCCCGCCCCGTCCGCTGTTTGCCCAGACCTTAAATCTTTAAAACTACGCAACCGATGTTTGTCAAGTGGAAGGTTTTTAAGCATAATATTGCAGAGAAATACTGCTATATTTAGAGGTTCATCATTGCACCCGTGCGAAGCCAGGCGGGTCGCTAGTAGTATTATAAAAATTAAGTGTCCGCTGACGATGCGCCATAATTGGTTTATACAATAAAGCATCTTTCTATTCTATTCTATTCAGATATAGCTAGGATTTAGAACATAGAAGTGTTTGTACCATCGGCCGTTTACCTCGTGGGTCCCAACTGTGTCTCCAGGGCATTTAAAGCCTACCCCAATAAGTTACCGAAAATCATTAACCAATTTTAAGCCATATTGTTATACAGTTTACAACTAGTCCAGTGAAAACTAAGCCCGTGCCATTGAATATTGAGACTTATAGACATTGCGTACCATTACAAAGATTAGTTTTAGAGTATTCGATCCGACTAAAATCAAAATCAAAAATATGTAAATCAATTTGCCCAAGTCAGCTCTTTTGACAAGTCACAATTTCATTTTTCATGTACCGACCGGTTTTAAATGTTACTCTAAATAAGAAGAGCCAGCACGAAACACGGTAGCAGCTTTCTTAGACAGCCGTAAAGATGATGATGATTATTTATTGCATTTTAAATTAACAACATCCACACTACAATACTAATTCAACAAATTTGCTTAACCTTCAATTGTTAACTGTAGGCCAATAGCTCAAGCTCTATGATGAAATAAATAAATGTTTGTTTAAAACAACGACATCTAAAATGAATACTTTGTATAGTATTTAATATTATGAATACATATAATAAGTGTACATCTTTACATTGCATATCGTATATGGATTATGATAAAACATATCTAAGATCCACCGCTAGAATACTTGCTTTCGAATAAAAACAGCGTAATTATTTATCTGTCCATCCGTTTAGGGCCTACGATGTGGCAGACAGGCACAGACACACAACATACACCCTCTTTAGGGCCTCCGCGCATTACGCGGCCATGCCGCGCAGCCAAGTCATGTCGCGGGTTCGATCCCCGCACGGAAGAAATATTTGTACGACCTACAAGTATTTGTTCCGGGTCTGGGTGTTTTCTATCTATAATAAGTATGTATTTACTTTATTGTAATTAAATTAGAGCACGGTAAGCTCTTCGCATTCGCTGATGATACGGCTTTGGTATTTTCTGGGCGTACCTGGGAACAAGCATTTAACGCAGCACAAATTGGCTTTAATAAGATAACTAAATGGCTAACATCTAATTCTCTGTCCCTTAATGTTGATAAAACTAAATACTTGACGTTTAGCATAAGAAATACTACTGCATCCTTAGACAATCCAAGGTATTTTATTACCGCTCATGATTACGTAGCAAATAGTCACTCGACATGTAGCTGTCCAAGATTAGAAAAAGCTGCCACAACTAAGTACTTAGGCGTAGTTTTGGATGAAAAGCTAAGCTTTATTCCACACATAAACGTGCTAACAGAGCGAGTTCGTAAGCTGATCTTCGTATTTAAACATTTAAGACACGTTGCTGACCCTGGTGTGCTTAAGATGGTCTATTATGCTCTTTGCCAATCTCTGTTGACATATTGTATTTCTTCCTGGGGTGGCGCGTCCAAGAGCCATCTAATACGTGTTGAAAGAGCTCAGAGAGCAGTGCTAAAGGTCGCAACCTCTAAACCAGTTCGATACCCCACCAAAGATCTTTATGAATACTGCCAGGTCCTGACTGTTAGACAACTTTTTGTCCTACAGATCACATTAAGACAACACTCAAACTTAACCAAACGCCACCAAATAATTCTATCATCCCGACAGCAAGTTACTCGTGGATACAAACTTCCACCTACTGTCACTCGCAGGACTTCATTTAGTCAGAGATTCTATTGTTTTCTCGGACCTTTCCTTTATGATAAAATAAACAAAATACTATCCATAGTCAACAATAACAAACATGAATGCAAGACTATTGTAAGCGAATGGCTTTTAAAATTAACATATGACGATACCGAAAATCTATTACTTCCAATAACTTGAAACACACACTCAACCCACACACACACGCACACGCACTCACACACACCACATACACACTTAGAATTACTGTTTTCTTTTGTTTTCTTATTTTATTTTCTATGTTACACTTAATTATACTAATAAGTCAAGTCAATTTAAAACCTTTACTGTCCCAACGCTCTCAATATGCTAGTTTAAAATATTTTGTATCCTTGGAAGGTGGCTGGTACTTATAGCTCAGGTTTTATCCTATTTTAAGTACCAGCCGTACATACCACGTAACTTATATGTGACTTTCTATGTAAACATTTATGGTGCATATTGAAATGATGTGAAACAATAAACATTTTATTATTATTATTTTATTTACAAAAAAATATGTATTTATTTTATCATCCATCTCGTTACCATAACATAAGCATTAAGTTGCTTAGCTTGGGACGAGATGGCGTTGTGTGAAATGTCCAAGGATATTTATTTATTTATTATTTAATTCTTTCACGATGTATGTAGATGCGCGCATTAGGCGACCAGGCCGCGCGGCCAACGATAAACATCGCGACACATACGCGGCCAATTGGCCGCCGCGCCAACCCGCGCATTATGCGGCCAGGCCGCGCGGCCGCGCGGGGGCTCTTAAGTCGAGGTCACAAATTATTAAAGTAAATTTTGGTAAAAAAAAAAACGTCAGACTCATCACATATGTCATTCACCCACCCTCTTCACCTCGAAATTTTTGGTAAAAAAGGCATCCGTCGAGGTCACAAAAATATTAAAGTAAATTTTGGTAAAAAAAAAACGTCAGACTCATCGTATACCCACCCTCTTTACCTCGAATTTTTGGGTATAAAAGGCATCCGGCAAATTACTACCAGTATCGTATCGGAAGGTGTAATAAGTTTAAGGTTAATTCTTATGTCGATTGCGAGCTTAATTGTGTAATACTCGTGCCTTTATTTAATTCGTAACACATTTGTAGGGCCATTGTCGTTTGGGTCAGCTACGTAATGTTTTAACACAGTACTTGTTCCACATTTTTATACTGTCCTATTATAAAGTCTGCTAGTTAAAAAAAAATCAAACATCACGCATTTTAAAGGACTTCAAAAAGTGGTTCTTTTATTCGACTGTTTTTTATACGTTACCAGCGACCTGCCCCAGCTTCGCACGGGTGCAATGATGACCAACTAAATTTATCTCTACAATATTATGCATGTATAAGACATATAAACCTTCCTCTTGAATCACTCTTTAAAGTAAAAGAAACCGCTTCAAAATCCGTTGCGTAGTTTTAAAGATTTATGCATACATAGGGACGGACAGACGACAGTGACTTTGATTTATATTATGTAGTGATGATAGTGATAATGATGATGATGTAGGCCTTTGTGAAAATTCTTGGGGGAGGCCTATGTCCAGTAGTGGACATCTTTTGGCTGTAATTACGATGATAATGATGACATCATTTATAAAACGATTAGGGAAATTCATCCATCAAATTGACCCACATCACACATGTTACGTGCTAAGTTATTCGTGTGGTGATGGATTTAGAATACATTGTGTCACAACCCTATTCTAACCTGAGGGTGTCGTAAGAGCGGACAAAAGAAAATACCTAGCCTGATAACCTAGCTGTAATAGAAGGAAAACTTGATACGAAACCCTGTGCCAACCCGCCTGGCAAGTGTGGTACAGTAGGTTTAGTGAGTAATTTATGGGTAGTATCGTTAGTATTACTAACTTAAGTGAAGAAATGGTTAAATAAATAAATATCCTTGGACATTTCACACAACGCCATCTCGTCCCAAGCTAAGCAACTTAATGCTTGTGGTTAAGGTAACGAGATGGATGATAAACTACATATATACATTTTTTTTGTAAATACATACATATTATAGATAGAAAACACCCAGACCCTTAACAAATACTTGTAGGTCATACAAATATTTCTTCCGTGCAGGGATCGGTACCGCGACATGCTACGCAGCAGTCGATCGCTCAACCACTGCGCCAACCGTGTCGTCGGTTAAGTAAATAAAACGTGAGATTAACATTAAAAACAATTTAAAGTAAATCACAATTATAAGTTAAATGATTCAATGAAAAGTCTTAAGCTCCTGAAACTGAGCAGTGCGATACTTACACACCACTTCCAAAGTCTTGGTGTCAGCACTTTTGCCAACGGAATTATGAACTTCGCACTTGATCGTCGCCTCGTTGAACCGACGAGATATATTCGAGAGAACCTAGAACAAAGAGGATGATTAAGACTTAAACCCAGTAAAGCGGAAGTTGAAATATTGATAACAGAGTTAATGGAATAGAGAAATGCTTTATTGTGTAAACCAGGGGATCCTTGACTTGGAGTCTCGACGCCCTGAGGCGCGGCGATATTACCCAAGGGGCGTCGTGAGGCGATCTAAATAGGTTGACTGTCTGTGTTGATTTTGTTTTTTTAACTTTTGTTTTTGTTTTGTTAGTTTATAATGTTTCACGCGTTTCTGTAGCTAAGATTTTTGTTTTACTTTAACATAGCGCCATCTATTGAATACTTACTCAATCTAGTCAGACAGATATCGCCATCTATTAGAATTGTTTGGAGCTAACATTATAATTGTGCCTCTCAAATAATAGACAAATAATGTTGCGATTAAAAATTGAGATGTAAGCTATCGTAACTTTCAAGTTGGGTCAAAAAGCGCGCGGTGTGAATATTTGATTAAAATCGCTTGAGTAGTTTAGGAGTCCATCGCGGACAAACAACGTGATGCGTTATTGGTTTATATTAAGATTTTTTATTGTATGTCGAGTTTTTCTGACAAATTGTTACTAGGCTAGACCTACAACAAGTAGGTAAATGTATGATAAGAAGGCCAGGGTATATCAAAAATATGACAACCTCCCAATGGCGTCACAGTCCAAAAAAGTTTGGGAAGCCCTGGTATAAACCATTCCGGCGTTCACAAATTGTCAAAGGTTACAACTTTTTTTAAATACTACCAGATACATTTTTTTTAGAGTGCAGGGACCCATGTCTTACGTGTTGCCTGCGAAATAATACATTAGCGCGAGTGGACGCGATACGGTTATGTGCTAACTCGAAAACGACCTAATCCAGTGACGCGGGTTCGATTCCATAGACTGGCCGCGGGGTGTCATATGTGCATGTGAGCTAAATGCTTGTAAAAAGAAGGAAATTAGATGGCAGAAAGCCTTGCCGCAAGAGAAGGAAATCTTGATACGAAACCATGAGCCACCCTGTCTGGCCAGCGTGGCACAGTAGGCTAATTTCCCTCTATTGAAATAGAGGAGGCCCGACTGAACAGTGGGTCACTTATGGGCTGAGAAGTAATAACAGTAATAGATTATATTACGTTCGGTATTGGAAGCCTTGAAACCTACGTATGAAAAGCCGTGGGCACCAGCTTACACGCTTAAGCTTTCCCACTTCATAATAAAGCTCCCAGCTTTGCAAGCACGCTCAGAATATGAGAGTGAATTTTCAAATTTCTTCTTGGCAACACACACGCCTGCAGTATGCATTTTACATCGGACAAGTTTCATACCCTCTCTGCTGTAAGAAACTACACTTTAATAAAGCGTGGATGTTTTGTAAGCACGAATAATGGTAATTTGGTTTTACTTTACGTAATAACTTGACGACACGGTTGGCGCAATGGTTGAGCGATCGACTGCTGCGCAGCATGTCGCGGGCTCGATCCCCGCACGGAAGAAATATTTGTACGACCTACAAGTATTTGTTGCGGGTCTGGGTGTTTTCTATCTATAATATGTATGTATTTACAAAAAAAAATGTATACACCTAAGTAGTTTATCCTCCATCTCGTTACCATAACACAAGCATTAAGTTGCTTAGCTTGGGACGAGATGGCGTTGTGTGAAATGTCTAAGGATATTTATTATTATTAGTATAATAAAGCTATAATAATACATATTATTATTAACTAATATTTATGCGCGTGGTGTTCGGGAAGCTGCGAAAGATCTTCTCGTCCACAATACCGCAGTGTGTGAAGACAAAAGTCTTCGACCAATGTGTGTTGCCAGTGATGACTTAAGGAACAGAGATGTGGTCGCTCGCTATGGGCTCCATCAGAAGGCTCAAAGTCACCCAAAGGGCAATGGAGATCGAGTTTCCCTGCGAGATCGAATCAGAAGTGAGAGATACGCAGGAAAACTAGTGTTTCCGACATAGCCCACCGGATTTCCAAACTAAAGTGGCAGTGGGCAGGGCATATAGCTCGCAGGATTGACGCCCGATGGGGCAGAAAAGTCCTCGAGTGGTAACCGCGTTCCGGAAGGCGCAGTGCTGGTAGGCCTCCCACATGGTGGACCGACGACCTGGTTAAGGTCGCCGGAAAGCAGTGGATGCGGTCGGCCGAAGATCGCCCTTTGTGGAGATCTTAGGGGGAGGCCTATGTCCAGCAGTGGACGTCTTTTAGCTGAAATGATGATGATGATGTATTATTCGAGAAAGATTTTGTGGCGTAGCCAATAGCGTAACACGCTAGTCCGTGAGGTGACTTTTTTTATCTTGGGCTTGAATGCCTTTGACCCTAGGCTTGCGTGATGGAAAGCAACGCCAGGGTCTAAGATGGAGCAGGCAATTCAAGGAAATGTCCTGTTCGTTACCGGCTCTCGCATATACACGACGAAACACAGTAAAACCGCTTGGCTTCACTTAGATGTGAGAGTGGTAGCTAGCCGGGTGGACTATAGATCCTACCCCCAAACGTGCTGAGTTTTGTTGACTTTTACAACACGCGTTTAGAATAGATAGATAGATAGATAGATATACTCTTTATTGCACACGTGAAAAAAGACAGAACACAAAAAAAAAATACAATGCTTAGTACAAAGGGCGGTCTTATCGCTAAATGCGATTTCTTACAGACAACCTTGGGATGGACATTAATTAGAATTTAAGAAAGGGTAGTAAAAGGTACAATAATACATATACGATTAATTATATAATGTTATTAGGCAATATGGAAAGGAAAAAAGAAATAGTTGATAGAATGAATACTCTTTATTATCTAAATGATTGTATAAATTATAATAGATACATACAAATAGTACATAGATATTCATACAATATATACATATATAAATATATACCAAAATTTTAACAAGTGATAGGATATGTGCCTATTGTGTGACAGGTAGGTTATAAAAGTGTTCTATTACCAGTTTTTTAAAAATAGGGAAAGACTCCGTGCATCTAATATAAAGTGGCAAAGAATTCCACAAACTTGCAGCCCGCGCAGAGAAAGATTGACCATAGAAGTTAGTGGTGTGGGAAGGAATTTTTAGTACCAAGTTTTCTGATGACCTTAGAGATCGTGAATGAGTGGTATGAAGTAATTCGAATTGCTCTTTGAGGTATACAGAATACATAGTATCACCACTCTATTTCATCCCGGAGTGTCGTAAGACAAAAGGAAATGATACGGCCACAAACATAGCCGCTAGAGAAGGAAAACTTGATACGAAACCCTTTTTTTTTATTGTTCGCCTGGCGTAAAATCCTCTTTAAGGACTATCCCCGTCGGCCACGGGGATGGGCGAGGGGGGGCGTGTGGGACTCTCCCCCAGAGTGGGGGCCTACCCACTAAACATCCCCGGAGTGCTCCAACTCGCATCCTGTTGCGGCATTGTGGGATCTGATGCAGACTGTTGTTGTTACTCGCTGTTGTTTGATTTAATTGATACGAAACCCTATGCCAACCCGTCTGGCCAGAGTGGCACAGTAGGCTAAAACCCTCCATGTAAATAGAGGAATCCCGACTCAACTGTGGAATAATGGCTTGCGTAACAAGACAGTCCAGAGAGATGAAAAACATAATACAAGCTGTTGCTATCTCTCTGGCTTTAAGGCTATTTTTCCTCTGGATATTCTTGTAATTTAAACATATTAATACGCTTTTATTAGCTTCGCTTGTATGTATGTATGTAACGGAATCTTTGAACATCGTTTTGACCCAGTTAAAAACGTCGGATTAACACGAAATTTGGCATACTTATTATGGACCGATGACAATTCAATATTTTAAACATTTTGACCCGTTATCATTAATATAATAATAACGGTGATAAGGTGGTGATAATGTGATATTTCAACTAAAAAATAAATAATAGTATAAAAAAATACGCTTTTATAGAAAATCGAACTAAAAAATAGAAAAGAAATTTGAATTAAAAATAGTGTCAGAAAAAATGATTTTATTGTAAAAAGCGTGGGGTGCTTTTTAGGATATTATCAAAATAACCCTTCTAGTCATATCTGTTCATAAAATATTTAGAACTATTGATACCATGCACCCCACGTGTTTACAATAAAATCATTTTTTCTGACACTATTTTCAATTCAAATTTATTTTCTACATTTTAGTTCGATTTTCTATAAAAGCGTATTTTTTTTTATTTTTAAGGAAAATTGTGTTAGTTATGTAGAATGCTGCTCGCTACAATTTAAACATACTTTAATGAGTTATCTTCTGTTAATAAATACGGGCCCAGCGCGAACTTAGTAGCAGATAGATATTTGTTATTAAACACATAATATGTGCAATGTATTAAATAACAAAATACACGAAAAACCCAATTTTCCAACAACAATTTTGTTCGTTCGCCTCTAAATTTTGTATATGAGTATTCCGAGTGAGATGCTATACAGGTTGTTCCAAAAAGTTGATTGTGGTTTAACTATAATTAGAGATAGTATAATACAGAGTGATTCTATTACAATTGGTTCTATTGATTGTAAAATTGAACCAACAGAAAACAAGAATTTCTTTTTATACTGATTTCAGTCGTAGACCTCATTTTCAAAAACAGATTTCTAATCTTTTGGTTACTGTTGACTTCTAAGGCCTATTATATGAGACAATCCTGTCCATCAACTGACAGAAAACAAGAGTAATTCGTTATTTTTTAATAAGATTTCAGTCGTAAAACTTTTTTCCACAAACATAGATTTTTAATCTTTTAATTGTGATCGTCCTATAATTGTGTCCTCTGAAATTTGCGATGTTGCACTTTAACGGTCCAGGCCTCACATCCGTAGACATGCAAATTTTGTGCAAATTTGATAAAATAAGAATGTCATATTTATCAATAAAATGTCAAGAATATCAATGTCAATTATCAATACATAGGCTCATTTACAATTCGTCATCTAAAGTATGTCAGTCAACTATAAGTAGTACGCCTTTGTAAATAAGAGCATCCTGTATATTTTTGTTTCAAGATTAGATTAGGATATATGCGCTGAAAATTCCTTACATATATCTTCCAGCGCTTGCTTGCCTCGAGGGAATAGAATGTTATATTATCTCACAGTTTTAAACATATGTGCTTGTATGTTTTGAGCAGAATGTTCCTTGCAGGAGTTTTCTGAGAGGAGCTTTTGCAGACAAGCTAATTAAACTCTCTACTTTTTTCCTTTTGCCGTCTCATCTTCCTAGACCGTCTATTGAGGCTTTTGCAGAAAACCGACGCAGCTATCTCATTGATCTAGGGGCGCCTTTGGATCAACGGGTCCCAGGTTCGATTCCGGGGCCGAG
Organism: Clostera curtula; assembly: GCA_905475355.2. Classification (NCBI taxonomy): domain Eukaryota; kingdom Metazoa; phylum Arthropoda; class Insecta; order Lepidoptera; family Notodontidae; genus Clostera; species Clostera curtula. The sequence goes on from FR997822.1 coordinate 5,661,015, forward strand.
CAAGTGTCTCTGTCTAGCTAAAAACACTTGCTCTGAGCCTGGGTGTCATTTGTGTTCGTGAATTACATGTTTATAAACTGCCCCGCGATACATGTTATACCTAGTACAGGGATTCCGTTTTTTATTAAAAAACACTGGATTTCATGGAGGCTATTAATTTGACACGTTTGCAGTTGAGTCATTGGGTCCGTGGGGTCTTAGAGCCTGACAACTGTTTAGAGACCCGTCGCGTAGGTTGGTCGCCACTTCTAGTGACCAGAGGACTGCCACGTATATCGGGCGGAGGATTAGTCCTGCTAGTCATCTGAGTGATATTGAGAATACTTGTGTCGAACTCACATCTCTAGTTGCTTTGGGCTCCATCAAAAGGCTCAAAGTCACCCAAAGGGCAATAGAGAGGGCGTGTTTGGAGCTTCCCTGCGCGATCGAATCAAACCAGCGTTGTGGATATTATCTACAACATATGCTGAGCTCAGACCATTACTGGCAATGCTGTATACAGCATAGAATTTTTGTGCATCATGTTTGTATAGAAATACTTATTTAGCTGTAAGAATTTAATGTTATACGTATCTTTATATTTGTATTTCCATAAGTTCTGTGTTGTGTGCAGTTTTATCAGAATAAATGTTATTCTATTCTATTCTAAATGAGGAGATGCGCAGTAGAATCAGAGTTACTGACATAGCCAAACTTATGTGGCAATGGGCAGGGCACATAGTTCGCAGGACTATGCCCAGCAATGGACGTCTTTTGGCCGAAATGGGAAAATTTCAAGATGTGGGTAACTTACCAGCTCGTTCCTTACAGCATCACCAATGCGGTCGGTGTTGACGTACCACTGGTACGTCAGGTTATTTGGGTTGGCATTTGCTTGGCAACCTGTGAAAATAAAAAGACAATTTAAATGCTAAAACCAGTTGAGCATGCCATTGAATACTTTTTTTTTGTTAAACTAAGGCCCTTCGTACACAAGAATACGCAAATCTTCGATACTCAACGATTTTAGTCTTCAAGGGATTACCGCCATACAAATCCATTGAGGTTCGTACACGAGTCGCGTAGACGACATTCGTTCCGCGACTCGCTTTTTTTTAAACGAAACCCCTGCACTAGGTATAACCTGTGTCGCGGGGGCAGTTTAAAAACATGTAATTCACGAGCACAAATTACACCCAGACTCCGAGCAAGTGCCTCTGGTTTAGACAAAGACACTTGCCCGACCCCGGAATCGAACCCGGGACCCGTTGATCCAAAGGCGGCACATCTAACCACTAGACCAACGAGGCTTTATGTGGCGGTAGTCGCTTGCAGACTAAAATCGTTGAGTATCGAAGATTTGCGTAGCCTTGTGTACGAAGGGCTTAACTGTACAAATTTAAGAGAGGTATATGTTAGCAGTAAGGCGATTTAGAATACATAGTGTCACCACCCCGTTCCACGCTGAGGGTGTCGTAAGAACCCATAAAGGAAATGACAAGGTTGATAACCTAGTCACAAGAGAAGGAAATCGGCCGGGCGGCCCAGGACCGGCCTCCTTGGGATATGTCTAGCATTGGACGTCTTTTGGCTGAAATTACGATGATGATGATCTTATAGTCTGATTTTCTGAAAAAAAAAAAGTTTATGTTTAACTTACAGGCAACAAGACACAGCACTACACTTACCTAATACCACAGTGTCTCCTTCCTGAATACGTCCCTTTTGTATTCCTGTTTTTATGAACATTCGTACTTTAGGTGCATATTGAACCTGTAAACAAAACTCGCATTAATAAAAACCTCTTTATTAGCATCACTATCAACACTACATCATCATCATTTCAGCCAAAAGACGTCCACTGCTGGACACATGCCTCCCCCAAGGATCTCCACAAAGGCCGGTCCTGGGCCGCCCGCATCCACTGCTTTCCGGCGACCTTAACCAGGTCGTCGGTCTACCGTGTGGGATGCCTACCAGCACTGCGCCTTCCGGAACGCGGTCGCCACTCGAGGACTTTTCTGCCCCATCGGGCGTCGGTCCTGCGAGCTATGTGCCCTGCCCACTGCCACTTAAGTTTGGCAATCCGGTGGGCTATGTCGGTGACCCTGGTTTTCCTGCGTATCTCCTCATTTCTGATTCGATCTCGCATGGAAACTCCGAGCATAGCCCTCTCCATTGCCCTTTGGGTGACTTTGAGCCTTCTGATGGTGCCCACATCAACACTACATATTATAACACAAAATCGCTGTCGTCTGTCCGTCCCTATGTATGCTTAAATCTTTAAAACTACGCATAGGATGTTTTTTTTTAATAGATAGAGTGATTCAAGCGGAAAGTTTATATGTATAATACATCCATAATATTGTAGAGAAACACTGACAAATTTAGAGGTTCATCATTGCAACCGTGCGTAGCCGGGGCAGTCCGCTAGTATTTTAATAAATTTAAAATACATAGTATATCTGTGTGGTTACCGATTGAGAATACAAAGAATACACCCCATTCCATTCTGAGGGTGTCGTAAGAGCCGAGAAAATGAAATAACAAGGCAACCTAGGCACAAGAGAAGGAAGACTTAATACCAAACCCTGTGCCAATCCGGTACAGTAGGCGAATTACCCACCATGTAACTGGAGGAGGATAGACACGGTAGTGGATTATATGGAGGGTAGCCTACTGTGTCATGGGGTCTAAAAAACCCAACTACGAGTAAGAGGAAATATTTGAAACAAAACACTTAAAAAGCTCAGTGCAAACAATTTAAGCCGACATTTTTTACCGTATGTGGATTGTGAGGAAGCATTTAAGAAACTTTCGACGCATCGTATTGACATTTTCTTAAAAGACCCGAAGATTTTTCTTCGAGAGACATTTTAAAAATAAACACAACCATTTCTCCTTGTCCAAATCAGAAACAGTATTTTCCGACAGCGGGACCGTCGAACGAAACGTACGGAACCTTAACAAAAGAACGGCAGAACAAATAAATACAATGCTCTCAGAATGTTTCGCGATAAAGACTCCTTACTTAAATATTGTAATTTTTAATCATTAATCTATATAATGGTGTATAGTGTGAATGAAAAACGTTGAACCCCTTTTTACAAGGTTAATTAATTATAGTATTAAACTAGCTGACCCGGCAGACTTTGTAATGCCTCAAAATATAATATAAGACCTAAACTTTTGTATAAAATAAACTTAAAACAAACAAAAAGAATCGTCAAGCGTCACGAAAAGCAAATTTTTTAAATTTAATTTCGAGCATTTACCTATTGCTCACATTTTAAACCTTCCCTGGACTTCCACGAATATTTCAAGACTAAAATTAGAAAAGAAAGTCGAGCCGTTCTCGAGCTTTAGCGAGACTAACGTACAGCAATTAATTTTTATTTATGTGTGCTCAGAATCAATAAATAAAAAACCTAAATGACTTTTTTTCACTTTTTAAACCTTCCCTGGACTTCCATGAGTATTTTTTAGCCAAATCAGTCCAGCCGTTCTCGAGTTTTAGTGAGACTAACGAAAAGCAATTAATTTTTTTTAATGGATAAAATACCATACGAATAGTCTAAATTTACTGCGTCGTTGACCAAACCTCACAAAGAAAATGTTGTTTTTTTATTTGTTTGAACTTATTTATCTGATGTATTGTTGTTATGGTTCACATTTTTTACAAAAAAATTGTGGCAGTATGATATAATTTTACGATTAATGAAGTGACAGATATTGGACCTTATATTTTGATTAAAGGACTAAAAGCATACAGTTACCAAGATTTATTCTATCCCGAGGGTCCGTAAGAGCCGACAAAAGGAAACGACAAGCCCGAAAGCTTAACCGCACGAGAAGGAAAACTTGATACGAAATCTCATGCCACAATAGGCCAATAACGATCGATGTAACTGGAGGAGGTCCGACTCAGCGGTGGATCATACACGTTATCATGGGCTTAGTAGAAGTCACCAAGAATCAATCATCGTAACAGCTCATGAATGACCCACTACTTAGTCGGACCTCCTCCAAATTCATGGAAGGAAATTAGCCTACTGTGCCACGCTGGCAAGATGGGTTGGCACAAGGTTTGTATCTCTTGCGGCTAGGTGATTTGCCTCTTGCGCCCCCTTATTGTCGCCTGTTACGACACCCTCGGAATAGTATGGGTTGGTGACACTGCGCATTCTAAATCCGTCACCACACGGAGTAGAATCAGTATAGTATGGTCATTCATACAGTTTAAAGACGTGTCCGAAACAAAACGCTCTTATACAAATCTAGTGGCGTATCTCCTTGGGAAAACTTCGATAGGAGCGTCTATTGTCTTTGGTTTTGCTCGCTTTGCAGCAACCGGGTGAAATGGCGGCACCTAACCTTTTTACTCTGGAAAGAAAGTATGAAAAGGCTAATTACAGACTTAGCATTGTTGGAAAAATCTGACACGCAATTCCGCGTTTATAGAATGAAGGGAAAAGATACCTACGTCAGTGCATGCCTTTTTATTTTAGTCTCGTTTCGTTATGATTATGAATTAGGGTATAATATTAGTATAAATAAAACACTTCTTAACGGATTGGTGACCTGTATTTTACATTATTTAATTCCCGACGCTTCAAATGCTTTGGAGTAGTCGAGGTCACGGGAGAGACTAGATGACAGTTGTCTTCAAAAGTACAAAGAAAAAGTTAAATCTACCGCCTATCGTCATCATCATAATTTCAGCCAAAAGACGTCCACTGCAAGCAGTGGACGTCTTTTCTACTTAATCCTTGGGGGATTAAGTGGCGTACAGAAACAGGCCAAGTGATATATTTATGTTATTTTAATTATACTAAATTGTAATTAGGTATATTAAATAGCACCGCAAAGTATAACCAAACAATTACAAGCCTTCTATCTTTATTACCAGCAGTAGTCGCTTTAAGACTTTAAGAATCTTAGCAGCAAATGCAGTTGACATTTTATCGGGTTTTTATTACAAAGCGTTAATCCTAAGAAGACCTTTGTCATGGGGTTATCTGACCAATAAAACGTTAGTCTAGACGAAGCCATACTGCGATGGAATTAACCTTACGAAGCCCTCTCCGTAGACCGTATAAAATACTTAAATTGATCCTCACGAGTCTAAGCGCAGATTGAAATGTATTCTTTGAATAGAATTGGCACTTACAAAGTCACTTAGGAGATAGTTTATAGTAGGTTTAAAACATATACTTTGTGTGTGGTGACGGATTTAGAGTACATAGTGTCACCACCCTTTTCTATCCTGAGGGTGTTGTAAGAGCCGACAAAAGGAAATGACAAGGCCGATGAGCTAGCGGTTGCGTAAACGTGTAGCGTGTTACTCTCATCTGGCGATCTTACTCTCACTATGCTGTTTAGTGCTTTTTGTTATGAAGACCAATAATTTGAAAAATCCAACAACTACAGGGTTTCTTGCCGGCTCTTCTCTGTAGAGCAGCTTTCCGAACCGATGGCAGTTTCAGCATGCATCAATGTTAATAAATAATAATAATAAATAAATATCCTTGGACATTTCACACAACGCCATCTCGTCCCAAGCTAAGCAAACTTAATGCTTGTGTTATGGTAACGAGATGGATGATAAACTACTTATATACATTTTTTTTTGTAAATACATACTTATTATAGATAGAAAAACATGGGTGTTGTGGGCGATCAAGGGAGATGGATGGATTGTAGGAGTGAGGAATTGTATATGAAAGGTGTGAATCTAGTATAACGACTGATAGGTGTATGTGGAGACTACCACCTAGCGCCGGACAGGGGCCGTAAGATGATTATGGTAATTATAAATATGACGATTTATAAGGTGATAAAACCTACGTAAATAAAGTTCCTTTTGAGTTTGTGTTTGAGTCTAGTGGTTAGATGTGCCGCCTTTGGATCAACGGGTCCCGGGTTCGATTCCGGGGTCGGGCAAGTGTCTTTGTCTAAACCAGAGGCACTGGCTCGGAGTCTGGGTGTCGATTTCTATCTTTAATATGTATGTATTTACAAAAAAAAATGTATCTAAGTAGTTCATCATCCATCTCGTTACCATAACACAAGCATTAAGTTGCTTAGCTTGGGACGAGAAGGCGTTGTGTGAAATGTCCAAGGATATTTATTTATTTTTATTTAGTTTAGAAGGACACCTCGATACGAAACCCTGTGCCAACCCGTCTGGCCAGCGTGGCAGAGTAGACTAATAACCCTCCTTGTAACTGGAGGAGGCCCGACTCAGTAGTTGGTGAAACTTAACACCGCTCGTCACAAATTTACACCCGAACATGACCATCTTCATTTTCACTTTTGGAGCATAAAATCCCGACCAGGCATTTGGATCCCCCTATTCGAGATACCATCACTAAATTGAACCGTTTGGATAGTCCAAATTGAACTGGTCGTGGCGGTAAGCCGAATTGGCAAATTTTGTTGATAGTGATGTTCCTGTCGTGTTATTTTCACTTGGTAATTTCATTTATTAGACCAGTATTATTTGGTAATGTGTTTTTGCTCACCATTTTTCCTTATTTTGATGGTATTGGCATTTGTCTTACCTGATATAGCTAACTACCGGTATATATACTATCACGCTCATTTTATGACTCTTGGCAGTGATGGAATCGTGTGGCGGGTTGTTCTCTTCCCAATAATATGGTTGAGGAGGGCAATGGCTACTACATGCTTGCTTGTGAACATTTGCTGGAGGTCCTGAGCTGCTCTCATCCATCTTAGGTTTTTAAGATCTTTGCACATTCACTTTTGAACACGATCAGAAACGTCAAGAAATCATTTTCTGCAACCTTAACCTAATTAACTCTCTAAGGCATATAAGGCTGACTTCTTGGTCTAGGGGTTGGATGTGCCGCTTTTGGATCACGGGTCCCCGCTTCGATTCCGGGGTCGGGCAAGTGTCTTTAGTAAACCAGAGGCATTTACTCTGCAGTTGTGAATTTCATGTTTGTAAACTGGCTCCGTTAAGAGAAGGAATACTTATCACGAAACCCTATGCCAACCCGTCTGGCCAGCGTGGCATGCCAGATGTAGTTGGAGGAGGCCCGACGCAGCAGTGGGTCATTTTTGGCTGATAAGTAAGTAAGTAAACTGCCCCCGCAATACAGGTTATACCAAGAAGAAGTTTCAATTTTAAAAAGAAAAAAAAAACAGGGTTACAATACATTTAGTACCGAGCACATCACTACGGGCTCGTACAAAAATGGCGGTAAAGATTTTTTTCACCAACCATCTGTTTCCTTATTTCGTTTCGTTCTTTTTTATATCCGTTTATTGGAAACTCGGATTAAGGAGTAATTTATGTGTGCAAACTGGTATTACGGTTTGCTTTGCACTTGTGCAGATCTTGTTATTAAGGAATAGGATCATAGACAATGTTTTGTATAGTCTTTTGAGTGATATTGACTTAAATATAGAACTGAGTTAAAATAAAGTGAATAAGAAATAGTTAAATTAAAATTACATATTTTAATTATGTAAATAGGAATGTAAAAAGTTTAAACTATATAAATCTTTAAGTTTAGGATTTATTTTATTTCTATGGCAACAAAAAAATTTGTGTGTAGTCAAAGCTTCTTTACACATTCTTTACATACACATTTCTTTACATATTGACTAGTCTTTGCATAGGCTAATCCTCGTGTGTCTTTCCGTGTGATGAAAGATTTAGAATACATAGTGTCACCAGCCCATTTCGTCCTGAGGGTGTCGTAAGAGCCGATAAAAGGAAATTATGGCTGATAACCTATCCACAAGAGAAGGAAAACTTGAAACGAAACCTACTGTATTCGCTAGTTTGCATTAATAGTATAATTATCTTCTAGATCTTCTAGATAATTATCATCATAGCGCGCAGGACCGACGCCCGACGGGGCAGAAAAGTCCTCGAGTGGCGACCGCGTTCCGGAAAGCGCAGTGCTGGTAGGCCTCCCACACGGTGGACCGACGACCTGGGTAAGGTCGCCGGAAAGCGATGAATGCGGGTGGCTCAGGACCGGCCTTCATGGAAATCCTTGGGAGAGGCCTATGTCCAGCAGCGGACGTCCTTTGGCTGAAATGATGTTGTTGATGAGATGTTGGGTATTTCTTAATGTGAGCTGCAATACCTTTTCTTTCTTTCTCTTTCTTAATATCCCCAATCCATGGCACTCCTGGCACAAGTATATATAAAAGGACCAAATTAATATTAAACGAACCTGTAACTTGATCGTAACAGATCTGTACGCTCTGTCAGCTGTATTCTGCGCTTGACATGTCAGAGATTGGTTGTGGTGGTGTCTTCTCGGTCGAAGTCTGAGAATGGACCTAGAAAAAAAAACAATGCCAAGTTGCTTAAGGTCACCAGGTTTTTACCAGTATGGTGTACACGAATTTAGACCACAAAATGTCACCAACTCATAGCATCCGAAGGCGACTTAAGAGGCCGATCAGAGAAGGAAAACTTGATACGAACCCAGTACCGACCTGCCACGTTGGTCTGGGGGTTGGACGTACCGCTATTGGATCACAGGTTCCCGGTTTGATTCCTGTCGGGCCATTGTCTTTGTTTAAACCAGATATAATTGTTGTGATTCTGGGTCAATAATTGTAAACAGTCCCCACGATACAGGTTATAAATAATTCTGGGGTTGCACAGTACACACAATATTGAAGGCGTTGCATAGTCATCATCATCATCATCATCATTTCAGCCAAAAGACGTCCACTGCTGGACATAGGCCTCTCCCAAGGATTTCCACAAAGGCCGGTCCTGGGCCGCCCGCATCCACTGCTTTCCGGCGATATTAACCAGGTCGTCGGTCCACCGTGTGGGAGGCCTACCAGCACTGCGCCTTCCGGAACGCGGTCGCCACTCGAGGACTTTTCTACCCCATCGGACGTCGACGTTGCACAGTAGGTAATCTTAATACAAAACTCTTCGCCAACCCGTCTGGCCAGCGTGGCACAGTAGGTTAATTACCCTCCATTTAATTGAAAGCGGCCCGACGCAGCAGTGGGTCATGTATCAGCTGTAGTACGGGTAGTAGTAGTGGCATAAAAATTACCTGGCAGTATATCTCCGGCCATCTGGCATAGGTTGTACCTCATTCTTGACTCCTTGCGTCATCACACCGCCTTCATTATCCACCCAAGTTATCTAGAAATAAAGTAATAATCTATCTATCATCACTACATAGTATAAAACAAAGTCGCTGTCGTCTGTCCGTCCCTATGTATGCTTTTATCTTTAAAACTACGCTACGGATTTTGAAGCGTTTTTTTTTAGTAGATAAAGTGATTCAAGAGGAAGGTTTATAGGTATAATACATCCTTAATATAGTAGAGAAACACTGGTAAATTTGGATGTTCATCATTGCACCTATGCGAAGCCGGGGCGGGACGCGAGTCTTCTATTTATACAACATTGTGTTGGTAAGTGCATAACTCAACAACGCATGGACCAATTTTGCCAATTTTTTTTTAAATGTTCGTTGAAGTTCAAGAATGGTTTTTACGGCGAGAAAAAATCGAATTATTTCCGGAAAATTCCTAAAAACAGCTTTTTCTTTTTTCCATACAAACGGTTTCTAAATAAAACGTAGAGTCAATATCATTATTATTATATACTAGCGGCCCGTCCTGGCTTCGCACTGGTGCGATGTTACCCGCGGCTATAGTCGTACCGCGGGTGACGCCGCGGGGTAAAGCTAGTAAGAAATAAAAGTTTTATAATCTAGAAGAAGAATCAAGAAGAAGTAGTAAGTAGTAACTTACCTCAGCAGCAGGCTTTCCACCAACTGACACACACTCCACATCCACCTCTCTATCTTCAATAGCATTGAGTACAGGACCTTTCAGGATCTTCGGCGGTTCTGGGGGCACCAAGACTAGGAGATGGGCGTACCTGGACCTTATTGCTGGTTCACCTGGTAATGAAACATCAAGTTAACCATTTACTGGAATATCGTATTTTATATTCTAGAGGCTTCTAGAGGATTCTACAGGATGCAGAGATTTGACACAACATCATACGTTTTTCACCAGACTCCTTAACAACCACCAGAGTCCTGACGCTCTTACTTAAGCATGTAAGTCTGGTGACGACGCTGAGTAAGGTCCTGCTCCACTTTACTCAGCAGAAATGCCAAAGGAGTTAATGGTATTCCCTTGTTCAAGTTGATAAACCCACCTCTGAATATCTAGACCCTTCAAACGATAGCATAACACGCCATCTACATAATATCTTCAATCCCTAGCATATAACCTCTCTACCTGCCATAAATTAATACAGTTTGTAACTATATTCTCATCCGATCTCACAAAAGATATGAACAGTAACACAACTTTGTACTACCCTGGAAATAATACACTCACACAGACATACGCATTTATGTATAAACTAATTGGCCGAGCGTATTGTGATACCGCAGTGTCTGAAGACAAAAGTCTTCAACCAATGTGTGTTGCCAGTGATGACATATGGAACAGAGACGTGGTCACTCACTATGGGCTCCATCAGAAGGCCCAAAGTCACCCAAAGGGCAATGGAGAGGGCTATGCTCGGAATTTCCCTGCGAGATCGAATCAGAAATGAGGAGATACTCAGGCAAACCAGGGTCACCGACATAGCCCACAAGATTGCCAAACTTAAGTGGCAGTGGACAGGGCTCATAGCGCGCAGGACCGATGCCCGATGGGGCAGAAAAGTCCTCGAGTGGCGACCGCGTTCCGGAAAGCGCAGTGCTGGTAGGCCTCCCACACAGTGGACCGATGACCTGGTTAAGGTCGCCGGAAAACGATGGATGCGGGCGGCCCAGGACCGGCCTTTGTGGAAATCTTTGGGGGAGGCCTATGTCCAGCAGTGGGCGTCTTTTGGCTGAAATGATGATGATGATTGTGACTAAATTATATTTGAATTTAGAACCCCGATATCTAGTGTTTGCAGTAATGTTTTACAAGACAGATGCCAACTACTTCAGAATAGGACTTCCTTAATACGATAGAGGCAATAAGCGTACTGCGCCATTTATAATTTTCAACGTATACGTAACATTGTCATGTATGTTGTTATTATTAGCCGCTAATTGCACCATGTACAAGATAGCTTGATCGATTTGATAGATGTCAATATTTCTGATCGACATAAAGGTATGATTCCGAACCTTATACTAGTAGTGCCGCGATATCACTGCTGCGTGCAGTGTAGTTCGGAATTATACCTTTACCTTGTAATGACGAACAGTGATGAGAAACAGATAATATCTACTAGTCCAAAAAATAACGTCTTATAATATTTGTAACTGTGACGAGAGGGTGTATTATGTGTGAAATTCTTTATCACTTTTTCTTCACTTTAAAAGACAATATACGATTAAAAAACATTTTCATTTTATAATAAAATTCGTTGGCTTTCGCACATTGAAGTTTAACACTTTTACAATTATTATATTAATTCTTTAAATTCTAGCTTTATATTTTAGATTAGTGATATAGTGACTATTTGATTCATGAAATAATTTAGAAATGGAAGTAAAACTCCGACTGAGGACTGATTAAATTGATCTACTGCTACCATTTACTGTACCAAGGTCGCATAAAACGGAAATTCCCGCATTAGCATAGTTTGAAGTCAGTTTATCGTTTTATTATATCCTAGCCACATTATAAACTCTAGCCCATGTGTCGTAGCGGTGACCCAATTCGCTTAACTTGGTGCTTAGATATTTCACTAGTTAAATTAAGTGGTAAATTTTAAACAAATCAATTAAAATATTTATCCAGGAAGTACTTACTTCAGTAGTACTACTGAAATGATATTTATACTGTGTACCGAACTTCAGGAAAACAAATAAGTTCTTTTTTATTGGTGTCATTACAGGGACATAAGCAGACGGAGGAGTATGAGATTTCCCACACTTATAGGTTTAAACAGACAATAAGTGCTGAATGCTAATATTTTTTTTCAATAAAGCTTACACATACATTAAATCAATAAAAATGTACACGAACCATCTTAAACAGAGTGGATATGACAGAGGGGCATTAAATTACACTACGTTTACTATATGTGATTAGTATGAATTCGAAACGGTACAAAAAAAATACACGTGATTTTTCATGGGGGGCTGAGCTGTAGTCTTAAACCTCACCAGGTATCAACAAGGGGGAGGGAGGTGTTAAAAACATGTTAAAAAAACATCACGTGATTAATGGACAGCCTCTAAGGTTAATAAACGATTAGGCATAAACATCTGTTAGGAAAGATACATCATGTTCAAATGAGGCAAAAATTTAAAAAATCATTTGCGGCTAAACTATTTTTTCAATTTAATTGAATTTTGGTACAGAGCCTGGAAATGATACCTAGTATAGGCAGTTAAAAAAAATGCCCCTATGTCGTATCAAACCTGTGTATGACACAAACACACGCATATAATATACTCTTTTGTTTATTGTTATAGTCTGTGCTAAAGTGCTATGTTAAAGCCCGTCAGAAAACCAGTGCCAATCCCCCTTTAGCTGAATTTGAGCATGTAAATTACGAACAATAAAGTAATATTTCTTCTTCTTCTTTTAACGAACAACTCAAAAGTCGCAGTACCATGGATATCATAAATTCTTTCACCATTTGTATGCTACCTTATCCTTATGTAAAATAAACTGTTTGCGATGCCGAGATAAGCGGGTTTAAGCCACGTGGGAGGAGTCACAAGCAAAGTCTAGTTATGGTAATAGTTACGTAACCTGCGTGTTTATTTGCGGTTTTTTTTAAATTAGCCCCTGTCATGTCTTTATAATATGACTGACAGAATTACGCGGTAACACATATAAACAAACAGACAGACACATATAAACAACCATTCAAACGAACCTCCCTCTTTTTAGAGTTGGTTGAAAAACTTGGTATTACTAAGATATATATTTTTTTATTGCTCTAGTTGGCAAACGAGCTAGCGGCCCACCTGATGGTAAGTGTTAACCGCCGCCCATGGACTTTGGCATTGCCAGGGGCACAACCAATCCGTTGCCTACCGTGAAGTGAGCGCTCTTTTTACACCTCGTTTAAAGGAGGACATGTCGTAGCGCTCGGGAAACACCGCCGCAGGTAGTTCATTCCAGAGTGCACGTGCGTGGTAAGAATGATCGCTGGAAGCGTACCGTGCTGGACGTTATCGTTTCCAGGTGATATGGATGAACCCTGCTGTGATGTCGATTGTACGATGGTAGAAAGGTGACGGTGGTACCATTTCAAACAGTTCCTCGGAGCACTCCCCGTGAAACAGACGGTAGAGCACGCAGAGAGATCCAAAGTCTTTTCCAGTTTTTTCTTTTTTCTTTATATTTTACTAGCGACCCGGTCCGGCTTCGCACGGGTGCAAATCATGCATGTATTATACATATAAACCTTCCTCTTGAATCACTCTATCTATTAAAACCGCTGCAAAATCCGTTGCGTAGTTTTAAACATTTAAGCATACATAGGCACGGACTGACGACAGCGACTTTGTTTTATACTATGTAGTGAAGTGATAGTGACAGTGAAGTGATGAAGATAGAAAAACAGTTTTACCCAATTTCGTGGTTTTTGTTACATTTATATTCCCTACTACTCAGCCCATATATGACCCACTGCTGAGTCGGGCCTCCTCCAGTTCATCATCATCATTTCAGCCAAAAGACGTCCACTGCTGGACATAGCCCTCCCCCAAGGATTTCCACAAAGGCCGGTCCTGGGCCGCCCGCATCCACTGCTTTCCGGCGACCTTAACCAGGTCGTCGGTCCACCGTGTGGGAGGCCTACCAGCACTGCGCCTTCCGGAACGCGGTCGCCACTCGAGGACTTTTCTGCCCCATCGGGCGTCGGTCCTCCAGTTACATGGAGGTAATTAGCCTACTGTGTCACGCTGGCCAGACCGGTTGGTACAGTTTCATATCAATTATTTATTTATTTATTACTTTTTAGTACTTAAAAATACACAAAAACATAGTAATACTTTAAAACAATTTTGTACATTTAGGCGATCAATTTATCCTTCTCTTTCGGCTTCGTTTATCAGGTCTTACGACACCATCAGGATGGAGTGGGGTGACGACAATACGTATTCTAAATCCGTCGACACACATTTATATTTCCATAAGGTTGATATTCCTTTAACCGCTTTAGACCTAGTTAAAGTTACGTAATACATTGTTTTACCTTTCAAATATCCTTTTTGGCTTTCTCAGAACAAAATAAACGTAGGAATTGCGTAGGTGCCAGACTTGATGAATAAATTTCGTGAAACCCCGCCTAGCGAAATATATTTACCAACACGATAAGTAAAGGAAAACAGACTGGTATGAATATTTTCTTAGCACATAATGCAATGTGTCCTTAATTTATAAGTTCGCAGTAAGGTCAGTCTCTATCCATGTGGTGACGGATTTAGAATACACAATGTCACCAACCCATACTATCCTGAGGGTGCCCACACTATCCTAAGGATCGTAACAGGCCAATCACCGTCTTGCCCGTCTTGCCAGCGTGGTACAGTAGGCTAATTTCACTCCATGAATTTGGAGGAGGCCCGACTCAGTAGTGGGTCATTTATGGGCTGAAACGACAGTAAGTACGAGATGTTTCTCTAATCTGGCGAACTTGCTCTCACTATGCTGGTTAGTGTTATTTGCACACTATGTCAACTGCCTCGTTGGTCTAGTGGTTAGATGTGCCGCCTTTGGATCAACGGGTCCCGGGTTCGATTCCGGGGTCGGGCGAGTGTCTTTGTCTTAACCAGAGGCACTGGCTCGGAGTCTGGGTGTCATTTCTATCTATAATATGTATGTATTAACAAAAAAAAATGTATATAAGTAGTGTATCATCCATCTCGTTACCATAACACAAGCATTAAGTTGCTTAGCTTGGGACGAGATGGCGTTGTGTGAAATGTCCAAGGATATTTATTTATTTATTAATTTGAAAAAAAAAACCAAATACAGTGTTTCTTGCCACTTCTGAAGAGCAGCCTTCCGAACCGATGCTAGTTTAAGCATGAATGTGGGTGGACGCCAGGGTTGTGGGCGGCAAAAGAAATGGATGAATTGTGAGAATGAGGAATTGTGTATGAAAGGTGTGTCATGATTTTCGTTTAGTAGAACTATTTTGGTGATTGAAAATTTAGTGTGTGAGTTGAGTTCAGATATAGATTATACATAAAAAGTATTCAATTTGACTTGCTCTCAAAAAGAACGAACAGAACGTTGCCACCCCACTCCTTGTCAATATTCGTTCATGACATTTGGACTTCAGGCTGAGGAGAGAGGCAGTTCTTGCTGAGCGGTCGAACCAAGCGGTTCTCCCAGATTAATGTTTAAATGATATGCAGTGCAGAGAATTGTACAGTTGGAAATAAATGGGAATGACTACTGGAAAAAGTGTTTTCTTATCAGGTGTGAATGAAGGTATGACGACAGATAGCTGTGTATGGAGACTACCACCTAGCGAGGGACAGGGGCAGTAAGATGATAATGTTAATCTATACAAATAAATAAAATTGGAATGTCAGTTTGTAATAATAGAATAACCACTTTTTACTAAATGCGTAAGTATGTATACACTGTAGATACTAATACTAATCTCTATCTCTCTAATCTCTGGAACGGCTAGACCGATTTTGACTTTCACTGATAGGTAGCTGATGATATAAGGAGTAACTTAGGCTACTTTTTTTTACTAGCTTCGCTTCGCTGCGTCACCCGTGAGTAACATCGCACCCGTGCGAAGCCGGGACGAGCCGCTTGTTTTAAATAATGACGATTTTTAAGAGTTTTGTGATAAATGCTACGTAAATAAAGTTCCTTTAGAGTTTGAGTGCTTGAAGACAGAAGACTTCGATCAATGTGTGTTGCCGGTGATGACATATGGTACACACTGTACTATATGTCATCACTTAATATACTGTAACGACGATTAGGGGAGGCCCGACTCAGAGGAGGAACATGTATCAGCTAAGTAGTAGTGGAATGATAAACCAAACAGACAACGTCAATAAGAGCTAAAATTCGTCAACGAAACACATAAAACTAGCAAACAATGTTCATCAAATTTCCTCCCCATTCCCAAACTGAGTCTTTACAATTGGTACAAGAGGTGAAATATGAAATTGCTTTCAAAACAAAACGCTCCCGTAAATTTATCTCGACGAAGAGTTTGGTGGTTACGAAAATTTGGTTTCAACGTTTAAATAACAATTATTTTGGCTTATAGCAACGGGCAACGCTTTCACTGTATTGCTGAGGTATTAAAATTTAAGTTAGTTTTGCGGGCTCGCATTTCAAAGCTTAATTACATTTATATTATTATATATATATCATGTTAAGTAAAAAGATTGGAGTTTGAAAGTTTATATACTAATAATAATAAATATCCTTGGACATTTCACACAACGCCATCTCTTCCCAAGTTAAGCAACTTAATGCTTGTGTTATGGTAACGAGATGAATGATAAACTACTTATATACATTTTTTTTTGTAAATACATACATATTATAGATAGAAATGACACCCAGACTCCGAGCCAGTGCCTCTGGTTTAGACAAAGACACTTGCCCAACCCCGGAATCGAACCCGGGACCCGTTGATCCAAAGGCGGCACATCAGTCCTGAAATGTAATATTTCTAATACTACACTCAGCCCATAGCTGACCCACTGTTGAGTCAGGCCTCTTCCAGTCACATGGAGGGGAATTAGCCTACTGTGCCACGGTGGCCAGACGCCATTCGCACAGGGTATCGCATCAAGTTTTCCTTCTCTTTCGGCTAGGTTATCGGCCTTGTCATTTCCTTTTGTCGACTCTTACGACACCCTCAGAATAGAATAGGGTGGTGACACAATGTTTTCTTAATCCGTCACCACACGGAATAGCTACACACACTTCACACAACACACACTAAATGTAATCACACGTGAGTTTGAAATCTAACTTAATATCTTAGACATAGTTGATCACCTTGATGGTCTAGGGGTTAGATGTGCCGCCTTTAGATCCCTGGTTCGAGTCCGGGGTCGGGCAAGTGTCTTTGTGTAAATCAGAGACAGTTGCTCTGAATCTGGGTGTCATTTGGGTTCGTGAATTTCAATTTCTTTTTTATTTATATGTTTCAGTTTATAGTGAACATACATGGGTGTAACTAACACTTAAATGCAGTTTACAAACATGTAATTTACGAACACAACTGATGCCCAGACTCAGAGCAAGTGTCTCTGATTTACACAAAGAAGTGCAGTGCAAGTGTTGGTTTAGACAAAGACACTTGCCCGACCCCGGAATCAAACCCGGGACCCGTTGATCCAAAGGCGGCACATCTAACCACTAGACCAACGAGGCAGTCAATGTTTGTGGTTAAGAACAGAGATATAAGTTAGTGAAGATAGAAAGAAAGAATGTTACGCTTCATATATTACTTTACTAGTGGCCCGCCCCGGCTTCGCCCGTGCAAAGCGGGGGTGTGTTATACATATAAACCTTCCTCGTGAACCACTCTATCTAATAACAAAAACCGCTTTAAAATCCGTTGCGTAGTTTTAAAGATTTAAGCATACATAGGGACGGACAGAAAACATCGACTTTGTTTTATACTATGTAGTGATAGTGAAGAGCAAGAGAGAGCAGTGCGCACATTTCCCTCTCTCTCTTTCTTACAAAATAAATATAACTCAGTCAGTATTTCGTTTGCGAGCTTTACGCAGTGATTTCATTTCAATCTAGAACAATTTTATCGTTAGTGGGTACCGTATACTGGCTGAAATGTGGCAATTCTCAAACTCAAACTCAAAAGGAACTTTATTTACGTAGGTTTCATCACAAAAGTCTTATAAATAGTCATCTTTAAAAATACCATTATCATCTTACGGCCCCTGTCCCACACTAGGTGGTAGTCTCCACAAACACCTCCTCCTCCTCGCGTCGTTTTCCTCAATACTGAGGGTCGTGACTCCCCCGCTGCATCAGTTTCTCCCATACAATTTCCCTCCATCTGCTGCGATCCTTAGCTTCATGAAGGGCATTGTGTAAGTTGATATTCAGAGAAGATCGTATTTGGTCCGACCATCTCGTGGGACTGCGTTCGGATCTCTCACAATCCCTGCGTTCACTCACATTCATGCCGAAACTACCACCGGTTCGGAAGGCTGCTCTACAGAGAAGAGCCGGCAAGAAAGTCTATAGTTGCTGTTGAATACTAATGGAATAAAAAACTAATGATCCAAACAGGTTAACAAATGACTGTGTAATGCGGTTACGAAAGTTGTTTAGTGAACAAAGCCTAAGTGGAAAGCAAATTTCCTCTTAGGCAATCCGTGCAAATCCCAAAACCTACCTACAATTTAAAATCTACGGAAAGTTTGGCCAAGCGAAATGCCATTAACACCACGCCACTGAAAACTATTAAAATAAATCTTAACTTGTACCGGGGTATAAATTTAAAATGTTAAACCACTTTAGAAAGAAACTTTTTAACTTTATTTGCATTTTAAGTTTTAAATCAATTAAATGCAAAGAAGTGGCTTTCTGAAATAGAAAATTCTGCTCTGGTTTTTCGTTGCTCTTTTCCCCAATTGCGCTCCCGATGGGGCGGAATAGTCCTAGAGTGGAAACCGGGTTCCGGAAGGTGCAGTGCTGGTAGGTCAACGACCTGGTTAAGGTCGCCGGAAAGCAATGGATGCGTGCGGCCCAGGACCGGCATTAATGGAGATCCTTGGGGGAGGCCTATGTCCAGCAGTGGGCGTCTTTTAGCTAAAATGATGATAATGATGATGATTTCCCCGATTGCTTTGCGGTCAGCACCACCACTACCTGATACTATGTGTCAGCTTTTACACCACTTATGTTCTAAATCCGTCACATATCTTCTCAACTAGCAATTGCGCGCGGCTTCGCCCGCGTGGGCTTCGAAAACGTGCATATTTTTTATGAACATAAAATCGGTTATTGTGACTAAACTATGATAGTTAGATATGTGCTCCCACGGACTTTTTTGTAGATCTTTATAAGACCTACAAACCCGTAGTACATAATTTTGTTCTATTGTCAATAGTTTTTGCAGCGCACGCATAAATAGGTTTTCGATTTTACACCTTGGTTTACAAAATCGCAATTTTCATACGGATCCCTAATTCTTTTGAAAATAAAATATAGCCTATAACCTTCCTCGATAAATGGACTACCTAACACTGAAAGATTTTTTGAAATCGGTCCAGTGGTTCCTGATATTAGCGCGTTCAAACAAACAAACAAACAAACTCTGCAGCTTTATATATTAGTATAGATATTTCCACGATCCAGACCCGTACCGACATAAAATCTTTAAAAATCTTTATTGCCTCAAATTAATATAAAATTACAAAATTGAGACATCCCCAGTAAGTAATATACAATACTTGTGTAGGGGCTGTCTCGCTTCTTACCGCGGTTACAATAATAATGAGACTGTTCTTATTTATAGGCTACATTTTAATAATACCATATATCTTATTCATATTGAGATTATATAGCTTAGTAAGTATAAGTAACACATGACTTAAATTTTTGAGAAAGCTTTAACAATTTATCTTTACTAAAATAATAATGAGAAAGAAAAAATAAAAACATGCAATTTACTTATTAAATACTATGTGTGTGTGTGTGTGTTTGTTGTTGCGTGGGTGTGTGAGAGAGAGAGTGTGTTATGTTTTAGGTGTGTACTGTGTATTATGCGGCTATGTAGGTGTGAGTCCTTCTGTGTGTTTTGATTATTATAATTATAATAATTATTGTATGTGTGTTGTATATAGGTAAGTATGAGTTTATTTAAAGGATATTTGTATTTATATATTTGGAAGATACATATTTGTATTAGGTAGGTCTAAGGAAAAGCAATTCTGTATCATCATAAGTATTTTTATATATATATATATATATATGTTACAACCTGTATAAGCAAGCCGTCTCTTCCAAAAATGTACTGGGACCATGTCCTCATTTGAAGACAAAGCAAAGTGCGACAACACAATAGTTGTGTCGGTGCCACTGAATCGCACAACTTTATGTCGTTTAACACAGTCGCCTGTGTAAATTTGGCTTGAGTACGGCGTGGTCCAAGTTAGAAGAAGATAGCTGTCAGGTTTTGTAATACAACATTTTTAACGAGTCACTTCACTGCGATACCCTACATGGTAGTAGGGTTAATGGTAAGGGGGGTGAATTGCGTGTCTCTGGTTCGGGCAGTTGTTGGTTTTCAGTGTGTCAGTCGCTTGCACCTCGTAGGGGCGTCAACCAGTGGCGCCCCAAGCGTGCCGTGTGAGGGTATACCGCTGGGGTTTTAGTGGGTATACCGGTTCTGTCCCGGGAGTCCCACATAATCACTGACCTCTTCCCCGGGGGGCGGTAGTATGCATGAAGCATTACCCCAGCGACAACAAAAAAATGTTTTTCTGACTGAATTGACCTTACATAACCTGTTATCCAAGAGGATTCTCCGTCAGATAAAAAAGATTTACTTTTATGAATGTATTGGGTGGAAATTTATTTTGCTGAGCGAATAAGCATTGCCATCCAGCGTGGCAATGCTGCCAGCCTTATGGGCACTTTTGCAAACCACTGCAGCGCTGAGGATGCGGTGCATAGTTTAATTTAGATTTATTTAGTTTTTAAGCAACTTAAATATATACTTAAAGGAAAAGAGAAAGATAGACTTCTCTTTTCCTTTAAGTATATATTTAAGTTGCTTTTTTTTTTCTACTAGTTTTAGACATAGTATTTAATATTTTATTGTATGTTGTTAGTTGAAATTAATAAAAAATATGACATTTATGACCAAATGAGGAATGGAGTAAGCAAAAATATTAGTAACACTATCGAAAATAAGGGTTGCTGGTGAAACTTGGAAAATACTACCGGTATTTTTGAAGCCAAAAATAAATTGTAGAGGGCCATCTTTATCACCCATCAATCAAGGTACGAAGTCCACTGCTGAACATAAGCCTCCGCCATAAATTCCACAACACACTATCTCGTGCAGATCACATCCACCGACTCCCAGCGACCTTCACAAGGTCGTCCGTAGGGGTAAACAAAATATCCTGGAACCTATTCACAGAACTATACACAAAAAACATAAAATACGAGCCAGTGTTCCGATGGAGTTCGTAAGTTTTTTATCATGTTAGTTGTTTTTTTTTTAAACCAAAACGCTTTAAGCTTCTGACTCACACCACCAGCAAAGCAGCGGTCGAACCATTTTGCGGGTAACATTGCCTTTGTTCGCTCCCCAAAAGTGGCTTTTTCCTTGCGTCGGACAGTGCCCATTTGATGAACGCTCAAAAGAAGGAACAATTAAATTGTAGCACATTGTGACTACATTGTGTAAGCGTAGCGAGTTTTTACTATAGCGGCCAACAACTAGGAAACTTTGGCTTAACATTATTTTCTTCAACCATAAATAAAATACCTATACTTAACGTTGATTACTACTCAGCTCATAAACGACCCACTGCTGACTTCGGAGTCTCCGGTCCTTACAAGGAGAGAAAATAAGTTGACAAAGGGATTATCTTGGGTGTCCTAAGAGTTGACAGAAGGAAATGGCAAGGCCGAAAACCACAGAAGGAAAAAAATATACGAAACCCTTTTTTTTTGTTTCGCTGGGGAAATGCTTAGTACATACCGCTGTCGCGCTTAGTCAGTGAGGCTTGTGTCAGTGTTAGATACCCTGACCCACCAACGGTCTCTAAGGCGAGGGTAGAAAAAGCGCTTCCAGCGGCAACTCCCTGCTGGCCTCCATTCGCGGCGCGGTTTGCGATCAGCCCCGCCGCCCACTTCTGCGATATAACTGCCTCGCAGAAGGAAGCACGCCAGCCTTCGGCTTAGTGACCAGCCAGGTTGACCGCCATCTGAGGACGCTGGTGCATCTCGGAGGGCAGAGAGGTCCCCGGAGCCCAAACCCGCTACGATACTGTGAGTTGTTCTTCGTCTGGCCTCTCCCCGTGGCCCCGCCCGGCATGGATGACCCTAAGCCGGTATGACTCTAACGGATCACCTCACCACCACAAGAAAAGGGGGAAGTTACCGTCCATGTAATTAGAGGAGGCGTGACTCAGGAGTGGATCAATTATGGCTAAGTAGTACTAGTATCAAATGAAAAAAAAAATGTTCATTCGTTTAACAGCTATGGTTCCACATAGAGACAGATGGATATCTCATATCATCATCATCATCATTTGAGCGAAAAGACGTCCACTGCTGGACATAGGCCTCCCCCAAGGATTTCCACAAAGGCCGGTCCTGGGCCGCCCGCATCTATCGTTTTCCGGCGACCTTAACCAGGTCATCGGTCCACCGTGTCGGAGGCCTACAAGCGCTGCGCTTTCCGGAACGCGGTCGCCACGCGTGGACTTTTCTGCCCCATCGGGCGTCGGTCCTGCGCGCTATGTGCCCTGCCCACTGCCACTTAAATAAAAAAAATATCCTTGGACATTTCACACAACGCCATCTCGTCCCAAGCTAAGCAACTTAATGCTTGTGTTATGGTAACGAGATGGATGATAAACTACGTATATACTTTTTTTTTTTGTAAATACATACTTAATATAGATAGAAAACACCCAGACCCGGAACAAATACTTGTAGGTCGTACAAATATTTCTTCCGTGCGGGGATCGGCGATGTCGGTGACCCTGGTTCGCCTGCGTATCTCCTCATTTCTGATTCGATCTCGCAGGGTAACTCCGAGCATAGCCATCTCCATTGCCCTTTGGGCGACTTCGAGCCTTCAGATGGAGCCCATAGTGAGCGACCATGACTCTGTGCCTTATGTCATCACTGGCAACACACATTGGTTGAGGACTCTATACCTCATAATACAATTTTATTTATTTCGTGTTCGTTCGTATTCATAGAGCGGTTGAGCGATCAGTTCCTAACCCTCGTGTTATTTGGGCTACACTTGTATGGCTCCATAGGAATATTGCATGGCATTTTCTACGGCTTCTTCGCCCCCAGAGATGGGGATATGAGTAATACAATGAGGAGATTGGTAAAGATATATAAAGTGAGTGACGTTTTGCGTTCCTGCATTTGCAGGAAATATTACGATGTATTATGGTTTGTGTGGTGACGGATTTTGAATACACAATGTCACCAACCATCCTGATTGCGTAAGAGGTGTCTAAAAACTAAAGAGGTTCCTCGTTGGTCTAGTGGTTAGATGTGCCGCCTTTGGATCAACGGGTCCCGGGTTCGATTCCGGGGTCGGGCAAGTGTCTTTGTCTAAACCAGAGGCACTGGCTCGGAGTCTGGGTGTCACTTCTATGTATAATATGTATGTATTTACAAAAAAAAAATATAAGTAGTTTATCATCCATCTCGTTACCATAACACAAGCATTAAGTTGCTTTCCTTGGGACGAGATGGCGTTGTGTGAAATGGTTGTGTGAAATGTCCAAGGATATTTATTTATTTTAGCCTAGCTTCAATAGGAGGAATACTTTAGTTGACTTATTTTACTATAGAAGGAAGGCCAGCGTAGCACACTAGGCTAATATCCCTTCTAATATGAAGGAGGCAGTAGGTCAGAAGAGAAGATGAGAGAGAGGGTGATTATTTGACTGTAAGACCTCAAAATCTTTTTTTATTCCAATTAATTCTTGCGAATGCTTTCTAATGTTAATAAAATAATAACACAAACATTTAAATCATTACATAGTATATAACAAAGTCGCTGTCGTCTGTCCGTCCCTAATAAGCTTAAATCTTTAAAACTACGCAACGGATTTTGAAGCGGGTTCTTTAATAGATAGAGTGGTTCAAGAGGAAGGTTTAAAACTATACTTCATGCATAATATTTGAGAGAAACACTTGCACCCGTGCGAAGCTGGGGCGGGTCGCTAGTAAATAATAAATGATTAATCATTTAGTCTTTCCATAGAGCCGAGCCATTCCATAGAATGCCATTCCATAAAGAAGAGCCGGCGAGATGTACTGTATGGTTGCTCTTTTAAATATTTAATATATCCTTCTTTGTTTAATCGGTTTTAATCTTAAAATAACCCAAGCAATAAAAATAGTCTAGACACAATTTGCTGTTAAAGTAAATATTATACGGAAAATGGAGGCTATTAAAACTTATATCAAAATTGTTCAAACCGTTTCGTGTTTCGTTTACTTCAATATAATGTAGGTACGTGAATTGCAAATATTTGTAATTTTAACTTCTATTACTACCATTCAGACCATAAAATGACCATTAGCTTACTGTGCTATGCTGGCCAGTCGGGCTGGCACAGGGTTTTGTATCAAGTTCTCCTTCTCTTGCGGCTAGGTCATTGGCCTTGTCATTTCCTTTAGTTAGCTCTTACGACACCCTAAGAATGGAATAGGGTGGTGGCAGTATTCTAAGTCCGTCAACACACGGATCTAGTCATTTTAACTTCTAATTACCGGTATTGTAAAGTTTCCGAGCCGGTAGTAGTTTTAGTACCCATGTGGATGAATATAAGGGTTGTGGGTAAAAATATAAATAAATAATAAATAAATATCCTTGGACATTTCACACAACGCCATCTCGTCCCAAGCTAAGCAACTTAATGCTTGTGTTATGGTAACGAGATGGATGATAAACTACTTATATACATTTTTTTTTTGTAAATACCTACATATTATAGATAGAAATGACACCCAGACTCCGAGCCAGTGCCTCTGGTTTAGACAAAGACACTTGCCCGACCCCGGAATCGAACCCGGGACCCGTTGATCCAAAGGCGGCACATCTAACCACTAGACCAACGAGGCAGTCTATGGATGGATTGTGTGAATGATGACATGCGTATGAATGGACAATGATAGGAGTGTATGGAGACTAGCACCTAGTGGGGGATAAGGCTCGAAAAATGATAATGGTAGTTTTAAAGATGACTATTTATTTATTTTATTTTTTTAAATGCTTCATGTAACGTAGTACATAGGCGGCTTAATGCTATTAGGCATTATCGCTATTATCGTCTTTTTGAGATATAAACATTAAAATTGAATACGGCTTTCAATAGTCCACTCACAAGAATGATGAGATCATACAATGAAGTTTTCCTGGAAATTGACAATAAAGATGTGTTTTCGATGTCAATTACAGCTACCCCCCCCCCCCCTATTAAATTAAAATTAATAGTAATATCTGTACTATTATATAAAGCTGCAGAGTTTGTTTGTTTGTTTGAACGCGCTAATCTCAGGAACTACTGGTCCGATTTAAAAAAATCTTTCAGTGTTAGATAGTCCATTTATCGAGGAAGGTTAAAGGCTATTTTATTTTCATAAGAATTAGGGATCTTGCGAAAATTGCGATTTTGTAAACCAAGGTGTAAAATCGAAAACCTATTTATTCGTGCGCTGCAAAAACTATTGACAATAGAACAAAATGATGTACTACGGGTTTGTAGGTCTTTTAAAGATCTACAAAAAAGTCCGAGAGAGCATATATCTAACTATCATAGTTTAGTCACAATAACCGCTTTTATGTTCATAAATAATATGCACAGAGATAAGCACTGGTTCGAAACCCACGCGGGCGAAGGCGCGCGCAAAAGCTAGTTTATAATAAAATTGAACGTTTAATTGTCTTAATTTTTTTATATTATATATTATTTATTTTGTTAAGTCTTTGGTTAATATTATGCATAAGTTAATTTTGTGTTACATTGTCTCGCTCGCATTGTCTCGAAGAGAAGGAAAACTTGATACAAACCCTCTGCCAACCCGTCTTGCCAGCGTCGCACAGTAGGCTAATTTCCCTCCGTGAATTTGGAGGAGGCCCGACTCAGTAATGGGTCATTAATGTGCTGAAACGACGACGACGGGGCGCGTAGAGACGGTAAATTGCCGACCTGCCCACTAAAACCGACGGCGATCCTCGTCTGCTCGAACCTGGGTCATCAGGTACACCCAACATCTGCACGTATTGACCGCAAAATGAACATGAACTTTACCTTAATTACCACGTGTTACAGACTAATTAAAGGGGTTCTCAACTTTTCCATTAACAACGCGTGCTTGTGTTGTAGATTAACGACTTAGCCAACCTTTATTGTCCTACTCCGAACAGGCATGGATTTCCAGCAGTATTTTATGGCAGTCGTGAATCTGTAGTGTATTTTCTAGTAATGAGGTGCTTAAATATGTCTGAATGAATAAACTACAAATGTACTGAATGCTATACGTTAGACGTGTCAGTGTGTTCGCCACTCGACACATTATTATAGCATCTTAGCTATAGTAATGTTGTGTTTTGTTTTTATTGTTGTACCGTATTTATATAACTTATCATATAAACAAGCAGTATATCATGCTCGCTTAAACGTCATGCTGGTGGTGTCGTGTGTGTCCTTCGGTTCCCTATAATGGTTGAGCTGGGGGATGGCTGACACTTGCGTCATGCTCGTGATCGGGTGCCTCCAGTTGGGGCCGGTCATCTCTTAACTGCTATTGACATATATAGCTTAGTATTGATCTCCTGGACACTTCTGTTGTGCAATATGTTACATTGTCCTCACATCTTAGCTTATACTATAATAAAAACGAAATCAATATAACCCAACCAGATGTGTGTAACAGAAAATATGATAAAAAGAGTGTCCATGGAGTTTCTTGCTTGTTCTTCTCCATAGGATCTACGTTTTGGAACAAGCAACTAGAAGCACCTAGATTTCTAACTTCACTTTCGACTTTTCGAAAACACCTGTAAATAGCTTCAATTGAAATAAATGATTTGAGTTGAGTATTAAAAAGCATGTTTAGTAGGGGTGGATCTTAGAACGTGTTTAATCAAAACTGTTCAGCCGTTTTAGGACTAATCTTGGTTTTAAGTACACAATACTGAAGATTTTTGTCTGCAGTGTTCTGGTGTAAGGCGTGTCCGATGTAAAATACATTGTGTCACCATCCCATGCTATCCTGAGGGCGTTGCAAGAGCCGACTAAAGAGCTTGTTAAGGTACAAAACCTAGCCAATGACAGCCAGAGACAATGAAAATTTAATCCGAAACCCTTTACCAACCCGTTTGGACATTGTGTAGCGAGTAGAATTACCAAAAATTCCTACACCACGATAGTGAAATTAATAGACCAATTCGTACGGTTCAAAAATCCGCGACTACAGTTACAGGGGGATATGCGCTGCGACCCTTAGCCAGACAAACCAACTCGACTGTCTGGATCCCTTTGTACCTAAAAGTGTATTAAAGTAGGCTAGTAACTAATTAATCACCATATCACTGGAGGAGGCTCAACTCAGCAATGGGTCACCTATGGACTGAGTAGTATAGTCTAACTAATAGACCGGGGGAAATAATGTCAGAACAGTTTTAGATCAACGTTTCATATTCTCGTTTCTCATCGCAGAACGAATATGCTACGGACTAAATAAAGAGAATTGCCATTTATGGCCCTAAGAGTATGTATGAGCGTTTGCGAATGGATATGGTATAAGACAAAGTCAGAGTCGACTTCAGAGTCAAAGTCAGAGTCAAAGCCAGAGTCAAAGTCAGAGTCGAAGTCAGAGTAGACGTCAGAGTCTGTATCAAAGTCAAAGTCAGGGTCAAAGTGAAAGTCTGGTAAGAAAGTCACAGGGCTTGTCATTTTTCGTCATTGCTTTGCGGTCCTATTTAACTTAAATCCTATTTCCCATAATTACGTTTTAAATTAGAATCACTAGTATACTAGCGACCCGCCCCATTTCGCACGGGAGCAATGATGAACATCTAAATTTATCAGTGGTTCTCTACAATATTTTCAACCTTCCTCTTGAATCACTCTATCTATTAAAAACGATTCAAAATCCGTTGCGTAGTTATAAAGATTTATGCATAAATAGGGACGGACAGCCGACAGCGACTTGGTTTTATAATAAGTAGTGATAGTGATGATGATAAAATATAACACACCAAAGACAATTTCATCCATCTTACTTATAATAGTATGGTCTTAACATTCACGCTCCAATGTCCAATGACATCTTTCGGATCAGGAAAGAACATTTTGCTATATCACTATCACTACATAGTGTAAAACAAAGTCGCATTCTTCTGTCCGTCCCTATGCATGCATAAAACTAGGCAACGGATTTTGGAGCGGCTCTTTTTAATAGATAGAGTGATTCAAGGGGAAGGTTTATATGTATAACCCACCCCCGCTTTGCACGGACGAAGCCGGGGCGGGCCACTTGTTATACAATATTTTAAATAAGTTTATTCGTTACTTATACATATAATCAACTAATACTTATACATATAAACTCAGCCCATAAACCCCACGACCCACTGCTGAGTCAGGCCTTCTACAATTACATGAACAATTAGCCTATTGTGCCATGCTGGCCAAACGATTTTCCGATTTCGTACACAATTTTCCTTCTCGTACGACTAAGTTATCCCTTTGCCGGTTCTTACGACACCTTCAGGATGGAATAGGGTGTTGACATTATGTATTCAAAATCCGTCACCACAAGTAAAATACGGTATAGTCAATTATAAGTGACTCTTACGTTTGTGATGTACAATGTGTAAAGATCGTGAAAACCTAAGATTTCACGATCTTTACACGTTGTAGGAAATGATCTCTTCATGGTTATTCATATTTAAGTGTCTCAAAAGCTGGGAATAAAAAAAAACCGATCCTAACCGTGTAGAGATCATTTCTTACGATTGTCTTATAGACTTCTAGTTTCACTTCACTTTCATTTGTTTCAGCCCATAAATGACCCTCTACTGAGTCGGACCTCCTCCAGTTACATGGAGGATAACTAGCCTACTGTGCCACGCTAGCCAGACGGGCTGGCACAGGGTTTGTATCAAGTTTTCCTTCTCTTGCGGCTAGGTGATCTGCCTTGTAATTTACTTTTGTCGGC
Source organism: Clostera curtula (assembly GCA_905475355.2). Classification (NCBI taxonomy): domain Eukaryota; kingdom Metazoa; phylum Arthropoda; class Insecta; order Lepidoptera; family Notodontidae; genus Clostera; species Clostera curtula. Next base: position 5,689,902 of record FR997822.1, read on the forward strand.
TCTCACGACACCCTCGGGATGGAATGGGGTGGTGACACTAAGTATTCTAAATTCGTCACCACACGGACGAATAAAAGCTTTACTAGATCTATATCGTTGTCTATAGACAATGAAATTCTCCGTTACTCGATTTGCCGCATCCACACTTTATCACATCATTGGTAGCCCCCAGGGTATAGTAGATTCGTCTTCACAAAGCCAACCGGATACGCTAGCACAAAGTAGATAAAGGGGACAGAGACAAAGATTCAAAGAACAGCGCCATGGTAAGTAAGTACACCACTACAAGTATGATGCGCGTGTGTGCGGGAGCACTGGCGGCTCGTCACGTACGGAAGGAAACCGGTTTATACTGGTTCGGCCAGTGCTTTAACAAAGGTCTATCCGCGTGTGTGCGGGAGCACTGGCGGCTCGTCACGTACGGAAGGAAACCGGTTTATACTGGTTCGGCCAGTGCTTTAACAAAAGGCTACCTCACCGCTCGCTGCGTCTCACGTCGTGCGTGTTTGTTTAAATTTGAAATTTGAATAAATTAGAAAGAGTGTAAATATGGTTTATTGTACTGTGTGCATGAACAGCAAACGAAAAAATAAAAACATATCTTTTTTTAATCATCCCAAAGACCATAGAAGACTTTTTGAAATTATGCGATATGTTTATAACTAAAAGTATGTCTCAAATTATTAAATGACAAATAGATGTAAACAATTTTTTATGTAAGTATTTATTTAAATGCTCCTGTGCCAACCCTATAAGAATAGGTAACAATTGTGTTCACTCTTTAGAAGGTTTCCCTCTGGTAATTCTCTACTCGTGTGCCGCTAGCCCCAGTATCCAAGTACTTCACTTTGTGGTGCGATATTCCTATACGGTTATGGAAAGGCTAAAAGTCGGAAAGTATTCTCTCTAGGATAGTACATTCTCTGCTGAAAAATATTTTGCGTCAACCTCTTTTGTTTGACAAACTAGTTCAAGGTTTCTTTCTCAATATGACAGATTTATTTTATTTATTTATTTGCTCACCAATAATTGTCTACACTTCAACAACTAAATAAATTTAGGCTTCGAGTAATAATTTCTTATAGCCTCATAACATTATTATTATATATGTAACTAATAGCCGGGTCAAATATAGTACAGTGGTAATTAATTCCTCGTCCTTTTAATATTAATGATTAAAAAACTATAACTAAATAACAACTCTTTTGAAATTATTCACTTTTTAACGGATTTTTAGCGTGTTTATTACAATAAGTATATTTAATTCCCGACGTTTCGAATGTTTTGCAGCAGTCGTGGTCGCGGGAGAGACTAGATGACAGTTGTCTTCAAAAGTACAAAGAAACGTCTTCAAACGTTCACGCAGAAACTGATAATTTATCGCTCATTTGATCAAATTCAAATCATTTATTTTGTTTGGTCACGATGGACACTTACAAATAGTCAATATATTAATCAATTTAATAACTGGATCCCAAGCTGATGGAACCTGCCAACCATCCTCTCTATTGAAATTTGGATGTTTTTTTTTATCTCAATAGCCGCGGATTATTCTTATTTATTGAAATGTTTTCCCTTATCGTTTTCCGGAGTATGTAAGAGAGTCATTTTTTTACGGCGGTAATGTCGGTTCACAGAGGCAGGGGATTGTGGTGCATGTTTTGCAGGGTGGAGTATGTAACAGAGTAATAGCAAAACGAGGGTATCGAACAGGAACTTTGAATTGAAATGAATGAAGTTGCTTCGAAAATTAGGTGCTTAAAAAATTTTTACAGGTAAAATAAAAAGAACGACCAATGATAAGGTATAGCAGGCGTGTATTCTTCAGCTTTAATTGAAGTTACTTACCTTTTGAACCGGTGCTAACTTGACACTGGTATAACGCGTCATCCTCTAATGTCACTTCTTTGATATCCAATGAGTAATCTCCTGAAACAATATGTAGATTTTATAACACTATAGTATATGGAGAGGACTATGCTCGGAGTTTCCCTTCGAGATCGAATCAAAAATTCGAGGGTCACCGACATAGCCCACCGGATTGCCAAAATCAAGTGGCAGTGAGCAGGGCACATAGCTCGCAGGACCGACGCCCGATGGGGCAGAAAAGTCCTCGAGTGGCGACCGCGTTCCGGAAAGCGCAGTGCTGGTAGGCCTCCCACACGGTGGACTGACGATCTGGTTAAGGTCGCCGGAAAGCAGTGGATGTGGGCGGCCCAGGACCGGTCTTTGTGGAGATCCTTGGGGGAGGCCTATGTCCAGCATTGGAAGTCTTTTGGCTGAAATGATGATGATGATAGTACTATTACTATTCAGCCCATAAATTACCCACTGGAGGCCAACTGTGCCACGCTGGCCTGCCGGGTTGGCACAGGGTTTCTGTTCAAGATTTCCCTCTCTAGATTTTCGGCATTGCCATTTCCTTTAGTCGGTGAATGGGGTGGTGACACTATGTATTCTAAATCCATCACCACACAGATAATATACAGAATCTAATATGTATATACAATTCTCGTGTCACAGTTTTAGTTGCCAAACTCCTCCGTTTCGGAGGCTTGACTGATTTTGATGAAATTTTGTGAGCATATTGAGTAGGTCTGAGAATAGGACAACATCTATTTTTCATCCACCTAAATTTAAAGGTAGGGTAAAAAAAAATGTTTATTTTTTAGAGAAAAATTTTGCTTTTATTTTTTTAAGATTCAGCATAAAAAATACAAACAACCCTAAATTTTCACCCCTCTACGATCAACCCCTATTTAATTACATGGCAAAACAATGTTGTATAGATAGATTGAGTCATCACGATATCTCTGGAACCATAAGACCTAGAGGGTTGCGCGGGGTGGGGGTTGCGCGGGGGATGGTTAATTATTTGGCAAAACAACGTTTGCCGGGATAGCTAGTAACACTATAAGATACACAGAACAGCCGACAAGAAACTCTGTAGCTGCTCGTTTTATAAATTGCCATTTTTGTATACAAAGACTGTTAATACAGATTGTTTGATAAGACAAAATTAAATAGTCTTTGAAAATCTGTCTACCGTGTTATATATTGTCTTGTGCTCTAGTTCTTGATATTTCGTGATTTACAAATTTTTCATCTTATATTTATTATATGTTTTAGCCAGCTTCCTCTGTCTTTCACTACAGTCTGATTTTACCCTTTAACGATTATGTGTGTCTTGTTAGTGTAGGAGTTACGCCGCCTCACCGGGTCCCTGCTTCGATTCCAGCGTCGGGGAACTCCTTGTATAAAACAGAGGCACTTCTCTAAATCTGGGTGCTGGGATTGGTGTTCTACTCGAAAATATACCTATTATTAAGTGGGGAGACCTCCAGTTACATGGAGGGTAATTAGTCTATTGCCACGCTGGCCAGACGGCTTGGCACAGGGTTTCATATCAAGTTACCTTCTCTTGCAGGCATGTTTTCGGCCTTGTCATTTCCTTCTGTCGGCTCTTACGACACCCTCAGGATGGTATGGGGCGGTGACACTGTGTATTTTAAATCCTAAAATTATCAGCTAACTAAAGAAACCAACCTTCTTCATCGCTCCCAATCATCCGGTACCGTTCGTATCCATTCAGATGGCGATGGGTTCCTAGGCCGAAGTCATCTTTGGTCCATTGCAGCTGACCAGTTTTGTCTTCCACTCTACATGGAAGCGTCACCCTGGACCCCACCACCGCTGTCTGTGGGGCAAACATGGTTTGTTATATCTACCTAAATTGTCGAATAAATTAGTAAATAACCGCCAGTGACTTTCTTCCAAAAATCCAAACTCATTTAATCACGTAGGCTCGTAAGAGGTTTGGTGGTGAGCAGTTTTAATTAAAAAATTTATTTTATGGTTTGACATCCAGTTTTGGGAAGTCAAACCATAAAATAAAATTTTAAATTTTCCATTTAAACATAGACATTATATTTATTGTGGCAAGAAAATACAAAAGTAATAAAACTAGGTACTAAACTAATTCTATGGAAAGCCTTCCTGAAAGCCATTTAATATTTATGATTTAACCAACCCCGTAATTTGTCATTTAACACGAGTTTGGAACGCAGCTCTACAGAGACGAGCCGGTAAGAAACTCTGTAGTTGCTTTTTTTAGATCACCCTTTTTAGGTACAAGGCCGGGATATGACAGATTAATGAGAGCAAACTCGAACAATAGACGCAAAGGGCCACATCTAGTCAATGATAGTAACCTTCTGCATCAAATCTCAAGGTCAACACTCATCTGCAAGATCTCTGAACACCGTGAGCGATTTTTGCGTTCACAGGGAACTTCACTATCACTATCATCATCACTACTCACTACTTAATATAAAACAAAGTCGCTGTCGTTTGTCCGTCCCTATGTATGCTTAAATCTTTAAAACTACGCAACGGATTTTGAAGCGATATTTTTTAACAGATAGAGTGTTTCTAGAGGATGTTTTATAAGTATACAGGGTGTAAGGGGTGTAAGTGGCGGCGTCCCGAAAAAAGATACCAGCGATTCAGTACATGATACTGAGGCCCATGGCGGTCGAATTTTCCGGATTTTTTTTCATGAATTTTCCGATTTTTCTTGGCATTATTTTTCCATATAATATAATGAAGTAGTTACTATTGTCGAGCTGCACTTAATTTTTTGTAATATTATAAAAATTAAACAATTTCCCAAAAAAACGCAATGTAGTTAAGACACGAAAAATCGCACTACCAGATGTTACGGCGGCAAGTACAATGACACTATCGCGCGATGCCGCCCGCGCCGTGTGCCATGCGTTCGTTTACCTCTACTCCTCGTCCGCGACCTACGTCTCCCGAAGAATCCCCAGAGATATACGAAGTTGTGTAAAATTTGGTCAACACTAATGTGTGGATCTCTCCGTTTGGTGACGGATTAAGAATACGCAGTGTCACCAACCCATACCATCCCGAGGGTGTCCTAAGAAGCGAATAACCGAATGCAAGAGGCAAATCACCTAGCCGCAAGGAAAATTTGATAAAAACCTTGTGCCAACCCGTCTTGCCAGCGTGGCACAGTAGGCTAATTTCCCTCCATGAATTTGGAGGAGGCCCGACTCAGTAGTGGGTCATTCATAGGCTGTAACGATGAATGTGTAAATAAGTTAACTAGGTACTAAATTTCATTATTAGAAAGATAGACGAGGGCAGTGTAAAATTCAATGAAATGTATTAAATAATGCATACCCAATGCAAGTACATAAATATCCAGTTTTGTTATTACGCTGTATTACTACCTACCTGGCTCCAAACCTACCTACGATTACGTAGCTCATTAGAGCTTAGAAACACCTACTTAGTGTTATTTGATGATCGACTACATACCTACCTACTCATTAATCTAGATTTAGTCTGCCGAAGTATTTGTGACGTACCTAGGAACAACGTAGGTATTTATTTTGGTGAAATACAAAATCCAATTCAATACTTCATACGTTTTGACTGGTAAATACTTATTGTTTCATTATTGTTCGGTAATCATTGCTAAACGTGTAGGTACACGATATTTTATACGATCAGCCTGTCTTGCTAAAACGGTTTTATTTTAGTTTTTAAATAGACAACTCGGGTATAAATCGTATGTCACAAGTATCTTTAGAAACATTAAATTAACGGACACACTGTACACCCATACATGAACCATTATTTTAGATTGTTCAAAGAGTTGTCTCGTACGAGAATCGAACCGCGCAGTCCAATCTTCAGCACGTCAACGATTACGCAGGCCGCCGCGAGCGACCGTCATAACGTCCACACGCAGGCGCTTACCAGTGCAAACTAAACTGGTTAGTGCAGGCGGCATGCTCACAGGCAAGACGGAGCGTGTGAGCTTCGGAACTAGAGTAATACCAATCAGTTGATATGATATTATTATCGAAACAAATTTGCGCTGAGTCTTGCGTTTATTTAAGCGATTATTAGGGCGGTATTTCTATTAAATACCTAATGCATAACTTTTAAGAACTTGTTAGTTTAGGACTTACTTATGTCAAAATAACAATAATTATTTTAGTTACTTTGTAATTCGACGTCATCTAAAATTACGTTTATGTAAGAAAACGACACTGATTCATTGTTTAAAGCTATTTCAAATACAGTTTCACACGAAGTCTAATTTCATTAATCGTTTGAAACTAATCGTCGATGATGATCGTTTTATTTTATTTAATTCCCAACGTTTCAGGCACTTTCGATAGTATCGATAGTTTTCACATGATACTATTATCTCACCTCTATTTGTTTCAATGTGCAGGTTTGTAATAATTTTCAAATAATAATAGATAAATTCGTCAGTTCGCCGGGACTTCCATCGGAAATCAGAAGTAATCGTAACTGTTTTGTGAATAATTAGCGACTTGTGACTTGTGAAGTGAAATTCGATTAGTACTTTTGTGTGTTGTGTCTTTGCGTTTTGTGTGTTTCATTATGAATCGGGTCCCGTTTTCTGCGCGGGAATACGGGGAGATGCTAATGGCATATGGTGAAGCAAGAGGAAATGCTTCTCTAGCGTTACGTATTTACGCTCAGCGCTACCCTAACGCTCGTCATCCGGTGGACAGCCGTGTTATCACTCAGGCTTATCAACGGGTACTCGATAACCAGCCCATCGTACCACACCAGGAAGGCTCCAGCAGACATATTAGCGCCCGAGTTGAGCAGCGAATACTGGAGACAATCCAACGCAATCCCCGCCTTGGCACACGAACTGCTGCAAAGCTTTTGCGGCGTCGTGGTATACGCGTTTCGCACTGGACTGTGCACAAAGTCCTACGTAGAGAGCGCCAACGGCCCTATCGTTTACACAAAGTTCAGGCGCTCGTGCCTGGGGATGAGAATCGTCGTCTTGCGTATTGCAGGTGGTTGGGGAATCAGCAGCGGTATTTCCCTGACTTTGTGTCGCGTATAATTTGGACAGACGAGTCCACGTTTACGAGGAACGGCATGTGGAACCGACGCAACTCTCACATTTGGGCACGAACTAATCCACGTGAGTACCAACAGACGGGACATCAAACGCGTTGGTCTGTAAATGTTTGGGCGGGGATCTACCACAACAAAATTCTGGGTCCCTTCTTTTTACCAGGGCGGATGAATGGGCCAAGGTACCTGGAATTTTTGCAGCAGGATCTGGCCAATACTCTTCGTGAGTTAGAAAATGATTTGGCTCAGGAATGGGACCAAATGGATGAAATTCCAATAGCACGGTTGCCAAGGATTTGGTTCCAACATGACGGTGCGCCACCACACGTTGTTCGACCAGTGCGCGAGTACCTTAATGATGTGTTCCCTCAAAGGTGGATTGGCAGATTCGGGCCTCACGCGTGGCCAGCGCGGTCTCCTGACTTGACGCCGTTAGATTTTTTTTTATGGGGTTACATCAAAGAAAAGGTGTTTGTAGCGGAATGCGACACTGCGAATGAAATGCGTCGACGCATAAGTGACGCATTTCAAAAACTAAAAAGTGATATCGCAGCCGATCCCACGATGATGTCTCGTCTCCACGCAAATACGTCATATCGCGCCCAGCTTTGTGAGCAACTTGGGGGACGCCATTTTGAGCCGAATCTTATAAGAAGAGAGAGACGTTAAGGTATGTTTGACTTTCACCAAACTAATTTATCTTTGAATGTGGTATTGTTATTACTTAAAACAATATCGATGTAAGATTTTCTTTGCGTCTATGCCTAAATTTTAAATGTACTTTAAACCAATAGCTGAGTAGTTAATTGAGTCATAAGATGAGCACAGCGACAGGCCGAGTTCTAAGCCACAGCACCGTGTAGGTAGGTAAGAGCCGCTGCGCCGCGCGTGCGGCATGCGTTCATTGACCTCTACTCCGCGTTTGCGTGTGGTACGACGCTGCAGCGATAAATTGTATTGTTCGTTGTACATTGCGTAGTGCGAATTAACTAAATAATGATAAATCTTTTATTCTTCATTTTTTTGCTGAACTGAATTTTGCATGATAATAAGTGCCCATAGAAAGCCCATTTCACGAATTTTTCGGGACGCCGTCCCTTACACCCTGTATAATACATGCACAATATTATAGAGAAACACTGATAAATTTAGATGTTCATCATTGCACCCGTGCGAAGCCGGGGCGGGTCGCTAGTTATCATTAAAACAAAATTGTAGGCGATAGATTTTTTAAGACAACTGTTATCTAGTCTCTCCCGCGACCGTGCTGCAAAGCATTCGAAACGTCGGGAATTAAGAAATGTACCTAATATACACGCGATAGGCGCGTTATAAAGTATTTACTTTCAAGATACCTTAACGGTTTTGATTGTGTTCTTTTATTTCAATCCCAATGTTTCAGACACATGGTCCGTGTGGTGACGGATTTAGAATACATAGTGTCACCATCCGATACTATCCTGAGGGTGTCGTAAGAGCCGACAAAAGGAAATGACTGCTCATAGCCAGGCCAGCGTGGCACAGTAGGCCAATTACCCTCCATGTAACTGGAGGAGGCCCGACTCATCAGTGGGACATATATGGGCTGATTATTAGTAGTTTTAGACAGTGCGGCGTCCGTGGTCGCGGTACGATCAGAACTGTTAAGACATTGTTTACGGCAATGTGAAAAGATAGTGAAAACGTGAGATATCATTAGGCCCATAGCACACGGCGACTTTAAACGCGCAGATAACACGCGCATACTCGCTGCAAACGAGATTCGAACGAACCTTGTAACCCTAAGCACACGTGATCGGGAAGTGCGCGTCTACTGCGCGTATACGCGCACATACAGCGATACAGACGCGTTTTAGTTGCTCGTAGCTTCTACGTTTTGATCAGATCAGTCCCTCCTCTACCCCTGCTCCACCCTTTGGTACGTGCTTCAAACGAGTAGCAAACGCGCTTTTACGCGCGCGCGTTTGAATCTATACAAACGCAAAAATGCCACCTACGCCACAGACGACGCGCGTTTCTGAAACACGCGTCGTCGTCTGCGCGTTTTAAATACTCCGTGTGCTAGGGGCCTTAGATTCATCGTATCGAATCGGCACTTCAATAGATGATAGCTAGTCTGGGGCTCAGATTAGACTCCTTATCCAAAAATGAAACATAAGGATAGAAAGATAGAGTTTATAATTGGAATATTGGATTTGAAAGCTGGACATGTTCTTCTGGGTAATATTTTCATTGATAGCGAACCAATCTTTATTCTCTCACGAACATAGTTGTCAAAAAAGGTCTTGTATCGGGATTTTGATATTAAAATTCCTTCCTCCGAATCCCCTTGGGCGACGGCCGTTTTCATAGATGACAAACCTTTTGGAATTAATCTTCCTTTTTTTCTGCTTGATTTAATTTCACTGATCCTAATTTCGTTTTTTGATGAAATACCAATGTAAATTTGAATGTGATTTTGCGAATGCGTTCTTGAAATATGGTAGGCGTGCGGAAACTAACATGTAAGTTAATACCGATGGTGGTAGAGTTATTTAGGTAATACTAGTAATACTCAGACGATAGGTAACCCACTGTTGAGTCATTGAGTTACAATAAGGCTATGTCCCCAGTAGGCAAACTGTTAGCAGCCGACTGAGTTTGCCGCGTATCGGTTTAGTACCCCCTTCCATATTTACGCGGGGGGTAGCCATAGTAGCCTCCCCCCGTTACATCGCTGGGAGGCACGCGCGGAACACGGCGCGCCTTCCTCCCGGATTTGAAATGGAGTGTCCACTGTTTGCTAGTTTTGCGCTCACGTTACGCAGTTTGCAGCGTTACGTGCGCCGACTCTCTCAGTTAGTGGCCGACTCACAGCAAACATGCAAACTCAGATCATTTCGTGCGTCGCAAGCTTACTGTTATTATTTAGCCGCTTACTTAGGTCGACCGACTGAATTTTCACTTTACTATTTTTGTACGAAGGGAGTGGTCGTGTTGGTCACGATGGATATTTTTGAAGTAATTTGTATATTAAAGGCGCTGAAAGAGGATAAAAAGAAGCAAACATGAACACGTCAATAGCTTCTTTCCACTGTCCGCATGAACAGTTTGCGGCAAACGGACTCACTACGCCCGGCGTACAATCATATCGCCGCCGCCGACTGGAACCGGTTTAGTTGCGAGTCGACCACTAAATGAGAGTAAAGTGAGCACAAAACTAGCAAACTGTGGACACTCCATTTCAAATATATGAAAGGGCGTACTAAACCGATATGCCAGAAACTCAGTCGGCTGCTAACAGTTTGCCTACTGAGGACACAGAGTTATTAGCTTACTGTGTCACGCTGTTACCTTGCGACTAGTGTCAAATAAGTTTTATTAATTTATTTTTATAAAATACGACATGTTTTTTCAGAAACCTTTACAATACATAATTTCACCAACCCATACCACCTTCGGGGTGTCGTAAGAGGCGAATAAAAGAACGCAAGAGCCATATCACCTAGCCCCAAGAGAAGGAAAACTTGATACACACTCTGTGTTAACCCGTCTTTCCAGCGTGGAACAGTAGGCTAATTTCCCTTCATGAATTTGGAGGAGGTCCGACCCAGTAGTGGTCATTTATGGGGTTACAGCCCATAAATGACCTTGTCATCACAGTGATATTCACATATTTTTTTATTCTAAAATCATAAACGGCCTGTACCACACAGCTAGGTTTAAATTATTGGCTTTACACCAATATTCACATAATTTTAGTCTAAGATACGAAGCTGATTATTTTATGCTAATACGTACAATTCAAGGTGATACGGTTAAAGAAAAAAAAAATTAAAAGATTTCTATATTAAAAAACAATGCTATTAAGTGTTTTACGTCGAAAATTCAGAAAAAACATCATAACACGAAATCTATTAAAAAATTAAATTAAAAATTTAAATAAACTCCGACACAATGACCTAAGTAACCTATAAAAAGTAAAAAATAAAAAAATACATCGCGTTGGGGGACCGCTCCTATTTATTTATTACCTGAAACCCTGGTCCCCCAACGCGATGTATTTTTTTATTTTTTACTTTTTATAGGTTACTTAGGTAATTGTGCCCGACACATTTATTTAAATTTTTAATTTAATTTTTATTTTCTGCTTTTTATAGGTACACGCTTATTATGATGTTTGTAATGTGCACGTGATGCGCTTTCATTTGAGACCACTCGATTATAGTTGCAGACTTTCGGTTATTCTTCCGCACTTTCACCCTCCATAACTTTTAAACGACTCAACTGATTTTCATCAAACATATCTAAGAATACTCGCCCGTAACTCACCTGTCATACAAAAAAACTGTATTGAAATCGCTTCATCCGTTTGCGAGCTACGGTGCCACAGACAGACAGACAGACAGACAGACCGACAAACAAACACGTGAAACTTATAACACCCCTCTTTTTGCGTCAGGGGTTAAACATCGCAGAATCGCGTGCAATGTCAATTATACACCAGAAATACAACATGTATGTATAAATTAAAAATAATGGGATACCGCTTTCGATAAGTAATAAAAAAAATTACAAGCTCTCTAGTTTCTTGTCAGTTCTCTGTAGAGCGGTATTCCGAACCGGTGGTAGTTTCAGCATGAATGTGGGTGGACGCAAGGGTTGTGGGAGATCAAAAGAGATGGATGGATTGTAAGAATGAGGAATTGTTTAAGAAGGTGTGAATGTAGATATGACGACTGATAGGCGTGTATGGAGACTACTACCTAGCGTGGGACAGGGGTCGTAAGATGATGATAATGGTAGCTGTAAATATGACGATTTATAAGAGTTTTGTGATAAAACCTACGTAAATAAAGTTCATTTTGAGTTTGAGTTCTTCGCGTTTCGAACTGGTGGTAAACTATATTACTTTGCATTGTATATTTTTTATGAATGTGTTGACAATTTGTAAGTGTTTTGTCCTATCACTATCACTACATATTATAAAACAAAGTCGCTGTCGTTTGTCCGTCCCTATGTATGCTTAAATCTTTAAAACTACGCAACGGATTTGGAAGCGGTATTTTTAATAGATAGAGTGATTCAAGAGGAAGGTTTATATGTATCATATATCCATAATATTGTAGAGAAACACTGATAAATTTAGTGGTTCATCATTGCACCCGTGCGAAGCCGGGGCGGAAATAAATTAGTTGACTTTGACTTTGATAATATCGCAAACAGGCAACATAATCCCAATTCAAATTCAGCAGGTTTTGACAAATTAATCAGAAAATACATGGTGCATTTTAGCAACGCCGCCAACACCCGTGCATGGTTGATTTAATAACAATGCATTTGGGATATTCATCGCTGAATTAATGCTATCCTCATAATCAAACTGTGCAAATGGGAATGGTCCAACGAATTGTTCGACGATATGTATCCGTGTGGTGACTGATTTAGCGTAAAAAATGTCACCAAGCCTAGGGGTTAGATGTGCCGCCTTTGGATCAACGGGTCCCGGGTTCGATTCCGGGGTCGGGCATGTCGCGGGTTCGATCCCCGCACGGAAGAAATATTTGTACAACCTATAAGTATGTGTTCCGGGTCTGGGTGTTTTCTATCTATAATATGTATGTATTTACGAAAAAAAAAATATATAAGTAGTTTATCATCCATCTCGTTACCATAACACAAGCATTAAGTTGCTTAGCTTAGGACGAGATGGCGTTGTGTGAAATGTCCAAGGATATTTATTTATTTATATTTTATATATTATATTTTGTAAACCAGAGGCACTTGCTCGGAGTCTGGGTGTCATTTGTGCTCGTGAATTACATGTTTGTAAACTGCCCCCGCGATACAGGTTATAACTAGTGCAGGGACTTCCTTTAAAAAAAAAAACCATTCTGGGTTTCGTAAGAAACATAAAAAAATCAAAATGTTTTTTATTCGCATAAATTCTTGCGAATGCTTTCAAATAGTCAAAGGTTAAAATGAAACATAATTAATCATTTAGTTTTTGCCACCGGTTCGGAATGCCATTCGACAGAGAAGAGCCGGCAAGAAACACCATGGTTGCTCTTTATATAAAAGGTGTACAAACAAGTCTGACAGATTAGTGAGAGCAATTACATGCATAAACATGTCGCATTTTTAGAGCACTAAGAGGAAACTAAAGGAAGGCTATTCTGATCGAATAAACATGTTCTAGAAAATTCTAGAATGATCTGGAAATTTCTAAAATCTACGTTTAGTAAATGATGACTTAGCAAAGCGGGTATTCACAGCTAGTTTTAATATAAAGACTTAGAATACATATAATAATTATACTGACCTGATCTTGAGGCTCAATGGCGAAACGCTGTTCTCTAAACGCACTCACACAACTAAACGTTAACATAAGCACTATACACTGACTCACAACTACATCCAAAGCTACCGATATCCTTAGCAACAGAAACAATGCTTTGGCACTTTTATTTACACTGCACTTATTAAAGTTGCTCATAACGTCACTTTTAACTTCATTCATTCTATTTACTTCATTTGAATAAGCAACTTCATCTTTATTTGCAGTTCTAATCATTCGTTCGTTCTGTTTTTGATTTAAAGGAATTGTATGGTGTTCTAATTGAAGTCTTTCGTAGAATCCCATTTTGAAATTAGAATTGCTAGGTCAGCCATTCATGTCTGGTAGTCTTGCCAACATCTGAAACAAAGGAAACAATATACTTAGTAACTTAATACAGCCAGTAACTTTTCCGTGTGATGACGGATTAAATAAACACAGTGTCTCGACTCCGTCCCATTATAAGGGTGTCGCAAGAGCCGACAAAAGGAAACGACAATGCCAAAAAAAACACTGTGCAAATCTGTCTGTCAAACTGTTGAAGTCAAATAGATTATAGTTTTTATATAGAAAAAAAAAGTAATTTAAATTTATACAAACAACACTATCGGTCCGTCCCGGCTTCGCACGGATGCGATGTTACCCGCGGGTGACGGCTAGTCAAAAAAAGCCTAAGTTACCCCTTATATCATCAGCTACCTATCAGTGAAAATCCCGTCAAAATCGGTCCGGCCGTTCCAGAGATTAGCCGGAACAAACAGACAGACCGACATAAAATAAAAGTTATTTTGGTCTATGTACTGTGTATACATACTTACGCATTTAGTAAAAAGTGGTTATTTTATTATTAGAAACAGACACTCCAATTTCATTTATTTGCCTAAATGTTATATGATGAGTATCAAATGGAAAACTGACCTATGTTGCTATAAATACCAGAAAGATCACAACAATAATTGTACCTAGCCTACACAAGTTTAACAAAGGTCTAGTTGACCTTTGGCAAACGCAAAAAGGGTTTTCTGGGAAACGTAACCGTTTTGACGTCCTTTGTGAAACATTTATTTAGATTAAGTATCAAAAGTCAACTTGGAAACGGATTTGGAAGACATTGCGTCATCAACCATTTTATCAAAACAGACCGAGCGAAACGGAATCGATCTTACGGTTCTTTAGTTTATGAAATTCTCTTCATTATCTTTACATAAAATATTATGTAAAGTATGGTTTACGCTCACAGTTATAACAAACATGCGACGATTTTTTATTTTATTTGGGTACCCTTTTTTAATATATTTTATCGTGATACTATTTTAGTTTTTTGAAATATTCTTTCAAGTCTTTTATTTGACAGTACACTCAATAGACCAGGGCGGAAGCCTGAGAAAATAGTAAAATGCGAAAAACATAGTAGAGTATAACCCATTGAGCGATTTGAGTTCGGGGGGTCGGCCACGCACCCGGTGTTTATGAAATTGTCCTCCTCTTATGGCTGGTCTCCCGTCTGGCCAGCGTAACACGACACCCTCAGGGGGGCAGGAGTTTGACCGTGGAGATACAGTCAGGGCCCACGGGGCAGCAAGTCCGGGACGGTATACCCCGCGGACGTTTAGTGGGTATGCCTTCGTCTCCTCACAGTGGCGGAGGGGACTCCCACACACCCCCTGTTGGGCATCCCCAGGATATTACCCCAGGTAAAAAAAAAAGGGTGGCAGGAGTTGCTGACATTTTGTATTTTAAATTTAAGTTAGTAACTTATTCTTAATCGACAACAGCACATTTGCCCACGATAAACAACTTATTTTAACAAAAATAAACGCTTAAGACGGAATTTAATCTTTATACCCGAGATTAAGTCAAATAGCTGGCAACACCGTACCCCGTCTTACATTCTAGCACAATTATATTCAACGTCCAAGATAACGCTCACAAAAAAACCTATTCCGTGTATCTTGAATATTCATAGCTCTATTTTCTTATAATCCATGCAAATTGAGAAGTAGGGATTAGTTTATCGAGATTAACGCAATGTGGGATCGTTTAATTTGGTTGGTTTAAGTGTTCTAAGAATATTATAAGACGCGGGTTTATTTTCCACGTGGTGATTTAGAACACATAGTGTCATCACCCCATTCCATCCTGAGGGTGTCATAAGAGTCGACAAAAGGACTCAGCAGTGGGTCGGTTATGGGCTGAGTAGTGGGTTTATTTTATTAAAAAAAACTATCGACCCGCCCCTGCTTCGCACGGCATGATACATGCCTTCCTCTTGAATCACTCTATCTATTAAAAAAACCGCTTCCAAATCCGTTGCGTAGTTTTAAAGATTTAAGCATACACAGGGACGGACAGACGACAGCGACTTTATTTTATACTATGTAGTGATAATGATAGGCATTAATTTGAGCTAAATCTCGCTCGATGGACGATGAATATGGCTAAGATGGTACACGTTTGCCTAGAAGCTGTACCTACATTCTGGAGTCCGAAGAAATCGTTGGGGGGGGGGGTTATGGCCAGTATATCCCTTGAGGATATCCAACGGGAAAAGGATCTCTGGCGGCTACGTTGCTTGCCTTTCTACGACTACTACCTACTTAGCCCATAAATGCCCACTACTGGGTTGAGCCTCCTCCCATCACAAGGAGTGAAATTAGCCTACTGTACCACGCTGGCCAGATGGGTTGGTACAAAGTTTCTTATCAAATATTTTTGATGTATTTTTTTGTCATGATATTGTATACACATTGGATACATACACGACAAAATAGCCAATTAAACTGTTACCATCATAAAAATGCCATGTTTTGTCATTCAATGTACCATGCTCTTAAGGGTCGGTTCAAATCTGACGGAAAATGCGTCGCGTATTGTCGGTCGCGTAACGCCATGTATGATAAAACATTTAACTTTTCACACCTAACCGATGATGCGTTAGTGCGTCGAGCGTACAGCGTCTGTTCCGTTTCCGACAACGCATTGTCGGTCGATGTAAGAGAGGCAAATTTTGTATATTTTTTTTGTTATGTAACATTTCATAATCGTAAGGTGTTCATCAAAAGATTCTTCGGACCTACGGTAAAACTGAATATTTTTTGTTGGATACTCTCTTACTGTTGCATATAGACAATGAAATTGGTCACTTGATATTCTTTTAGTATTTACAGGATGCACCCAATGTCGACGTTTCCTTTTTCGATCTTGTTCAAAAGCCTCCCAAATAGCTATTATTTCGACTTCATTTTAAAATTACATATCACACAACACAACCTCTCTGTAGATGCTGAACGAAACTGACTAGACACGTAATGTGAAAGGTCTAATTTGACAGAATAGACGCGACCGATGATACGCTCGACGCATTTTCCGTCAGATGTGAACCGACCCTAACAGAACTTATTAGCAGCCCGAAAGACTTCGAAACTGCTCATAGAAACTACGGAGACCATTCAGAAAGATAATTCGCGTTAAATACGTACAAAGCACTTTTGTCTTCATCTTGGATCATACGGGAAAGTTTATAAGCTGATTTTGGTAGCGTAGAGACGGCTTTATAACACACTGCCAACCCGCCTCGGCTTCGCACGGGTGCAATGGTGAACATTTAAATTTATCAGTGTTTCTCTACAATATTTAAATAAATAAATAAATATTCTTGGACATTTCACACAACGCCATCTCGTCCCAAGCTAAGCAACTTAATGCTTGTGTTATGGTAACGAGATGGATGATAAACTACTTATATAATTTTTTTTTGTAAATTCATACATATTATACGAGTAGATAGAAATGACACCCAGACTCCGAGCCAGTGCCTCTGGTTTAGACAAAGACACTTGCCCGACCCCGGAATCGAACCCGGGACCCGTTGATCCAAAGCATGTATTACGCTTAAGAACCTTCCTTCCTCTTGACGACACGGTTGGCGCAGTGGTTGAGCGATCGACTGCTGCGCAGCATGTCGCGGGTTCCATCCCCGCACGGAAGAAATATTTGTACGACCTACTAGTATTTGTTCCGGGTTTGGGTGTTTTCTATCTATAATATGTATGTATTTACAAAAAAAAACAATATATAAGTAGTTTATCATCCATCTCGTTACCATAACACAAGCATTAAGTTGCTTAGCTTGGGACGAGATGGCGTTGTGTGAAATGTCCAAGGATATTTATTTATTTTTCTTGATTACTCTATCCTATAAAAACTGCTTCAAAATCCGTTGCGTATTTTTAAGGATTTAACCATACCTAGGGACGGACAGACGACAGAGACTTTGTTTTATACTATGCAATGATAATTTGGAGATGTAGATTATAGCACAATATAACTAACTCACACCGTCTTGAGGGTGTCGTAAAAGGTCACTATAGAAATGCAAATTATTCCGTGTAGTAGCGTATTTAGAATACATAATGTCACCACCCCATTCCAACCAGAGGGTGTCGTAAGAGCCGATGAAGGAAAACGACAAGGCCGTAAACCTGCAAGAGAAGGAAAACTTGATACGAAACCCTGTGCCAACCCGTCTGGCCAGCGTGGCACAGTAGGCGAATTACCCTCCTTGTGATGGGAGGAGGCCCGACTCAGCAGTGGGTCGTTTATGGGCTGAGTAGTAGTAGTTATTATATAGTAGCTGTGACGCGAGAAATCGTCCGCGTCGTATTAAACAAAAAATAGTATATTTCATTACAAGTACGGAAAGGCTGTCATTTCAAACAGTTCTGACAAATGTCTACCCGAGCCGAGGCGCAGTCGAAGGCGAGGGTTGACAGTCGGAACAAGTTGCAATGACGGTTCCGCACGTGTACTGAACGACTATTTTTAATACAATTGCGAAAGAAATAAGCAATTTAATAAAATAATAAAAACTCAATAAACTCAACTAACTAATCATTAACGACTTATAAACAAAAAGGGCGCCAACCGTGGAATATAAGCAGAGATTTATTTTTTCGTCACCCATTCTAGTAGGCAAAAGCAACATTATATTGAAAATATTGTTTAGTTTGCAGATTTTTATCGTAAGCTCTGCGAACTAAACAATATTTTTTTTATTTACTTATAAAAATTTTGAATAACCGGCTAAGATTAAGAAAGAATAGAATAGAACTCAGTAACTTTGGGAACCTGTAAAGCATCAGCTTCAGCTATCTGCCAGTGATTTCATCCAGCCATTTCAGAGGTTAGACGAAACAAACAGACAAATTAAAAAAAATAAAAGATGTTTTGGTATCGTCATCGTTTCAGCCCATAAATGACCCACTACTGTGTCGGACCTACTCCAATTTCATGGAGGGAAATTAGCCTATTGTGCCACGCCGGCAAGACGGGTTAGCACAGGGTTTGTGTCAAGTTTTCCTTCTCTTGGAGCTAGGTGAATTGCTTTTCTTCTTTTAGTCGCCTCTTACGACACCCTAAAGATGGTATGGGTTGGTGACATTGTGTATTCTAAATCCGCCACCACACGTACCAGT
The DNA here is from genome assembly GCA_905475355.2 of Clostera curtula. Classification (NCBI taxonomy): domain Eukaryota; kingdom Metazoa; phylum Arthropoda; class Insecta; order Lepidoptera; family Notodontidae; genus Clostera; species Clostera curtula. The sequence continues at coordinate 5,708,631 of FR997822.1, forward strand.
TCTGGTGTAAGTACATCCAAATGCACTTAGTAAATAGCGGTTAGTTTACAAACAGACACTCCAATTTTATTTAATTGCTTAAATTGTTTTTTATTTCTTATCTAAAACAAAAGTTTATCGTTGAAATTAAACACTTTTAACGAATTTATCGCGTGTATACCTATTACATTATTTAATTCCCGACGTTTCGAATGCTTTGCAGCAGTCGTGGTCGCGGGAGAGACTAGATGACAGTTGTCTTCAAAAATACAAAGAAACAGTTAAAATCTACCGCCTATAATTTTGTTTTATTGATAACGTTCCATGTGCACGCAAAAATCGCTCACGGTGTCCAGAGGTCTTGCAGATGAGTATTTTGCTTGAGATTTGATCAATTTAATGACTGGATCCCAGGCAGGTGGTACTTGCCAACCATCCTCTCTATTGAAATTTGGATGTTTTTTAATCTCAATAGCCTCGCGGATCATTCTTGGAATGTAATAATTTTCCTTGGCAAGGATTTGAGGTCTGTCAAAGTGAATGTAGTGGTTGGTCTTGTTGAATGTGTGCTCACAAACTGCAGACTTGGTCGAGCGCATTGAGTTAAATGTATGGTCGAGCGTCTGTTTTTCATGTCAAAATTTTATCGTTTCTTTCTTTCATTATTTAAATCTGTCACCTTAAACCTCTTAATCAGTTTAATTAAGTCCTTTGCTTCAATGAGATGATGTTAGCTTGTAATCCGCCTAACGTAATTAACTCCTATTCAAGTTTCATACGAAGTTTTGGCAGGTTTCGTCTTTACTTGTCTACTATAAAGCCTATAAAAGACCCACTGTTGAGTTGGACCTCCTCCAATTACATGGAGGGTAATTAGCCTACTGTACCACGCTAGCCAGACTGGTTGGCACAGGGTTTGTGTCAAGTTTTCCTTCTCTTAGTACGAGGTGATGTGCGTCTTACGTTCTATTAGTCGCCTTTTACGACAATTGCCGTCTTAGAAATCTTGGTTGATCACTTACTTCAGGTTTTCTGCCAAACTGCTGATAAACTTATTTGAGATCAAGATTTTATTAACTATTTTCGATTGTAAAGCCTTGGGTCCTAGGATCATAATGTAACATTGAATGACGTGACTATTTGACCACTATATGACGGCACCGCAATCATAGGAAACGAAAGCTTTAATCGTTCACGAAACCATCGGACACCGACAAGACAGCCGTCATTCAAATGATGACAATTTTTCCTTGTCTCAAGTTACTATTCGTTCGCAAAATAATGAACGTGTAAATATATAAAACTCGTCCCCAAAGAGTTGTGTTGCCCACGAAGATTTCTGACCAAAAACAGAAAATATGATAAAAAGAGTGTCCATGAAGTTTCTTGCCTGTTCTTCTCTATAAGATCTACTATTTGGAACAAGCAACTAGATTCCTAACTTTACTTTTGACCTTTCAAAAACACTGTAAATAGGTTCAATTGTAATAAGTGATTTGAGTTTGAGTTTGACAATTTATGTAATGTCTTTCGTTCAAATTTATTTTAGTTGGTGGCGCGGGCGTGGCAACTCACACAGAGTACAGCTAGTTTAAAATATAATATTCATTTATAATGTTAAATTCATTCCAGAAACTTTTAGTGTGGGTTACCGCTATATCCTTATCTGCCTTCCTTCCGAGTGTGAAATTGCTGCAGTTGAAATTGCCGTCTTTTGCAGTACCCAAGAATGATTTATTCATAACATTCCCTCGTATATACTGTGGCTTTTGACATGTTTATTCTGTACTGCTTTTACTGGAACTTTTCCATCGAATACTTAAATGTTTAACGTTATTTAGAACTTTTTTTGTGGGAAATCTTAATGGAGTTTAGGAGACTAGCTCGGTTATTTGGGGCCCCAAGGTGAACAGTAACCTTCTAGGCAAACGTGTAACATCTAAGGCCTCATCTTCGCCTTTCATCAAGCGAGATTGATGTCAAACGTAAGCCTATTTCTTTTATAAGAAATTTCAACTATTTTCTATTGAAATTCGTAATCTGCTAACTCCTAGTTCCATGTGGTGAAGGATTTAGAATACAAAGTGTCACCGCCTCATTCTATACTGAGGGTGTCGTAAGAGCCGAGAAAAGGCTATTTTAGGCACTATTTTTTTATGTTCTATATTTATGTTACTAGTCAAATAGGACCGCAATGGAAAAAAAATGACAAGCCCTCTGAGTTTCTTGCCAGTTCTTCTCAGCAGTGGTCGCGTTCCGAACTGGTGGTAGACGGTCGAATTTTTTTTTATTGTATAATATGACAATGTGTTGACCATTTGTAAGTGTCCATCGTGACCCACACAAAATAAATGATTTGAGTTTGAATTTGAATAAAGGAAACGACAAGGCGGAAACCTAGCCATGAGAGAAGGAAATCTTGAAACGAAACCCTGCGACAAAAATTCAAGCATACATAGGGATGGACAGACGAGAACGACTTTGTTTTATACTATGTAATAATCTATACTTATATATGTATAAAGCTGCAGAGTTTGTTTGTTTGTATGAACGCGCTAATCTCAGGAACTACAGGTCCGATTTCATTCAATCTTTCGGTGTTGGATAGTCCATTTATTGAGGAAGGTTATAGGCTATATTTTATTTTCAAAAGAATTAGGGATCCGTATGAAAATTGCGATTATGTAACCCAAGGTGTAAAATCGAAAACCTATTTATGCGTGCGCTGCAAAAACTATTGACAATAGAACATAAGTTTGTAGGTGTTATTAAGATCTACAAAAAAGTCAGAGCGAGAGCACATATCTAACTATCACAGTTTAGCCACAATAACCGCTTTTATGTTCTTAAAAATAAATTACATCGTCTGAATAAAGAAACTACGTTAAATGTGTAGCGTAATATTAATCCTTATCAATCTCTTAGTAACATAGGCTACACGCGAAGCGGAGATAAGCACGGATTCGAAGCCCACGCGGGCGAAGCCGCGTGCAAAAGCTAGTAATAAATAATGATGATGATAAGTAAAATATGCACTAAATGTTAAGTACACACCCAGGCTAAAATGTACAAACACATATAAATAAGTACAACGGGAATTGCTAGTTAATTCCAAACTATTTGAGAACAAGCTACCGCCGTCCAAACGGTCCCGTTTATGTATTAATTTCCTCTGAGACTTGCCAAGCTTGTTCTAGACTTAATAACTGTATCAGACCAGTCTAATTAAATAGTGAATGGCAATAGACATTGGAGAAGTCCATTTTAAGCAATTTTTCATAGCCCCTGTACGCACTAGCGGCTGGCCGGCTTGGTACGGTGTTTCGTTTAAAAAAATACTTATTTTTTTTATTATTTACTAGCGACCCGCCCCGGCTTCGCACGGCTACAATGGTGAACATCTAGAATATTATGCATGTATTATACATTTATAAACATTCCTCTTCAATCATTCAATCTAATAAAAAACCGCTTCGAAATCCGTTAAGTAGTTTTAAAGATTTAAGCATACATAGGGACGGACAGACGACAGCGACTTTTTTTGTTTGGCGGGAAAAAATGCCTGACCGCACATCCCGCGTCCGGGGAGGCTACGGGTAGTGTGGGGCCAACCCGCCGTGCGCCGACACCCGCCCTCACGGCGGACCACGGGTACCGCGTTCGTAAGCACCGCAGTACCCAACCAACCCAAAGGTGGTGGTGGTATAAAGTAGTGGTACTGCCCCATTAAGATCAGTATGAGCGGTTCTAGTCCGTTTTACTTCTCCTAGATTTGTCGACGGTTACCCCCTAATATTGAATCTGTCGGCTCTTCTCTGTAGATCAGCCTACGGAACCTGTGGTAAATTAAATGATAGTAATTGTTAAATGGGGAATAACTTGAATTTCATTTTGAATCTTAAGGCTACAGAAATGAAACTATGTAATTTAGTGTATATAAAAGGAATTATTTAAATTTATGTTCTGAATTATAATGAAGGAAATATTTTATGGCTATACATTTCCAAAATTAAGTTCTCAAAAACGGTGTCGGTGTATAAAATTATCATTACAAGATTACACAGAGCTTAAAAGATGTAGACTCGACTAGAGGCACCTTATTACGGAACATGGCAACTGATAGTATACTATTGACTTACGACAAAAAAATCGGTGCAGCGGTAATAATAATTTGTACAATTTATAGCTACCACTGCACCTGACTGCTAAGTCTGCACTTTGTACTTTGTAGAGCTAAAAATCATAGCTGTACCGTGTATTTACACATACAAAATGGATGTACGTAGCAAAATTACATCCTTTTGAATAAATATAAAGTTTTAAGCTATTGTATAGCTTTTATCGCGGGTCTGAGCGCGGCGACCGAATCGAGACATTTTTAAGCTATTGTATAGCTTATATAATATGAGACCGCGAATCGGCAAGACTAGTGTGGGACGGCCTTCTGCTAGATGGAGCGACGATCTGCGAAAGGTTGCGGGCAGCAGCTGGATGCGTCAAGCTGAAGACAGGGCGCTATGGCGCTCTTTAGGGGAGGCCTATGTCCAGCAGTGGACTAATGTGGGCTGATGATGATGATAGCTTTTATAGCGGGCTCTGAGCGCGGCGACCGAATCAAGAAATTCCGTAACGAAAATAAAACTTAACACCCCCCACTCCACCTACACACTCTGGGGAGGAGTTTGGCGCCAGTGCCATCTATCTACATTAAATACAACTCGATATTAAACATACCGCCCACCAAGAACATAATATAAAATGAATGTCCTTCACTTTAAATAAAAAATACGGCATAAATTATAAATAAATAAATAATTATAATTGCATATAAGTTGATGAAAAATGATATGCAATAGCTTTACCGCGGCAGTCCCCGATTGCCACAATTAGTTTTTTTCTTTGTTTGACGCAAGATTGTATAACCATTCGCCGATTCCAAATTTTTCAAATACCGTTCTTAACTATTATCAAGTCTATGGTAAAAGATCCCTCAAGGATATTACAATATAAATGAATACTTGGATATACTTGAATATAGAATATATAATAGACTGCCTCGTTGGTCTAGTGGTTAGATGTGCCGCCTTTGGATCAACGGGTCCCGGGTTCGATTCCGGGGTCGGGCCAGTGTCTTTGTCTAAACCAGAGGCACTGGCTCGGAGTCTGGGTGTCATTTCTATCTATAATATGTATGTATTTACAAAAAAAAATGTATATAAGTAGTTTATCATCCATCTCGTTACCATAACACAAGCATTAAGTTGCTTAACTTGGGACGAGATGGCGTTGTGTGAAATGTCCAAGGATATTTATTTATTTATAATGTAGACATTAATTTCTAAAAACAAATTCTCTCATTATGAGTTTTTTTTAAACAAGACATAATTTGAATAAAGAATTAGAGAGTTTCAACCCCTTTCTACTTCGTAGAGTAGCTTTCCGCACCAGTGTGGTAGATTAAGTATGAACGAGAATGGACAGAAGGGTTGTAGATAAGCAGATGATTTGTGTGAACATTATAATGTGGTTGAAAAGTATGAATGTTTATATGACTCCAAAAGGAATGCATGATGATGTTAGTTTTAAACATGACTTTTATGGGTTTTCCGAAAAACCGAATTGAATAAAATTCATTTTGTGTTTTAAATATCTAGACAAATATATAAAATTGGAATGTCTGATTGTAATAATAAAATAACCACTTTTTACTAAATGCGAAAGTATGCATACACAGTACATAGACCAAAATATTTTTTATTTTATTTTTGTCTGGCTGTCTGTGTGTTTGTTTCGGCTAATCACTGGAACTGCTAGACTGATTTTGACGGGACTTTCAATGATAGGTAGCTGATGATATAAGGAGTAACTTTTTGACTAGATTCGGATTCGGGCGTCACCCGCGGGTAACACCGCACCCGTGCGAAGCCGGGACGGGCCGCTAGTTATTAATATAAATATAGGGTATTTGACACGTTTATAAAACGAATACAGTCCAGTATCATAAATCAGATATTAAATTACTTTTAGCAAACTCTCAATGTACTATCAGTACACAAAAAAAAAAACAAGAACCTTAAAAAAGAATAATTTGGTAAAATGTAGCTTCATTTCTCACGAGAAATAAGATGAAAAGATTAAAAGAAACATAAGGGTACACTAAGAGTATCTGTCAACGATAGATCAAATGTATTTAAAGACACTGAAACGTAAAGGGCACTTCACACACACACATATATTATGAAATGAAATAAATATCTTACTTGACATGAACTACTATAATGTTCATGACGAGGTGACCGATTTAGAATACATAGTGTCACCACCCCATTCCGTCCCGAGGTTGTCGTAAGAGCCGACAAAAGTAAGCTTCAGGTCAAGGATTGGTTGTCATCAGCAAGAGCAAGGAAGTCGGCGAGAGAGAGAAAACTTGATACAAACCCCATGTTCTTTGCACAATAAATAATCTCTCTCTCTCTCTATCTCTCTCTCAATGCCAACTCGACTGGCCAGCGTGGCAGAGTCGGCTAATTCCAATTACATGGAGGATCCATGTAACTGGAAAAGACTCACTGATGGGTCATGTACCCAGTGGCGGATTTACAGATTTGCCGCCCGTAGGCTTATTATGCCGCCTCTACAGTTCTTGAGTTCTTGGGACTACCTTTTTTTAGACGCGCTTTGATGTTTTGACTTTTGACGACCCTTTTTTTAGACGTGCACTCTTTTTGACTACCACTTTTTTAGACGTCCAATCTTTTTGACTACCACTTTTTTAGACGTCCACTCTTTTTGACCTGCTCGAGAGAGGCAAAGGATCGATGCTCTGGAGATGTGGTGCTGGAGACGCATGATGAGGATACCCTGGACCGCAAAACGCACCAATAAATCGATACTCTCTTACCTAAAAATCAATACCCGCCTGTCTACAGTATGCCATCAACGAATTCTCTCGTATTTCGGTCACATAGTGCGAAGAGGAGACGAAAGTCTGGAAAAACTGATCGTAATCGGGAACACTGATGGCAAACGAGCTCGAGGTCGATCCCCAACAAGGTGGACCGATCAAATGAAAGACACGCACTCCTCAAAGCTTTGTTGTATTGCAAGGGAAGCCATGGACAGGACTCGATGGAGGCACATCATCTACTCCAAATGTAACCCATCCACTGATGACCACGATCCTCAATCATGAGGGACCGACTAGAGAGAGAGAGATGTACCTATAGGTTGAGTAGAACATAGCTGCCAATTTAAGTACCAACTAATTGGAACACCACAAATAAATGATATATTCAATACAAAATTAATGAACGGTGTATTAATCTCGTGAACAAATTAAAATTTAGCGTCGAATTACAACGCGGACCGCAAACCACGACGCTGATAACGTTTCATGTGGTGCGGCATTATGAAAAGATTATTAAGGGTATACACGAAAACATTTATTTTATTATTTACTAGCGACCCGCACCGGCTTCGCACGGGTGCAATTATGAACCTCAATCATCAGTGTTTCTCTACTATATTATTGATGTATTATACTCGTACATAATAAACCTTCCTCTTCAATCACTCTATCTGATAAAACAAACCGCTTCAAAATCTATTGCGTAGTTTTAAAAATTTAAGCATACATAGGGACGGACAGACGACAGCGACTTTGTTTTATAATATGTAGTGATAGTGAAGTGATAGTGATAGGGATTTATTGATAAAACAACAAAACAGGTAACAACTAGCAACTTAACAATTTATTCTAAGAGACAGGATCTAATCTAGGTTTAGGAACCCTTAAATTGTTGACACATTAGGTCATATGGTTAGGTAGATATAATAAAAAAAAGCTACTATTGTTTTAATTTATAAAATTTTATGTAAGAATTTGGGTTGCAGCTAAACAAGGTTGGTTAACTAATCTTAACTTAACTGCACCATTCGAACTTTTCATAAAAATAATTTTGATTAGGCGAGAAGATATCTAAATTTGGATCACTACAACATAGTTCATTAAGAGGCGACACATTCTTGCCATTCTATTTGACATTTTTGATAAACTACTTTACTACTAAAAGATTAAATAATACTTACATTAAGTTGGAATTAGTTAGCCTACTTTGCCACGCTGGTCAGATGGGTTGGCACTGGGTTTCTTATCAATTTTCCTTCTCTTGCACCTAGGTTATTAATAATAAATAAATAATAAATAAATAATAAATAAATATCCTTGGACATTTCACACAACGCCATCTCGTCCCAAGCTAAGCAACTTAATGCTTGTGTTATGGTAACGAGATGGATGATAAACTACTTATATATATATTTTTTTTTTTTGTAAATACATACATATTATAGATAGAAATGACACCCAGACTCCAAGCAAGTGCCTCTGGTTTAGACAAAGACACTTGGCCGACCCCGGAATCGAACCCGGGACCCGTTGATCCAAAGGCGGCACTTCTAACCACTAGACCTTATCATTTCCTTTTGTCGGCTCTTTCATCACCTCCAGAAAGTAACAGGGTGGTGACATTATGTATTCTAAATTGGTCACCACACATACTCGGTTCTGTTCGGTTCCCTCTAATTGTTCTGTTTATATATAGTTAGCCACATCCTGTTAAACTGGTCGCTCGAATAAGCATGATAAGAAAGATGAATAAGCACACTACAGTACATTTTACACTCACACATGCATAAAAATGCAATGTTCATGGTGGAAAATTTTTAAAAACTTACTGTAAAAGACAGGTTTGGCCTTATAGATAATGTATATACGAGTACTTCTTTCCACATCTTTGCCATTTCTCGGATATTATAAAATGTGAAATGTTTCCTTCGACCGCTAACCTATCAAGTAGTGCCTTAAATATAATTAGTACCCTCTCCTTTATATTTATCTGGGAATACTCTCGCAATAATTGGCCCCCAAGTTTCTATTATTAGTATTGAAGAAACCCTAATGAAAGTAATGGAAGCCACATAAAATCATTATTGAAAAACGTCGTGGAAGTAAAATATTTGTTTAATAAACATATGTCCGACAGATGTCAGATTGTCCGTGTGACGACGTATTTGGAATACACAGTATCACCACCCCATTCCGGCCTGAGGGTGTCATAAGAGCCGACAAAAAGAAATGACAATACCAAAGACCTAGCCGCAATAGAAGGAAAACTTGAAACGAAACTTCTGCCAACCAAACCAGCTTGGCACACTAGGCTAATTACCCTCCATGTAATTGGAGGAGGCCCGACTCAGTAGTGGGCCATGTATGGGCCGAGTTTTATGTAGGGTAAAGAGACGGATGGATAATGATGATAGTAGTGTATGGAGACTACCACCTACCGTGGGATAAGGGTCAAAATATGATTTAGTAGTTTTAAAATTGACGATTTATATGAGGTTGAGATAAAACCTACATGAATAAAGTTTATTTTGAATTGTACACAATCATTTTGCCCTGTCTCTCGGAAGAATAAATTGTCAATTTCCATTTTAAAAAATACTATCGGCCCGCCCCGCTTCGCACGGGTGGATATTTTTTTACTTGCAATTAAAAATAGCCTATATTTAAGAATGTTGTATTCAAATGGTGAAATTATTTTTAAAATCTGTCCAGTACTTTTTGAGCCAATTCTTTACAAACATACTTAAAAATCTTTTCTCTTTATAATATTAGAATAGATTATAGTATAGTATAGACAAGGCATCGTAATTTCTACTTCTTTTTTCTTGATTCACCGACGCTTCATAGAGTTTCATTGACATCAGAGCTCCTCAAAAAGGTTAGTTTAATTTTCTCCGAATTTGAAACCTAAATGAATTCCTAAATCAGTTTAATTAAATATGCCCGTTTACACAAAGTATGAATAGAGCTCGTTTTTATGTTAATTAAAATATTATACTTTTTTTTTAAATTGCGACATTCGTTTCACAAACGCGTCTTTCAAATTGCCGATGTGCTCTTTGGCCAATGATGTTAGAAGTTGATGTCTTTGGCTAACAAAATTCATTGAATGAAAGAAAAATAAACAACATTGCCCTAATTACTAATTGGGCTCGAAATAATTATGTTTGTAATAAATTCACGTATTAATTATAAATAAATAATAATAATAAATATCCTTGGACATTTCACACAACGCCATCTCCTCCCAAGCTAAGCAACTTAATGCTTGTGTTATGGTAACGAGATGGATGATAAACTACTTATATACATTTTTTTTTTGTAAATACATACATATTATAGATAGAAATGACACCCAGACTCCGAGCCAGTGCCTTTGGTTTAGACAAAGACACTTGCCCGGCCCCGGAATCGAACCCGGGACCCGTTGATCCAAAGGCGGCACATCACCACTAGACCAACGAGGCAGTCCATTCAAATCCCCACTCAATCCTCAGGGTGTCGTAAGAGCCGATAAATGAAATGCCACGGCCGATAATGAAATGCCTCCATGTAACTGGATGCCCGGTAATTCTGAACTCAATATATATAAGTGATAGAACACACCGAGTTTCTTCCGCCAGGTCTTTTCGGTTGGTGCCGCGTTCCGACCTGGTAGTAGTCACTATCACTACATAGTATAAAACAAAGTCGCATTCTTCTGTCCGTCCCTATGTATGCATAAATCTTTAAAACTACGCAACGGATTTTGAAGCGGTTTTTTTTAATAGATAGAGTGATTCAAGGGGAAGGTTTATATGTATAACCCACCCCCGCTTTGCACGGGCGAAGCCGGGGCGGGCCACTAGTATTATATAAATGATGTATCTAAAGACGATTGTGAACGCCATATTTGGTCTATACAATAAAGCATTTTCGTATTCTATTCACGAACCATGTAGAAAACAGAAAGATCGTTATTACTTGTGACGATATATATCTTTTTGTTTTAATTACAGTTTTTTTTTTAATATGTAGCTCTTGCCCTAGTTATATATACTGTATTGTGAGGGCAGTGTACAAACATGAACTTCACGAACACAAATCAGAGCAAGTGCATCTGGTTTACACAAAGACACTTGCCCGACCCCGGATTCAAACCGGCAACCCGTGATTCAAAGGCGGTACATCCAAACTCTAGGCCAACAAGGCAGTAAGCCCACGATTACATATTGACAGGCTAGAAATTACATCGTATCAGGCGTTTCAATACAAGACAGCAAGTACCGTTTCGGTGGTAGCTATCGATAATATGATATGATATAAGACTTGATGCATCATCGGCCATTTTGCCGAGGGTAAAAAAGCCCGACATACAAAAGCAACTACAGATTTTCTGGCCGGCTTCTGTGTAGTGCAGCATTCCGAACCGATGGACTACCTGAGACTACTGAGTATGAATGTGGGTGGACGTAAGCGATGTGGGAGATCAAAAGAGGAGAATGAGGAATTGTATATGAAACTAGCTGTCCCGGCAAACGTTGTTTTGCCAAATAATTAACCATCCCCCGCGCAACCCCCTTCCCCGCGCAACCCCCACCCCGCGCAACCCCCGCGCAACCCTCTAGGTCTTATGGTTCCAGAGATATCGTGATGACTCAATCTATCTATACAACATCTCCTATCGCAAACGTTGTTTTGCCATGTAATGAAATAGGGATGGATCGTAGATGGGTGAAAATTTAGGGTTGTTTGTATTTTTGTATGCTGAATCTTAAAAAAATAAAAGCAAAAAAAATTCTCTAAAAAATAAACAATTTTTTTTTTAATTTAATTTTAAACAATTATTTATCATCATCATCATCATTTCAGCCGAAAGACGTCCACTGCTGAACATAGGCATCCCCCAAGGATTTCCACAAAGGCCGGTCTTAGGACACCCGCATCCATCGTTTTCCGGTGACCTTAACCAGGTCATCGGTCCACCGTGTGGGAGCCCTACCAGCACTGCACTTTCCGGAACGCCATCGGACGTTGGTCCTGCGCGCTATGTGCCCTGCCCACTGCCACTTAAGTTTGGCAATCCTGTGGACTATGTCGGTGACCCTGGTTTGCCTGCGCCTTTATTTATGAAGCTCTATTATTATAAAAATAAATTGTTTATTTTCAAGCAACAATCGTGAACCATTTCCGTGCGTGGTCCAAGTGAGAAGGTTAAATATTTAATTACTCTTTTGAAAGTTTAATCGTTGAGCATATTGGCTAGCTGTGCATCCTGGCGGATTTACAATATATATTATTTTGTTTGTTTTTTTATGTTTTTTTAATAACATTTACAAACATGAAATTCACGAACACAAATGACACCTAGACTCGGAGCAAGTGCCTCTGGTTTTCACAAAGACACTTGCCTGGCCCCGGAATCGAACCCGGGACCCCCTGATCCAAAGGTGGCACATCCAACCCCTAGGCCAACGAGGCAGTAAAAGAGTATAAGTAAAATATATCTAGCCGCAGGATAAGGAGATCTTGCAACAAAACCCTGTCTGGCCAACGAGAAACAGTAGGCTAATTTCCCTCCAGGTAATTGGAGGAGGCCCGACTCAGCAATGGGTATCCAAGTGGTGAAATTGTCAGGAAGAAACTGTTTTACATGTGGAAAGAAGATTATCTATCTTGTCTTGTCTATTTAAATAAATAAAAATGAATTGCTGTTCGTTAGTCTCGCTAAAACTCGAGAACGGCTGGACCGATTTGCCTAATTTTGGTCTTGATATATTCGTAAAAGAAAATATGAAAAAATATCAATCAGGTTTTTTATTTACTGATTCTGAGGCGGTACGAAGTTTGCCGGGTCAGCTAGTCTTAAAATAAATGGAAATAGTTTTACAAAACTAATCTCCCAGGAACCGCTCCGCATTAGTTTTACATGTTAGACCATACGACACGATACTGGTCGCATTCCTTAGCGCCAGGTGCAATATACCTCCACTTAAGAGTTACGTTTCATTCAATCGCATCCTGTGGGAATCGGATAATTTAATTTAGCTTATCTACTTGTCCGAGATTTCGGAATCTGTTTGAAATTAATAACCTAGTAGGTAGATTTCCGTGTGGTGACGGCTTTAGTGTACATAGTGTCACCATCCCATTCCACCCTGAGGGTGTCGTAAGAGCTGACGAAAGGAAATGATAAGGAATAACCTAGCGGGGGTGGGGGTCAACAAAAGACAAAAGTACTCTTTGTTACATCAGATATCTGCCAGTGAAAGTCCTGTCAAATTTGATCCAGCCATTTCAAAGACTAGCCGAAACAAACAGACAGAAAGCAAATGCACTTGGTAAAAAACGGTTATTTTAATAACAAACACACTCTACAATTTTATTTCTTTGTATAGATCAACAATATAAAACAGCTTAAGGTGTAAGTTCGATGCGTTAAACAAAAATAAATTAGTGTTATTTATTTTAAACATTGAACATGTACCAACTCCATCAAATTACATTTAGTTCTACAACTTTATCAGAGTCATCTTGGTCGCTACCATTCACAGTATGTGACGAGTTTTAAGAAGGTCTGATTACAAGATATGGCTAGTGATGTTCTCAGTAATTCGGTGACCGTCATTCCCAAGCAGTAATCGAGTCATGGTATTCCGATTTTATCGATACGAACTATGTGTATGTTTTAATTTCTCGGAATTAATGACTATGTTTAGGGTTCCGTAGGAGATTTGAATTTTCTTAAAGGATAATAAGGATAACAAGTATGCTGCGCAGCAGTTGATCGCTCAACCACTGCGTCAACACGGTTGGCGTAGTAGTTGAGCAATCGACTGCTGCGCAGCATGTCGCGGGTTCGATTCCCGCACGGAAGAAATATTTGTACGACCTACAAGTATTTGTTCCGGGTCTGGGTGTTTTCTATCTATAATATGTACGTATTTACAAAAAAAAATGTATATAAGTAGTTTACCATCCATCTCGTTACCATAACACAAGCATTAAGTTGCTTAGCTTGGGACGAGATGGCGTTGTGTGAAATGTCCAAGGATATTTATTTATTTATTTATTTCTACGATTCTGAAAGATGTTAAGAAACATGGCCCACTTATGAATCGGGTGTCCTCCCATTACATGGAGGGTCATTTGTCTACTGTGCCAGGCCCCATCAGGGTCGCGGAGCATGCTACCAACCGGGGAGTGAAAGCCATGACGCTGTTTCAGGCAGTCGAGGGACACCGTTGGTTTTAGTGGGTAGGTTAGGGCGCAACTACCATCTTTCCGCGTCTTGAAGTCCCACTTAACCCGGCTGGCGTGTAGCGGTAAGGTTTCCGTGAGGATTTCCAACGTAAAAAATATGGCTTTCAAGTTTTCCTTCTCTTGCGGCAGGTTAATACGCTTTGTAATTTCATTTTGTCGGCTCTTACGACACCCTCAGGATGGAATGTGGTGGTGACACTACGTATTCTAAATCCCCTAGCCGCAAGAGACGGAAAACTTGATACAAACCCTATGCCAACCTGTCTTGCCAGCGTGACACAGTAGCCCAAATTCCCTCCATGAATTTGGAGGGGGACCGACTCAGTAGTGGGTCATTCATGGCCTGATACGACACATAAGGGTCAGCACCGACCTATGGAGTGGCGGCGAAGAGACTAATTCAGTAACAATTTAAATTCAACCTAAAACGCTTCAGGATACAACTGTATTTGGTACAACGAAATACAATGTCGGCGAGCGACATGAAGCGCGGCGAGCGTATTCTAAATACAGCTAAGTACCTACAGTCATATTCTAAAGCCTTTTAGGTTGAATTTAAATTGTTACTGAATTAGTCTCTTACCGTCACTCCGTAAGTCGGCGCTGAACCTAAATTACCGAACAACGGAACCATAGCGATTGAGCGCTCGTTCTTAACCGTTTTCTTATAATGTGATAAAATTATTCCTATTACCGTTGATACCTAACTAATAATCATAATTGTAAAACACTCGAAGATAACGCATTTTAATTAAAATTGTCAGCTTCTTTTTTGGTTTGAAAAGGTAAACACCGTTTGAGATTTATAAGTCCGTTATTTCAACGCAAAATCATGCGAATAAAAAAATAACACGTTTGTTGGTATGCGGAGGCGTGATATTTGAAAACTAATACTATCTATCTATCGGCCACAGAAGTCCACTGCTGAACATAGGCCTCTCCCCCATAGATTTCCACAACGCACGATCTCGTGCAGAACGCATCCACCGACTCCCAGCGACCTTTACACCGTCCTCCGTCCACCTAGTTGGGGGTCTTCCCACGCTTCTCCGTCCCATACGTGGACGTCACTCCAAGACTTATATGCCCCAACGGCCGTCCGTTCTTCGGGCCACGTGGCCTGCCCATTGCCACTTCAACTGTGCAATCCTTCTAGCTATGTCGGTCACTTGAGTTCTTTTGCGGATTTCCTCATTTTTGATTCTATCACGAGAGCATAGCTCTTTCCATCGCACGTTGAGTGACTCTGAGCCGCCTAATAAGCCCCATTGTGAACGCCCACGTCTCGGATCCGTATGTCATCGCTGGCAACACTACACTCACTGTTCGAAGACTTTTGTCTTTAGTCTTCTTGAAAACTAATACTACAGCCCATTAATGACTGCTGAATAGCGCTTCCTTCCATCACAAAAAAATAATAATGAGATCCTATATTAAAAACATACAACCAAATTGAGAATATTCTCCTGTTTGTAGTCCGACTAAAATAAATATACTGTTTAGCTCGTAAAAGACCCACTGCCGAGTCGACCTCCCTTAATTACAAGAGGGGAATTAGCCTAATATGGCCAGACGGGTTACTTTTGTTTTAAGGTTTTCTTCTATTGCGGGTAGGTTTTCATGCGATACAATTTCCGTTACACGGCTCTTACAACACTTTCAGGATGGAACGGGGTGGTGACATTCATTATTCTTAATCTGCCACCACACGGATAGACATAAATGTGTATTAAAAACTAGCTGTTTTCCTGCATGATATTCGTTTACCGACTGCAGCGCCATCTGTCGGGCTGATTTGTGAATCTAAACCATCCTCGGTGCCATCCAAACGCTTACAAAAATCATTCAAATCGGTTCAGCCGTTCTTCACTATCACTACTCACTACATAGTATAAAACAAAGTCGCTGTCGTCTGTCCGTCCCTATGTATGCTTAAATCTTTAAAACTACGCAACGGATTTTGAAGCGGTTTTTTGTAATAGATAGAGTGATTCAAGAGGAAGGTTTTTACGTATAATACATGCATAATTGTAACCGTGCGAAGCCGGGCCGGGTCGCTAGTGAGTTATAAAATTACAACGAAAAGTGGCATTGATTTTTATCTAAATACATAGACATAAATTACTATAAATCTACGCAAGTAAAGCCGCGGTTAGTATACATAGGGAATAATTCTAAACTATTGTACATAGGCAAGATTGCGGCAGCAGGTGCAACTCAGGATGTGAACCGTTTCTTACGAACCAGTATGTGTATGCCACGGTCAATGTTAGACCAATGGTTGTTGTAAGATCTGTCTAGCTATATTAGTGATTTAAATAGTGTTTTTTTTTTAATTCTTTATTTACGGAAAGGGAGTTTGTTCACATGTGAACATGTCACTCCCATAAGGTTAACAAGGAGTTAATTATTCTAACCTTAAATATTACGCGTTACAATGCCCGCCCTGACTATTCTATATAATGCTTTTGCCATAAGTGAATATGGTGCAGCCAATATACTGTTACACCAGCCAACATTGCTCGGAGTGACACTCGATGATTCAAATTTAAATACTGTTGTTACTGTACAATAGTCTAGTGGTAGGTCTAGAAGAAAGCGCACAAGATTTGGTTGAAATCGAACGGCTCAAAATTGAAAAATATAATAGTTACTCCACTTAAAACCAACCGTATTTTGACTATAATTTACACAGACAGATAATTATCCAATAAAATTGGAATTTCATCTGTGCTATTTTCTTGACACAGGATTTCTATAAAATACAGAGTCAGTCTACTGTTTATATTTCACACTACGACCAAATTCGCACGAACACAATTATTTTCGCTTCGTAAACGCGCACCTGTGTCGATTTTTTCCCATGAAAGCGGGAAAACGTTTTCACTATTCTTTTTGTATTTTGACAACACGTAAACAAGGCTATGTGTAAGTTATGTTAGTTGTACAAACTTAAGCCCGTGGCGTCACCTTTTTTTATAGTGGGGGAAACTTTTTATAGGTCCCAGGCCGGGGGACGGGGCTGGGGTATGTGACAGTCTCCGGCCACGACAAGACGGTAAGTTGCGACCGGTATACCCACTAAAAGCTACCACTATGATGCCGTCTCGAGCCACAAAAACCTGCGGGAAATCTTCTACTCATCTCACGAGACATTGACTCCGTGGCTTCACCTGCGTAGACCACTTACTACTGAGTAGTACAGCCCATTGCCTTCCGTGTAATTGGAGGAGGTCCGTGCCAGCCCGTCACGCCAATTGGCCAATTGGCCTACTGTGTCACGCTGGCCTGACGGGCTGGCACAGGGATTGTGTCAAGTTTTCCTTCTCTTGGGACGAGATGATCTGCTTCTTACGTTCCATTAGTCGCCTCGTACGACCCCCTCAGGATGAAATGGGGTAGACCCACTCCTGAGTCTGGCCTCCTCCAAATTCATGGAGGGAAATTCAGCCTACTGTGCTTTCAAGTTCTCCTCTACCTGTGGCTAGGTTTTCTGCATTATCATTTATCTTAATATATATATTTCTTGTGTGCGTGTGTGTGACTGAACTCCTCCTAAACGGCTGGACCGATTTGAATGAATTTTTTTGTATGCGTTTGGGTGGCACCGAGGATGGTTTAGATTCACAAATCAGCCCGACAGATGGCGCTGCAGTCGGTAAACAAATATCATGCAGGACAACGTCTGCCCGGTCAGCTAGTTTATTTATATATTTATTCATAGGAAATACATAGGTTGGTTACATTGAGTGGAATAGCGCAACATAAACTCATTCGAGCTTTTATGTGCGCTAGTATCGTCGTATATAAGTAGATCATCTCACAAAGATCACATCAAAAATTTACTTTAGTCGCTCTTACGACACCCTCAGGATAGAATAGGCTAGTGACACTGTGTATCCTAAATTCGAAACCACATCGAAATCCTGTATTCTAAATCCGACATCTAACTAGATGTTATTTAAAAAAGCTGAAAATACAGAGTTTAGTAATTCCGACGCCATAATCAAAATTTGGTGTGCAGTAGCAATTATGTTAAACGAACTATCGAACGCATGTTGAGCGCATTAAAATTTATGAACACCATGTAGATACTGCTGCCATCCCATCGATAAATGATAAGGCTGTCTCACTCGCACTGAAGGTTATTGACCTCTAGAAAAACCAACACATGCGTATGTCCAATTTAGATAAAGCTCTCCGCGTAAACACTACAACTTCCAATAGGGTCCTGGTTTAATCAGACGATAGCGGAGATGAAGCCAATTTAAATAGAGCCCTATTTGCACGCATCGTTGATGAGGACGTGGCGCTATTTTTGCTACGGAAGTTTGGACCAGTTTTTCGTAATTGGTATCATGATATTGTATAAGGTTTGTGGTTACGTATGTCGCGGTAATTCTAAGTAAACTGAGTAAGAAGTGAATAAATGAGTTGCAATATCGTTGCCTAGCGAACAGTGCGGAATGCAATCGATTTGAAGGTTAAGCGGTGTCTGGCTCATCCGGGTTTAGGATGGGTGTCCAACATTTGAGATCTGACCTCTTTTGTGCTACACAGCATATGTAAAACGGTATATCCCAGCTGATATTCTACCATGTATGGCATTTGATACACAAAATGGCTGGCAAACTGAGAGATTCTCCCACTATATGGGTTGTGGGATACTCGTATACTGCAATCACTACTTATAAATACTGGAACTTAGTCAAATTAGATTAGACTTGTGCTGACTCTAACGAAGTTATGAAAATTCGAAGAAGAAGAAGAAAATATCATCATACAGCGGCAGGGTACACGCTGGGACATATTATTAAAAAAAAAGACAGTATTGCCAACCTATTTCTATTTTTGAATGTTGTATGAGGCCTCTAAAGCCAAAGCCAAGTTTCATAGGCAAGGTTTTTTTTTATTCGGAAATCTTATTGTTTTCCCGGCCGTTGGGGACTGCGCGGGTTATGTGGGAGTCTGGGGCGCATGGAGATGGTAAGTTGCTCCCCAACCTACCCACTAAAACCGAAGGCGATCCTCGACTGCCAGACTCCAAGGCCGATTGGGGAAGAATGCTCCGTGACCCTGGTGGGCTTTGGTCCACCGTGTTTAGTGGAGCTCCAAGCTTCGAGGGGGCCCTCCGTATACGGGGGGCTATGTGACAGCCCCCTGTTCCACCGCAGAGAGGCGCGCGCATCATCATTATTATTTCAGCGACAAATACGTCCATAGGCCTCCCCCAAGGATTTCCACATAGGTCAGTCTTGAGCCACCTACATTTATCGTCTTCCGGCGACCGGAAGACCCGACAATAGGAACTAAGAGATAAGAATCCATGTGCCAAACCATCTGGCCAGCATAGTACAGTAGGCTAATTACACTCCATACAATGGGGAGAGGCCTAACTCAGCAGTGGGTCATGTACGAGTTAATTAGTAATAGTAGTCAAATAAGCATAAACAATAAAATATTAACTCGTGTATTAGTGAAAAGGTCGGAAACCAATCCGTGATACCCGTATTTGTTAAAGCAATTTACACGGCTTTGGGCAATTAAAAAGAAATTGTGAATTTTAATGATTCACCGTAAAACTATAAATAGTGATGTGTTACGCTGGGAATGTTATCGATACATAATGTCGATAATGTAAGTGAGTTTCTTTTTATTTTGGAGTTTTACTCCTCAGGGTATTTTAATTTAGAAAAACTCATATATCTATATTCGTTATTATCAGTAATTATAGTCGTCGACCGTCGTTCGTCGTTTCAGCCCACTACTGAGTCGGGCCTCCTCCAAATTCATTGAGGGAATTAGCCTACTGTGCCATGCTGGCAAGACGGGTTGGCACAGGGTTTGTATCAAGTTTTCCTTCTCTTTCGGCTAGGTTACAGTGAAACTGTATAATCCTGAGACTAGAGAGACTGAGACAGAGTAGGAATCATGATCGAAATCTTTTGAAGGCTCGTTCTTAGCGCCAACATGCCTCGTTTCCCAAAAAAGATGTATTGATATTACTTTCATATTCATATTGAAATTGTTTTTTTTTTATTATAACAATTAAAACAAAGAATATTAAAAAAAAACGATTCTCCTGCACTATGCATAATTTGTATCGCGGGGGCAATTTACAAACATGAAATTCACGAATACACATGACACCCAGACTCAGAGCAAGTGCCTCTGGTTTACACACATTAAAAATACGTTAAAAAATTACCCACAATATATTATTTCTATATTATAGAAATATATTATTTCTATATTATAGAAATATATTATTTCTATATTATAGAAATAATATGACCAAATGTTACAAACAATTTTGTTTGTACCGATATCGATAAAACAAAATCGTACTGGTATCACTATGAATAACAGCATCAGTCTATAGTGACCGATTTGGAGGGGTCAAATTTTTATAATTTGCACTTTATTCGGAACAAAATTGCGTACAAATTGCAAAGGTATGTATGTATCATAAATTATTCTATCTCGTCCATCGCCGAAAATATGAATCCCTCATCCTGTGTAGACTGCATTAACCAACACTCAGCGTTAGTTGGATGTAAAACATTACCTAGTAATCGATACATACAAATAAATAAAATTGAAGTGTCTGTTTGTAATAATAAAATACCCACTTTTAATAAATGCTTAAAGTAAGTAAGTAAACACAGTAAATAGACCAAATTTCTAATCTTTCACTGATAGCTGACGATATAAGGAGTAACTTAAGCTACTTTTTTAACTAGCTTCGCCCAGTTTATATGGCAACATATTTAATTTTAACCAGTAAACCGTGGACTTAGCATCCCTGTACAAGACACCTCGACAAATATTGTGGCATATTACGACGTCCCGTGCTCATAATTGGCACCATACTACCGATCGCTACTTGCCTCGTTTGAACCAGCCATTACTGAGGCCAGTTTTGCATAAACACTGTCATTTATACTTTTTTTATGAGAGCTGTGTCACTAATTGTCGTAATGACTAAAATTGTAGCAAGCCAAGCCTTTTAAAAGTCAGTTGGACAGTAAAAAAAGTACCGCGGCGTAATTTTTAAACTTATTTTAATATTTAAAAAAAAACACTTTTTAACGGATTTAACGCGTGAATGTTGTCTTCAAAGGTAAAAAGAAACAGTTAAAATCTGCCGCCTATAATTTTGTTTTATTGATAACGTTACCTGTGCACGCAGAGTTCGCTCACGGTGTCCGGAGGTCTTGCAGATTAGTGTTGAGCTTGAGATTTGATCAATTTAATGACTAGATCACCAACCATCCACTCGATTGAAATTTGGAGGTTTTATCCCAATGGACTCGCGGATCATTCTTGGAATGTAATAATTTTCCTGGGCACGGATTCTGTTCTATTAAAGTGAATGTAGTGGTTGGTCTTGATGAGTGAGTGTGCTCACAACCTGTAGACTTAGTCGAGCGTCTGTTTTACATTTTAGCTGTATGTCATTTTATGTGAATACCGAAACTTATCTTTGTTTGCCCAGTGTATGATATAATATGTTAATCCACACTCACAGTCAAGTTTTATTAGATACCATAATTATGATAATTTAGTATGGTCCCCTACCCACTAGCTTGGTCTACGGGTTAGATATGCCACCTTTGGATCAACGGGTCCCGGGTTCGATTCCGGGGTCCGGCAAGTGTCTTTGTTTAAACCAGAGACGCTTGCTCAGAGTCTTGGTGTCATTTGTGTTCGTGAATTACATGTTTGTAAACTGTCCCCGCGACACAGGTTATACATAGTACAGGAGTTTCGTTTCAAAAAAAATGAAAAAAATAAACATGGCCACAAGAGATGCGCTTAATACTGACTATCAGGAAACACCTACAATGATAGAAGTAATAAATAACACGGCTTTGAAAGGGTTTTAACGGATTTATCCATTCAACCCCTAGAAAATAAGTAACAATTATTTCCACTCAACTAAACCTAACTTGATCCAAGTTAAAATTTAAAACGAGTTAACTCCAGCAGTTAACCGCTAACCGCAGTTATCGTGCGGTTAAGTAAGTAACGCGGAAAGGGTCGGTTGCCGCTAAGTTGCATGTACGCATGAGGAAGTCATAAAGTTGCGTTATTTATTAAGCACTGCAATGTATTTGATTTTAAATTTTAATTTATAAACACGTACTGCTTAAATTTATCTTACTTCTTATTGCTCAGCCATTGCGCAAGTTTGATCTCACAAATCTGTCATAACCCAGCCTTGTCAGCCCAGCCAGGGAGGGCGTCTGGTTTAGACAAAGACAATTTCCTGACCCCGGAATCGAACCCGGGGCATGTTGATTCAAAGGCAGCAAATCTAACACTTAGACCAACGAGGCAGTCGAAAGGTGCTTGAATAGCTTAAGTTTTTTTTTATCAGTGACTTGAATGCCTTTGACCCTAGGCTTGCGTGATGGAAAGCTACGCCAGGGTCTAAGAAGGAGCAGGCAATTCAAGGAATTGCCCTGTCGGGCACCGGCTCTCACATACACACGACGGAACACAGTATAACTGCTTGGCGTCGGACTTAAATGTGAAGGTGGTAGCCAGCCGGGCGGACCGTTCGATCCTACCACCAAGCGTGCTGGGTTTTTGTTGACGTTTACAACACGCGTTATTTCCCAGCGTGCGGTGGGGAAGTTTTTTAATAGGCGACACTTACTATCAGGTCTGCAGCTATATGCTTGGACGATAGGCGAAAAAGGCTACATACTCAGCTTTCCCTCGGGGAATATAGCCAATGTAACTATGACAGAAAATAACTGCGCCTAGGCTGTAATCGTCCAATTGAAAAACCCACAAGCCATCTGTTTATTGAACATTTCACCCGTCGTCGTGTTTCCGCCGGTATCTGTGTGATTTTACATATCTACTAGCGATACCATATTTAAGGATAAAAACAGGATAAATCATATTTTAGGACTGGTTGTTTATTTCCTAATTCAGATAAAGGTTATCCATTTGAAATCTATCTTTAAGGCTAACCAAATATGATAGACTTATTTCATAAGTCTTAATGTTATAATGTTACTTGTGACAAATTACATACCTTTGATACTCACGAGTTCGTCCGCGTGGTATTTAACAATGTGGACCACTCAGTCGCTATGAGCGCCAGAAAATCAATAAAATTAGCTTTACAAGTTACATCAGCTATCTGACAGTGAAAGTCACGTCCGGTCCAGCCATTTCAGAGATTAATCGAAACAAACTAAACAGACCGACAAACATGGTAAATATACATCAAAATGTCAACAGCGGTTATTTTAATATTACAAACAGACACTCGAATTTTATTTATTTGTATAAATTTATTAAAAAAATACTTATTTGGTACTAAAGTACTGATTGCTGAGTGGCGTGGGGAAAATTAGCCTACTGATCCACACTGGTCAAATCGATAAAAGATTTGCATATTCGTGTTATATTATTTGCATATGTCTGTGTGGTGACGGGTTAAGGTTGCATGGTGGCACACCTGAGGGAGAGCTGACAAAAGGAAATGAAGAGGCCAAAAATCTAGCTGCAAGAGAAGGAAATGCTAATTACCCTCCATGTAGTTGCAGGAGGCCCGACTTAACCATTAAAATACACACACTACCATATATTCGACACACACAGAGACGCATATAGACTCTTTTGCTTTTTGTTTAAGTGTATAGTCTAATTAACGGTGGATCTATATTTATAGAACTATAATTTAAATTAGTTATGGTCGAATTTAGACTACTTGGCGACCACTAGTTTATTTAAGTGGTGGTCATGGATTCAGAAGTATTTTGAAATCGGGAATGTCCGGCTATAACGTAACTCATGGAACCAATAGCCCCTAGCTCGCAGCTACAACTTGAACCTAGCTTAGTTCGTAATGAATACGAATGGTCAGTGTGTGGGAACCTTAATTGTGTTTGATGGTGTAATAGCACCTTAGAATTACGGCAACTTTATTTCTTGCATGTTTCACTTAATTGGACATAGTTCTACAGGAGCATTTACAGAAAAAACACCCGGAATAAAAAGTGCTACAAAAGAAAATCTGGACCTATTTTTTTAAAATCCCAGTATTTATTTGGCTCCCACAAATGACACCTGGATTGAGATCAAGTAATTTTCAAGATCAAGCCTTTTGCGTTCATTTTGCCACCGTTTACGACACCCTCAAAATAGAATGTGGTGGTGACATCACTACATAGTATAAAACAAAGTCGATGTCGTCTGTCTATCCCTATGTATGCTTAAATCTTTAAAACTACGCAACGGATTTTGAAGCGGTTTTTAGTAATAGATAGAGTGATTCAAGAGGAAGGTTTTTAAGTATAAAACATGCATAATTGCACCCGTGCTAAGCCGGGCGGGTCGCTAGTATATTCTAAATCCGTCACCACATGGACAGTCACATGATGATGTAATATTTAAAAAAGTCACAGTAAGGCTTGTAACACCTGCAAGTTGCAAGTAGCAAGCATGCTATAATTGATACGGCTTTTGTTTTGATAGTTAGAGATGATGTGGCATAACTTTACACAACACCTGTGGGTCAGTTTGTGCAGTATACATTCTGATAACAATATAATAATAAGTAGCTGTCCCGGCAAACTTTATTTTGCCAAATAATTAACCATCCCCCGCGCAACCCCCACCCCGCGCAACCCCCACCCCACGCAAACCCCCACCCCGCGCAAACCCCACCCCGCGCAACCCCCGCGCAACCCTCTAGGTCTTATGGTTCCAGAGATATCGTGATGACTCAATCTATCTATACAACATTGTTTTGCCATGTAATTAAATAGGGGTTGATCGTAGAGGGGTGAAAATTTAGGGTTGTTTGAATTATTTTATGCTGAATCTTAAAAAAATAAAAGCAAAAAATTTTCTCTAAAAAATAAACAATATTTTTTTTGATCCCCCCCTTAAAGTTTAGGGGGATGAAAAATAGATGTTGTCCTATTCTCAGACCTACTCAATATGCTCACAAAATTTCATCAAAATCGGTCAAGCCGTTGCGGAGGAGTTTGGCAACTAAAACTGTGACACGAGAATTTTATATATTAGATTAACTACTACTACTACTATTCAGCCCTTAAAAGACCCACTGCTGGGGCCACCTCCAATTATATCTAGGGTAATTAATTAGCCTATCATTCGTCATTTCCTTCTGTCGGCACTTACGACACCTTCAGGATGGAATGGGGTGGTGCCACTATGTATTCTTAATCGTAGTTAATTCTTCGTCGTTTCAGCACTTAAATGACCTACTACTGTGTCAAGCCTCCTCCAAATTCATGGGGGGAAATTAGCCTACTGTGCCACGGTGGCAAAGCTGGTTGGCACAGGGTTTGTATCAAGATACCCACCACCGCCCAAAGCCTCCCTGACTGACCGGTCAACGGCGTTTCCGTTGCCCGGGACGCCCTCTGATAGACGCGAACCTGTGACGCCCCAAGCGTGTCGTGTGAGGGAATACCGCTGGGGTTTAGTGGTTAAACTAGTAGTTTCCGGAGTCCCACATATTCGCCAATTCCATCCTGGAGACGGTGGTACGCATAAAGCATTTCACCAAAGGGTTTGTATCAAGATGTCCTTCTCTTGCGCCTAGGTGAACTCCCCTTTTGCGTTCCTTTAGTCGCCTGTTACAACACCTTCACGACGGAATATGTATTCTAAGTCCGTCATCACACGGATGTACGAGTAGTTAAATAGTGGTAATTAAAAATGATATCATTATGTTGCCTGCCTCGTTGGTCTAGTGGTCAGATGTGCCGCCTTTGGATCAACGGGTCCCGGGTTCGATTCCGGGGTCGGGCCAGTGTCTTTGTCTAAACCAGAGGCACTGGCTCGGAGTCTGGGTGTCATTTCTATCTTACTAATATTATAAACGTGAAAGTTTGTAAGTATGGATGGATGGATGGATGGATGGATGGATGGATGGATGGATGGATGGATGGATGTTTGTTACTCTTTCACGTAAAAAGTACTGAATGGATTTTAATGAAACTTTACAATAATATAGCTTATACATCAGAATAACACATAGGCTACAAGTTATAAAGATATTATGTGAATTACAACAATATAAACAAGTCGAATTCAAAATTTCTAATTGTCAAATTTTCGGCCATTTTAAACTATAGACAACATAACGTTTCGCTGTCAGTTGCGTTTTGTTAAAGTAGGTTTTATACGGACGGGATAAAAATCTCAGGTATCCTATGTCCAACTTTCTTTTTGTTTTAAATATTTATAATGCGGAACAAAGTTCGCCGGGTCAGCTAGTCTATAATATGTATGTATTTACAAAAAAAAATGTATATAAGTAGTTTATCATCCATCTCGTTACCATAACACAAGCATTAAGTTGCTTAACTTGGGACGAGATGGCGTTGTGTGAAATGTCCAAGGATATTTATTTATTTATTATTTATTATACGGTTCTTCAAAAATCCGATATTGCATTTTCCATTTATATCAAGGTCACTTTGTTAGACATTTTCCTACACCTATGTACAACGTTCAAACAATAAATAAGCCATTATTATTACAATATGCAGATTACAGTAATCCGCATACTGTAATTTGTCATGTGTAAATCCACTTAGCTTAACTGGCAGCCATAATTTTGTAGTTTAATTATTGTCTGCAATTTGAGTTACAGCTTAGTTATTGTGTTTGTCTCGTTTGATGGCAGTTCCATTCAAAGTTCAGTTGTCTCGTATTATACCAATGTTGCCATCACTAGCAAAGTTTTCCAGCGCTCTATGTTGCTATTGATGTCTTTGGTGTACGATGATTACTCATTGAAATTAAGCACTTTTTAACGGATTTGTCGCGTGTATTAACATTATTTAATACAAGTCGTGCGTGCACAAGGAAAGTTATCAATAAAAACTAAATTATGCGAATTATGTTAATCTTTAAAAATAAAAATTAATTGCTGTTGGTTAGTATCGTTATATACCGCAGTGTCTGAAGACAAAAGTCTTCAACCAATGTGTGTTGCCAGTGATGACATATGGAACAGAGACGTGGTCGCTCACTATGGGCTCCATCAGAAGGCTCAAAGTCACCCAAAGGGCAATGGAGAGGGCTATGCTCGGAGTTTCCCTGCGAGATCGAATCAGAAATGAGGAGATACGCAGGAAAACCAGGGTCACCGACATAGCCCACCGGATTGCCAAACTTAAGTGGCAGTGGGCAGGGCACATAGCTCGCAGGACCGACGCCCGATGGGGCAGAAAAGTCCTCGAGTGGCGACCGCGTTCCGGAAGGCGCAGTGCTGGTAGGCCTCCCACACGGTGGACCGACGACCTGGTTAAGATCGCCGGAAAGCAGTGGATGCGGGCGGCCCAGGACCGGCCTTTGTGGAAATCCTTGGGGGAGGCCTATGTCCAGCAGTGGACGTCCTTTGGCTGAAAATGATGATGATGATGATGAGTATCGTTAAAAACCAAGAACGGCTGGACCGATTTGGCTAATTTTGGTCTTGAAATATTCGAGGAAAAAAAAATGTTAATGCTTGGAATTAAATAATAACAAAAAAAAAAGTTTGAAGTAACATAACTATAACTAGTGCTAGCGAATCCGAGGTGGGTCGCTAGTGTAATATAAAATGTTTTTAATTTCAATAAAAGATCTTACGATGTCGATGCCTTAAGTATCATTATTTACTTCAGTATTAATTAAAATTAGTTTTATTTTCTTTGTATTATTTTTACAAATTCCATTCCTGGGCAGTCAGCATCCATCGGATTCTGGCGACTTTAAATAGTTAAAGATTTCTGGTCTAGTGGTTAGATGTGCCGCCTTTGGATCAACGGGTCCCGGGTTCGATTCCGGGGTCGGGCAAGTGTCTTTGTCTAAACCAGAGGCACTGGCTCGGAGTCTGGGTGTCATTTCTATCTATAATATGTATGTATTTACAAAAAAAAATGTATATAAGTAGTTTATCATCCATCTCGTTACCATAACACAAGCATTAAGTTGCTTAGCTTGGGACGAGATGGCGTTGTGTGAAATGTCCAAGGATATTTATTTATTATTTATTTATTTTACACATTAGTGTCGATCTTATAGTAATGGATATAGGCAATTTTTTACACCCTGTACAGAAAACTAACATGGCGAAAATACAGCCAAAATTCAACCGCCTAACAACCCTAAAAAGGACTACACACACATACTCAAAACGTGTCGAAGTTAAAATATCTCTAATTTACGACTCTGCAGAGGGTGGGCACGAACGCCTGGATTACTTATTAGCGGGACGCAACTAAAATAAAAATTAAAGCAATTTTAGCGAAGGAGCTCGCTATATAGACATGTTCACTAATCAAGGCCGCCTTTAGTTCCCAGAATCGCAGAGCATGCTCCCTCATTAAGGAGAGAAACCCCTAGTCTCGGTATGAGTAGTCGTGGAATGACGTGTGTTTTAGAGGGTAGACTGGGCGCAATTCGCCATCGTCTTGCGCCCCGGAGTCCCCCATAACGCGGCTAGTTCCAACTGCCGAGTATCCATAAGGATATCGTTGTACCCCATACATGACCCACTACTGAGTCGGGTCTCCTCCAAACTCATGGAGGGAAATTAGCCTTGGATATAATAAGTATTAAATCGCAAACAAATGCATACCCAAATGATGAGTAAATATTAAACAGCATTGCTCCCTGGTCTCATAGATTTAAGGAATGGAATTAGAACATAATATAATTATATTCATTTTTCTAAGGGTAGATAGTTAAAAAAATATGGAATATGTAAGCAATTGGTTTCTTTAGTTAAGATCTGTATAGATATTATGCCAAATAGACATCGAGTCCAATTATATAAGAAATTGTTTATGTATAACAATGTTTCAAATGGATTCTGTTTTAGAAAAGAGACGTCATACCATACACTTGTACATACTCTAGGACCAACCTCAACAAGTTTGCCCCCTTGTCACGTGCCATAAGACTGCTAAATATTATTTCAGAGGAGGTTGATATATTTCACTGTAGCCTGATAAAGTTCACAGGAGTAGCACTGAAGTGCATTGAAAGACTGGGATGAATCTTTTATTTTTAATTGTACATAGGTCTTTTTAATTTTAGGTAATTCAAATCTACTCATTTTTAATGGTGTTTTTTAATTTGTATTGTATTAATTTTTTGTATTCTAGTATTAACATCGCATTGGCGCTATAGCTGTAAAGGTGTTATTTACGTAATTATAAATAAATAAATAAATATTCACTAAAATCATCATATACAAATAATATGCAGCGTGTCGAGTCCTATGTTTAAATGGTCTAAGCTGAAAACTTGCATACGTGTTCCAAAACAGTAATGGCCCACGGACTGACTTTCACGACTTTCCGGAAGTTTGTTTCAGAAGGAAAACGACACCGGATGTGCTTAGGATATTTTAAACACTGACAATTCTATAAATGGGGCTCTTTTGGTCAAAGACTACGTTTTTATGCTCCTTTCACTGTCGGTTATACTGTCCCAAAAATAGTGTCAAGCGGAAATCCAGAGATAGAGCACCCCTTGGGGTACCCGAATCACCTCCATATATGGTCTGCGAATTTTCATAGATCTCGTGTTATAATTTTTGATTTAATTTCAAATGTTTTTCATTACAAAAATATTTTCATAATTTTGGTCAAAGTTACGAAGCTGATTATGTATGCATAAAAGTACAACTCAAGATGACACAGTTACAGAAAGATTTTTTTTAAAAGTCTTCAAATTAAAAAAAAGTGTTATTAAGTTCTTTAGATCAAAAATTCAGAAAAATCGCAGAACACACATGGGGGTGATTCGGGTACCCCAAGGGATGCTCTATCTCTGGACTTTCACTTGACACTATTTTTTGGGACACCCTGTATAATAAGTTCAAGTTATATTAATTTTAATTATGTAGGCAAAAGATATACAAATAAATGTAATACCATGGACTATATATACACAAAATAATGGCGTAAAAACAATGTTTTCCAATTTTAATAACACAATCTTAAAACATTAAAATTAACATAAAAGCATTGATAGGTATGTATACAATTTAAATGCGTATGATAAAAAATTCAACCTTTTCGTTTAAAAGGACCATGGAGTTACCGGCTCTTATCTTTGGATATTTTTTTATTATTTGACTATTTGAAATCATTATTATGAATTAATTTTCATAAAAAAATAGATTAACTAGATTGACGTTGATAGTTTTATAAAAACTAGAGGTCCCTCAGCGGAATTCGACCTATCTATAAATATTGGATTCTCGATTTGGCCACATACTGTAAAAATAAACAAAAAAATTAATATATAATTCTCGTGTGTGTCAAATACACCGTAGTGTGTGTAATGCATTCTTCTATTTTGTATGGATATTTATGTATTTATAGGGTTGTTACGACATAGGGGCATTTTTTTAACTGCCTATACTAGGTATCATTTCCAGGCTCTGTACCAAAAATCTATTAAATTGGAGCAAAAGCTTGGCCGCAAAAGTTTTTTTAATTTTTGCTTCATTTGAACTCTCCATCTGCCTAACGCATCGTTTAATAACCTTAGGGGCTGTCCATTAATCACGTGATGTTTTTTTAATTTTTTTTAACCCCTACCTCCCCCTTGGTGATACCTGGTGAGGTTTAAGACTACCCCTCCACCCCCCATGAAAAATCACGTGTATTTTTTTGTACCGTTTCGAATTCATACTAATCACATATAGTGTAATTTAATGCCCCTCTGTCATATCAACTCTGTATATTAGCACTCGTTCTATAAATACCTAAAATACCTATACATAGGTATAAGCGTGGGAAATTTCATACTCATCCGAAAAAAAAAATTATATTATAAAAAAGGCGTAAAAAGTTTTCACTTGTTAATATAAAGATAAAAAACATATTGTCACGACGTTGATAGTTTTAAACAAAAAAAAAAAAAAACCTTTGTAGTCTCTGTTCTAGTTTCCGCCGACACCCATAGCTTCCGAGAAACGGTAGCCATGTTGACAACATAATGGCTTTTGTAACAGAAAACGAACCGCAGGTAACCATTGGGTTGGCATTCAATTCCTGCGCTGGAAGCTTTGATTATGTTGGTTCCAGGGTTCCGTAGTAATTTAGGATTTTTTTTAAACAAAATTCATGAACTTCGCCTGGTCCGAAGAATGAAGCCCGAATTGTTTACGAAGCAAAACTATATTATTTACTAGCTTTTGGGCGCGGCTTCGCTCGCGTGGACTTCGAACCCGTGCTTATCTCTATGCATTTTTTTTATGAATATAAAAGTGGTTATTGTGACTAAACTATGATAGTTAGATATGTGCTCTCGCGGAATTTTTTGTAGATTTTAATAAGACCTACAAACTCGTAGTACTTCATTTTGTTCTATTGTCAATAGTTTTTGCAGCGCACGCATAAATAGGTTTTCGATTTTACACCTTGGTTTACAAAATTGCAATTTTCATACGGATCCCTAATTCTTAAGAAAATAAAATATAGCCTATAACCTTCCTCGATAAATGGACTATCTAACACTGAAAGATTTTTTTAAATCGGACCAGTAGTTCCTGAGATTAGCGCGTTCAAACAAACAAACAAACAAACAAACATACAAACAAACAAACAAATCCTGCAGCTTTATATATTAGTACAGATTAACTTTTATTTGTGTTGTCAATTAATAATCGATTACAAAATTATGTCTTCTATACAGATAAATAAATAAAATTGGAGTATCTGTTTGTAATAATAAAATAACCACTTTTTACTAAATGCGTAAGTATATCAAAATATCTATTTTTTGAATTTTTGTCTGTCTGTCTGTTTGTTCCGGCTAATCTTTGGAATGGCTGGACCGATTTTGACGGGACTTTCACTGATTGGTAGCTGATGATATAAGGAGTATCTTAGGCTACTTAGACTTTTTTGGCTAGCCTCGCCCCGCGGCGTTACCCACAGGTAACATCGCACCCGATCGAAGCCGGGACGGGCCGCTATATTTGTATGTATGTATGTATAAATATCCTTGGAAATTTCACACAACGCCATCTCGTCCCAAGTTAAGCAACTTAATGCTTGTGTTATGGTAACGAGATGGATGATAAACTACTTAGATACATTTTTTTTTTGTAAATACATACTTATAATAGATAGAAATGACACCCAGACTCCGAGCCAGTGCCTCTGGTTTAGAAAAAGACACTTGCCCGACCCCGGAATCGAACCCGGGACCCGTTGATCCAAAGGCGGCACAACTAACCACTAGACCAACGAGGCAGTCAATGTATAATATGTATGTAGTATGTATGGAAGTAAAGATTATTTATTTCTCGACGTTTCGAATGCTTCGCAGCAGTCTTGGTGACGGGAGAGTCAAGATGACAGTTAAATGTACGACCGCTACTACTACCGAGCCCATAAATGACCCACTGCCGAGTCTACTGTGCCACGCCGGCCAGACTAGTTGGCACAGGGTTTCGTTTCAACCATGCCGGGCGGGCCCACGGGGAGAGGTGAAACGAAGAGCGGCACCCAGCGGTGCAGTGGACTGGGGCTCCAGGGACTCCTCTGTCCTCAGAGTTGCCCTGCGAGTCCTAGACCGGTGCACAAACGCCCTTGGGTTGTCGCTAACCCGAGGGCTGAAGGGCCTCCTTCTGCGAGGCTGTTATGTCGCAGAAGGGGGCTGCGGGGCGGGTCGCAAAGGAGGGAGCTCCGGCTGACCAGCACCGCGGACGGAGGCAGGGGTGAAGGGGGGTCGTGACGATGCGAACCGCGAAATTCACCCACCACCGGCCTCTCAGGCGAGGCTTCTGCCCTCGCCTGAGAGGCCGGTGGTGGGTCGGGGAACCGCCACCGACGAAAGCCTCGATGACTGAGAGCGTCCCAGTGTACCGGGACGCCCTCTCTGACAGTCGCTTGCCGGCACCACGCCGGGGCGTCACAGTAGAATGCGTTTACGCGAACTTGTGACGCCCCAAGTGAGTCGTGTGAGGGTATACCGCTGGGGTTTTAGTGGGTAGACGACTCTTGGGTAGATGACCCTTGTCGGAGTCCCACATAATCACCGACCTCTCCCCCGGGGGGCGGTATGCATAAAGCATTTCCCCAGCGACAACAAAAAGAAAAAAAGGGTTTTGTTTCAAGATTTCCTTCTCTTACGGCTAGGCTTTCAGCCTTGTTGTTTACGGTTTTGTCCTTTTGTCGGCTATTATGGCACCCTGAGGATGGAATGGGTTGGTGACACTATGTATTCTAAATCTGTCACCACGCGGAAACTGTATCTGATAGTAAATAGAGGTTAGGCCTTGGTACACAACGTTTTTAAGCCTTGGGTATTTTTTTTTAAATATACTTTAGAAAGTCGCGCCCTTGAATACTTGGAGTTTACGCTTGATCAGTCTACGTAGGTCCCTAGAAAATTACGACAAAAAACCTTTGAATGGACCAAGGGACCTTGATCCTTGGGTACAAGGATTGTTCTGGAAACAAAAAAATATAAATTAACCACAGACCTTTGTCTGCTGGGTAGTGGTTTAGTAATTGACCTACCAGTAAATTGTATGGCTGGATAACCGACTACAAAGTATGGGCGATACAGTATGTTGAGCATTTCGAGCAATAGATGTCGCTAGAAGTAGCCGAGGGAAATGTGATAAGAACAGCGTTGCAACCCATCTGCCCAGCGTGAGACATTCGTTGCATTCACTAACACTGTTTCGTCGTTTCAGTCCATGAATGACCCACTACTGAGTTGGACCTCCTCCCAATTCATGGAGGGAAATTAGCCTACTGTGCCACGTTGCGAAGACGGGTTAGCACAGGGTTTGTATCAAGATTTCCATCTCTTGCGGCTAGGTGATTTGCCTCTTGCGTTCCCTTAGTCGCCTCTTACGACACCCTCGGGATGGTATGGGTTGGTGACACTGCGTATTCTAAATCCGTCACCACACGGAAAGGGGGGGGCTGTATACAAACATTTAATTTACAAACACAAATGACAGAGCCAATCCAGACTCAGAGCAAGTGCCTCTGGTTTACTAGAACTACTACTAGTACTCGGAATCAAACCGGCGACCGCTGACCCAGAGGCAGTACATCCAACCCCTAGACCTAGGCTTCGAAAGGCACGTAAAACCGTCGGTCCCGGCTGCTATTCTGCCACCATTGCATTCCCACCGCACGCTGGGAAAAAGCGCATGCTGTTAAAGTCAACAAAACCCAGCACGCTTGGTGATAGGATCTAATGTTCTGCCGGGCCAGCTACCACCTCACACCTAAGTCGCCAAGCAGTTCTATTGTGTTTCGTCGTGTGTATGTGCGAACCGGTGTACGACAGGGCATTTTCTGAAATTGCCTACTCCATCTTAGACCTTGCGTTGCTTTCCATCACGCAAGCCTAGGGTCAAAGGCATTCAATTCGGTGATAAAAAAACCTATGGCAGTCGTGTAAAACTGATAGCTGGCTGAAAAGCATAGAAAGTGGACTGAGGTAGAGCTCGAACCAGACATGTTAAGACTGTGCAAAGTAATTTCAGAACCAATTATCCTAACGACACGTCTGTAGACCCTTCTGTGCCAACCCTTTTAAGGATTACAAGCGTAATTATACTCCCAATTTTACCCGTAGCCATGCGTGAATGAATACTGTGAAATTTGTGAATGGATCGTTAAATCTATTGACAGAATCGTTTGGACGATCTCACAGCGTACGGTGGAGCTAATTTTGTGCCGTTTATTTTCTTATCTAACCCAAAATGCTGCGTAGTCAAAAAGGTATAAACCGAACAGATAGAGCCACTTTTAACGAGCTCGAGGCTGCACTGTTCTAGTCACCTTAAAAAGGTGTGGGAATTCCTCCTCTTTACACGTATCCGAGTCACAAATGGGCGGGTACAATTTTTTAAAACGTTTTTATAATATTGCATGAGTTGTAGCTTTTTTATACAATGACATACACTGTGTTTATTAAACCATTCTTAATTTATGTTTATTAAAAATAATACACTAACCTTAATTAGAATATTTTAAATTTATTTTTTAGTAGGCTATCTGCCAGTGAAAGTCCTGTCAAAATCGATCCAGCGATTTCAGAGATTAGTTAGACAAACAGACAGACAAACATTGTAAAAATGATGTTTTGGTAATGCCAAATGCACTTAGTAAAAATAGGTTATTTTAATATTACAAACAAACACTTTAATTTTATTTACTTGTATAGATTGGGCTATTTTGTGAAGAAATCGGCAATATTTTTTTAAGAATAAAGATTTCTTGACCGTTGAATTGAAAAATTCTCGGGCAATTGTAGGTAATATATTTTTTTTATAGATCCGATTTCTCGTGTAAATTGTGTAATGTAGCATGTTCGTCGCTACATTATATTTCTCCCTCCGTTCATTTTGGTAGAGACCTGCACTTAACAGAGGAACAGTCACGTTACGGAATATTTATAACTAGCCACCCGCCCCGGCTTCGCACGGGTGCAATTATGAACCTCTGAATTTATCAGTGTTTCTCTACAATATTATGCATGTTTTATACACATAAACCTTCCTCTTAAATCGCTCTATATATTAAAAGAAACCGCTTCAAAATCCATTACGGAGTTTTAAAGATTTAAGCATACATAGGGACAGACAGACGACAGCGACTTTGTTTTATACTATGTAGTGATAGTGATGATTCTTCAAGTAAAGCACAATATTCACTTAATGACAAAATTAGACAACGCTCCTATTTTAGAACGGTTCGAAATTCCATCCTGGTTGCGCTATATTGAGTTTTAATTTAAAGTAACCAAAAACTACATTAGCAGAACCATTATTGTGCGTATTGTGTCGATTTGTCTCGGCAATTTCACATGTTTAACTTACCCCCACAAAGGGTCGAAGATATTTATAAACCTAATACCATATGTTAACGAAAGTTAAGAATTATAATTACGGAGTGTGACTTTGAAGAGAATAAACAACAAAAGTCTTTAACAGTCCCGAACTTGATTTTACTAGTTCAATTATGGATTCAGGCATGTTAAGTGTCTTTGGGTAAGTAAGAAGACGTTTAAATTTTAACTAGTATTCGCTAAGCGACCATTATTAATATAAATTATAGTTCTACTAGCGACCCGCCCCGGCTTCGCACGGGTGCAATGATGAACCTCTAAATATATCAGTGTTTCTCTACAATATTATAGATGTATTATACATACAAACCTTCCTCTTTAAACACTCTTTATATTAAAAAAATCGCTTCAAAATCCGTTGCGTAGTTTTAAAGATTTAAGCATACATAGGGACGGATAGACGACAGCGACTTTGTTTTATACTCTTTTATAATGAGTAAAGACTACCCTTCATATATCAATATTAATCAATGCGTGAAGAATTCAGGGCTATATGAACATTTTTGTTCTGATACGTGCACTGGTACCGCCATCTGTTGTTGAAAAGCTGGAAGCATTTTAATATTTTAGCTTGTATCATTACGATATCTTCTCGAACCATCTAATTAATAAAATATTTCTTCTCATTTGGGTGAAGCTTATTCTACTTGGCCGCGCTAGACAGGCTGATTGTCTATAAAAGGTTGGCCCCAGTTTGTCAGAGTCATAAAGAAAGTAATAAAAAGAAAATATATTTATTTGACAAACACAGGTCTTTTGAATTTAGGAGATTAAGGCTCGCAATCAAATATTGTTAGATGGGCGCGTCTATAGAAGGCAAGATTGAGACCTTGTTCTAAATCTAATTGTTAAAAAATCCTAAAAATAAAAAAATACATCGCGTTGGGGGACCGCTCCTATTTATTTATTACCTGAACCCTGGTCCCCCAACGCGATGTATTTTTTTATTTTTTACTTTTTATAGGTTACTTAGGTGTCGGGGGTTTATTTAAATTTTTAATTTAATTTTTATTTTCTGCTTTCTTATAGGTACACGCTTATAATGATGTTTGTAATGTGCACGTGATGCGCTTTCATTTGAGACCCCACTCGATTATATTTGCAGACTTTCGGTTATTCTTCCCCACTTTCACCCCCCATAACTTTTAAACGACTCAACCGATTTTCATCAAACATGTCTAAGAACACTCGCCCGTAAACTGTATTGAAAGAGCTTCATCCGTTCGCGAGCTACGTTGCCACAGAGAGACAGACAGGCAGACAGACACGTCAAACTTATAACACCCCTCGTTTTAGGTTGGGGGTTAAAAACGGAAGAAAACTCGATTATTAGACACACACCTACAGACTGTAGGTACATGTAAATTAAGCTAACAATGCGGTTTCTAAAAGGCAGGAGTCCAGTTAACCCTGCAGGTTTCTGCAGCACTGATCTTCAGATCCAGCACGGAGGATACCGAGTATTTAAAAAAAACCATATATACGTAATGAAACATAGAGAGTTTGGTCAATGACAGACGAATAATTAATATTATTAAATACTAGCGACCCGCCCCGGCTTCGCACGGGTGCAATTATATTATACCTATAAACCTTCCTCTTGAATTACTCTATCTATTAAAAAAAACCGCTTCAAAATCCGTTGCGTAGTTTTAAAGATTTATGCATACATAGGGACGGACAGAAAAATGCGACTTTGTTTTATACTATGTAGTGATGAGTAATTCAGTATTACAATGATAATTAACAAAACTAGTTCATTATTAAAATGTAAATAAAAAAAATGCTTACTCAAAATCTTACCTCTGCCTACCCTTTTATCATTTAAATCCTTTCCGATACCGTAAACCATGCCTAAACCCTAACAAGAACGAGTTCAATTTAAAAAAAGTCTTTACAACAACCCCATTGCAGTTATTATAATTTTTCATACCTTTCAATTATTTTTAACGATCCCAAATAACCCCGAGCTCACCCTTTCTCAAGAG
Organism: Clostera curtula; assembly: GCA_905475355.2. Lineage (NCBI taxonomy): Eukaryota > Metazoa > Arthropoda > Insecta > Lepidoptera > Notodontidae > Clostera > Clostera curtula. Next base: position 5,746,638 of record FR997822.1, read on the forward strand.
CCAAAGTATTCTTTTACATGTCACGACATTTGGATCGGACAAATATTATTGAGATCGGACACGATATTAATGATTGAGCGATCGACTGCTGCGCAGCATGTCCCGATTTTGATCCCCGCACGGAAGAAATATTTGTACGACCTACAAGTATTTGTTCCGGGTCTGGGTGTTTTCTATCTATAATAAGTATGTATTTACAAAAAAAATGTTTATAAGTAGTTTATCATCCATCTCGTTACCATAACACAAGCATTAAGTTGCTTAGCTTGTGACGAGATGGCGTTGTGTGAAATGTCCAAGGATATTTATTTATTATAGGCGCGCGAGTTCATGTCCATCGGGGCCTGAATAAATAATTACATATCACATTTATTTTATTTCATGACTTGCAAAATTACCTTAGGTTACTATATACCAAATTGACAGCTGTTACATCGGTGAAATTAACGACATTACCCTAACTAATTATTTAACAGCATTACAGCATTCCTCGGGATGGACATGAACTCGCGTGCCTATAGTAGAACCCATTTTACTAAATCAAAACTTTCAAAGGCTGCCCACAAATTGCACACTTGTGCCAATTTTGTTGACCACCTATTCTTATTCATATTTTTTATCTAAATAAACGAATATCCTACTCTAGGTGTAACATGTATCACGTTGGCAGTTTCCAACATTGAAATTCACGAACACAAATGACACCGAGACTCGGAGCAAGTGCCTCTGGTTTATACAAAGACACTCGCCTATTGTTAATCAGTTTGACAATGCAGGTTGCACATACACGATCTCTTGGACACACACGGTTAATGCATATCAATATCGAAGCCACCAGATTGGTAATTAAATTATTCATTTCAAAAGGATTCACAGCAAATTTGTTTAAATTTACACTAGATACACAACACAATTTTTAGTGCAAGTGGAAACTGATATTATGAACAATATAAGCACATCGACGATTTTTACTTTCGATTTAATCCCCGTACAGAAGATTGACGAAGATTGACGATTGACGATTGAGAAGACGCTACGTCAATCTTCTGTACGTGTCTACACACGTCTTTCCTCTAGATGTCGATATTTATTTATCAACATTCAAACACATCGTCGTTTCAGCCTATAAATGACTCACTACTGAGTCGGGCCTCCTCCAAATTTGCGGAGGGAATTAGCCTACTGTGTCACGCTGGCAAGACGGGTTGGCACAGGGTTTGTATCAAGTTTTCCTTCTCTTTCGGCTAGGTCATCTGCCTCTTGCGTTCTTTTAGTCGCCTCTTACGATACCCTCAAGACGGTATGGGTTGGTGACACTGTGTATTCTAAACAACGTTAATGTCGAATGTTTGTGGCATCAAAGCTCTGACTGATTTAAATTTAGATTTTTATTTGAATCGTGTACACATCAAATGTCTATTACTCTCTACGAAATATCTGCTCAGCTGTTTGAAGGTTCATTTTCAGTTACTTCATAATGTCGTGTCGTATGATTGAAAGGGATATTTGGCTTGCGTGGTGTACTGAAAAGCAATCGTACCTAATTCGTGTGTAAATAGTGATTTTATCGGCGGCAATAACATGAAGGACGGAAGGGAAAATATTTGAGTAATATCGATACAGTCGATTTTGATGTTAGCTAATATTAATACTCGTATTAATACTCATATTAATACTCGCGGAGCATGCTTCCCCAACGGGTGAGCGAAACCCCTGGCCCTGTTTCGGGCAGTTGAGAGTCACCGTCAGTTTTAGTGGGTTGGTTAGGGGTCAACTTACCATCTCCATGCGCCCCAGAGTCCCACATAACCCGGCCAGTCCCCAAACGACTGGGTATCCATGAGAATATCAGACGAAAAAAAAATAGTATCCATTACCCACTGTCTTCCTCTGCGTTGATTTTTATCTGGTTTCGTCCCTACTCTGTGTTGTGATGACGGATTTAGAAAACATCGTGTCACCACCCAATTACATCCTGTGGGTGTAAGGAGCCTACAAAAGAAAATTACAAGGCCGAAAGCTAGCCGCAAGAGAAGGATAACTAAAACAAAACCCTGTGCCTACCCAACTGGACAGCGTGGTACAGTAGGCTAATTACCCTCATGTGGTTGAATTAGGCCCGACTCAGCATTTCAAAAGGCTGCTGTACAGAGAAGAGTCGCAAAAGGATCTATATGTGCTCATAATTGTATGAAAATCCATTAGGTCTGTTTTAACATTATTTAAAATAAGGATATGAGTTAGACATACTCATATCCTTATTTTAAACTAGCTTTTGGGCGCGGCTTCGCCCGCGTGGGCTTCGAACCCGTGCATATTTTTTATGAACATAAAATCGGTTATTGTGACTAAACTATGATAGTTAGATATGTGCTCTCGCGGACTTTTTTGTAGATCTTTATAAGACCTACAAACCCGTAGTACATCATTTTGTTCTATTGTCAATAGTTTTTGCGGCGCACGCATAAATAGGTTTTCGATTTTACACCTTGGTTTACAAAATCGCAATTTTCATACGGATCCCTAATTCTTTTGAAAATAAAATATAGCCTATAACCTTCCTCGATAAATGGACTATCTAACACTGAAAGATTTTTTGAAATCGGACCAGTAGTTCCTGAGATTAGCGCGTTCAAACAAACAAACAAACAAACAAACAAACAAACTCTGCAGCTTTATATATTAGTATAGATATTGTATACCAGCGACCCGCCCTGGCTTCGCACGGGTGCAATGATGAAAATCTAAATGTATGCATGTATTATACTTATAAATCAACCTCTTGAATCACTCTATCTATTAAAAAAAACGCTTCAAAATCGTTGCGTAGTTCTAAAGATTTAAGCATACATAGGGACGGACAGACGACAGCGACTTTGTTTTATACTATGTAGTGATAGTGAAGATATCAAGATATCGACTTCAAATATTTATTTACTGGTAATTGCTCGCTTTTTTTAATACGGTTTTAATTTTTTTTGGTAAAATGTTTTCATACTTCTCTGCCCATAAATGACCCATTGCTGAGTCGGGCCTCCTCCAACTTCAAGAAGGGTAATTAGCTTCCCCGTGGAGACAATCAGGGCCCACGGGGCAGCAAGCGCGGGACGGTACACTCCGGGGACGTTTAGTGGGTATGACTCCGTCTCCTCACAGAGGCGGAGGGGACTCCCACACACCCCCTGTTGGCCATCTCCAGGCTAGCAGGGATAGACCATAAAGGATTTTACCCCGGGTCAAAAAAATTATAAAAAAGGGTAATTAGCTTACTGTACCACACTGACCAGACATGTTGTAGCCGGCCTTATCATTTCCATTTGTCGCCTCTTACGACACCCTCAGGATGAAATGGGGTGGCGACACTATGTATTCTAAATCCGTCACCACACGGAGTAGTTAGAAAAATTTTCATGATGGGAATTATTCAAACAACTTTGGGACCATGTGTCTGCGCGTTACTCAGCGTGTCGCAGGGTTTTAACATCTATTTCTGTTGCATAGTCTATTTATAACACTGGAATCCTTACTAACGTTTGCGAGTTGAGGCGTCAAGCATAATTAAGGGTGATCTGAATAGGTCTTTTCAGAGTAGGATTTATAATACATATAGTTACCACCCCATTCCACCCTAAGGGTGTCGTAAGTGCCGACAAAAGGAAATTTCAAGGCAGGTAATCTCGCCGCGCCTCCCCGTGGAGATACAGTCAGGGCAGACTCATCAGTGGGTTATTTATGGGCTGAGTAGTAGTAGAATAGGTAGTCACCAACTTATACCATCCTGAGGGAGTCGTAAGGGGCTGTCCATTAATGACGTGATGTTTTTTAAGACTACCCTCTTTTTACCCCCCCACCCTCTTTAGAAGTCACGTGTATTTTTTAGTACCTGCAAAGAATCTTTCTAACACTCAAAGTTTAAAGTGTCTGAAACGTTGGGATTTTAATTTTTAACAGAATAAAATAAAACGCTCATAACCGTGAAGAGATCATTTCCTGCAATGTGTAAAGATCGTGAAAACCCTACGCGCCGCTTTCCAGATAAAACATCACGCGTTTGATAATAATAAAATATAAAATAAAAAAATAAATACACGTGAAATCTTATCTTATCTTATCTTACTATATACCCAGGGGGGGGGGGGGTATTTTTTTATCTTTTATTAAAAACGAAACCCCTGCACTAGGTATAACCTGTATCGCTGGGGCAGTTTACAAACATGCAATTCACGAACACAAATGACACCCAGACTCCGAGCCAGTGCCTCTGGTTTAGACAAAGACACTTACCCGACCCCGGAATCGAACCCGGGACCCGTTGATTCAAAGGCAGCCTAGATTTTCACGAAATATCACAAAGGGGAGGGCCCCCTTGTGATATTTCGTGATTTCGAACCTCACGTGATTAATGGACAGCCCCTATAAGTTTTTGTTGCACCCTGTATTAGACTCCGACTCCCCATTCGAATCCCTGATTATGCATGTCACCCAATTCCCAAGTCATAAAACCCCACCGACTCTAACAACCACAAAAAATGGGATCAGGCACCTGCGTACAATAAAATGAGAAACAAAATAATCGTTCGGTCCCTTGAGATGATGGCGGCCATGTTTTTATGTGTACTTTTTTTCTGGAACGGGTTTCGTCTGGGAACGGATCGAAACAACAGGTGCTACTGAACACTTTTTTTCTAGACCATAGGCCCGTGGTCTTTGTTTGACTTTGATTTGCTTCGATGGTATACAGTAGGACCAAGGCATGAGGTATCACGTATAATTAGCCCATACTTGACCCACTCCTGAGGCCTCCTCCGTAATAAGCCTTCTTTGCCATGCTGGCCAAACGGGTTGGCACAGGGTTTCGTATCAAGTTTCCCTTGTCTTGTGGCTAGGTTTTCGGCCTTGTAATTTCCTATTGTGGGATCTTACGATGCCCATAATGGGGTGGTGGAACTATGTATTAACGATATGTCGTTTGGGGGTCTATAAGTTAGGTCAAAGTTATAACTTAGTGCAGGCAAGTCTTTTAAAAATTCAAGTAAAGAATAATACTATATTCAGTATTATTGCCGTGCGGTCAGTAATGGTCAACTCGAAGCCAGTACTAATACTCACCTCATTTGGTGTCAGAATAGAACAGTTGAAGGCATTACATATTCTAAAGTCGTCATGAAACGGACGTATAATCTATAATTATTCTGTTATAAACAGGGTAGAAATTAGCTTGGCAACCTTTATTTAAGGAGGAGATTATTACGACAACGCCACAGTCAGGTGTTGGCATTTTGAAAATTATACTGACTACCATAACAATATGGACTTACTAATTTCAATGTTCATGTTAAAAAATATATTAATTGTTTCGTGCAACTAATAATATGTTTCAGCCGTCAACCCACGCACTACATTTGTAGGAAAAGTTGATTCTTGTAATTCGATGCGTTGAGCTCTTGATGTGTGACAAATTCAGAGTATTTACTTTTAATGCTCGTCATTTTGTGTTGAATACAAATAATAGAAATTTTAGCTTCACACTTGATAAAGTGTACCTGATAAGGTAAAAGCTTAGAGAGAGGGGTTCCCGATTCGATTCCAGCGTCGGGTAAGAGCCTTCGTGTAAAACAGAGGCACTTGCTTTGAGTCTGGGAGTCATTTGTGTTCATAAATGTCATGTTTGTAAACAGCCCCCGCAATACATGTTTAAAATAGTGCAGAAGTTCCGTTTTTTACCAGAGGCGCTTGTTCTGAGTCTGGGGGCCCAGGTCAAGTCTTCTATATTTGTTGTAGGATGTATCTATTTTTTTTTTTTTTTTTTTTTAAAACTAATCCCCTGCAGTTGGTATAACCTTTATCGCGGGGGCAGTTTACAAACATGAAATTCACGAACACAAATTTCACCCAGACTAAGAGCAAGTGCCTCTGGTTTTCCAAAAAAAAAATCTGCCCTGTACTTATAGCCCTGCATATCTCAATTAGGTCGGGAAAGGGTCATTCAGGACGTGCCTTTAAAAAGATATGAAGAAACTATTTGATTGCCTTGTTGCGCTAGGGATTTGATGTGCTCCCAGCGGTGGAACGCTACTATAGCTCCCCCCACCTAATCGGAGGGGCCTTGGAGCTTGGGGCTCCACTAAACGAGGCGGGCCAATGCCCCCAGGGTCCCGCAGTCCCTTATCGGGGAACGAATCGCCGTCGGTTTTAGTGCGTAGGTCGGGGCACAATTTACCATCTCTACACTCCCCGGAATCCCGAATTACCCGGGCTCCAACGGCTGGAAATCCATGAGGATCTCTGACGTTAAAAAGGGGGTTGGATTTGCCGCCTTTGGATTGGACAGCTCCCCAATTCGATTCCAGGGTCAGCCAAGAGCCTTCGTGTAAAACAGAGGCACTTGCTTTGAGTCTGGGAGTCATTTGTGTTCATAAATGTCATGTTTGTAAACAGCCCCCGCAATACCTACATGTTTACAATAGAGAAGAGGATTCGTTTTTTAAAAATATACCTTTATGTGATTTTCAGTTCCTTATTATGTTTTAGTGAGCTATAGATTAAACAAAATGGATGATAATATTCAGTATATCATCCTAAGATATGCTTAAATTATAGTATAAAACAGGCCTTAATCTAATGGCTGAATATATTTTGGGCAAACATAGACAAACAAAATACAATCGTATACATAATTAAAATTTATGTAGGCACTTATTTATACTTCGAACATAAAAGCCCCTTTTTTCAACGCGGTTAAAATAGTGTAATCCAATACCCATACCCATATTCATCCCCAATTAACAAAGCATTATAAGCCAAAGAATATAAACTGGTAGGCTATTGAAAAAGTTCAATGCCCTTTATAACTACTTTGCTTAAAGATTAACTACTAACTAATAGGCTAATGAATACAACACGCACTTACCATAAAAAAATTGAAGCATAAAAATCCAATTTCACTAATGTCAGTCACTGATAATGTTAGCCATTTAAACACACAGAATATTCACTTATGTTAATTACATTTAACAATCCATAAACTATTCTCTTTTCTTAATTATTTTCATTGTTTTTTTTTTCACATACGTAAATGTCAATTCACAGAGCGCGATGTTCGGAATTTGAAAATACGCTCCAGCGACCGATGGCCGTGGCGTCAGGCAAGGTACTGGCTGGTTAAAAAGGTATTTTCCCGCCCTTACCATAGACGATTGGCGCGAACTTGTAAAGAAATAAGAACGGCCATCTTAGGGATATAGCATAGTCAATTAAGTATAGAATGGATACATTATAAATGTACTTGTAATTATATTGACTTGTTACTTAGGACTTGCAATATGACAATGGACATAATTTTGTTTGTTTACGCAAACTGATCTCAAGAGCTAGACACTGATAGAATTTATCATTGTGTTTAGTATCCCGTAAATTGGGTAAAGGTCCACCACCCCTTTTTATCCTGAGCCGACAAAAGGACATGAAAGGCTGATAACCTAGCCTCAAGAGAAGGAAAACTTGATACGAAACCCGTTACCAACCCGACTGACCAGCGTGGCACAGTAGACTAACTACCCTCCTTGTAGTTGGAGGAGGCCCAACTCAGCAGCGGGTAATTAATGGCCTGAGAAGAAGACGAAGAAATTGGGTAAAGATATATGGTATAGATTTACCTCCCACGCGGTGGACCAATGACCTGGTTAAGGTCGCCGGAAAACGATGGATGCGGGCGGCCCAGGACCGGCCTTTGTGGAAATCCTTGAGGGAGGCCTATGTCCAGCAGTGGACGTCTTTTGGCTAAAAAAAGAACCTTTAGGTAGTTTCCCGAATAGCAGATGACACGTGAAGAACAATTTTAAAGGAAGGTTTCTACTGCCCACGACCGGAACTCCCACATACCCCAGCCCCGTCGCCAATAAGGTCGCCACTATAAATTATTTAAAAAATAAAAATTTCGCGTTGGGGGACCAGGGGTCAGGTAATAAATAAGTGGGAGTGGTCCCCCAACGCGAAGTTTTTATTTTTTACTTTTTAAAGGTTATTGTGTCGGGGGTTTATTTAAATTTTTAATTTAATTTTTATTTTATACTTTTTATAGGTACACACTTATTATAATATATATTTTGTTAAATTGCACGTGATGCGCTTTCATTTGAGACCCCACTCGATTATATTTGCAGACATTCGGTTATTCTTCCCCACTTTCACCCCTCATAACTTTTAAACGGCTCACCAGATTTTCATCAAACATGTCTAAGAACACTCGCCCGCAACTCACCTTTCATACAAAAAAAACTATATTCAAATCGCTTCATCCGTTCGCGAGCTACGATGCCACAGACAGACAGACAGACAGACACGTCAAACTTATAACACCCCTCTTTTTGCGTCGGGGGTTAAAAAATATATATTTAAAGATAAGCAAAAACCCCACGAATCTTTTGTAGGCCTCGGTGTTCGCCTGTATATTAAAATTCCTGATGCCATTTGTAGATCTACTCTTCATAATGTAATTTATTTTTGTTAATACTACATTAATTATTAAGTAATTTTTTTGTTAAAACTACATTAATTATTAAAGGGTACTACCGCGTCAATGAGTATCTGTGTGATAAAAATGCCTGGAAGTAACTGTAAACATTTTGTGCCTGTGCTCCGTTCCTTTAGCCTCGTCAATAATATACCACTTGCGGAATAACGTGTACGTAGAATTTAGAAAATGTCATATATTGTACACTGTATGTGTGAGCAATGACGCAATGGAGACCCTTATTCGCGGATTTGTTTTTTGATTGGCCCTGTCAAGGTCTATTGGTCATTCATTACGAAAACGTGTAGCGTGTTTCTCTCACCTGGAGAACTTGCTGTCACTATGCTGTTTAGTGTTTTTGTAAACAAGACCAAAAGCAACTACAGCGTTTCTTACCGGCTCTTCTCTGTAGAGCAGCGTTCCGAACCGGTGGTAGTTTCAGCATGAATGTAGGTGGACGTAGAGATTCTGAGCGATCAAGAGAGATGGAGGGATTGTAGGAGTGAGAAATTGTGTATGAATGGTGTGAATGTAGGTATGGCGACTGATAGGTGTGTGCGGAGACTACCACCTAGAGTGGGTCATGGGCCGTAAGATGATAATGGTAATTATAAATATTTCGATTTATAAGAGTTTTGTGATAAAACCTACGTAAATAAAGTTCCTTTTGAGTTTGAGTTTTGAGTTACTTTTACTAAAAGGTGTACAAATACAAATTGAAGCTTATTTAATTATTATTTAAGTCTATTTGCAAGATGATAATTATTTTACTTAAGATTTATGAATCATCTCGTCGGGGCTTGAAATAACATTGAAACATACAGGTAGCGCCATCTGTTGATAGACTCTTGCAGTGTACACAAACCCTTTTGTTTTGAGACGAAGATAATTTAGATAATTAGATTGGATTAGGTTTGAAATATCAGAGTTTTGTTAAATATTTACTATATAATTTATAGAATTCTTGTTTTTAACCCCCGACGCAAAAAGAGGGGTGTTATAAGTTTCACGTGTCTGTCTGTCTGTCTGTCGGTCTGTCTGTCTGTCTGTGGCACCGTAGCTCGCGAACGGATGAAGTGATTTCAATAAAGTTTTTTTTATGAAAGGTGAGTTACGGGCGAGTGTTCTTAGACATGTTTGATGAAAATCGGGTGAGCCGTTTAAAAGTTATGAGGGGTGAAAGTGGGGAAGAATAACCGAATGTCTGCAAATATAATCGAATGGGGTCTCAAATGAAAGCGCATCACGTGCAATTTAACAAAATCTACATTATAATAAGTATGTACCTATAAAAAGTATAAAATAAAAATTAAATAAAAAATTGAAATAAACCCCCGACACAATAACCTTTAAAAAGTAAAAAATAAAAATAAATAATTGGCGTAGGGGGACCAGGGGTCAGGTAATAAATAAGTGGGAGTGGTCCCCCAACGCGAAGTATTTATTTTTAATTTTTACTTTTTAAAGGTTATTGTGTCGGGGGTTTATTTAAATTTTTAATTTAATTTTTATCTGTAATGACGTCATGCAACTTTAAAAAAAGATTTAATAGAAATTTTTTTTTTATTCTGTCTCTGTTATTAACTACTGATAGTAAAGGTAGGTATACATCAGTGTGGTGACGGATTTAGAATACACAATGTCACCTACCCACATTATCCAGGGGGTGTCGTAAAAGGTGACAAAAGGAGTGCAAGAGGCAGATCACCTAGTCAAATGAGAAGGAAAATATAAATACGAAAACACGCTGGACATAGGCCTCCCCCAAGGATTTCCACAACGGCCGGCCCTGGGCCGCCCGCATCCATCGTTATCCAGTGACCTTAACCAGGTCATCGGTCCACCGTGTGCGAGGCCTACCAGCACTGCTCTTTCCAGAACGCCACTCGAGAAATTTTCTGCCCCATCTGGCGTCGGTCTTGCGCGCTATGTGCCCTGCCCCCTGCCACTTAAGTTTTGGCATTTTTTTTAGTCGTAGTTCCTCATGGCTGGATACCCATTGGTTGGGGACTGACCGGGCTATGTGGGACTCCAGGGCGCGTAGAGCTGTTAAATTGCGCCCCAACCTACCCACTAAAACCGACGGCGATCCTCGACTGCCCAAACCAGGGCCACGGGATTCACTCCCATTCTGGATGCTCCTTAACCCTGGGGGCCTTGGCCCGAAGTTTGGTAATCCTGGCAATCCGGCCCATGTAAGTAGTGGGTTAGGGGCTGAAACAACGAAACGAGTACCGTCGCTTAAGTCGTTCCACGTCATCCCTCCTATAAAACCCATGAGGCTGGCCGTAACAGGAAAAGTGAGTTCCTTCTACTCCCAATACCATTATTCCTAAGTATGGTGTTATTTGGCTACGGCATTCGATAATGTGGAAACCCTCCCCCAACCAGGTAGCTTAACACTTACGTCATACTACTACTTAGCCCATAAATGACCCACTGCTGGGTCGGGAATCACAGAGAGGGTAATTAACTGCCTCGTTGGCCTGGGGGTTGGATGTGCCGCCTTTGGATCACGGGGTCCCGGGTTCGATTCCGGGGCGCGGCAAGTGTCTTTGTGTAGATAAACCAGTGGCACTTGCTCTGAGTCTGGGTGTCGTTTGTGTTCTTGAATTTCATATGGCTAAACTGCCCCCGCGACACAGGTTAAATTCCTGCAGGGTCTACGTTTCTTTAAAAATAAACTGTGCCGTTATGGCCAGATGGTTTGGCACAGGGTTTCGTTTCAAGGTATCCTTCTCTTGCGACTAGGTTTTCGGCCTTCTCATTTCCTTTTGTCGGCTCTTACGACACCCAAAGGATGGAACGGGGTGGTGACACTATGTATTCTAAATCCGTCACTACATGGACTACGTCATAATTTCACCCCATATATGATCCTGAGGTGATCTTCTTCCAAAATCATGGAGCCTTTATTGTGTTTTTTTTCGGGTAAAATCCTTGATGGACTATCCAGAGAGCTGGTGTAGATAGTCCGGTGTACTGACCTGTGCTGAATGCCCCATGGTTCCTGATGGTATGTCCACGCGGAGGGTAATTGGCATACTGTACCTCGCTGGCAAGACGGTTTGACACAGGGTTTGTATCAAGTTTTCCTTATCTTGTTGATAGGTTGTCTATCTCATGAGTTTCTTTTGTCGCCTCTTACCACATCCTTCGAATGGGTTGGTGACAGTTTGTAGCCTAATTTCTTCTTTCAATTATAAAACACTAGCGGCCCTACCCATCGCACGGGTAGGTTTGTTTTTCTTGTAATTAAAATAGCCTATTATTAATCAGTGATAATGTAACATTAAAATGGTGAAAGGTGAACATTCAAACGTTACAAACATACTTACATACAAATCTTTCCTCATTATAATATTAGTGTAGATTAACTGCGTTTCTACAAAAATACTAATAAACATTTCCCGCCAAGAACCACTGACAATGAAAAATAACAGATGCGATATTTTTTTCAACTTTCCTAATCGCTTAATGGCGCGCGATAATTACTTGTATTCACGTTAAAACGGGCTTTTAAACCTCGTAAAGATAAGGCCAAGGTATTGTTGAACAGAATTAGATTTATTTCAATAAAAGAACATTGTCTGGATATGATTTATTAGATTTCTTTTTCACGCATAAGTAGGCTAAGGCTCGGTATTGTTCAATATTCAAATCGATTTGAGTAGACAAATTAAAATAAAAACAATATTGGCGCACCTTGTTTATGGTGTAGTGAGGGAGAGCGACACGTCTCCGGGTGCGGATTAGGGGAAATCCCTCGCCCAATGGAGAATGAGATCCTGAGGGATACGGCGTTCTGCCGAGTGCTCCTGGCAAGACGCCGATAGAGTGGAACAATACCGCTCCAGAAGACAGAACACTCCACCAGGGAGCAGGAAAAGGAAAAGGAGTTTATAGCCTCTGTGGCAGCAAGGAAAAGAACTCGTACCCATGCTGCTGCAAACAAAGACATGAAAGGGACACCCCGAGGATGTTTAGTGGATATGCCTCTACGGAGGAGAGTCCCACACACCATCGGTCAACAGGCGGGTTGGCCCATAAAGGATTTAACCTCAAGTGAAAAATAAAAGTGAGAGCGACACACAGTGTCGTGGTGGATTCTGGCTCCGGGAACTCATCTATTTCCTTCAGAGCTACTTTGGGAACCTGTTTTGCGGGTAACCTTGTGTGGACTCCAGGGTGCTACTTCGATGAGAAGACGGACACCTCGCTAGCTCGCACTAAAGCCCCTTGTGTCTACGTGCACCTGCGTGGTCCAGCAAACTCCGCCGTGACACAAAACCCTGGTCTGACTCGTCTAGAGAGCGTACAAAAGAAGGCTGATTTCCCTCATTGTAATTGGAGGTGGTAATGTGCTGACCGATTTAGAATACATTGTGTCACTAACCCATTTCATCCTGAGGGTATCCTTCTCTTGCGACTAGGTTTTCGGCCTTGTCATTTCCTTGTGTCGGCTCTTACGACACCCAAAGGATGGAACGGGGTGGTGACACTATGTATTCTAAATCCATGGACATCACATGGACTACGTCATAATTTCACCCCATATATGATCCTGAGGTGAGCTTCTTCCAAAATCATGGAGCCTTTATTGACTGCCTCGTTGGTCTAGTGGTCAGATGTGCCGCCTTTGGATCAACGGGTCCCGGGTTCGATTCCGGGGTCGGGCCAGTGTCTTTGTCTAAACCAGAGGCACTGGCTCGGAGTCTGGGTGTCATTTCTATCTATAATATGTATGTATTTACAAAAAAAAATGTATATAAGTAGTTTATCATCCATCTCGTTACCATAACACAAGCATTAAGTTGCTTAACTTGGGACGAGGTGGCGTTGTGTGAAATGTCCAAGGATATTTATTTATTTATTTATTGATTTTTTTTTCGGGTATAATCCTTGATGGACTATCCAGAGAGCTGGTGTAGATAGTCCGGTGTACTGACCTGTGCATTTCCTTTTGTTGACCCTTGAATCGCAAGGGTCAACAAAAGGCAATGACATGGCTGAAAACCTAGCTTTAAGAGAAGGAAATCTTGAAAGAAATCCCTTTGCCAACCCGTCTGGCCAGCGTGGCACAGTAGGCTAATGGCCCTCCCTGTCATGGGAGGAGGCCCAACTCAGCAGTGGGTCGTTGGTGGGCTGAGTAGTAGCAGTAATTGGACGTCAAAACCAGCAGCGGGTATCTTTCTGACAGTGTTTTTTTTTTTCAATAAACATCTCAGGCCATTTATAAAAACACACGAAATACGCGGCTACGTAAATAATAACAGCAACGTAAAAAGGAGAAATCTCCATTAACCTACTTATTCTTTCATGGAAACTCCATAATGTAATCTTAAAAAATGCAAGGGGAAATTCTCACCCCATTCCTAAAAAGTAATTAATCATTCTAATGAGATTCAAGTGTTGCTGTGTACGATTTTTAGGGAAAATTAAAAAGTTGCGCTCTAACTCAAAAGGAACTTTAGTTAGGTACGTTAGGTTTTATCACAAAACTCTTATAAATCGTCATATTTACAGTTACCATTATCATCATCTTACGACCCCTGTCCCACGCCAGGTGGCAGTCTCCATACACACCTATCAGTCGTCATATCTACAGTCACACCTTCATACACAATTCCTCATTCTTACAATCCATCCATTTCTTTTGATCTCCCACAACCCTGCGTCCACCCACATTCATGCTGAAACTAAATCGGTTCGGAATGCTGCTCTACAAAGAAGAGCCGGCAAGAAACTCTGTAGTTGCTTTTTTTCCAATCATTGGTCTTGTTTACAAAAAGCACTAGACAGCATAGTGAGAGCAAGTTCGCCAGATGAGAGAAACACGCAACACGTTAACGCAATGAATGACGAATAGGCCTTAAAATTAGTTGGCTTTCACACAACTATGTTACACCACTACTTTGACACTCAAGCCCATGACATTCTTGATGGTAAGAGATCCCTGACGCATATGGTTTATTCGTTATTTCTAAATTAAAATGATGATGAATTTTTAAACGTTACCCCTGCAGTAGTTTAACTTGTGTCGCGGGGGCAGTTTACAAACATGGAATTCACGAACACAAATGACACCCAGACTCTGAGCAAGTGCCTCTGGTTTACACATAGACACTTGCCCGGCTCCGGAATTGAACCCGGGACCCCGTGATCCAAGGGCGGCCCATCCAACCCCTAGGACAACGAGGCTGATGGTGTCATAAACTGTCTTGTTGGAGTGGCTGGGCGTGCCGCCTTCAATTCAGGCGTCGGGTGTCTATAGGATTTTTTTATAATTATTTGTTTTTGTTTTCTTTGACTTAATCTGATACTGAAACGTCCCACAATATATTTATATTTAGAGAACTCTCCTTAGAGCCCCCGCGCATTTAGGGCCTCCGCGCATTATGCGGCCAGGCCGCGCGGCAAAGTCGCTGCGACCAACTAATTCTTCTACGATGTATGTAGCTGCGCGCATTAGGCGGCCAGTTTTGGCCGCGAGGCCAACGAAAAACATCGCGTCACACACGCGGCGCATAATAGCGGGTTGGCCGCGTGTGTGTCGCGATGTTTTTCGTTGACATACATCGTAGAAGAATTAGTTAGTTAGCCGCAGCGACTTGGCCGCGGGGCCTGGCCGCCTTATGCGTGGAGGCCCTTAAAGCCATGTGTGGGTTGCCTGGAAGAGATTGCCCTTTAGCGATAAGGCCGCCTATTGTACAAGTGACTTATAAATGTATACTGTCGTAAGTTATTCTGTGTACAATAATTGTTGTTGTACAATAAAGATTTATCTATCTTTGTGTATACCAGAGGCACTATCATTTGAGTTCGTTAATTTCATTGAAATTAAATACTTGTTAACGAATTTATCGCGTGTATTATAACATTATTTAATTGCCGACGTTTCGAATGCTTTGCAACTAGATTAGATGACAGTTGTCTTCAAAGGTTTATAGAAACAGTTAAATCTAGCACCTATAATTTTGTTTTATTGATAACGTTCCCTGTGCATGCAAAATAAATAATGTGGTATGCACGCGATAAAGCCGTTAAAAAGTGTTTAATTTCAATGTCTAATAATGGTGAAAACCTAAGGATTCATTTCGTTAATTTCATGTTTATAATTTTAATAATTTAATTTTAAAAAAGTTAGTTTACTAGGTCATGTCTACAAGTTATTAATTCTATTAGAACATGCCTACATTGACTAGATATAGGTATATAAAATACATTTCTAGGAAATGCTTATAATCCATTTAAATACAGTACAGTATTTTTTTATCTATTCCAAAAATTCCTTGTGGACTCATAATTTTAGATTGCTGCTGACCCCAATGAGATTGGGAAATAGGAGAGGATCATTAAATAACAATAGGTACTATTAATACAACATTTTAATTAATTAATTTTCAAATTTAACTACCTATATAAATTTCGTTTCTAACCTAACCTAGTCTACTATTTCGTCAGGAATCAGCTTTAAGTAGTCGTTAAGATTCTTCATAAATTTGGTCATAAAAGCCTTAACAATAGGACCTCCAAAATATTTGGCCACTTGATTTCCATTTTCTTGTAGAAATTTCGATAGAGCTTGGCCTGGAACAAAACAATGAGGTTGACAATTTAGACAATCGTTTCTTCTCCCTTTCCTTCTTTCTATCTCTTTTTATCGGTAGGTCGTAAAATATTTCAAAGCTGAATCCTACTTTCTTCAAATTATTATCTTCCGATGTTAAAGAAGATTGATTAGAATAGTTATATCATATCAAAATAAGGTATATCATATCAAAATATCAAAATAATAAGGCATAGGGAGTGACCTAAAAAGATACGTATTATGCAGAGCGTGTTTACATTGGGAAAAAAATAGAATAAGATAGAAAATATATTATTATAGAAATTAATACTTGACAATTCTATGTAAAATATTCAAAAAACTTTAGAGTGGCCATGGTGTTCACATTGTTAACCAAAGAGGTTTAACAAAAATGATTTACCATTTGTATAGTTATCAGTAGATATCCTTGGACATTTCACACAACGCCATCTCGTCCCAAGTTAAGCAACTTAATGTTTGTGTTATGGTAACGAGATGGATGATAAACTACTTATATACATTTTTTTTTTGTAAATACATACATATTATAGATAGAAATGACACCCAGACTCCGAGCCAATGCCTCTGGTTTAGACAAAGACACTGGCCCGACCCCGGAATCGAACCCGGGACCCGTTGATCCAAAGGCGGCACATCTGACCACTAGACCAACGAGGCAGTCAACCATTTACTACTACTATTTCCCTCCATGAATTTGGAGGAGGCCCGACCCAGTACTGGGTCATTTAAGGGCTGCAACGACGACTAATACTACTGGGCCCATTTGAGCCACTTCACGAATATAAATAACACCCAGACTCGGAGCAAAAGTCTCTGGTTGACGCCTTGAGAGAAATGCGGCACATGAAAGCCCATTTTTCGTTAGATATCCTCTTGGATTCCCGGCCGTTGGGGACTACTAGCTCGGGTATGTGGGTCTCCCGGGCGCCACGGGTCTAAGCCAGATGCATTTAATGCAGGGGTTGCGTTTCATTAAGGTGAATGTTCCAGGGTAGCCCGCGAAATTCAAATTTTCTTACGTTTTTTGCAATTTGCAGGTCAGTGCTAGGTTGTATGATGATGAACATTTGATTCGCGGCTGTAAAATGTATGTAGTTATAGAACGTTGAATTTCGCGGGCTACCCTGGAGCATCTACCTTAAAAAAACGGAAGTTTTTTTTTAATTTAAGTATTATGTGAGGTATGAATAAAAACTTACGTTGTTCTGAATCGCTGCCTGTGTCCGGTTTCATGTCGAATTTTACAGGCCTACGAACCTCTCCTTCGGAGTCGAAATCCTTTATCTGGATTACATTTCCCGATCCAACAGGTGTAATGTTTAGTCTGCCGTGCAAAATGACGTCATAGTCATCTGAAAAATAGGTCTTTGTCAGCATCCCAACTTTTTTCAGTCATCAACATCCTTTACCGAAAATACGATGAATTATTTATTTATCCAGGTGATCATTAAAATAAAACTCTCTTCGTTCCTTAACCTGACTGCAAGAAAAGGAAAACTTGATACGAAATCCAGTGGAAACCTGTCTGACCAGAGTACCCACTTCAACCTGTGTATGTTGCGTCGCTCATACTCTGTCGTGTGGGTAGACTACACGTAGTGTTCGTGCCGTAGTGACCGTAATACAGAATGCGTGATACAGAAAAATCTTACTTAAAGTGATCTCCACATCTCCCTTCTCATCAACGTGTAGATGGAATAGCTTTCCCTTCATCTCATATTTAGCCTGCATCTTAAGAAGAGGGCACTGGAGATGATAGTCGGCTTCAGAAGCTTTTGTGAAGCTGTTGATAAGAAAACATGATAATAGTAGCAATTATTGTCTTGACTTCGGGGGTTTTTAATTGGATTACATTATATTGATATTTTTTCGTCAAACAACTCTCTTTTTTGTTCGAATTCTTTCTTTTCTTTGTTCTCTTTTTTGTTCGAAGGCTGTAACAAGAACCCTATATTATGGCTAAAGGGGTTTTGTTACATCTGAAAGGATCAAGAGTACTAATGTTAATGATACAGGTGTGCAAAATTTCATGCAATTTTTTCTTAATTTAAGCAACATTTTTCCTTACGTTTTAGTCACTCACTGGTGACGAAAGTGTCATCATCATCATCATTTTAGCTCATACATGAACCAACGCTAAGTCAGGCCTCCTCCACTACCACTACACTGGAGGGTAATAGTAATATAAAGACGATGTGCCCTCATTTTTTCAACATCACTACATAGTATAAAACAAAGTCGCATTCTTCTGTCCGTCCCTATGTATGCATAAATCTTTAAAACTACGCAACGGATTTTGAAGCGGTTTTTTATTAGATAGAGTGGTTCACGAGGAAAGTTTATATGTATAACACACCCCCGCTTTGCACGGGCGAAGCCGGGGCGGGCCACTAGTAGAAAATAATTTTAAACACAAGACAGTTTTTTTCGATAAGTAGTTTGCTTACTTTGTAAATTGGCATCAGAAAAATGGGCGTGTCTCTCTCCTACTTTTGAATATAAAAATTCATGGAACTGCACATTTGAGTAGACTAAAGGTTATTGTTACACCTTCTATATAATTAATTCAGACATTTATGGTACCACTTACTGCACTAAAACCGGTACACAATCCCGTAATCCAGTTATTTTGAATTTTCTTAGCGTATATTTGAAATCAGGCAGATCTCCTACAATCTCCTCTAATTCCAGAGGATCTCCTGATTCTACTTTGCCTGGTTTCCCATCAACAAAGTCTACAAACTCTTGCTGCGCCAGCTTCGTAATACAATCTTGATTTTCATAGTGACAATCTGAAAATATATTATTGGTGAGTGGATAGTTAAGAGAAGTAGCCACCTGGAAACTGGATCTGCCCTACTAGGGAAGAAGCTCGATCATACTGAATAATCATCATTTCAGCCAAAAGACGTCCACTGTTGGACATAATCCTCCTCCAAGGATTTCCTCGAAGGCTGGTCCTGAGCCACCCGCTTCTATCGCTTTCCGGCGACCTTAACCAAGTCATCATGCGCTTTCTGGAACGCGGTTGCCACTCGAGGACTTTTCTGCGCTATCGGGCGTCAGTCCTGCGAGCCTGCGAGGATGCGGCCCTGCCCATTGCCACTTACTGAATACCGCAGCCTATCCTTAGGGCTATGTTGAACCAGACATCGGCAAAGTTCAGGGCGTCACAGTAGACTAGGTCATGAACCTGTGGCGTCTCGAAAGAGACGTGTCAGGGTATAGCTGCTGCTGTAGTTGCATGTTCCAGAGACCCACATTTTTCCCCAAAAAAGCATTTCCCCAAAAAAGGTATCGTTGACTTTGTAAAAAGCAAAATATATATGACGCAATGAGTTAAGGCCTCATTGGGCTTTACTCATGGAAATGAGAAATGGAAATCTTTGGGGGAGGCCTATGTCCAACAGTGGACGTCTTTTGGCTGAAATGATGATGATGATGATGATAAATGAATTAAGGCGCTGCTAACACTATGCTTCCTCCGATAAGGATCTGGTACCATAATATGCCTTGGAAGACAATACCAGCCGTGATTCTCACCATCACTTCTGCCCATAAAGCTCTTGCAGCTGAGTTTTCGATCATGTCATTTCCCTTTATCCGTGTGGTGACTGATATACAATACGTAGTAGAAGACGACATTATGAAGGTGTCGTAAGAGGCGACTATAGGAACACAAGAGGCAGATTACGACTTGCGACATAGCCGCAAGAGAAGGGCAACTTCATACAAAACCCTGTGCCAACTCGTCGAGCCAGCTAGGCACAGTAGGCTAATAATAAATAAATAAATAAATATCCTTGGACATTTCACACAACGCCATCGTCCCAAGTTAAGCAACTTAATGCTTGTGTTATGGTAACGAGATGGATGATAAACTACTTATATACATTTTTTTTTTGTAAATACATACATATTATAGATATAAATGACACCCAGACTCCGAGCCAGTGCCTCTGGTTTAGACAAAGACACTGGCCCGACCCCGGAATCGAACCCGGGACCCGTTGATCCAAAGGCGGCACATCTGACCACTAGACCAACGAGGCAGTCGTAATGACGCTCTATATAACTGCCCATCCCGCAGGGTTTGAAAACGAATGTTTTCGAACAGTGCGTCCCACCCGTCTTTTTTTTTTTTTTTTTTTTTTTTAATGGTATCTACTTTTTCCTTCGTGTTGCTATGTAGAACTGCAACATTTGCTCCTTGAAGAAACAATATCTTCTTTTTTTTTTTTTTTGTTTTCTTAGTAATTTTATATTAAAAAAGAAAATATAGAATTATAATACGTACAAACGTATATACACACATACATCCCATCTATCCGCACACACACACAGACACATACACACACTCGCATTAACACACACACTACACCGAAAATATGGTGCTACCATTCTCTCTTCCCACTAATTCCACTAACCTTAATGCATACTCTAAAAAATGTTTTCTGGTATCATCGTCCATCACTATTTCATTCATATTATCTATATTCATCTGTCTGCCAATTCTACTCTCTAACATAAATCTAGCTCTCCCAAATCTATTACAATATAAAAGCAAATGTAGTATGGATTGTTCGTCTCTTTGGTTGCAGCTACAGTAAGGGTTATCCTTTAATTTGAACCTATAGAGATACTGTGCAAAACCACCATGACCGGAAAAAATTTGGGCTATTGGATTTGTCAAAGTTATTTTTGACAAGATTTTATGAGCAGGTTTAACTAAAGGAAAAAACAATTTTGTCACTGCACCGGTACTGCTTTCATCATACATTTTTTGCCATTCTTGTGTAGTTTCATTACGCAGGATATATTTTGCAAATGAAAGTGGTGCCTTGTCATATTTTGGCCGTTCCTTTTTTGTTAGTGCAGCTTTCTTGGCAAGTTCATCTGCTCTCTCATTTCCTATAAAACCAACATGCGCCTTGATCCAAAACCATTTAACGTTCTTATCTTTTAGAATACTAAGCTTTTGGTGAATACTGTTAACGATTGGGTGCGTGCTTTGTTCATGCGCTATTTCTTGTAATGCTGATTGGGAATCACTGATTATATTATAGTCCTTGTATTTTGTACTGCTGATTTGCTCTAGGGCCGTTAAGATGGCAAAAAGTTCTGCCTGAAAAATTGAGCAATAATCCGCGATCCTAAAATTCCTGTATTTGAGTTCTTTTCCTTTTTCCCACCATGATGTTGCACCTCCTACTTTGTTATCTATTTTGCTGCCATCAGTATAAATACATGGTTCATTTTCATTAATTTTGTCCAAGTCTTCTGAAGTAATTATAAATTCATATTTGATCGAAACACGTTTTGCTGGATGAGGAAGGGTAAAAATGTTAATTGGTGTTTCTGCATAGCATTCTACATCTTCCCCAATGTAGTGAACACCTTTTTTAATTTGAAACAAACTAAACTCTTCGTATGCTCTTAAATGCAAAGGCAAAATACCAGATAGACATATAGCAGCAGTAAAAGACACTGTGCGGTGACATTTTGCTATTTTTATTGCAAATCGCCTTGTAATTCTAAGCAATTTCATTTTCATGCATGACATATTTTTCGCTTTTCCTCCCACCCGTCATGACCTACGGCGCCGAGACGTGGACACTCACGGTGAGACTAGTCCACCAATTTAAAGTCGCTCAGCGTGCTATGGAACGAGCTATGCTTGGAGTTTCTCTGAAAGATAGGCTCCGTAACGAGACTATCCGACAGATAACCAAGGTCACCGACATAGCTCAGAGAATTAGCAGACTAAAGTGGCAGTGGGCTGGTCATATCTGTAGAAGAACCGACAACCGCTGGGGTAGACGAGTTCTTGAGTGGAGACCGCGAATCGGCAAGCGTAGTGTGGGACGGCCCTCTGCTAGATGGAGCGACGATCTGCGAAAGGTTGCGGGCAGCAGCTGGATGCGTCAAGCTGAAGACAGGGCGCTATGGCGCTCTTTAGGGGAGGCCTATGTCCAGCAGTGGACTAATGTGGGCTGATGATGATGATGATGATAACTGGAGGAGTCCCAACTCAGCAGTGGGTCACCTATGGGCTGAGTAGTAGTCCTTTGTTTTTACTACAACCTCAGGATGGAGTGGGGACAGAGAGTAAACCAAATTATAATAAATTCCTCACTTTAATACTTACCTACTATTATGCAGGAACAAACCAATGGACAAGCCAAAACAATTAAGTATTTTATAAACATCTTGTCTGATTGTTGGTCGAAATGTAAATGCAAAAATGTTTATTTTTCGGCCTTTATAAATAGGTACCTAATAATGCGAGCATGCTAAGTGTGTTGTATTAACAATTTATGGGTTCCGTTGCCTAAGTATATTGCCGGCCGGCCGTGCTGCCCTTCCTCTGGTGAAAGGGCTTGCGTGCCTTTAGAATCCGTAGGGGCAATACTGGCTGAGGGTCACGTATGCCCTGAGCCAGTATTGCCCTTACAGCGGCGGGTCGGGGAAAAGAGGCCAGACGAAAAGCGACATACTGTGACGTTGCAGGTTTGGAGGGACTCCTCTGTCGTCAGAGTTACCTTGAGTGCCTTAAACTGCCACGACACACGGCGATTAGCTAATAGTCTCGGAGCATGTACCATTAGGGAGTGAAACCCGTGTCCCTGTTTAGGCCGTCGAAAAAACCGATCCTTTTTTCGGTAAATTGGCTCCAATAATTCTTGACGTAGAAGGCATATCTATTATGAGCTATGGTTCTCCCTTGTTTCTGTTAGTACCTGGTACCAGTGTTTTAATAAACGATATAACTGATTATTTTGGGAGCTTTAAAGCGTCTGTAAAGCAAAATGGCTGACGGAAAGTGTCTGGGAGTATTGACGATTTATTTTTAACAACATTGTCTAAAACATACGTGAAACTCAGCCAGGAGAATTTACGTGAAGTAAGTAATGTTTTTATGTACCTTGATCACCTGATACCTGGAAATTGGCTGTGTGACCAAACGAGCAGGTAGGCATGCGATCGTAGTGCTAACTAACAACTATACTATACAATCGTCCACATTTCGTCCGTCAGAAAATAGTGTAATGTCAGGCATCCCTGGGATCTTACTCTATTAGACATATACTATACCTGGTACACATAATCTAGTCTAACTTTGGTAGAAGAGAAAAACGAAACTGTCTTCGTTAAGGTTACGGGATACCAGCTGCTCAGGAGCGTTTCAGGTGTAGATAATCGAGGAGGCCAATGTCTAGGAGCTTCAATGGCCCACCACTCTTTTTACTACTAATACTTACGTCTCAGCCCATTGCTGAGTCGGGCCTCCTCAAACTACATGGAGGGTAATTACCCTACTGAGCCACGCTGGTCAGACGTTAGTACCAAGTTTTCCTTCTATTGTCGACACACTTAGGTGACACAATGTATTCTAAATCTGTCACCACGCGAAATGGTTTACCGGAGGCAAATATTTTCAAAACAGTTTATTAATGACAGAATCACGCAAACCTCTTTGGACACGCTTCATGAACTTCGTTTAGAAGTCAATGAATTTGTTTTCGGAACTTCGTAAGAATTGTTTTTTATAATTTGCTCATAACTATTATTATAATTACATTCCCACGCATTTGCGTAACCAAATGGATAATTAATGTAAAGTAATTAATAAATATATATATTTTTAATTATTATATCACATCTACATAGAACTTTCTGTCCTATAACAAAACTGTCATGATAATTATTCATCATCATCATTTCAGCCAAAAGACGTCCACTGCTGGACATTGGCCTCCCTAAAGGATTTCCACAGAGGCCGGCCCGCATCCATCGTTTAATTGTAATATTATAATTGATAATTATTGTGTAATCTTTATTCTGAGACAAATAGAATCGTTAACTCTACATTTGATAATGCCGTGATGATCTTCATGAAAATTGTTGAGCATGAGCCCACGGACTGTGACGTAGCAACGCGCAGGGTATAACTAGTTAAGAATAATAACTCTTTTATGCCAGCAATACACGTTGGCCGAGCTTAGGCCAACGCAAGCGTAGGCAATTTAATACGAGGCAAGTGCTACTGCCTACACGTTGGGCAAGTGTATCGAAACCAACTAGGCGAGCGACAACGAGCGATGGCCAGACAATGCAAATATACCGTCTAAACGTTGGTATTGGCGTTCACTCGGCAATGCTAGGCCAACGTATATTGCTGGCTTTACCCGACTTGAAAAACATAAAGATACAAAATTATATGTATGTTTCCTAATATGTTTTTGTACCGCCAGACGCCATATTTGTAAAGCAATTCGTTCATTCTATGGCCGACTCTGAAGCAGAATTCGAAAAGAGTAAGTAAGTCTTGTAGCATTACTATTAGTACATAGTATATAACAAAGTCACTGTCGTCTGTCCGTCCCTATGTATGCATAAATCTTTAAAACTACGCAACGGATTTTGAAGCGCGGTTTTTTAATAGATATAGTGATTCAAGAGGAAGGTTTATATGTATAACTAGCTGCGCCCCGCGGTTTCACCCGCGCTTACTTATTGTCGAACCGCGGGTGACGCCGCGGGGTGAAACCAGTCAAAAAAAGTAGCCTAAGTTACTCCTTATATCATCAGCTACCTATCAGTGAAAATCGGTCCAGCCGTTTCTGAGATTAGCTGGAACAAACAGACAGACAGACAGACAGAAAGACAGACAGACAAAAATTAAAAAAAATGTTATTTTAGTATGTATACACAGTACCTAGAGGTACTGTGTATACATACTTACGCATTTAGTAAAAAGTGGTTATTACAAACAGATACCCCAATTTTATTTATTGGTATAGAGTATAGATATATCCATAATATTGTAAAGAAACACTCATAAATTTAGATGTTAATCATTGCACCCGTGCGAAGCCGGGGCGGGTCGCTAGTGAGATATAATATGCTTCAGAGACCATACTTTTTACATAGTCTCGTTACAATCAGTGTGGTGACGGCGGCAGGGTGTCGTAAGAGGCGACAAAACGATAGAAGGAAAACTTGAAACGAAACCTCGTGCCAACCCGTCTGGCCAGCGTGGCATATAACGTGACCATACGTCCCGCTTTGGGCGGGATTGTCCCGCTTTCAGGCTGTCCGTCTCGCTGTCCCCAACGAGAACAAAAATGTCACGCTTTACGAATAAACCTCTATATCCTTTGCACTTAAATATGATATCTTACGTACACCAACGTACTCTATATATGTATTTATTTATTTATACAAAAGTCAGCAGGCGTCCCGCTCAAACACGAAAATAAAATGGTCACGTTAGGCATAATAGGCTTATTACCCTATCTGTGATGGGAGGAGGCCAGACTCAGTATTAGATAATATTTTGACGGTACATAATAATACGACCTTGTCCTATGTCCAGCAGTGGACGTCTTTTGGCTGAAATTATCATGATGATGACGAATATACGACCAGCAGTTAGTTTTTTTTTTTACTAAAAACATCTGCATTTATTAGTAAATGGGCATTCAAATACGTATAAAATTAAAATAATTACTCTAAAATGTTACTAAAATAATTCTAAAAAGATTATTATTCACGGTTAGTTAGTTACCTGCGTCAATCTTAAATGTTATCTTGATAATGATAACTAGCTGACCCGGCTACGTTTTTCCATATAAATATCGCTTTTAAAAATAGGGGTTGATCGTAGAGGGTTGAAAATTTAGGGATGAAAAAAAATAATCCCAAAAAAACAGTTTAGAAAATTATTTATGGGTGGCCTTAACATATAGGCCTAAAAATTAATAAATAGGGTAGAACCTTAACATTTAGGGGTATGAAAAATAGATGTTGTCCAATTTGCAGACCTAGCCGATATACACACAAAATTTCACGAAAATCGGTCAAGCCATTTCGGAGGAGTTTAATAAGAAACACCGTGACACGAGAATTTTATATATTAGTTTTAAATGATATTATGTGATAGATAATTTACTAAATTAGTGACAAGTTGCGAGTGACATTTAAATAATGTTGTGGAGCTTACGCATATATTACACAATCTTATTTCTCCTTCTTCTTATAAAGAAAAATGAATGTTTGTCTGTATGTCCTATATAGAATCGTAAACTATGCATTTGATCATGTGATAATCCTCAGCAAATTATTGCGCATGAGCCCGCGAAGGTTTCCAAACAAAAAAAATATTTTCTTCCAATTTATTTTCGTTAGTGGCGTACCAAGGCGCGCAGAGTACAGCTAATATTTATATCGGCCTTGTCATTTCCCTTTTTCGGCTCTGGCGACACCCTCAGGATGGTGTGGGGTGGTGACACTATGTATCCTAAACTCACACACGGATGATAGTATATGTAAATGGAGAATGTGAAAAAATATAAGCAAGCCACAACGGCAGGAATTTGCAACTCAACAAAAACATGATCCTTCACAGACATGCGAGACTACCTCATAAGTACAGAGTAGCATTAAAACAGATAAAACGATGATTGAAGTTTTTTTTAATGTACAAACAGGTACAAATAGTGCAAAGGTATCACTATCACTTCATCACTATCACTACATAGTATAAAACTTATATATAAGTGATACTTCACTATCACTATCACTTCATCACTATCACTACATAGTATAAAACAAAGCCGCTGTCGTCTGTCCGTCCCTATGTATGCTTAAATCTTTAAAAGTACGCAACGGATTTTGAAGCAGAATTTTTTCATAGATAGAGTGATTCAAGAGGAAGGTTCATATGTATAATATTGTAGAGAAACACTGATAAAATTAGATATTCATCATTGCACCCGTGCGAAGCCGGGGCGGGTCGCTAGGCTAATATACAAAATTCTCGTGTCACGGTGATTGTAATTATACTCCGCCGAAATGTATTTATTTTTTTATGATACAACATACAAAAATAGAAGTCTACTAGAAGATATTTCTATAGAAATACTAGCTGTCCCGGAAAACGTTGTTTTGCCATTTAAATATCTTTGTTTTTATACACTATTTTAAATTGAAATTTATTAAAAAAATAATATTTTTTAGTTGTATTTGAAAGCGTATTTTTTTATTTGGAATATTTTAAAGCTATTCTTAAATAATCACTATAAATATAGCAATAGCTTTATGATATTTACATCTTTATTAGCTATTGCATAGAAAAGCGGTGTTTCACCTTGACGGTCTCTTCAAACAAACAATCGCTAAACCTGATTATCCTAGTAAGGAACGGGTCAAACTGCTTAAAATATAGAATTGTCATCGGTCCTTAATAAGTATTCCAAATTTCGAGTTAATCCGACATTATAACTGGGTCAAAATCATGAATCAAAGATTCCGTGACAAACGTCTGAAGCTAATAAAAGCGTATTAAAAAGACAGCAGTGTTGCTGTCTTTCGAAAAACAACAAGTCTCTGAATTTTGCATCATACTACAATTGCACCTGTATTGAATCCAGACGAGCTTGATCAGCAAGTGACAAGTGAGGGAGAGGGACGGGATATTTGGAAACGATATGCTAAACAGTGACGGATATATCTATTGTCAGTTGGATGGTGTACTTTAATTACACAAGCCTGCAATAATGGGAATGGAGTATACAGTGTATGATGGTTTGTGAGAAAATATTTATACGTCAACATCATCATCAAAACCACCCTAAAATGAGCCGTTGCTAAATCGGGCGCCATGTTTAATTTATAAACTTACTAGCGACCCGCCCCGGATTCGCACGGGTGCAATGATGAACATCTAAATTTATCAGTGTTTCTCTACAATATTATGGATGAATTATACAGATAAACCTTCCTCTGGAGTCACTCTATCTATTAAAAGAAAGCGCTTCAAAATCCGTTGCGTAGTTTTAAAGATTTAAGCATACTTAAGAACTGACAGACGACAGCGACTTTGTTTTGTAGTGAAGTGTATTTCTGTTGAAAGACTAAGAATGCATAGGATCACCAGCCGGTCTTATTCTGGGCGTGTCATACGAGCAACTAGACTAAAATTAAATCTAGCTGCAAAATCTATAACTATCCCTTTTTTCCGCGTGTTCTCTGAAACTGTTGACGGGAATTTAAGTGAGAGACCATATTTTATCACTTGTAATGTGTATTTACTTTTACGTTCCTATACTGATATTATATTGAAGGATTTGTATTTCTGTATACATATGCGAATCTCGGGTTTTAAGCACACGCGAGTGAAATCACACACAGTAGGTAGTCGTCAAATAAAATTATTAAAAAAAACAATTCAATGAAACTATGCTGCTTTTAAATACACGCAGATACAGGAACGGAAGGTAGTAATGTATTAAAACTTAGGGTCAAGCCCGCAGGAGCTGAGATCCCGTGACGAACACACCCGGACATGACATGGACATGGAGAACAAGAAGTGCCTGTTTCTGCACAGGACTTCGAAAGGTCTGAGCAACCAACTTGGGACGGGTTTGTACCTTAGAGTGGCGCCAATCACACCTAGCGCCACAAACAGCCAAAACACGAGGGTCGAGTTCTGACCTCCCCTCGCCCAGCCATTACTTGGTGAGAGGGATAGAAGCTTCCCGCAGCTGATTCGGCTCGAGACTGGACAAACAGTGGAGGTTTTAGTGGGTACACCGACCACAACTCACCATCTTACCGCGGTCGGGATTCCCACATACCCCAGTCCCGTCCCCTGACAGGGGACCTGTAAAAGGTTTCCTTTGTCTAGTGGTTAGATGTGCCGCCTTTGGATCAACGGGTTCCGGGTTCGATTCCGGGGTCGGGCAAGTGTCTTTGTCTAAACCAGAGGCACTGGCTCGGAGTCTGGGTGTCATTTCTATCTATAATAAGTAAGTATAAAAAAAAAAAATGTATTTAAGTAGTTTATCATCCATCTCGTTACCATAACACAAGCATTAAGTTGCTTAACTTGGGACGAGATGGCGTTGTGTGAAATGTCCAAGGATATTTATTTATATTTATTTATTTATTAAAAAAAAAGGCTAACCCTAAGGGCTAAAGGTAGGCGTATGTACTTAACCCTCCTTGCACTTATTCTGTCTGGTATCAAGTGACATTTGTGAGGGTGACGCATTCTTCAATGTTGCAGTCAAAGTCTTAATTATTATTTATTCATCATCATCATCCCAGATCATGTTACTAGCGATCTTACTAGGGACCCGCCCCGGCTTCGCACGGGTGCAATGATGAATATCAAAATTTATCAGTGTTTCTCTAAAATATTATGGATGTATTAGACATAATAATCCTTTATCTTGAATCACTCTTTCTATTAAAAAACCCGCTTCAAAATCCGTTGCGTAGTTTTAAAGATTTTAGTATACATAGGGACGGACAGACGACAGCGACTTTGTTTTAAACTATGTAGTGATAGTAATAGTGAAACAAACCGAGCAGTCTCAAAAGCTACGTGGGCAAAGATGGACGAATCAAACAAGTCCTTGCGAAGTAATGTACAAAATTGACCTTTAAACCAAAGTAGGCTAATCAGATATTCTGAGAACAGTCGGTAGGTAATCTTGACTGCAACACGCAACCCTTCGTCCGGCCCTTTTTAATTCATAACGACTTAAGGGCTGCTATATTTAGGTACGTAACTAATCTTCTTCAAGCAAAAATCTTCATCACCATCATCATTTCAGCCAAAAGACGTCCTGGACATATAAATAAATAAATATGTATAAATATCCTTGGACATTTCACACAACGCCATCTCGTCCCAAGCTAAGCAACTTAATGCTTGTGTCATGGCAACGAGATGGATGATAAACTACTTATAAACATATTTTTTTTGTAAATACATACATATTATAGCTAGAATACACCCAGACCCGGAACAAATACTTGTATGTCGTACAAATATTTCTTCCGTGCGGGGATCGAACCCGCCAACCGTGCGCCCGCCAACCACTGCGCCAACCGTGTCGTCAATATGTCTCCCCCAAGGATTTCTACAAAGGCATCTGCATCCATCGTTTTCTGGCGTACAGTATCTTCTTCTCGCTCTTCCCACCTTTATCTCTCCCTCTCTCTTTTACTACTATCTCACGCTTACTCTCTCTCTCTCTCTTTCTCTATCTTAGACATATTCACAAACACACACACACACACACACAAGACCCACTAATATGACCAGCACTGGACGTCTTTTGGTTGAAATAATGATGACGAGGATATAGCCTCCGATGTCAATAGAAGTGGCTTGAACATGAGTATTGGACATGATCTCTGCCTTCTCCATGTTCATGATAAGGCCTACTCGTTCGAAGGCTCGACAGAGGCCATCGGGCATCGTAGTGAGACCCTCCATTGTCCCCAGACTCGTCAATAATTGGAGCACACATGTGTATTCGAAAGATTATTAGTAAGTAGAAGTTTAGAATATATAGTGTCACCATCCAATTTCATCCTGTGAGTGCCATAAGAGCCGACAAATGAAAATTATAAGGCCGGTAACCTTGCAACTCGTTGTAGTAAATTGTAGCTCATATTTCATCACTTGTAATTTGTATTCACTTTTACGTTCCTAAACTAATTAATCACTACATAGGTAGTATAAAACAAAGTCGCTGTCGTCTGTCGGTCCCTATGTATGCTTAAATCTTTAAAACTACGCAATGAATTTTGAAGCGGTTTTTTTAGTAGATAGAGTGATTCAAGAGGAATGTTTTTAAAGTATAATAGGAAAGTATAATACATATTGTAGAGAAACACTGATAAATTTAGAGGTTCATCATTTCACCCGTGCGAAGCCGGGGCGGGTCGCTAGTATTACATATTAAGAATTTGTATTTCTGTTTAAGTAATATCTCAACTCTTGGACTAAATAGGCTATACATATATGCGAATCTCGGGT